>OY728141.1:559938261-562438261 GCA_963277665.1 Viscum album
TTAAATAAGTATAAAGGTATAAATAATACCATATATGTAATATAAAAATATAATTTCCCTCATAATTCCCAGCTATGAGAGGTGGTAAAGTAAAAATGAACAATATCGTTTCATGAGGCGGTAGTACACCGTACACCAGAATGATAAGTTAGTTACCCATTTGATGGAAATATGTGTGAGTGTATGTCTAAATATTAATTTAAAAACATGTAAATATATTAATTATACTTAATTTATTATATAAACAGAAAATAAAAATAATCTAAGGGTGTTAATGAATAAATAAAACAACAATGTTCATTAAAGAACAGTACCACATTTTTAGGTATCTCCTTTTGATTTGCACAAAAGGACATCTTTTATTGGATTTACTCCAAAAGTGAGGCTTATGAGATAAATTAACTGATTTTCTTAGTATATTTAGATAAATCTTGGCCAAACCATGTAGGTTTTTAAGTGTGAATAAAAGATTAAGAGAGGTGTCCTTTTATAAGAGAGGGGAGGGAAAGTTTTGGAATTTCTAAAAAATATTAATTTATAATAAATTAAATCTCAATAAAAATACCTTCAAGATGACATGTATTCAAATATAATATGAGATAAGGTTTTAATATCATAAAAAATAAGTTTTATACAAGTTTTAGTATTATTTTATGCCTTATCATTTTGATTAACCCTTAGTTAATATATTTTAATATAAACTATGGTGACAAAGTTTTTAATATTAAGAGGATGTAATTTTTACATATAAACTATAAATTGGACGATAAATTGAAAATTTATGATATTTTAGACCATATCTCATACCCTTTAACTTCATTAATATTTTTATGATTTTAAAATCATGTAAAAAATATTATTCTCATAAAATATCATCAGTGTCAACTTTGACACTATTCATAACATTGACTTTATGAAAATAAATCCAGCAATATTACTTAAAAATAATTCATTTAATAAATCCATAATATCTCATATTAACCTATAAAATTTATTTATAAACATAATTAATTAAAATTAAATTTCTTTTAATATTTCTAGTATCATTTAATTGATTGTTTCACTAAACGAGTAATTATTGCAACATCATTTTGTAATTATTAATGATAATTATTTATTAACTAAAAATTAAAAATAAATTTATATGATGTAAATAAAAAATATATATTCTAAAAGAATATATATATTTGATAATATCTTCTATTTAACCTTGTATTAAAAATGGACAAACTAAAAGTAAGAGTGTAACATTTTTTCACTCCCTTTGAGTTTAATAATATTTATGTAATTTTAATGGATAAGTGTCCATTAAATCACTAAATTTTGATAATTATGTGTTACGGGTCAAATTACCTCCATTGAATGAAATTTTGGAACGTTTTAGGGTAGTTTTCTAATATTTATATTTTTATTTTTACCCATAATTACTTGATTTACCCTTAACCATGTTAATAAAAATTACTAAAGTTAATATTCACATCGTAAAAAAGTAAAAAGAATCTATTTAATAAATTTAAAACCTTCTTGATTCAAAAATTTTAATCCATTTTCATAATTAAAAACACTTAATTTTTATGAATTAATTAAAAATTAATCTCTTTGATGAAATGAGAAAATGAGTTTTTCAAGTGAAAACGTTCAAACTATTGAAATGTTTTTATATCCAAATTCAATATAAAAATTATTAAAATGAACTAAATTGGATTAAATGATAAAAATTGATTTAATTTTACATTAAAATCAATTTAAAAACATAATTTAACTATATAAATAATTTAGATGACAATGTAGTTATGAATTAAAATTTAGTATTTTTCATTATTCACCAAAACCTGAAACTTCTCATAAAAATGCCAAAAGTTCAACCAAAGTAAATTTTCATATCACTATTTCAAATTAGAATTTTATTTTGTCAAATATAATTCATAAAAGTTTCAAAATTATATTTTCAACAAGTGCACCATTAAAAGGCGGAAAAACTGCCTTTTTAGAAAAATACTTTTTTTATGCATAAAATTGGATTTTTTCCTTATATCATGTTTGGAAAACACATAAAATGAATGTTAATAATTGAATATAATATGTATATATTTATCATTATTATAATACCGTAAGAGTTATTTTTTTATTTATTGGTATAAAACACAATTGTACATATTTAAATATTTTTTTAGAAAAAAATTCCTTTTATTTTAAAAAGGGTTTTTCCTTCAATTAAAATTAATTGGTAAAAGAATTATGTGTAAAACATAATTTTATAATTCTATTAATCATGTTCATACCATTCATTCTAATTTCTAGTATATAATTATCTATTTAAATAAGTTTAATAATAAAATGATTTTTCATAGAAACTTAGTGTTGTGTTTAAAGGATGTTAAGCTAGTATTGCGTGTAGCACAAACATAACTTGGTGTGGAATATAATGAAAGACATAAAATATATTTAATTTATTCAAAGAAAAGGTTCATAAAAACTTAGGGTGTTACATTCTTCCCCCTTTAAAATTATTTTCCCCTCGAAATTAGTTATTCTAATACAAACAAATGAGGATAATTCTACCTCATCATATCCTCAAGATACCACACATCTTTTTCAAATTGGGGGTTTTATCCACAAAACTTTAACTCGATGTGTAACATCCCGACCCGGGTGCCATGCACCGATGCCCCAAGCCGAACTGCCACATGACCTCAGTTGTGCCTACCCATACACCAGAGGCTGCCCACTAACAACAATGGTCTGCTAAGCCAGTAATGGGGGACTATACCCTCTTTTATTAGATTAAAACACCAAAAAATAAATATATAATAGAGGAATCATATATAATAACAAACAGTATCAATATTTCAATACAAACAATAAATGAAATACAACATCCAACTGAAATCGAAAACATGTCATGCCTAATTATCTGTCAAGTTTTTAAAATGAAAACTGAAAATAAGGACACTAACAACTCCTAAGAGGGTCCAAAACCATGTATTATTCCCTCATCCAGCTCTATCCCGACTCAGTCATCTTACTCAGGGCCATTTCCCTTAACCTATCCAAAAAACAAAAAGTATATTTGGGTACCGATCATGAATCCCATGTAGGGTGTGAGTACAACTCATTAGTCCACCACCAACAATGTCTAAAACACATCTAGTAACAATTAGTGTATATAGTTGTATAAAGAAATAATTACAATGAATAAGTAAAAAATTATCACATTATTATGAACCTTCATTTGACTACATAAACCCCTCAGGTTCTTGAGGACACATGTACCTCAATACCTACTTTGTCCCATGATAGAGTATGAATTACTTCCTCATATTCAATTCACCATCATTATGTTAAAATATTTAATTTATAAACATCCAATTTGAACCATAGTCCAAATTCAATAAATGGGTGTAGAATATCTTGTCTAGCACACTTGTGAGTATTTGAAGCATCAGTACCTTTCTCACACCCCATGGGTATTTGGATCATCAGTCCAATACAAAAATATTTTCATTCATTTCATTGGGTCTAGAATACTATGTATAGCATCCCTTGGGTATTTGGATTTTCTGTCTATGTCCCACATTCCATTCTCAATCGATCATATATATCACATATATCACAATATTCATGTTTTACAAACATTAACTTTCCATCATAATTCTCATTAAAAATATTGATTTATTAACTGAATAATTAATTAATACATTTCAATCATTTTCAATATCCCAAAAAAATTACATTAATTATTTCATTAATTAAGTAACCTAATTCCCAACTTCAATCACCTAATAATTAATTATACAATTAATTATTTACATAAATTTTTTAATAACAATTATCCCATTAATTACATCAAAAATTAATTAATCACATCACAATAATTAATTAATTCTACAATTATTTAACCAAATCTATCATCACAAAAAATCAGGATTAATTCATAAATTAATTATTTAAACTAACCAATTCCATTTCAAAATTTTCAATCCCAATACTACTACAAATAGGGATTTTAAAATCATTAAAATCTTCCTTTAACAGTGCTAGAAAAGTGATATTAATCACGATGATGATAAGGGGGCCCCTTAAACAGTGATAAAAAATATATGATAAAGGGTTCCCTTTATCTGCGCTAAAAAAGCATTGTTAAAGGTCCCCCTTTATCAGCTCATTTTTATCACGGATAAAGGCTTCCTTTTTCAGCGCTTTTTTAAGAACCAATAAAGGCCAAGTTTCTTGAGAAAACCCAGCACCTGCATAGAACCTGCACACCTAAGATAGCACCTGCACACAAGGTAGCTTCACAAAATAACACCTACACACAAACAAAGCATAGAAGAACAAGACAGCGCGCGCATGAGTTTCACAAACAATGCTATATACATTTACATAAAATCAGGAATACAAAAAAACCACCACTATATACATTTCAAACAATGTTTTATACGGTCACAATTACAATTATCCAATAAAAAATTAAAAACATTAATGTTTCATCCTTTTTTCATCTGTGATCCCCTCTCAAAAATTGTCTTCTATGGTATTAGTTGCTGAAAAAAGCATCCAAAATCAAGAAAACAGCTTCACCTATATAAGAAAACAAAAATTCTGTTAGTAATACAATAAGGAAAAAAATTAAAAAATAATATGAAAGAATACATTAATAAAATGTCAATTTTTAATAAAAAATACATGTTTGGGTATGTAGGGCACATAAGACTAGATGATACTTGATACCTGACCTTGATATGAATAGTTAAGCAGTCATGATAATCTACTAGAGTAATGAAAAAGAAAAAAGTCCACAAAGTATAATAATTAATTATTTTGAGAGGTTTCTTAATGTATGTACTTTCCCAATTTCTCTCCTTAGTCCTATTAGAGGAGGGAACTCCAAAATATAACTTCAGGTGCCAAAGGTGGTGATGATAGAGGCACAAATGGTGTTTCCCTTTGATCAGAAACAACTACATCCATGAGCTCCATTTGACTTGGACAGCCCTAATCATCATTCTCTCAAACACTGTTTCAACCAAATTTGGCCACCGTGTCCCTGGGAAAGTAAACTAGAGAGGTGGGATGTGTCAAAATTTTACCAGCCACTTGAAATATCCAAGAGAAAAGGGCTAAAGGCTCCTCCCCCCATAACGATTTTGACCACCGAGCCAATCCCTCCCCCACTAGAGGGGGAGGGACCTATGTCTTCCTCTAAGAGAGTGATGGCCTCTTTCTACCCATTCTCCAAACCTGAGCTCCTTCCACCTTTCACGTAGATATTATTGTGACCTAAGGTTCCCAAGATCTATGTAGGGATCCCTAATCTTCTTTTATCGATCGAGGAGTTCAACGATGCCTCAGCACATCTCAATCTGAACATGGTAGTGTGTTTCCCATAAAGAAGACCGTTGGTGGACTCCTTTGATAGGTCTGTTTTTGGTTCTTGGGATCTATAAGAGAGGGAGATAGTGGGTATACTCAACCACAGATTCATTTTGATCTATTTTTTGTCAGAGGATAACCTAATAAAATCTTGGTATAGTGCAACTTGCAGCTTTAACGGGTACTTATTCTTCCTCAAAATATGGTCTTATGACTTCCATATGAAGTGGGACTCCCCTTAGGTGGAGATCTAGGTGATTTTCCCTAATCTCCCCCTTCCTTTTTAAAATCCTTCGATCATTAGGATTATTGGGAACCTCATAGGGAGGTATTTATCCTCTGATCACAAAACCGCTGATGTGTTCCATTCTTTTAATCCCTATGTGCGTGTGTAGAAGTGGATGCATCAAGAAAGCCTCCTGATTTCATTTTGATTACCATAGTAAAAGAATACTGGTGTAGACAGAAGGATGTGTATGAGTCATAGGATGACTTATGTTCTGGTTGAAAGCATTTGGGACACTCATCGGTGTCATGTAGACGTGGTTCTGGACATCGTATTTCTACTAAGAAGAATATGGTCCCATGTTAGTTTGTTGTTCATGATAGCCCCTCGGGTGTCTATTATAGTGGCCAAAATACAGAGGGGAAATTGGATACTCCTGACCAATATCACTTCTAGGGTATTGGGAGTATACGTTTGTAGGGGTAAGGCAGGGGGTGTCCAAGCAAGGTGTGGGGAGCCCTATCAGCATTGAGGTGTTTCAGTCTATTTCAGGGGATTTACGGGATGGATCTACTTGTGGTTCTGACCTTAATGCGGGTGTGGAGATCTCGGACTCTCAGTCACCCTCTCAAGGTGGGGATGTCCATCTAGATATAAATCTTAATTTAGTTGTGGAATGCATTGTCTATCCTGTTTCTGAGCCTCCATGTGAATAAGTCACGATTCCAATGCTAGATTTGGTTTCTTAGAGAAGGAGGTCCACATGGAGGCTACAATGATGATGCACATTGATGAGGTTGAGCCTCAGAGGAACATATTGTAGGAGGTTTCCTTGCTGACTAATGCGGTTCCTCCACATAAAAAAGGGAGGTTTGAGGAGGGGAGTGAGGCCGAACCTCCTGGAATGCAGAAGGTGCACCAATAATCTGCAGTAGTGTCTCAACCTAGAAAAGGGAGTCGGTATGAGGAGATTGTCTTGGTCCCCTTGGACCCAAACATTTTCTATTCAAAACCCCCATCCTATCTAAAGGCTGCATGTATGGGGAAGAATAGGCAGAGCCCTAGTGACCTGGGAAACTGTTCTGGGCTGAGGCCCCCCATGGAAGGCCTGGGGGTTGAGTTGAGTAATTGATTTGATATTCTATATTTTCAAGATCAAGTTGTGTCTCATGAAGAGAATGAATCAGGTGATGATAGTTATAGAAAACTCTCAATGGAATGTTGGGACCATTTCCAAGGGAAAGGTCCTAACAGCCCTAGAATGAAGAAATGATTAAAAGGGAAGCGTGACCCCGATAAATGCATTGTGGTCTAGGGTAAAAACCCCAAGGGATGTAAAGAATATTATTACTTTCACAAACCAATGTAAACCGGGTCATCCATGAAATGTGGGAGCAAGGAAAGAAAATACATGCAAGATGGGGAAAGTGGTGATCCAAGCAGAGATCCAAAAGTGATGGAAGAAGAGGTAGGGGAGTTCCTGAATCTCATATTCCACTCCAAGGAAGAAATGATTGAAAAGGTCCTTCGGCCTAGTGCCTCAAATGAATATATTGTAAGAATTTATGAAAGAATGTTTCATTTTGAGGCCACCTAGGAGTAGGAAGCGTGGATCGATAAGCAGGACGGAATAATAGCTCGGGGTTTCAATCAAGGAAAAATCACCCTAGAGGAATTCATTCAAACAATGGACATGATGGTTACCCACCTATAAGAACTTCTCAGCGAGGATCCAAACACACAAGTTTGTACTTTTCATTCGGAATTATATATATTGGATTATTCAAATAATCTTAGTCGGGTGTTTAATAACTTTTTGAGCTCTTTCAGCACGTAGTGACTTTTGTTTTGTGGACGATGGTTTCCCACTTATTCGTTGGAGCCCTCTTTATTGATGGTGTTGGATCTAAGTGCCTCATTTGATTCTAAGACATCTAGAGAGCTGTGGGTTTTCTGGAAGATGTTTTTTTGTCTGGAATCTGACTTGTTGATTATGTCAAAGCCCATGGGTCCTCCTCCTCATCCACTATTATAAGATCTATGTGCTTTAACACTAATGAAGCCAACTAACCATTTGGGTATGATCGGACCAAGGTATCAACATAAGCCTTGAAGAGGCCAAAACCCACACTATCTAGAGGGAAGGTCACCCGAACCTAAATTTCTTACCAGGTGAACATTATCCACAATTTGTGAGCCACCATGGGATGCATTTCTAAAGGGATGTGGGGAGGAGTGGGGAATTTCATCTAAATGCACTAAATTATCTCCCAATGTGGTATGATGCATACCACTCATAGAATATCTTTCAGTTAATCCAAGTGGATAAAACACCCTCTCATATGGCTAAAAGATAGGCTTAGGCTACAGGATCACCCTTTACATTATTGGTAATTTCATAGCTTGGTGCTCCGTATGGTATAAAATAACTGATCATACCAGTTCACTTTTCTCTTGATCTTCTAGTTATTTTGTGTGATTATCTAGACCTCACTGATACTTTATAGAAATTTCTTGAACTGGTAACTTGAAATGTTGTGAGTATTAAGTAAATCATATCTAATAATGTGGCCCCCCATCCAACCCCACCATAGTTGGAAGGGGATGAATTTACTTGTCATACTTGTCTCCCAAAATCATCACACCAAATATCATCTTAATTTCCCATATACTGATGTCAAACTCACCATATATACATAAAATGAAATGTGTTCATTTGTTGACTATATAAACTGAAAAAGTCTACGATCAGAATTTTTTGGCAATAATTAACGGTTTGGTAAGCCTAAATAGATTCATAAAATCCTATCGTTTTTAGATTAACCACAAACTATTTGGCAGTACACTGAACCAAGAAGGGACAACCCCGATTCATCCCAAAGCTTCCACCCTATTGAATAACACAGCCAAATAACCACCCAAACATCCAATTTGATATAGAATTCTACATTTTTGATATGTAAATATGGGTTTTAAGATCCAAATCATGTTATTACCCTTTAAAATAAATCCACATAGGCTTTAAAACTAAGTGCAATACTTTTTCAATGTCATCTGATCAAATGATCATAATAGGATCACGTGATCAAATAAAGCTGGGAGATTTATACGATTACACGACCCTTGAATCTTTATGAAATCATGTAAATAAGAAAAGAATACATGAATCATGTTTCAAGTGAATTACTTTGATTATGGTATTTGTTTATGTGATTTGATCACGTGATGAGATCACATGATCAGTTCACATGAAGCATTTATACAAAGGAGCTTATGTGACATGATCACCTGAAGAGGCTTATGTGAAGTAGAGAAAAAAACCTAAGAGTTCTCATAGAGCTATTAAATATTGAGTCATTAGTGAAATAGATTTCCCATTACTCTCCTATCTATATAAAATTTCATGGAATAAAAAGATTATCTTAGAATACTAAAAGAAAAATAGATGCCCAAGGAAATCAGTCAGGTATTCACTTCCTTATAACAAAGTCCTTTTTTATTCTTCTGGAATTTGTATGTGAGGTGTCTATGTATCTGGGCATTAATGTGATGTAGGTTCTATATGAGGTGTATAGAAACCATGATTTTAATGGGCATGCATATGTATATATGATACGAGTTTATTTGGGAAATTGTTGATATGGAAGATCTATAGACAATGATTTTACTGTGCAAACATAAAGATTATCTCTGTGATTGAGAAAACACAACATTGTTTATCTTGTTGCAAAGGCATGTCACATGGACTTAAATCTTCTAAAATAAACTAAACCTACAAGGAATAATGAAAATCAAATCAATGTTTCATTATATAATTTTTCGTTAAAATAGACATATTATATTGTAACACTACCTTTACATATTTCTAATTAATTTCTTTGGTTCAAGTATAAGATAATAACAAAACTAATGATTCTTTGTGCACTTTACTACTTTTGGGTAACTACCGATTAGCATAGGGTGCCGGAAGAGAAGGAAAAGTGAATACTGAATGATGATATCATAGAGATGGTTTCAGATGAGATCATCATGGGGATATAGGATCGAATGTTCAGATCAGATGCTATGTTAATCGGTAGTTAACCCACAGTAATGAATAATCCTTGGTTTTGTTATTAAATTTGTGAGTGGTGCACAACCAATATTCTTCCAAAACACTGCATTAGTAGAAAAAACTTCATAAAGACCAAAATATAGAATATAAATGATCCATGATATAATAGTTTAGGTATAGTTCTTTTGGAAACATGGAAACATAAAGTACTAGTTCGTAAGAGTCTCTCATTAAGTTATGATTTACTATAAAGAAAAATCATTTCTAAAACTAATCTTCATAACCTATGTATATAAAACATAATAAAAGGTGATCATATATTCCTAATAAGTGTAAACAAGGGAGATATCAATGATCATATAAGGATAACTTAAGTAATAGGAATTCACCTTCATCCTATTTGTGTACAATATTCCATTAGGTATGTTGCCCATTCGTTTCTAAACACATCTATATCATCTTGTGAATATGATTTTTTGTGATGGGCATGGTAGTACTGAAAAAATATAAATACAAAAAATATTAATAAATATTTTAAATGAACTCGTAATTATTTTTTAAAATACATCTTCAGGGATGCTATTTTATGATGAAATATGATCTCTTTCATAAATTGACAAACATAATAACCATAGTCCTTTCTGTTTGCTTATTTTGAACACTACAGAAACATCGAGAAAAATAAGTAATTTGTTTTGATATGTTTTTTGGATAGTAAAATTTTATTATATATACCAGGATATTTTTCTATTTGTAGATCTTGTAGGCGGTCTTATCCTCAGGACCTAGATTCATTCCATAAAGTAGACGATATTGATACACCACCCTATCATAACATAATCCTCATTAAAAGGTAATATAAATTATATAACTAGATGTTTAGTTATAAAATGTTGGATCTAGTGTATTACAAATTGAAAAATGACATTATGTGTGGTCAGTTTGTTGTATATCCATGCATTGAATCCAAAAAATAAATCTTTAGAGTATCGAAATTAAATGCAATCAATATCCAATGGTGCCTAAAAACACAAAAAGGAATATTTAATGAAATAAATGAAAATATAGTTGATATGATTAAATTTTAGAGTTTACCCTTGCATTGTTGGTATTAAAAAGATTTTTTCATCCCTAATTTTTTAAATGATTTGAGTAGGGATGACATTATTTTAGCCTCTTTATCAGAATTTATTTCTTATTTTGAAGAGGTGATGTGAGGACTAACGAGTCCAAATTTTTGTTCATGTGGAAATCCATGCATTTTTTTCATATATATTCCCACAAAAAAAATTAAATGTATTTATTAATAATTATCATAGTATACTGACTTTTGTAAAATCAAATCATGGAAACATCCCTCATGTATACATTTACATATGAGGTCCCTATCCATTCATACTTGAGAATTTCATTTACATTTTCATCACTAATAAAATATGATTTTTTATCTCAATACATATATTTTTTGAAATCAACTGTGTGAGAATTTTCGTCTATCAACTTTGTATACACATGATCTAGTAATGATATTAATTGTGGATATAGAACGGGCGGGGTGAAGGTGCTCTCATTTGATCATTTCAATCGATTGATTGATCATTGAGATAGTTTTGAGCTGATATTTCATTTCACCCCCTTATTTTTTTCATTCTGTAATAAGATTCATCGATTTAGACCTTTTTTCATTAAATTTTAAATAATCATCTTGAAAAATAAATTGGAAATGGATACCTCCTTGTCGACATGTTTTTTACAATAATTGACGGTCATGCGATGACTGTTCCAAAAAATTATTCTTTTGTATGAATGTCATCATCGTCATTTGGAACAGGTAGATCGGAACTTAGATCATTGGATACATTAATCAACACTCTGACAAGATCTATTGGAAGTTGTCTGTTGTATAGCATGTCATTCTTCATATTGAACATCATAGCCCTCGCGACAAGGTGATAGGTGGGAGTTGATAGATATAATTCACATTCATTTTCACTATGTATAATATTATTACAATAAAGGTATCAATGTCTATGTAATTTACATTTCACAGAAACAATTATTATAACATTGATTACCTCAGCTAAGTCAGAGTTTTGAAGAGAATGGCTCACCTTAAAGCTGGGGGGTTTTCACACATGAGTTTTTGTTGAGTTGTTTCTTCTCTTTTCCTCCCCCCATCAAACTTTATATCATCTCTCTTTGTTATTGTAATTATTCTTGAAACATAGCTATTGTTTCTCTCATATTTTTCATTTACACAGTTTGATCCTTCGCTTGTTTTTATTTTTGAAAATATGTTCAGGGTGTCGCCCCAAAACCCACACTACTGACACCACCATACTGTTCTTGCTGCTTCAAGGCTGTTGAAAGTATGTTTGCATCTGGTAAGGGTGTTGTTGATTCTTGTGACTATGTCAGATAAAAAATATAAGAAAATAAGTAGTAATTGTTATGTAATAGAAATTTAAAACAAATAAAATTTATATTATATCATTATTACACATGTTTCCCACACTTTTTGTGTGTTTTCATCTATCAATATCACCTCTTTATTTACACGAGCCTCTTTCCATAGCACGCAGTGTGGGGTGGAAGCGGATTTCGATTTCGATTCATAAATCTATATATAAACAGAGGAACATGGTTATGGAGTTGTTTTATGTCACATAAAAGTTTTACGGTAGATTTAAAATATGTACCAATTTTTTCTCAAGTGAAGCGTACCCCATCCTTACTTTACAGTAGGGGTATGCTGGTTTTGTTTCTCGTTCTTTATTTTCAGCACTCAGTTGTTATTTCATAAATAGAAAACAATCAATCAAAGTGATGAATACAAGAAACAGCGAACAACGTATTACCAGACACAATATACCTAAAAAGTATGCTCCATATGATGGTTGCTAAATGCATCCCATGAACCTTGGGATATCAAGTGTTCATAAAGAGGAGGTGGGTGTGGATTGATTTTCCCTTCATCTTCTTTAAGATAATATTTCATTAAAATTGTGCGTAATCCTAAATGAATCCTTCCTGAAACTCTTAATACATATTCATTGTGTGAGGCATCTACTATAAATGCCCTCTTTAATGGATGATGTAGAGTAAGTCAATGTTTTATTATTTTATGTTATTTTAATAAATTAAATAAATGATGTCATAATGTTACCATAATCTCTTCCCAAATTAGTGTCATAAGCCTAGATACAACATGGTGCCACAATTGTACATCAATAGACACACGTTGCCGAGTAACGATTCCAATGTAGCTACTAAAGATTGCTTTGTTAGGGTTAACATGTTGGCCTCACTTATTCCATCCCACTTTTTATTTGATGCATTTTTCTATTGCCTTAAGGATTTTGGATAACACTGTCAAACTACGACACTCTTGTTTTTTTTTTGCACTGTAAGGGTTTCATTTCCTACCATTTCCTCAGAAGAATCATCATTTATGTTCCTATGGAGCACTAGCATCAACACTGGGACCAGAAGCAATAGGTTGAAAAACCTATTGTACCTCAGCACTATGACCAACAGTAACAGGTTGAGAAACCTATTGGTGCTCTATACTGGGACCCGCATCAGTAGGTTGAGAGACCACTTGTGCCTCGGGATTGGGAACATCAGTAGGTGCAAAAGTCATTATCTATGGAATTGGTTTAACATTCAATTTAGATTATGAAAAAGTAGCAGCGAATAGATAATTACATAACGTAACACAATGTATATTACAATAAACAAATAACATAATTGTTGAACTCTTTTTTTAAAGGCTGAAGAGATTTGAACCCTTCGCTAACTATATAAATCCCTTCATTGTGGTATCCTCTGACATAAAAAACTCTGTCTACATTGGGAAAACTAATAAATGATTTCTAAGTCCCAATTAAAGGGTCAACCTCCATTGAAATTTTATCTGACCCTTCATTTGTTTTGGTCGATAACAGAACAATTGACCAGTTTTAGTTTGTAGGATCTGAAACATAAAATACTTGTTTTTCCTGTGATTCCATTATAAATGGTTCGTCTTTCTCCCCTTATATACTGAAATCATCTTTCATGAATCTCAATTCAACTATTTTAACAGCACTCATGTTATCAACCAACTTTCATTGAAAAATAAGCACTTGGAATTTTGTATAATCTAACTCCCATTTTTGTTTAATGATGCCAAAGTATGACATATTCACATAAATTGGATTTTTTTCCTTATCACCAGAAACATGCATCGCTTCAACCAAAAGTGTAACCCCACTATTCTGCATGGTACTCTCTTTATCATGTTCATGAGTATACAATGTATAACCATTAACTACATAAGCATTGTATGACAATACATACACACTTCCTCCTTTGGCTAGCCATTGAAGTCGTTTTAAAATTGAGTCTAGATTTTCATCTAACTTGTTAAAAATATGGTCCCAAAACCATCCTATAAACTGTCAATTTTGTGTATTTGATATTCATTTTTAATCCCTATATGGATTCAAATGCCTAATAATTTCTGTGTGGGTTTGAATATATGGTTCAACGTCGAAACTATTATGCAAAACGTAAAGGTGGGCTTGCTCCCGATCTGTAGTATTGATTGTGACAACATCTCTTCTAGAAATTCCTTTACCCTCAAGCTTCCCAGTGTAATGAGATTTAGGTAAGCCAATTATTTCCACACTAGACAGGTATTCGGTATATAATTCAATGGATTCCTCAACAATATATTGTTTCGCAATAAAACCTTCTGGATGACTTCAATTTTTGACATACCCTTTCAAAATATCCATATACTGTTCAATGGGGTACATCCATATATAATTTACAAGACCACATAGTCGAATCTCTCTCACCAAATAAACTATCAAATGAACCATCATATCAAATAATGTCAGCGGGAAGAACATTTCCAATTCACATAATATGATGGTAATTTCTCTTTCCATAATTGGAAATTTCACCAGGTCAATAACTTTGCTGCATATAGCTTTGAAGAGGAAATAGAGCTTCATTAATGTATGGTAGAAATTGTTGGGAAAAATGAAACATAAAGCTATAGGAATTAGATCTTGCATCAAAACATGGAAGTCATGTGATTTCATACCCTTTGACTTTAAATCTCTCATTGACACGATGTTCTTGATATTTTGTGAATACCCCTCTAGAACCATTACATCATTCAATAAGTTTCAAAATTGATATTTCTCCTGCCTGGAAAGAGTGTAAGCGGCAGGAGGAAGAAATGTTCATTTTTCACCCTTCTTTAGTGCCAACTCTTCACGTATTAACATCTCAACCATATCAAATATAGCCTTAATTCCATCTTTTGTTTTGATGGGTGCATTTTGCAACGTGCCAATGACACTGCCGCATACATTTTTTTCAACATGATTATCATCAAGAAAATTTCTGACATAATAACAATTCCAGTATGGTAATTTAAAAAAACTGATCTATTTTTACAACTATTTTTCGTAAGGTTTTTAAAAAATGGTTTACCAAAAGTAGTTTCCATATCTTTTAATTTCGCAAACAATTGATCACCTATTAGTGGAGATGATGTTTTACATTCTTCTGAACTTCCATCGAATTATGTTGTCCAAGATTGGTACTTATGTTGTGGGGGTAGAAATCTTTGATTTCCTAGAAACATGGTTTCCAAGGAATGTTTCAACCTAATTGACTGTGTACCTTGTTTAAAAACGAGACACCCTTGAGTTCCTTTAATGTTATTTCCTATCAAATTTCCATAAGCAAGAAATTCATTTATCGTCCTGTATAACATGGCTCTCAAAGTGAAATTTTCATTTTTGTAAGCATCATACAACATAACACCTGAATCCCACAATAATTTCAAATCCTCGATCAATAGATCCAAATAAACATCAATATCATTACTAGGTTGTTTTGGTCCTAATATAAGAAAAGATAACAGGATGTATTTTTGTTTCATGCATAACCACGATGTTAACTTATAATTTACCAACATAACTGTCCATGTACTATGACTCCTTTGAAAACAAAAAGGATTCACTCTATCTGTAGATAATGCAAGATGAAGATTTCTCAGGTCATTTTTGAATTTAGGATACTCATGATTAGTTCGCTTCCATTGAGGAGAGATTTCCAGGTGATGTAGTTTTCCATCTTTAATTC
The DNA here is from genome assembly GCA_963277665.1 of Viscum album. Taxonomy (NCBI): domain Eukaryota; kingdom Viridiplantae; phylum Streptophyta; class Magnoliopsida; order Santalales; family Viscaceae; genus Viscum; species Viscum album. Next base: position 559,954,062 of record OY728141.1, read on the forward strand.
ATGTATCTTCATGCCATGCCAATTGTCTTGAAATCTCCTCACTTCCATATAGGTGCATAAACTTTGGAATGATTGGAATTTACCATGTGAATTTTGTAGGACTAGATTCATCTTTATTGTATCGAGAAGAACCGCATTTTGGGCATTATTTAAGTGATTGGTGGTCCTTGAGAAACAATATACAGTCATTTGGGCAGGTGTGTATTTATTCAGTGATCATACCCATCGAGCATAGCATTCATTTTTCATCATATGTTCAGATAGGGAGCTCATTATCTTCTGGGATCATGTCATTCAGAAGAGAAAGTAGTTCTGTAAAACTAACATCACTCCACCTATTTCCTTCTTGAAAATTATACAGCTTCAGTACAACTGACAATGCAGTATATTTAGTGTAACCAGCATACAATGGAATCTTTGTAAAACTCTTTAGCATCTCAAACAATTTTGGTCAATCACAATGTTTATCTTCAACTGTCATTGTCATTTACTCAATACGATATTCATCATCATTCACATCTGTAATTATATCCGCCATACGATTGTCTTCATTGTTCAAGATTGTAATCATATCAGATGATCCATAAAACATGGTGCTATCCTAGCCACTACTTGCATTCATTTTCCCCATGTTTATTCAGCCATGTATAACTTCGATCTATTCCATGAAAGATCAGGTGTTCTTCCAACTCCTCTGGAATAATTTTTCTTGAATAACAATAGTGTAAACATGGACAAAGTATTTGAGAAGGTTCATATAAATTATCTTTTGCAAACATGATAAACTTCTTCACACCATCTTTATACAATTTTGTCAAATTATTGGAATCCATTCGTTCATTATTCATATTCATCCTATTTGATATAGTAATATTAATATTTAAAAAAATAATTACACAAAAGATGTTCAAATAGGGTCATCATCCAACTATAATCAATGGAACTAGCTATGGTAAAAAATACCCTTACCTATCCATGCATTACACAAGACCAAAGTAGATCACACCAGTCTTCCCAACCACCTAATCAATGGAACTAGCTATGAGAAGCCCTTGAACTATAATGTTTTAGTATCCCACATGTAATCTATATGCATTATTGAAAATCGGTTTTTCATTGTTTCTCTAGAAACATAATGTATCTAGTCAATAACTATAGTACTAAACTAATAGATGGTATGATTTTAAATAGATTTATTGTGGGTGGAAGGATTCATTACATGTGTTGTTATGGTTATTTTACTAGGGTGTCCATAAAGTGTCTCATAGAGTACGCTAGTGAAGTGGTTTTCTAAGATCCAGTGTAATTGCACTAGTAACAATGTGGTAGTGCCATTGAAATGGGTAAAGTTTGGATTGATATTCAATGGTGGAAGAACTAAAACATGGAAAACAAATGGAAAACCAATAATTCCAACAACCAAAACACCATACAAACACACAATCGTGCTCACAATCACAACACCATACAAACCAAACAATCAAAATTTCAGATTTTACAAAGAATCCATTATTGAATTTTTTTTGTTATTTCATGGGTTATCGTATAAGTTTTATCATCCTGGGGAATTCATTCATTAGTCAATATACATAAATTACCATTTTTTATATTCAAATGTTCAATAGGAACCAACCAACATGAAATTAATTTAGTACGCAAACAAGGACCACCAACGGCCACAATTTTCAGTGGGGAATTTAGCTCGTACATTTCACAACATAACCATCAATATAAAATAGTAATAACATGTGAACAAGAGGAAAACAATGAGTAAGAGGAGAAAACTCCCCATGAAGGTGTCGTTCAGCGTGCAGCAGAGGTGTGTTTGCAGTAGAGGAGAGGCATGTGGTAGAAGAGATTTCCAACTAAAAAGAAAACATAAAATAAGAACTCACATGATAAACAATTTTATTGGTCAATATTGGGATTTTATTTTTCATTTATGATATCTTCTTCATATTTTTTTTCATATCTACTATTTTCCTAGATGATCAACTTATGAATGGGACAAGTCTACTTTTTAGGAGAATGACCATTTTTACTTTACTCTAATTTAGGGGTAAAATATTCACACATTAATTTTATTTTTTTCCCAGGGGATATTTTCTATCCCTTATGGATCATGAATTCCTATTAGGTTAGTGAAATGTCAGGCCAGTTGTTGGTTATGATACCAGTCTGGCCTTTATCATTACATTTCCAATTGTAATTGACCCATGTCTATTTAAATATAGGATTTGGTGTGGTGGGTTAGACACAAATATATATAACGAATAAGAGAAGTAAAAATTATCGTAGGCTCTCCAATACAATTGATTAAAGATGAAACATACACATGGTGAGGGAGAACCGCCCTAGAGGAGAGGAGGGGGGGTTGGCATAGTGCAGATGGATATTAAACTTATGTTTTTTCTGAATTACTAGGGCTATGCTTTTCACTCATAGATCATGACTGATTATTCATTATTCATCACTATTGTAAATATTTTCCATTATTGTCATAAAGTTTTATTCCATGACTCATTTTTATGTTATATGAAAGATTAATTATAACCCTGATAATTTATTTTTTCGATCTCATGCCCTTATTCATATATTATTATCATGATTGATCATTGATTGATATCTCCTAGGTTTACCCTTATTGCTCGTTTTATCTATCCCTTTATTATGTTTTCTTTCCCCAAGTTAATAAGAATGTTTTTCTATAGGGTATACCTAAGAAGTGTTGTATCTAGGAAATATTAAGGATATTTCGTGAAATAAAAGGATTATGTATCAAGAATTCATAGATATTAAACCATTATGATTCTTGTGTGGATCATATTGCTATGTATTTAATATTCATCCAAAATTTTTTAGTATTTATGCATGAAATGTATGGGTCACTATATATTACATGAAAGATCGTTTGTTCCACCCAATGCTGTCAACTCTATAGCATGTATCTAAACTCTGCCAGGTCCTTTACCTCACAAATCCTAATGAGAACTACTTACATGGATACACGTATCATAATTTACCTAAGGTTTAATATCCTCCACCAACTAAATATTCTTTCTACCTTCCAAAAAAATTGACCACCTTTTTAAAAATCATAATGCATTAGATTAAAATATTTAAATTATTTAACATGAATTGGGTGGGAAGATCTATGATGGACACTTTGGAAGGTTTTCATTGGAAGAGACAATGAACATGATGTTCATAAGGTAAAAAATAATTATAGAGGTATAGGTTGAGGCCCAAGAACTTTAATCTCTAGGGAAATTAGAAAAGGGGAGTTGAGAACAACTCCCTACTAGCCAACACATGAACTACTTTGAAAAATGAGAAAATCCATCCATATACGTTCCCTTCGATAATTTTTGATGGATTCACTCTTGAGATGAATTGTTTTACACTAGAATAATATATATTACCTTATACTTTTATAGAACAAAAAATGCATTGGAAAAGTAAATGGGGTGAGTCAATTTTTGATCTCTAGTTGTGTCACCTAATAAAAATACCACACCCTAGAATCCTTTTAAAGAATAAGGTTATAAGTATGGAAAAGAATATTCTTAAAATAAATAAAAAACTGTCATATATTGGATCTCCCCTATTATATAGAAAACAAAACATTCTATAGTTTCTCCTTCAATTCCATATAAATCAAATTATCCAATGATTGACTACAAAACATCTCCCATGATATCTATGGGTCCTCATAATCACCAAGAAACAAGATCGATCCCTAATGAATAGCCATTAGAAACAAGATAATAAACAATGGAATCCAATGTTCCTTTACATAAAGAATCAAAATAAAACAAATCTAAAAATCCTCTAACCATTTATATATCTTCTAATTTGGGATATTTTCATCATAATTAAATAAGAACTAATGCTGAAAATCACAAAATGAATTCATCTTAGAGTTATCCTCCTTAGGGATCACCCATATACTGTCAATTGAAGCATCCTGAATCACCCCACACAACTTAACCCCAAGTATAATCCTCTTACCATATAACTATATATAATAATGCATGAAACAATACATAAAACATTGGTAATGGTTTGAAACCACAAAACTCAAAGTGTAAGAGGATGATTTAGTGGATATAGGAGTATGAGGAGGAGGAGGAAGCAGCGGTGGAGGATGAGGAGAATCAGTGTCGCGGTAGAGGAGGGATCGCAGTAGAGGAGGAGGAGGAGGCAGCAGCGGCAGAGGAGGGGGAAGGTCGTGGTAGAGGAGGATGACAAGGCAGCGACGACAGAGGAGGAGGAGGAGGAGGAGTCGTGACATTGGGTTCAACTTCCATGAAGGATTGAACGGGTGCGATGGAGGAGGGGCCTGTTATAGTTATTTTATAATAACCTATGGAACCTTTATAAATGCTTGTTAAAGGCGCTGATAAAGGTCTGTTTTATTAGCGCTAAAATAAAAGTGCTGATAAAACATACCTTTATCCGCGCTTTTTGAACTTTGATACATATAAGCCTTTAACAGTGCTAAAAGGAACTGATAAAAGACATATTTATTAGTTCTAACATTTTAGTGGTGATAAATAGGCATTTTATCAGCACTTTTTTAGAGCTGATAATGGAACATCTTTATTAGCGCTCAAAAAAAACTAATAAAACAAATATTTATCAACGCTAAAATTATTGTGCTGATAAATAGTTACTTCAGCAGTCCTTTTTAATTATATATATATATTAAAAAGTATTATATATTTATAAATAAAATAAATATATTAAATATATTAAATATAAAAAATATAATAAATACAGTGAATGAATCTAATAAATCTAATAAATCTATAATAAATATAAAAATATAATAAATATATTTATTATTTATTTTATGTAATTTATTATAATATTGTAATTATATAATTATAAATATATATATATATATATTAATTTAATTATAATCTTAGAAATAATTTTTCAATTAAAAAATTATATATATATTTATGAATTATTAAAAAATATATATTAATTATAAAAATTTGTTTTTTATTTAAGGTATTCAAATAAAAATTATTTTTTAATATAAATATAATAATTTAATATAAATTAATAATAAAAAATTCTATGATCGCTAATAATAGCACTGATAAATGTACACATTATCAGTGCTAATAATAACACTGATAAATGTACACTTTATCAGTGCTAAAAAAGTGTTGATAAAGGGTACACCTTTATCAGTGCTTGTTTTAGCGCTGATAGAGTGTAAATTTATCAGCGCTTTTAGCTAGCGCTGATAAAGGCCCACCCCTTTATCATCACCTTCTTCTTAGCAATGATAAAGAGCAGCGCTTCCCTTTCCCTGTTTTGTGGTAATGAAAAATTAATTAATTAACATAATTAATTAATTGAATATGGAAAACTCAATTTTTAATCATACTGTAACATTTTTATAATTTCGTACTCATAAATGAAGTTGGGACTATATGATTGGAATTTAGACCACCTACCTTGAAAGTGGAGGAAGCAATGACAAAAACCCTACGTATGTAGTAGAAATTGGATTTTGGATTCCTTTCAACAATAACCAAATAATCTGTTAGTAATGGATCAAGAAGTAGATGGATAACTGGAAGGCATACCTTAAAAATCTAGGTCCTAATATCTAATATTTGTTTCCATATCACTTCTGGGTCGAAGAGGACTCTCATAACTCAATTTCAGAAGACCCACATCCAAGAGAGAGGTGCACAACGGGTCTGTAGTCAAAGATTTTAGTGCACAGAGGAGTTTCATTCCAAGTCGGAAGTGTGCAGGGAATCTTTGGAAAAGAAAAGTGGATTCCCAAGATCTTCAGCAGATAATATTGGAGTTATGAGGGTTACGCAATGTTGGACGCATGTTTTTTATATTATAGACGTCAAAATTAGATAGCATAAATTCTCATTTTATGTCATGTTAAAGTCGTGACTTACTTCACAATTTCCAAATAATTCCAATCACAACCCTTTAAAAAACAATACATAAGAGTTACACATGGTTTAATTTAATTTTGTGACATATCGACAGGGGGTGAAAGATATTTACATGGGGTGTAATCTCCTTTCATGACATGTTGACACATGGTGAAAACTACATTCATGACATGTAGACACGTGGCGAAAAAAATATCATGTCATGTCAACATGTGGTGGAAAATAGTTGTAGGTGGTGTAAATTTTCAAGTTTGTAAATAATTAAATCCCTAAAATAAAAGTAATTCAAACTATCTTGACCAAAAAATTTAAAAGAGTCATACTTAAAAAAAGATAGGATATTACAATCTCCCCACCTTATAACAAATCATCCTTGAGCTACACTCCCAATCATCTCTAAGATTCTGAGTAAAACATATATGGTCACTAAACCCACATATATAACTCAATTTCCCATGTATCCTCGTGAATTTAACGCCTTGACCCCAGTTACCCAGATTCGTTGCATTATTTTAATACATTGGCATGATTACAAGGAATCAAGTCTCGAAGGACTGATTTTTTTAGCAGTCTTGGAAAATATATTACATACATGAATGTTGCATTACACTTTATAACATACAACACAACATAAATAATCCTTTGAGAATTCCATTATTTCTTTATCTTAACCTTGCATATAAATCATAATACACTTCTTGTAATCCTGGGAAAATAAAACATAAGAAAGGGGTGAGCTGAGATGCTCAGTAAAGGTAAATAATTTAGCGGAAGCTATAAACTTTTAAGGTAAGATGTGTAATATAAAACAACTGCCTTTTAAATGTAAACTTGAACATAATATGGCAAATATAAATCATACATTACCATATAAACATGCACATGAATATTCTACAAGTCGAATAATCACATGTAATAACTAATTTCATAATGAAGGAATGTCTGACGTTAGACATCATTACCACATAGTCAATGCCTCATGCCAAGAATACAAATAATTGTTTTTCAAGGACATTTACCAAGACACTAATTTTTCTCATGATACCTACCGATGCATCGAGGAACTATAGTAGGCTCTACCCGTCACTTACTAAGTCCACTTCATTCCTCATATGAAATTGTTGAAACATTACATAAACATTCATATTAAAAAATAGCATAGGAAATGTTAATACTTTATCCATAAACCATGAATGGTATAAAAATAGCATATCCATAGTAAAACATATCATAACTCATTCAATACAATATGGAATATTTTATTATAATAAATTAACCTCAATCAAGAATATTATCTAGTAAAGGATGATGATATAGTTGAAAATGACCAGTAAAACTCTTTGAGTGAAATACCCTTTCTTCATGAAATCATTTAAAATTCACACAATTGATCAAGGATGAAATGTTAAAGATATTTTTGAATAAAAGTGTATCATGAAACTTTGAAACTTTTTAAAGGAATTAATATTTTAAAAAATTCATGTCCTTATAAATAAATCCTTAAAACCATTTTGAAAACATGGACATTAATGAGAAATATTTATAAGAATAAATATTTCAATCATTTAAAATGATGTGTTAGTTAAAGCGTACCTTAAAAGAATAATTTTGAAAAATTATTTTATGAAACATGTACATGGATAATAAATATTTCCCATAAAATAGTTACACATAAACAATATCAGATAATAATTAGATTGAGGAATTAGCCCTTACCTTGTACTTTCCTTTAGTCAAGGGTACATTTAACCTCATATATAATGACCATAGTATATTATTAAATTATACCAGAACCATATTAATATTTATTATATCATAAATGATTCATTTATGAATTTATACTACCTAATTAATAATTATTTCTGTGTTAAAGTAACATTTTGTGTAATAATCTCTTTATTTATCGTAAGTGTTTTAAATTGTTATACTTGATCGTATCACTTGTAACATGATTTAATTGATTCTAGAATATAAAACATTATTTATAAATAATATATATTTAGAATATAAATATGTATAATTGATAGATATATGAAATGGAAACCACCATTTATGGAGATGGTAGGCCGTACGTACGCATCAACATTGTTTCTGTTTTTCATATCATATTGAATAGAAGTAAGGGAATGAGATAAATCTAATTACACACACACACATAGATATATATATTTCTAGTAGCATTATTATTTCATATATTACATACTTATTATTAATATGTATTTTTATAATCATCATTGAATGGTGAACATGGAAATGAATCTCATCGCGTCGTTGAGATGGTAAGCCATACATACACACGAGCAATGATATCATTTCCACAATGATTAAAAGGTGTGGAATTGGATGGTATATTAATTATACAGAAACAATTTCATCTTATTTTTATTATTTATATACATATTACTCATCATTATATACATCAAAAAAACATAGTGTTGAATAACAAATCACACCACGGCGTGGAGACGGTAAGCCATACGTACGCACGCATGGTGACATTATCATTAATAGGATGAATAGAATAATGAATATGGTTGTACCATATTTATAATAACATCACAGTATGTAGAATTTATTGGAGTTATTATTTTGGTATTTAAATAACAAATAAATAGAAAGTGGAATAAGAAAAGAACTTTTAAAGAGGTGATAAAATAATTACCTCTTCTTTGGGTGTTTCCTTTTGATTTGAACAAAAGGGATCCTTAGGTTGGATTTATTCTCAAGGGAAGGCCTCTATATTTAATTTATGGAAGTTGGTAGGATATTTGGGTAGGGTTTGGCAGAGCCAAATGGCTTTGGAGAAGTGATTTTGAGAGAAGGGTAAGTACCCTTTTATAAGAGAGGTGATGGTCAATTTAGGAAAATCTTGAGATATTATTTTATTATAAAATAATTTTCGGTTTATAATGGTTCCAAATGAGTTTATTTCGTCCCTTAGGTGGTTATGGGTCTAAATAATCTCAACCAATAGGTTTTAGACAAGTTTAGGTTACCATTTTAACCTTATCTTTTAGATTTAACTCTTAGCTAAATAGATTAACTTTTACAATGTCTTCTTTTATTTTTATATTAAATGGTTAATAAAATTACTATAAAATGCCAATAAAATCCAAAGTAGTTCATTAATTACATATATATAATTATAATAGTCCTTTATTCGAACCTTATATTTTTAGGACTATTATATAATTTAATAATATAGTATTTGTTTTAAAAACACATTTATGTCAATTTTGACACTATTTGGTATTTTGTTTTTGTGAAAGTCATAAAAGAATGAATAATTATAATATAATTCATTTAATCAAACAAAACATGTCATATTAACCTATAAAATTATTTTAATTCTTCAAAATTTTCAATTTACATTTATTTGGATATTTATAATATCAATTATTTTAATCTTTCATTAATAAATTAATTACTTCATCATCATTGTGTAATAAATAAATTTAATTATTTAATGTCTAAATATTATAAATAAAATAAAATTATGTAGGAAATCTTTTTATCTTTCTAATGAATATTTATAGTCAAATTTATCGTATTTATAACCCTATATTAAAATGGTTTATTTATTAAACTTTGAATTTAACACTTTTAACTCTTCTTTAAGTAAAATAATAATAAATGTCATAATATAATCTAAGTGAACCAAAAGGATCATATTTTATTCCTAAGGTTGGTTTTGGTCGAAATACACTTATCCAATAGAATTAGGACATGTTCTGGGGTAATTATAATATCATTTTTACCTTTAGTTACCCTATTTACTTTTAACAATGGTAAATAAAATTGAAAAGTTACTATTAACCAAAGATTATTTTCATCTTATTGAACCACATTTTACTTACTGATGTTAAAATTTTCTCTTAGATTTTTTAAATTCAATTCATAGAAGGGGTAAAATTATGTTTTATGCAAATTTGAAAATGTGCCTAGAAGGGTGGGTAAAAGACGTTAAAAAGTTCAATAATATTTTTTTATATCTAATCTTATTATAAAATTACTCCAATGAATTAAATTGTACTCATATAGGTATTATGTATATATTTTTACTTTAAAATAAATTTAAATAAAAGTCGGTTTTAAACAATAACATTGTGTTTTTCACTATTCATCAAAAATTGAAAGTTTTTAGAAAAATACCAAATATTCACCCTACGATAATTTTGATAATAAGAATTCAAAAATGAAGTATATTTTACCAAATTAAGAACATAGAAGTTTCATTAATTAATTTAAAATTAATTCACATTGTCAAAATCAAAAAGCGGGTTTTTAAAAAGTAAAATCTATCAAATGATTGACACGTGTTTGTGTCAAATGTAAATGTGAAATTACATATAATGACCTAAATTGTATTAAATGATAAAAATATAATATAATTATACTTCCAAACCATTCAAATGCATAATTTAACACAATAAATTATTTCGATTAAAAAAGTTGTTTTCAAATTTAAATTTAGTATTTTTCACTATACATCAAAATATGAAAGTTATAAGAAAAGTACCAAATATTTATCCAAACTGAATTTTTATGTCATGCTTCTAAAAAAGAATTTAATTTAATTAATTTTAATATAAAAAGGTGTCAAATATTGGTTTTAAAAATGGTTTTCCATTAAAAGGCAATAAAATTGCATTTTTTGAAAAATACTTCTTTTATCTAAAAAAATGAATTTGATCTTATATTCTATATAAGAAAAAAATAATATGGATTCTAAAATTATATTGTGTATATAAAATTCAAAAATCATTTAACACTATTCATAACCTCTTTTTGAACGTCTAGTTTGGTTAGTCATGGTGTGCTCGAATTCGGTGATGCGTGTAGTGCAAGTTATATCATTACTTTGAACAGATAACGTACTATGAAATATTGGGTTGTTAAATTATCCCCTCCTTCAATAAATTTCATCCTCATAATTTTAAATTGTTCTTCGAAAATAAATGGTTAAAAATAGAAAAATACCTTTGTGGAAAACCCACATCGGAAATTGGGTTAATAAAATTTTTTCTTAATAAAAGGGAAAGGGAAATGAAAAAGTCACCAAAAAATTATGATATTGATTAGGATAAAATTGGTGGAAATTAGATACCTATAATTGGAGGGAAAACATAAATATTTATAGGGAGTGATTGAGGTCATCAATCACAAACAAGTGTAAAATTAAGGGCCGCAAAGCCATCAATCAATAGTGATTTAAAATATCATCAGTTCAAAAAAACATAAGGTATTAAGATAACTTATTTTTGGTTTTAAAATACCTTCCCTAAAGTTTAAGAATTAATTTACTCATAGAATAATAGGAAAAAATATACTTGAAAAGTAGAGTTTCATCCTTCAACTAATTCCTACCAAAAACTCATATTTCACTCCAAAAGATAATAGAATTAAAAAATACTCTATTTATCCTAATTGTATAGGGTTCCAAAATTAAGGAATTTATAATTCATTTGTTCGAACATTTTAAAAATCTACATTATACAAACCAAGACATCACGTAGTCTAGTGGTAGGTGATGTACACTTATCGCCCTTCGGTTGTGGGTTAAAGTCTCGTGGCCATGCTGGACGCGATAGGTTGTCGCCCGAACTCTGGGTTGTTCTTTTTATAACAATCCAAAAATAATCTTAGAAAATGATTTAAACTTAACAATACTATCCAATTTCAAACTTAATCCATTCCAAACTTTATACTTATCCAAAATACTTCTGTCCAAACTCACAATCCAAAATTTATAAGGAAGGTAAAAACAATGAAGATCTTTTTTCCACAAAATAACATATCAATACCTTCATCATGTATTCTTTTAAAACACTTTAACACCCTGAATTACCATAAAAACTTATTGATTACATTAATTCTCCCTTATTCCTTATAGAATACAGGATATACTCCTTATATCCAAAAATGTTGTAAACTCCAACAATAATGGAGTAAAAAAATTAATTAGTTTCAATGTAGTTATGAATATCAAATATAATTTATCCAAATAAATCATATCTTATTCCAAAATAACTACCTCATTATTAGAACCATATTAAGGTTTATCTTTCCTTCAACCATGTATTTTCTAAAAAGTTTAACTTTATATTGAGTCACTTTTCTTAGAACCATGTAATCTCAAATCCTTAATGAAATAATACTGTAATAAAATCCTTATTTATTTCAATAATTCATATAACCAGTACATCATCGATACAACACTCAAATGACATATTTCTTTAATAACAACATAAGAAAACTAGTCATTTATATTCATCTATGGTAGTATAATAACATGATTATTATCCAATGGCATCATTTGGGGTATACTCTGATGATTGGGACATTGATTTGCATACTATCCCAACTCCTTGCATATGAAGTATTTTACATTTTAAACCTTTTTTACCCTTGAAATCATGAACATGGTGTCATTTTTATCCACACATATAACAAACTCCAATTCTATTCAAGCACTTCCCAAGGTGATTCTTTATACAGTTATCGCATATGGGAAAATCCTTCTTTCCCTTCTTCCATTTATCCATCTTTTTCACTACCATCCTCTTCTTCTCTGGCTTCCCTTCAAACCCATACGAATCAGAGAATTCTTTACTTATCTTATTAAAAAAATATACAATTTCTTCCTATTATGAGAATACGTGCGATAATAGTTCCCTTATAAATGTTGTCTTAAGACCATGAAATATATGATCCTTATTACTCTTTGGATCATGTGTATTGTTGGAGTTCTCATTCCTTCTACCGAGCGCCGTTTCTAAATGATGAAATACACTAGGTTAGATCATATCATAATGTATAATACAAAAACTATAAAAATTATCAACATTAATTGAATATCTTGTCTCATAATCATAAAAACGGTTTCATTGATGACATATTTACTCATAAATAATTCATAATGGTTTGTAAAAATATGTGAATTATCCTAAGCATATCCCCTAGGAGTGTCATAACCAAGAGTGCAACAGGGACCATTGTACTATACCAGGATACCCCAGGTCAATCCCGAAACTCATTTTCAGAGTTTTCACTCATAAGTAAATCTATTCTAGAATCTTCTGTACCTGATCATATCCAGATAGGGATTTATTTCTTAGAAAATACAAAAAATCTCTACATTACCAAAATTCTGGGAAGTTCTTATATACTAATCCTCAAAGTCTATATTAGGGTAATGTTCTCTAATTAGAGTTTTTCTAAATCTAATTTCCAAGGATTGTACTAAACTTCCAATGATACCAACTATAAATCCCCAACCCTAGTTACCATAATTTAGTGAATTATTTTAATATATTGGCATGATTACAAGGAATCAAGTCCTGAAGGACCGATCAGTTTAGTAGTCTTGGAAAATAGATTGCATACATGAATGTTACATTACACTTTACAACATTCAACACAATATAAATAATCCATTGAGAACACCATTATTACCATATATTCACCCTGCATATCAATCATAATACACTTCTTGGAGTCCTGGGATAATAAGACATAAGAAAGGGTGAGATCAGATTCTCAGTAAGGGTAAATAATTTAGCAGAACTTATAAAATTTTAAGGTAAGATGTGTAATAAAAAACAACATCTTTTTAAACATAAACTTGAACATAATATGGAAAAAATAAATCATACATTTCCATATAAACATACACAAGGATATTCTACTAGTCGAATAATCACATGTAATAACTAATTTCATAATGAGGGAATTCCTAACGCCGAAAATCATTACCATATATTCAAGGCCTCAAGACAAGACTACAAATAAATTTTTTTTCAAGGCCTTGTGCCAAGAAAATAATTTTTCTCATGATACCAACTGATGCATTGAAGAGATATAGTGGGATCCACCCATCACATAATAAGTCTATTGTATTCCACATATGAAATTGATGAGATATAACATAAACATTCATATTAAAAACTTGCATATGAAATGTCAATACTTTAGCCATAAAACATGAATGGTATAAAAAAAGAACATCCAAATTAAAACATATCATAACTCATTAAACACAATATAGAAGATTTTATTATAAAAAATCAACCTCAATCAAGAATAATATCCAGTAAAGGATGATGATATTATTTAAAATGATCAGTAAAACTCTCTGAGTGAAATAACCTTTTTTCATGAAATCATTTAAAAGTCATAAAATTTATAAAGGATAAAATTTAAAAGATATTTTTGATTCAAAGTGTCTCATACCAATTTGAAACTTTTTAAAGGAATTAAAATTTTAAAACATTCTTGTCCATATAAATAAATCCTTAAAACCATTTTGAAAACATGGACATTAATGAGAAAGATTTATAAGAATAAATATCTAAAACATTTAAAATGAGGTATTAGTTAAATATTACCTTAAAAGAATAATTTTTAATGTATTTTATGAAACATGGAAATGGATAATAAATATTTCCCTGAAAGTAGATACACACAAACAATCTCAGATAATAATGATATTGAGGAATTAACCCTTACCTTGTACTTTCCTTTAGTCAAGGGAACTTTAACCTCATGTGTAATGACCATAGTATGTTATTAAATTATACCAGGAGCATATTAATATTTATGATATTATAAATTATTCATTTATGACTTTATATTACCTATTTAATAATTATTTCCATGTTAAAGTAACATTTTGTGTAATAATCACTTTCTTTATCGTATGTGTTTTAATTTGTTATTATTGATCGTATCACTTGTATAATTATTTAATTGCTTCAAGAATATAAAAAATTATTTATATATCAAATATATTCAGAATATAAATATGTATAATTGATAGATATATAAAATGGAAACCACCGTTTATGAAGAAGGTATGTCGTACGTATGTATAAATGATGTTTCCGTTTTCATATCATATTGAATGGAAGTAAGTGAATGAGATAAATGTAAATACATACATATATATATAGTAGCATTACTATGTCATATATTACATACTTCTTAATAATATGTATTTTTATAATCATCATTGAATGGTGAACTTGGAAATGAATCTGATCATGTCATGGAGACGGTAATTTGTACGTACACACGAGCGACGATATCATTTCTTTGAGGATTAAAATTTTTTATGAAATTTTTTTTAGAAAACATAGACATAGACGATAAATATTACCCAACAGATACTTAAAATGACACAATCCCTAATATGGAATAGATTGTGAAATCAACACTCATCAATTAATAATCAATAGAATCATATTACCCATGTAAAAATAAAATTATAAGAATATAGAAATATATTAATATTCTATAGAAGACTCATAAAATACATTCATGGGAAGTATATACACCATTTAGAAGAAACAAGTAGTGTATGAGGCTCGTGTCTCGTAGAAATAATGGTGAGACAAAATCCCCTTACATTATGTCCTAGCTCTCTTCGTACTTGAACAAGATTCCTGTATAATAAATATATGTATATTATAGGTATTTTATAGAGTCATATTCTTATATATAATACCACATATATATTTATTATGAACTTATATTACCTATTTGTTAACGATCATTTGGTAAGGTTTGACTTCGGGTAATATTCGATTTGTTCTTCGCGTGTGTCTTAATTTGTCATATCGTTTGTCCTTATACTTATATCATGATTACAGAATTAAAATCATGATATAAATATCCTTTATATCCATTATATTTATATTACAATAATCTATATCATAAATAAGTATTAAATGTAATACAACGTTCATGGAAATGGTAAGTCGTACATACGCATGAACGTGGTTTCTATTTAAATTATCGTATTGAAAGAAAGTATGTAAATGAAATAGGTATATAGATGTGTTTGTATATATAAATAATTATTCCATTATAATTATTATATCATATATATCATATAGGTTCACTAAAACCATCATTAATACATTCCATGTGGTATGTGAACGAATAAAATCGATAAGAGGGGGTGGTAGTCCACAATTCCTCAAATGAGATTATCGTATTAACACCAAATGGAAAGTAAAAATTTATGTGTTTTAAAAAGGAATAAAAAATCTTAAAGTCATAATAAATATTATATATAACATATATAGATAGATTTTACATCATAATGTCCACTATGGTTGGTGTTCATGGAACAAATGAACAATCATCATTTCGTGAGGCAGTAGTTCACGGTACACAGAAACAAAATGTTCGATATCCATTATATGGAGGTGTGTGTAAGTATAGGTATGAATATTATCATAAAAATATCCTAGTATATTTATTATACCAATTTTCTCATTAAATAATGGATTAATGATGGAGTAGGCAGTATAGAATTAAAATTAAAGAAGGAGTTTGAGAGAATATGTTGCCTCTTAATCGGGTAACCCCTTTTGGTTTGTGACAAAAGGATTCCTTTTGCTGCCATATGCCCAATATACTACTTATAAGAAAAAGTTGAGGATGTTGGGATAATAAATGGGTAGGGTTTTTCTTATCCAAAAGGTTGTATAGGTGTTAATAAAATAGAAGGAGAGGTTCCCTTTTATAAGAGGGGGGAGGGGCACTTTAGGAAACTCCAAAACTATTAATTTATTATAAATTGATTTTCAATTTAAAATAGATCAAAAGTGAGTTATTTATAAGTTTAGATGTTAATGGGTAGAAATACCCTCAACCAATGAATTTGGGACATGCTTAGCTCACAAAATGTAGCTTATCATTTTTCTTTAACCCTTAGTTAAACAATTTAACTCTTACCATGACAACTTGTCTTTTTACACTATATGGTTAATATAGTTACTAAAAAATATAAAAAAGAACCCCAATTAGATCACTTATAAAATATTTAACACTATCAAAGTTAGTTGTCCGAAATATATATTTTTTTTGAATTTTTTTATCATTTCACATAATATTATTTATTTTAAAATAACAGTTTTGTCAATTTTGACACTATTTATTACCTGACTTTTTATAAAATCCTAAAAAAATTGATTCCTTCAAAAAATATACAATAAATAATCCCTAACAAGTCATAATAATCCAAAAAAAAATTATTTTATGGAAAAAAATAGCTCAAATGATATTTCTTTTAATATTATTAATATTTTTTAATTTGTTCTTACTTTAATAAATTTATTACTACATCAAAATTATGTCACAATTGAATTATTTATTTAATTTAAAAAAATTATAAATAAATTATCATGATGTGTATAAATTTAAAATATTTCAAATTAATATTTTTATCCAAATTTATCTTATGTATAACCCTATATTAAACATTATTTAGTTATTAAAATTTTAATATGACAATTTTAACTCTTCTTTAAATAAAATATAATAAATGTAATAATCTTACACAAGTATATTAACAAGGATCATATTTAATATCTAAGGTTTGTTTTCATCAAAAAAAATTAACTAATAAAATTACGACAAGTGTCTGTGTAATTATATATTATTATAATATTATTTTTACCTTTAATTGCCTTATTTACCTTTAACCGTAGTAAATAAAATTCTAAAGTTACTATTAAACAAAAATTATTTTGATCCTATTAGACCAAATTTTTATTACTGATTAAAACCATGTATGTCCATTTTTCAAATTCTAATTCACAAAAGTGATAAAAGTGCGTTTAATTTTAATCCCGCAAATGTGGCTAAATGCGGGTAAAAGAGACGTTCAAAAGATAAACAATGTTTTATATATAATTATATTATAAAAAATATTCCAATGAATTACATTGGATTAATATATGTATTATTTATCTATTGTGACTATCAAAATCTGTTTAAATTGAAATAATTATTTAAATTATAAAGTCTGTTTTTAACTACTATGTAGTATTTTTCACTATTTATAAAAAATGGAAAGTTTTCATAAAAATACCAACTATTCACTGAAAGATAATTTTAATATTTTTAATTAAAAAAAAATTTTAACTTTATCAAAATCAATTTCTATTAGTGTCTAAAATTTTTTTAATTAGTTTTCATAGGGGGACATGAAAAACGGTTCATTTTAGAAAACAGTGGTTTTAAACATATAAAGGTTTTACCAAACATTATATGTTTCATTATGAAAACCATTATAACTAATATCTAAAAAGTAGTCATTACTATTCATATTACAAGGTTATCGGCTAGGTTATAACTATATTATGTAAATAATTATAATAGTAAAGTGTTGTTTCGTAGAAACTTTATATTTCTTGTAACACAATCCAAGTCGGTGTTCTGTGTAGTGCAAGCTTCACTTGGTGTTGCATATAACATAATACAAACTTAGTGATATTATATAACAGATAGGAT
Organism: Viscum album; assembly: GCA_963277665.1. Lineage (NCBI taxonomy): Eukaryota > Viridiplantae > Streptophyta > Magnoliopsida > Santalales > Viscaceae > Viscum > Viscum album. The sequence continues at coordinate 559,972,304 of OY728141.1, forward strand.
CTGTAATCAATGTTTTGGGAATTGAAAATATCAAAATAAGAAAGAAAAAAATAAAAAATCACAAAATATATGGGTGTTACATTCTACCCCCCTTAAAATAAATTTCACCCTCAAAATTTGTTAGGATTATAAAAAATATAGAATACCACATAGTAAAAAAAAGACTGAAACTTTTTTAAAAAAAATAATTGTTGGAAAATAACATTTTCACAAATTAAATCAAGACTAGGTCTCTACGTCAAAGAACATAGGTGAATATTTAGGCGTGAAGGAAATGCATAAATAATCATAGTGATTGATAAAGATCATGGATCACAAGAAAGAGGGTGATCCAATGAAAGTTAACAATCAAAAAATCATAAACTAAATAAGAATGAACGAGTTCATTGATATCATCAAAATTATGATAATAGGACACAATTTTACATCACTATACCTTTTCCTAATGTTGAAGAATTTTAATAGAAGATATATTTTCTTGATTTCAGCATAACTTCACCCTTTGTTGTTCCATGATCAAGTTCCACTTCATCTCTTATTCCAATAAATGAAGTTTAATTTTTCAATCCTGAAGTGTAAAAAAATCATGAGAATAAAGATAGTTCATTCTATTTATCTTCAACAAAAAGGTTAGCACAAGTTATAAAATATGTATAAATCTTACTATGGTGAGATAATAAATTAATCTCACAAACTTATCAAAAGTTTAACATAATATTTATATAAATGGATAAGCCCAAAATATTTCCAAAAGTTGAAAATCTATAACTTTAGAAAGAATTCCACTAAATTGTATTTACATTTATCTCCCATATTTCATAAGTTAGTTCATCGTTCTGACATTCCAAACATGTGAATACATTAATCAAGTATTCTCTTGAAACATGGTAATAACCTGATTTACCATACACCCTTATTGAAAACATGCATATTTCCTTATTCCAAATCTTATTGGATATGTTCCTTAAGCCCCAAAAAACTTTATATTTTATCCATGATATCATAATCCTCTTAATAATAAATCCATAATTAGTTCCAAAGAAACTAGTATCATCCAATTTACTTATTCATATCCAACATATCTTTATCCAAACATCCTTATCTCAACATCATGCTCATATTAAGGGTTATCCTTCCCTTAATCATTTGTTTTCTAAAAATACTACCTTCTTACCTCAATCGCTTATCATGGTTATTGGTACCATAGAACATATACTCTTAAATACATATGGAAATACCAAAGTGGACCAATTATTCCCAAATACCATAAATGTGATTCTACAACATTATTCTTTTATCCCATTACATAAACACAAAATCATTACACTACTTTGTTGTCATAGTCTACATTTCCAATAATGATCGCATGGGATTTACCTTTGTCTTTGGCCTTAAGAGTTTGCTAACGTCGATCATCATCGTTGACACTTGGATTAGGGCATTAATTAGCATAATTCACTATTTCCTTGCACTTGTAGAATTAAAGTGTGGGTGGATCATTTTCTTTAGATTCTCCCCATTTAATAGCCTTTTTACTTCACCCCAACACTCTTTTTCTCGATGGCTAGGCTTCCCACACTTAAAGCAACTTCTTATTACTTTTAGGCATTCACATGAGTTCTCTTTTCCACATTTTTTGAAAGTTGTATGTTGATACTTTTTCTTCTCTCTTTTTTGAAATCCATTGGAGTTTCTATTAAACTCTATCTTTCTTTTCTTATCTCTAAAACCTTGAGAGTTACCAACTTCCATTCCCACTTTTAGTGCACAATGAACAACTTCTTCATAGCTTCCAATGTAATGACCCAAACTTAAACTAATGAAAATTCCTCTTGGTATAATTAAATGTATTATTATATAAAATGGTTATATAAATATATTCACTTCCTTGGTTTTATGATTTTGGATTTTAAAATACCGTTAATAATTGTTACCATTTCTAATATAGTCTTTGAACAATAATGATATGATTAGTGTAAATATAGGTCCTTAAAAAATCCAATTTACTCAGAGAAAGGAAGTGATGGCCTCATCTAGTAGAATTTCTTTGTGCGAAGCCCATTTTTTAGAGCTCATAAATGAGGTGTTATCATTTGGATTCGCTCTTGACCAAGCCCAATACAAGCTTCAACATGTTAAGCTCGAATGAAACCACATAAGGAAGAAGTGGAGGTTGATAGAGATTACCACCCAAGCGATGTCATCTGAGCCACCCCAAGAGTCTGTCACCATCGCACACCTTGACCATAGGTCATATGTATGTGTTATAAGGGGATATGTAACAAGAACCTAGAACTATGATTATATTCATTATTTTTTTATAGAATAAAGAATATTCATTCATTTTATTATTATTACTCTATAAATAGTATTTAAAGCACAAATAGTATCTTTAGTTAGTATTAAATTAAGAAATATATTTTTATGAAATAATGGATTTTTGAATTAAATAATATTTTAAAAAATATTATTACTAAATTAATTTTTATTAAATATAAATGATCATATAATTTTTATGAATATAATTGTGATTTTTATTAAGGTTTGAATGTCATTTTTGTCAAAACCCATGAATTTTTTATAAATGTAAGATTTTATTTTAAAAGTAAATATTCACATATTTAGAAAATTATTTATATAAAATTAATATTATTTTTGGAATCAGGATGTCGAAATTATCCAACGGTGATTTTTTCATAATTTTTCGAGACAGTCGAATATTTAGGTAAAAATTAAATATCGTTTAAACATATAATGTGTTTTATGACATAATAATGACCCAATAGTGATGTAATAAATTACAATAAAAGGTATTTTCAGATAATTTATTTTTTACCATTAAAATAATGTGATTTTAGGTTTGTTTGATTTATTTTACAAAGCTTTAGTGGATCCTCCAAGACTTATAAAACATTTTACCATTTTAAAATAATTTCCATGAGAGTGTGACTCACCTCCATATAAGAAAGCCTAATATTTTAATAATTTCTCCCATTGGCCTTATAAAATATTGTTTTCCACTCCCCTTTGGAAAAATATGGTAAAACACCATGGTATGGTTTGTGGTTTTGATTTGTTTAATGTGTGGTGTCCAAAAACTAAATAATAAAGAATTCTATTCCTTTTCCTATATAAACCCACCCAAGATCCCACTTATCTTCCCTAAAAACCTTTGGAGCTAGACCAAACTCTTCCCTCCTCTATCTATAATCCTCCCAAGTCTCCTCAAGCTCCCAATAATCCTCTCTCAAGCCTCTCCCGAGCTTTTGGACCACACTTCCAAGTAAGGGATTTCTTCCTTTCTCATTTTTGTCCAAATTTCATTATGTTGTTATACCAGTTTTTCAGTTAAAATGTTGGGGTATGATTTCACACCTCCCACATACTTTCCTCCTTATGTTTTAATAATTATATACCTCTTTCTATCTCATTAATTCCTCCCATTTACACCCATTACCATGCCAAAATTCTATAAGGAATTTATCTCTTCTCATTTACATCTAATAAATTATTTTATATTATGAATTTAAATTCCATTACATATATTGGGAAATATTTATATATGAACAACTTATTGTGCATTTAATTTAAATATGATGATATACCCATTTTTCTCTCATCAATCATTTTTATGATTTCTTATGTCACGTTGTTTTGGAGCCGAAATTGCACCGCGATTCTCCATGCCAAAGTCATCGTGTGTTGAATACCATACTTATTTATCTATCAAGGGTATTCACCTTTATGAACATTTACTTATTGATTATAGGGTTTCATGTATGAATTCCACATTCCTTTATCATGGAATAAATTATGATGTTTAATGATTCCAAGTTGTATGATCTATGTGGCACACTTATGCATGAAATGAAATGTTTATAAAAGGTGCGACCTGATAGCACTCCAATGCATTGGGTAAAGATTTGTATCATGATACGTCAAGTGAAATGAGGGTTTACTCATGCTAATTAATTTGAAATTATGGTTTACTCAGTCTCCATGTCTAATGAGACTTGGCTTATTTTAATATCATGTTAAATGTTGATGCTATATTTCCATGTTATGATAATAATGCTGCATCATGCCATTATGTTCATGTTTTTCTTATGCTCCATTGATATGCCTACTACCTAACATGTACTATATTATTAATGTTATTCCTTTTTTACTCCCTTACTTGGATTTTTAGCTCACCCTTTTTCTTATGCATGTCCTCAGGTTATCCCATGCAATTCTAAGTACGAAGAAATGTTATGGTCATGTAAAAGAAGTTTTCAATAAAGATGTTGGGTTTTATATTCAAAGTTGTTACATAATTTTCATAATTTCCAAAGACACTATACCTCTCTTTCCGTAGAGTTGTCTTAAGTGCAATTTTATGTAATGAATTGCTTTTATGTGAGTAATAAAGATAAGGGTAGTTATAGTTGGTATCAGAGGATAGGTTTAGTTATTTTTGGGATTATGATTAGAAAACCCTAGTGGAATCCTTAGGGATAATAATAAGTATAATAAAAACATCCCTAAATTTTGGTTAGTAATGAGTAAGTGGTTTATCAAGAAAATAAATCCCTGTCTGGATACAATTAGGAAGAGTCGACTCAGGCACAGATGTATCTACTGGTAAAACCCGAAAACATCCCTTTGAGATTGACTCGAATGGGAACTGGTGCATGACAGAGGGCCTTGATTCACTCTTGGTTACGACACTCCTGAGGGATATGATTTAGTAAATTCATAATCTTAGTATGAACCATTATTAAGGGAATAAAATAATTCCCCTAATAATATATGTTGGGAAGTAGATCATGGATAACATAGATTGAATCCTATAAATTCATAAGTTAAGGAAATAAATGTAATTTATAAGTTATCCCTTTTTTTCATTGGATTCCCCGTTATGTGTTACCCTTAACATTCATTTTATTCCATACAATGACCGGTAATATGAGGAATATGGCTAACAACTGATGCGAAGGGCAACGTTATGAATGTACTAATGAGATTCTCAATCAAATGGGAGTTCAAAAAGGCTATATAGAGATTATGTCAAACCAACTATCAAAAATCATGATTAACAATTGGAACTTTGATGAAAGCCTAAGGAAATAAAGAAAGAGGAAGTTGATATCTCATGAAAGTCCATTTGATAAAATTGGGTAATAAGACCCAATTTTCTTCGTGCGAAAAGTGTGGAAAAAGGCACCAAGGTAAATGTCACAAACGGACTAGGAGATGTTTTAAGTGTGGAAAGGAAGGGAACAAAGTATCCAATTTCCATGAAAGAATGGATAATGTGATGGATGGAAACAAAGTTCCATCTAAGGAATCTTATACAATTTTATGCTATAAATGTAGAGAATTTGGGCATTGTCTAAGGAAATGATCTATTACAATGGCTGAGAAGCATGATGAGCATAAAAAATCTCCATGATCAAGGGAGCACGGGAAGTACTATGCTAAGATGGATAATGATGAATGAATTACATGTAACCACTACTTCAAAGTATTTTATGACATTATGCATTTCAGTGCATGACCTATTAGTATATCTTTTATGTATTCTAAGAAAACTTAGACCCCAGCCAAAATAATAATAAATCATTAGGGAAAAAACTTCTATATGTTTTTTATCACATGTTGAAGTTTGTGGGAATATTATTTCTAAAAATTTTATAAGTCTCCCTTTGATGGAATTTGAGTCAAAAAGACAAATTCATTGCCTATGGTTCAAGGAAACTAAAAGTTCATGAGAAAAACTATCCCACACATGATCTGGAATTGGCTACAGTAATCTTCACTTTGAAAATTGGGCGACATGACCTATTGGGGAGAATTGTGAAATGTACCCTGATAAAAAAAGCCTCAAGTATATATCCACATAAAAATATCTGAATATGCACCAATAAATATGGTTAGAGATGATTAAAGACTATGACTACTCAATCCATTACCACCCTGGGAAAGAGAACAAGGTGGAAGATGATCTCATCATCATCATCATTTCAATTTTTATTCACGAAACGTTTACAAAAAAACAACATTATGGGGGCTGAAAATAGTGCAGGCCAAGGGCATCACCCCAGATCAAATTCACCCCCTCGGGTTTCAGTTGAGAAAAATTAGAAAAACAATTGACCAAGACGTCATCGCTCTCAAGAGACTTCATAAGATCTGCCACTTTGTTTCCCTTTCTCCAAGTATGTGTAATGATAGTGTTCCTAGCCATTAGGGATTTACATTCCCTAATCATATAGATTATTGGCCACGGGAAATTACCTTTACTTTGAAGCGCGTCATGGGTAGCCCGGGAGTTCGTCTCCACCTGCGATAGGCCGATGCCTCTCTATCTGCACAAGGTGAGGCATGTAAGTACCGCTCTCGCCTCCACCTTAAGAGAGCTCCCAGTACTAAAGTTCAAAGAGAATGCCAAGATCACACTCCCCGATGCGTCCCAAACTACCCCTCCCCCCAGCATCACCCCCTGCCAACATGATCCATCGACATTCAACTTCAATCCCACCTCCAGTGGATGCCACCACACCCAATTCCCCAGTCCCTCGATACCTGATGCCTGGGTCATCCTGTGAGCTCCGAACAGCACCCGCATCGCCAGTACATCCTTCCAGCTACCTGTAAGGGAAAGCCAGTCCGCCAGAGTGAAAAATATCCTGGTTATGATCTCTCTCCCTATTGATGGCATCTCCTCAAACCTCACCCAGTTTCTGGCTTGCCACAGCCCCCAGCAGTCGGCGCTCAAAATGACAGCCCGTACGACCTTCTCCTTACTAGTTGCATTCACTCCCTAGAACCAGCCAGACAGGAATCCCTCCATACTCTCTACCTGTAAGGACAGCCTGAAGAAACCACCAAGATAATACCACACCGATCGGGCCCAATCCCATGCTATGAAGATGTAAGATAGCGTATCCTCACGGAAATCTGCACAACAACAGCAATGAGAGGCCATACTAATCTCCAAGCACTTGACGTTATCATCAGAAGGCAGTGCAGAATTTTGTATCCTCCATGTCAGAAAGTTGAACTTAGTTGGAAGGTCATTAAACCAAAGCCATCCACTCCACTCTTCCTATTGTCCCTGGGGAGCGCTACTCCTACCGAAATATTTCAAAGAAAACTTCCCCATGGGGGACGGAGTGAAGACCAAATGATCATGTTCTGCGCTGATGAGGATAGAATCAAAAACCTTACACTAGTTGACATCCAGGATGGATCTGAAAAAGGATGGATACTACGCAGCCTCTTTGAATGTGATCATGGGCGCTAGACATCCCAGATACCCGAGGAGGCTACCCAACTGGTAGTGTTTCCAAAACAAGATGTTCCCCTCCTCAACAATCCACTGTGAGAGTTGAAAGATGTCTGTAATAATGGTGTTGACTTCCGACCACAAAGGTGACCCCCTCACCGAAGAAAAACTATCACTGTCCCTGTACCTTCACACCATGAGGCTCCCCCAAAAATATTGTTCTTCAGTGACCTCCCATGCCAAATTTGCATGCATACAATGAATCGCAACATCTAAGCTCTTCACATTAATCCCACCCTCCCGAATGGGCCGGCCCATCTTCCTTCAGGAGACCCAACAATTCTATCATTGATTAGAATTTAAAAGAATCAAATCTTCTTAGATTTGATGAATATGGACATGGGAATCATAAATAAGGGAACATCATCAATCCTTTAACAAATGATTTCTCAACTGTCTCTTTTGTAAAAGTTAAAGGATGCTCAAAATGATGATGTGGGAATTCAGAAGAAAGGGGAAACTATCAGAAAAAGGAAATCCTCTGAGTTCAATGTTAATGAAGAGGGAATTTTGAGATTTGGGTCAAGAATATGTGTTCCATCAAATCTGGAGTTGAAGAAGGATCTTTTGGATGGTGCACATAGTTCAAATTTCTCCATTCACCTAGGAAACACAAAGATATATCAATATCTCTAAGAGATTTATTGGTTTGATAACATGAAGAAGAAGATCATTAAGTATACATAAAAGTGCCTAGTATGTGATAAAATGAAGGTTGAGAGGTAGAAGTCAAAGGGGATGATGAAACCATTACCCATACGAGCATTGAAATGGGAGAACATCACCATGGAATTTTTCACTGAACTTCCGGAGACATCCAAAGGAAACAACGCTATCTGGGATATTGTTGATTGTCTTATAAATAATTCACACTTCACTGCAATTTGAGAGGATTTATCATTGGATAAATTGGCATGGATATATATCAAATAAGTGGTAAGTCTGCATGGAGTACCACTATCTATTGTATCTAATCAGGATCCAAGATTCACCTCTATGTTCTAGAACAATCCTCAACATGCTCTAAATACTGAGCTGAACTTCAGTACGGATTATCATCCTCAAACTGATGGCCAATCTAAGTGGAAAATCCAAACACTTGAGTACATATTGAGAGAATTATCAATATACTTCGAAGGAGGATGGTATCAACATCTTCCTTTGGTTGAGTTCTCTTATAATAACAGTTTCCACTAAAGTATCCAAATGTCTCTTTATGAATACCTATATGGGAAGAGGTGCAGAACACTGGAATGTTGGGATGAATTTGGGGAGAGAAAACTCCTAGGTCCCAAAATTTTCGAAGAAATGGTGGAGAAGGTTAAAACCATCCAGTAGCACATTAAAGCTACTCATATTTGACAAAAGGTTTTGTGCTAATAATTTTTGACAAGACCTAGATTTTGATGTCGGGGACATGGTATTCCTCTGTATATCATTGTGGAATATATTTATGAGATTTGGGAAGAAGGGAAAGCTTAGTCCATTGTAAATTGTACCTTTTGAGATCCTTGATCACATAAGAGAAGTGGTATATCGACTAGAACTCCCACCAGACCTATCTCAAGTACATGATGTATTTCAGGTATCACTCTTGAGGAAGTACTTACTAGACCCATCGCATGTACACAATCTAGAGGTGGTACCATTGGAGAATGACCTCTCCTATGAAGATAATCTGGTAAAGATCTTGGATCATAGGGAAAAAGTTCTACGAAACAAGACAATGACCCTTGTCAAAGTATTTTGGAGAAACCAAAACTTTGAAGAAGCAACATCGGAACCAGAGGAAGTGATGAGGCAGAGTTACCCACATATGTTTTAGTGTGGGAAAAGAAAATTTAAGTGGAGAAATATCTTAATGGGGGAGGATTGTAATGACCCAAACTTTTATTAATGAAAATTTATCATGATCTAATTAAATGTATTATTATGTAAAATTGATATATAAAACATATGAAATTCATCGGTTTCATGTTTCTGGATTTTAAAATACCGTTAAGAATTGTTACCATTTCTAATATAGTTGTTGAATAGTGATCACATTATTATTATAAATATAAGCTATAAAAAATCTAATTTACTTAGAAAAAGGCTGTGATGGCCTCATCTAGTAGGATTTCTCCATACACAACCAATTTTTTAGAGCTCGGAAAGGTGGTGACATCACTGGGATTCTCTCTTGACCAAGACCAAGCCAAGCTTCAATATGTTAATCTTTAACAGAACCTCCTACGGGAGAAGTGGAAGTTGATAGAGATTTCCACCTGAGGGATGTTATCCGAGCCACCCCAAGAGTCTATCACCATCACACACCTTGCCCTTAAGTCATATGAGGGTGTTATAAGGAGTTATGTAACAATACCCTAACACTACAATTATGTGCATTATTTTTTTATAGAATAAAGAATATACATTCATTTTATTATTGTTACTTTGTAAATAGTTTTTAAATACCAAAGAGTATTTTTAGTTAATAATCAATTAAGAAATATATTTTTTAAAAATTAATAGATTTTTCAATTAAATAATATTTTAAGAAAATATTATTACAAAAAACTTTTTATTAAATATAAATGATTGTATATTTTTTTATGAATACACTTGTTATTTTTATAAAGGTTTGAAAGTTGATTTTGTCCAAACCCATGAATTTTAGATAAATGTTGATTTTTATTTTAAAATTAAATATTCACATATTTAAAAAATTATTTATATAAACTGAATATTATATTTGGAATCAGGATGTTGAAATTATCCAATTGTAATTGTTTCATAATTTTTTGAGACAATCAAATTTTTGGGTAAAAATTAAATATCGTTTAAATATATATTGTGTTTTTTGACATCATAATGACCCAATAGTGATGTAATAAAATATAATAGAAGGTTAATTCATCCAATATATGTTTTACCATTAAAATAATGTGATATGATGTTTTATTTATTTATTTTACAAAGCATTAGTGGACCCTCCAAGACTTATAAAATATTTTAACATTTTAAAATGATTTCATTGAGAGTGTGACTCACCTACACATAATAAAGACCAATATTTAAAGAAGCTATTCCATTTTCCTTGTAAAATAATTTTTTCCACTCCCCTTTGTAAAAAACTATGGTAAAAAATCATGGGTTGGTTTGTGGTTTTGATTAGTTTAATGTGTGGTGTGCAAAACCTAAATAATAAAGAATTGTCTCCTTTTTCCTATATAAACCTACCCAAGATCCCACTTCTATTCCCTAAAAACCTTTAGATCTCTACCATCTTCTGTCATCCTCTCTCAAAAATCCTCCCATGGCACCCCAAGATACCAAGAAGCCTCTCTGAAGCCTCTCCCAAGCCTTTAGATCACACTTCTAAGTAAGGGATTTTTTCCATTCTCATTTTTTGTCCAAACTTCATTATGTTGTTATACCATTTTATTTTCAATTAAAAATGTTGGGGTATGATTTCAAAACTCCCCCATACTACCCTAATTATGTTTTAATGATGATATACCTCTTTCTCTCCCATTAATTCCTCTCATGTACACCCTTTACCATGTCGAAATTCCGTAAGGAATTTCTCCCTTCTCATTTACATTCAAGCGATTCTTTTATATTATGCATATAAATTCCATTACATATGTTGGTAAATATAACTATATTACCCACATTACTATAAGTTTCATTTAACTATGATGATATACCCCTTTATCTCTCATCAAACATTTTTATGAATTCTTATGTCACGTTGTTATGCTATCGAAATTACACTGCAATTCTCCATTACAAAGTCAGTGTGTAGTGAATATCATGCCCATTTCTCTATCAGGGGTATTCACATTTATGAAAATTTACTCATTGATTATAGAGTTTCATGTATGAATTCCACATTCCTTTTTCATGGAATAAATGATGATGTTTAATAAATCCATGTTGAATGATATATGTGGCACACTTATGCATGAAATGAAATGTTTATAAAGGGTTCACCTTGATAGAGCTCCAATGCATTGGGTAAAGATTAGTATCTTGATACGTCAAGTCAAATAAGGTTTTACTCATTCTAATTTTAGTGAAATTGGGGATTAATCATGATCCATGTGCAATGGGCCTTGTCTCATTCTAATATCATGTTAAATGTTGATGCCACATTTCCATGTTATGATAATCATGTTATATCATGCCTTTATGTTCATGTTTATTTTATACTTTATTAATATTTATAATACCTAACATGTAATATATTCTTCATGCTATGCCTTGTTTATTCCCTTACTGGGCTTTATAGCTCACCCTTTTCTTATCCATGTCCCTAGGTTATCCCATGCAATGCTTAGTACAAAGGAAATTTGTGGTCATGTAAAATAAGTTTTCAATAAAGATGTTGGGTTTTATGTTCAAATTTGTTATGTAATGTTCCTAATTTCCAATGACACTAGACCTCTCGATCCTCAGAGTTTTCTTAAGTGAAAGTTTATGTAATGAATCATGTTTATGAGTGTAATAAAGAGTAGGGTTGTTATATCCAAATTAGATTATAGTTATGGTCTTTCAAAGACTCGGTTTTAGGCCACCAAAGAATTTATCATTTTTTCTTTTAGGGCTGATGAATAACCCAGAAGCATACCTTACGAGTCTTGTAAAATTAGATTCATATGTACCAAAAGATTCAGCATCCTTTTTCTTAATTTCAATGAATTAATTCTCCATATTTGTTTGTAGAATACAAGGGAATTACTTAATGAAAAATATCCCATTAAACTATTCCCATTCCATAGATTAAATTTCTTATTGATCCATCGTGTTCTTAAAAATAGTCCATTGTTGATCTGTTTCACCTCATAGACGATAAAAAACCAACACAACTTTTTAATGTTCAGAACACTGAAGAACAAAAAATATCTTTTTAGTGGTACCAATCTATTGTTCAGTAACAAGTCGGTCATAAGTCCCACTAAAAGAAAGAGGTTGTTTCCTCATAAGGGACTCAATAGAAATTTTTTCCTCCTCTTCTCATTTAGAAGTCCAGCATGATTTATATATTTGTGAGTATTGTGATAAGATTTTTCATTATAACTCCCATAACATTTGTTTTCTCATAAGGACAATCATTGTAATATCCATTGCATTCATCATTAACATAGTTCCTTTGATTTCCATCTATTGACCAAAACTAAAAAGAATAGTGTGAGAAACTCTATCATACTGGAAAACCACATAATAAAGGGAGAGTACCTTTAATCTACAACATATTAATTTTAATATTAGGTAATACAAGGTCATTAATAAATTCTAGGATTGTATCCTATACATATACTTATCCTTATGTACATACTTAGACATATCCTTCGAAATATCTATAGATATCTCACTAAAGTTTTCTCAGCCTAGTTTTTGAAGGTTAACTAAACCTTTTCTCTGATACTGATTGTAATGAACCAAAATTTATGTACATATACATTAAATAACTTTTACGGAATACTTAATACACTACACAAAATGATTCCCAAATATTGTACTAGTTTAGTGCCTTTGAAAACTTGGAACACATTCTTCTAATCTGGTAAAAGATCTTCAACATCTCCCATAAAGATCTTACCCTTTAGTACTTTTACTTAAAACCTTTCCTTATAACATGGGGAAAGTAAACATAAAAAGGGGTGAGCTCATATTCTTAGTAATGGTAAAAAAAGAGATACATAATCATAACATGAGAATAAGGGTATGCGAATGTGATTATAACATTATAAGATCATGCCCACAATATCAAATGTAAACATGAATCATAAAAAAATCAAATAACATAATCCATAAGAGCATAAAATTGATATAAGGCATGAAATTTCAGCATACACATCGACTTTTAACATTGTGAACATGTATAAAGAGTAATAGGTTTAATCATTAAGGACATGAAATAAGGACCTTGCATAAACATATGGACATGAAAACCAGGTACATGCATAGAATTATAGACATTAAAACTAGGTCCATGCATAGAAATATGGGCATGAAAACCAGGTCCACACATATAATTGTGAACATGAAATCAGGTTCACATGTAACATATATACCTCATGATTCTTCCATATTTACTTAATTTATCTGAGGGATATATAGGTCCCACACATAATTAAATCATACATACATGTTCCACAATATTATAAACAATGATATCATAACAAATCTAAGGGAATGAGTTTCATAAACCTATAATCATATAATAACCTATGAAACAGAGACAGGATTCATAATAATTTAATTAAAATAATAACCCATGAAATTAAGGGGATTTTTTAAATACCATGACATCAAAACATAAACCATTCATAAAAGAATATGAATGGTATTCTTGAACAATAACAAAGTATGTTATCATAGTCGGGGAAGGATTTTGAAAGATCTATTATAACAAGAATTTTCCTTAAAAATAATTTTTTAAAACATAAAACATTTTAAAAATACTTTTATTTTAAACCACTTTGGAAACATATAAGGAATCATAAAAATCATTTAAAATAGTTCTTCCTGAAAATATCCTTTTTTATTTAAATAGTTTTCTTCTATAAAAATGTTGTGAAATTTTAAAAGGACAAATTTTTTTTGAAAATAACCTTGTAATATTATAGGGGATGAATCAAGGAAATAATGTGGTATGAAAGTTTAAAATTCCATTAATGACGTATAAGTTAAAAAAACATTCTTCTCATACTTTTTCCAAAAAAATTAGAAAGTAACTCATTTGGAAAAGGAAAGAAAGATTCCTTTCAAACCATGAAGTAAAAAGTAAATAATGGTTAAAAATCATTAAAACATCCATAGAAGAATATTAAAAAAATTTATGAAAACATATTTAGAAAACATTTAAATGGATGATAAATAATACCCAATGTATACTTAAAATGAAACAATCCCAAATATGGAAGATATTGGGATATCAATACTCATGACTTAATAATCAATAGAATTTTATGCCCCATGTAAAAAATAAAATTATAAGAATATATAAATATCATAATATTTAAGATAAGACTCTTAGAATACATTCATGGGCAGTATATACATCATGTAGAAGAAACAAGTAGTGTATAAGGCTCTTGTATCGCAAAAATAAAGGTGAGACAAAAATACCCTTACCTTGTGTCCTCACTCTCCTCGTACTTGAAAAGGAATCCTATATAATAAATATAATTTTATTATAAATATTCTATAGAAGAATATTATTATATATAATACCACATATGGCTTGATTATGACCTTATATTACCCTCCTGTTAACGATCATATGGTAAGGTTTCACTTCAGGTAATATTCACTTTGTTCTTCACATGTGTCTTAATTGGTCATACCGTTGGTCCTTATACTTATATCATGATTCTAGAATAAAAATCATGATATAAAAATCATTTATATCTATTATTTTTTTCTTAAAATAATCTATATCATAGATAATTAATAAATTGAATACATCATTCATGGAGATGGTAAGTCGTACGTACACATGGACATTGTTTCTGTTTAAATTATTATATTGAAAGAAAGTGTGCAAATGAAATATGACTATATATATTGGTATGTATATATATATCATTATTCCAATATTATTATTATATCATATATATCATATAGTTTCACTAAACCCATCCTTAATTCATTACATGTGGTGTGTGAATGAATCACATCGCTAAGAAGGGGCAGTAGTCCACACTTCCTCAAACAACAATGTCGTATTAATACCAAATGGAAATTAAAAAAGTTATATGTTGTGAAAATGAATAAAAAAGATTAAATACATAATAAATATTATATATAACATATATATATATATATATTATCATAATCTCCACCATGATTGGTGGTAATAGAAAAAATGAACAATCATCTTTTAATGAGGCAGTAGTTCACCGTACACAAAAACAGTATGTTTGATATCCATTAGATTGAGTTTTATGTAAGTTTAGGTCTAAATATTATCATAAAAAAATCCTAGTATATCGAGGATATTTATTTTCATAAAATAATGGAATAAAGAGAGAGTAGGGGGTAGATAATTAAAATTAATAAAGGAGTTTGAGAGAAGACGTTACCTCTTAATCGGGTAACTCCTTTTGGTTTTTGCCAAAACCCTTCCTTGAATTATCTTATTCCTAATGGAATTATTATAGGATTAATTTAGAGATTTTTTGAGAAGAAATGGGTAGGGTTTGGTTGATCCAAAATTCTTTATAGGTGTGAATAAAAGAAAATAATAGGTTCCCTTTTATAAGAGGGAGGAGGGGCACCTTAGAAAACTCCAAAACTATTAATTTATTATAAATTCATTTTAGATTTCAAATAGATCTAAAGTGAGTTATTACGAATTTTATATGATTATGGTTCTAAATCCCCTCAACCAATTAATTTTTGACATGTCTAGGTCACAGAAATTGCCTTATCTTTTTAACTTTAACCCTTAGTTAAACAATTTAACTCTTACCGTGACTACTTTTCTTTTTACACTATAGGGTTAATATAGTTACTATAAAATGCCAAAAAACCCCAAATTGAAGTATTTATGAAATATTTGACACTCTATAATTTATTTGGCCGAAATACATATTTTTATAAATTTATTATTATTTAAAAAAATATTATTAATTTTAAAATAACATTCATGTAAATTTTTACACTTTTTATTACTTGACTTTTAATAAAATAATAACAACTTTATTCCTTAAAAAAAGATAAATTAACTCATCTATAACAGTTCATATTCATCCCAACAAAATTATGGCATCAAATATCTAAAATGATATTTCTTTTAATATTATTAATATCATTTAATTGATTCTTCCTTTAATAAGTCTGTTACTACATCAAAATTGTATCACAATTAAATTTATTTATTTAACATATAAAAGTTATAAATAAATTATCATGATATAGATTAATTTTATAAATTTCTAATGAATATTTATATTCAAATTTATATTATTTATAACCCTATATTAAAAATTATTTAGTTTTTAAAATTTTATTATGACACTTTTAACTCTTCTTTAAATAAAATATAATAAACATCCTAATCATACACATGTGGCTTAAAAAGGATCATATTTAAGACCTAAGGTTTATTTTTTTTTGAAAAAAAATTATCCAATTAAATTAGGAGAAGTGTTAGGGTAATTTTATTTTATTATAATATTATTTTTACCTTTAATTACCTTATTTTCCTTTAACCGCAGTAAATAAAATTCAAAAGTTACTATTCTCCAAAACATATTTTTATCCTATTAGACCAGATTTTTTAAACTTATTATAACCATTTATTTCAATTTTTTAAATTCAATTCACAGAAGTGGTAAAATTACATTTAATTCTAATCCCGCAAATGTGGCTAGAAGGCGAGTAAAAGAGACATTCAAAAGATCAATAATATTTTATATCTAATTATTTTATAAAAAAGATCCCAATAACTTAAATTTGAGTAATATAATTATTATTTATCTATCGTGACATTAAAACACAATTTAAAGTAAAATAATTATTTAGATGAAAAGTCGGTTTTTAACTACTATGTAGTATTTATCACTATTTATCAAAAATTGAAACATTTAAGAAAAATACTAAAAATTAACCCTAATATAATTTTAATGTTATGAATTAAAAAATAATTTTTTATTTATATAATTAAATTTCTATGAGTTTCTATAATTAATTTTATTATTTTTCCTAGAAGGACATGAAAAACAGTTCATTTTAGAAAATAGTAGTTTAAAACATATAATGATCTTACTAAAGATTATATGTTTCATTATCAAAACCATTATAACTAATATCTAAATAGTATTTATTACTATTAATATTAAAATTTTATCACCTAGGTTATAACTATGTTATTTAAATAATTATAATAGTAAAGTATTGTTTCATAGAAACTCAATGTTTCATATAACACAAGACAAGTCGGTGTTGTGTGTCGTGAAATATTCCCTTGGTGTTGCGTATAACATAATACAAACTTAGTTCTATTATATAGTAGAAAAAATCTATACTACATGATGCATGGAGTGAAAATATCAGAAGAAGGAAAAAAAATAATAAATAATAAATAATAAATTCACAAAATCTCAGGGTGTTACAATAGTCCACCCCGTGATGGTGTTCACTATGAAGGTCCTCCCCAAAATGATATCTAACTTCAATAAGAAGGTGCTCCCCTTTTCAAATAGACCATGATAAATCAATCATATCTTGAGGAACTTTATAATATGAGTTCATCCATTCTTATTTACTTATCAATTACAAGGGATACTCTTTCTAAGCCAACAAATAGCCCAAGGTAGTGGTAACTCTTTGAACCACCATCACTTCACTTAGCTTCCAACACAATAGAGGTGATTCCCACTAATTCTATATCCAAAAATATGGAGAATATGAAACATATTTTTTGTTCAGAATATAAGGGGAATGTATTATATAATATGAATATAATTCATTTAGTATAAGGAAGAAACTATCTAAAAATAGTATCTTGGTTATGTTGGGCACTTATCCAATCCTCAATATATAATTCTAGAGAAGTATTTAGAAAATGTGTGAATGAAATTTGCCTAAATTTATGGTAAAATCATCACCATTTAAAAAAATTATTTCTTTATAAAGTATATACTAGTCACATAAAGATAATAAAATAACTTCATCATCAAATTTACATGCTTTCAATTTTGTCTGCTTGACACCCAAAATTGGAAAAACATCACTAGGGTCTTCAATGTGCAGGTCTTAATGATTTGAGCAACCAACACTAGTTGAACATCAATTCCCTATATGGAATCTATATCAGGGGATGGTTTGAACATAGATCATTTCATTTTACCTCTTTCCCTAATCATAAAATCCCACCAGAAGTGACACCTTGAAATTTCATACTTTGAGCCATCTCTCAAAAGGGAGATCTTCCCATAAAATATGTTATGATCAACATGAATTGTCCATGAATATATCACAGAAGCATTGGGATTGATGAGATCTCTCCATCAAAATACATTTGAATCAAGTTTATGAAAATATTTAATAAGATTCTCACTTAAGGAAATATAATAATCAAATAACAACTGTGCCTTTAGAAGTAATAAGATCATGTGCACACCATACATTACACATTTCTCATGTTTAAACAAATATGTACAAGATAAAGGGGAATTTTTTATAGTTATAACAAAAACAGTACATGATCAACCTATTCCTATAGGATTGGGGGTATTTTTAATACAACCAACACATTCATGGATGCCAAATCTAGCCTGAAACATTATAGTAATGTAGCACAGACACCCCCATTCCATAGTGATGGTGTAAAGACCCGTAAATTTCAAGGAAATTTTTTTCTTAATTTTCCTTGGAATTTTACAAGAACGCAGTTTCTGAAGGCACCTGATTCCGAGGCCCGGTGTGCCCGGAATCATTTTCCAAAGTTTGGCTCGGGTACGTTCAGTGAACGGACGAGCGGATTTTTCTAACTTTTGAACCAGTGCCTGGAATAGAATTCTGAGGGCACCGATGAAATCAGAGCGCCGGTTTTTGCTTAGAAACGCATCTTCCAAAGTTGCGTTTTCTCAGGTGTGGTTTTTAATTTTTTTGGGCTTAAAGTTTAGAAATAAAATAATTTGTTCGACAAACTTTATTTTATTTCACTTAAGCCACATGAAGCCACTTGAAAGCCACTTAACTGAGTTGAAACGAATATGGTGATATCCAGAAATATCCTACCCTCTTGGTAGGATATTTGTGAGGTGGGGCCCGCACGAGCCCCGCCGTTTCTTTCCGCTAAGTAACGCACCCACGAAAACCCATCATTATGAAAGTCAACTAACGCGTTTTCTTAAATCCTTAATGCACCATTTAATTGGGCGGTTTATTTCATGAATTAAATGGGCGGTTTCTTTTGTTGAATTAATTCAACGAATTGATGGGTCGTTACTTACCTTTTTCGTTTGTTGGCGTAATAATAAAATAAGACCAATGAGTCTTTTTGGAGGATTACTGGTTGAGAGGTTCTGTCAGAGATTCTTGTTCCTTCATCCTCCCTCGCGAAGAACGCGAAGAACGCGAAGAACGCGAAGAACGCCGTCACCCTCGTAGTTGGACGACTCTTCATCCGAGACGTTCTTCCCCGCCCCAGTCTCCGATCACCAACTGCTTGAGGTAAGTGTCTCGGATTTTCTTTTCAATCTCCCTTGTGGTTTTTACCGAAACACAGATTTAATTATTTATAATTAAATCTGTTGTTTCTTGGTCCGTTGAGTTCGCCGACTCAACGCCGGATTCCGCGACGACGCGACGCCCTCCCGCGATGACGCGACTATCCCCTCCTTCCGCGACGAACAAATCCGCGAAGAACGTGCGTACGACGACGACCAACGAGGTAGGGGTTGTTGTGAACTTTTCCTTTTTCCCGTGTTGTTTCCATTCAAGAATGAAGAACCCGGTTTATAAACAATTTTTATTTCCTTAAAAAAATTGTTTTCGGATATGTATTCATATATTGAATATTGTTCCTCCCGTTGTTTATCACTAACGTGGAGGGTGCGGCCCAAACGAACACGGCCCGACAACCCTCCGCCGTTCTTCATTATTGTGCGGATTTGTCGGGCGACGAAGGAACGTGCTGCAACGGAAGTGTGGTGGTTCTGCAGTGAAGAGCAAGTTTCGGGAGGAGCAGCGGTGCAGACGGGAACAGAATCGGACCACAGGAGCGACTCCGGGGGCCTGCGGAAGCCGCCGGCGGCGCGGGTCGCCGGCGCGGCGGCGCCGGCAGCCGGGAGCGGCGGCGCCCCGGCGCGCCGCCGGACGAGGCCGCCAAGGCAGAAGCCGCGGCGGCGGCACTCGTGGACCCCAGCCGCGTGGGTCTGGCGCGTGCGGGACGCGGCTGAAGCCGCGTCCGGTTGTCCGAGCGACACCCCGCAGGTGCCGCGGGGTTGTCACGTGGGGGCGGCGGCTCCCCCCCCCCCCCCCCCCGCGTCGCTCGGCTGGCCAGGGCGACACCCCGCGAGTGCCGCGGGGGTGGCGACTCCCCCCCGCGTCGCTCAGCCGAGCCGAGCCGGGCCGCGCCCTGGCCGGGCCGGACTGGGTCGGACCGGGTTGACCCAGTTCAGCCGACCCAAGGGGGGGGGGGGTCGGGCCGGCTCGGCCCGGGCCCGGACCCCCCGTCTTCGGACTGTTTTCGGTCAAATGCTCGTAACTTGAGCTACGGGCCTCCAAACAACTCGCCGTCAGTGGAAACACGATCCTTGGATCGAGACGATCGTTTCGGTATATCATACTCAAGGTTTCGGAATACTTTGGTTTCGGCTGGGTTGGTTCGTACACGAAACCAACCGGGCCCTCAGAGCGAAAATGCTCATATCTTGAGCTACGGACGTCCGATTGACGTGCCGTCAGCTTCGTTGAATTCCTCGAAGTGAGACGGATCTTTTGGCATACTTCGCCTGAGGTTTGGATGCAGGTGGAGTACGGTCGGGTTGGTTTTGCCTTAAAAACCAACCGGGCCCCTGGGACGAAAAAGCCAATATCTCTCAAACTGGGCGTCTGATTGACGCGCCGTCTGCAACGTTAAGTTCCTATTGACGATACAGAACTTTTGGATACATCAACTTCGGAATTTGTGTCAATTGATGTATTAGCCTCTCGGCTCATTGAGCGGACCCTCCCGAACGAGCTTGTTGTGTGCGGGAACCCTAGTGCTGGCTGCGACTGCTACTTCGACAGCGACGACCGTGCAGAGATCCTCAGTGGACTGCAGCGACGACCGTGCAGAGATCCTCAGTGGACTGCGACGACGACAGTGCAGAGATCCTCAGTGGACTGCGATGACTACTGCACTCAGCGATCCTACGTGGATCAGTGCTACAGGTCCTGTGTGGGACCGATCCTGTGTGGGTCTGATCCTGTGTGGGTCAGCGCTCAGCTGTTCTGTGTGAGCCAGCGCCGACAGGTCCTGTGTGGGCCTGATCCTATGTGAGTCATTACGGGGGTTAGTTACCTATCGATCCTTTGTAGGTCCGACAACTTAGATGGATCAGTGATCATCTTTATCGTCATCCGAAAAAGTATACCTGTGCGAGATGAATCATGTGTTACTCTCCTTTGTGGATTGTGTTGAGCTATACTGTGTGGATTTTCTGTTTACTCTCCTTTGTGGATTGTGTTGAGCTATCCTGTGTGGATTTAATGATTACTCTCCTTTGTGGATTGTGTTGTGCTATCCTGTGTGGGTTTACGTTTTTCTTTCCTGTGTGGACTGGGTTATGCTTAGGCTCAAACGTTGGAGCCGAACGGGAATTGATGACTTAGGTATATGTATGGGCATATACCTAAGCTGTGTCTGATGTTACTTCGTGATTGTATCTTTCCTTTGTGGATTATCCTTTGTGGATTTCGGGAGACCTTCGGGGGTCTCAGGGTCCCTACTAAGTAGCTTATACTCACCCCTGCACGGGCTTTTCCTGCACTACGTTTTGTTGGTTGCAGATGACGGACAACGCTGATCGTGGTGGAGGCGTGCAGAGCAGGACAGTACCTGGAGGTGGACCACTTGGCGGGACGTACTCGGAGAGGTCAGGTGGACCCGAGGAGCAGTGGAGGCTATCTGTACCCACCCTTCAAGTGGGACTTTCAGAGGACGGCTCGACGTTGCGGCTTTTCTTTTCAGCTGTTGTTTTCCCCTTTCAGTTGTACTTTACAGTTGGGCTTGTATTTCTGGCCCCTTTTACTTTCAGCACAGCTTGTTACAGTTTTACTTAGTGTTTAATTTCCGCTTTCTTACTTTGTGGTGCTTGTTTACGATTCACAGGAAATGCCTTCCCTTTTTCTTTGGTTTTACGCCTTGGTTCTAGTCGCCAGCCCCTGGCCTATGGAAGGAGGGCTTGGGGTAGTCACGGCATGGGCCCCGAGGACGGGTCGTGACAAATTGGTATCAGAGGGGTCGGTTCTACCGCAGACTCTGATCATTCTTCTATGTGAAGAAATAGTGTTTATCATATTGAGTGTGGTTATCAGTCCAGGGAGTCCGGTGTTGGTGTGGCGGCCGACGTATCTGTACACCAGGACCCTGACTTCTGATTTCCGACTTAATGCATGAAAACATTGATTGTATGTGTGTTTAAAGTTTTCTTTGTGATTACTTGTGTCAGCTCACCAGGTATACTGTTCTGATCGTGGCGCACTTGTTTCCTTTCAGGATGGCCCGACGACAACAGCCATCTAGGGTTCCGAGAGTAGAGCGCGACGACAGCCCGCCGAGCGACGAGGCCTCGGTACAGGGCCCGTTGACAGCGGAGGCACCGACGGTACCTTTACCCGCCGAGCCCCCGATGCTTCCAGCGCCGACCGCTGACGATGCACGACACCTCAGAGCTCTGCACGAGTTCCAGTGCCAGCGACCACCTAGTTTTTGTGGGGAGACGGACCCCCAGGCAGCCAAGGACTGGCTGGAGGCGGTCGTCCGAGTTTTCATGCTAGTGAGGACACCAGCAGACCTCATGGTGATCCTCGCGGCGAGACTACTGCACGCAGTAGCAGGACGATGGTGGATCCTGATGCTCTAGGTGCACAATGAGGCCTCTCTCATCTGGATGGACTTCGAGAGCCTCTTCCGCTCAGAGTTCGTCCCGGCCACCCTCCGTACGGTGCGCATTCAGGAGCTTCTTCAGCTGCGGCAGGGCAGCTTGACGGTCGCCCAGTACGCGGCTAGGTTTACCGATCTTTCTCGCTACTCGACCGACATGGTGCGGGACCCCTTCCTCCGGGTCTGGACCTTCGAGCAGCGATTGAGACATGAGATCAGGGCATCACTGATCTCCCTCAGCATCCTAACCCAGGCAGGAGTGCTGGAGCGAGCCCTTCTGATCAAGAGCTTTCTGGCTGAGTCTACAGCGAGACCTACCGTAGGGCGGCAGGTGGCGGAGTCTTCAACAGCAGGTAGTCGACGGATGACTCAGGGTTCCAGGCAGACCAGACCTTCCGGCAGACGACCTCGGGACACTGGCTCAGCAGTGCAGGGAACACAGCGCGGAGCCAGTCTTCTGAGAGGCAGGCAGTGCTACGAGTGTGGCGGGCAGGGCCACATGGCTCGTGACTGCCCGACCCGCCGTACCGAGGGGCAGCAGACGGTGGAGGGGCCACCCAGGCAGAGACAGAGGGTCGACCGTGGCGGTCCGCAGGGAGGAGGTGGACGAGGCAGAGGAGATTTCCGAGCAGCAGGTGGTGGGCGACGCTTTGAGGCTTTGCCACCACCACCACCAGGAGGCCCGCCCCGACCACAGGGAGCTGGCGGGCAGAGACAGGCACAGCTCCAGGCAGCAGATGCCTACGACCACGACGCGCTAGAGATGATTCGAGGTACGATCTGTGTCTATTCCACCCTTGTTGTAGTTCTTATAGACACAAGAGCGAGTCACTATTTCATAGTTGCCGCCCTTGTTCGGAGCTCGGAGATTCCGACAGAGCCGTTGGCTCGATCCTTATGTCTAGAGACTCCTACGGGAGCAGACTCGACGATTATGCACTGGTGCCGGCAGTGTGATATTACTCTAGGAGGCGAGAGCTTCGGCTGTGATCTTCTTGTAGCAGCGTCGAGGCCTTACGACGTCATCTTGGGAATGGATTGGTTATCTACAGTCCATGCTCAGATTGACTGTTTTAGGCACAAGGTGCGATGTGTGTGCACCGACGGGAGCAGGTTCACCTTCACCGGTAAGAAGGGAGCCTTAGCAGCACAGGATGGACTCCCGCAGAGGAGAGGGAAGCCCATCACTAATCAGTTGGCTAGCCTCATCCTTGGAGCAGTTGACGTGCAGAGTCCTAGTTCTCCTGCAGTGGTGGATCAGTATGTGGACATCTTCCCCAACGATGTTCCAGGGATACCTCCTCGCAGAGAGGTAGAATTTTATATTGATCTGTACCCCGGGATAGCCCCGATATCCACTCCAGCGTATCGGATGACCCCCGCCGAGCTTCGAGAGCTACGGGTACAGTTTGAGGACTTGCAGGGCAAGGGGTTCATCTGACCCAATGTTTCACCCTGGGCTTCCCCGATATTGTTCTCTAAGAAGGTGGACGGGAGCTTGCGACTGTGTGTCGACTATCGTCGCCTGGACTAGGTGACAGTGAGGAACAAGTATCCACTACCGAGGATTGATGACCTATTCGATCAGCTCAAGGGAGCACGGTGGTTCTCGAAGATAGACCTTAGGTCAGGCTATCATCAGCTCAAAGTTCGAGATAAGGACGTGCAGAAGACAGCCTTCAGGTGTCGGTATGGCCACTATGAGTTCTTGATTATGCCTTTCAGCATAACCAACGCTCCAGCAGTGTTCATGAGCCTCATGAACAAGATCTTCCAGCTGTACCTCGATCGATTTGTCGTGGTCTTCATCGATGGCATTTTTGTGTACTCGACCACGGAGGAGGAGCACGCCTACCACTTGTGGGTTGTACTAGACACACTCTGAGAGCACCAGCTTTATGGAAAGCTCTCGAAGTGCCAGTTCTAGTTACGTGAGGTCCACTTCTTGGGGCATGTCATTTCTGAGGCGGGAGTTGCTTTGGATCCCACGAAGATCGAGGCAGTGCAAGATTGGGAGCCACCCAGGAGCGTGAAGGAGGTGCGGAGTTTCTTGGGTCTAGCCGGATACTATCGGAGATTTGTGTCAGAATTCTCCAGAGTTGCGGCGCCACTCTCAGCATTGAAGAAGAAGGGGAAACCCTTCGTGTGGTCAGACCGATGTCAGCAGAGCTTCCAGAAGCTGAGGCAGAGATTGACCAGCGCACCTATCTTGAGGTTGCCTGAGGAGGGAGTTGGTTATGTAGTCTACTGCGATGTATCAGGGACCGGACTCGGGTGTGTCCTGATGCAGGAGTGGGCCTTGATTGCCTATGGATCACATCAGTTGAGGCCGCATGAGCAGAACTACGCTACCCATGACCTGGACTTAGCAGTAGTGGTCTTCGCATTGAAGACATGGAGTCACTATCTGATGGGCGAGCGCTTTACAGTCTTTTCTGACCACCAGAGTCTCAGGTACATCTTCTCGCCGAAGGACCTGAACCTGAGATAGCGGCGATGGCTCGAGTTCCTCCAAGACTATGAATTTTATATAGTCTATACTCCTGGGAAGGGGAACGTGGTATCCGATGCCCTCAGCAGGAGGACGGGCATTCAGCTACTTGAGGAGGCGACAGAGAAGCTATCCACCTTGCAGATATCCTTCGTGGATAGAGATAGAGCAGCCTTCCTTCAGTCTCTCACAGTCACCCCTCCACTACTGCAGCGGGTCAGAGAGGCACAGCGTGAGGATATGATTGTGAGACGCGGCGTGCACAGATATCATTGGGACAGGCACCTGATGGCTTCTCTTTTGGAGCAGAGCACGATATCCATTTCAGAGGACTTAACTTGGTACCAGTCGCTTTACGAGAGGAGGTGCTGAGAGAGTTTCACACTTCTCCTTTGGCGGTACATCCTGGAGTGGCGAAGATGTACCAGGATCTCAGATGACAGCACTGGTGGTCGGGCATGAAGAAGGTTGTGGCAGAGTTCGTTTCACGGTGCCTCACCTGCCAGCAGGTGAAGGCAGAGCATCAGGTACCATCAGGCTCGGTACAACCCTTGGAGTTCCCGGAGTGGAAGTGGGACGGGATATCTATGGACTTCGTGACTGGGCTTCTACGCACTTCTAGAGGTCATGACTCCATTTGGGTGATTGTTGATCAACTCACCAAGTCGGCACAATTCTTACCCATCCGAGAGCAGGGCTCAGTGGAGATCTTGGGGCATCTCTACGTTCAGGAGATTGTACAGCTTCATGGTGTTCTATCGACTATCATCTCCGATCGGGATGCTTGTTTTACTTCCCGGCTTTGGAAGGGGTTGTAGGAGGCGTTCGGGACGCGGATACGTCTGAGCACCGCCTTTCACCCTCAGACGGATGGTCAGACGGAGAGGACCATTCAGACTCTTGAGGACATGCTCCACGCATGTGTCCTTGACTTTGGTCGCAGCTGGGAGGACCACCTACCCTTAGTGGAGTTCGCGTACAACAACATCTACCACTCCACCATCGGGATGGCACCATACGAGGCGTTGTACGGCAGACCTTGCAGATCTCTTTTGTGCTGGACAGACCCTGGGGAGTCAGCACTTGTGGGACCAGAGATGGTCCGGGCCACGACAGAGAAGGTCCAGGTCATCCAGGAGCGGATGAGGACAGCTCAGAGCCAGTAGAAGTCATATGCTGACAGGAGGTGCAGGCCACTAGAGTTCGAGGATGGCGACCATGTGTTCTTGCGTGTCTCACCTCGACGTGGATTACAGAGATTTGGCCAAGGCAGCAAGTTGTCTCCACGCTTCATCGGACCTTTCCAGGTCCTTAGCAGGATTGGCGAGGTGGCTTATCGCCTGGCTCTACCACCTCAGTTGCACCGGGTGCACGACATCTTCCACGTATCTCAGCTGAGGAGATACGTGCACGACCCGACGCACATATTTGACTATGGGGAGCTAGACGTGGATGATGTGGCGACTTTTGCGGAGGTCTCAGTGGAGATAGAGGATCGACAGGAGCAGGTCCTACGTGGGCGATCGATTCCTCTTGTGCGCATCAGATGGCAGCACGGGGACCTCCGAGAGAGCACATGGGAGCGGGAGGCTCAGATGTGTTCTCAGTACACACATTTGTTTCCCTAGTTTATGATGTATATTTACGGGGACGTAAAGCCATGAGGTGGGAGTAATGTAAAGGCCCGTAAATTTCAAGGAATTTTTTTTCTTAATTTTCCTTGGAATTTTACAAGAACGCAGTTTCTGATGACACCTGATTCCGAGGCCCGGTGTGCCTAGAATCATTTTCCGATGTTTGGCTCGGGTACGTTCAGTGAACGAACGAGCGGGTTTTTCTAAATTTTGAACCGGTTCCCGGAATTGAATTCTGAGGGCACCGATGAAATCACAGCACCAGTTTTTGCTTAGAAACGCCTCTTCTGAAGTTGTGTTTGCTCGAGTGTGGTTTTTAATTTTTTTGGGCTTAAAGTTTAGAAATAAAATAATTTGTTCGACAAACTTTATTTTATTTCACTTAAGCCACTTGAAGCCACTTGAAAGCCACTTAACTGAGTTGAAACGGATAGGGTGTTATCCAGAAATATCCTACCCTCTTGGTAGGATATTTGTGAGGTGGGGCCCGCACGAGCCCCGCCGTTTCTTTACGCTAAGTAACGCACCCATGAAAACCCGTCATTATGAAAGTCAACTGACGTGTTTTGTTAAATCCTTAACGCACCATTTAATTGGGCGGTTTATTTAGGGAATTAAATGGGTGGTTTCTTTCGTTGAATTAATTCAACGAATTGATGGGTCATTACTTACCTTTTTCGTTTGTTGGCGTAATAATAAAATAAGACCAACGAGTCTTTTTGGAAGATTACTGGTTGAGAGGTTCTGTCAGAGATTCTTGTGCCTTCATCCTCCTTCGCGAAGAACGCAAAGAACGCGAAGAATGCGAAGAACGTTGTCACCCTCAGAGTTGGACGACGCTTCATCCGAGACGTTCTTCCCCGCCCCGGTCTCCGATCACCAACTGCTTGAGGTAAGAGTCTCAAATTTTCATTTCAATCTCCCTTGTGGTTTTTACCGAAACACGGATTTAATTATTTATAATTAAATCTGTTATTTCTTGGTCCGTTAAGTTCACCGACTCAACGCTGGATTCCACGACGACGCGACGCCCTCCCGCGACGACGCGACGATCCCCTCCTTCCGCGACGAAAAAATCCGCGAAGAACGTGCGTACGACGATGACCAACAAGGTAGTGGTTGTTGTGAACTTTTCCTTTTTCCGGTGTTGTTTCCATTCAAGAATGAAGAACCCGATTTATAAAAAAAATTATTTCCTTAAAAAAATTGTTTTCGGATATGTATTCATATGTTGAATATTGTTCCTCCCGTTGTTTATCACTAACGTGGAGGGTGCGGGCCAAACGAACACGACCCGACAACCCTCCGCCGTTTTTCGTTATTGTGCAGATTTGTCGGGCGATGATGGAACGTGTCGCAACGGAAGTGTGATGGTTCCGCAGTGAAGAGCAATTCCCGGGAGGAGCAGCAGCGCAGACAGGAACAGAATCGGACCACCGGAGCGACTCCGGCGGCCCGCGGAAGCCGCCGGCGGTGCGGGTCGCCGGCGCGGTGGCGCCCCGGCGCGCCGTCGAACAAGGCCGCCGCATTAGAAGCCGCGGCGGCGGCACTCGCGGACCCGCGGCCGCGCGGGTCCGGCGCGCGCGGGACGCGGCTGAAGCCGCGTCCGGTTGTCTGAGCGACACCCCGCGGGTGCCGCGGGGTTGTCACGCAGGGGCGGCGGCTCCCCCCCGCATCGCTCAGTTGGCCAGGGCGACACCCCGCGAGTGCCGCGAGGTTGTCACGCGGGGGTGGCGGCTCCCCCCCGCGTCGCGCGGCCGAGCCGAGCCGGGCTGGCCGAGCCAGGCCGGGCCGACCGGCCGGGCCGCGCCCTGGCCGGGCCGGACCGGGTCCGACCGGGTCGGACCGGGTCGGACCGGGTCGCCCCGGTTCGGCCGACCCAAGGGGGGGGGGGGGGGTCGGGCCGGCTCGGCCCGGGCCCGGACCCCCCGTCTTCGGACTGTTTTTGGTCAAATGCTCGTAACTTGATCTACGGGCCTCCAAATGACTCGCCGTCAGCGGCAACGCGATCCTTGGATCAAGACGGTCGTTTTGGTATATTGCACTCAATGTTTTGGAATACTTTGGATTCGGCCGGGTTGGTTCGTACACGAAACCAACCGGGCCCTCGGAGCGGAAACGCTCATATCTTGAGCTACGAACGTCCGATTGACGTGCCGTCAGCTTCGTTGAATTCCTCTAAGTGAGAAGGATCTTTTGGCATACTCCGCCCGAGTTTTGGACACTAGTGGAGTAAGGTCGGGTTGGTTTTACCTTAAAAACCAACCGGGCCCCTAGGACGAAAAAACCAATATCTCTCAGACCGGGCGTCCGATTGACGCGCCATCTGCGACGTTGAGTTCCTGTTGACGATACAGAACTTTTGGATACATCAACTTAGGACTTTGTGTTAGTTGATGTATCAGCCTCTCGGCTCGTGGAGCGGACCCTCCCGAACGAGCTTGTTGTGTGCGGGAACCCTAGTGCTGGCTGCGACTGCTACTTCGACAGCGACGACCGTGCAGAGATCCTCAGTGGACTGCGACGATGACCGTGGAGAGATCCTCAGTGGACTACGACGACAACAGTGCAGAGATCCTCAGTGGACTGCGACGACTACTGCACTCAGCGATCCTACGTGGATCAGTGCCACAGGTCCTGTGTGGGCCCGATCCTGTGTGGGTCAGTGCTCAGCGGTTCTGTGTGAGCCAGCGCCTACAGGTCCTGTGTGGGCCCGATCCTGTGTGGGTCATTGAGGGGGTTAGTTAGCTATCGATCCTTTGTGGGTCTGACGACTTAGATGGATCAGTGATCATCTTTATCGTCATCCGAAGAAGTATACCTGTGTGAGCTGAATCATGTGTTACTCTCCTTTGTGGATTGTGTTGAGCTATCCTGTGTGGATTTACTGTTTACTCTCCTTTGTGGATTGTGTTGAGCTATCTTGTGTGGATTTACTGTTTACTCTCCTTTGTGGATTGTGTTGTGCTATCCTGTGTGGGTTTACGTTTTGCTTTCCTGTGTGGATTGGGTTGTGCTTGGGCTCAAACGTTGGAGCCGAACGGGAATTGATGACTTAGGTATATGTATGGGCATATACCTAAGTTGTGTCTGATGTTACTTCGTGATTGTATCTTTCCTTTGTGGATTATCCTTTGTGGATTTCGGGAGACCTTCGGGGGTCTCGGGGTCCCTACTGAGTAGCTTATACTCACCCCTGCACGGGCTTTGCCCGCACTACGTTGTGTTGGTTGCAGACGACGGACAGCGCTGAACGTGGTGGAGGCGTGCAGAGAAGGAATGTACCTGGAGGTGGACCACTGGGCGGGATGTACTCGGAGCAGTCCGGTGGACCCGAGGAGAAGTGGAGGCTATCTGTACCCACCCTTCAGGTGGGACTTCTAGAGGACGGCTCGACGCTGCGGCTTTTCTTTTCAGCTGATGTTTTCCCCTTTCAGTTGTACTTTACAGTTGGGCTTGTATTTTCAGCCCCTTTTACTTTCAGCACAGCTTGTTACAGTTTTAATTAGTGTTTACTTTCTGCTTTCTTACTCTGTAGTGCTTGTTTACATTTCAAAGACAATGCCTTCCCTTTTTGTTTGGTTTTACGCCTTGGTGCTAGTCGCCAGCCCCTGGCCTATGGAAGGCAGGTTTGGGGTAGTCACGGCATGGGCCCCGAGGACGGGTCGTGACAGATGGGGTCATTTTTAACTCAACCTCCTCCTTTTTAGAATTCCATCCTTTCATATTTAGCACAAACACCCTCATTTCATAAGGATGGGGTTTGGTCCACAATGTGTAGTGCATGGTTAGGGCATAGTTAGAGTAAACTATGCACCTGACCTAGGAAACCAAGTGGTATGGGAACCATTTTGTGTATAAGGATAGTGCATGGTTACAACAGGATTTTACAAACCATGTGGGTGCCCCCAAGAAACTGTTCATCTTGTCTCATCTTGGGAAAAGGTATTGACATGGTTGGCATATATTTTTTAAACCATACAGACCTTAAAAGGAGTAAAATTACCTTTTTCCCTTACAAACCCATTACTTTCTCCACCTATTTTCCTCCCATTCACCCCCTCTAAACTAGGTGATAAAATAGCAGCCCCCTCTCCCTCCATGGATTATTCTCTCTAATTTCTTGGTTTTTTGGAGTGTGTTTGGGTAAAAATTGTAGATCTAGGTGATTATAACACTTCTCTATTCTCTATTTTTCATATTAGGGATTTTGGAATCTCTCCTCTTCTTCTAAAGTAATAAAACATTCCTTTTTCCATAAGATTCTCAGTTGGGGTATTAGAAGTTGTATGAGTTCAAACCATGGGTGGAGGTTAATCAAACTTTCATCAACAATCATGAGGTAGGTGGCCTTAAATATTTTCCCAAATTTTTGATGTGTTATATGGGTATGTGGTTTCCCTATTTCACTACTATGTTTTTTTTAATGTATTAGGTTCTAGAAAGTGAATTGGACCATAGATTGAGGTGAGAGACCCTTAATGGACCACTTTGGGTTATCCGATGATGTGAGACCAAACTTAGGGCTACCCATAGGGTAAGCCGAGACCTAGTGATTAGTGAAAGATACTAGTGAACCTCGAGATAGGGGTATTAAGAGATAAAACTGGTAGTAAAAATGTAATAGGTTTGTGGTTAGGGTTTATGGGTTAATTGAAAATATTATGTGTTTTCTTTTGTAAATGCTTAAGTGGTTTTGAAATGGTTTCATTGAATGTTTTGGGGATTTGACTTCATTATAAATTTATTGATATAAAATGATGTTAGAAAGTGAGAAATGTTTTGAAATGAGGTGTTGACCTCAAAGTGATTTTAAAAATAGGTTTCCTAATGATATTTAAAATGATGTTTTGAAATGAGGGAAAGTTCCCCTTTTTTGAATATGTTATAATGGTTATTTTGGATGGTTGGAATGGAAATGAAATCCTTTGGCATGTTATAATTTTTAAAGTGGAAGACCCATGTTTTAAAGGGTGTCTTTAAGTTGTTTTAAAATAAGTAATTTGATGTGTGTTTTATCCATTATGTGGACTTAATAGTCTAATGGGACCATAATCATTGAATTGAATTATGAGATAGTGATATAGGACCCATGAAAACTATTTTGGAATGATAACATAGTTTTTATATGAACTATGGGATGAATGTTCTTAGTTGATGACCTCACATGAGGGGATTTTAGTTATAATGATATATGTGTTTAATAGTTATGTTTTTTGTCTATAAATGTGAAATGGTTTGTAAATGATATTAATGTTAATAATTTTTAATTGAAAATAGGGAATAAGGGGGTGTTTTTTATAATGTTAATGGGTTAATGAGAAATGATTTTCCAATAGTAATTGTATTAATGTGTTAAGTCATAAGGGTGATTCATGTGTTAATGAAAATTTGAAATCTGATTGTTATGTGTTTGTATTATCCTAGGTTTGTGATATGGTATATGTAGTTGGTGGATATATGTAAGAATGTCAACATGGATTGGTTGTGGGGGGTATTGACTAAAGGTTCTACACCCACAGGTTGAGTTAGACCGAGGCTTTAAACTCCACCCCAAAATACATGGGTTAGTGAAGGGGATGGAGGATCGATTCCCTTAATGGTTGCATTCAATGAAACCACTCAAACTATGGATTCAAGGTAAGTGTAATGTATTTGTTACGATGTTTTTATCCCCAGTGATATAGGGAACATTACTTATTCCTTTATTCTAGTTAATTAACCTGTTTAGGTTGTGCTGTAAAAGAATTTAATGCCTAAACCATGGAAAAAATAATGAGAATGAATCAAATGAATATTGTTAACTAATGGGTATGTGATAGTTTTTGATTAGTGAACACCCCTTGTGTTTTAAAGTGTGTTTAACCCCTTATGTCGTGATTTAGACTCCTAGTGTGGCCTAAGATAGCTTTGTTATTTGTTTGGATTTATAGAACTTAATGGGTAATATGGATATTAGATAATTACATAAATTTGTTCCCTATTTACTTGATTATTTATTTAACTTGCTACTTGTATACACATTTTTATAGATTGAATATTTCTTTAGACACCATTGGTGGTGGACTACTCAGTTATACTCACACCCTACTCAGGCTTCCATGACACTTGGGTACCTGAGCAGATGCTACATATTTTTAAGTAGAGGTTTAGGATATAGACGTGAAATTTGGTTTCTCTTGGGATGATGGGTAGGATAATGGGAGGTCATGATTGGGTTGGGACTCAGATCCAGGTTTAGAGTCTTTTGATATTTTTTTCTTGTTTTATATTGTATGACTACTTTCCATATATAGTATTCACTATATTTTTTTATAGAAATTTTCCTTGGTTACTTTTGGGATTTTTTATGTTTTACATTTATTTTTTGTGTTGGTTTTATGATCTGTTGATGTTAGTTTTCTTATGGCTACACTATGATAAGAAGGTATAGTCTCCCATATTTCTATTTTAACCAGTGCTTCTAGTTGACTACCTCTGGCATATGGGGAGGCATGTCTGAAGTCATGTGATGACCAGGCCTAGAGCACCAGTTATAGTGGCTTCTAAGTCAGTGATGTTACAAAGTGGTATCATAGAAGTACTTTTGTCTTAAAATTTTGGGCATGGTAGATAGTAAATTAGGATCATGTTAGGTCCTGGTAATGAGCTCATTCTTGGTTGTATGCATCCTAATGTATGAGGGAAAAGCCAAGATCCTAGGGGTGGGAAATGATGTTTTTATTTGTGATTTTACAATTGGTTGATATTTCCACCTTGAGTGGTTTACTTGGATGTGATGTTATTAATTTATGAGGATTAATCTCTTGGATCTGTGTGGAATGAGAGGGTGTGTGTGTTTATTCATCATTATAGGCACATAAAATATATAGGTCATCCATATGTTTCATGTGATTTACTTTTTAATAACATGATGATATACCAAATGGGTATAAAAAGTGAAATTTAATGAAATGATGGTGGTTGAAACTTGGGTTAAAAAGGGTATTGAGAAATTTAAATCCTTGGGTTTGGAAAAAGGGAAATGTTTGAAATGTGATTTTGAATAATGATGGGATTTATAAAATAATTTTCTAAAAAAATGGATTTTGAAAGTGTAAATTATTAGGATTTAAAAATGATAAGTTTTGAAAGGTGAAGTCATGGGTTTAAATGGTAAAGTATAATTAAGAAGTTAAATGGGAGAATAATGAACATTTTAGGGACACCGATGATGGTTTCCCCTCATGTTGGTTTTTGACCCTTTATATGGGTGGTTTGGGAAATGAGAGTGCCTTAGTTTGAGACCCAGGTTGCGAGATGTGAGATCTTGTTGAGTGGGTATGCTGGTTAATGAGATATTTCTTATTGTATATTTGGTCTGTTTATGACCATTAAGTTATAAAATTAAGTATTTTAATGTGAATGTGGTGATCCTTGTGAGTTTTTTTTGGACCCTAGAGTGGGTTTTCAATTCATGATGATAATATACATATGAAAGTGTCTTTTTGTGGGACCCAGAGGAAATAGTGGTTTCATGCATTAGACAGACTGTGTTTGGAATGAGGGTAGGATTTCCACCATGAATATCTAGTTGTTTGAGGTTTTGTTTTTATGGCTTAAATAGATCTAGTGACCTTTTTTTGGTGTGGCCCCAGTTTGGGGAGTTGGTATAGTTTGACTTTTGAGAATAAATTCTGAGAGAGGTCAGTTGGGGTGTCATTTATTTTGGGTGTGTACTACATAGGTAGACATCTTGGACTTTGGTGGTGGAACACAGAGAGTGTTTACTAGTGCTATATTAACCTTCAGAGCTAAGTGGAAAAGTTAATGGTTTTGGGATATGTGGCTTTGATTTGAAAATCTTGAGAAATCTTGGTAATCCTCGAGGGAGTTTAGCCTAGTGTTGCAGGTGACTATAATTTGAAGCATAGGTGGGTGATTTGTTGGTGATAATGATGCATGGTGGGTTCCATCGAGTTTTGGAAAAAGTTCATGGTCATGCCTTGGACTTTCCCCTGGAGAGAACATGGGTGCTTTCATTTGGTTTTAAGGGTGGTTATGAAGGGAAGGATCATTTAGAAACCTAAAACTGTGGTTTTGATAGAGTTATATGTGTAAATCATTGTTGGTTTGGGGTGGACAAGGAAAGGGTGATCAAATGATGGATGGGTTCTTTTATTCTAGAGGACTCCTTGGGTGAGGATGGACACACAGTTGGGATGTTGAGGGATTGGTTTGATTTTTGGGTCAAATGTTGAGAAATCCTTGGGTTTGATGAAGCTGATGGATTAGGTTTCATTATTAGTTGTGTGATAATACATTGGGGATGGTTTGGTTGGTGTACGGAAAATGTGATCTAGAGTTTAGTTTTGTGTGTATGTTTGCAAGAGAGTGTGTTACCTCGATGGATTTGATGAGTATAGGGTGATGCTTATGTGTTAGGGATGCATGATGATATATGGATATGTGCCCAGGTATTTTGGATGTAAGAGAACTTTTTTTCTATATAATCAAAGTGGAGAGGCCCTGGTAGTGTGGGAAACTAGTTGGTTTTGGACCTTCATAATGTATCATTGTGTATCTATTGGGGTTAGTGGGATTGTGCCAAAATATATCGAGTGGGGGGTTGATAATGGTGACAGAAGGAATATTGGGTCATGTCCACTTAGTAGAGGTTCATGAGGTAGTGTTGAGTTTGGTTGGAAATTAATTTCAATTTGTGAAGTTTTATATTGAACAAGACATTCATGGGTAGGTAATCCCAAGGATTTCAGTAAATTGAGGTGTCCTCATGGTAATAAGTGATGATGGTAATGGATAGTTTTAGTAGCATCTGTTTATGACTTCTTCACGTACGTTATCCAGCGGTGATCATGCCCAATATCTTAGCATTGTCCCAGGTGCACTAACAAATCTCTATCTGTATGCCTAGCTACATAAAAAAAGTTAATGGGAATGGAGACTCTTGGTTGATACACTCAAGGAGTGGTATGTGTGTGGGAGTCATATGGTCGGTAAGTACACCATTGTCCAGTTACAGTGGAGGTCCTCGGGGTAGATCAGAGATCGATAAATTCCATGGGTGTCGTTATCAAGATCCAGGAACGAGTAGTGGGTGATGGATATTTTTTTGTCACAGTAAAAGTGGGATGGTTATGTCCAAGTTTTGGGGTTCATCTTGTGTTTGAATGTGGGCCGCGAAAGTTGAACTTTCTTGAGGAAAGTGGTGAAATGACACTCCTAAGGTGGGAACCATTATGTTAAGCCATGGATGTGTGGAGTAATCTATGAAGTTGATGTGGTGGCATTGAGATACCAATGGGAAACCTATGAGGAGTATGTTTTGGTTTCTGGTAGAAAATTGGGTAATACTTGGGTGTGATGGTTGATTGATCCAAGATATGGATTATGGATCAAGCTAGTTATAAAGGTAATCAGTATGGTCACATAGAAGATGTGTTGAGGATGTTGTAGAGAACAAAAAAATCTTTAATAATAGTTAATTTCATGATGTATAAGTTTTATTGGATGTTTGGGATGGCTTAGGAGGTTCATTTAATGATGGTGGTGTTCTTTAAGTGAAAATCCATCATGTCCAGGTAAATTGGCGACATACCAACATTGGAAGTTGGACATTGGCGGAGCGAGTTAGCCATGGATGGCCCAACTCAGCTGGGAAAAAAATAAATGGATATGGTGGGATATAGGACACCTCTAGTTAACTCTATAAGGATAAGAACAACTTGTTAATGGAAATGTTATTTAAGGAAGAACCAATTTACCCTTGAAAGAGTACGACCAGCATAGGTTTATGATCTAGATGGTTTCAATGGAATTGATGAGTGCTAGTGTTAGATAGTGTTCTTGTGGATTCTTGGGGGCGATGATGTAAAAACCAGGATCTTTGTTTCAGGTATGTTTTTCATTTTTCTAAAGTTTTTATGAAAAATGAACTTTCTGGAAATTTTCTAAGTACACGCTGTGTACTCTTCTTCGGCTCAAAGATGTGTACTGGCCTTGTCCGGGCCACACACACGGTTGTAGGCGTGATATGGATGCCGATTTTGGTAGAGTATGGAAAAACCTAGTACACATCGTGTACTCTAAAAGTACACACCGTGTAATTTCTTTTTTTTCATTAAACAGACCGGGGTCGTGCCTGATGCACAGAAATGTCTTCTTTTAGGTCATGTTTGCCCAAGAGCATCCCATACGACCGAATCTTCAAAGAGATCCCAAATCTTCATCCATTCTCCTATTCGATCATGGTCGATTGCTTTGGAATCGCAACGTTGAGTTCTTCCTTCATCTTGAGCTTTGTTTTCTAATTCCTCCTCATTTTTGAGTTATCGTGGGTTGAGCGTTTTGCACGTTTTCTCAGATCTACGACGTTATAAGGGGAATCTTTTGTCCCTGTTCACGTATATCGTTCTCCTAGGATCGAGGTAGGTGGTTTGTGCCTTTCTGTAGAAAGTCGATGAGTATTTTTGCAATTGCACCAACTCCTTTTAATTGGAATTGTACGTTTTCCTGTTTTTCCCTTGTTGTATTGCCTTCTTTGCTTGATTTCTTGAGTAGACATATTTTCCTGTGTATATGGTAGTTTTTACTGTACTCTGGATGGTTTCCATGCTTGTTTTTCCTGTTTGGCGTTTTTCCAATTGCCATGCCTAGTTATAGGATAGTGGAACTATTGCTTTGTATTGCTGTTGAGCCGTAGACTGATAGACATGTAGTTCTTGAGGTTTACTTGGACGTTGCACACGCACTGAGCATGTTAGTTTCACACAGGACTGTGAGAACCTAGTATAGTAGACCACAGGGAGAATAAACGTAAGGGATTCTCCAGAGTGTCTTTTAATATGACGCGAGACCACAGGGGGAATTGATGATGAGTGTTCCTCATAGAGTCTGTAGTTCCTCGAAGTGGGCCACAGGGGGAATGAGACGTTTAATGCTTCCCCAGAGAGCCTTTAGTATGATACGAGAGTATAGGGGGAATTGACTGTGAGTGCTTACTCAGAGAGTCTATTCTTAGCTGAATCAGAGGGGTGAGACTGTGTGTGCCTCCTAGAGGGTTTCTAGTACTTATAGGTTGAACCATAGGGGTTAGAAGGTGAGAGCTACCCAGAGGGTTACCTGTTTCCTTATTGTTGCTGGCTGTTTACTTGTGTACTTTATTTGTTAGAACTATGGATTGTAGCTGCTTGTGCTTTCCTATTTACTTATTCTTGTTTTATTACTTCCATATATTCATTGACTGTTAAGCACAAATATTTGGGTGATTGCCTACTGGGATTGTATCTCACACCCTGTTTGGTCCATGATTTTGGGCCCAAATAGACTATGTCGTTGCAGGTATAGATAAGGTCAAGCGCCCTTCTACATCAGGTTCTTGATTACACTGGAGCTGGAGAGCATGGGACCGAGCCGTGACTTGTGATGCTGAGGAGGTTATTTTTTTTCCTTTGCACTTTGTTTTTCAGTTGTACTTCAGAACGTTGGTTTGTTTTCTGCTTTCCATAGACATATGTACCATGTTGCATCATCATTATTTTATCCATTACTTCCACTATTCAGTTCAGTTGTTGTATGTTGTTTATTGTTTCTGCTATTGTGTCTGGTTGTTTTTCCACTGTATAATTTACCGAATGAGGTCATAGATTCCCCATCGACTCACCAAGGCCCTCGCTGCTAGTCGGAAGCCTCTGTAGTTTGGGGAAACATGCTTGAGGTCATGTGGAAAACCGGGTACGAGGCACCAGTGCAGGGGCTCCGGAATCAGGTCATTACAAAGTGGTATCAGATGATTTCTTTTCTCTTTCTTTACTATTTGGAGACCTTAACCAGGGATAGGACGGATTCGGTACTTGGTATTAAGCTGTGCTCAGGAGTATCTAACCCGTGTACAGGGAAAATCCATATTACCTCGTTGATTGCAGTTCTGGTTTTGAAGATTTTATGGTTGATCTGATTTCACCTAGAGTGATTCACATGTTTTGTGTTGTTATTTTCTTGATGATTGTGGTTCTATTTCTGTCGCAACCCGATGAGATGAGGGTATGTCGTCTCATTAATCATGTAGGCACTTGTAGAAATCACATTCCAGGCATTCTTCCCATGCCATCTAGGCTGCATTATAGATTGCATTCGGTTGTGATATACTTTGTGTAGATTATGCATGCTATTGTGATAGATGCTTGATACATTCTCTGCTGTTATGTTAGAAAACTGTTTGTTTTGTTCTTTACTTAAAATGAACGCCAAATTTTGGTTCTTGAGGAGTAATGGGCCTTCATTAATCAGAAATTGGTGGATAATGGTCCTGTTTTCTCTTGTATATGAGTGTGGGAGATTCCAAGCTATGATTCGTGGGGAGTATGGGCCCTCATGGATTAGAATTTGGCACCTATTTTCCTTGTTTTTAGTGTTTCTGGGATTCTGTGCAGTTTCTGAGCTACTGCCCAAAAAAACCCAGAATACACTGTGTGTACTTTTTGGATACACACCGTGTAGATTTCAGGTCGTGTCACTGACCGTGTGAGCAGAACACGGTGTCGTGAATGTAACTTTAGGAACATGCCATGTATGGTAGGTACACGCCGTGTAAGTTCAGAGCCATGTACCTGGCCGTGTCACTAACAACATGGATCAGGGAAGCTCAGGTAGAACACATCGTGTCCAGAGGGAACATGCCATGTAGTCTTGTCTAGGTACCCGATCGTGTCACGAACCACATGGTTTGGCATTACCTTCTTTTCTGCACGTTGTGTTTGTTCGGAACACGCCGTGTAGTCTTGTTCTAGTACCTGTTCATGTCACGAACAACACGGGGTGGTGTCACCTTTTCCTATACACGCCGTGTTTTTTTGAAGCACACCGTGTAAGGTTCATCCATGTAGGTTACCGTGTGTTTAACAACATGGTCCGCTGAAGCCTTGTCCACTACAAGTCGTGTCCTCAGGGAACACGCCGTGTAGTCTCAGTTTAATAAAACTGTGTGGGTCAGCAATGTAAGGGACTCGAGTAAGGGAACAGTTTTCAATTAGATGTCGTGTGTGGGGTCAACACGCTGTGTAGTTTTAGGTGTACACGACTTGTAGGGTATATGCACACACCCATGTCAGTGGATTAAGAGGACACGTCGTGTAGTCGAGTTTTGTAAACTTCTGTGTTTTTCTTTCCCTGTTCCCATTGTGTACTCTTGTGTTCTCTGTCCTTGTTCTCCTGATCTAAGGGGTGATTTTTATCTTTCAGAGTTATGCCTCCGAGATGTCCTCCGATTGTACGTCTGTCGTCAGGTAGTGATCAGACGCTAGATATGGCAGATCAGGGACTCCCTATCGATCCTCCAGTCGGGCCAGCCTTGGCACCGACTATTATACCAGTTGCAGGCACTGATGCACAGTTCAGGTAAGGTTTCATGAGGATGATGCATGCCTTCTAGGGAGCGCCGCCTCCTACCACGACTATGGAATACTTGACATGGGTTTTCCAGCAGCATCATCCTCCTACTTTCTCGGGGGAAGGGGGACTTCAAGCTGCAGGGTCATGGATGGAATCCATACGAACTATCTTCTATCATCTGGAGATGCCTCTAGAGAGGTGGGTCAAGCTTTCCACCTACATGCTCCGAGACTCTTCAAAGAGGTGGTAGGACGTAATCTCACAGGCGGGTCACCAGCAGGTTATGGCTTTAGAGGAGTTCCAGTGCGTGTTCTACGACTACTTCTATCCGGAGACCCTGAGGGCCGACCGAGCCCGGGAGTTCATGAGCTTAGAGCATGGTACTCTCTCTGTCATGGAGTATTCCTCTCGCTTCACTTAACTGCAACGTTTCACACCCCTCCGGGATGGAAGTGGAGTGTTCTTAGCAAGGAAGTTCAAGGATGGTCTCAGGTGGGAGATCCGCTCGTAGGTGAATATATTCCATCTGACTTCCATCACTTCCATCGTCAACCAGGCACTGATTGCGGAGTGCAATCTGAGAGACTCTTGAGGTTCGAGCCAGGGAGGTTCTACTTCCAGAGCTAGTCTTCCTCCATATGACAGTAAGAATCACTGCAGAGAGTCTACAAGTGGTGATCCGAGGAAGTGAGATACATCTTCGGGCAGCCAGGTAGTATGCTACCAGTGTGGCCGGTCAGGGCACACAAGGCCGCAGTGCCAGAGGGACCCCGTGGAGTGCCAATCTTGTGGAAAGTTGGGTCACCTTCAGTGTTTATTCCAGGTTTTCTCACCAGCTGCTGGTGACTGGGGTTCTTCCATGACTCCTCATTCAAGAGCAGCACCACCAGTTTCTCACCAGTCAGGGAACTGGAGTTCTTCCGGCCGTTCAGGCCGAGGTGGAGGTCGAGGCCATGGTGGTCAACCACAAGTCCCTCAGCACCAGTAGGGAGGTTCAGCTCAGAGTGGTCAGCCAGGGGCATAGGGCCACGTTGCAGGTCAGTCTTTCACCGTGGAGTAGATTTATTAGGATCAGGATCCCGGCCCTTCTACAGTTAGAGGTACAATTTTATTAGCCTCAGTTTTATCTTCATCCCTTTTCGATATTGGTTCTATGCATAGCTTT
Organism: Viscum album; assembly: GCA_963277665.1. Classification (NCBI taxonomy): domain Eukaryota; kingdom Viridiplantae; phylum Streptophyta; class Magnoliopsida; order Santalales; family Viscaceae; genus Viscum; species Viscum album. Next base: position 560,013,908 of record OY728141.1, read on the forward strand.
ATCTCTATTGATGTTGTGGAGAGCCTTGGCCTCTGTATATTTTCTTCTACCGACTCATTGACACTAGACACACCTTTGGGGATGAAGACATCTAGTGTACGCCAATGTAGAGAGTTACCTCTCGAGGTTGAAGGGTATCGTTTCTTATGGGATATCTACATCCTAGAGATGACGGGCTATGATGTCATTCTCAGAATGGACTAGTTAGTTCCCTTCCAGGCTTTTGTTGACTGTTATTGCTGCAGGGTCAGTTTCATCTCACTATAGGGTGAATCCTTTCTTCATATAGGTGAATGGGGTGTTCAGGCGAGTTGAGTAGGACTCGAGCATCATTGGCTAGGAGGGGTGACGGCCCAGATGGCTAGTCTTTATCTGGATGATTAGGGGACTCGACAGTTGGACTTTACTCCAGTGGTAGATCGCTTCAAGGATGTCTTTCTAGAGGAATTTTTAGGTTTGCCTCCGGAGCGTGAGGTAGACTTCTCTATTGAGCTCGTTCCAAGAGCGGAACTGGTGTCCATTCCTCCCTATAGGATGGCCACACCTAATCTGCAGGAGCTCAAGAAGTAGTTAGAGGAGTTCCAAGAAAAGGGTTTTATCTGACCCAATACATCTCCTTGGGGTTCGCCTGTCCCGTGTGCAAAGAAGGTAAACGATACCCTTCGTCTTTGTGTGGATTATCAGAAGCTAAACCAGCTGATGGTCAAGAACCGATATCCATTCCCGAGAATCGATGACCTCTTTGATCATCTTTGAGGAGCCCGGGTGATCTCAAAGATCGATTTGAGGTCTGTCTATTATTAGTTGCACGTTAGACCATCATATATACCTTTGATAGCTTTCAGGAGAAGGTATGGTCTATACGAGTATACAGTCATGTTGTTCGGTCTCACGAACGTGCCTGCAGTTTTCATGGTACTGATGAACCGAGTGTTCCATCCTTACATAGATTCCTTTGTCGTGGTCTTCGTGGATGATATCTTGGTGTACTCTCACACTCGACACGACCATGCCACACATCTTCAGATCATTCTGAGTACACTGAGATAGCATCAGCTTTATGCTAAACTCTCGAAGTTCCACTTCTGGATGGATCAGATTCACTTCTTGGGTCACGTAATCTCAGAGGAAGGAGTATCATTGGACCCAGAGAAAGTGAGAGATGTGGTTTCATGGGACCATCCGAAGAACATCTTTGAGGTACGGAGTTTTCTAGGGCTGGCTGGATACTACATATTCTTTATTCAGGACTTTTCTCATCTAGAAGCACCATTGACATGTCTTACCAATAAGGGGGTGAAGTTCGTATGGTAAGATTCTTGTGAGTCAGCCCTTCAGAAGCTGAAAGGGAGGTTGACTTTAGCACCGATAATAGTCTTTCCAGATCCAGGAAAGATCTATATTGTTCACTGTGATGCTTCAGGTATCGGTCTGGGAGCTATGCTTATGCAGGGATATGGAGTCGTTGCATATGGGTCTCGACAGTTGAGGCCACATGAGAGGAACTACACTACGCATGATCTAGATTTGGTAGCTGTTGTTCATGCCTTACACTATTGGAGACACTATCTTCTGGGAGAGCACTTGGTGGTCTTCACTAACCACAAGAGTCTCAAGTATATCTTCACTCAGCGTGATCTGAATCTGAGGCAGTGCAGGTGGTTCGAGTATCTTTAGTCGTTTGATTTTGAGCTTGCCTATACGCCAGGAAAGGGAAACGCAATGGCAGATGCGTTGAGAATGAGAACTCAGGTTCAGGCGGTTCAGGAGGCCAGCAGTGAGTGGTAGCTGATGGCTCTGTTCTCTGAGATGCATCTAGAGGTGCACGACAGACAGGGAAAAACTTTCCTATCTTCTATAGTTGTTACCTCTACACTACATGATTGAGTACGGATGAGGAAACTATAATACTCAGAAGGCTTATTCCTACGGGAGAGTATGTCAGGAGAGTAACCTCTTCCTATATGGACGGTCGACGAGGATGAGATCTTGAATTTCTAGGGATGCGTATGGGTGCCAGCAGACGTACACGAGGAGCTGATGCGGGATTTTCATTAATATGTTTGGGGAGTTCATCCTGGCATCACCAAGATGTACCAGGATCTTTATCACCAGTACTAGTGGCCAGGTATGAAGAAATATGTTACTAGTTTTGTCATGAGATGTTTTACTTGTCAGCAGGTGAAAGCAGATCATCAGCGACCAGCAGGCCTTTTACAGCAGCTACCCATTCCGGAGTGGAAGTGGAACGATGTTGCAATGGAATTTGTGATTGGTTTGCTAAGATCACCTTGAGGGAATGATGCCATTTGGGTTGTCGCCGACAGGCTCACAAAGTTCTCTCAATTCTTGCTGATCAAGGAGACCTTCAGTGTTGATGATCTAGGAGAATTTTACATCTAATAGATTGTACGTCTGCATGGAGTTCCACACTCTATTGTATCAGACAGGGATGCATGCTTTACCTCTCAGTTATGGAAGGGACTTCAGAAGGCCTTGGGTACACAGGTACATTTGAGTACATCATACCATCCCCAGACTGATGGCCAGTCCAAACATACGATCCCTGTGCTAAAGGATATGATCAGAGCTTGCATTCTGGACTTCGGCGGTTCCTGGGAGAAGCATATTCCTCAGGTGGAGTTCTCCTACAACAACAGTTTCCAGACGACCATTCATATGTAACCATATGAGGCTTTTGTACGGTATTCCATGCCGATCACCCTTATGATGGCCGGAGGCAGGAGATGCAGCTTTGCTGGGACCTTATCTTGTAAAGGAGACTTTGGAGCAGATAGAGCTGATTCAGAAGCGGATGGCTACAGCACAGTCCCGACAGAAGTCCTATGATGATCTGTGGAGACGGCCTCTGGAGTTCAAGGTAGGGGGTCAGTTTTTCCTATTGTCGCACCGAGTTTGGGACACAAGAGGATTCAGAGATAGGGTAATCTTTCACTGTGGTACGTCGGGCTGTTTGAGGTCTTAGAGAGAGTGGGTCTGGTCGCCTATCGGTTACAGCTACCTCAGATGTACCGGGCCATGCACGGCGTCTTCTATGTCTCTCATCTCTGACGCTACTTTTCAGACCCGTCGCATTTCTTTCAACCTGATGAGGTTGAGCTTGAAGCGGATGCATCGTTTGAGGAGCATCCTATCCGGGTTGTCGATCGCAGTACGAAGGTTCTCTGTGGGTGTTCTGTTCCTCTGGTATGGTTGCTATGGAAGCACGGGCGAGTACAGGATGAGACCTGGGAAAGGGAGGCCAATGTACGATCGCAGTGGACAGAGCTGTTCGGGGTTTCTTCTTCTACGCCACATTGGGGAAATTCAGGGACAAATTTCATTAAGGGGGGAAGTTTGTAAGAACTCGGATCTTCATTTCATGAATGTTTTTCCTTTTTCTGGAGTTTTTAAGAAAAATGAAATTTTGAGAAATTTTCAAAGTGCATGTCATGTACTTTCTGAGTACATATCGTGTACTCTTCTCCGGCTTGAAGCCGTGTACTGGCCTTGTCCAGGCCACTCACAGGGTGTGTAGGGGTGATGTGGAGGCCAATTTTGGCAAAGTACAGAAAAACCTAGTACACGCCATGTACTCTAAAAGTACATGCCGTGTACTTTATTTTTTTCATTAAATAGACCGGGGTCGTGCCTGATGCACTAAAACGTCTTCCTTTAGGTCCCGTTCACCCGAGAGCGACCCGTATGGCCGAATCTTCGATGAGCTCCCGCATCTTCGTCCGTTCTCCGATTCGAGCATGGTCGATTGCGTTGGAATCGCAGTGGTGAGTTCTTCCTTCTACTTGATATTTGTTTTCTGATTCCTCCTCATTTTCGAGTTATCATGGGTTGAGAATTTTGTGCATTTTCTCAGATCTATGACGTTCTAAGGGGAATCTTTTGTCGTTGTTCACGTATATCATTCTCCTAGGATCGAGGTATGTGGTTTGTGCCTTTCTGTAGAAATTCAATGATTATTTTGTGCAATTTCACCAACTCCCTTGAACGGGAATTGTGATTTTTCCTGTTTTTCCATTGTTTTATTTCTTGCTTTTCTTGATTTCTTGAGTATACATATTTACCTATGTATATGGTAGTTTTTACTATACTCTAGATGGTTTCCATGCTTGTTTTTCCTGTTTGGCATTTTGTCAGTTGTCATGCCTAGTTGTAGGATAGTGGAATTGTTTCTTTGTATTGTTGTTGAGCCTTAGACTGATAGCCAAGTAGTTCTTGAGGTTTACTTGGACGTTGCATGCACGCTGAGCATGTTAGTTTCACACAGGACTGTGAGAACCTAGTGTAGTAGACCACAGGGATAATAGACGTAAGGGCTTCTCCATAGTGTCTTTTAATACGATGTGAGACCACAGGGGTAATTGATGATCAATGCTTCCTCAGAGAGTCTGTAGTTCCTCGATGTGGGCCACATGGGGAATGAGATGTTGAGTGCTTCCCCAGATAGCCTTTAGTACAATACAAGACTATAGGGGGAATTTACGGTGAGTGCTTCCTCAGAGAGTCTATTCTTAACTGAACCAAAGGGGTGAGACTGTGTGTTCCTCCTAGAGGGTTTCTAGTACTTATAGGTTGAACCATAGGGGTTAGGATGTGAGATCTACCTAGAGGGTAACATTTTTCCTTATTGTTGCTGGCTGTTTACATGTGTACTTTATTTATTAGAACTATGGATTGTAGCTGCTTGTGCTTTCCTATTTACTGCTTCTTGTTTTTTTACTGCCATGTATACATTGACTGTTAAGCACAAATCTTTGGGTGATTTCCTACTAGTACTGTATCTCACACCCTTTTGGGCCATGCTTTAGGGACCAAACTGACTATGTTGTTGCAGGTATAGATAAGGGCAAGCGCCCTTCGACTTCAGGTTCTTGATTGCAATAGAGCTAGAGAGCATGGGACCGAGCCGTGGCTTGTGATGCTGATGAGTTTATTTTGTTTTCCATTACAATTTTTTTTTCAGTTTTACTTAATAACATTGGTTTGTTTGCTTCTTTCCATAGACATATGTTCTATTTTGCATCATCATTATTTTATCCATTGCTTCCGCTGTTCATTTCAGTTGTTTTATGTTGTTTATTGTTTCTGCTATTGTGTATGGTGGTTTTTTTGCTGTATACTTTACTGAATGAGGGCACAGTTTCCCCACAGACTCACCAAGTCCCTCGCTGCTAGTCGGCAGCCTCTGGTATTTGGGGAAACACACCTGAGGTCATGTGGCGAATCGGGTACGAGGCACCAGTGGAGGGGCTCTGGACTCGGGTCGTTACAGGTGAGTTTGAAAAGGTGTTGGTTAAGTTGTGAAGGTGGTTTTGAGGTCTTGTTGGTATTTTTTTTAGTTATGAAAGTGCTCAATACCAAAAAAGGTCCAGTGATTGGTTAAAAGATATGGTGGGAAGCACCATAGCAAGAAATTGGTCATAAATGACATAACTGGAGGTTTGAGTTAAATGGAATCAGGTAGGAGTAATCTTGGTGAAGTAGTGTTGGTGATGAGTGTTAGATCAAATTTTTTATCGATTGATTACCTCTAAATTAAGAGTATTATTGGGTTATCCCTTTCAGATGATTTAAATAAATTGGGGTTGTTAGCACTTGAGTTACAGACTGGGGTAGGTTGTGAGATGTGGTTAAAAAGTAGGGTATTTACACTAGTGTTGTCAAGATTGGATCACTGTTAAAGATTTCAAAAGATCTGGGTGACATGGAACCACATGATTTGGGATATGATATGTAGATAGGATCAGAATGAGAGTTTTTTAGTTGGTCCTTCTAGAATAAAATAGTTTCTAGTCAGTATCTTTCTGTGCAATGGTCTAATTGTGTTAACTGGGCCTTTCCATTGTACTTGGTGTCGGTAATCATGAGTTGAGGTGGATGCGTCCTCAAGGAAAATGGGTTATGATCATGGAACTCGGTGAGGGAAATTTTCTCATGGTAGGATTGTTTACTTGGTCGGAGCATTGTTAGGATATGGCCGAGTTAGAGAGAAACTTAGAGGGTAAAGTTTTCTTGGTTATTCCATGGTCTAACTCTTTTAGTCTTGAGGGTTTGGGAATTCTTATAATTTTAGCTCGAGGATGATCCGTTATTATGCGGCAAGGTTATAAGATCCTAATATTTTTTTGAAGGTACATCCTTGTTAAAATTCTAGGTTAAACTCTCTTTTTATGGTCAAGGAAGTGTTTCTTGAGTGATTGAAGTGTTTTGGGAGTGTTTTAGGGCGAGGGACACGAAAAGAGGAGAAAAGTGTTCAATGGTGCATTTTTCATGGTTAACACATGGTTATATTAAACTGTGCGCCTACCCTAGGAAATCGTGCAGCATGGTAACCATTTCGTAAAAAAGGAAAGCACACGGTTACCACATGGTTTTCCAAACCTTTCGGATGCCCATATAAAAACTATGTGGCATGGATCCTCTAATAAAAAGGGAGTTTCACGATTGACATGCATTTTGTAAACCATGCGGCCAAACCATGTAGCCCTTAAAAAGTAATAAATCCACATTTTTCCATTATGAATCTATTTTTTTCTCCCCTGATAATTCCTCCCATTCAACCCCATCTATCCTATGTGAAAAAACAGCAACCCCCTCACCTATATGGATGATTCTCCCTCAATTCTTGGTCATTTTGATCATGTTTGTATGAGAATTGAAGATCTGGGTGACTCTAACACTTCTCTTTTCTCTATTTTATGGATTAGGGATTGCGGAATATCTCATCTTCTTCTAAATCCCTAAAACCTTCATTATTCCAATAGATTCTAGGTTTGGTCATTAGTGGGTGTTTGAGTTCAAATAAAGGGTGGAGGTTAAGTAAGCGTTTATCAACAGTCATGAGGTAGGTGGTCTTAAATATTTTCACATAGTCTTGATGTGTTATATGTGTATGTGGTTGTCATATTTTTCTTCCATGTGGCGATTTGATGTCTTGGGTTCTAGAAAGAGAATTTGACCTTATATTGAAGTGTGATACCCTTCATGGAATCTTTTGGGTTATTCGATGACGTGAGACCGAACATAAGGCTACCCATGGGGTAATATGGGTCATTGTATTTAGTGAGAAATACTATTGAACATCGAGATAGGGGTATTCTAATAAAAAATGGGTAGTAAAAACATAATTGGTTTTTGGGTAGAGTTAATTGGTTAATTGAAACAATTATGTGTTTTCTTTTTTAAATGCTTAAGTGGTTTTGAAATGGTTTCATTGGAATTTTTTGAGGCTTTGACCTGATTATAGATTTATTGATGGAAAATTATGTTAGAAAGTGAGAATTTTTTGGAAACTAAGTGTTGACCAAAACTGATTTTAAAAGAGATTTCCTAATGAGATTTAAAATAATGTATTGAAATGAGGGAAAGGGCCCATTTTGTGAAGATAGTTTAATCTTTTTTTGGATGGTTTAAATTGAAATGAAATCCTTTGGCATGTTTTAGTTTTTAAATACAAAGACCCATGTTTTAAAGGGTGGCTTGAAGATGTTTTCAAATAAGTAATTTGAATACTGTTTGATCCATCATGTTGACTTAATGGTCTAATGGGACCATAATCATTGAATTTATTTATAGGTTAGTGAGATAGGACCCATGAAATTTATGTTTGCATGATAACATAGCTTTGATATAAGCTAAGTGATGAATCTTCTTAGTCGATGACATCACATCAGGGTGTTTTAAGAATAATTATATATGTGTTTAATAGTTATGGTTTACATTGGTAAATGGTAAATGTTTTGTAAATGAGATTAATTTTAATCATTTTTAATTGAAAAAATGGAATAAGTAAGTGTTTGGTATAATGTAAAGGGGTTAATGATAAATGATTTGATAATGGTAATTGTATTAATGGGTTAAGGCATAAGGGTGATTCATGTGTTAAATAAAATGTGTAATGTGATTGTTATGCAATTGGATTATATTTTTTTTGTGATATGGTATATGTGGTTGATAAATATATGTAATCATGTACACATTTCTTGGTAGTGTGGATTATTTACATGAGGTTCTACGCCCACAGGTCAAGTTAGACTGAGGCTCTAAACTTCACCCCAAAATGTAAATGTATGGAAGAGGATGGAGGATCTATTCTCCTAACGGTTGCATTCAATGAGACCACCAGGACTGAGGCTTCGAGGTGAATGTAATGTATTTTTTGTGATTTTTTTATCCCTAGTGAGATAGGTAACATAACTTATTCCATTATGCATGTTAATTAATTGACTTGGGTCATGGTGTAAATGACTTGAATACCTAACTGATGGAAAAATGATGAGAATGAATCAAATGAATATTGTTAACTAATGGGTGTGTCATAGTTTGTGATTAGTGAACACCCCTTGTGGTAAAAAGAATGTGCAACCCATTGTACCTTGATTTAGACTCGTAGTGTGGACTGATTTAATTTTATTTTTTGGTTGTCTCTAGATAACTTAATGGAAAAAATGGACATTATATAATTACATAATTTTTTACCTATTTCCTTGATTTTTAATTCCACTTTCTACTTAAATACACCTTTTTAAAATTTGGATATTGATTTAGAGACTGTTGGTGTTTGCCTACTAAGTTATACTCACACCCTACTCCAACCGGCAAGACACATGGGTACCCAAGAAGTTGCTACTTATTATTATGTATAGGTTCAGAATAGGGACCAGACCTTTTGTTATTATTGGGGTGATAATTTGGATCATGGGAGGTTAGGATTGATTTGGGACTTGGGTATGAGTTTAGAGACTTTTAAAAAAAATTATAATGGTTTATATTGTATTGATTCTCAAGACAAAGAGTATTTATTGGATTTTATTATAGCATTTTTACATTGTTACTTTTTGGTTTTTTTGTATGTTTTCCATTTATTGTTCCTTTTGGTTGTCTGATATATTGATGTTACTTCTTTTGTGTCTACACTCTGATATGTTGGTATAGTCTCCCCATTTTTCTATTTAGACCTATACTTCTAGTCAGTAGCCTCTGGCATATGGGGAGGCTTTTCTGAGGTCATTTGATGGATTGGGTTAGATCACCGGTTATAGTGGATTTTGAGTTGGGGATGTTACAATGTGAAAACCATACATTGTACCCATATCATGTTTAAACAAATATCAATAAGATAAATGGGTATTTTTGATAGTTACAACTGGAACAATACAGGATCAACTGACACCTATAGTACTAGGGGTATTTTGAATACAACCAATTCATTCAAGGATGGAAATATAGCCTAAAACATTGTATTAATGTTGCACAGACACCCCCATTACATAAGGATGAGGTTATTTTCACCTCAACCTCCTCCAATGTATAATTCCATTTTTTCTTATTTAGGAAGTTCTTACAAAGATAAGTATTTATAGCCTACCTCATCTCACGACCTGTATTCTCCTTGGGAATGTATACAAAAAAATTGGGGTAATACCTCTAGATTATCCTTTACAAAGTAGACTAATGTGAAACCTTGAAGTAAAACTTGAGACCTCGTAATGTTCGCAAGTCAAGGAAACCCATCAAAAGGACTAATTCTATAGAAGATCGTGGACTTTAAAAATGATTCCTTAAGGGTGACCAAACCTCTTACCTTACCAATGATATTGAAATTCGTTTAATTCAATATTGATTATTAAACTTCATCATACAGGCCATGTAGATTCTACATAACATGATTCCAGTGTAGGGGGACATGAGGAGGATTTTTCTATTCAAAACATGGTACAAAACTAAACGACTGAAGTAGGTGTGCTTAATAGAAGTAAAAGTATCTCTATAAACTTGTGGCCTCCTGCGAATGATAATTTTTCACCTCCTCAATTGGAATCAATCAAAGAAAATGGTAATGTTGTGGGTATATCCTATGCACTACGTGAGGTGGTTGAACCTTCCACACTTAAGTAAAGATTTACTCTATACAAATCAGTGATGAAGAAGATTAAGAGACTCAGTGTGGAACTACTAATATAAAATATCCTTACTAGATAGGTTCTTCATACAGAGCCTCATATTACTCTCCTAGTAGAACTTTCTGATTCAAAAGAACCCACAAATCCAAAAAATATATATCTAGGAAGAATAATTAATCCATGATCTAAAAAAACAATATATCTAGACCCATTGGGGGAAGTATTTTAGGACTTACCTCCATTATTAAAACATATAGAATTGTATCAATCAAATTATAACATGATATCCCATGTGGGTTATCAACCTTAAGTGTAGGTAGAAAAACAAAATCCACCTTAGACAATCTATCTCCATGTTTAAATTCATACTCAACTAACCATCCCCCAAGATATCATCAAAATTATTGAGTCATTGGAAGCCCTATTGGAATATATGGAAGGACTTCATGCACAAGTATAGTCAAATATAAAACCGTACCCTTGATGGGTAGAAACAAATCTTTCTCCACCCAACTTTGGTAATTCTACATTTACAATATTAAATGTATTAGGGGATACATAAAAAAAACTGTTGAATTTCATGTCCTAATGTGTTCTCATAATAGATACCCATGAGAAGAAAAAATTATCAAGACTCAGGTATTTCATGAAGACCGTTGAGGGTCAAGACTTTCCCCGGTACACCAGTTTACAAGCCAGGTTGATCAAAGGATGGGAAGATCTTCACTAGAAATTTATTTATCAATTGAACACTAAATTATATAAATCAATGATACATGATCTATCAAATTGAAAAAATAGATAAAATGAGATGGTATTATATTTCATTGATAGGTGGAAGGGTTTAACTTACTCCCTAAAATCGTGGCTTCCACAAGAATATTTTTTGGGTCTCTCTATAGAGAACTTCCATGAAGAGATGAAAATTACACTCATTTTGGTAAAGTATATAGAAAGAATTATGGAACATTATATTTTTTCTCATAAGTAGGAATATTCAATTTTGAAAAAAAAATCCATATATTGATCAACACTGATAATTGAAGGAATGATTATAGGAAAAGTGAAAACTATGAACATCACACTTTAGTAGGATCTTACACTAGCTCCAACTCTAAAGAACACACCTTATTGTATGTGAAATCAAATTGTATAGAAAAAAACAATAAAAATACCCCTATTAAGATGAGAAAAGTGAGTAGAAACATCTTCAATTTGAATAATGGAATAATAAATATGATTCCTTTTGAGATGAACTAGTTCAAGACATCTTTATAGTAGCTATAGAATAAAATTTAATGAGTCCGTTAGATCCTAAGAGACCTAATCAAGTTGGACTCAATGAACACATAAATTACTTACCCTTTCACTAAAATTTTAGAAACACTATCTTGGATTGCATTGTTTTTAAATATATTCTTCAAAAGATAGTTGATTCTAAAAAGGTAAAGTTGAGTAAACCACCAGCACAAGTGGAACGTGTTTCTACTGCTTCCCTAGAGGAATAAGGTGATTGGAAAGAGGATAATTGCAAGGGTGGATAGAGTTTAAATGTCTAGTTTACTAAAAACATGATCAATCAATATCATGATATCATTAGGGTGAAGTAAAACCAATCGATTGTACTCTATGTTTCATCTTCCATAGTATGACCAAATTTATCTTCACCAAAACTCTCTATGATCCAATATTCCAAAAAATATATATTTGGAAAAAAATCAAGTGTAGGAAGATGAGTTTGTATAAACTCAAAATCTAGTTCCAGAACTCTCGAACATTATGCCTTTAGACCCATGTAGATGGGCACTATCCCACCATATGGTATTGCGATCATTGCCCTGCCAAGTGGATCCCTCATCAGATGAATAATTACTCTTTGGTTTCATTAATTTCATTCACCTAATGTAACCCTTCTCTAATGATGAGTATTATTATGAACTAAAGTTACCAGTACCAAATTGGGGATCCATTTGGGTAGTCTATAGGAGCCAAGGAAGTAGGGGAATGCATAATTGTAGATGAGCCCAACTTCAATGCCACATTTAAGTTAAAGATATATAAGTAGATAAAACCCACAGATAGGTACTTTATAGATTATAAAATAATAATTAAGGAACCCTAAAATATATTAATAATCAAAAAACTAAAATTACTTAGGAAGAAAGATTGATGATTATACAATAGTTCAATCACCCCTCGAAGGTGGGTAGACCAAGTAGACTTAATCCATGAGAGATAAGAATGAATTTAACTTTTATTCAACAACCTAAATCATTTACCTCAAGAACATTGTAACCTAAAACTCCTCCTAGGGAAGAACTCCCTATCAGGAAATATATACCTTGGGATAAAAAATATTACATCCTGAAATAGTTAGTTGTGGTCCCGACCAAACATTCAATTCTAGATGTGCTCACTTTATCAAAAGATATATAGGATGTTCTTTTAGAGATCATGTTGATCACTATAGAGTTTGAATTCAAGGTCACCATTACTGAATCATATCTTGTAGAATATATCTTTTGGAATTCCAAGAAGTTGCCTTTTTTAATGAACGGGGCACAAATACTATTATAGAGGGGAACATCAGACCATTGTATGTATCTGGTAATCTAGATGACACTAAAATATGAGGATATTTCATTAATAATGGATCAAGGATGAATACTATTTCATTCATAACACTCATTTTATTAGGTTATTGGGAATCTTCCTTATCCCCATACACTATAACAATTAAGGGTTATGAAAAAAGAGAGAAAATCCCCTTAGGTGAATCAATTTCAGATCTTAATTTGTAGAAATTATATATGACTATTAATTATTGATTTTCTAAAAGGATTAAACACTAAATGCTATTATAGGAAGGAATTGGTTGAATCGCCATGAGGAATTCTCTTCATCATACCAAAAATGTCTCAAATTCATTTTTATTAGACATCTTGAGACATTTCATGGTGGTAAAGCTCCATTCAATTCTTTCAAATCTAAACATAGTGATGCTGGATTTTATTTGATAGAAGGGAAAAAACCCATGAATGATGTTTTTTCTTAGTTTACTACCCCATATGTTTTATAAATGACACCATCCAATACATTAAAATATATTAGCAATGAATACATATTACACATTAATCAGTTCGAAAAAATGACTTCATATTTGAGTATTTACTCATCAACGCTCATGATATGAGTCATTAAGGTTGAACCTGATAGTGAATAAGAGGTATCTGATCCTCAAAATATTGGTAACAACTCATGTAAAAATTCCCTTGCTTAATCACCAGAGATTTATAAGAGCCTACTTCATCAACTGAATCAGAATGAGTTCTCATTTCATGGATAGTGATTGGGGATTCCTCTTCTTTATCTTCCTAATGTTAGAATGTTGAATTTTCTTATATAAATTAATATTCCACTTCATCACCCCGTCCTCATGAGGTTGGTATGGATTAATAGGTATAATAATAAGGAGAAGAGGGCCTAAAATATACCCTCCTATCGTTCAAGGAATATTTTTCTACCATGGTTGATGAACTCTAGTAGATAAATATTGGAAGAAACAAGGATCCTTGATCTAAATTGATCACCACATCCTATCCCCAAATAAATAATAAGTATATAACCCCTTTATAAGGGAAAAATAATATGTGTTCACTAGGAATTACATAGAAATTCCAAGCATTTATCCCAATCTAGATACCCACCACTTTGTTTTTCTAGAATATCACCATGGTTACAAGAAAACAATCAAAAGAAGGCATCCAACACCATCTTCTGAGGTTGAAGACAAAGTTGATAATATCATCAAATCCAAATTCATTTGGTTGGTCTAATACATGAATCAGATAACTAATATTTTTCCAATTAATAGTAAGATTGGAATGATCAATGTTTTAATCGATTTTAGTGATCTCAAACAGTATTTTCGAAAAGATTATTTCCCAATTATGATTAAAAAACATATAATTGATGCAACTAAAATTTACCAATAACTATACTTTATGGATGGTTACTTGGAATATAATTAATATTTATGTCCCCTAATGATGAATAGGCTGATAATTTTAGGGAACCCTAACTGGTATACTACTATCAGGTGAAGCCTTTCAGTTTAAAGAATTTATAACACTGCATATAAATGTTCCATGCACCATATTTTGAAACCCTTCTAGGGAAAGTTAGTAGAATGTCATGAAAATGATCTGGTGGTGAAATCTTGGAAACTCCTAGATCATCTTCTTGGACTTGAGACCATTTTAATAAACATACGATTAAATATCAGGAAAATGAACCCCTCAAAAAGTGATTTCAGCATTACCTTAGGGAAATTTCATGGGTTCATAGTATTCCATTGTGGAATAAATGTTTATCCTGAGAATAATAAGTCTATCCTTGAGATATCACATCCTAATAAACTCAATGTGTTGAGAGGACTATAGGGATGCCTCACCAACATTCGATGGTTTATAAAAAATCATGTAGAAAATTGTTTACTCTTCACCATGATGATGAAAAAGTGAGTTGGCTATCAATGGAATTATGATTTATATGAATATTTAGGAAATGAAAAAGAAATATCTTATAAGTCTACCAATTATAATTCTACCCATAAAAATAAGTACAAAAATTTTATACATGATATCCCCAGAGAAATTATTGGGAACATTCCTCACATAAAAGAATGATAATAGAAATGAGAACACCTTCTATTATCTCAATAGAACCATGATTAATTATAAGTCTTTATATTAAGATATATGAAAGAGTTTACTCATGATAATTTTTTAATTTCAAATTTTGAGGCACTACCTACTGCATCATAAATTCCATTTGGTATCACATAATGATCCACTCATATATATACCCAATTTTCTTATGATGATGTGATTCTTAGCATAATGGGATGTTATTATAAAGAAATTTTTTATTCGATCCATACCAAAAAAGCTAATAAAAGGGAAATATATATAATATTTCCTTACATAACATCCCTCTACATAAACAATTCCATTGATTACTGAATTTATTAATAAAGAGATATTTTATGTTCATGATTAACCCCAGACATTAGAGATGTATTTGAATGGTGCATCTAGAATCACAAAAGGAAAAATAATGTAAGATATTGAACTCAATAAGGTTGGTTTATGAGTCATTATTATCTCTCCAGAAAAGGAATTTCTAATATATTCCTTCATGTTTTTAAGATGCTAAACCAATAATGAGGTAGAATATTAGGCCCTTGTCATATGTTTAGAACTAGCAGTGAAAATACCAGTGGACCACCTAAAGTTCAAAGGAAATTCTGATTTGTTAATCAATATGACCAATGCTAATTTCTCTATTAGAAAGGAAGAGTTGGACTCCCTTATTGACTATGAATGAGGTTTGATGGAATAATTCCACTAAGGGCTATCATTAACTCGCATACTGCACTTATAAAATTCCCAAAAAGATACATTAGAAAATGAAGTTACAACCTTGATAGATCCATATTGGAATGAAAAAGTCATCAAAAATTTTTACTATAGAATGTTGTCTCAATTTTTCGGTAAAAATATGGAAGATATCAATGAGATCAATTCCATCCCTAAACCAAATAGTCCTACAAATTTTTGGATGATGCACATATTAAACTACCTATAAAATTATATTATTCCATCAAATAGATCAAGAAAAGATAAAATTTGATAATGGGTTGTTAAATTAACTCCTTATGATATCTCAAATCACCAGAAGGGCCTATATAAATGAGTTTTTATCAAGTTCTCCTAAGATGAATTGATGTAGAAGAGACTATTTCTATCATGCAAGAAGCCCACACTGGTGCCTATGGAATCCATGGGTTAGTGATCATTTTTTTATAAAACTAGGTTTATTGGTTATTTCTTGCCTACACTGATATAGGGTTTCACATAATTCAAAAAAAGTTTCATTCCTATCAAATATAATCTAACTTTATCTACCATACCTTGGAGAAATTTTGTACTCCAAAACACTCCTAGTCATTTCTAATATGGGGAACGAATTTCATTGGAGTATATCATATAACTACAACCATGAAGTTCAAGTACATCCTTACTTCTACTGACATCTTCTATAAATTTATTGAGGTAGTTTCCCTCATGGAAGTCGAGAAAAATAACATCTTCAATTTCATTAAGTGAAATATTATCAACCAATTTTTTTTCACTCACATAATGTTTACAAGTAGACACATCAATTTATATTCTTTTTAATTGAGATGGATATACCAAAATTATAACATTGAGAATAATCATTCCTCCTTCTATCATGTAGTAGAAATTTTATAGATAGAGGATTTCCATAAAGCTATATCAAACATAATCTAAAAATGGCGGAAAAAGATAATAAATCAAGTTATGATAATATTTTACATTCCTTGGGTTATTTTTATATTATAACTCATACTTCAATACAAGTGACCCCATAATCACTGATATAGAGGACATAAGTGGCTTTACCCCCTTGATTTCTTATTTCCTTTACTCTACATTTCCATTTATGATCTGTTATCCATATATGATTAGTCTCAGAAGAAAATAAACGAATTGGTATGTCATAATGAAAAAAGAATATGTAACTTTTATTATTTGTAGGTTCACCAAAACCAAATACCATGAGCTTTGAATAAGAAATTTCACCTCTTATCATTCCTCCAAAGAGAAATAGATATGTAATATCCTAAAACCAGCACTCAAGGATCCAGTGAAAAAAAATATAATATTTATATTTCTGTATTTATTATAATAAATCTAACCTGATTTTAGCTATAAGAAATCAATACATCAAAAGGAAATATTATAAAACTTTCATATATAAGGACCTTTAAGCTTTAGAGTTTTAGAGAATTATAAAAAAACTTACATAACAATACCCATGTCTTTAAGTGATAACCCCCCCCCACACACACACACCCATATTTTCTTATTTCAAAATAAGTCTTAAACATCTCCAAAAAAAATTATCCATGAATGAAACCTTTCCCAATAAAAATTATTTAAGAACATTCCTTATAAACTATAAAAAAGGAAACACAATAAGGGTGGGCTCAAATTATTAGTAAGGGTAAACATAAGAATTATAAATTGATTATAATCAGTGAGAAGAAGTTAAGAATAAGAGTATGATAAAATAATCAATGTGAATGATAATAACAAAAGGGAATAAATAACCATCAATACCTATATAATTATTCATGAAACATCAGATAAATATTTAACAAAGGAAATATCAATTCGAATAAAAATCATGATTTTTTTATGTCAATATTAATTAAAGGAATCATCAAAACCCAATAGAAAGCATAAATAAAATATATTGGTATCTTCAAACATTATATTCATATATCCCTTAGAGAAACCTTACAAATTAGAAGAACCAAATGGTTAACTTCCAATATAATTACCCAATGCATTACAGTGATATCATAGACCCCCCACTCCTTGGTTTATAATAGAACAAAAGATCCTTGGTTTATAAAGGACCCACCCATAATCAAAAAACTTTTACAAGAACAATTACATGAATAATGTTAATAGATCTTGTATCTATTCATAAAATCCATATAAACATCCATTAATCCTTTAATAACTTTATTAGCCCATGGAAAAGAAAAAGATTCCAAGAAAATATATTTTGAAACAATCATAACCCATCTAGAGAAATAATGATGATGGTATCATTAAAAAACATCCCTAATGGATTATAAGTAACGTAAAGGGTTTTTCGTGTTGATGAATTGAAATACCCTTAAAATATCATTAAAATTTTCTTGAGGAAAATACCCTTTTCACATTGATAATCACTTTTAAATATTAGAAAATCATAAAATATTTTGAAAACCTCTTTCTTTGAAAATAACTTTGGACACTTATAAAAGAATATAAATAATAAATAATCAAGATGGATGGAAAATCCATTCATGTTTTAAATGATAAAAATAAACATTCTTTCAAATGTTTTGTAAATGGGAATCAAAGTGACCCATTTGAAAAATGTTAAGAAAGTCTATTTTAATTTTTTTTAAATAATTTAAAAGGTCATGTAACATATCTGCATGGAAAATTTTATTTTGGTAAATGAACATTCTTGAAATAATTTTTGAAAACATGGATCTAGAAGAGAAATATTCTCGATCTAAAAGAAGATACAATATTGGTATCACTTACAAAAAAATCATATTGTTTCTTTAATCAATAATTGGGAAATGGAAACCAAACATGTAAACCACATTCATAACTAGAGGAGAATAAAATATATGTAGAATAATAAAATAATATCATATGATTTCCCCAAAATTAATCTTGAACATAAACAATCTCAAAAAACTTATATTGTAACCTAAAGCCTTTACTGCATTGGTAAATTTAAAATCAAATTTTATTTAAGGAAATAGCATTATATTAATCTATAAATCTAGTTAAAAAATTAATTAATATGTCAAATTTCAATTATGAGTTAGTAAGTACACCATATAAGGAAATCATAGTGCATGACATGAAATATGTCCAAATAAAAAGATATTGACATGAAGAAGACCGATGAAAATATCATAACATATTAAGTGATAATTAATCCATGAAGTGATTATATGAACATATAAAAATAAATAAAACAATTTTAAATAAAAAATAAATATTTTATCAAAACATTAACACATAATAATTGCATAAAAAATATGATTAAGTAGAGGTATAATCAAATGAATGTAAATTGACTTAAGAAGCACCTTTCCATTGGGTAACATTCAAAACAAATCCACCTGGATAAAGTAAAATGAATTATAACATAAAATAATAGTAAGTATGAATGATTAATGATATAATCTGTAAAAGGTGTAGTATATACTGTAATACCTTGGCCCAAGTTACACTATAATCGGTGCCTCGATCCAGTTCACTATGTGAACTCAGGTGTGCCTCCTCATATACTAGAAGTTGTTGAATTGCAAATAGGGTCTAATAAAACACCATGGGAGAATATACCTTCCTTATCAGAGTAATAAAAAACAGATAAGATGATAAAAAATAAATCAACATAATAAAATAAACATTCATTCTCAAAATCTGGGTATATGCCCACAACCAAACAATAAATACACCATTCCATGTCATATATTGCTAAGTTTGATGGAAACCCCAAAATAAATCATGAATAAGAATCCCTAAAATGGTTCCTAACACCAATTACAGTTCCTTCATCCAAGCACATCCCTGATCCCCCAAATCAACCCTCTTGTATATGTCCGTTTACCTTGTCCGGACCACCAACAATGAAGTCTTCTCAGGTACCCAATGGTGGCCCAAGTAGGGTGTGAGTACAACATAGTTGGCCACCACCAATGATTTCTACAAAATATATAGTCCAATATAGTGAATGAGTAATTATAGGTAATTATGAATGAGTAAAAGTAAATAGGTTACATAATTTAACATTTATTAGATCGGTTACCTTCATTCCTTTATTCCATGTTTTATCCATTTTCAAAAAACCTTATTTGGATCATATAGGTTATCTAATCCGTGTGTGAAAAGGGTTGTAGGTTAGACAACATGGAGCATAATCCCATGAATGTAATTGAAAGTTAGAACTCCATGTATGACTATCCCAACCATGTATCAATACGATCACAATTTGGTAAATATGGATCCCCATCCCATGAATCTGATCAAGATTTAGAATGTCATGCCTGGACATCATAACCACAATAAGGAAATACCTGTCCATACCCTTAGGTTTAGGAGAATCAGTCAATTCCCTAAATAGCTACAATGTACAAGGGTCCTTATAGCATTAGTCTATCCCTCTCATGGGAGTGGATCATTAGTCCAACATCCCACTACTATATATCACAATCACACAGGCTCATCATCATTGACCAATTCATTTAAAAAAACAAGGGTGTACCATTTCCCTTAAATCACATTTCTATATTTCTTTACAACTATCATGTTCTAAATTCCCAAAAGAATCCCATTTTTTCATTTAATACATTATAAACATTTATTCCCTTTTTTATAATCCATTTAACCACGAGGCCAAGACCTATTAACCAATAATCATAACCATTCATCTAACCATAATCAAGTACTTTACACCTCAAGTTAATCCAAATATCCCATCAATCCATGTTACCAAGTTAATCACATTTACCATTGGTTTAATATCATAAACCTTGCAATTTATCATTCAACAACCCAACCTTTCATGTTCAAGGGAGTGGTCTTCCCCATGGGTGACCATAGGCCCGGTCAATTCATGCTCACCAATCCCACAAAAATCATGAAGGTTTCAATTTACCATTAAATTAGCCCAATTCCCATTCCCAACCAATTAAACCAAATGGAAAGCAATAATATACTACCATACAACCGCATACACATTAAAATAGGGAACCAAGACTATGGGATGTAACATATAGACCACCTAACTCATGTTATTTGATGAAAAAGCTCTTAAAATTGGCCTCTGGTTTAAACTAAAAGACTGTTTTAAGACATAACCTATAAGTTTGATGGAAAATATATATTTAGGGCTTTATAATAAGAATAACAACTACAAAATCCACTAACTAGAAAATATATGGAATAGGACTGTTAGAATCACCTGAAGATTCGATTCGCACCAAACAATACTCCAAATGGCATATAAATGAGGGATATTTATCCTTGGGAAGTTTATGAGGGTATGGTTTATCCCCAAGGATTCTGTAGGAAGAAATAGGGATAAATTCTATTGAGGTTTTATAAATCTTGAGGGGTGATGCAAAATTCACCCATGTTTAATGGGGTGCATGGTTTGGTCAAATGGTTGGCCAAACCATGTATTAACCAAGAACCACCCTTTATCCATGAGGGAACTAAGTTGAATGATCTCCTGGGGATCCACACAGTTTGGTAAACCATGTGGCATCTATGTGGTATTGTTAGATCCAATCCTACATGGCTTCGTCCCTCACCATGCCATTTTTACCAACCATGTGTCATCCCTCTCTAAGGAACATTGTTAGCACTAACTATGTGACAACCATGATACCAGAACTAGATGGCCTCTTTTTCTTCATTTTATTCCTCAAACCCTCAGCCACCCATAGGACCCCTCATATTCCCAAGAAAAATTTCATTAACCACTTCAAAATAAGTTAAAATGAAACTTAAACAAGAACATACGTCATTATAAATCTTGGATCTTACAACCTCACCACCTTATAATGGATCGTCCTGAAGCTGCACCATCAATAATTAATGAGTATCCAAGGTAAAAAGATCGGTCCACTGTGACCAAAAATTTTTCTCCCTCTCCCAAGTCTCCTTATAAATGTTTCAATACTTCCAAAACACCTGAACTAATAGAATTGTCTTACCCCACAATATTTTCTCATTGTGATCCACAATATGAACAAGATTCTCCTCAAAGGATGCATCAGCATCAAGCTCAACATCCTCAACATCAATCACATGAGAAGGGCTTAAGAAATACTAAAAAAATTGTGACAGATGAAAACATTGTGTATAACACTATAACATTGTGGGAGATCCAATCTGTATTCCACCGATCTGATCCTCTCCACAATCATAAAAGGCCCTAGGTACTTGGGTTCTAACTTACAATGTTTCCAAATATGATGGTAACCCAACCTTGGTGACACCCAAAGGAACACATGATTACTCACTGCAAAGTCAATATTTCCATAAAATTGATCTGAATATGATTTTTTACTACTATGAGTTGTATCCATACATTTCTGAATTAATTTAACCAGCTTTGATGTATATTTCATGAGATTCATCTCCAACAAATCCAATTCCCCATCCCTTATCCAACATAATAAAGATCTACCTGTCCTTCGGTAGAGTGCCTCAAATGGTTCAATATAAATAGTCTCCTGATAACTATTTTTGTAGGTAAAATAAATCTATTCCAGGTGATTTTTCCGAGGTTACACCAAAATATAGGATACATTCTCTTAGCATTTCCTCTATCACCTATATAGTATGCCTTGATTTTCTATCTATCTACAGGTGTAAATCTTTCCTTAAAACCACCTAGGTATTGAGTATCTTCTGTAATCCTTTCTAGAAGAATGGAATAAAACATAGATCATGATCTAAAACAATACTCTAAGGCACCCCATAAAAATTTACTATTTACAAAACATAAAATTTACTCAACTGTTTCATGGTAAAAGTCTTCCAAATCAATAAGAGTTGTGACAAATTTATTGATCGATCAACAATTACAAAAATCACATCACTCTTATGTGGTTTCATTAGAAGACCCACCATGAAGTACATAGTGATATCATTCCACTTCCATTATGAAATGGGAAATGGTTGTCGCATACCACCCAGTTGTTAATGCTCATACTTTAATTACTGGTTGGTGTAGCACCATGACATGAAACATGCAACCTC
This sequence comes from Viscum album, assembly GCA_963277665.1. Classification (NCBI taxonomy): domain Eukaryota; kingdom Viridiplantae; phylum Streptophyta; class Magnoliopsida; order Santalales; family Viscaceae; genus Viscum; species Viscum album. Next base: position 560,036,268 of record OY728141.1, read on the forward strand.
TTTCTTCATCCCTAACCTCCAATACTGTATATGAAGATCATGATACATTTTAGTTAAACTAGCATGTACTTACCACTTTAAATTAGGAAACTCACACATAATATCCTCCCAAATATTCATGGGTATAACCACATTGACTCAAACATAAATGATATAATCATCACCAATAGTCCATTAAGAAGGTGTATCCCCACCTTCAATGCTTTTACTCAAGTCCAAACACTTTGGATCCTCATACTGCCTCTCCATGATCTGAATCATAAGTTTGAAATCAACTGCAAGAGATGGTAGGGTCCCTTTCCCATGGTTCTCCAAAATCTCTATATGCATCTTACAAAACCAAGACATCATTTTCCTCACAAAACTAGACTCATGAACTACCTGAGTCTGTGTCTTTTGTATTAGGAAATCTATAACACTATTTCTTTTCTCTATCATATAGGCTAACTCAAAATTGAAATATTGTATATACTTGAACCATCTCCATTGTTGGATGTTCAAAACCCATTGGGAAAAGATGTACTTCAGGATCTTATTGTCAGTATAAATAGTAAATCATTATCCCAACTAGTAGTTTTCCATCACTTTAAAGCATAAACCACCACTAACAAATCGGGATCATGCATAAGGTAATTTCTCTCATATAGCCTCTAATTTCATGAAAAATATTCAACAACCCGATCTTCCTGCATCCACAATGTCCCAATCCCAATACCAGATGCATCACAAAACAAGGTATACTCCTTACCCAGCTCGAGTAGGAACAAAATTGGAGTGGTAGTAAAATGCTTCTCAGTTCTTGGAAGGGAATCTCACATTTTCTTGACCATTAAAACTTTATACCCTTCTTGGTTAAAATAAAAAAAGGATGTTTCTAAGATAGATAAGTCCTTGATGACCCTTTGGTAATAGCCTGCCAAACCAAAAAATCTCTTTATTTTAAGAAAAAATCTCAGGCTTCTCCCAAGAGACAGCTGCCTGCAGTTTTTTTGGGTCCACTGACTCCCCCTCCATGGAGATGATGTAACCTAATAAATGTTCCTTGTCCATATAGAAACTACACTTGTATATCTTGGTGTATAGTTTGTGGTCACTTAGTGTACTCAGGATGATGTCAAGATATTTTTAATTATCATCATGAGTCTGGGAGTACACCAAGATTATATACACACAAAACTAAAAACTCTTCTAAGTATGGGTGGAAAATTAATTTCATAAATTCCATAAACAATATTACAGAAATATTTACCCCAAATTGAATCACAGCAAAGTCATAAAAACCATACCGGATTTTCACGGTGGACCATGATATGTCATAAGGTCTCACCCTCAAATAACGTTAACCTGGCCTCAAATAAGTTTTTTAGAACATAGTTTCACATCTCAATTGATAAAAATGGCCATTGATATGTGGAATATGATATCATTTCTTAACTATCATATGATTAAACTTCATGTAATTGACAAAAAAGTGAAATGATCCATCATTTTTCTTAAAAATAAAGATTGGTGAACCCCAAGGTGGTATACTTGGGTAGATAAATCCTTACCTTAAAATTTCAATAACTTATTATTGAGATCTTTAAGTACTATTGGTTTCCATTATATATGGTATAATGGTAAATGGATCAGCTCTAGGAATCAGATCAGTCAGGAACTCAATCTATCTCTCTCTCTCTCTCATGTGTTAGCCCTGAGAATTCATCAGGAAATACATCCTGGAACTGATCAATTATGGTAGGAAAAAATATCTCCCTACTCTTCCATATTAAAGCATAATACATTCCACTTGGGCTATGAGTTCACCTAATAGTTAATTAACTGGCCCTACATGGACTGCCTGGATATCTCATTTCCCATGATGAACACAAGTGTCACCCTCAGGTGACGTGAAGGTTACTCTTAAATGGTAACAGTCAATAAGGGATCAATATTACACGTACCAATCCATCCCCAATATAAGTTAAAACCATGAACTCTCAAATAGAAACAAGTCCCAAAGGAAACAGTACCCACCAACCTTGAGAGCGCACTCCTTTCATTGTCAGATATTCTCTTCTCATACTCCCAACGGTGTATCAATAAACATGAACCCACACAAATGTTCCAACTCAAGACACATATAATTTACAAAATGAATATATATAAATTAATTAAAGGATTTTATATCAAATAAATCACTAGAAATCATGGAATCTACAAGAATTGTACCTCTGACAGTCGATGGCCTAGCCTCTCCTCTTTCATGTGCAGGTTGAATTTCATGAAGCTGACGTGACCCTCTACCTTGGGCTCCAGTATGAGTTCTCAATGTTACATTACCCCAATCAAAAGAATGAGATTATACTAAAGTAACACATCCCCCACCTTGATTGGCATATCTGATGTAACTACAACTGCCTAACCGATATGGAGTAGTCGGACCTTTGACAACACTATGTACTGGCCTAGATCCTCCACCACTACTTTCCTATTGTGGGTTCATGTGGAACCTCTATATATGAATCATCCATATACATGATCAGTATTCCACCAATGGTCATGGACACTGACCTCACATGTATCCTGGCCTTCTATACTGATAGCATACAACCAAGATACTCACCATGGAGATAGTTACTCTTCCCTGACTACTCTATCTGGCCCCACCCTAGTGGAAACTCTCACAATGGTGCTTCCAACAATCAGAAGATATAAAACCCAATTACCCAACATCAACAACCTTCCAACCTCTAGAGGCTTTATATAGGTTCCCATCAGAAATGAGATCCTGATCCACCACCTCAACAAACCTCTTCAAGAGGAAGTTATTCACCTGGGACATGATCTCGCATATAAGCCCATACCAAAAGCTCCTAGCCATAATCATATCATATCCTATCGACGTTGGAGAAAAACATTGTAGATATCTTAATTTCCAAGAATAATCCATCATCATAATGTTTCCTTGAGTCAAGAATAAAAAATCCATATCCTTCCTCTGCCTCAAGGTCTCAAGGTAAAAGTGTTCTAGGAACGTTTCTTGTAAGTCATTCCATTCCATGCCCTTCATCTTCTCATATCAGCCCCATATATCCCAACAAAACTTCACTGGTCCTATTAACATATAAGTTTCCAGATTAACACACTTTTTGAGTGGGGTATATAATTAATCTAGAATCATATAGATGGACTCAATCTAGAACTCTGCTTCCTTGGGTCAACCCTATCCAACAAACTTTAGAGGGTGTTTCAATTGGAACTATCTTGTCAAATCGAACATTATTAAAACATCCCACCCTAGATCTCACTCCATAAACTTCATAAAACAAACAATATTATCATAAAATTCTTCCTCTATTTCCAATAACCAATAGATTTTCATTATCTTTCACTAGAGAAGCATGTTTGGAAATATCATCTTGTCACCCAACCATAGTCATCATTACGAGGTCATATCTCTACAATTCCAAACTCATTTATCAAAACATGAAACATAATTTTTATACAATTAAAACAAATAGGGATAACTACCATCCATAAAAAATCAACTCCACATATATTATGCTAATGGGAATAACCACATACCTAGAACCATTTCTTGACCACCCTTAACCTTGGCCATTTTAAACAATGGGTAAACTAACTCCCAATATTTTACTTCACATTAAACATCATGCACAAGAGCCCCAACCCAGTTGGTGAGGACTCTCTAGGTGCATACAAGAGACCCGAGATCAAATCCGGGTGGAGGCATATTTCTGGGGGGTACTGTAGCAGTACTGTAGCAGGCACTATTCAGAACTATAGCAGCCAGAACTATTCATCCATCTGGGCCTTTGGGCCACCGGTTTGGTCCTCAGGTCCTACAAGGCTTTCGAGCCACCCAAGGCCTTCAAGCCACATGAATGCAGGCCCCAGAAACACTATAAAAAATGATCATCCCCAGAGGAGGATTCAGAGAAGGTGCACTCACCAAAGCAGAGCCAAATGGATTGTCAGAATGTGAGGGTATAGTTATGCCATCGGTACCAGCCTGTACTTGCATGGGAATCCTACCCAGACAGTCATGCAAAGGTGGAGAGCTACTATCAAGATGTAGATGCTGGGGAGGGGATGATCCTTGTATATAGTCTTGTTGAATTCCCTAAGACCTTCGGGTCATGTAATCTCCTAAGCCTACGGGCCATGTAATCTCTGAGCCTACGGGACTTGTAAGGGTTCCCCCTCATCCCTTGAATGGGGGGTTATCAAAAATCAATAAAAAATGAAGGCCTCCAGGCCATTCAGGAATTAAAAATCATTTTAACCATACCATAACCATCATTCAGTTATTATTTATACAATAAACACATTTTTTTATTTAGAAAATTTTCTTATAAAATTTACAGTAGAACAAGATGCATTTTCAATTCTTATACCCAACCATACCAATTTTTCTATGTGTTCCTATCATGATTCATGTCTTAGGTATCCCTAAGTGCCTCTAATGATGAATCAATATACAAACTCATGCCCTATCAGATCATAAATTAAATATAAAAAATTAATAACATCACACTACAAGATAATCACATGAGTTGAAAAAACATTCAACTGTAACATCAACATCATGAACATCAATCCCCACCATGGGTACTTGGGTTTTCTCCCATATATGGGTTAGCTACCCTCATGATTGAGCTCATTTCCATACCCAAAACCTCATAATTTTCTATCTAGAATTCCCAAATAAAATAAATAATAGAAAATAACCCCTCTGATACCACATTGTATTGCCCCATCTCGGGTTCCACTATAATCTGTGCCCTGATCCAATTCACAAAGTGACCTTAGGTACACCTCCTCTTAATCCAGAGGCTTCTGACTTATAGTGAGGTTATAATGAAACACTTAGGTAGACTATACCATCTTTATCAAATTAATCCATAGAAAATAAGATAAGAAATAATAAATAATCATAATAAATAAACATGCATTAATAAAACAATTTCCCAAAATTGGTTACATGCCCACATCCAAATAGAAAGTATTCCATTCCATGTCATATAGGGCCATGTGTGATGGAGACCCCAAAATAAAGACATGATGAAGAATCACAAAAATGGGCCCTAATACTATTTTTGGTTCCCTCATCAATGCATCACCCTGATCCCCCAAATCAATCCTCTAAAATGGGGCCTTTTCCCTTGTCCTGGCCTGCAACCATAAAATCTGCTCAGGTACTCAATGACATCCCGATAAGGGTGTGAGTATGAATCATTCGGCCCCCACCAATGGTGTCTATAAAATATATAGTCTAATATAGTTCATTTAGAAGTACAGGTAATAATTAAGAAACAAAAGGAAATAGGTTACATCATTTAACATTATTATATCAATTACTTTCATTCATTTGTTCAATGTTTTATTAATTTTCATCAAACATGATTCTTCATGTTCTAGTCCTCAGAGCCATGCGTAAAAAGGGTCACAAGTCAGAAAAATGGATCCTTATCCCTTGAATTAATCTAGGATTTGAAACACAATGTATGACCATCCCAACTATGTATCAATATGGTCAAAATTTGGTAAACATAGAGCCTCAACCCATGAATATGATTGGGATTTAGAATTCTGTGTCTGACCATCCCAACCATAATATGGAATGCATTGTACATACCCTTGGGATCAAGATCATCAGTCTATTACTTGAATAAATACTATTAATAGAGGTTCTTTGAGCATCTATATATCCCACCAATGGGAGTGTAGCATCATTGCAACATCCCTTTACCATATATCATAATCACACAATCTCGTCATCATTGACCAATTCTATTTAGAAAAACAAAAATGGTGTGAAATTTACATATAAACATATTTCCATGTTTCTTTATAACCATCATGTTCTCAATTCCCAACATAATCCAATTTTACCAATTAATTCATTATAACCATTTATTTCCATTTATCCAAGTAATTTAACCATGAGTCCAAGCCCCATTAACTAATTATCATATCTATTGATTTACCCATCATCAAGTACTTAAATCTTCATGTTAATCTAGATATATTATCATGCCATGTTACTAGGTTAATCACATTTACTATTGGTTTAAGATCATAGACTCCATAATTTATCACTCAACAACCCAACCATTTATGTTCAAGGGAGTGGTTCACCCCATGGGTGTCTATAGGCCATGTCAACTCATCCATATCAGCCCCATATGAATCGTGAGGGTTTAAATTTACCATTAAATTAACCAAATTCCCATTCCCAAATAATTAATCCAAATGGATATCAATAATATACTACAAGATAACTATATACACCTTTAAATAGGGAACCAAGACTATAGGATATAACTTTTAGACCACCTACCTCAAGTTAATTGATAAACGCTTTATTAACCTTATATTTTAGTTCAAACACAAACACTATTTCAATCTCCAACCATTAAATCTTATATAAAAGAGAGATTAATATATTTGGAAGAATAATAATAACTACATGATCCCCTTAGTAGAAAATAGAAGGAATGGGAATGTTAGACTCACCCAGAGCTTCAATACACACCCAATGACACTCCAAACGGCTTAAAACAACAAAGATTGATCCTTGGAAAATTTGGGAGGGTTTTTTTCATCACCAAGGATGATGTAAGAGGAAAGAGGGATAAATTTGGGTGCAGTTTCATAAATAATACTGAGGTAAATGGGGAAATCCCCCATGTTTATTGGGGTGAATGGTTTGGCCGTACAGTTTCCCAAACCTTGCACCACCCTTTGTCTATGAGGGTACTAGGTCACAAAATCTCATATGGATCTTCATGGTTTGACAAACCAGTGGCCATGCCAGATGTCTCTCCAATATTTCATGGTTTAGTCCTCCACCATGCAAGGTTTTATCAACCATGCACCATTATTCTCTAGGGAGCACGTTCTTGGTGCACGGTTAGTACTGACCATCCTCCAACCATGTAGCCTACACTAGATGGCCTCTTTTTCCTCATTTTGTGCCTCGAACCCCCGAGAAACCCCTAGGACCCCTTTTACACCTGGGAAACATTCCATTAACCATTTCAAAGGAAGTTAAATTAAAAATTAAACAAGAACATACCTAATTAGATGTTATGAATCTTACATATACACCATATAAAATAAATTAGGCGTATAATATTAAAATATGCCTCAATGGAGGAAAATTGAGGCAAAATCTCATACCTCAAGTCCAGACATTCCATGTATGTCCATTAGATCCTATACAATAAAATAATACCAATTATTTTTCTTAATAATGAAAAATTTAAGGTTAAACATCATATCCTTAAACCATTTATTTCATTTATTTTAATCGATATTTAATTAGATAATTATTTAATCCCAGGTTAGGTATTTTGAGAATGTTTGGTTTGTAATATTAAAAAAAACTTCATTATGTTGACCTTGTTAAAAAGGGTAATGGTTCTATAATCTCCATAATAATAATCATGAATTAATTATAATTTTTATAAATCAATTATACTTTTTAAAAACCATGGAATGAGGTTATTAAAAATGAACTACATTGAATTTATGGAGACGGTAGGTCTAACATAAACATGAGTAACATTTTTTTCATAAATTATGATGAAAAGAAAGTAAGTATTATTTTACCTTTATAGAATGATAATTTTATCATAAATTAAATATTATATATTTATATAAACTTATATATATAATCCATGTGATGTGTTGATGAAAAATATCACATCACTTTGTGGAGGTGGTAATTCACACGTACATACGAATCACGTTATTATTTTTTAATGAATGTAATGAAAAGAAAATATATGATATATTGCCTTTTAAAAATTATAAATATTTCCTGAATATAATATATAACCAGGCCTTATAGGTATTGATGAAAAATGAATTGTATCAATTTTTGTGGTCGCAGTCTTCTATACACATGAGTGTCTCCTTCATCTCCCTTTTAATGAAAGGTAAGATATATATATATATTATGATATTAACATTATAATGTATAAATATATGGAATATACTTTTGTTATTATTTTTATCATGTTTTAAGAATATTTGAAGGAGGTGGAATAGGAAATAAAACTAAACTACTATGTTAAGAACTATATATCTTCTTATGAGAGCCTCATTTTCTTTACATCTTAAAACCTATAAGAATATAATTATGACAAAAATATAGCTTAAAAATATGGTTAGAGATATTATTAAGGTATTTTTTCAGGTATTGGTCAAACCAAAATTCTTTTTAAGTTGAAATAATGGAGGATAATAGGTTCCCCTTTATAAGAGAGAGGAAGGGAACTCTAGAAATTTCATAAAGTATTATATTAATATAAATTAATTTTCAAGTTAAAATGGATCCAAATTATTAATATCTGAACATTATATGAATATGAGTTTACATTTTCTTATATAATTAATTTTAGACAATTTTATATTATATTTTTACCCTTATATTTAGTTTTTAACACTTTGTTAACCCTTTTAAAAATTACTATGATAATAATGTTTTTAATCTTAAGGGGTCAATAAAGTTACCATAAAATGAATATTTTCCCATTAATGGACCATGATTGATATTATAAACCATATACTAGTCACTTTTATGAAAATAATGTTTTTGAGAATTTTAAATCATTTAATAAAACATTAATTATAATAAAATATCATTATTATCAAATTTGGAAGTATTCTTTTAATTTGACTTTGAAGACACATGACATAAAAAAATGTAAAAAACTAGGTAATGATAGAATAAATAATTTTCAAGTTTATTAATTTGAATTATATATATATATATATATTCACTATTAAAATATTAAGTAATTTTTAAATAATTAATGAAATAGTTTTAATTAGACTCTTTTATTAAAATATTTTTTTAAAAGTTTAATTCTTAAATTATAGAATTTTAATTTGAAAAAATAAATATAATTTTTTAAATAATCATATAAAAATTAAATTGGGGTGAAATTTTGGGATTTTTTGGAAAATATTTATTTTTAAGTGAATAATGAAAAATACCGATTTTTTTCTAAAAATGTCATTTATTTTAAATAAATTATGTATGTTGTGTAAGATCTCAAAATTTTTAGATATTTCTGGTAATCATTTTTAGGTATTATTTTACCTATTTTTTGAGTTAATTATGGTTGGATCTTGTCTTGGGTGATTTCAGAATATTTTTTGAATCTTTTGGAGGGGTTTTTGGGAAGTACACGGTTGGCGCACGGTTTTCCCAAACTGTGCATCTGCCCCCAGAAAACTGTGTATCCCAAATAGAGGTTTTTTTCATGTTTGGTGTATAATTTTTCAAACCATGCACAAATTAGGAGAAACTTTACACCCTAGACAGTAGGGGAACACAGTTAGGGTGCACAGTTTGGAAAACTATGCGGCCCCACAAAGGAACCTTACGCACAAAATTTAAACTAATGAATTTTTTATAAAAATTATTGAACCCCATTTTTTATTTATATTAGCTACCAATATACCTAACCTGATTTAAAATTATTTTTGAGGCTCTATATATGATAACAAGGGTCCTCTAACCCCATTCTTGATGAATTAATGATCCGGAGGAAGGAATCGGCACCTCTCGGTATGTGATCTCTTCCTCATTTGGGTTCCTCTCTCTCCCAATTTTTTCTCCAACTGGAGATGAATGATTTCTACTATGTTATAAATCATTTATATATAGGTTTTTAATAATCTCATTTATTTGGATCATGATCCTAGATATCCTCCGTCATTGTGAATTGGACCATTCCACATCAAATTGAGGGTATTGGTTTGGCGAGCATCCATAAACAATATCAAGGTAGGTGGAATAATTTATAATTCTCATAGTATTTATTATAATTGTATGTATGTAATTGTGAAATTGAAAATTCCATGTTTGAAATTTTTATTTTAAATTTATTTAATTAATTGATTTCCTTTAGATTGTGGAACCCTTCATGGACCCCGTTATACACATTGTAGATTAATAGATAGACATGAATGGAAACCTATGATGTGTTCCAATGCACTTTAAATGGTGATTTATGAATTATAAAAATGGTAATAATTGGATATTTTAATTTTAACTAAATCCTTTATGTATGTTTGATAATGGGACTTAAAGGATTTTTTGGATTAACCTTGAAGGGTTAATGAGTTTTGAAATAATTGATGAGAAATGTTGATAAATGAGTTATGAATCGAGAACCATGATATATGATATTTTTAAATGTTCAATAAATTATTTTTGGGTTAGGTACTACTTATAAAAATACCCATGGGGTTATTGACTACTAATCTAGCTCCCTGAGATATATTTATATGATTATTTATTGCATGTGATCACTGAGTTATGGGATAGGGACTGCTACTCAAAATATCTATGGGGTTCCAGACTTCTACTCTAAGCCCCCCAATGTATGAATGTAAAATTTTAAATTAAATTAATAATAAAATTCTGTGAAAGAATGAAATGTGATATTCCATGGTGTATAGTTTAGACTCTGGCAAGGGCAAAATCAGGTATGATTAGTTCGGGTTTCACTATGAACCAGGGAGCTTATGTGGTTGATTAAAGGATAATTAAGTATGAAGCCTATTTATTTTTATCATTTTTACTTTATTATTTATATATATTCATACTCTATTATATAATAGACATTTATTTAGACATTTTTTGTGGTGGCCTATTGATTTTTACTCACACCCTACTCGAGATACCTGATCAGTACCTAAATAGACACCATGTTTGCAGGAAAGGATAGGAGAAAGAGCCCTATGTTAGAAGGATGAGTTCAGATTCAGGATGGATCATGGATAAGGGAACTGAACATGATATAAGGACCCACTTTATAGTTGTCATTGTTTCCTTATTTTGGGTTTTCATTTTACACTTAACACTTATATGGCATGACACATCTGCTACTTTGATTATGGTTATTTTACATGTTTTGGGATTATCATGTGATGTTGGTATTTATTGATTATGGTATCATTTTTTTATTTTTATTATCATTTGGATATTTTTCATTAATTTACTCAATTGATGAAATTTCATATGATGGTATAGTATCCCCATGATATATATTATATTTTTACTATTAATCGGTAGCCTCTAGCATATGGGGAGGTGTGCCTGAGGTTATGTGGCATACCATCTTAGGGCACCAGTATGTGGAACCCAGTTTGGGATATTAGAAAGTGGTATAAAAGGAGGTTTTATTTTCTTCTCAGTTGTCATACTATTTAGGGAATTTTAACAAGATATTAGGATGATTTTGGCCATGGTCATGAGGTCTTACAAGGGAGTTGCTAACCCATGTGTGAGGGGAAACCCAAGTAACTAGGGTGGGATTGATTTTATTAATGTTTGTTGATATAGTTGAATGTTATTTTACATTGAATGATTCAATTGTTTCATGATGTTATTATTTTCTAAGATTTTTCATGTGGCCCGGTATGGAACAAGATTGGATTATATAGAAATCATTATAGGAACTTAGGATTTCATGTGAGATGCATCATTTTAGGAATGAATGGAAAATAAGGTTTTGGGTGAGTTTTTGAAATTAAAATGTTTTCATTTTTTAATTAATTTAAAATAAAATTGTTCCTAATATTAAATTTATAATTTTAAATGATTCTAATAATTTGAAACGAATAAAATGGGCATCGAATGAGAAACATGAATTATGAGAGTGTTTACCCTATGTTATCCATGACCCAGGTGAGGGATGGTTGAGGGTAGTGATAATACATTATTTTTTACTATGTGGTGGTGTATGGGGATTAATTTTTATAAATTTATGTGAATACATTTTAAATAATTTTTTTGATGATGTGTTATGTGTTCTAATACGTGTTTTGAAATAGTAGAGACATGCCTCCATGATGAAATTTGTTGTTAGGATGATAGGAATACATTGATAGAAATATACCTCTAGCATTGGAACCATAGTTTCTAATAGTTATGGGTGAAGGAATAAGAGAATAGTTCCGGGAGAAATTCACTTGTTTTATATAGTTTATGGAAAGAGACCTAGGGCAGGCTATGAGAAACATGTCTGATCAAACACGTGAGTTCCAGTTACAGAACCCTATGAACTTCACGAGAGAGGATGGACTTGAGTTATTTGAGTTATTTATTGAGTATATTTAGAAAATTATTCACCATTTAGAGACTCTAGTAGATAAGAGAGTCAAATTAGCTACTTATATGATGTGAAAATCAGCATAGAACTGGTGGGATATTCAAACTCAGGATGAGAAGTTGTAGAACATGGTATGGAAATATTTTTAGGAGATGTTCAAGCAACACTTTTACCAATAAATTCTCATGTAATAGAGGGAAGAATAATGTATGCAATTAAACCAAGGGAATATGTCTGTAATGGAATATTATGATCTCTTTACCAACTTTCAATGCTTTTCTCCAGCATTGGAAGAAGATGAGGTAACTATGGTGAAATGTTTTCAATACGTACTTAAATATGAAATTAAGTCTGAGGTTAATATATTTCAGATGAATTTTGTTGAGGTAGTGAATCAGGATCTCATTTCTAAGGGGAACCTAAAGAAGGATTCCAGTAGAGAACAAGTGGATCCTATTGGATGACCAAGTGGAACATCTTCAAAGAGTAGGAAGCATCGCTATGAGAATTTAAACTAGGGAGATGACAACATAGTGGGTAGGTAGAAGGATAAGTTACTTAGTGTAGTAACCAATTATACTTACACCAGTGTGGTAGATCATGTCACATTCATATCTAGTTCCCATAACCACCAGTGGAGTGTCGAGCATGTGGAAGGACGGTTCACTTATAGAGGTATTGTAGAAACCCTCAAACAATGGGTAATAACAGATGATCCAAGAAAAGTAAGAGTCTTGGAAGGGGGTATTCTAACTCATAATAGTTAGGCCATTGGAGTTCTTCTAGACATGGAGGTCGAGGTAGTGTACATGGTACTTTGAGATAAGAGTGACCATATCATCATATTAGTGCGACTCATGGGACTCAAACTACATCTAAAAGGATAGGGACAAGACAGTTTCATGTAGTTCAGTCTATACTTATGGATAGTCATGCTAGACTATCGATAGTTAGAGGTACTTTTCTTAAAAATTATACACTTTCTAGTGTCTTAATAGATACAATATCCTCTCATTATTTTATACATACAAAACTTGTGAATAGTTTGAATTTGATGGTAGAGTTTGTGAGTGGGGTATGACGATTGAAACAACGTTGGGAGTGAAGTCAAGGGACATCTGTTTATACAAGGGGTGTTCTATCACGATTGGTGAATATTATTTCCTTTGGGATCACTAAATATTTGATATTTCAGGTTTTTATTTGATTTTAGGTATGGATAGACCGGTTTCATACCAATATCACGTTGATTGTTACCATAGGAGAGTAACCTTTACATATCCTAAAGGTAAAATTTATATTCATCTTGGAGAGTGGGATATCCATGGAAGATGTGAAGGACCATTTCATCAGAAACTAGGGGATACCACTACCCATGTTTCTAGTTTTTTTGGATGATAATGGTGTCAAGAAAAGTGTATTCCCACCTTTAGTGGAAAATTTTCAAGATGTGGTTCTTAAATACTTCTCAGATCTTCCACCTAAGAGATACATTGAGTTTAAAATTGAGATAATTCCTAGAGATGAATCAATTTCCATTACTCCTTACCAAATAGCACTAAAAGATCTTTAAGATGTTAATAATCTGCTATAATATTTTATGGATAATGAATTTAATCATCTGAGTACGTCTCATTGGGGTTCTCTAGTCCTCTATTATAAGAAGGATGAGATGATGTGGTAGTTGTGTGTTTATTATCATAAGTCTAACTAGATAATAGTGAATAACCAATATCCTCTTCCATGTATTGATGACCTATTTGACTAGTTGATCGGATCTTGTGTATTCTATAAGATTTACTTGAGATTGGAATATCATCAGTTGAGAGTTAGAACTTATGATATACCAAAGTATACTTTTAGAATCATGAATGGATGATATCTATTAATTATAATTCCATTTAGGTTGAAGAATTCTCTGGTTGTATTTATGGCCTTGATAAACTGAATCTTCCACCTGTATATGGATTAGTTTGTGGTTGTTACTGTAAATGGAATCTTGGTGTACTCTAAGAATCATTATGATCATGCCCAATATCTTTACATCATCTTGAGTACACTTAGAGAGCATAGGTTACACACCAAGATATCTAAGTGTATGTTATGGATTGAAGTAGTTCATTTTTTAGGTCACATCATCTCATAGGAAGGTGTGTTAGTGGACACAAATAAAGTTTTTGAAATTGTTTCTTGGGAGTAGGACATGAAGTTTTTTGATATCCATAGTTTTCTGGGATTTTCGGGTTATTATCAAAGGTTCATCAAAGACTTTTCCCACTTAAAAGAACCATTTTTAGGATTTAACAAGAAGGGTGTCATGTTTGAATGGTCTGGAGTATGTGAGAATACATTCATAGAGTGGAATAGTAATTTGAGTACTACACAAATTTTCTTCCTACTCAATCCAAGAGAGAATTATTTCATGTTTTATTATGAATCTAGGATATATCTTGGAGTGGTGTTGATGTAGGGGGTCAATTTATGGTGTATGGGTCACGAAAGTTGAGGCCACATGAACAAAATTACCCTACACATGATCTAAAGTTAGTTATAGTGGTTTATGCCTTGGAGTTTTGGCGACATTGCCTATTAGGATAAAAGTTTACAGAGTACACCAATCACAAGAGCATAAAATACATCTTCTTGTATCTAGATTTTGAACCTCTAATAGTTAAGATGGGTTGAGTATATGCATTCTTTTGATTTTGAGTTGGCCTATAAATTAGGTAAGGGAAATAGTGTTTCTAATGATTTTAGTTGGAAGAAACAAACTCAGGAACTCTAGGAGTCTAGTTCTTAGTGGAATATGATGACCTTTCTATATGAAATTCAAAGAGAGGTTCAATAAAGTCGTAAGCATATGACCCTTATATGCTTATCAGTTGAGTCCACAATTCTGAGAAAAATTAGAGAGAGGTAGTATGAGGATATGGATTATTTTTCCAAAAGGGATATCCTTGAATATGGGGAGTCACATTTCAATTGGACTATAGGTGATGATGAGATCATTTATGTCTAGAACCGTGTTTTGGTGCCTATGTTTATGTGTTATGATATTATGTGTGAGTTTCATGCCTCAAAGTGGTTGTTCTATCCTAGTTTGACCAAAATTTACTGTAAACTACAGTGAAAGTATTGGTGGTTGGGAATGATAAGAGAGAGTTTAGGTTTTATGACTAGATATATGACCTATTAGTAGGTGAAGGATGAGATTCAGAAATCCAGTTTCTTATTACAGTCACTACCCATTATGGAATGTAAGTAGGATGATGTTGTTATGGACTTTGTGGTGGGTCCTTTGAGGATCCCTTGGAAGAATTACTCGATATAGTTGATTGTGGACTATTGTATGAAATTATCCCATTTCCAACCTATCCAAGAGACTTTCACAGTTGATCAGTTGGGAGATATGTAAATTCTGGTGATATTCCATTTACAAGAGGTTCCATGAAGTATACTATCAAATCGTGAATAAAATTTTACGTCATGATTCTAGTAATGAATATAGAAGGTGTTGGTTATCTAGGTACTTTTATGTTTGGATTTACACCTATAGAAATACAGGAAATTAGAACATACTATACAGGTGCTAGAGGACATGATACGCCCATGTGTTCGGTATTTTTGTGGGTCAAGGGAAAATAGTTAGTTCTTGTTGAATTTTCCTATAAAAAGAGTTATTAGTTGAATATTCATATGGAACCATACAAGGAACTATATGGTACACCATGAAAATCACCTTTGTCTTGAATAAAGGCTGGAGATTCTGAGTCATTGGGAACGAGTCTCATGTAGGAGAAATTAGAGAAAGTTCAGATAATTTGGAAACATATGTCTATTGCTCAGAGTAGGCATAATTAGTATTCTGATCGACATCGTCAATACATTGAGTATAAAATGGGTGATCGTGTGTTCCTTTAGGTTTCACTGATATTGGTTCACTAAATAATTTTAAGGCAGGGAAAGTTGGTGCCTAGGTTTTTTGGAACATTTAAGATGCAAAGAGAATAAGACTAGTGGAATATTGATTGGATATTCCATAGAGGTATAGTTCAATGAATAATGTATTCCATGTTTCACATCTTTAGTAGTATCACCCCAAACCTTCTCATGTGATCAATTTTGATGATGTGAAGCTTGATGTTGATGAATCCTTTGAGGATTATCTGATTCATATTGTGGTTCGTAGTAAGAAATTGTTGTGAGGAAAGACTTTTCTCATTGTCAAAGTACTATGGAAGCATGGACAATTCCTAGAGGAAAATGGGAGAGGGAAGTAGATATGAGTGGTTAGTGGCCTGAATTTTTTACCTACAAATTTTATAGATGCTTGGGGGTACAGATCAAGGATGATTTTGTATAAGGTGGGGATATTTTAAGATCTCTACCCTTTTGATGATTCCTCAAACTCATTTTCAGATATTATGTTACACTTTTTTTGACTATATTTTTTGGATATTTTCTCTAGTGATTTTGGGTGAGTTATTGGAAACTTTTGGATGGATTTTGGGTAGAGCACGGTTGGCCCACAATTTTCCCAAACCATGCACCTACCCTCATTAAACTGTGTATCCCAAACAGAGAGGATTTGCATGTTTGGCACAAGGTTTTTCAACCGGTATTCCACATTGTATAAACCATGCATCCCAAATAGTTGGGGTGCATGATGAGGGTGCATGGTTTGTAAAACCATGTGGTTCTTCCTAGTAAACCATACACATGGAATTTAAACCTCTGGATTTTTTATAAAAAATTACTGAACCCCCAGTTTTTATTCCCATTCAACCTCGCTCATCCTAAACCAATTTTCCATGATTTTGGAGGATCTAGAGAGGATTACAAGGCTCCTAAAACCCCTTTCTTGGTTAATCAAATATCCCGTGGAAGAAATCTACACCTATAGGGTATGTGATCTCTTCCTAATTTGGGTTCCTCTCTATCTCTTATCTTTCTCTCTCATTGGAGAGGAATTATTTTTATTATGTTATCGATGGTTTAGATATATGTTTTGATAGATCTTGTTTCTTTGGATCTTGATGCAAGGTTTTGATCCTATATCTCCTCCATCATAGTGAGTTGGAAAGTTACACATCAAATCGAGGGTTACGGTATGGATAGAATCCATTAACGAACTCGATGGAGGTGGTCTAGTTTCCAATTCTCATAGTATTGATTATATTTGTATGTATATAATTTTTCAATTGTAAATTAAATGTTGGGAAATTGTATTTTAAACTGATTTAATTAATTTATTTCCTTGATATTGTGGAATCCTTCATAGATCCAATTAGACCCACTATATATTATGATACATACTTGAATAAAAACCCATGGGGTGTACCAATGCACTTTAAATAGTGATTTATGAATTGTAAAAATGGAAATAATGGGTTAATTGAAATTGAAATAAATCATTGATGCAAGTTTGATAATGGTGTTTAAAGGATTTTTTGGATTATCTTTGAAGGATCAATCAGTTTTGAAATAATTGATGAGAATGGTTGATATATGATTTATGAATGTGTAGCCATGATTATGATATTTTTAAATGATTGATCACTGAGTTATGGGTCGGGATCTATTCCTCCAGGTACCCATGGGGTTTCAGAATACTTCTATAGGTCCTTGATTTATTTATATATATATATATATATATATCATGTGATCACTGAGTTTTAGCACAGGGACAGCTGCTCCAAATACCCACGGGGTGCCAAACTACTTCTCTAGGCCCCAAATGTATGAATGTGAAATTGGAAATTAAATTAATAATGAAACACCATGAAAGAATGAAATTTAATATTCCCTTGGTGTATGTTTCTAACTCCATCATGGTCCAAATAAATTATGATTGGTTCGAGTGTCACTATGAACCCGTGGGCCTATGTTGTTGATTAAAGAATAATTAAATGTGAAACATGACTATTTTTATCAATTGTAATTATTATTTATAAAAATTCATAGATGTTATAGAATGGATATTTATTTAGATACTATTGGTGATGGCCTACTTATTTTTACTCACAAACTACTTGGGATACCATATAAGTACCCAAATATACTTCATGTTTGTAGGACAAGATAAGGGAAAGATCCCAATGTTTTATGGCTAAGTTATAATTATGGATGGAGCATGGATGGGGGAACTAGAAAAGATATTGAGACATGGTTGGGATTTTTCAATACGTCTTTATTTTGGGTTTTCATTTGAAACTTGACACTTATATGGAATGACACATTTAGTTCTTTGATTATGGTTATTTTCCATGTTTTTTTACTATCACGTGATATTTTTCTTTATTGATTATGGTATCATCTTGGTTATTTTTATTATCATTTAGATATTTTTCATTTATTTGAACTATTATTAAAATTTAGTATGAGGTTAGAGTATCCAAAAATTACATATTAGACCCTCACTATCAGTCTACAACCTCTATCATAAGGAGAGGCCTGCCTAAGATCATGTGTCATACCAGCTCAGGGCACTAGCATTAGCCAGCTGGGTTGAGAAATTACAATTTAAAAGTACCATTAAATTTTTAATATGTTTTAAAGTAACATAATTTTTATTATTCATATTTTATATAATTAATTACATTTTAATCATATTTATATTTTATTTTATTATAAGTTTATTTTTGGGTTTAAAATCACGTTTTTTCCAAAAACTATTTTAAATTGCATGATGTTTCTCCATTTTAATAATTAAAACCCCCCTAATTAGGAATTATTTAAGTGAAAATTATATATTTTATGTCAATAAATATTAATTTAATTTAATATATTTATTATTACCAATCATATAGTTAATATATAATTATCTTTTTTCATGAAAAATACACCTCTTGAAAGACCAATGTTTCATCGCGTCTACGGGTTATGTTTTAAATTAATGTTTTATACTTCAATGAATTGAATTTTTTAATGGATTAAATATTTAGAATCATAATAATTTATATTATATAATAATTTTAACTTAATTTTTTTTCTTAATGAATAGTGAAAACTGCAAAAATATTTTACCATGGTTAAGGTGAAAACGAGTTTACCTGGGGGGGGTTAAACTAAAGGGATAAGGGATAAAATAAACTAAAATATTTTATAAATTAAATTTTATTCCCATATTTAAAACTTATACCATATAAATATAAAATAATTATTCAATATAGATCATTTTTTCATGTAAAAATCATGGGTACACATTTTTCTTTTCACAAATTACAAGTGTGTCACTCACCTCAATTATAAAAGGGCGCATTATATCCTCTCACATTCACAAATTGAAACCATTTTAGGTAGGATTATAATAGAAACAATACCTTTATTAATTCCCTAACCACATAATATAATAATTTTTTATCATAAATCCATCTTAAGAAGGATCTTGGTGCTTATCTAAGGAGGTTTTCCAAAGAAGAGGTATTATGCTTAACTGTGAGTTGTTATTTTAATTCATTTTGAACGTACTTCAAAACATCATAAATTATTATGATATAACATAAAAATTATATACCATATTCTAAAATTTTATTAAGATAATATGATAACCTCAATCCATCTTGACTTTCATCAAATGGGAAATGAAATCATTATTTGTGTGTATGATTGACTATCGCCTCGCGAGCCGATGTGATTCATTTTTCATAACCGCCTCTCATGGATTGATATAATTATGTATTTAAAGTAATAAAATATGATACTTATAAAATAATTATACTTTTTAAATTATTTTATCATAAATAACTTCTTATTTTCTATTCTATGGCGGATACAGTAATGTCACTCGGCAAACTACCGCCTCACGAAGTGATGTGATTCGTTTTTCTCTAACGCTTTACATGGAAGTTAATAATGATAAATTTAATGAATATATGTGATATAAATATTAAATAACTATTATATTAATGAAAAATTTATAATTATTAAATTACAATAGATCATTTTATTTTTTACCTTTCCACTATCTAAAAAATGATAACGTCGTTCATGTGTAAGTGTGGAGTACCCCCTCTAAAAAGTGATGTGATTATTTTTTATCAAACAAATCACATAGATGATATATATAGGAATATTTCACTAATTCATATTATATATTTTATATTATTAAGTATCCATAAAGAAAAAAATATCACTTGTCTTTTATCCATAATGATCAATGGAAAATGGAAACGTTACTCATGCGTACGCAAGGCCTACTATCACGATGATTGTAACATAGTTAATTTTTCATAACCATATTTAATGATTTTTTTTAAAATTATAATTGATGTGTAAATATAATAAATATTTCATGATTATAATTCTATATATTTTTAAATGATGGCCTTTTTTACAATAGTTAACATGTCAAAGATATTTTGAAACAATGAACCAAACATCATCAAAACATATAATGTAAACTTAGTATATTAAGTAATTATACATGAAATGGTAATAGATAAATATAATGGAAAATTAAAATTAAAATTTTTATTAAGTAACTAAATAATTAACATAATTTTGTTATTTAGGAATATAAAGAACATATGTGATGATTCAAACTCAAGGTAAGGGACTTCATCTCAATTTCTTTTTTAGGCATATTTTGATGTTATTTACCTATATTATTTTATAAGGTGTATATACACACCATTTGAAATGTTATATCATTAATTTATCTTTTCTAATAATATTTAAAAAAATTAATTTTATAATTTTATGGGGCTTACGGTTCAAATGTTTCCAAAGTATTAAGGAAATTTTCATTAAAAATCATATTTTAAAGTTTTCCTTCAAATTAATTTTTTTCTATGACCATGTTTTTGATAAGAAATTATGAATTTAATTATATGAAAATGAAAGTTTTATAAATGAATTTTTTTAATGTTTTCCAAAAGGGAATCTTTTAAAAAATGTTTGACTTTTTTAGGAAAGGTAAAATAATGTTCTATTTAAACATATTCGATGACAATGAATTTTCCCAATGATGTAATTATTATTTGATGTTTGCATTCCTCTATAGTATTTCATATTTTATTCAAAGAAAAAACCTCTTTTCCTTTTTCTGGGTAATTCAAGTTTTGATTTTTTAAGGAATAAGGTATTTTTATATCTGAAAGTGTTTTGGAAATGGGTTTAAAAGAGTTTTTAAAGGTTTTTATGATGAAAAGATGAAAGGTTTAAATGTTCCATTCATGATATGTTCATTGGACATTGTTTATAAAGGATTGAGTCCCATTATATCTCATGGTTGATCCTGATATAGATTATATAATTGGTTTTCCCATATAGCGCTCTAATGCATTGGGTTATGATTATGTTCTATAGAGAATTATATTGGATGTTGGTCATATGGTTATTCAAATATGAACGGGTTCTAAAAGGGTTATTTAAGGGTTCTATAAGATGATATCTCAGGGAAACTACATGAATTTTCTATTCTTAAAAATGATTTTTCAAGGAAATTATTTTTTTTAAAGGTAAGATGATGAACTGTTCAAAAGAATGATGATACAATTTACAGGTAAAAATGTATAATTATATGAAAAAAAATTTCATGTGTTTTTCATGTTTTTCAATGGACTAACAATTTAATTCTAATTATGTCCCTTAATAATATATTTGTG
Source organism: Viscum album (assembly GCA_963277665.1). Lineage (NCBI taxonomy): Eukaryota > Viridiplantae > Streptophyta > Magnoliopsida > Santalales > Viscaceae > Viscum > Viscum album. The sequence continues at coordinate 560,058,016 of OY728141.1, forward strand.
TTCATCCCATAATTTTAATATGTTTTTCATAGGGTTTAAGGATGCGTAAGGTAAAGAAGGAAGTCATGTTGAAAGTCATAAATATTTTTTATTAAAATAAATGAAATCATGTATTATTTTAAAAGTTTTACATTGTGGTAAAAATGGATATTGATCATAATTTTCAGCTTTATGTTATTTGGATTTGTTATGTATGATTTATGACCTAATTATCTAATACTCTAAACCTAAAAGGGTCCTTAAATTTAATAGAATGAATTATTGACTTAAAAGTCAACATTATATAAATATTGAGGTCAGGTCTTTATAGTTAGTATCAAAGGAAAGGTTTATATAATTTTATATATTATTATAATGTTAATATAATTACCTTGAATTATTTTACATTATGGTTAAGTTGAAAAGATATATAATTTTAAGATTACCACGTCACTTCGACTAAACTATGTCTGTTTAGAAAGGTTTTCCACAATTTAAATAGTGAATTTGTAGCATTATGGATCCTAGAGGAATATATCCTTCCAAATTAGAGTCCAAGAATGATTTGAATTAAAAATGAGAAATTTTTCATTGTGGGGGGACATTTTACTAAGGATATAAATGGTTGTGGAATCCATGTTAGATAGAAATTGGATTTTCCACAAAGAAACATACTGATAGTTAAGAATTTCATGAGACAAGATTATATGTATTTTGGTAGAACTTCACATCCAGTGGTGGATAAGGGACAAGTCAATTCGATGGAAATTATATTTGAAGTCATGGGATGTTCAGAATTTAAAAATGAAACTCTTTCCTTTTTTTGAAGGTGAAGCTAAATAATGATGGTATTTGGTTATGAATACTAGAGATAAAGATTACCTAAATTCCATGGAATGGAAAAAATTTAAGGATATTTTCCTTGAGAAATATTTCCCTATGGTTGTTCGACTCTAGATGAAGAAAAAAAGCCTAAAATTTGAATAAAAAGTTGATGATTTGGTAACCGAATATAAAGAAAATGTTACGTGATTTTCAAGTATGTAACTAATTTTATTTAGGTAATTGATCGTAAAATTAATATATTTTACTTAGGATTGTAACCAAGTATCTAAATATATTTGACCACATAATAATTTAAAAGCTATGAGAATGTTTTTCAGCTTACTAAAAAAGTTGAGATAGAGTTTTCTGACACTTATGTTCCTCATTGTGATGAAAGTAAGAAGTGGTTGGGATGGAAGGAAATGGGGAAACATTCATCAAATAAGTTTGGAGGTAAAAAATGAAGTTATCATCTTATTGTTAGTGTGGTAAAAATAACACTATATAATGTCTTATGAAACCAGGAAAGTGTTACCAATGTGAAAAGTTTGGTCATATAGTATGTGACTACAAGGAAAATAATCCTAAATAATCCATGAATGGGGTAATAAATATCCATCCAATGATGAGGTGTTTTAGTTTCAATGAGTTGGGCCACTAGGCTAACATGTTCGTGAAGTTTGTAAATCAGTCTAGAAACCATCAAGATCAGAAAAAAATGGTGCAGAAAAATCTTTTTCTACTACTATGGTTGATTTTGGGCCATCAAATTATGTGGTGACTTGAATGATACTTTTGTATTTGAATTATTCCAATACCCAATTTGACTCTGGATCTTCAAATTATTACATTTATAAGAAATTTTTATTTAAATTGGGAATATCACCTCATGAAAGTAATATAGAACTTTTGGTGAAAAATCCATGTGGAATTATTGAAGTAACAAAGATTTATAGGAATATTTTTATTGTCATTAGTTGGATGGAATTTCCTAAAAATACTGTTGAACTTCCCATAGTGGACTTTTATATCATTATTGGGTATGGATTGGATTTAATTTTATCATGCTAAGATAGATTACAGAGTTAATAAAGTTTTATTCAATGATTTCATACCATTGATAACCAATCAAAAAGCTGAGAAATTTATTATATATAGCAATGAAATTTACCTAGATCATATTATTTTAAATAAAGAAACTATTTTAATTCGTGATGTTCTAGAAGTAAATGAATTTATGAATGTATTTCTTGATGATTTTCTTGGCGTTGTTCCTGATTGAGAGGTTAAATTTACTATTGAATTAGTATTTTATTTTAAGCCTATTTCAAAATAATCTTATTGAATATCTCAAATAGAAATTTTTGCATTGAAAATGAAATTACAGGAGTTGATAGATATTGATTTCATTTGAACCAGCACATGTACAGTTCCGTGTTTTTGAACAATGTTAAAAATAAAAAAGTTTTTAAACATTTTCATTTAATGCATGAGTTAATTTTAAAACCAAGCTTTGGGATGAAGTTTCATAAGTTGGGATCATTTATCATGTTGAAATTAGGCATGATTAAAGGATCGAGGAGTTTCCCAGGTGGATGGATGGGTTTCGGGAGCATTAGACCCAGTAGAGATGCTCCCACAGGCTACGTACATTTCTTCAAACTGTGTGGGTCATCCATGCATGATAAATCAGTTGTCTAGTAGTGGGTGTACGGTCTGAAAATGGTCACTCAGACCGTGTGAGTCAAATTGTGCAGCTTGCCCAATTTTGAGTTTTGGGTTAATTTATTTAATTAAAATCTAGGTTAAAAAGGTATTTAATTAAAAGTTTTGAAATAGGTGTCTTTATTTAATTAAATTCAAGGATAAGAGGAACTTGATTATTTAATGTGAAATAGAGGTTTTATTTAATTTATTTTTGGTTGAGAAATTTTAAATTAAACAATGACGGGTTGGATTTTTTATTTAATTAAATTTGTTAAAGTGATTTTAATTAAATGGTGTGTTAAATGGGGTAAGATGTAGAATTTAATTAATTAAATTCGGTTGAAAAGAATTTAATTAAATTTTGGTTAATGAGGAGTTATAAATTTTATTAAAGAGGTGGTTTAATTAATTGATAATAAAAATCCATTATGGGTTATTGTTATTATTATTTAATTATTGTAGTTAATTTTTGGGTTTTATTGCATTTTTTGGGGGAGAGAAAAAAAGGAGGTTCACCCCCTCTCTTCTCCAATGTGAGGTGTGATCTCCCCCTTCCTCCCATGGTGAGGTGCACCACCCCTCCAACCAGTACCCTCTCCATGCATCAGTTCCTCTCTGAGTCTTCCTGGAAATCATTTGTCTTGGTGAGGTGAGTCTGTCTTTGTGTGTTTCATTATTTGTATTGATCGTTTGTCTTCTCCTTTGATCTGATTCATTTTGGATGAAACCCTAACTGAGGGATTGATTTGGTTTCTCCATTTCTTCCGATTCTAGGGGGTGTGGAGGATGTCTTAGGACTCGTTGGTCCGCATTCTGAAAACCGCCACCGAAGGCATGGCGGTTTGGATCAATTCGGTCACTACCGTCAAACTCATGTAATTCCTTATACCCGATAATTGGTTTCCCACCCCTTGATTTAGTTGCTTATGGTTGTTTTTTGTTGTGGTTAATTGTTGGGTGTGTGCTGGTCCTCGCAGCACTAATTGTTGGTGTCAGTTGTTTTTATAAGGTGTGGTGATAAATTCCAAGTGCGTGTGTGCTTTTGTTGAGGTGTGTGTACCTGAACGGGTTGTGGTATGAGTTAGAAAGCATTGGATCAGCCAATTCTCTATGGTGGGGTTCTCAACTTTTCCTAATTAATAAAATGCAGTTTTTTTGATTTACTACTTTTGATAAAGTTGACTGTGATGTTTAAATAAATTGATTATTGGTTGGATGAGACAATTAATTTTTAATTAATTAAAAACGTTGAGGTTGAACTTAAGACAATTAGTTGGCGAATTAATTATGAGATATTCAATTGGTTAAGATGAGATAATTAATTATGAGTAAATTATGTGCTTTGAGATAATAATTATTAGGGAATTAATTATGAGATATCAAATTGGTTAAGTTGAGATAATTAATTTTAAATTAATTATGTGTTATGAGATTATAATATAGATAATTAATTGGGAGATTAATTATGAGATTTTGATTTGAGCCTAAGTTGAGATAATTAATTTTTGAATTAATTATGTGATATAGAGATGGTTTCCTGGAGGTAATTAATTTATGAAGTAATTATCTGTTATTGACAAGGTTTCCTTGTGACTAGTTAATTACTTAATTAACTAGAGTAATTGTTGCGATAAGTTAGTTGTTGATTTAACTAAATGGCTGGTTGTGTTTAACTAATTTTTTAATTAGTAATGAGATTAATGATGATAATTAATTGATAAATAGATAATATTATGAAGCGGTGAATGGTAACATGGATAGTCATGGGTTCATGAGTATGGAATGGTAACATGGACATTCATGGGTGCATGAGTATGGAATGGTAACATGGAAATTCATGGTGTGTGAGTATTGAATGGTAACAAGGACATACATGGGTGTGTGAGTATGGAATGATAACATGGACATTCATGGGTGTGTGTGTATGGAATGGTAACATAGACATTTCGGGTGCGTGAGTATGGAATGGTAACATGGACATTCATGGGTGTGTGAGTATGAAATGGTAACATGGAAATTCATGGTGTGTGAGTATGGAATCACTACAAGAAAACAGTCGTTTCGCGATGGTTTTTTTGTGGCGATTTTAAAAACCGCCGTTAAATGTTTTTCGGGCCGCTATTTCACAGCGGTTTTTTCACGGTGGTTTTCTTAAATTTTTATTATTTTTTTCAATTTTTTTTTAATTTTTTCAAGTATTAGCGGCGATTTTTTAAAAAACTGCCACGAAAAAGCAGTGTTTTGGGTAAACCGCCGCAAAATGAAAGGAAAAAAATTAAAAAAAACATGAGAAACCCTGAAATCACTAAAACGACCATAACTTTTGATCCGGGCGTCTGTTGGAGCGCCACGACCAGTCAAATCGAAGCTTATGAAGAGATATAGAGGCATGTATAATCAAAATCGTGATATGGTCTAAGGTGAAGAAGATATGAGAGTTATAAAAAAGTTGAAAAAATTTATCCAACTTCAAACGGCCATAACTTTTGCTCCGGGTGTCCGTTTGGGCTCTACCACATATCAAATCAAAGCCAGCGAAGAGATCTATGCACCAATTCGAAAGGAGAAAGCTTCTATCATGTTTGTTGACCCCCAAAACCCCTATGAAGGCCTTTGAAACCCCATTTCCGTCACCAGTGTCCCGTCGAACTTGTCTTCAAACGGTCCTAACTTTCGATCCGCGTGTCAGTTCGGACTCCTCCACCTGTCAGATCATAGCTCATTCCATGAGATTCAGTTTTACTAGTCGCGGTGCCCACATGGACTTCTGGATCATAAGTTATGGCCTTTTTAGTGGGTATCGGGTTTCTTATGTTTTCTGATGCCTCGTTTCTAGAACACGTTCCCCGTCGGTTTTTTTAAATGGTCGTAACTTCCGATCCTCCAGTCCATTCGATCTCTTTCACCTATCAGCACGAAGATCATTTTAGGATCTTTGATTTGACTAGTTGTGGATCTAGAACGGACTCTCGGATCATAAGTTATCTTCGTTAATGTGAGTCCAATGTTTTTGTCACTTTATGACCGTTTTGACGGGTTTTAACGGTTGCTCCATTTATTACTATTTATTTGAGTTTCCATGACTTGTTATCTTTATCAATGGTTTTTTATGGGTTATTATGATGATTATGTTGAATTCTTAAGGGGTTTTTTAGAGTTTTCATGAGTTTTCATGCGTTCTCATGCTTTCTAATGCTTCCTTCTTCATGCTTCTCCATCTGTTTTCATGCGTTTTCATAATTTTTCATCCCTTATCACGCCTTTTCGTACTTTTTCATGTGTTTCATTTATTATTTATTATTTATTATTTATTATTTATAATATATTTTAATTTATTTATTATCTATTATTTGTTACTGGTTATTTATTATTTATTATTTATATTTATTTATTATTTATATTTATTTATTATTTATTATTTATTTATTATTTATTATTTATTATTTATTATTTATTATTATTATTAATAATATTTGTTACTGGTTATTTATTATTTATTATATTTTTGTTATTATATATTATTTATTATTTATTATTTATTATATATTATATATTATTTATTATTTATTATATATTATTTATTATATATTATATATTATATATTATTTATTATTTATTATTTATCATTATTAATAATAATATATAATATATTATATATTATATATTATAAATTATTTATTATTTATTATTTATTATTTATTATTTATTACTTATTTATTTATTGTTTATTATTTATTATTTATTGTTTATTGTTTATTATTTATTATTTATTGTTTATTGTTTATTATTTATTATTTATTATTTATATATTTATAATTATTAATTATATGTTATTTATTATTATTTATTATTTATTATTTATTATTTATTATTTATTGTTTATTATTATTATTTTTTATTATTATTTATTATTATTATTTATGATTTATTATTTATTAGTTACTAGTTATTATTTATTATTTATTATTTATTATTTATTATTTATTATTTATTATTTATTATTTATTATTTCTTATTTCTTATTTCTTATTTCTTATTTCTTATTTCTTATTTCTTATTTCTTATTTATTATTTATTATTTATTATTTATTATTATTTATTGTATGTTGTTTGTTATTTATTATTTATTATTATTTATCATTTATTATTTGTTATTTATTATTATTTGTTGTTTGTTAATTATTATTTATTATTTATTATTATTTATTATTTATTATTTATTATTTATTATTTTTCTTTATTATTTATTCTTTGTTTATTATTATTTATTATTTATTATTATTTATTATTTTTTATTTTTTATTATTTTTTATTTCTTATTTTTTATTTATTTTTTGTTTTTTGTTTTTTATTATTTATTATTTATTATTTATTATTTATTATTATTTATTATTTATTATTTATTATTATTTATTATTTATTATTATTTATTATTTATTATTTATTATTTATTATTATTTATTATTTATGATTCATTATTTTTTATTATTTTTTATTTGTTATTTATTATTTTTTATAGTTTTTTATTTATTATTTATTATCATTTATTTTTATTCATTTATTATTTATTATTTATTATTTATTATTTATTATTTATTATTTATTATTTATTATTTATTATTTATTATTTATTATTTATTATTTATTATTTATTATTTATTATTTATTATTTATTATTTATTATTTACTATTTATTATTTATTATTTATTATTTATTATTTATTATTTTTATTTATTATTTATTATGTATTTTTTATTATTTATTATTTATTATTTATTATTTGTTATTTATTTTTTGTTATTTATTATTTATTATTTCTTATTATTTCTTATTATTTCTTATTTATTATTTCTTGTTTATTATTTGTTATTTTTTATTTTTTATTTTTTATTTATTATTTATTATTTATTATTTATTATTATTTATTATTATTTATTATTTATTATTATTTATTATTTATTATTTATTTATTATTATTATTTATTATTTATTATTTATTATTTTTTGTTATTTGTTATTTGTTATTTAGTATTATTTATAGTTTTTTATTTATTATTTATTATTATTTGTTATTATTTGTTATTATTTGTTATTTATTATTATTTATTATTTATTATTATTTATTATTTATTATTTATTATTATTTATTATTATTTATTATTTATTATTATATATTGTTTCTTATTTATTATTATTTATTTATTATTATTTTTTATTTTTTATTTTTTATTTTTTATTTTTTATTTTTTATTTTTTATTTTTTATTTTTTATTATTTTTTATTATTATTTATTATCTTTTATTATTATTTATTATTATTTATTATTATTTATTAATTATTGTTTAATCGTTTATTGTTTGTTATTTGTTGTTTTATTATTTATTATTTATTATTTATTATTTATTATTTATTATTTATTATTTATTATTTATTATTTATTATTTATTATTTATTATTTATTACTTATTATTTATTATTTATTATTTATTATTTATTCTTTTAATTTCGTAAATTTATTATTTTATTATTTTGTTCTCATAATTTTATAATTTGTGTAAATATTATTATAATTTATTTGTTATTTATTATAATAAATAGTAAATAATAATAAATAACTCAATAAATAACTAATAAATCAATAACTATTAATTATTAATTATTGGTTATTAATTATTGATTATTGCTTATTGTTTAATTATTATTGAGCTTATATCTTTTAGTTATGTATTATTTGTTTTTTCAATTAGTATATATAAGTATATTAAATTCTTTTTATTAACCACATGATGAGCTTGCTGGAGTGGTAAAGTCTTTGGAAAATATGCAAGAGGTTAGAGGTTCAAATCTCACCAAACGCAGTATTTCTTTATATTAAATGGGCATGTGCATGGGCACGAGCATGCATGCATGGATAAAGTAAATAAAGTAATGTGAATTAAATGAAATAAATAAATAAAATACTAAATAAATTAATAAAATACGAAATAAATTAATAAAATACGAAATAAATAAATAAAATACGGATAAATAAATAAGATACAAAATAAATAAATAAAATAAATATGAAATAAATAAAATAAATAAATAAATAATTTAATAAATAATTTAAAAAAATAATTTAAAAAAATAATTAAAATAATTAAAAATTTAAAAAAATAAATAAAATAAAAAAAATAAAAATTCAAAAAAACGCCGCTAAAAAACCACTGCGAAACGTTCTACGACAGTTTTGAAAACTGTCGCGAATAGTTTCCCGACACACAATTTAGCGGTGGTTTTTCAAAACCACCGCCAATCAATTTAGCTGCAGTTTAAACCACTGCGAAACGGAAAAAACTGCCACTAAATCTGCATTTTGCCGTAGTGAATGGTAACATGAACATTCAGGGGTGCATGAATATGGTATTGTAACATGGACATTCATGGAGCGTGAGTATGGATTGGTAACATGGAAATTTATGGGTGTGTGAGAATGGAATGGTAACATGGACATTCATTGGTGTTTGAGCATGGAATGATAACTTAGACATTCAAGTGTATGAGTTATGGAATGATAACGTCATTCAAATTAATGAAATATAATAATGTTAACATGCTCATTATTTTGTGTGGTTAAACAAATAATTTTAAATAATGAGATAAGTAGTTCATAATACATTATTTATATATATATTATTCCTGTTCTGACTCTAATTTTAGCTACGAGACAAAGCTAGTATCGCCATCAGGTGTCCCTTTGGAACCTAGATGGGTTGTTGGTTATTTAATCAATTATGTTATTTCTTTGATATACTTGCATGCTATTTAATTTTATTGCATTGTCTAGATTGATCTAGACACCAGTGGTCCCGACCTACACAGATTTATATCTCACACCCTATTTGGGTCGCCATTGCACTAGGGTACCTGATTAGACTCTAATTTTTTATAGGACCTTAGACATTGCTTGTTGTTATTTTCATATACCTAGGAGTTATGAGAAATGGACTGAGTAGGAGCTCAGGATACTTGTGGAGATCACCCTTGGGGCTTTAGTCCTTTTCATTTTTTCTATATTAAGATGTAAAGCATGTTTATTTGTTTAGTGCTTTTAGATATGTACCATCATGACATGCAAACATTGTATAAACTGGCGTGGGCCATTTTCTTTATTGAGTTGATATTACAATTGGCGTATGCTGCATTAGTTATTGCTTTATACTACTTTTGTTGTTGTCATATATTTATATATTTCTATACTATTATGAAAAATCTGATACGAGGGAATAATATTCCCACTCACTATCCTTACACCCTCGCTGCTAGTCAGTAGCCTCTGGAATACTGGGAGGAATGCTTCAGGACATGTGGTGACCGGTCTGGCTTTCGGTTCGATGATAAGACGTGTTGGGATAGTACAAATTGGTATTCAATGAGGTTGTTCTTTCTTTTTTCCTTTTTCTTTCTATTTTTGGTTGGTAGAAAAAAGACTAGAAATGTGTCAGTGCTTGGTGAATAGTCGTTCTTGGGACCGATCACCCCATGTACGAGGAATGAGCAATTGGCTAGGGATGGGAATTGATGTTTATACTGTTTGAGGTTATATTTGATATGATTTCACCTTGAGTGACTGGTGTATTTTTATACTGGTTATTTATTTTGATAATTTTAAAAATTTCCTTTGGCTTGATATGGCAAGGAAGTTTCATTACATTAATTATATTAGGAACTTAGAGATTCCCATTTCATTCATATAACATGTCATGTAGTTTCATTAGTAGGATTCCTGTTAATTTTGATTGTATTCCTTGGGTAGAATGTCATGTTTTGAACTTCTTAATCATATATACTTCTATAACATGTTTAGATGATTATATTCCATGGTTCCTTTGTTGTTAACATGTTTTGATGTTGTGAAATGATTTTGTGTTATATCATGCTATTGAGTTACTACTTATGATAACATAATAGAGATTTTTTTATTTGTAAATGGCTGCATAAGTATAAAATTGATTGGTTGTGTTTACGAAGGGATCCAGTTTTAGTTGTAAGGTGTATGGGTGCCTTATAACTACAGAAGGGTAACATGTGTATTCAAATAATTGAAAAAATGGATGCTAAATTAAAAATGTAAAATGTAAAATTATATGTCATAAATGTGATCCAAATTCTAGTAGTATGGTGTATGGGTGCCTTATCAATTGGTAGAGGTACACCCATGTGACTGAGCCTTGTATAACTATAGAGTGTTAGAAATGGTTATAAGTGTAAAACTGTTGATTTTTTGTGAAATTAACTATTGTGGGGTTGCTTTTTGAAGAACCTGGATTGAAAAAATGGGACCCTTGGAGGTATCCTCTTTGTTAAAAGGAATTTAGATGTTATATTTCCTATTTAAAATGAATTTACACTTAATGTTAAATGTTAAATAGGGGGTTTGGTATGGATTTCCTATTTTTCCTATGGGGTGTTGTTTGAAAACCATGTTCCTTGTTGTGAAATAGTACTTGTGGGTTTGTTAAAATTCCTTCAAATGTTTAGAATTTGAACTTAATTAATGAAATGACTAAAATAAAGAGGGGATTTTTATTATAGAGATTTCTATTTTGCATAACCAAGAGATAGGGTTGGTGTGCATGCTTCGTCAGGGACTAGCCCGTTGTAGGTATCACCCTTAGTGCTTAATATTCCTTGTTTATACTGTGATCATTTTGATGTTGGTATCGTTAAAGTGTTGTTTTCGTTAGTAAAACTTTTGGGGTTTTAAAAATGGAACCCTTATTTTGAGGGATGGTTATTGTATCATTACTCTTGATATGGTAATATGCATTAAGGAATTCTTGGTTCAGAAAGCCAGACATGCCTCGGGAATGGTCATCCATTAAAGATTTCCTTGGGTAACTCTGGAGTAGAGTGTTTGGGGTGCTAAGGTAAGTTCATCACACTGCTCGGGATGATTTTTTTGGGACTCAGGTGTTTTGACATGCCAATAGGTTTAAATTTTTTGGCTTTCATGTGGGAGTTTGACATGCTGATTATGGTTCGTGGAAAGTCACATGTGAGTTTAAGGTGTTTCTTAACTACTAATTATGTTAGTGATTGTTCTTTTTTTTCGATAACATGGACACTCCTAAGGTGGGTATTGTCACATCAGTTTTTGTGTAGGTGTCAGTGCTTGCGTAGCAGCATAAACTTGATGGGTTTGGCGGTGTACGTAAACCTTTGGAAACACTATTAGTTTTTGGGAGAATTTTAGTGGTATGTTTTGAGAGGACAAGGATGCCTTGGGTGGAATATAGATCAAGTTTTGGTGGATGATGTGTCAGAAGGTGAAGCCAAGCCCATTGGTAAAGAGTCGAACAGTAGTACCTCGACTGATCTTTTGGTGACTTGGGTTTACTCTTAGTGTGCTCTTCTGAATGAGATGAGAATGTCCACTATCTTGTCCTCGTCCTGGAGACACTAAGATACCATCAGTCTTACATCGTCCTAATGATTAGAAAGTCATTGGGATTTGTATGGTGGTTTTTATCTAGGTTGTATGCGGGATGCATGGATCTTTGGGTTACGCATTTATTTTTGTTGGGGCACAATAGTTTTGAAATAGCCAAGTGATGAATTGGATTGGGAGGATCACCAAAATTTAGGTGAGGACTCTTGATTACATGTGGTTGGTGATGGAATTATTTTAAATTCATGTCACCGGTATAAGGGTGAGTTTGTGTTTTATGGGTTGGCGATGTCTTTCAAGGAGTCGTGGTTTGGGAGTTTGAAAGATAAATGATAAGGCTATTAGTGGAAATCACGATTGAGTGGATGGTTAAAGAGATAGAAAAGGGATCATGTCTCTAGTTGTGTGGGCTCAGTTAAATGTCACTTCGATGTCTGGGATGGATTTTGAGCTTTGGATCTGGTTTTAAGGCTTAATTTGTTGGTCTTGTTAAATGGTTATAGATTTTTTGGCATTTGGGAATGCAACGTGATCATTCAAATGAGACTTCATGACCTCGGTGGGATGCTTAATGTTGTATTAGTTCCTGATGTATTCTTGGGGATGAGAAGTTTTTAATGTGGGTAGATTGTAAAGTCCCGTGTATTTGAACTAGGTTAAAAATATGAAAGTTTTTGAACCTTTTCATTTACTGCATGAGTTAGTTTTAAAACCATGAATCGGGATGAAGTTTCATGAGTTGGGATCATTTAACTTGTTGATATTGGGAATGATTAAAGGCTAGATTAGTTTCCCAGGTGGATGGATGGGTTTCAGGAGCATAGGACATGGAAAAGACATTTGCAAGGGTTGTGCATGGTTAGTAAAACTGTGTGGGTCAGTCGAGTGTGATAAATCAGGTGTCCAGTAGTGGAAACACTGTCAGTGCATGTTCAGTTAGACAGTGCGAGTCAAACCGTGCGGCTTACCCAATTTTGAGTTTCAAATTAATTGATTTAATTAAATTCTAGGTTAAAAAGAGATTTAATTAAAAGTTTTGAAGGGGGGTTAATTAATTAAATCCAAGGATAAGAGGAACATAATTATATGATGCGAAATGGGGGTTTTATTTAATTTTTTTGGTTGAAAAAGTATAAATTAAATAATGACGGGTTGTAGTTTTTATTTAATTAAATTTTTTTAAGGGAAGTAAATTAAATTATTTGATAAATAAGTTAATATGGAGAATTTAATTAATTAAATTCAGTTGAAAAGAATTTAATTAAATGGTGGTTAATGATGAGTTTTGGGTTTTATCAAAGAGTTGGTTTAATTAATTGGTAATAATAATAATATTTTAATGGTTATTATTATTATTATTATTATTATATTAATTATCTTAGTTAATTGTATGGTTTTATTTTATTTTTTTAGGAGAGAAAAACATAGGCTCACCCCCTCTCTTCTCCAACGTGAGGCGGGAACTCCCCACCTTCCTCCCATAGTGAGGCACACCACCCCTCAACCCAGCACCATCATTGCATGCTATTTCCTCCCAGAGTATTCACAAATATCATTTGTCTCAACAAGGTGAGTCTGCCTCGTGTTTCATTATTTTCATCATCTGTTTGTCTTATCCTTCACTCTGATTCAGTTCGGCCGAAACCCTAACTAAGAGATTGATTCAGTTTCTTTTTTCTTCTAGTTTTAGGTGGTGCAGAGGATGTCTCAGGACCCGTTGGTCCGCATTCTAACAATAACCACTGAAGGCATTGTGGTTCGGCTCGATTCAGTCACCACCATCAAACCTAGGTAAGGCGTTATACCCGATAATTGGTTCATGCCCATTTAATTAGTATCTTATGGTTGGTTTGAGTTTCGGTTATTTTTTGGGTGTGTGTTCATCCTCACAACACTAATTTTTTGTTTAAATTGTTGATATAAGGTGTGGTGATAAATTCCAAGTGTGCATGCTCTTTAGTTGAGGTGCGTGTACACGAGAAGGCTGCAGTATGAGTTAGAATGTTTTGGATCATTAAATGATTTATGGAATGGTTCTCAACTTTTCTTAAATAATAAAATGTAGTTTTTTTGATTTACTACTTTTGATAAAGTTTACTACAATGTTTGAATAACTTGTTTATTAGTGGTATGAGATAATTAATTGTGAATTAATTATATGATTTAACGTTGAAGTTGAGATAATTAGTCATGGAATTAATTATGAGGTATTAAATTGGTTAAGATGAGATAATTAATTATGAGTTAATTATGTGCTTTGAGATAATAATTATTAGAGGATTAATTATGAGATATTAAATTGGTTAAGTTGAGATAATTAATTATGAATTAATTATGTGTTATGATATTGCAATATTAATTATGAGATTTTAATTTGGGGATAATCTAAGATAAATAATTTGTGAATTAATTACATGATATAGAGATGGTTGCCTATATATAAGTAATTTATGAATTAATTATGTGTTATTGACATGGTTTTCAAGTGAGTATTTAATTGTTTAATTAACTAGAGTAATTGTTGTGATAAGTTAGTTTTTGAGCTAATTGTTGTGTTTAAGTAATTATTGAATTAGTAATGAGATTGATGATAATAATTAATTGATGAATTAATTATATTATGAAGTGGTGAATGGTAACATGGACATTCAAGGGTGCGTAAGTATGGAATGGTAACATGAAAATTCATGGGTGCGTGAGTATGGAATGGTAACATGGACATTCATGGTTCATGAGTATGGAATGGTAACATGGGAATTCATGGGTGCGTGAGTATGGAATGGTAACATGGAAATTCATGGGTGGGTGAGTATGAAATTGTAACATGGAAATTCATGGTGTGTGATTATTGAATGGTAACATGGATATTCATGGGTGCGTGAGTATAGAATGGTTACATAGACATTCATGGTGCGTGAGTATGGAATGGAAACATGGGCATTCATGGGTGCGTGAATATGAACTGGTAACATGGAAATTTGTGGTTCGTGAGTATGGAATGGTAACATGGACATTCATGGGTGCGTGAGTATGGAATGGTAACATGGACATTCGTGGGTGCATGAGCATGGAATGATAACTTGGACATTCAAATTTTTGTGACTTATGGAATGATAACGTCATTCAAATTGGTGAAATATAAGAATGGTAACATTCTAATTATTTTGTGTGGTTAAACAAGGAATATTAAATAATGTGATAAACAATTAATTATTCATTATTCATTATATATATATATATTGTTCATGTTCAGACTCTTATTCCAGCTATAAGACGAAGTAGGTATCGCCTTCTGGTGTCCCTTTGGAACCTGGATGGGTTGTTGTTTATTTATTCAATTATGTTATTGATTTGATACACTTGCACACTATTTAATTTTATTTCATTGTCTAGACTGAGATAAACACTAGTGGTCCCAGCCTACTGAGATTTATATGTCACACCCTATTCAGTTTTCAATTGCAATGGGGTACCCGAGTAGACTCTAATTGTTTACAAGACCTTAGACATTGCTTGTTGTTGTTTTCCTGTACCCAAGAGTTTTAAGAAAAGAATGAGTGGGAGCTCATGATGCTCATGGAGATCACCCTTGGGTCTTTGGGCCTTTTCTTTTTTCTTGTACTAAGATGTAAAGCATTCTTATTTATTTACTGTTTTTAGATATATACCACCATGACATGAAAACATTGTATAAACTAATGTTGACCATTTTATTTATTAGTTAATATTACAATTGACTTATGTTGCATTAGCTATTGCTATGTATTGATTCTTCTATTGTCATCTATTTATATATTGTTATATTGTTGTTCAAACATTTATATAAGGGTATAATGTCCCCCACTGACAATCCTTACACCCTCACTTCTACTCAGTAGCCTTTGGGGTATGGGGAGGCATGCTTGAGGTCATGTGGCAACTGGTATGGATACTAGTTCAATGGTAAGTCGGGTCAGCACATTACAACACATTACCATGGGTTGAACCAGTTATATTGTTAAAAATAAAGATGGTTCAATGAGACTTTTCATTGATTATAGATCCTTCAATAACATCACTATTACAAACAAGTATCATTTACCTCATATCAATGATTTTTTTGATCATGTTCTAGGAGTTCTGTATTTTTTGAAGGTTGATCTTAGGTCGGGGTACCATCAGTTATAAGTAAAGGAGGTAGCTATTTTGAAGATGGAATTTTGGGAAAGATATGGGCATTATGAGTTTTTACTTATTCCCTTTGAGTTGTCCAATGCACCGGATGCATTTATAGACCTTATGAATAGAGTTTTCCATGAGTTCTTGGATAATTTTTTGGTTGTGTTTATTGATGATATTCTCACATTTTTTAAAAGTTAGGATAAACATGAATGAAACATAAGGATTTTTTAACAAACATTGAATGAAAATAAACTATATGGAAAAATTTGAAAGTGTGAATTTTTGTTATAAAAATTTTCTTTCATTGGTCCCATTGTTTCTAAATAGGGCATTAAAATTGACCCTATAAAAAATAATGTTTATAAATATTGGCCAAGTCCAACAAATTTCACAGAGATTCATAGTTTTCATGGTTTAGCGGGTTACTAGTGACGTTTTTTTGAAAAACTTTCCCATTTTTCTATCCAATTAACTAAGAAAATAAAAAAGTGAGTTAAATTAATATAGAAAAAAGAATGTGATGATTGTTTTTAGGAACTAAAAAGAAGATTTATTAATGATAAAGTTTTATACCTACCCTCCAGAAATGGAGATTTTAACATCTACAGTGATTCTTTATTGAAGGGACTTTTTAGTTTCCTAATGTATAAGGATTATGTAATTTATTATGCTTCATAACAACTAAAAACACAATAGTTAAATTATCCTACACATGATCTGTAATTAACTACTGTGTTTTTTTCTTTAAAATAGTAGAGGCATCATTTATATAGAGTAATGTGTGAAATAAATACTAATCAAAAAAATTTGAATTATATATTTAATCCTAAATAGTTGAACATGAGGTAGATAAAGTGGTTGGAATTAATCAAAGATTATGATTCTATGATCATTATCATCCAAGAAATGAAAACAAATTAGTTTATTCATTGAGTCGTAAAAATAATGCTACATCAGCCATGTCACATTTAGAACATGACCCTTTTGTTAATGATTTGATGAGTTTTGTCCTAGATGTTTTGGATGCAGGAATCTCCTCTATTTTGTTTTAGGAGTTAGTTCATTCATCCATTTCAAAAATAATTAAGCAAGCTTAGAAATAGGATCATGTTTTATAGAATAAGGTAGAGTTGGTTTAGATGGGTAAGTTTAAGGAATTTAATACTGAAAAAAGGTGTTTTATGATTTGGAAAAAGATTATGTGTGCCTTTTGATCCTTAGTTGAAGAAATAATTGTGGATTGAAGCTCATAGTTCTCAATTTACCATTCATTTAGAAAGTAATAATGTCATGACCCCCTCCCCAACAGGTGTACCCCTCTTGGTCCAGTAATGTGGTAAGGAAGATAGTGACCCCCAAGTCCCGCCTCCAGTAAGCCTCGGGATGACGAGTAGCATCGAGGGTATAATAACTACACAAATGGGAGGAATTACCCTCTATGAGAACACATACGAAAGAGAGATAAGACATAAACCAACCAAATCCAACCCAAACTGAAATATAAAAGAAATCCCAAGTACACAAATGTGATGTCATACAAAACTACTACAACAGAAATAGAAAACTACAACCAAAGGGAAGTAAAAACTTTAGTGACCATGAAGCCCGATTAGCTCTTATAACCCCAAGCTAATAGTAACCAACCTGATCTCCAACCTTCACCAAGTGACCTTAAAAAAAGATTAGATATACATAGGGTGAGTATAACAACATACTCAATAGTTCCTAGTCTCACCATGGATACTCTCACCAAGTATCACATACAAGATTATATAATAAAATAAATAATATCAAGGGTACCCCACTACTACTTCCTCACTGGTTTTCCACTTTTCCTCAATGTCAGACGTCCTAAGAATCTCCCTCCAAAAAGGCTTTCCCGCGGACACCTGGGCGTATCACCACAACATGCACCTTGATCAAAAAAACCACCACTTCCACATAATAAAAGTAACCATGTAGTTTCCGGGAGCCACCACAACTTTCATAACAAGTAATATACGTTGGGTATTAAACCTCAATACATTATAGCCCTTACACCGAGTAAAGATCCTCAAGCCATCATAGCCTATACAAGTTACAGCTATAGTAGTCCATATGAAACTATATCCATAATATATGTGTGTGAATAACCACAATCCATTACAGCCCTCTACACACATATATGGGAAAAAATAACCTTTGTTCCTACCATCAAAAGTAACTACCATGAGAAGAGGGCAGGGTGAAAGGGGGTAGTCATCCATCCATCCTCCCACCAGAATGTTGGGGAAAACACCCCCCAGGGATCAGAATCCTAAGGGTGTCAGTTTACCTAACTAACAGGGTGGAGTAGAGTATAGAAACACAAAATTTACAAAAAAATATATTATATCTCAAAACCACACTATAGGAATAACCTAGTCTTAGACTCACCTGCAGCTAACAACTCTCAGACTCCCAACTGCCACTTCTATGACTAGGTATTCTATAAGCACACAACCATTTAAAGAGATTTATTACATTATATTATTCCCTTTTAATATTTTTCATTTTATGTTAATTAATTATTTAAAAGTTAATTAACCATTAAAAATTATATTTCATTAGCATCACACCCAAATTCCATTGTTCCTTTAAAATGTAACCTCAACATTGCGTCCCTGCAAGCTTCAACCCCATTCGTTAATCATCATTCATTAAATCATTTATTAACATCATTATTACTTTACTATATTACTAGGAATTCTAGAAAAATATTATAAGATATTAAACACAAGGGGGATCAACTCGGTGAGTATATAAACTACTCGTCAAGTCTTTTCCACCTATAGCAAGATCATAGACTCATCCTCCCTCAAAAAGCTAAACCCGGAAAGCACGTGGCATACCTCGCGCATCTTCTCCCCTTTTGGAAGGAGGGTAAGAAAAAATAGATACATTGAGAAGTGGGGAACGTAATTTAGATAAACAACCAATAAGAATAAGTAAGCATCCAAACATTAACATCCAACCCATTTCATCATCTCCGGTGTCCTCCCCGACACCTAGATGGATAAACTGATGCATCTCACCACTCTAGGTGTCCACCGCTACAACAATCAATGGGAATACCTACCCCCACATATCACAAAAGCCATCTAGGATCACATCAAATCACAAGATTCAAGAAAAAAATCATATGAATTGGTCTCTTGGCCCTTAAATAAGGAATCTAACCTTCAAACATAACAAGCTCTCAAGGCTCCAAAGCACAAGGCACTCAGCCTTACAAGCAACAGGGTAACTCAAAACCCTACCAGGAATTATTATTTATCAAACAACATGTTCTTTAATCCATATTGAATTAACCAATTCATTAATATTAGGTTTCAACTATGGGAAACCTAAACAGAAATCTATCATAGTTATCAAGAATTGATTAAACATTCTTACTGCATCAATTTTATTAGCATCAAATTACAACAACAACAACAAAAACAACCGTATTATTTAACATGCCTCTTTAACTTTATCCAAATAATTATCAATTAATTCTGACTTTACATTCTTTACTAATTTCATCCAGAATGACAAGCTAACAATAAAAGCATAGATATCACACTATCTAGCAAAATAAGAGGCAATAACATACGATCGATACCAATTGATTTATCCGGATCAAATATTTATTATGTCAATTAAATTTTGGTCTAGTGGGTAAATAATGACAACTCTATGAATTCATGTAAAATAATAGAGAATAAATTAACACCCTACCTCAAAAGGGTTCTTTACGTTCTTTTATCGAGAATAGATCAAAGCAGCGGATCACGATCACCTTCCCCGCAACAATTGCATCCAACCGAGTATGTTACGGCACGAACGCATCAACAACAACCAAAATAAACTCCCTTAGAACCATGGAGATAAAACACCATAGCATGGAAAAGAAAAAAATGAGAATAAAGATTGAATAAAACCAATAATGGAGGTAGATCTTACCTCAGATTGAAGACGGATCGAAGAAGGAAGCCCGAGATCGATCCTATCTGAAGAGATCTCTAAAACACCACGAAGGGGTCTGTTGGGTCTCCTGGGATGGGAAGTTGGAGAACCTTGGTTGTAGGGTTGCAAATACTAGATTAAATGTTATGTATTTAAAACATACAGTGGTGGGTCAGTACAAGATGTGTACTTCCCATTCACGTCATGTACTTCCTCGAGGTCGGGTTCTGCTGAAAAACATGTCACCTTGGTTCTTTGTTTTATTCTTCTAGAACAAAAACTGGTCACATCATGTACCCCATGGTCACGTCATGTACCCCCGCTGCTTCTATCTTTATGTGACCAAACTCATCCAAACTTCTTCTTAGCCTTATCTAAGCACCTCGGTCTTCGAAAAAATGCAAAGGGTCAACCCACGCGGATCAAGGACCTTACAACTAAGTTGTCTAGATACCTTTGGAAGTATTACTAGTGGGATGGAATGAAAGGAGGTATTTATGGCTTTATAATGAAATGTTTGGATTTTCAATAGGGTAATCCAGAATGAAAATTACTAATTGGAACGCCTCAACCTTTTCTAGTACTGGAGTGGAAATGGTAAAATATATCCATGGATTTCATGGTGGAATTATCAAATAAATCTCAAGGAAATAATGTGATTTTGGTTATTATTGATCAATTAAGTAAGTTTTCACATTTAATTCCCTTTTTGGTATTATGTATTTAGATCAAATTTATTGACTACATCTCAAAATATATTCAGGTTACATGGATTTCCTCTCTACATTGTATCAGACTGTGGTCTAAAGTTCACATAAATTTTTTGGAAAGGAATTTATAAATATTTGGGTATTGAATTAAATTTCCGCACAACCATTCATCCTACATATGTTTGATAGTTTGATTGAATAATTCAGAACTTGGAAGATATTATTTTCTATTGTTTAATGGATTACTAAGGTAGTTGGGATCTTCATATTTACTTGGTTGGTTTCTCTTATAAATTTTTTTTCATTCTAGTATACAGATGAATCCTTTTAAGGCGTAATATAGAAAACAATGTCAGACATCTGTTTTTTGAGATTAAGTAAGAGGAAGAAAGTTGATGGGACCAGATTTGGTAGAGGAAATGGATAAAAAGGTGTATTATATTCAATAATATATGAGGATGGATTAGAGAGGGTATAAAATTTATGTGGAGATCCAGATAAATGATCTTTCTTCTAAGGCAGATGATCATGTTTTTGTTAAAGTATCTCTATGGAAATGTGTTATTAATTTTGATAAAAGTGGAATGTTAAGTCCATGGTTCAATGGACCATACCAAATCTTAGAGTAATTTGGATTAGATTCTTACAAATTGGTATTTCCTTTAAGTTTATATAAGTTACATAGTGTTTTTCAGGTTATGATGTTATGAAAATATATGTTGGATTCATTTCATGTTTTGATCACTAATGTAGTTCAGTTAGAAAAAAATATATCTTATGAGAAATAGAATATTAAGATTATTTGACATAGATATATATTTTTGTGTAATAATGTGATTCACTAGGTTAATTTTTTATAGAAAACACATATGGTTGAAGAAGTAACATGGGAATCTGAAAATGCTATGATGGAAAGATATGCCCACTAATTTAATAAGTGAATAAAATTATGAGAACACAATTTAAAAAGGGTTTTAAGGATGTAAAAACCAACTTAATTATTGAAAGAAACATTTTCATGTTTATTATTATGAATTAGATAGTTATATTCATTATAAAAATATTAAGTAATTTTTAATTAAAAAAATAAATAGTTTTGATTAAACACTTTTATTATAATGTTTTATTTGAAATTTTAAATTTTAAATTATAGAATTTGAATTTGAAAAAATAATTAACATTTTTTAAATCATAATATAAAAATTAACATAGGGTGAATTTTTTTTATTTTTTAGAAATATTTATTTTTTTAGTGAATAGTGAAAAATGTAGATTTTTGTCAAAACGTCATTTGTTTTCAATAAATTAAAAAATTTGAAAGTCCCATTATATTTTAAATATGATTTAAGGTAACATAAGTACTATTTATCTATATTTAATCTAATTAATTACATTTTAGTCATATTTATATTGGATTTTATTGTAATTTTATTTTTGGGTTTAAATCATCTTTTTTCATAAAACTGTTTTGAAGTGAATAGTGATTCTCTATTTTATTTAATTAAAACTACCCCTAACGAGGAATGATTTAAATAAAATATATAGATTATATATCAAAATATATTAATTTAAATTAATATAATTATTATTAATAGTCATATATTTAATTTAATATCATTTTTTTCTTATAAAGTGCACTTCTTGAAAAACTACATTTTCATAGAATCTATGAGTTTTATTTTAAATTAAATTATTCCACCTCTGTGAAATAAATTTAGTAAAATTGATTAAATATTTTTAATAAGAATAATTTATATTATATAATATGTTAAACTTAATTTTTTGGTCATAATAAATAGTGAAAACAATGAAAATCTATTACCACGATTAAGGTGAAAATAGGTTTATTATGGGGTTAAACTAAAACAATAAGGTTTAAAATGACCTAAAAACTTTTTAAAATTCTATTTTATGGACATATTTAGTTATTATATTATATAATACTCAATAATGATCCATTTTCTATCCTTTTACATTTGAAAAGTTTTGGTACACCTTTTTCATTTCAAAAATTATAAGTGTGCCTCTCACCTCACTTATAAAAGGATTCCCCCTATACTATACTCTTTATACTGTAAAAACATTTTGTTTCATCAAATAAATTACCAAATAAATTCTATAATTCCCTTACCACAACCTATAATACTTTTTTCCATAAATCCATCCTAATAAGGATTCTGGAGCTGACTTAAAGAGGTTGTCCGAAGAGGAGGTATCATGATTAATGGAGCATTTTTATTTTATCTATTCTTCCACATCCTTCAAACCTTCTTAAATTGTTATGATATAATAACATAAGTGTTTACCATATAATAATATGTTATTATATTAATTTCAAAAACACAATACTTCTTCTATTATTCAAATGGGAAAAGAAGTCATCATTCGTGTGTACGATAGACTACCGCCTCATGAACCGATGTGACTCGTTTTTCAACATCGCGTCCAAAGGACTGTTATAATGATGAATTTAAATTATATATATATATATTATATTTTTCAAAAAATTATAATTATTTGATTATTATATCACATATACCTCATTACTTTCCATTCTATGGGGGATATGATAATGTCACTCGTGTGTACGGCAGACTACCTCCTCGTGAAGTAATGTGATTTGTTTTTCACAAATGCTTTACATGGAGGGAAATAAAGATAATTTTAATGATTATATTTGATATAAATATAAAATAATTTTTATATTCATAAAATATATATCATTATTAAAATATAATATCTCACTTTCTTTTTTAACTTTTGACTCTCTAAAAAAAGATAACGCCATGCGTGTGTACATGTGGACTATTGCCTCCACGAATTGATGTGATTCTTTTTCATAGCCAAATAACATGGATGATATATATAATTATATTTAAATAAATAATATGTTATTTATGATATTATTATCATTTTATATATATATATAAATATTAATTACCTTCTTTCCATGATGATCGATGAAAAATGGAAACATTACTCATGCGTACGTATGACCTACGGTCTCCATGATTGTAACATAGTTCATTTATCATAACCATATTTCATGATTGGTTTTAGAAGTATAATTTATATATAAATATGATAAATATTTCATTATTATTGTTATGAATATATTTAAATAGTTAGCACTTTTAAAATAGTTAAGACACCGAAGCTGTTTTGAAACAATAAACCAAACGTCGTAAAAATATCTGATGTAAAATTAATATTTTAAGTAATTGTATAAAACTTGGTAAGAGATAAAATAAAAGGAATAAGAAACTTGAAAATGGTTCTTATGAAATAAAATAATTAAAACATGTTTGTTATTCAAGAATATAAAAACATATGTGATGATTCATACTCATGGTAAGAGACTTCATCTCAATTTCCTTTCATTGAGGCATATTTTGATGTTATGCAACTATATTATTTTATGAGGTTCATATAGAGAAAAATTGACATTTTATATCAATAAATTATCTATTCTTGTGATATTTAATGATTTTTTTGATGTCATTATTTTATTGTGCTTATGATTTAAATGTTTCTAAAGTCTTAAGGGACTTTTCTTTAAAAATAATCTTTTAACATTTTCCTTGAAAATCATTTTCTTCCATGATGATTTTTTTGAAATGATTTTATGGATTTAAATACATGGAAATAAAATTTCTATAAAGGATATTATTATTTTTATTTAAAATTGTTTCAAAAAGGAATATTTTTATGTAATAACTAAATTTATTTAACAAACACAAAAGGAATGTTCTATTTTAATGTATACGGTGACAACAACTTTTCTCGCCATCAAAACCATTATTTTTAGTCTAGTTTCCTCTTAACAGATTTATGTTTTCGTCAAATAAAAATCCAATTTCCCTTGTTTTGTTTAATTTATGTTTTTAAAATGGTTTTTCAAATAAAATGGTATTTGGTTATCTGAAATTGTTTTACAAAAAAGTTTAAAATATTTTTATGGGGTTTTTCAATAAAAATGTGCAGGATTAAAATCTTTTATTCGTGATATGGTCCTTGTAAATTTTTTATTAAGGTTTTAACCCCATTATAGATCATAGGTTATATTGGTATATAATATATTATGGTAACAAAAAAATATCACTCTAATGGATTGTTTAATGATTATGTTTTTCGATGATTTATGTTGGAAGTCATCCGTATGGTAATTCCAATTTAAATGGGTTCTATAAGGGATCTATACGAGTTATATGAGATGATTTACAAAGGATCCTACATGAATTTTATATGTTTGATAATTAGTTTTCATGGACATATTTTTATTTCAAATGAATCATAATAAACTTTTTAAATAAACAATGATTCTCTTTTGGGTAAAAAGTTTTTAATTTAAAAAATGTTTTTCCATGGATTTTCATTTTTTCATTGGAATAAAGATTTTATTATTTTTATATCCTTCACTAAGATTTTATTCTCATCCTTTTTTTAAAAAAACATAGGTTGTAAGGATGGGTAAAGAAAATGAGGAAGTCATGTTGAAAGTCCTAGAGATTTATTATGAAAATAAATCAGGTTTTATTTAAAAAATTTACATTGTGGAAAAAATGTATACAAATTATATGTGTCAACTTTCTATTATATGGTTTTTTTATTTATCCTTTATGGCCTAATTATATAAAACTCTAAACCTGAAAGGATCCTCAAATGTTAGAGAATGATTTATTTACATAAAACTTAAGATTATGTAATGTTTAGAGCCAATTCCATTTAAAAGAATTCAAATATAATATTTTCACACTTACCTAACATATTATACTTATCTAAAAATTCAAATATCATAATAATTATTTCTATTTATATTAATTTTAATATTTTTAAAATCATTTATTTCATTTTCTATTAATTGAATAATTATTGTTCTAGCATTTTGAAAGCTCTTGAAGTAATTATTTCATGACTAAAGATTATAAATAAATTACCATGATAAATAAAAAAATTATATGTAAATTTTATATTTATAATAGAACATATCCTCTATTTTTTCTTATGACCAAAAATTTAATGTTAGTAAAACAATAAGAATAAAATTTTTGAATTTTTTATATAAAATGCTATAAAGTTTAAAATTGTTTCTATATGAAAAAAGGGTTATATATTAAATAATGGGATATTTATGAATGTGGTATACTCATCCAATAAAATTAAGTAAAATTTTATGGTAATTTTTTAATCCTTTTCATATTTTTTTTAACTAAAATTACTCAATTTACCCTTACTGAGGTGACTTAACTTTAATAAGGTTACTGTTAATAATGACCAAAAATAAAATGCACCTATTTAAAAAAATTATACCACATTATTCTAAATTAGAAAAAAAAAATTGAAATTAAATTCAAAAAATTTGTATAATTTAATTTAGTATTAAACCAGAAAAACATGATGGAAATGATATTTTAGAAAAATGACTTTTTAAATTATAAAAAAAAATTATACAGAATTCAAGTGTAAAATTAATTATAAGGAATATAATTAGATTATATTTAATAAAAGTAAATTAATTAAGTTTTAAAAAAATCAAAAATATAATTTTAGTTAGTAAATACTTTAAAATAAAATAGAGTTTTCAATAAAAATCTGTATTTTCACTATTCAATGAAAAATCAAACTTATCAGAAAATTCTCAAAATTTCATCTTAAGATAATTTTGACATGTTTATTTAAAAAATGAATATAATTTCATTAAATTTATTTTATTAAAGTTTTATAAATTAATTATAATATTTTCTCATAAATATAAATAAAATTTTTTTTTGAAGAAAATGTATTCTTGAAGCATAAAATGAATTTAATAAAAATTGAGTGATTATTTTATAATCCATAATAAAAAAATTTATATTGAATAGGAATTTCATATGTATTTCGTAATTTAGTTAATCATATTCATACCCACCAATTTCATTGCTACTTTACAAAGTTCAAATTTAAATAATAATATTTTATGATTCATTAACCCTCTATGGTGTGTGCCATATATGTTATCGAACATAGTCTTCTATTAAAAATATTTTGATACTACATTATCACACCCCTTCATAAATTAGGTCCTCACAATTTGATCTTGTGTTGGTTAATCAAGGGTCTAACATTTGAAAAATCCTTTTTGGAAACCCATATTGTAAAAATAGTAAATAAAACCTTTTCTTAATAAGGGGGAAAATAAAATATAAAGACTTATTAAATAACAGAAAAGTAGGCTTCCAAATTTGAAAAAAAAATAGTGGGAAATGATAATATAGACATGGAAGGTAAAACTAATGTCTACAGACTGATAGAGAGTGATAAATAATATGATTAATAGAAAGTTAATGAAGAAAAATCATAGATCTGTGATGGGTGAAGAGACCATCAATTCAATACAAATAAAGGTAATAGTTCAAACTTTTCAATTTCAAGTTCATTTTCCCTAGATTTGAGTAATTTATTTACCATATATACTAAAAGAATATGGAAATATACTTACTTTCTAAGTAAAATTTCATCCTTTAATCAATTTACACCACAATATCATCTTTTTTTCCAAACCATGAGTATTCAAGATGATTTTTTATGCATGTAGTAGTATAATAACATTATAATACATCACATAATATATAAAAGGATAACAAGATATCCTCTTATCCTTAGACATTTAGAAACACCAAAATGGTTAGAACAAGATAAGATGATTCCCAAAATAAATAAACCTTCATATAAAGAAAAACAACATTAGTCTATAAAGCCTAAATAATAGCTCCCAAAGTTCAATATATATCATTCAATAAATAACTAAACTTAAATTTGTTCAAAATATTCCTAAATAATATTAATACCCAAATATTAGAATGATTTGATCATATATTATTTCAAGATAATTTTACATTTATCTACAAATAACTATACTCATTATTAAGGTCTTATACCAAAAATATATATTCCCTAATCACATAGTCTCTAATATATGTTATTTATTTTCATAAATAAATAACCCTATATCAAAAATAACCTCAATAACCTCTAAATTAATGAATGTTTTAACCTATAATGTTATATCATACCTTTTATATTATATCACTAAAATTGTAATAGAATTTTTTCAAAATAATAATTCACATTAAATCTAAGGGTTTTATATACCTTAACCTAATAAAACATCTCCAAAAATATCCTTAGTTGCCTTAAAATTCCATCAGTTAAAATATAAAAATGGGTTTATAAAACTTTTAATTTGTGATAAACCATAAACTTATAAACCCATGATGGTATCCACAACACTTAATACAACCTCACATGAAAATATCTTAATCTCCAATTTTTTCTGAACCCTGCTTTGATACCAACTGTAATAGCTCTAAACCCACGCTATTAGATCCAGAGCTAAAATTATAATCTTTACATTTCTATCTAGATAAAAAAAAATTTCTCCAATTTTTTCCATTAAAACTTACAAAATCAAAAAATAAATATTGGATCACTTACATACCCAAGGACCTTTTATGTTTAGTTTTAAAGAATTTGGAAGAACTCTTAAAAAACAATACCCATGTCATTATGTGATCATTTTCCCCTCTAACACCTAGATTTTATTATTTCACAATAATTATTCAATATATCCAATATGTTTATCCATAAATAAAACCTTTCTATACACAAAATAAGTTAATATAATTCCTCGTAACCTATGGAAAAGTAGATAGAATAAGTGTGGGCTCAAATTATCAGTAAGGGTAAACATAAGAATTAAAAATTTAATGTAATCAATGAGAATAAGATGAGAATAAGGGTCTGATGATTTGATAAATGTGAATAATTATAACATAAGTTAATTCATACCCATCAATTCCTATATTATCATTCATCAAACATAGAATAAATATTTAACAAAGTTAAGAGTCATTTTAATCAATAAATATGAGCCATGTGTTGTAAATCTTGATTAAATAAATCATTAAAACCCCATATAAAGTATAAAAAAATTGGTTTGGTATCTTGGAACATTATTTTCATATAACCCTTATAAATACCCTACATATTAATAATAATAGTAGGAGAAAATATATTTGGTTCTTGAAAATAATATCCTATTATTCCCCCAAAAGTAACCTTGAACATAACAATCTCATATAAAAAGGATATTGTGACATAAATCCTATACCACATTGGAAATATTCAAATAAAAATTAATTACAAGAAATATAATAAAATATCTAAGAAAATACAATGAATTAAAATAATTAATATTTAAAAATTAATTTATTAGTGATTAATTACACTATATAAACAAATCATGGTTAATGACATGAAACATGTCTCAAGAAAATTAGATTGAGACAAAGAAGACTCATGAAAATGTCATAAGTTTTGATGTAATAATTAATACAAGAAGTTATTATGTGAACATATGTAAATAAAAAAATTGGAAATACAAAATAAAAAAATTTAGAGATCCATTCACACATAATCATGCAATAAAAATGATGATGAAGTTGAGGTATAACCCAATGATTGAAAATTGTGTTAAGAAACACCTTAACACATGGAAACTTTCAAATCAAATTCACTTGGATGAAGTAAAATGAATTGTAACATAAAATAATATGATTTGTGAAGGAATTATGATATAATATATAAAATGGTTAGTATATACACCATATAAAATAAATTAGGTTCATTGTATTAAAATATTCCTTGATGAGGGAAAATTGAGGTCAAATTTCATACCTCTGATCCAAAATATCAATGTATGTCCTTTAACTCCTATAAAATAAACTCATATAAATTATTTTATTTCATAAGAAAATTTCCATAGTTTATTCCATTATCATTAAAACAATTATTTCATTATTTTTATGACATGTTTAATTACATAATTAATTATTTCCACGTCGGGTATTTGGATGATGTTCGGTTTGTAATATTAAAAATAGGTTTGGTGTGTTGATCATAGTAAAAGTAGTAATTGTTTTATCATATCAAAAATAATAATAATTATATAAGTATAATATTTAAATGTAAATTATAATTTTAAAACTAACTATGAATGATGGTTTTGTAATATGGACTATGTTACAATCATGGAGTTGGTAGGTCGTACGTACGCATGAGTGATGTTTCAATTTTTCATTGATCATGATAGAAATAAAGTAAGTATTATTTTAAGTTTATATAATAATAATTTTATCATAAATAAAATATTATATCTTTATATAAACTTATATATATATCATCCATGTGATGTGGTGATGAAAAACGAATCACATCGCTTTATGGAGGTGGTATTCAACACGTATGCACGAACGACATTATAATTTTTCAATGAATGGAATGGTAAGAAAATATATGATATCTTATATTTTAATCATTAAAATAAATCAAGAATTTAATATATACACAATATTTCCAACATTATAACTATACTTGAGAGGTATTTATGTAAAACAAATTTCAATAGTTCACGAGGCAGTAGTCGGCCATACACACAAAGGATGTTTTTGTTTCCCATTTGTTGGAAGAGGATATGGATATAGGTTATGATAATAATATAATAACATAAAATATTATAAAATATATTTTTGTTACTATTTTATTATATTTTAAGATGATTTTAAGGGGGTAAAATAAATAAAAATAAAACGTTATGTCAATAACTACACCTCTTCTTCGGACAACTTCATTTTCTTTACATATTAAGACCTATAAGGATGGAATTATGCCAAAAAAAAGTCCTAAAGAATGTGTTTATGGATTTTATTAATGTATTTGGGTAGGTATCGGTCAAACTAAAATGTTTTTAATTTGGAATAAAGGTGGATAGGAGGTTCCTTTTCATAAGAGAGGGGATGGGCACTCTTGGAATTTCTTGAATTATTAAAT
Organism: Viscum album; assembly: GCA_963277665.1. Classification (NCBI taxonomy): domain Eukaryota; kingdom Viridiplantae; phylum Streptophyta; class Magnoliopsida; order Santalales; family Viscaceae; genus Viscum; species Viscum album. The sequence continues at coordinate 560,088,662 of OY728141.1, forward strand.
TAATATAAATTAATTTTCATCTTCAAATACCTATAAAATTATAATATTTGAAAATAAAATGTATATTAGTCTAAATACTCTCATGAAATAAAATTTTTACTTGTTTAGATTCTATTTTTACCATTATCATTTATCTTTAACACCACATCCACCCTTTTGACATTTACCTCGATAATGAAGTTTTTACAATTTAGGGGTCAATATAGTGACTATAAAAGAACAATTGGCCCATTAATGGACCATGGTTGTTATTGTAAACCATATACCATTCCATGGTCCTAATATAATATTTTTAGGAATTTAAAATCATTTAATAAAACATTATTTATAATAAAATATCATTAATGTCAAATTTCGAACTATTTATTTAATCTGACTTTGAAAAGAACATAAAAGAAATGGAATTAAAATATAACCCATTGAAACCCCCATAACTTTTTATATTTATAAAAAAATTGCATAACACTATAATTATTTCAATTTATATTAATTTTGATATTCTAAAATTCATTTATTTCATTTTTCATTTATTTCATCTATTAATTAAATTATTATTGTGTCAATATTATGAAAGATCTTAAAGTAATTATTACATCACTAAGAATTATAAATAAATTACCATGAAAAAAATCTTTAAAATAAATATTTATAACCTAACATATCCTCTGTTTATCCCTATTTAAAAATTCTAAAATTAATAAAACTTAGAGACTTCCATTTTTGTCTTTTCTATACATAAAAAATTATAAAGGTCAAAATCAAGTAAAAATTGAAAATGGTTATATATTCTACATTTGGATATTTATAAACAATATATAATCACAAAATAAAATTAATGAAATTTTTGGGACATTTTGTTGTACGAACCCAGGTTTTTAGAACATGTCATAATCCCGACGTTGTTTGAATTTTTGACTTGTTTTTGAGGAAACTAGAGAAAATGGGCAGTTTCTAGAAATTTCCAGACTACACGCTGTGTACTTTAAGTACATTCCATGTATATATTAAGTGAGTACTGTACATGTGCTCACTGATTACATGTAGTGGGATGACCGTGTAGAAATTTCTTACTACATGGCATGTAGTTTTAGACAGGTCGTGTACCCGTGACCGTGTAGAGGCCATACATGGCATGTAGGCCTGTTGGTCGGGTAGATTTGTTTAACCAAGTACACGTTGTGTCCCTCCTGGACACGCCGTGTAGTTTGGCTGTGTATGAGAGAAATACATGGTGTGTGGTTAAGTCGGTGAGGAAGAGAAGGAAAACCAAGTACACACCGTGTATCCCAAAGTACATGTCGTGTACGCATGTCCGAAGGTTCTAGGAAGTAAGTCGGTGGAATTCCAATCACCAAATGAATAGTTAAATGATATAAATAGCATGTAGTCCTAAAGTACACATCGTGTAGTTTTTTATTTGCGTTAAAATGGGAAGTAGCCTCGTTTTGAGGCATCACTCATTTTTTTATGTCGGGTTTCGCGAACCAAGACAGTCAGGACATTAAATCCTTCCCGATTCTTCATCTAAACCCCGATCCGAACACTGATTGTTCCATTGGAACCCCCTCGGTAATGCCTTGATTCCTCTTGATCCATTCTGTTTGATTTCTATTCTAGAATGTGTTATTGGGTTTTGAGAGGTTTTGATTCTTCTATAGTTCTACCGCATTATAGACCTAATTGGAGGCTGTTATCGAATGAGTGGCATCATACGAGTCTTAGGTAGGAGGTGCATACCTCTTTTTGTCTTTTTGTGGTCAAGCTAGAGACATACATGCTGCAAGGACCGGAAAAGCATTGGTGGGATATGTAGGTTCAGGCTCATAGTCATGAGGGACTTGCTTGGAAGTACTTCGAGGATAGGTTCTTCGAGCACTTTTAGCGAGAGACACTAAGGGTAGAGAGATCTCAGGAGTTTCTGAGTCTTCAATAGGGAGACATTTATGTCATGGACTATGCAGCTACCTTCACATAGTTGTCTCGCTTTTCACTTGGTATGGTAAGCGATGATGCGAATAGAGTGAGGTGCTTCGAGGATGGCTTACGACACGCCATTCAGGTCCAGGTGAATATCTTCTAGCTAGGTTCTTTCTCAGAGGGAGTGAACCAGGTGCTCATAGAAAAAGGCAACCAGAGGGATAGGCCCCAGGTTTTCCGGGTGATAGCTTCAGGTGACGGTTCGTATAACAGGAAGTGAGGACAAGATGAGTTCTAGCAGGGCAGTCCAGCCAGGGATTCAGTTAGACTACCTCATGGTAGTTCTTTAGTGATTTTATTTTAGTGTGGACAACAGGGACATGTTTAGACTCAGTACGATAGGCCTTCAAAGGAGTTTCAGGCATGTTGACAGGTCAGTCATCTGGAGAGGTTTTGTAGGAAGCGTTCTCAGAAAGCCGATAGATAGGGACCAGGACAGATAGTGGCATCCAGAGTTGGTTCAGGTTCGGTACCAGGAGAGGGTAGCTGAGGTTTAGTTGCTCACGAAGGACGTGATAGAGACAACGGGATCCAGTTGAGGGGTTAGTGGTCGGTGAATGGTGAAGAACCACAGGGAGGTCAGGCATCAGGTAGTCATGCTTCTGGACAAGTGCACGTCGTGGAGCTGCCAGAGGGTGAGCAGGCTGGTGAGCCGATGACGGTTAGAGGTACACTGTAGTGTGGTCGTGATTCCTATGTTTCCTTTTTGGCATGACCTGTAGAGGAATGTTTTTTTTTTGAGTTCACGTGATGCACAAGATCTATGTAGACTGAATAGATGCTAGTCAGTGGGATTGGCACCATATCGGGTGTGTGATATATATATATGTATGTATGTATGTATGTATGTATGTATGTATGTATGTATGTATGTATGTATATGTATGAGATGTGTACCATCATGGCATCGTGGATGCGGGTTACTTGAGGTGCCTAGGGCATTGGGGCATCGAGGATGTGGGTTACTTGACATTCCTTGGGCATTGGGGCATCGAGGATGTGGGTTACTTGAGGTGCTAGGCACCAGGACCTCGTAGAGGCGGACACTTATGCGATGGAGGATATGTTGGGTGTCAGAAGCAGCATGGGGGTGCCAATGAGGCGTAGGGGTGACGATGCATCACGAAAGGACTATGCATCCAAAAAACAGGTTATTAAACCTTGTTTTCTTTGAGGTTTTTTGGGTTGGGACTGGATTAGGCCATTCCAATGGTGGGGAGCCCCTTGAGGAATTTAGCTGGGACCTTTGAGACTGGGGAAGTTTGGGTTACTCTGATCAGGGTGGTGTGTTTGGTTCCATCTCCAGGATTTGTTTGATTGCTTTAGGGCGAGCTATGTTAAGGTGGGGAGATTATATGAACCCGAGTTTTTAGAACGGGTCAAAATCCCGACCCTGTTTGAATTTTTGACTAGTTTCTGAGGAAACTAGAGAAAATGGGTAGTTTTTGAAAATTTCTAGACTACAAGCCGTGTGCTTTAAGTACATGTCACGTATATGTTAAGCGAGTACTGGTCATGTGCTTTCCGAGTACATGTCGTGGGATGACTGTGTAGAAATTTCATACTACACGGCGTGTAGTTTTAGACATGTCGTGTACCTGTGACCATGTGGAGTACATACATGGAATGTAGGATGGTTGTCCAGGTAGATTTTTTTAACCAAGTACACGTCGTGTCCTTCTTAGACACGCCGTGTAGTCTGGCTTTGTATGAGAGAAATATATGGAGTGTGGGGAAGTCGGTAAGGAAGAGAAGGAAACCCAAGTACACGCCATGTATCCCTAGGTACACGTCATGTACGCATGTCGGTGGGTTCTAGAAAGTAAGTCAGTGGAATTCCATCCACTAAATGAACAATTAAATGACATACAAGGTGTGTAGTCCTTTAGTACATTCCATGTAGTTTTTTTTTTGCGTTAAAATGGGCAGTAGCCTCGTTTTGAGGCAAAACTCATTTTCTTCCACTGGGTTTCGCGAACCAAGCCTGTCAATACTTTAAATCCGTCCCAGTTCTTCATCTGAACCCCGATCTGAACATTTATTGTACCATTGGAACCCCCTCGGTAAGGCCTTGATTCCACTTGAGCCGTTCTATTTTATTTTTTTTCAAGAACGAGTTATAGGGGTTTGAGCGATTTTGATTATTTTATAGATCTACCACGTTATAGACTTGATTGGAGGCTGTTATAGAAGGATTAGCATCGAAAAAGTCTCAGGTAGGTGGTGCATACATCTTTTTCTGTTTTTTGGTCATTTGGGTGGTGTGGCCTACAGTGCGTTTTCAGGTATTTTGAGCGGGACCCAGTTTTATCTAATATTGTGTATTACACTATTTATGGACCTAGGGGATGCCTTTAGGTATTCCATGTTACCAGTTTTTCTTGAGCAGGGCCGGGCGAGGGGTCGTAGTTCATTGGGGCATTTTGGCCGGGGAATGCCAAAATGGTTATATTTGATTTATACTGTTATAAACTATTGAGTTTAATTTATTAATCCTGATATAAATTGTTAGAGGCATTCAAGACCTCAGTGCTTGTATGGGACAACAACGTGCATAGTGCAATTCAAGTGTTAGGTTGTTTTTCCTGATTATGTGTTCTGTTTAAATATGATATATATGTGATTGCAGAATTGCATATGTTGGACGTTTAGGGTGGTGTTGGGCATGGCCCAAATATTCTTGAGTGATGCTAATAACAGGTTGGTCTTGGCCCAGGTTACTTTGGGGTGGTTTTGACCATGGGATTGGGCATCATGGACATTGGCTTGAGGCCGTGCGACTGTCAGGTTGGGCATAGCCCGGGTTACTTGGATGGCAAGGCCATCAGACTTAAGAGGTGTGGTCGCAGGGACACGAGTTGTCAGATGTGTGGTGGCTTAGGTACTATTTTGGTGATTTCCACTCACCCGGAACTTTGAGTAGTGTTCACACATAGATACTCTGTGATGAGGTGTTTTTGATAACTCATGTGGGTAGAGGCCCCCGTAGATGCGGTTTAGGTACTTTGGTTGGGGTTGCTTGCCATAGAAAGCCACATGGGAGGTGAGGAGTCTTTAGAGGATAGCATTGAGGCTATCAGGATGGGGGATGAGGCTCTCAGTTATTTGAGGGTAGATATCGTTGTCCCTCCAGATACGTTATTTGATGGCAGACATCGTTGTTCCTCTGGGTTACTTCTTGGGTGTTCCTTCAGGACGTTAGTACTTGAGGAACAAGGTTTCAGGAGGCACAAGGTGCAGGGATATTATTATTGGGTGTGCCTTTGGGACATCAGTACTTGAGACACGCGTTTTCAGGTGTCACATGGTGTCGGGTTACACGATAGAGATTCCGGGGTTGGCCGAAGAAGGTGACACTCCATGGTGGCTGCTGAGCACCAGTGGAGTTAGTATTTATTTTTGCATCGTTATGTTTACTGGTTTCTTTATAAATTAATTCCTGCATAAAAACTTATATTAGATACGTACCATTGGGTGGCATCCTACTGAGATTTGTCTCACACTCTGCACGAGCCCTTCAGGATGCATGCAGACTTTATGGATTTTAGTGCAGGAAAGAGGCTAGCTTCAAGAGCTGGGTTGCGTTAGTTGTAGCATGGAGATGGTATGGACCTTGAGTTCTTACCTAGATGGAGTTACTCTGTTTTGTTTTCTTTACTAGTATCATTATGCTTACCTATTGTAGCTATAGTTGGTTAGCCATTTGTGCCTTTTTATATTCATATATGTATGACCTGCTTTGGATTCATGTTTTGTTTCTCAGTAGTAGTTACTTGTGATCAGCATGTTGTTTTGTTTATTTTCGCTGCTGTTGATTATATTTATTAATTATGCTGTTTATTGACATTGAATGTGCTTCTTCTCTGCAGGTCTGGTTCGAGTCTGCTGAGTCTTTTATTCCTCTTCATCTTTACTATTATACTTGGACCAATACCGTTTTTATTATCCTCTGATAGGATATAGCTTCCCCACTATACCTAACAGACCCTCGCTGCTAGTCACCAACCTTTGGAATTCGGGGAGTTGCACCTAAGGTAGTAACACCCAACCCATTTACAACTGTTCGGGTGGCTGTTCGGGTCTAGGTCATTACAAAGTGGTATCAGAGGAGTTCCTGATAGAGATTTTGTAGCAGCGTTTTACTAGCTACTAATGAGATTGAGACTTCTCTTTTATTTCTATTGGTTTTAGTATTTGGGATATGGTAGACTAAAGATAGGTTGTTACTGGAACTTGGTTTCTAGCTTGTTCTTGGGTGCCTACAGCCCCAGGTACAAGGGATGGACCAAGTTACCTTGGGTGGGAATTGTTGTTTTATTTTTTATTAGATTATAGTTTATATAATTTCCCCCTTGGTTGCTCACTTGGTGTGTGAGGTTATTGATTGTGATATGTGACCCTTGACCTAGTGTGGTAAGTCATAATTGGACCTTGGCCCGGTATGGCAAGGCTTCTTTTCTTGGCTTTTTATAGAAACATTTTTAGGGTATTTCAATTTCATAACTACACGTATGCTTTGTGAAGTGATAATACCATGTGAATAAAATCAATTGCCATGCTTGTATGCTCTGAACTGTGAATAGGTGAAATTCTTGATAGAATTTCTTGTTGTTGCAATGTGTATGACATGCTTTATATACTTGTTGAATTTCATGTGGATGGATATTTGGTTATGGCTCTTATGAGAGTAGGCAGGTACTATCGGTTGAGGTCATTTTCATCACCAGGATTGGGCAACTAGGTCGTCGGGTTGAGGCAACGTTGGTTGTCGGGACGGTCATGGCCCGAGGTACTTTTGATACTTGGCTCTGATAAGGGAGGTTAAGGAGCCATGAGGCTGGGATTCCGTGGGCATGGGTTGTAGTGAGGGGGAGTAAGGGTAGTAGTTATGCACTTCCTTATACTACTTTCCTTATCTGCATAGAATATATATTGTTATATATATGTGTGTGGGTTCTCTGACCATTTATGGTATTCAAAAGGTTTATTTTTGGGTGACTCAGATGGAGCATCATACACGAGATGGTATTGTGCCATAGGTGCAGGATCAGGTTCAGGATCCAGTGCAGGCAGAGCAGGAGCCATAGGTACAGGCTCAGGGACATGACCAGGTTCAGGATCCAGGGCAACCAGGACAACAGCCGGGTTTAGCATCGTTCGGGCCATGGCTCGACGAGAAGCTCCGAGCTAGCCTGGTACGTATCTTACAGGGGATTGAAAGATGCGCACAGGGTATAGATCCATCTATGGAATACCAGACGTGGGAGTTCCAATCATAGCACCCATTTCATTTTCAGGGTGAGGGTGGTTCGCAGGAAGCTGAGAACTGGATAGAGAGTATGCAGATGATCTTCAAGAAGCACAAGACGCCTCCAGGGCAGAGGGTCAAGCTGGCAACATACATGCTATGAGGACCAGAAAAGCGTTGGTGGGATGTGCATGTTCAGGCTTGTAGGCATGAGGGACTGGCTTGGAAAGAAATCGAGGATAGGTTCTTTGAGCACTTTTACTCAAAGACACTGAGGGCAGAGAGAGCTTGGGGGTTCTTGAGTCTTTAGAAGGGAGACATGTCTGTCATGGACTATGAAGATACCTTCACAGATTTGTATCGCTTTGCACTTAGTATGGTATGTGATGATGCGACTAGAGTGAGGCGCTTCGACGATGGCTTACGACACGCCATTCGGGTCCAGGTGAATATCTTCCGGCTAGGTTCTTTCTCAGAGACAGTGAACCAGACACTCATAGCGGAGGGAAACCAGAGGGATATTCTCCAAGTTGGTTGAATGACAGCTTTAGGTGACGGTTCAGATAGCAGGAAGAGAGGACGGGATGAGTTCTAGTAGGGCACTCAGGCCAGGGATTCAGTTATACCACATCGTGGTAGTTCTTCAATGATTTTCTTTTAGTGTGGACAGTACGTACATGTTTGGACTCAGTGTGATAGGCCTCCAAATGAGTGTCGAAAATGTGGACAGGTCAAGAATCTTGATAGGTTTTGCAGGAATCCTTTTCAGATAGCTGGCAGATAGGGGCCATGACAAACTGTGGCATCCGGAGTTGGTTCGGGTTCGGTACCAGGAGAGGGTATCCGAGGTTTAGCTGTTCACGGAGGACATGACAGAGACAGCGGGATCTAGTTGGGGGTTCAGTGGCTGGTGACTGGAGAAGCACTACAGGGAGGTCAGGCATAGGTAGTTGTGCTTCAAGCTAGGCGCACGTTGTGGAGCTACCAGAGGCTGAGCAAGCCAGTGAGCCGACAATGTTTAGAGGTACACCGTGATGTGCTCGTGATTCCCATGTTTCATTTCTGGCATGACCTATAGAGACATATCCATTTTGAGTGCACGTGATGCGTGGGATCAATGTGGACTGACTAGATGTGAGTCAGTGGGATTGTCACCATATTAGGTGCGTGATATATATGTATATATATGTGTATGAGATGCATAGCATCAGGGCATAAAGGATGTGGGTTACATGAGGTTCCTTGGGCATAGAGGCATCGAGGATACGGGTTACTTGAGGTTCATTGGGCGTTGGGGCATTGAGGATGCAGGTTACTTGAGGTTCTAGGAACCAGGACCTCGTGGAGGCGGACACTGATGCAGTGCAGGATATGTTGGGTGTCGAAAGCGGCACGGGGGGAGCCAATGAGGAGCAGAAGTGACGATGCGTCATGGAAGGACTATGCGTCCATAAAACTGGTTATTAAACCTTGTTTTCTTTGAGTTTTTTTGGGTTGAGACTAGGTTAGGTGATTACTAAGGTGGGAGCCCCTTGAGAAATTTAGTCAGGTCCTTTGAGACCAGGGAAGTCTGGGTTACTTTGATTGGGGTAGTGGGTTTGGTGTCATCTCCAGGTTTCATTTGATAGCTCGAGAATGAGCTATGTTAAGGTGAAGAGATTTTAAGAAACTGGGTTTTAATAATGGGTCAAAATCCCAACCCTGTTTGAATTTTTGACTTGTTTCTGAGGAAATTGGAGAAAATGGGTAGTTCTTGGAAATTTATAGACTACACGCCGTGTACTTTAAGTACACGTCGTGTATCTGTTAAGTGAGTACTAGCCATGTGCTCACAGATTACATGTCGTGGGACGACCGTGTAGAAATTTAATACTACACGGCGTGTAGTTTTAGACACACCATGTAACCGTGACCATGTGGAGGCCATACATGGCGTGTAGTCCTGTTGGCTGGGTAGATTTGTTTAACCAAGTACATGCCATGTCCCTCTTGGACACACCGTGTAGTCTAGCTGTGTATTAGATAAATACATGGCATGTGGGTTAGTCAGTGAGGAAGAGACGGAAAACTAAGTACATGCCATGTATCCCTAGGTACACATCATGTACACATGTCGGTAGGTTCTGGAAAGTAAGTCGGTGGAATTCCAGCCGCCAAATGAACAGTTAAATGATATACATGGCGTGTAATCCTAAAGTACAAGATGTGTAGTTTTTTTTGCGTTAAAATGGGAAGTAGACTCGTTTTGAGGAAAAAATCATTTTCTTCTGCCAATTTTCTGGAACCAAGCCATCCAGGACTTCAAATACCTCCTGGTTCTTCACCCGAACCTCGATCCGAAAACTGATTGTTCCATTATAACCCCATCGGTATGGCCTTGATTCCTCTTGAGTCGTTCTGTTTTATTTTTGTTCTAGAATGAGTTATAGGGGTTTGATCAATTTTGATTATTTTTTAGATCTACCACATTATAGACCTAATTGGAGTTTGTTATCGGAGTAGCATCGTACGAGTCTCATGTTGGTGGTGCATACCACTTTTTGTGTTTTCGTGGTCATTTGGGTGGCGCGACCTACATCGCATTTTATGGTATTTTGAGCGGGACTCAGTTTTATCAAATATTGCTTATTACATTGTTTATGGACCTATGGGACGCCTTTGGGTATTCCATGTTTCTAGTTTTTCTTAAGCGGGGCTGGGCGAGGGGTCGTAGCTCATCGGGGTATTTTGGTTGGGGAATGGAAAAATGGTTATATTTGATTTATACTATTATAAATTGTTGAGTTTAATTTATTAAGCTTGATATAAATTGTTAGAGGCATTCAAGACCTCAGTGCTAGTATGGGACAACACCGTGCATAGTACAATTCAATTGTTATGTTCTTTTTTCTGATTATGTGTTCTGTTTAGATATGATATATATGTGATTGCTGAATTTTATATGTTTGACCATTGGGGTGGTGTTTGGCATGGCCTGGATATTCTTAAGTGATACCGATCACAGTTTGGGCTTGGCCTGGGTTACTTTGGGGTGGTTTTGACCACGAGATTGGGCGTCATGGACATCGGCTTGAGGCAGTGCGTCTGTCAGGTTGGGCATGACCTGAGATACTTGGATGGCGAGGCCATCAGATTTGAGTGGCGTGGTCGCAAGGACATGAGGTGTGTGGTGGGTTAAGTACTATTTTGGTTATTTCTTTTCACCCATAACTTTGACTAGTGTGCACACAGAGATACTTCCTGATGAGGTGGTTTTGACCACTCATGTGGGTAGAGGCCCCCGTAGATGCAGTTTAGGTACTTTGGTTGGGGGTTCTTGTCGTAGAAAGCCACGTGGGAGGTGAGGAGCCTTTAGAGGATAGCATTGAGGCTATAAGGTTGGGGGATGATGCTCGCCGTTATTTGAGGGCAGATATCTCTGTCCCTCCGGATACATTATTTGAGGGCAGGCATCGCTGTTCCTCTGGCTTACTTCTTGGGCGTTCCTTTGGGACGTCAGTACTTGAGGTTCGAGGTGTCAGGAGGCACAAGGTTCCGGGTTACAATTCTTGGGCGTGCCTTCAGGACATCTGTACTTGAGACATGCGGTGTCAGGTGGCACGTGGTTCCGGGTTACACGATAGAGATTCCGACATTAGTTGAAGTAGGTGACACTCCATGGTGGTTGCTGAGCACCAGTGGAGTTAGTGTTTATTTGTTCATCGTTCTGTTTACTACATTCCTTATAAATGCATGCCCATGTAAGCACTTATATTAGGTAAGAACCGTTGGGTGGTATCCTACTGAGATTTGTCTCACACCCTGCATGGGCCCTTCGAGACGCGTGCAGACTTTATGGATTCACGTGTAGGAAAGTGTCTAGCTTCAGGAGCTAGGTTGCATTAGTTGTAGCATGGAGATGGCATGGACCTTGAGGTCTTACCTAGCTATAGTTACTTTGTTTTGTTTTATTTACATGTATCAGCATGCTTACCTCTTATGGATATAGTTGGTTAGCCATTGGCGCCTTTTTATATTTGTATATGTATGACCTTGTTTGGATGCATGTTTTGTTGCTCGGTAGTAGTTACATGTGATCAGCATGCGGTTGTGTTTATTTCCGCTATTGTTGATTATATTTATTACTTCTGATATTTATTGAGATTGAATGTGCTTCCGCTCTGTGGGTCTGTTTCGAGTTTGCTGAGTCTTTTATTTCACTGTATCTTTTCTATTATACTTGGACCAGTATCGTTATTATTATCCTCTGAGAGGGTATAGCCTCCCCACTATACATAACAGACCCTCGCTGCTAGTCAGCAGCCTTTGGCGTTCAGGGAGGTGCGCCTAAGGTTGTAACACCCGACCCATTTATCAATTTTCGGGTGGCTGTTCGAGTTTGGGTCATTACATTTGGAGTCCTTATCATATTATTTTTTCCCTAAATTACCTAATTTACCCTTACCAAGGTGATATAAATTTAAAAAGTTTACTATTCATAATGACCAAAAATAAATTGAACATTTTACCAAATATGATACTAAAAATAAAAAATATGAAACATTTTTAAAAATTAAAATCATAGAGTGGGAATAATTTAATTTTAAATTAAACCCACAAAATGTTATGGAAAACGGTATTTCAGAAAAATTCCTTTTTATTACAAAAATATTATTATTCAAAATTAAATTATAAAATTCATTTTAAAGACCATAATTGGATTGTTTTTAATCATAATAAACTAAATAAATTTTATAACTAATCAAAAATATAATTTTAATTTTTAAATACGATAAAATAAAATGTATTTTTTAATAAAAATAGTATTTTCCATTATTCATGGAAAAATCAAACTTTTCTATAATTTCTAAACAATTCACCTTAAGATAATTTTGATATGATGATTTCAAAAAATCATGTTAATTTTATAAAATATATTTTCTAAAATTTCCAAAAAATAATTACATTATTTTCTCATAGAAAACCATAAAAATCGTTTTTGAAGAAAACACATTTTTAAGCATAAAATGACTATTAAAAATTGAGTGCTTATTTACTAAGATTTAATCAATACATTTATATTGTGTAGTAACTTAATATATATTAAATAATGTTGGTGATCCTATTCACACCTTCCAATTTAATGGTTAGGTTATAATGATCATATTTAAATAATAATATTTCATGATTTTTTATCCATCGATGTTGCATGTCATATATGCTATCAAACATAGTATTATACTTAAAATATAATACTATTAAATGTTTTAGATCTTAGGAACAAAATGAAACCTAGGAAGAAACCTCCTAACATTGAACCAAAAATGGGAAGGAACTTTTTAATCCACAAGGTCTACTCCAATGTTGAATGTTTATTGATTACCCTATATGGTGAGATTATCATACCCCCTAAAAATTTATGGTTTCTCATGAAATATTTCATATGATCAAATCCTATGATCATTTTCACACAACCTTAAAATGTATGAAACATATCCTCCTTGTTTCATGATGATAAATTGTAGTATAACATCCTAACCGAAAGATGTTAAACTAACTTCCCCTAAGATCTTTTTGTGTCTTGATTCTCATCTTGAGGAGATTTTTGAGACCCCTTATCTTTCCATAGTTGATTTTTTTGGAATTTTATTAGTTTTAAAGATACTATATAAATCTCAATGGCCTAAAATTCTGCCCATTGGTCAATAAAATGATCGGTTTAAGAGCATAAACTATATACCTTAGTGTATGGTTTTAGTTAATTCATTTTTCTCAAACTCATATATCTCACTAAATTTTTATCTCTTCAAGTTTTGATTCTATTAAAGGTGGTAAGTCATAAGTTCTTACCTCATTAATAACTCTTATATTTGTACCTCTTGTAACGAATTATTAGTAATTTTGAAAAAAAAATAATTAGGCCCTCATATTGTATTAGAAAACTTAAAATCAATGCTCCTCCAAATGATGCATCCAAAATATTATTATCATTGTCATGTAGAATTTGGTAAAAGAACATAATAAATTGGTTTTCTTACACATCTTGATGTGGGGAGCTAGGAAATAACTTTTGAAATCTCTCTTTATACACATAGAGAGCATCCCTATATGATTTTATTATGGATTATATCACTTTTCTTATTGTTATGATCATGGAGTTTGGAAAAAATCTTTTTAGGAAACATATCATTAAATCATCCTAGTAAATTTATCCAAGCATTATGTTATACAATCACCCTTTGGTAGATCCTTCCAGTAAAAAGGGGAATGCTCCCCACTTGACTTTTTCTTCAGTTACATGCGAGGCTTCAATGTTTAAAAGGCATAAGTTAATTTTTTTATGTGTTTATTGGGGTATTTACCAACAAGACCATGAAACATGGGGAAATTTTTCATTAAACCAACTTTTAATTTGAAATAATTTTGTATTTATTGCATGGTAAGTTGATTTTTTTGGTTAGAAAAATGAGGTGAGCACAATCCTATTAGGAGTTTATTAGGGTTTATAACTATTATAGATGTCTTTAAGGGGATACCCTTAGTTTAAATTGATTATTCCATGGTTATTTCTTGAAAATCAATGTTTAATTTAATGAACCTATGTCTGGTTAGTGTATTTCGTTAAATTTTTGTATCTGAATGGTAATTATTTTCTAAATAAGTCCTTATCATGCAATTCTAAAGTTCAAATTTGGCATTGAATCATTGGAAATGGTGTTAATTTTTTGACACAAATTTGTTCTAGGTGTGAAAAAAACTATTTATTTCTAAGTTTAATATAGTAGTAGTGGTAACCCTAGGTTTTCTCCAGAGTGGAGTGCACTCAATCCATTTTTCACTAGTTGTTTAAGAAGAAGGTTTTTTTTTATTTTGAAAACAATAATGTATAAAATATGTATTATAGATAAGATGATGAAAAACTTGATCAATTTTTGTTCGGTTTTCCAATTGTAATTTTATACTGTTATTATAAATATAGGACAATTATTCTTATTAATTGATAAGTTATAGGTCCTTCAAACACTTCCCCTTTCACCCTTGGTTGAATGATAATGGTGATAAAATCTTAAACAATACATTTTATTTGGTCTACCCTACTTCTAATGTGTTATATTGGGACAATAAATCACCCCTAATTCACTTATGAAACACCTAAATAGGTCTTTCTATATCTATGTTTTCTAAGAGTAACCATTGAACCTTTGTTAGGTTCTGGAAAAAAACATAACACATCACCACTCTGTCCAAATAATCCCACCGTATATGGTCTCAAAATAAGTGGATAGAAATGATATATCCAAAAACAAGGAAATAAAAAAAATATATAATTAAGTAAAATTAAAACATATTCAAAATTAAAGAAAATAATGAATATTCAAATCAATCAACAAGAAATAGAGCATTATATTCAATGAAATTATAATTCTCAAACATTAAAAAAGGTTCTACTTCCCTAAATTACTTATAAGATTATTTTATCCATACATTTGATAGATAAAAAATATGAATAGGGAAGTGGAAAACATTATAATGGTATGGTTAAAATAAAATATAAAATAATAGTGTGGCAGAATTCTAGTAGATCACCCACATCCTACCTAGTTCTCCTCCAACTACCTTTATCCCCCAATATTAACAGACACTAAATATTATACCTTTGAGTCTATTAGGGTTTCCATTTATATCATGATTCATGGTAAAACATTCTTAATTCTATTTTGAATATCTTTTGATATCATTAAATAATTATGACCCATGGTTTTAAAACTCTCATTCATTGTGACATGAGATTATGTGGTATCTTCTTCTTTCAATTTACACATGCATGTAGTGCACATTATTTTATCTTGATTGAAATCATGTTAACTATTTTTATTAAAATTATTATGTGCACTTCCATGTTGTAAACTTATTTATGCATAGATTCATATGCTTCATTTGTAGGGAAGTAATTAGTATAAGTCATGGAAAACTCCATTCATGCATGGGGTATCATCACATGGAATGTACATCCAAAAATAGATGAGGCACTCTATCTTGGTATGGGGCTTGTATGCATGATTATTCCATGCATCATGTTTTATCTCTTGGTGGTAGTATTCATTGAGTTGGTATACACCTGAATGATGTATATTCTTCTTGTACACAATATAAATGCATGTATATTTCTCTCAATATCTCCTTATCATATTCTAATGTCCATTCTTAATCTCATTTTATGTGTCATTTATATATTGAAATATCCTCATCGAATAGAATTTATGGATAAATGAAGAAGCTTCAGATAATAATTCATGAGTAACCTCATTATTTTCATAATATTTGTATGATATCAGAATTCCAACATGAAATACTCACATGAAGATATAAAATATGTGAACTGGTCTTATTGTGTAGTCTTGATTGGTTTCTGTAGGACCAAAATCCCACCACTTTGTTTATGAATTCATTGGTGTAGGATCTTTGGGTAATTTCATCGAAAAAAGGGCATGCACTTCTCTTAATCCGTATAGATGGTGCTTTGGGATAATTTGTAGTCTTTGTTATCTCCAAATAGATGTGAAATAAAGAGGAAACACCAGTGAGCACATTCATTAGTAGCCACGATCATTTTATTATAGATACATCCCCTTCGATCATCAGTTCATATTTAGATCATATTTCTAAAATCATCTAAACTTGATCACCACATTTCATTTGATGTCGGCTAAGGTGTATTCATTTTTTTAGACACAGGAATCACATAAGGGACTCATATTAATTCTCAATAAAACATGACTCCAAGATTGATCTTAGTTCATTATCCATTTCACCATAAGAATCTGGTCTTCTTCAAAATTTTATTCTCAATCACTCCTTATTTTTTATTTCAGGTAAGGGACTTCCAAATTCACCAAATAGTTGTTTGATCCTCTTCTTATTCGACTCACCCATGCTCAAGGTTCCCTCTTTAAATTGAGTCTCATTTCTCATCCATGGTCGATGCCAGTAGCTTGAAAGGATGGTGTGGTTCCATGAAAAAATTTAGTGAGGAAGTTTGTCCATGTAAGGGTTGGTTTTCTCATAGATAAATGAGTATAAATGAAATTTTCTGGACAGAAGATCACCATAGAAGAAAATTGGCATCTTGGGAAAGCACCACATGCATAGAAGATGGTTCAGAGTAGAAGGATTTTTCCCACCAAAGCAATCCACATAAGATGGTTCATGGAATCATGGGTTATCACACGAAGGGTAAGACCTAATATTTTCGGGGTGGAAGCATTCATTTTCCATTTTTGTAATTTCACATGGTTGTCCATGATCTTATGTAGCATTTTGAAAATTTATGTCCTTAATTTTCATGATGAAAATCACAATTATTAGTGTAAGTTATTTTCAAAAATTACAATGTATTATTTCAATATTGATTCTCATCCAAACCCAAAACTTAATTAATCACTTTAAAAACATTATTTGATCCAATATAAATTTAAATTATAGATTAATAAAATTAAAAAAATTGATTTATAGTGATTTTGATTATTTTAGGTGTTGTTTTTTATGAAACAATTCACCAAAATTTCAAAATTTCATGCTTCATAAAAGGAGTGGGTAGAAACAAAATTAAACAACAGATTTGAAAATCTTAAGTGGATGATATGTGTACCTTTCAACACAAAATTTTCTAGTCCCACTTCAGTATCCATGATGACATTGGTTTTCCCTTTGTCTATTGGATTATGAGGTTTTTAATGTTGGTTGTAATCATAAACTCTTGGATCAGTGAACTTATTGGCATAATTCTCATACTCCTAAAAATTGAATCATTAGAGTATGGGTGATGCATTAGGCTAAAATTTCTATAAACCATTTAGTTAGTTGTCTTCTTTATATCTCTTTGTAATTCATATTCTCTATGGCCTTCTCTACTACACTTGAATCATTTACCTATTTCATAGATATAGTTCCCTCAATGATTATTCCAACATTTTTAACATGTTGTATGATGAATTTTCATTCCACCATGGATATTATCACTTTATATCCCATGAAACTCCATATTTATCTTCTTATACCGAATCCATAAGAATAATGGGAGTCTCCAATTTCCATTTCTACCTTAATATAACATTGAAAAATTTATCCATAGCTACCAAAGTCACTTATAGACAATGAGTTTTTGTGAATTGGTTTTAATACACTAAATAAATGGTTGACTTTTCTTTCAGGATCATTGATAAAACCAGAAGTATACCTTGAAAGTCTTATGAAGTTTTCTTTATAAATACCAATGGATTCACCCTCCTTTATTTTAGATAATGGAATTATCTTTACATTTTATTATAGATATTTTTGAAAAATATTTATTGAAAAATTTCATCATAAACTCATCCCATTATATGTAGTTGATTTATTTCTCTTACATTATATTCTTAATGAGATTCCATTGATGACCCGCTTCACCTTCTAAGTGATAAATAGTTAAAAAACATGCTCTAAACACTATAGAGTGTAAAAAAACTTTTTTTTTATATTAATTTTTTTCTCTGATATTTTTTATCAGAGGACCAACTAAATGAGGGTTTTTTTGCCACATTAAGGAGTTGATGGTTAATTGTTCCATCTTTATTGGATTTGGGAGTTCAACATGATTCCCATTTTTGTTCATATCTTGAGAGAGTTGGGTGAGCATAGTCATGATATTTTTCAATCCAATTTCCATCCCATTTGGTTTCTCATTGGCATAATCATTACATTGTACATCACACTCATTGTTAACTTGATTTCCCATATTTATAGAAAATAACTAAAACCAAAATGATTGGTGTGATCATTAATCAAAAATAATTGTGGTAATTAATCATAAGATAAAGGAAATCAATCCTAAGATATATTAAATTATGACACATTATTTTCAAACTATAACATATTATGTTCATCCTACTTCACTTTAGGTTCACCATAGATTGTTTTAGGCTCTATCCTATTAATCTTTATATCCTAATACCCAAAAGTAACAAAACCTCACTTTGATACTGTAACATCCCATTACCAATCTGCCAGGTATATCCTTAACCTCATCATGGATTTCCTTTTTTGTTGACTGTATAGGGTTGAGAAGGAATTAGGAGGATACATATAATGGTGAAGTCATAGATTTGTTGGACTGTCAGTTTTGACTAGTGGTTTCTATAGGATGTAAGAGTATTTCACACTGTGTAACTAGGTTACACAATGTGTAATGGTTGTTGGGTGCAAGCCCTAAAATGTATTCATGCTATGAAAGGTTACATGATGTGAAGAGATGTTTCATGTCATGATTTATTTCAATATAGGATTTTTAATATGATGTGATGGATTCTCTTGTGTACATGAATACTGTGGATTTAATGATGTGTAAAGGAGTTACACACTATGTAATTTCCTAAGAAGGGAAGTTTTAGGTCACTATTCATGTTTTTTTTGCCCATTCAACCATCTGTTCTCTTTTTCTCTCAAATAAAAGTTCCTCTCCAATGATTTTTGGAGACACTATTCCTTCTTGATTGATCCATCCAGTGTTCGATATTCGTAACAGTTGTGGTGCAGCTCTATGGATGAGTGAAATTTCTTTTTCTTCATTGAAATTGATCAAAGTAGCACCTACGGGTTGTGTTATCAGATTTTTTGGTCTTCAGTTATTGTTTATTTGTTTCTTATTCTAGATCTATAGTTAAATATCATTCCAAAGGACGTTCCTTTGTTGGTTGTGGTGTGGCGAGTGTTCATTATTGATGTATATGGGTTTCCACCATTCTTCTGACCCCTTTTTTTCTAAATTGGATCAATATTGATATTTTGATTGGATAATAGGGCCTTCGTTAACATTTTTGGGTTTTCTTTGTGGGAGGATCCCATTGTAGGCATGTGTGACTAGAGTTTTGAGGTAGGTGGTTCTTTCTCTAGCCTATGTTGATAAAAAATATTGCTCTTTAATTATAAACTAATTTATAAATATAATTGGAATGATTTTTTATGTGTGTTGAAAATAGTTTTTAATGAAAAATGGTTTTTATCTGGTTGTTTATAATTGGAAATAAAGGGGATATTTTCAAAGCATTGAAATGGGTTTTTGAAATGGCTTTGAAATGGTTTTCAAAGAATTATATTGAATTGTGAAAATAATCACATGATTTACATTGGGTACATAGGTGTAAGGTTTATATTGAGACAATAATACATATTTTTTTATTATTTAGAGGTTTTATCAGGGGTATTTTCTATATTTCCTAGGAATATTGTTCTAAGGGACCTCTATTGACATTCTTGGGGGGTTTACTAATGGGGTATTTATCTGCTTTCTAAGCATGTGTTCTAGGAACCATATTGTGCACTTGATTGATTGTTGTATGATTAGTCTTCTAGTTTAACATATAGTGATCCTTGTTGTTGATACATGTGATTCTATTTTGTATTTCTTGTCTTTCTGTTTTAGCCTTGATATGCATGTCGATACCTGTAAAATAACGATATGGAACATTTTCTTTAAAATTGATATACCTTATTTTGTTTTATAACTATGATAAAGGGTAAATTTTGACCATGTTTTCTATAAAAATTATTTTCTACTTATCATGCCATTTTTTTTAAAATGAGCATATAAGAATTTTTATATAGAGACTTGTTATGAAACACCTGGGTGGGATCCTATTGATCATATTAGCTCACACCATGGACACCTCTTTGTTGGTGTGTAGACCAATGTATGTCTACTAATACAGGGAAAGGTGAGGTTATACAATGAGGTGGTGAGTTTTTTTGTCAGATGAGTTGGGTAGATGGTGGTGAGATGGTGGGAGTTCATTCATGCCATCACATGGAGTAGATATTTGGTTTTGTACCTTTACAGTTGGAATTGTCTCTTGGAGTTTTTCATACGTTTACATTTATTTTTTTCCCGTTTTTTTTTTCTTAGAGTTATGGAATATATGTTATTAGAATTATGTTGTTCCTTATCGCTTTTTGTATATATATTCCATGTGTTTGTTCAGGTTGGGTGAAATCCTTCCCTCCGGTTTTTCGTTCGATGCCCAGGTTCTTGTCGCTAGCCTATGGGGATTGAGAACTCCCTTTGGATATGTGATGGAATGGTTTGGGTTCCAGGTTTGAGGGTAACCCAGGTTAGTTTGTTATAATTTAATTATTTGTGGAGGTATGTCCTCCGGAGTCCTTATCTTGGGTTGTCTGTTATACTGGAGATAGGATTGTTGGGACTTGAGAGTTATGTTACGATAAGTGTCTGGCCAGCTCTTATCATGAAGAGACACAAGTTTCCATGGGATATTGGGATATGTGTCTCTAGTGTTTGGTTTTGTTTTAAATATCATTTTCTACTTATGGGTTTTTTAGTTTAAACTAATAATTATTCTATTTTCTGATCGTTCTTATTCTTCAGTATGAACATTATGCCTCCGAGACGTCTTTACGAGTTCTTTAGAAGGGTGAAGCTAATGCTCCTTATGGGAATCTTCCAATAGATTAGAATCACATCGAGACTATCATATGTATATTTTATGTTATTGATCAGGATGTACCACGAGGTTATAATGCAGTTGTTGAGGGACATCCAGAAGTTTGAGGAGAGAGATAGATTGTGGGAATTTTTGCATGAGAAGCCACCATCGTTTAAAGGAACAAATAAAAATCAAGAGGCATAGGATTGGAAGGATAGGATCGATCAAGTTTTTTACTTTATAGAAACACCAAATAATATCAACGTAAATTGTTCATTGTTCAAACTCGTGGGTTCTGGTAATCGATGGTGGGATTCCATATTCTAGAAAGATAGACACGTGGACTTGGATTGGTAAGGTTTCAAAACCCTATTCTTCCAAAAGTTTTGTATAAAGTTCTTGATGTTTTAAAAATCTATTTAGTTACAATATTTGTATTAGGGAGAGAGTTCTATTCCAGTGCACACCAATTAGTTTTCTGATCTTATCTATTTTCCTCTGGACAAGGTGTAGAATGGCCAATTTAAGGCTCAGAAGTACCTGCAGGGTTTTCAACCAGATATCAAGTTGCAAGTGTTTATGTTGAAACTTTCTACCTATGTGGATATGGTAGATAGATATATGATTCCAGATATTGATATATAAATAAATGTTTATTTTTTCACCCCTTCTCTTCCATCTGGTGGTAGTTTTAGTGGTGCGCATGGGAAGAAGAGGAAGTGGAAGGATCATCATAGAAGTGGTGGTGGTGGGTATCAGCAATGAGCCTCCTCTACACCATATACTATATTTAGTTGTGTTCCTATAAATCACTATCAATTTGGAAAGGTAGTAAACACATTACATTCTTGTGCTATCCCTGTGAAGACGTGCAACAGGTGTGGATGCATTGATCACTTGCAACACCTTTTTCAGGATATGACTACGCCTTGTTATGGTCATGGTTTATCGTCTCCAAAGGCTATTGCGGTTCAGTCAGAAGCTTTAAATACTATAGATCTCTATCCACAAGCCTTAGGAGTGAATAATTTTTAAGTGGTAGATTATTTTCCAGCGAAGTCAATGTAGGTCTAGAAAAAGTGAGAGGTAGTATCTTTGTTTTATCTTCCATTGCAATTTCTTTATTTGATACTGGTTTCTCCCAATTATTTATATCAGAACATTTTTTTGATATTATTAAACTTACAATGGAATATATTTCCTTCAAAATGTATTTAGTTACACCTCTTAGTAAGTGGAAATAGAAGGGGTTTCAGTGTCCTTCTTGTTCATTAACTATAGCTAATATGGAGTTGGTCTGGGATTTTCTCATTCTTGATCTGCATTTATATGTTGTTATCATCAGTATGGATTATATTATCACTCATTAAGATGAGGTTTTTTATTATCATCAACATGTTTCATTTCTTGATTCCAATGGGATCTCTCATGTGTTTCAGGGGGAGTGGGACCTGAGGTGTTGTTGTGCAAGACCATCCCGCACAGAGCTCATGAGATTTTTGTTTGCTCTTAAAATTGAGCCTAATGATGTTTCTTTTATTTTTGATATTCCCATTGTTGTTCATGACATTTCATACATTTTATCAGATGACTTATCTAGTATTTCTCTAGAGATAGAGTTTTAGTTTACAATTGACCAAATTCTAGGTATACAACCGATATCGATTACTTCTTATTATATGGCACCAACGGAGCTAAAAGTGCTCAAGATTCAATGGGATGACCTATTGGAAAAAAGGTTTCGTTCACCCTAGCGCTTTTAATTGGGAAGCCCCTATTATCTTTTCTAAGAAGGAAGATGGTTCACTTCAGTTTTGTGTGGACTATTGGAAGGTGAACAGGGTAATAGTTAAAAAAATGTCTTTTTCCTCGTGTGGATGATTTTTTTAATCACTTAAAGGGGGGAAAGTGGTTTTAAAAGATTGATCTTTGGTTGGGTTATCATAAACTTAGATC
Organism: Viscum album; assembly: GCA_963277665.1. Lineage (NCBI taxonomy): Eukaryota > Viridiplantae > Streptophyta > Magnoliopsida > Santalales > Viscaceae > Viscum > Viscum album. The sequence continues at coordinate 560,111,297 of OY728141.1, forward strand.
TCGGGAATCTGATATACCAAATATGTCATTTAGATGTAGGTATGTCCATTACTAATATATTGTGATTATTTTTGGTTTGACTAACGCTCCTACAATTTTTATGGATTTGATGAATAAGATATTCCATAAATATCTAAAAAATTTTGGGGTAGTTTTCAAGGATGATATTCTAGTTTATTCGAAATCCAAGAGTGAACATGAGAACCATCTGAGTTTGGTTCTAGAAGTTTTGATAATTCACCATTTGTATGGAATGATTTCGAAATGTAGTTTCTAGATTCAATAAGTGAAGTTATTAGGGAACGAGATTTCTGATCCTAAATTATTAGTTGATCTTGAAAAGGTGAAGGTTGTCTTGTCATGGGGAGAACCATATAATGACTTTCATAAATTAAGCTTCATTGGTCTTTCTAGATACTACTGATGGTTTGTTAAGGATTTATCTAAATTGGTGCCACCTTTGACTTCTCTTACCAAAAAAGTGGTGAAATTCACATGGGATGTAAAGTTTTATTATTCTTTTGATGAATTCAAATGAATCATGACATCATCTACAATTATAATCTTACCTAATCTCAGTAAGAGGTATGTGGTTTTTTGTGATGCTTCTGGTGCTATTTTAGGATGTTTTCTTATGAAGGATGACCATGCGGTAGCTTATGTCTCTTGTCAACTTAAACCACATGAGAAAAATTACCCCACTAACAATTTCGATCCTATTACAGTTATACATGCACTTAAATTTTGGTGGCACTATCTTTTTGATAATATGTTCACGGTCTTCTCTAATCATAATAGTTTGAGTTGTATGTTTTCTCAGAAATAATTTAATCTCAGACAGAGAGAATGGGTAGAATACCTTCAGAAGTTTGACTTTGATATCGACTACACACCAAGGATGGTAAATGTCCTTTTAGATTCTCTTAGTAGGAAATTATAGTTGTAGGTTTTTCTAGAATCAAAGGAGGAGTGGAACCTTATGGGGATTTTCACTCAGTTACACCTAGATGCTCAGGAGGATGTTTTAGGCATGATTTGACTAGTGTTCAGTTATCTTCATCTCTCATGGAGTCTATTTTTCAATTTTAGAAGCAATATGATAAGTTTAGTGAAGTTAAAAAATCCTTTATGGTGGGGAAACCATTTCTGGTTGGTCTCTTTCTTCAGATGGTATGCTCCACTTTGGTAAGAGAGTTATTATACTAGAATCTGTGATGAGTTTAGTCTTTTTTAATTGTCATAACTCTTAGTGTATCATTCATCTAGCCACTATGAAGATGTATTATAACCTAAGACATCAAATCTTGTAGTTGTGTATGAAGCATGACATTGTAGATTATGTGTCATGTTGTTACACCTGCCAACAAATAAAGGTGGATCACTTGAAACACTCCAGTTTGCTTCAGCCTCTTTCGGTGCTAGTAAGAAAATGGGGAGATATATCCATGGATTGTTTTTATTATATTACCATATACTCCCTGAGGAGAATACTATCTAGGTAGTTATTGACCATTTCATGAAGTCTTCTCATTTCATTCTGATCAGGGATACCAATGAGGTTGAAGATATAGGTAAGATATATCTTTAAAAGATTGTGATGTTACATGGGATCCCTTCTGTCATTGTTTTGGATAGGGATCCTAGGTTTACCTTGAGGTTTTGGAGGATTCTCCAAGAGGAAATGGGAGCTCAGGTCAAGTTGAGCACAACTTACCATCCATAGAGATATGTTAATATGGAGTGAGTGATTCAGATCCTATAGGATATGATTTGTGAATATATATTGGATTCGAGTGGATAATGGGATATCCATTTGGTATTAGTTGGGTTTTTTTATAACAAAAATTATCAACATTATATCATAATGTATTTATTTTAGGCATTTCATGGTCGCTCATGTAGGTCACCTCTTTCCTGGGTTTAGGTGGGAGAAGTAGCTTTGGTTGGACCAAGTTTTGTTCAGGAGAAGTCCGTGAATATTTGGGAAGTACATCGATTATTGTTTATATTCGGGAGTTGAAATAAATCATATGCATATTAGCGATGTAGTCCTTTGGAGTTTTCTATTGATAACTAGGTTTTCATGAAAGTTTCTCCTCTGTTGGATCACCGTCGTCTTGGAAAATAGTGAAAGTTGGCTTTGAGATATGTTAGACCATTTGAGGTCACTAAACAACTCAAATAGGTTTCTTATCCATTATAATTGTAGGTTTAGTTTACATTTATTCATGATGTTTTCCACATGTCTCAGCTCAAGAAGTATCATCCTAACCCCTCTCATATTCTAAGTTGGGAGGAATTTGAGTTAGATATAGATGCTTCTGTTTTGGAGAAACCAGTGGAGATTGTTGACCCTCATGTGAAAGGATTTCATGGGAATACAATTAATTGTATAGAGTTCTATGGAAACACAGATTGGATTCTCATGAGACATGGGAACGTGATTCGTGGATGAGGGAGCAGTGGCCTCATTTTTTTCGGGGATTTAATATTTTACTTGACTTCCCAAGGACAAAAAGTCTTTATGATGGGAGTTTGTAACATCCTTTTATAGATCTATTAGGTATATCCTTAAATTCATCATGGTTTTCCTTTTTTCTTTGTATATGTTCGATAAGAAATTTAGAGGATACCTAAAATGGTGAATTCATAGATTTTTTGGACTCTCGACATTAATTGTGGTTTCTGCATGCTGTAGGAGGATTTCATGTTGTGTAAATAGGTTACTCTAATGTGTAATGGTTGCTACCTATTAGATATGAAAGTGAATCACTCTGTGAAAGGTTACATGACATGAAGAGTTATTTCACATCATGAGTTATTTAAATATTATATTTTTAATCTGAGGTGATGGATTTTTCAGCATACTTGAACATTGTGGATTTCATGATGTGTAAAGGAGTTACACATCCTGTAATTTCCTGATTGGGGAAGTTTTAGCGAATCGTTCGGGTTTTGGGTGTATATTTGACCGATCGTTCTCTTTTCTATCAAACCAAAGTTCCTCTCCAATAATTTTTGGAGACGTTGTTCCTTCTTGATCGATCTGTTCAACATTCTATATTCATTATGGTTGTGGTGTGTCTCTCTGTGTGAGGGAAATTTCATATTCTTTGTTTCCATTGATCATGGTAGTGCTCGTGGGTTGCGTTATCAGATTCATTAGTCTAAAATTTGTCTTTCATCATGTATTATTCTAGATATGTTATGTGATATCATTTATAAGGTTGTTCCATTGTTGATTGTGGTGTAGAGAGTGTTTGTTCTTGAGGTATGTTGGTTTAATCCTCTCCGCTTACCCCTTGTATCCTAAATTGGATCAATCTTGAGATGTGGATTTGATTATAGGGCCTTCATTGATGTTGTTGGGTTTTTTTGTTGTTGGATCCCATTTTGGGTGTGTGCAACCTGAGTTTTGAGGTAGTTGGTTCCATCTCTACCCTATTTTGATAAACCTTATTATTCCTAATTTATAAACTAATTTATACATTGAATTGGAATGATTGTTTTGTGTGTGTTGAAAAGAGTTTTTAATGAAAAATGGGTTTTCTGTGGTTGTTGATAAATGAAAAAAGGGTATTTTCAAAGCCTTGAAATGGGTTTTTGAAAAAGATTCATAATGGTTTTCAAGGCATTAGATTCAATTATGAAAATGAGCACAACAGTTTCCTTGGGTACTTTGATGGAAGGTTTATCTTGAGTCTATCATCTATATTTTCATGATTATCGGGAGGTTTTCTCATGGGGATTTACTCTATTTCCTAGGATTGTCGTTATAGGGGGATAATATTGACATTTTTGGAGGGGGTTTACTCATTGGCTATTCCTCTGATTCCTAGTCATGTGTTCTAGGAACCGGATTGTGAAATTGATTGATTTTGGTGTGATTATTCTACTAGTCTAACCTATAGTGATCATTGGTGCTAATACATGTGATTTTGTTTTATATTTGTTATCCATAATCCTTTTTTTTAATTTTAAAATTACACTTTCAAAGGCTAAGTGTGAACCCTAACAACTTCACCCAATAAAAAAATTAAAAGGAAAGACATCCCAACAATAATCTACAAGAAACGCCCCTCCCCATCGATTATATCATAATGAAAAGCCTCCACCATCCCATGATTGTTCATCAAGATGTCCCATGCAAGGTTGCATCAGCTTGGTACCGATAGAAAAAGTCATACCCTCTCGCTCCTCCAAATCTGGATGACCAAGCTCTGGTAAATACTTCCTGCTCTGGAACTTTATATGAAGTGGATCCTTGTAGATTTCCAAAAAGCATTCACATTTTAGAATCACAAAATCATTAAAAATCAATCATGATGATGAAAACCATGAAGTGTCATGCAAGGGCATGCTAAAAATTAAAAAAAAATACCATCATTTTTTCCTTGATCTGTTCCTCGTCTTCATCGGAACCATCAATCCATCAAAGAACATCAATGGGAGCCAAAAAAGATGGAGCCACCACAAGATGCTGACAGTTGCTCACCCTCACATCCCAAAGCAACCATGAAGACCACCACTTAGATCTTCCTCAGAGAGAGTGGTGAGATCTTGAAGCAATGGCAGAGGAACGTGCTGCAAAGCCCTTGATATATCTCATCTCAAAACCCCAAAAAGTAAAATTGAAAATAAGAAAACACAAGGAGAAGGACACCACAGGTCATGCATCTTCGAACTCCCTGCCGCTCACACAATCACATCCCAAAACCTCCTTGGAAACCATCTCACCCAACAGACATGGATAAGAGAAATTAACCTGCAATCAGAACTGAAGCTTGGAATCCAAACCTCAAAACCACCAACAAAATACTAGGATCCAGTCACAAATTCAAGAGACCACAACAGATGGAAAGCTTCAGCTCAAGGAACACCCTCCTTTACAACAATTACCGCCACTACATTGCTCAAGAAACGGCTCAAATTATATTGCCATCACGAACTCATTTTCATCACTCGCAGTAGGATGAACTTGGACGTGATGCTTCAAATCGGGCTGGTTCATCGTGAATCCTCGAGGTACGGAAACCCCACAAACAACTTCCTTTGGACCAATGGGTCTAGATCTGTAGACAATCAGACTTGAATCACCGACTCTCCAGCTCAAACCATGCCAGAATCCTCCATGAAAAATGTTACCACCATGCTGGAACCACGACCTCAGCCTCGGCCAAAGAAGCCCACAAGTCGTTGGCACCGAATCACCCCCATGAAGCCCAGACGAGATCCCACTGTTCATTCAGCGACATCATCCTCAGTCTCAGCCAAATCACGGGTGGGCATCTTGGTGGCGACACTGAATCAAACCACCCTTGCTACCATTGAGAGACGTCCTCGCCCGAAGACCCAACTGAGACGAGAAACAGCCACAATGTGGAAGATAACCACAACCGAAGACAACCAAGCTATTGAAGCTGAGAACCTGTGTCGTCCCCATCATCACACACTGCAAGAGAACTATCATCCGCATCGAGCCACCCAATGCAGAAAAACCCTAGGGAGCTCCCAAGATCATAGAACCTGAAATGAATTTTTTAGCCCTGATATGAATGTTTATACTTGTGAATAAATGATATGGAAAATGCTATTTGAAATTGATATACCAACTTTTTTTAGAACTATGATAAAGGGAAAATATTTATCATGTTTTCTATAAAAATTATCTACTACTTATCATTCCATGTTTTATTTAAAATGATCATATTGAAATAATTATACAGAGACTTGTTATAGAACACCTATAGGGGATCCTATTGAGTCTGTTATCCCACACCTTCCACACCTCTTAGGTGGTGTGTAGACCTATGTATGTCTTTTAATGAAGGGAAAGTAAAGGCACCACAATGAGGCAATGAGGTTTTATGCAAGCTGATTTGGGAAGCTGGTGGTGATATGGTGGGAGTTCATCCACACAATCACCTAGATTAGGTTTTTGGTTTTGGTACTTTATAATTGGACTTGTTTTTTGGAGTTTTTGGATACTTAGAAAATAATTCTTTCCCTCTTTTTTCTTACATTATGGAATATATTTTATTAGATTTCCATTTTTCCTTATCACTTCATGTATATATATGCCATGTGTTTCTTTAGGTTGGGTGAAATCATTCCATTTGGTTTTTTGTTTGTTTCGGTGGTTCTTGTCACTATCCCATGGGGATCGGGAATGCCTTTTTGGTATGTGATTGATCGGTTCGGGTTCCAGGTTTGAGGGTAACCTAGGTCAGTTCGTTACAAATACCAACTGAAGAGACTTATACCCACACTCTCAAATCTAGTGTTAGAAATAAAAACTTTATATATGCTTTGATACCAAATGAGGTGAACCATGCATAAAATTAATACATATTACATAGTTATAGATGAATATTCATTATATCTTATAATAAGTCACACATCAAAACCTATATGTTTGTTGTATTTAGATACAATATATGAAATTCCCTAGACCGAACCATCTAGTCTGAACTAGAGTGACACATGACCTCATGTGCACCTCCTCGTATACAGGCGGTTGCCGACTAGTAGTGAGGGTCTATGTATGTCAGTGGGGAAACTATACCATCAGTATCATGTGATTGAAAAAAATAATAATATAACATATTATAAATATATTTATATATATATTAAACATGTGGAAACTATTTAGATGGAATACTAGTCAAATAAATAAGTAAACATGGATCCCAATGTGGTAATCCAAACCAATGTAAATACATAAGTAGGTTAAATAAATAAAAACTATGGAGTCATATAAATTCCATTGCAATATGAAATTATCTCTAATCTCCTCTTCTTGGCCATCAGCCACAAGACACTTTCACTTACTTGGATCTCTATTCATGAATTCTGCATATACATTGGGATTCTCGTGTAGGGTGTGAGTAATAAAACCCAGTAGAACACTACCAATGCATCCTTAAGAAAATTTCTCAAGTATAAGAGGTGTAATCCATGATAATAATAAATTTTTAACAATAATGACAACATACAACATGTATTGAGTACTCTTGTCCTAACAAAGCCTCCATATACCCCAATCATACCTAGTTTGGCTATAATTTGGTAGGATATCATAAGTAAGAAAGAAAAGGCCACTAAACTCATAATTGTGTCTCTCAGTGATCTTAAGGAATCAAGTAGGATCAGTGTAATTACATAGAGTTAAATCAATGAAATTTTTCTTATTATAGTTATTTCATATAGTATGAATCACAAAAAATAATTTAGAGAATAGAACAAAAACTTTATAAATGAAGAATTAATGAAATAATAGGCATTTCTAGAAGTTAATGAACCAATACTAATTGAATAGTAACGTAACCTTTGGAATCGCAATGTGATTATTATTAATAGTAATATGAAAAATAGAATAGTAACTTCACCTATGAAATTATAAATAAAATTTTGGTATCTTTTAAATTAAAATATGATATATTTATATCTTGATATATGTAACTAAATGGTTTAAAAATAAAAAATTATGTATTTGTATTTTTTAAGTCATAAATATTTAATTGAAATTTTATAATTAATATAATTATTTAAAATAAATTTATTTTCATAAAATTTATTAATTAATTAATAATTTTTTTTATGATTATAAGATAATCTTATGAGTCCTTAATTAATTTTTCAAAGTCTTATAAAACTAGTTATAGTTTTAAAATTTGTATTTTTCAAATAAATGATGATTTTATTTTAAAAAATAAATTTATCATATTTATAATCTAATTTTAATATAATGTGGTCCATTTTTTAATTCTACACATCAAAAAATGGTTATGGTGAATTTTTGTAATTTTTATGATGTAGTTTGATTTTTGGTGAATAGTGAAATATTACAATTTACGGTATGTACATTATAAAATAAATACACTATTACTTGAGTCATGAATGATTTAAGCACCATAATATAGAATTATCCTTTATTATATTAATATATTTTTTGATAAATCTCAAAATATTCATAGTCTTGAGCCAAAATAATAAACAAGTGAATAAAATATTAAAAAAATCTCTCTCATCCACTATAAATACCACCACTCACCACCTCCTCTCTTCACACCTGCCAAGATTTGAGCCTTTTTCAATTTAATCCCAACACACTTTCCAATCCTATCCCCCATGTTTAGGATCTTTTTGTCTGAACAAAACACCAAAATCAATCCCCTTAAGGAGGTTCCCATGGAGGGGAATTCAAGAGGTAAAAATCCTCTTTCTTTTCATTTATTTTCCTCTCAATTTATTTTCTTTTCTTATAGATACCTCACCTTACCTTTAAAAACCGACATGATAACTCCAGTATATTTCATATACTATAATTTTATTATTTCAATGTAAAATACACCATCAATTATCTTCTCCTTTTTGTTTTATTTTAAAGATGAAAACATCATCTGAGAGGTGTCGATTTACCGATTTCATGGATGACGTGTTTTCATTTTTCAATTATAACTTAAAGTATGGTTATTAAACCATAATTATTATTAAAAAATGTTTTATTATATATATTATAATGTATTTAGTATTATTTAACCAGTATATATATATGATATTATTTAATAAGACAAAACTAGTTCATGATGATCGATAAACCGACAAAATGATCCAAATGATTGTCCTTAAATTTATATCTAATGAATCATACAAAAATCTAGAAACAAAATAATATATAAGACCATTGAATATTCTATATGTTAATTAATAACATATAATTTCAATTCTGTATAATTATTTCCATTTCACATGATCTTCCATATATGTGTAAAAGTAAACTTATCATGGAAGCCAAGGAAAAGAACACTCCCGAACAACAAAATTGAATCTCATAAATCATAAAAATGGCCATAAATGAACTTAATAAAATTATAGAAAATTAAATACATGTTTAATAGCTTATTAATTAATTAATTAATTAATCTAATTTATTATACAGGATATTAAGTACAAGTGAAGAACACTTTCGTACATAAGGTAAGGGTTTCTTCTCGAACCTCCATTTTCATTTGGGTTATGATTTCTCCGTATTTACACCAATGTAATTATTCATTATTTTTATATATTTATAATAAATATTGTTGATATATTCCATAATCATTTATCTATATCATTTAATATTTATTTTATGGGTAAATATATATTTTATATGTTTTCCTTTTCAATTCCTCATGATAAGCAAGTTTGATTAAAGAGAACTTCTCGATTTCTTACCCATTTTAAAGTACCATCCATAATCTATTTTAAGACACCACTATTTTTTTATAAAACCACTAATTTTATTGTGAAAAAATATATTTGTTAATTTATGGTTTTATACAAACAATTATGACAAATGAAAATGATTTTTACAAAAGAACTCTTCTTTGAAAAGTAATAAAGGGTATTTATCTCAAGAATTACTCGAAGATTTTATTAGAGTATTTTCATTTATTTCTACACCTCTGTTGAATATTATGCTCAATTGAGATTGATCTATTATTATTATCATATATAATATTTTATTAAATGTTTTATGATCAGTTTGACTGTGGATGTTCTACTTTGATACCATTCATCATATTACTGAGAATGGTTAGTGATTATATTTACCGATTGGAAAAAGTTATTTACATTTCATATGTATGTGTTGTTTATATTTAACCCCATTTATATTTTTAATTCATTAGACTTATTAAGTTATGGTTGGGTCCCTCTATAGACCATTTATGCATTGGTAGGTCTCATGAGACAAAATAGAAATGGATTTTAGATGAGGCCTTAACCATTTATTTTCATATGTCTTGGACGAGGCCTTGATAGTATGTTTATGACATCCACAATTATACATTCCATCATTATGATATTAGTAATTTCTATATCATGTTATTATTTGAAAATTATAATATCCATTTTTTAAAGGCAATTCCTTGGTCAAAGACCAAGACACGATTTATTAAAAATAAGAAAAGAAACTACATGAGTCTGAAAGAGGAAATCTTATTACAATATTTTTCATAGAGAGGGAGAAGATCAACTGACAAGTCATTATTCCAAGTAACGGCCTGGTTTATTCCCTTGTTGAAAATACCATCAGCCACCATGTTTTCTTCCCGATAGGCATGGGTGGAAATGTATCTAAGCTCCAGAAGAAAGTTAAGGAAAATTTTCATGTGCACTATAAGAGGCTATGCAAGGTGAACTGCACCATTCCAAATAGCTTGCACAATGGTGGTGGAGTCACTCTCGATCCAAATGTTGTTCTAACCTTTTATCTTAACAAATTTGATAGCATGAATCACATACAACATCTTAGCCTCTAGGGAAGAGGCAATCCCACAAATGTCAAAGAAACAACCATTGCAATGCCCAAGAGAGTCCCTTAAAATGTCCACATAGCCCATAGGACCTGGATTTCCTTTTAAATCACCATCCACATTAATTTTTATCCATCCGTGAATTGGGGGTTTCCATAACACCTCAAACAGAAGCTTTGACTGGTTGTAGATTCCATGGATTATAAGTCATCGAAGGATCACAAAGTCACCAACCAAGTTATCACAATGGGATTTATGAAGCGTGGCGGTATCCCTAATGGTAATAAGAATTATCATCCAACCTTAATTAAGGTTGAATGAGTACTTTTTCTGAATAATGGTGTTTATATCATACCAGATAATGTGGAGGATCTCAGCAACTGCAGATAAGAATAGATTCCTGATTTTTTGCAAAGATTCAAGCTCCACACAATGTTTTAGCTGAGAGGAAATAGAGTCAGCGAGTAACCATATGTAGTCAAAAATGTCAGTAATATAATTAAAAAGAGCAGAGGTCATAGAAAAAGACAAAAATAAATGATTGGTGTCCTCTCTATCTTGATGAAAGAGTTTGAATTTAGATTAGAGCTGGACACCAAAGGACTGGAGACAAACCTCGGTATGTATACTGTTATGAGCAATACGCCAAACAAGATTAAGTCTTGAGGGATTAATCCATGATTTATCAAAAACATAAACCAAGAAAAATTAGATTCAGAGCTAGTGAAGTAATGGTTTTAGAAATTTTTATAGTCAATAATACCATAGTAGGCAGGTTCCCAAATAAAAAAGTCACCATCATTAGAGAAGGGATACTCATCAACAACATGATGGATGTAATCAGGTAGATCTAAGTGATTAGATTGCATCACCTCCTTTATGGAGCAATTGATGCTATCCAGAGAGGAATTAGAAGGAAGCATGGCAATAAGGGGGGGGGGGGTTCCTGTCCAGTTGTCATGCCAAAAGCGCATGGTGGAATCCAATCTAACCATCCATCTAGAGTTATGCATGATATTGACAAAGGAGTTTCTAATGGAAGGCCAGAGCGAAGAATTAACATAACTCAAATTTATTTTTTTTAGTTTTTTTAGTAAATGATTTCTAAGAAAATCCATGGAGTCATATTTATTGTTAATAAAATTCAAAGTGAGTCTGGCTCGGAGAGCTTCATTAAAAAGCTTGAGATTTTTGATTCCAAGCCCACCTCTCTCGAGAGGATTGCAGTAGGTAGAACAAGGGACAGTAACAAGCTTCCTTTAAAGGATATTACTAGTCCAAATAGAGTTTTTAATGTAGGTATTGATTTTCTTAAGGAGACTAATAGGACAACTATAGATCATCAGTGAGTAAACCATTTTTGAGACAATGGTATATTTCACAATGTAGATCCTGCCAGCCATGGAGAGAGATTTTCCTTTCCAGGAAGAAATTTGATTAATGACATGATCAGTAATGGAATAGAAGTACATGGATTTAGGCCTCCCCAAAATATGGGAACTCCCAAGTAGGTAAAAGGAAAGGATACTTATTTAATTCCAAGACTCTCTATGAAGTAACTTTTTCTAGGAGGGAAGATTTTCCTGAAGAAGACAAATGATTTGTTCCAACTAATGGATTGACCTGAGATCTCTTCATTGTGAGATGAGAAATATTTGAGGTTAAGGATATTGTGTTTCCCCCATTAAGGAATAGAATGATGTCATCCTCATAAAGTAGATGTGACAGAGCATTGACGTTTTAGGCCGCCTGAATAGGTTTTATTTTGTTTTGATAAACAAGATAAGTGAGGAGTTTGCTAAGATAATCCACTAAAATGGTGAAAAGAGTAGAAAAGATGGGATCACCTTGTCGGAATCCCTTCAAGCATTTAAAATAACCCTTGGGAGATCCATTGATAGGATGGAGATAGAGGTCGATTTGAAGGGGGAGTTAATCCTGTTAATGAAGACCTCGTTGAACCCAAAACCCCAAAAGAACTTTGAAAATGAAACTCCAGTCTATTGTATCAAAAGCTTTCCTAATGTAAAGTTTAATAACGATGTTGCATCCTCTAGAAGATTTATTAAGAGAGTTGTTACATTTTGAGGCAAGGAAAATGTAGTCTTGTATTGACCTACCCTTGATGAACCCAAATTGGTTCCAATAGATTATTTTTCCACATAAAGAGGAAAGCATGTTGGCGAGGTGATTTGTAATGATTTTGTAGAGGGAGTTGATGATAGAAATAGGGTGGAATAAATGGATTTCTGAGGAATTGGACAACATGGGGATTAAGGTAAGAAACTGTGCATTGAGACCATAAGGTAGGAAACTATTAGAGAAAAAAGTCTTAATAAGCTTACAAACATCCTTGTGAACAACCTCCCAGTGGTGCTGAAAGAAACCATTGTTGAAACCCTCAGGTCCCGGAGCACTGTCAAGGTTGAGGCTAAAGACAGTGGTTTTGATTTCATTATCCATGGGAGTTCTCAAGAGAAAGAGGCTTTCATCCTCATTGACCAAAGTCGGAGTGATCCCCCGAAGGATATCCTTGTTAATACTTGTCCCATTGAAGATAATTTCAAAATAAGAGACCATGTGATTTGAAATGGTTGCTTCAGAGGCATAGAGGGTTTCATTGTCTTTAATAAAGGACAAAGGACGACAGACTTTCCTAACCCTTTGCAATGCATTGTAGAATTGGTGTTAAGATCACCATCAGAGAGCCATTTATCTTTGAAAACTTGATTTTGGATGTTGTCCTTGAGAACAAAAAGAGAATTGAGTTTCATAGAGATGTTAACTTCATTTTGAGGGTCAGAGGAGAAATCAGAATGAGTAACATTATTTTGAATTTGATTGAGCTCATTCTCAAGGGTGGATATGTCCTTGTCAATTTGTTTCGATTTAGCCCCGCACCAACCTTTGAGGCCATGTTTGAGATGATTTATCTTAGAAATACAGGAAAAATCATCTGAATGAAGATTCATAGATTCCCAACAGTTTTGGATAAGATGAGAGCAATCCAATTCCTCAGACCAAGCATTATTAAATTTTAAAGGAATACTGGACTTGACACTTTTAGAATGAAAGCTAACCATAATAGGATGATGGTTCGAGTTTAGCTTGTGTAAGGTGATTCTATAGATGGTATCCCAAGAATCAAGAGCCAGTAAATTCACTAGATCCCTATCAAGTTTTATAGAAACAAACCTATTATAATGTCTTTTGTACCAAGTGAATTTGGCGACAGTAATATTGATTTCAACCAGGTTACAGTCCTCTATCGAGGCTTTGAATTCTCTGGAAGAAATGGGAGAGTGAGAAGAACAAAGTTTCTCACTGGGAGAAAGAATAGCATTAAAGTTTCCAATCAACAACCAAGGATCATGAATGGAACTAGCTAAAAGAAAGAGGTCATGCCAAAGAGGCCTACAATATGGGTATCTATTCTTAACATAAATGAGAGTGCAATAAATATGTAATCTATCAAGTTTAAAGTCAAAAGTGATAATCTAATTAGAGAAATTGTAAACATTAACATATTTCAAAGAAGTTTGATAAAAGATCCAAATAGATTCTACAACACTACCATTATTGAATGCACCAAGAAAATTGTAACCAGAGGCAGAAAAGTGCATGAATTTCGAAGAAATATTAATTTTTGGTTCAGAAAGAGCAAATTTGTTTGGTTTATGCGTCAAAATAGTTCTTTTAAGTGCTGAAATAGTGTCAGGGTTTTCTATACCCTGACAGTTCCAAAAAATAACATCCATTAAGACCTGTGCTTGGAGAGAGATCCGCTTTTTTTCTTCTTAGAACCACTCAATCCTATGTTCCTCTTTGATCTTCTATGATTTGAAGAAGACGCCGGAGTAGTCTTCATATCCTGTTTTCTCATAGGAGAATCATGAAATATGTTAGCACCACCAGAGTTAACAATTTCCTATATTCAATCAGGTGATTTAGGAGTCTTAGTATTGGACATAGAACCACCATCTGACTCAAGTGTTAGACTCAGGTTCTGAGGAATAGTATGAAGAATAGGGTTATCTAGTTTTCCTAATGTCCCAATAGACTCTATGGATGGATCCATATCATTTTGAACATCTGACTTTGCAGTCAGAAGTGGCATCCGAGAGGCAGTGCATAAATCATGAACATTTTGATTGCATACTTCTATATGATGATCAAGAATTGTAACTGGATCGACAGAAGAGATCATACTGAGAGAGTCAGCCTGGATAGATCGAGTACTAAGATCTTCTACCAGAACAGTCACAATAGTTTCCTTTTTCTCAACCAAGGTTTCATGAGTTGCGTCTGGTCCATAGACATCTGGATGAATTGGTTGCTTGGGAACATCTATTCATAAAATCTCCTAGAAAATCTCATTCCTCCCAAGCATCTAGTGTCCGTAATTCTCAGGGACCAAAAAATCTAAGACATCTATCAAGGAAATTTCTAGAGGCTAGTCAAAAACCTCAATCACCATCTGTTCAATATCTTCCAGAATAGAAAGATCAATTTCAGTGTTTTCCTCAGCCTCAACCTGCTCATCCCAGGTGATGCCCGAGCTCTCACCTGAAAAGCTAGCTATCTTGACCCATACTTCTGAATGTTTTTTGGGAGTATCAGGAATGGGAGGCACCGTGGACTTGTTTTTCTTCTTGCTCTTAGCCTCCGTCCTCCCATCGTTAGTTGTCTGAACAACTTGGCTTTGCACAACCCTACATTTCCACAAGGAGTGACCCACGATCTTGCAGAACTCACAGTAAGGCAGAATTCTATCACATTCAATTGTGATCTTAGTTTTGAAATCATTCGTGTTGAAGGTGATGACCTCCTAGATTTTGGAAGATATGTCCACTTCAACCATAACCCTTGAATAGAGACCAATATAAGCATTCAATGTAAGTTGATCAATTTTAAGTGGCGTATCTATGAAAGAGGCGATGTCATTGAGAATTTTTGGATTCCAAAAGTACCAACTAAGCCTATATAAACACACCCAGATCTGCACCATGGAATTTTTTTAGGTATTCGGGTTGAAGGCATAGTCCCAGTCATAGATACGAAGAACTCCAGGCTTTAATTGCATGTTTCTTGACCTTCAAACCTGATCGAGTTCATCTTGAGACTTCAGCAACATATGGAAATATCCCTTCTCGATTGTAACCAGCTTCCAGTAGAAAAATCCCCAGATGTGAGCTATCCGCGTTTCCAGCTCCGGATTGGGAAAACGTTTCCATGGTTCTAATGTAATAAATTAAGGCACCAGTTATGGGCTGCTGGGGTTGGGGACTTTGCAGTTGGTATCAGAGGAAGTTTAGTAGAAACCTTGAAAACTAGATTTAGAAAACATAGATTAGGGGACGTAACCCTAAGATAGATTTTGAGGATATGAATAGATGAACATACTAGAATTTTGGTAAGGTAGAGATTATTTAGGTCTTTCTATCAACACATACATGTCTTGATACCTCAAGTGGGTGTGGTTCTGGAATAGATGTTACTAGGTGTAATAACTCTAATAAGGTGTCTTGGGCCTGAATCAGGGTAACATGGTAAATGATAATGAGCCTTACTACGCACCATGGTTTGACACTCCTAGGGGATATTCTTAGGATAATTCACATTTTATTTACAAACAATTATGAAGGGTTTAAAATTAAATAAGTCCCCTAAGAAACCATGTTTATGATTAATAGATTATCTATGTATAAAATTTAAATTTACGTTAAGTGTTTTTCTAGTTTGAGATTATGAATTATGGTTCATGACCTAATTAAGTGTATTACATTATTTAGAAATGGAACCTAATGGATGGAATGGAAACAGTATCAATGTGCCTATCCCATGTAATAATTTCCCTCCTATACAAGATAATGATATTGGTACTAGAGTTGTGACTGGTTTTGAGTAACATATAGCTATATTGGGACACATAAATCATGTTATGAACAATAACCTTACCCATATGGAACATCATAATCTAAAATGCAGAGGAGTAATGTTAGACTGCTTTATGCGACAACAGCCTCCATCATTCAATGGGACTACAAACCTATTCTTAGCAGAGTAGTAGATAAGTTCATTAGAGAAAATATTTCTCTCTTTTGGAAGTAATTAAAGGGATAAAGTTATCGTGGTAGTTTATCATCTATCAGGAGATGATAATCAATGGTGGTTATTGATTCAAAACAAAAAGCCGGAGGAAGAAATTAAAAATATGGAATGGAAAGATTTTAAGGAAATTTTACAAGAAAAATATTTCCCTCACGAATAAAGAAAAAATATGGAGAGGAAATTGTTGAGTTTGAAACAAAAATAGGATGAAAACTTTAGGAAGTATGAATCCAAATTTACAAGTTTAGAAAGGCATGTCATGGACTACACACACAATCAAAGGAGAAATATTTATTGATTCTTTGATGGTTTAAACCCATTCCTCTAAAGGGTATTGGTCTCCTAAACATTCTCATCATACAAAGATATAGTCTCATGTGCTATCAACATTGATAACGAGTTCTCTATGTATTATGAATTTAAGAGAAAACAAGAGAAAAAGAGGGTGGCTGAGGAAATAATGGATAAAGGGAGGAATAAAAAAAGTAATTTTCCAAAATGCGAAACTTGTGGAAGGAAAAACCCTGGTGCCTGCTTATAAAATAAAACGATTCTATTATAAGTGTGGAAAAAAGGCCACCAAGATCATGATTTCAAGAGAAAGAAAGAATCTACCAATGTGCAATGCTACAATTATAGGGAGATGGGAAACTAGTCAAATGATTGTCTTTAAATTAAAGGAAACTTTCACTAGAAAATGATAAGGAGGGAAATCCTAAGCATACATGATCACAACTGCATAGGTTTAAGTTATTAATGATGTGGTGGAAGGTAATTTAATAATTTCCTTAAACTTAGCCAATGCATTTTTTTATTCTAGATCATCACGTTCTTTTATACATTCCGAGTCTTCCAATAAAATTATACATTTCTCTTCTGATATAATAAAGGAGTTGTCAGTC
Organism: Viscum album; assembly: GCA_963277665.1. Lineage (NCBI taxonomy): Eukaryota > Viridiplantae > Streptophyta > Magnoliopsida > Santalales > Viscaceae > Viscum > Viscum album. Next base: position 560,128,608 of record OY728141.1, read on the forward strand.
AAAACTCTTAAGGGAAGTATCTTTGCAACAAATTCATTCCATTTTAAGACACATAAATTTTCTTTAGTTGAAAACTTTTTCATCATACCAATGGTTCATTTTTATATAATCATTACTATGGAATGGATTTCAAAATACGATGAAAAAATATATTTTAAGAAGAAGGAAGTTTCTATTTGTGAGGAAGATGTAGAATCCTTTATCTTTAGAGAAGAAACTTCATCATCTAATTCTTAGCCATATTCACCTCCAATATCTCTTATAAATGAAATTCTTGGGGAGGAATAGAAAACATCATCTATGGATGGGGAACGAAATATTCAAAATTAAGTATGTAAATATTGTACAAGAATACATTGATGTATTTCCAGAGGATTTATCTAGACATCCTCTGAAGCGGGAAATTGAGTTTTCTATTGATTCAATCCCTAATGCAAGGCCAATATCAAATACTCCATATAGAATTGCCACTTTGGAATTAGTGGAGCTGAAGAAACAACTAGAGGAATTTTGTAATAAGGTATTTATTCTGCCTAGTGTTTCTCTATGGGAGTCCTTTGTTCTCTTGGTCAAGAATAAATATGGATACATAAGCATGTGCATTGACTATAGAGAAATAAATGATAGTACAATAAATAACAAGTATCATCTTCCTCACATTGACGATTTATTTGATTGACTTCATAGAGATCAATATTTTTCAAAGATTAAACTTTGTTATGGATATCATCAATTTCATGTAAAGAACGAAGATATTCCAAATTCAGTATTTTGAACCAGGTATGGACATTACCATTTTATGGTAATTCCATTTGGACTGACTAATTTACCCTATGTTTTCATGGATCTAATGAGCAGAGTTTTCAAGGAATATCTTGATGTCTTTTTTTGTGGTATATATTGATGATATATTGGTATAATCTAAAATCTACAAAGACCATGAGAACCACATATGGATTGTTTTTAAGACTCTTATAAGAGAAGAGTTATATGGGAAGTTTATAATGTGTGAATTTTGTCTTCAATCAATTTCTCTTCTTGTACATATTGTCTCTAAGGATGGAATATCAGTTAATCCTGCAAAGAAAATGTGGTTTAGGAATGGCCTACACCAACAAACACAAATTTGGTATGTAGTTTCATGGGTTTAGCAGGTTACAATCAGTTTTTTGTTCAGATTTTTTTTCAATTAGTTAACTCGTTAACCAAGCATACCTGTAGAGGGGTTAAGCTCATATGGAAAAAATAATTTGAAGAATTTTTTGAATAATTGAAGAGGAGATTATTGAATTCTATGATCTTGAATCTACCATCATGAAATGGTAGATTTTTTATTTATAGTGATGCATCAACAGAAGGAATTTATTGTGTCCTTATGTAGAATGGTAGAGTTATTGCATATGTATCAAGAAAGTTAAAAACTCATGAATAGAACTAGCTAACTCATGATATTGAGTTAGTGGCTATAATCTTTGATTTGATGATATACAGACACTATCTATATGAAAAAATATGTGAGATATATACAGATCACAAGATTTTTAAATATATCTTCTCACAAAAATAAATCAACATGAGTCAAAGGTGATTGCTTAATATATTCAAGGATTATGATTTTTCAATACACTATCACCTAAGGAAGGAAAATATAGTAATTGATTCATTGAGTATTAAGGATCATGGAGTTCTAAAAAATGAGGATTCAAAGGTATCCTGTGTTCATAGATCTAGTGAAGATGGGTATGGTAATTATCAAGGAAGTTAAATCATCATTGATTTTACAATTGGTTTCCCAACCATATTTAATGGAAAGGATTAAAAAATTATCTGAAGATGAAAATTTTCAAAGGAAATTTAAAGCTTTGAATAATGGGTAGTTTATAAATTTCATGTATGGGGGTGGAATTCTGAAATTTTGGAAGAGACATTGTGTTCCCTCTATACCTGAGCAAAAAAACGATTTATTGGATGATGCCCATAGCTCAAATTTCTCTATACACTCCGATAAAAGTAATATGTATAGAGATTTGATGGAATGTTTCTAGTGGGATAGTATGAAGTGATAAATTTCTGATTATGTATCAAGATATTTAGTGTGTTAACAAGTGAATGCTAAAAGGAAACATCCTAGAGAAGTCATGAAACCTCTTCTTATTCATACATATAAATGGGATAATATTACTATGTATTTTTTCACTATAATTCCGAAAACTCCAAGAAATAATGATTCAATATGGGTAATCGTTGATCGACTTACCAAATATTAAAATTTCATCGCTATAAGGGAGGATTACTAGAGAGCCTTTCCCAACTCTATATTAATGAATTTATAATACTTCATGTAGAACCTCTATCAATTTTGTCTGATCGTGATCCATGATTTACTTCCAAATTTTTGGAAAATCCTTTAGAAATATTTAGATACTGAGCTAAATTTCTATACTTCTTATCACCCTCAAAATAATAGGATGTCATAAATGACAATCCAAACTTTAGAAGACATTTTGAGATCACACTCACTCAACTTCAAGGTATGTGGGATCGGTATTTTATTTTGGTATAATTTTCCTACAATAATAGTTTCAATTTATGTATTCAAATGGAACCATATGAAGCACTTTATGGAAAGAGATTTCGTACACCAAGTTGTTGGGATGGAGTTGGTGAAAGTAAGATTGTAGGCCCAGATCTTACGGAGGAAACAACAATAAAGGTAAAGACTACTAAAACACATATCCAAGTAGTGCAAAGTATGAAAAAGATTTATACCGATAACCGTAGGAAATATTTGGAGTTTAAATTGGGAGATCGTGTTTTTTAGAAAGTATCTGCATGGAGGGGTGTCATAAGGTTTGGTAGAAAAGGGAAATCCTTAGGTACATCAAAACTTTTGAAATTATTGAGAGAATTTGAGTTATGGCTTATCTTTTAGAAATTCCACTTATCCTTTCCAAAGTTCATGATTTTTTCCACATCTCTTTATTAAGGAAGTACATGCTGGACTTTATGCATGTTCTTAATTCTAAAGAAATAGAATTAGAACCTAATTAATCATACTGTGAAGATCCTATCCATATTCTGGACACTAGAGAACAGGTGTTGAGAAATCAAATGGCTCAGATAGTAAAAGTACTTTGTAAAAATCATAAAATTGAAGAGGAAATGTGAGAACTATATGAAATTATGATGAAGAACTACCCAAATCTTTTTATGAGGTGACATTCTGGAAATTTTGAGGATGAAATTTTTTGTAGGAGAACGACCTAGAAATCTATCAATAAAATTTTCCTTATAGTTATTTCATTTAGTATGAATCACATAAAATCGCTAACATAATACAATATAAACTTTATAAATGAATAATGAATAGAATAAGAGGTATTTCTAGAAGTTAAGGAACATATACCAATGGAATAGTAACTTGACCTTTGGAATAGTAATCTGATCATTAGAAATAGTAATATGACCAATATAATAGTAACTTCACCTATGAAATTATAAATAAAATTTGGTTATCTTATAAATGAAAATATGATATATTTATATCTTCATATAGGTAACAAAATAGATTAAAAATATTAAATTAAATTTTTCTATTTTTGTAAGTCATAAATATTTAATTACAATTATATAATTAATATAATGGCTTAATTTTTTTTTATTTTAATAAAATATATTCATAAATTAATAATTTTTTGACTTATGGTTATAAGATAATTTTATGAGACCTTAATTACATTTTAAAAGTGTTATAAAATGAGATATAGTTTTAAAATTTGTATTTTTCAAATAAATGATTATTTTATTTAAAAATTAAATTTATCATATTTAGAAAATTATTTTCAGAAAATAGATTCCATTTTGAAATTCTATATATTGAAAAATGATTATGGAGATTTTTTTTATTTTTCTGACATAGTTGGATTTTTAGTGAATAGTGAAAGATGGTAATTTACATTATATATATATTGTAAGATAAATAAACTATTACACAAGTCACGAATGATGTAAGAACCATAATATATAACTCTCCTTAATTATTTTAATATATTTTGTGATAATTCTCAAACTATTCATAGTTGGGAGCCAAAATAATAAACTAATGGATAAAATATTCAAAAAACACCACACTCCTCCACTATAAATACCACCCCTCACCACCTCATCTCATCACACCTTTCAAGATTTATTCAATGTACAATTTGTAACCAATACCCTCCCCCACATCCAGGATCCTTTGTTCTTAAAAAAATACCAAAACCAATCCCCTTAAATAGGTTCTCAAGAAAAATAATTCAAGAGGTAAAAATCATCTTTCTTTTCTTTTACTTTCCTCTCAATTTCTTTTCTTTTATAGTGCTTCCCTCACCTTCCCTATATGAACTGACATAAAAACTCCACTATATTTTATATTTTGTGAATTTACTATGTCAATGTAAAATACAACATCAATTCTGTTATCCTTTTCCATTTATTTAAAATATGAAAACATCGGCCAAGAGGTGTCGATTTACCCCTTCATGGATGGGGTGTTTTTATTTTTCAATTATGACTTCAATGATGGTATTAAAACCATAATTATAGTTAAAACATATTTTATTATACATATTATAATTTATTTAGTATTTTTGGAACTAGTATATATACATTATATTAATTAATAATACTAAACCAGTTCATCATTATTGAAAAACTTCCAAAAAGATCAAAACGATTATCATTAAAGTTTTTTCTAATGAATCATACTCATATCTAGAAACAAAATAATATATAGGACCATTAAATATTCTATATGTTCATTAATAACATATAATTTCAATTCTGGATAATTATTTTGATTTTGCATGATCGTTCATATACGTGTAAAAGTAAACTGATCATGAAAACCAAGGAAACGAACACTCTCGAACAACCAAATTGAATCTCATAAATTATCAAAAAGGACATAAATGAACTTAATAAAAATATAATAAATTAAATACATGGTTAAGAGGATATAAATTACATTATTAATGAATCTAATATCATTATTCATGATATTAAGTATAAGTTTATAACACTTTCAGACATAAGGTAAGGGTTTCTTCATGAACCACAATTTTCATTCGGCTTATGATTTATCCCTATTTAAAAAAAATAATTATTAATTATTTTTATATAGTTATTATAATTTCTATTTATATGTCCCAAAATCATGTACCCAGATCATTTTATCTTTCTTTTGTAATGTCCCAGGTCTGGTTTCCATGCAACGGGTGCCCCGAACTCGGTTCGCCATGTGACCTCAAGTGCATTTCCCCAAACGCTAGAGGCTTCCAACTAGCAGTGAGGGCCCAGGTCTGATAGTGGGGAAATTATTCCCTCATTTGTCAAAGTGTAGCACAACAGAATGCAAAATAAAACATATAACAAACAAAAGAAGTATAAAACCATACACAACTGAAATAAACAACTATAGTAGATATAACCAATTGTATATAAGTAACGATGCAACATGTCTCAAGTTCTAAGAAAACAGCCAGAACATGTTATACATCAATACAGTACAAAAAATGCAGAGTATAGCAAAAAAAGAAAAACAACATGAAGCGGTATCGTGAGCCTAGGCTCGGTCCCATTCCCTCCTACTCCTCAGCAACAGTCAAGTACCTGTATAGGGACTCTTGCCCTTATCCATACCTGCAAAAACGTAATCTGTTTGGGCCGAAAAGCATGGCCCAAATAGGGTGTGAGAAATATATCTCATTAGGCACACACCAATGGCCCGTGCCCAACTGCGTGTAAGCATGCAACAACTGTGTGCAGTAGTGAAATGCAATAAAGTAAGCAGTACTCAAAAGTTACTAATTACCAGTTATATTGCCATTTTATTATCCATTTAATCAATTTAATTTAAAATATCACCACAGTGAATATTCTAAATAACCAGATAATGTCCTCGGATATGTAAACTCCTACCCTCAGGTAAAGAGTATCCAACACAAGAATCTGCCCTCAGGAATAACAGAGTTTTCCCTCAGGCGTAGGTAGTGTCGCCCACAGGCACAGAATCAGCTACCCACAGGCACGAAAGAAGTTTCCCTCAGGCCGAATAACTACTTCCCACATGCTAAATAGTGTAGTGCCCACAGGCTAATCACAACAACGCCCTCATACTAAACAGGTAACCGGGCCATGCCCAACACATAAAAATGCAATAAACAAGAAATTCCTCTCGAGGCAATTCTACAATTACTACTTTAAAGGCATACCCTCGGGTATCCTGGCCAAACGACTAAACAGTGGAACACACCCCTTGGGTGGTTCCAGATCCAATCAACGATCCCAGCTAGCATTTAGTATCACAAATAATCACCTACTCAATTCTAGGTGTTTATTATAGTAATGGCCTCAGCCACACAACACCCCAACATGGGTTCATGACACAAAAACGCACAAAACACACAACAGTTGGAAAATCAAACACCAAGCCACCTACCTTATATGCCAACGAGTGGTATATGCGAACATTGATTCTATAAACACCCAAGAACGGCGTAGATATGAGGTAAGAAAACTTTCCTTCAACCTCAAATATCTCCCATTAGGGAAATAATTGGTAAGCAAAACTCTAGGAGAAGAGAGGGCTTACCCTCGCGGTTCCAACGTGATCGACGGAAACGAGATCGGATTCCCGGTGCTCCATCGGTTGATCCACAAAGATCTAGCCTTCTTCCAGATCTCCTTCCTCCAGTTCTAAGCCAATCCTGTGAACAGGGTTGGCTACTGCCCGTTTTAAGAGAAAAAAACAAAGTACACAGTGTTTACTTCCAAGTACACAGCGTGTACTCCCTTCATTTAACTGTTCCTCTGGCAGCACCGCCACACTGTTCATCCATCGACATTAGTACATGGCATGTACTCCTGAGTACAAGGCGTGTAATGCCGCCCAGCTGGCGTCTTCTCCACCTCCTTACTGTTTTGGCCTACCGATTGACTACACGGTGTGTAAAGGACCACTACATGACGTGTAGTCGGTTCCTACACCCTTCGTCGCCGACATGTCTACACACCCCGTGTACCCATCCCACACGGCCAAAAGTACATGGCATGTGGAAAAGTACACAGTGTGTAGTTACAAAATTTGGGATTTTCCCCCATTTTCCATATTTTTTGAAAAACACTTAATGAAAAGGGAAAAGAAGAAGCCCGTACCTCAAAACTAAGAACCGGGTTCTTACAAACTTCCCCCCTTATAGCAATTCATCCCCGAATTTCCCTTCCAAGGTTGGAAAAGATATAGCCATGAACAACTCTGTCCACTGAGCACGTACGTCGGTCTCCCGCTCCCAGGTTTCGTCCTGTACTCGGCCATGCTGCCATAGCACCCGTACGAGAGGAACTAACCAGCCTCGAACAACCTCCGTACTCCTATCAATGATACGAATCGGATGCTCCTCAAAGGACGCATCCATATGAAGCTCAAACTCCTATAGATGAATGGTGTGAGACGTGTCTGAATGATAGCGGCGCAACTGAGATACATGGAAGACGTCGTGCGTGGCTCAGTACCGCTATGGTAACTAAAACCGATAAGCAACCGGTCTAACTCTCTCCAGTATCTCAAATGGCCCCACATACCTTAGTGAAAGCTTACATTATCTCCTGATCCGCTTGTGTCCCAGCCTTGATGAAACATGCAAGAAAACCTGATCCCCGACCATGAACTCCAAAGGTCATCTGCGGCGATCAACATAAGGCTTCTGTCGAGACTGCGCGATAGCCATCCTCTTCTGAATCAACTGGACCTGCTCAGAAGTCTCCTACACGAGGCGTGGTCCTAGTAAAGCTACCTCCCCTGCCTCTGACCAGTACAAAGGTGAACAACATGACCTACTATATAAATCCTCGTATGGTTCCATCTTGATAGTCTCCTGAAAAATATTGTTATAGGAAAACTTGACTAGGGGTATATGCTTCTCCCAAGAGCTCCCAAAGTCTAGGACACATGGGTGCAGCATGTCCTCTAGCATTTGTATCGTACGCTCTGACTGGCCATCGGTCTAAGTGTGGTATGTTGTGCTCAGAATCACCTGTGTGCCCAATGCCCTCTGAAAACTCTTCCAGAAACAAGACATAAAGCGGGCATCCCTATCTGAAACGATAGAATGAAGGACCCCATGAAGATGAATGATCTCTCGGATATACAGTCATCCAAACTCATCAACACCAAATGTCTCCTTGATCGGTAAGAAGTGAGATACCTTCGTGAGTTTGTCCACAACAACCCATACGACATCATTGCCTCTAGGTGACCTCGGTAATCCAGTCATGAAATCCATCACGACATCATCCCATTTCCACTATGGAATGGGTAACTGCTGTAACAGTCCAGCTGGTCTCTGATGCATCGCCTTCACCTGCTGACAGGTGGAACACCTCGTAACAAAAACAACTATCTCTCTCTTCATACCCGGCCACCAGTACTGACGTCTCAAGTCACGGTACATCTTGGTAACCCCGGGATGAACTGACCAAGATGAAGCATGAAACTCCCGCATCAGATCCTCGTGTATATCCCCTGGGACCCACACTCATCCATGGAAACTCAAGACCTCGTCATCGCCTATCGTCCAACCAGGAGAAGGGTCCTCACTTTCCACCGACTCATGTAGAACTAGGCCTTTTGGGTCCGATATCTATCTCATCCTCACTCTATCTAGGAGGGTAGATGTCACAGATAACAAGGAAAGATAAGTCTGCCCCTGACTGTCATGCACCTCCAGATGAATCTCAGAGAAAAAATCCATAAGCTTCCACTCACCACTGGCCTCCTGCACTGCCTGTATCTGAGTCTTCCTGCTCAGTGCATCAGCTACTGAATTACCTTTACCTGTGTATAGGCACACTCAAAATCGAAGGACTGTAGGTATTCAACCCACCTCCTCTGCCTCAGATTCAGGTCATGCTGAGTAAATATATACTTGAGGCTTTTGTGGTTGGTGAAAACCACAAAATGTTCTCCCAATAGATAATGTCTCCAACAGCGCAACGCATGCACAACTACAGCAAACTCGAGATCATGCGTCGGGTAATTCCTCTAATGTGGCCTCAACTGCCGAGACCCGTATGCAACAACTCGATCGCCCTACATCGACACTGCTCCCAGCCCAATACATGATGCGTCACAGTAAACTGTATAGCTCTCCCCCTGCACTAGGAGTATCAGGATCGGTGCTGATGTCAACCTTCCTTTCAGGTCCTGAAAGGCTGCCTCGCAAGCTTCTGACCAAACAAACTTCACACCCTTCTTAGTCAGACCTATCAACGGTGCTAATAAGCGGGAGAAGTCCTGTATGAAGCATCTATAGTAACCAGCCAGCCCTAAGAAACTTCGTATCTCAAAAATGTTCTTAGGCTGCTCCCAAGAAACTACTGCCCTTACCTTCTCTGGGTATACTGCAACTCCTGCCTCCGAGATAATGTGACCCAGGAAGTGAATCTGGTCCATCCAAAATTGGCACTTTGAGAGATTAGCATATAGTTGATCCTCTCTCAGTGTACTCAATACGATCTCTAGATGGGTAGAATGGTCGTGTCGAGTGTGAGAGTACACCAAGATGTCGTCCACGAATACTACCACAAAATAATCAACATACAGATGGAACACACGATTCATCAGAACAATGAAAACTTCTGGTGCATTCGTGTGTCCCAATGGCATAACCAAGTACTCGTACATACCATATCTTCTCCAAAAATCCATAAGCGGTATATCCGATGGTCTCACGAGTAGCTGATGATATCTGGATCTCAAGTCAATCTTCAAGAACACTCGTGCTCCATGAATCTGATCAAAAAGATCATCTATCCTCAGCAAAGGATATCGGTTCTTGACCATCAACTGGTTCAGCTTCCGATAATCCACGCAAAGTCTGAGGGTATCGTCTGCCTTCTTCACAAAAAAGATCGGAGAACCCCATGGAGAAGTACTAGGTCGGATAAAAACCTTCCCCTTTAACTCCTCTAACTGCCACTTGAGGTCATGCAACTCTGGTGTAGCCATCCTATAAGGAGGAATGGACACCGGCGATGCTCCTGGCACAAGATCGATAGAGAAATCCACCTCACGCACCGGAGGTTGACCCGAAAAGTCATCCGGGAAGACATACCTGAAACGATCAACCACTGGAGGGAAATCCATCTGACAAGTCCCCTAGTCATCCAGATACAAACTCGCAATATGGGATGTTACTCCACCTCTCCCATGATGCTCTGGTATAGCTCGACTCACCTGAACATCCCACTCACCCTTATATAGAAACTCTCCGCCCTCTGGTGACGTGAAACGCACCCTGTGATGATCGCGGTCTAAAAAGGCTCGATAGGGAACCAACCAGTCCATCCTGAGAATGACGTCATAGCTCATCATCTCTAAGACATAGAGGTCCCAGAGAAAGTGACACCCACCAACCTCAAGGGGGAACTCCTTGCACCGACGCACACCAGATGTTCTAGTCCCCAACGAAGTGTCTAGCGTCATGATATTGGAAGAAGAAGAAACACATATCCCAAGGCTCTCCACAACGGGTACAAATATGAAACTATGCATAGCACCCGTATCAAAAAGTACTGAAGATAAGACAAAAGCTACTAGAATAGTACCTCTGACTGTAGAAGGTTCAGGATCCTGCTTCTACTGGGTCTGTTGCACTGCATATGTTTGTCCAGTGCCACGGCCCTGCGACACAGCCTGGCTACCCTAAGATGTCCCACCCTGCTGCCTCTGAGATCCTGGTGTCTGGCTACCATGACCACGACCTCCATCTCTGTCTGCACGCCCTTTCGTATTCCAGTTCCCCGACTGGTAAGACACCACTGGTCCTGCTCCCACATGCGGAGTCTGTACAGAACCCCTCTCACTAGCCACTGGTGAAAATTACCTACAAAAGCGCTGTAGATGACCCATCTTTCCGTAATCTTGGCACTCCATTGGATCATGTGGACACTATAGCCTCTTGTGCCCCTCTATACCACACTGGTAGCACATGACCTGGCCACCTGAAGCACTCTTATGACTAGTAATTCCACACTGAGAGAAGCCCATTTGTCTCTTCCTCTTGCCAGCAGAAATAGTACCAGTAACTAGTGCTGAACCACCCTGGCCCACACCACTAGATTCCCACAGGTTCCTCTCTGTAATCAGTGTCTGGTTCACAATAGCGTGTACTGAAGGCAACCTGAAAACATTCACCAGTGCTTTGATGTCATAAGGAAGACCATCCTCTAAACGTCTGGCTCTCAACATCTCATCACCCACCATCACGGGTGCAAAATGCTGAAGCTCGGTGAAATGAGAAGAATAGTCTATCACCAACATAGCGCCCTATTGCAGATTCATGAACTCTTGAGCTCTATCTGCCCTTAGTGTCTCTGGGAAGAAGAAATCATAAAAGACTGCCTAAAAGTCTTCCCATTCCATGTCTCTATGATGCTCTGATTGGGTGGTAACATCCCACCACCTCTTGGCGGAATCACACAGCATATATGTCACAAGTTTGACCCTCCACCCAGGAGGCATCTCAAGATGCTCGAAAATAGTCTGCATCGACCCCAGCCAAGACTCTGCAACCTGTGGTCCGCCATCCCCTGAAAACGTAGGAGGATGCTGCTGCTGGAAGATACGAGTCAGCTTAGCCATAGATGTAGCAGTCTGCGGTGCTCCCTGAAAGGTCTACATGAACCGCTTAAAGCCTTCACGGAACTACGCCTTCGTTCCTGTCTCTAGTATAACAGCTGGCGCCACATCTGGCTCTGCTGGGAGATCCACTAGAAGCCCATGGCCCACCATCTCTGGAGTATACTCGTTGCCACTCTCCTGGCGAACAATGTGCGGTCATCTAGGCGGCATGACACTGCAATGTCAAAGGCACGCCTTAGATTCAAGATTTATTAATGACTGAAAACAAAGGAACCACAAAGGGAACAGGAGGAAGAAGGCATTTCAAAATTTTCAAAACAAGACTACACGGTGTGTATACTGTCTACAGGGCGTGTACTTGACTTCCCTTCCCCTGCCTAAGTCCTTCTACATGGCTAATCCACACAGCTCCCATTGAACAAAAACTACATGGCGTGTATAATATCTACACGGCGTGTACGATGCTATTTTCCAACTGCCCGTGTCATTTGTGAAACGGCCGACTACTCGGCTTGCAACTACATGGCGTGTTACACCCACAAACGGAGTGTACATCACCCCATTTCCCATCCACATGGCTAACACCACACAGTATGTACTCAGACAAGACTATACGGCGTGTCCCACAGGTACACGACATGTTCAAGGTGAGGTGACACCGACCCGTGTTGTTAGTTACACGACCGAGTCCCCAGGTCACACTACACAACGTGTTCATCATTGACACGACATTTTCTGTACAAGAGTTCACCAACCCGTGTTGTTAGTTACACGACCGGACTTCGGTTCAACACTACACGGCATGTACAAAAGCTACACGGCGTGTTCACCCCAAGCTCTTACCTTCCCCATGTCGCCGCCAACACGGTTTGTGACACGGGAAGAGACTACATGGCGTGTACTCAGGGTACATGATGTGTACTCAAAAAATTCATTTTTCTTCCCAAAATAGAAGTCCATACACGGCATGTTTAAAGTACTACACAGCTTGTATACTGGTTTTCTAGACAGTATGCCTCAGAAACTTCCCTGAAACCCAGAAAATACCGAAAAACAACACCTAAGTGTCAAATTACGACCCGTGAGGGCCCATACTCTCCACGAATCAAAGTTTGACATCTTATCTGTACTATAACAAATAAACAGCTAATGATCCACCAAATTCCGGTCAATAGGGGCCATACTCCCCAAAAACCAAAGTTTGGCATCAATTCTATAAACCGGCTCACACAAGAAAATACCCTATCACAAAGCAGGTATTTATCAAGCAGCTATCACAATAGCATGATTTTCTAGAACAACAACTATCACAAGAACATGAAATTTCTAATGCACCTACATGGCATGGAAACTATGCATGCCATGTGATATCTAGCATGTGCCAATTATGATGCATGAGATGGAATACTCTCATATCATCGGGTTGCCACTAAATAGAACCCCTAGATAAAATATAAACAACACAATCCAAGTAAGTCACCCATTGGTGAAATCATATCAGCTGTAAAATTTCAAAAATCAAAAGAATTCAAAAAATACGAGGTAGACTGGATTTTCCCTGTACAAGGGTTAGCTACGACTGGGCATAGCGTATTACCAACTACCGTTCTTCTTATCCCTGAATATGGCTCCAAATAGTAATTCAAAGAAAAGAACCCCTTTGATACCACTTTGTAACGTCCTGAGTCCGGGTGCCACGCAACGAGTACCCTGAACCCGGTTTTCCACATGACCTCAAGCGCATTTCTCCAAACGCCAAAGGTTTCTGACTAGCAGCGAGGGCCTAGGTCTAATAGTGGGGAAACTATGCCCTCATTTTTCAAAGTGTAGCACAGCGTAATGAGAAATAAAACATACAACAAATAGCAGAAGCAGCAAACCATACACAACTGAAATAAACAACTGCAGTAGATATAACCAATTATATATAAGTAATGATGCAACATGTCTAAAGTTCTAAGAAAACATCCAGAACATGTTATACATCAATACAGTACAACAAAATGCAGAGTACAGAAAAACAAAGCAAAACAAATGGCAGCGGCATCGTGAGCCTAGGCTCGGTCCCATGCCCTCCTACTCCTCAGCAATAGTCAAGTGCCTGTATAGGGACTCTTGAACCTATCCATACCTGCATAAAAGTAATCTGTTTGGGCCGAAAAGCATGTCCCAAACAGGGTGTGAGAAATATATCTCAGTAGGCACCCACCAAAGGCCCGTTCCCAACTGCATGTAAGCATGCAACAAAAGTGTGCAGTAGTAAAATGCAATAAATTAGTACACAAAAGTAACTAATTAAAAGTTATATTTCCATTTTATTATCCATTTAATCCATTTAATTTAAAATATCACCACAGTGAATATTCTAAATAACCAACTAATGTCCTCGGACATGTAAACTCCTACCCTCAGGTAAACAGTATCAAACACAAGAATCTGCCCTCAGGCATAACAGAGTTTTCCCTTAGGCATAGGTACTGTTTCCCACAGGCACAGAATCAGCTACCCACAGGCATGGAAGAAGTTTACCTCAGGCCGAATAACTACTGCCCACAGGCTAAATAGTGCAGTGCCCACAGGCTAATCACAACAACGCCCTCAGGCTAAACAGGTAACCGAGCTATTCCCAACACGTAAAAATGTAGTAAACAAGAAATTCCTCTTGAGTAAATTCTAAAATTACTACTTTAAAGGAAAACCCTCGGGTATCCTAGCCAAACGACTAAAAGTGGAACACACCCCTGGGTGGTTCCGGATCCAAGCAATGATCCCAGCCAGTATTTTAATATCAAAAATAATCACCTACTCAATTATAGGTGTTTATTATAGTAATATCCTAATCCCCACGACACCCCAACATGGGTTCATGACACAAAAATGCACAAAACACATGACAGTTGGAAAATCAAACACCAATCCACCTACCTTATATGCCAACGAGCGGTATATGCGAATGATGATTCCAGAAACGCCTAAGAACAACGTAGATCTGAGGTAAGAAAAATTTCATTCAACCTCAAATAACTCCCATTAGGGAAATAATTGGTAAGCAACATGCTAGGAGAATAGAGGGATTACCCGCACGGTTCCAATGTGATCGACGGAAGTGAGATCGGATTCCCGGTGCTTGATCAGTTGATCCACGAAGAGTCAGCCTTCCTTCCGAGCTCCTTCCTCCGGTTCTAAGATAATCATGAGAACAGGGTTGGATACTGCCCATTTTAAGCGAAAAAACAAAGTACACGGCATGTACTTCCAAGTACACGACGTGTACTTCCAAGTACACGGCGTGTACTTCCAAGTCCACGGAGTGTACTCCCTTTATTTAATTGTTCCTCTGGCGGCACTGCCACACTATTCATCCGTCAACATGAGTACACAGCATGTACTCTTGAGTACACGGCGTGTACTGCCGCCCAGCTGGCGGCTCCTCCACCGCCTTGCTGTTTTCGCCTACCGACTGACTACACGACGTGTAAAGGACCACTACACAGCATTTAGTTAGTTCCTACACCCTTCGTCAACAACATTTCTACACGCCCTGTATACCCATCCCACACATCCAAAAGTACATGGAGTGTGGAAAAGTACACGGCGTGTAGTTCCAAAATTTGGGATTTTTCCCCATTTTCCATATTTTCTCAAAAACACTTAAGGAAAAAAGGAAAAGAAGAAGCTTGTACCTCAAAACTAAGAACCGGGTTCTTACATATTTTATGGGTAAATAACTATTTTATACGTTTTTATTTTCAATTCCTTCTAATAAGCAAGCCCGATTAAAAGAAACTTCTCGATTTCTTACGTATTTTAAAGTACCATCCATAATCTGTCTGAATACACCAATATTTTTTATAAAACCACTAAAGTTTTCATGAAAAACTATATTTTTTCATTCCTTTTCTATACAAACAATTATGACAAATACAAATGATTTTTCCAAAAGAACTCTTCTTTGAAAAGTAAAAAATGGTATTTCTCTAAAGAATTCTTCAATGATTTTATCAAAGTATTTTCATCAATTTGAACAGATCTATTGAATATTATTATTAATTGAGATTTATATCTTATTATTATCATATAAAATAATTTATTAAATGGTTTATGATCATTTTGACTATAAATGTGATACTTTAATATCATACGCCATATTACTCAAAATGGTTGGTGATTATGTTTACCAATTGGGGAAAGTTATTTACATTTCTTATGTATATGTTGTTTATGTTTAACACCATTAATATGATAAATTCATTGAAATTAGTTAGTTATAGTTAGGACTGATGTATTCCATTGGTGCATCGGTAGGTCTCATGAGACAAAACAGAAAAACAAAATTGGCTGAGGCCTTAACCATTTATTTTTAGATGCCTTAGATGGGGCCTTGACGGTAAGTTTATAATGTTAATAACTATGAATTCCCTTAATATGATATTATTAATTAATAAATCATGTAATTAGTCAACTAGTATAATATCCATGGTTAAGTTTCATGTGATTATTTATATATAATTATTTATTCATCTATTATTTCTTCTATATTATGCTCAAGATTTTGTTTTATTAGTATGTGTTTTAGTTATTCACATTGCATTATTGTTTATTTTTATGATAGATTTCACTATATTTTTTACCCTTAATAATCATCTGATATCACCCCTTTATTATGGTTTATTTTTCCCCTGTATTCAAATATGTATATTATGAATGACTTGTACGGATAATCTAGAAGTTATGGATGTTATGAATGAAGTTTCTATGTTTTCTTTCCTTTCAAATTGTAATGTAAAACTTTTGTTTGTATCTAGTTTTCCAAAACTACTAAACTCTTTAGTTCTTTTTTGATAAGAACACTTTTTCATAGTACTCATGTAATAAATTAAGGAATCGACTCTGAGCTACTAGGGTTGGGGTCTTTATAATCAGGCCCTCAAACCATCATATCTTGGCATTTTCATGGGTAATACCTCTATAACACCATACCCTATATTTTACAAAGGTTATGCATCCATGTAATAATGCCACAAACATACTACCTTCAACTCACCAAGTACTCCTAGAACTAATTCTGTTATTTTATTTTCAAAATAAATAAAACACAAAATGTGATAATAGATTCTCTCACAAGGATAATTTCCAAATTATTGATTTTATCTAAAGTATGTGTTAACCATTTCTTCCTTAGATAAAATTATTATTCTATATACATTGATAATTTTATCTCTCTATAATAATATAATATAGAAAATAATAATTCTCTTTATTCTTTTCCATAATTTTGGGTAATTATCAATTTAAGAAAATATTACCATTTCTCTAAAAATATTTGGAAATATAATTTCATAAAAAGGATTCCTATAAAAAATCCACTTGAGAATAGTTTCCATCATGATTAGAGGGGAGAGAGTTATGAATTTCCTTTCAAATCATAAGAGGAACCTATTTTGAACAAATAGACTTCATGGATCTCATAAAAAGGAATTTCAATGATGCTTGGACTCAATAGGATCACTAAAAAATGTCAACAAGGTTCTGATATTTTCAAGATGAAAAACCACAGACTAGTCCACAACATTAAGAATGAAAAATTAAATTCATAATTGAATTTTTAATTTAATCATTTCATAATGGTAAGTTTTATAAATTATACTATAAATAAGTGTTATGAATTTAAAAAATTTAATGAATTAGTTAGCATGATTTTTAGCAATCAAACCCATAAAAATGAGTTACAGGGTTGAGTTGGTGAAGGAGAAATGAAAAAGAAGTTTTTAAAATCATGTTTTCAAAAAAGAAGAATTGGGTAAGGGTAACATGGTTTTACCATTATAAATATTAGAGTTATCATATGAGGGTAATTGTTTCTACACTTATGTGGGTCTCCTAACCTTATGCAGTGCATGTAAAATCTTGGTTACCCTTGTGCATCTCAAACATACCCTTGTTCAATGTGAAAAAATTCCATCACACATTTATGTAGTGCCTAGGTACCCTTATGTAACTCCAAAGGTAACCTTACACATCATATAGGAATTCTATATTACCCTTATGTAGTGCCTATGTGGACTTATTAATACTTTGAAAATAAAGTTCTACCTTTACACAACATATGAAAAAACCATCTAACCTTTACATTAATAAAATAAAATGAAGTTACCTTTATGTAACCCTTCAAAACAAGATTTCAGCCTTACATAACCAATGAAATCTCTATGTTACCTTTTTGAAAAACTTTAAAGTCTTCATTTACATAGGTATAAGACCTTTTACCATTATATTGGCCCTATGCCACCCATAAGGGGAAAAGTAAACTTGAAATTTTTTAAATTTTCACAAAAAATTACATATAAATTATAATCAAAAGAGGGTTTAATTATCATTTAAAATGGAAAATGTTACAATTATCCCCCTATAATGACTTATCTTCCCTAAGAATTATCTCTAGAAATCTTTCTCAAACAACTCAGGTCACTGAGCTTGAACATTAGAATCTCTATCCCATGCCTCCTCCTAGATTTGTACATGCTACTAAAGGATCCAGAAAAGTGGTAGCATCATTCTATAAGTAATTTCTTATTATGGTCAAAGATCTACATTAGGCGATCTACTTAATATGAATTTGGATCCAACTCAATGTCCATGTATCCTATAACATGTGTATGATTGGGTGCGTACCTATGAAGCTGGGAAATGTAGAACACATCAAGCACACATCGATAACATGGAGGAAGTTCCTGATGGTACACCACTCTCCCAACTTGTTCAGTGATCTCAAAGGGTCTAAAAATCTATAGTATAAATTACCCTTTCTTCTATAAATGATGATTCTCTATCTGAGGTGACACTCAAAATAAAACTTTTTCACTAACAACGAGCTCCAAAGGTCATCTCCTATAGTCTTCAAATGATAAATTCCTACTATGAATGGTCACCAAGTGTATTTTGATCAACTACATCCACTTTTCTATCTCCTATTCCAAACTAGGACCAATAATTTTTCCTCACCAGAATCATTCCAACATAATAGTGAGTGGAATGTCCATTTATTGAGAGCCTCAAATTGTTCCATTAGAATTTAAGCCCATAAATTTTTGTTATAAATAAACTTCTTTAAGGATATTTTATAATCCCAATATCTATCAAATTCAAGGGAATATGCTCGAATCATATCCTTTCATATGAGAATTTTTATCTCTAACTATTCATCTGTCTAAGGATGGTATGTTGTGCCCAATATTAGCTAAGTCCCTAGATATTTATACAATTCTTACCAAAAGTGTGATGTGAAATGTTCATCCATATCAAAAATAATTCTCAAGGGAACTCAATGTAATAATAATATCACACATAAGTTCAACTTTCCCTAGTCATTTACTGAGTGAGTCTCTCTAAATAGTAAGAAATGAGAAACTTTCTTCAATCATTCTACAATCTCCCATACATAATCACAGCACATTATGGTCCTATTTAACCCCGTTATAACTTCTATCATGATGTCCTCGCACTTACACAAGGGTATAATAAGTGGCTATAGAAAACCAACAGGTTTCTAGTTCTTGGCCTTATCCTATATCAAGTAAGGCATAGGGATACAAACCTTGTGTTGTCTCTCTTCATCCCTGGATACGAGAACGGTCACATGAGTTTAGGGTATATATTTATCAAAAAAAGATATAAAGTTAATATAGAGGTTTGTAAATCCCCCATCAGCTTCTCCCTTATGGAAGCAGATACTACTACTATCCCATGAACAAAGATCACATTGTCACTACCCAATTACCACTCAGGTATTGGGTCACCTAAAAATAGTTGTTTCTACATTACAACATACTCTAGGTCAGTGTCATATATAACCTTTACTAGGTCTACTAGAGGGATTTTACCACTAATGGAGAACAATTAATCAATCCATGATCCTTAGAAGCATCCATCATCAACTCATCTAACAAGATAATCAAGCGCCACTACTCCTCTAAAGGCTTCTTGCCAAGATCCTGATCTGTAAGAGTCTTATGGAAAAGAGTATCTGTTATGATGTAACTATCCCCCTAGTGCATAAGACATATCAAAGTCAAGAATATTTATATACTCTACCCAGTGCCTCTAAATCATATTTTGGTCTAATTGTGTAAATATATACCATACTCTATTTTGGTTAGTGTAGATAAAAAACCTCTCACTGAAGAGGTAATGTCACTAACATTTAAAAGCATGGGCCATCGTTTCTAAATCCATTTCAGGAGTAATTTAGTTCCACTCAAGGGGTCACAACTAGAATGAACACTATCTACTAACTTCTCCCTATGCATCATTAATTATCCCAATAAAATGCTCCATGAACTTTAGTATATGGTGTATTTGATCCCTTGTTCAGGGAGTATATGCAATAAGGTTGTATTAAACATTCAATTCAGTTTAAAAAATTCTTCTTCACACTATTCTTACCACTAGAACTTTACTCCCTTGTTATTTATAATAGAAATAGGTGCTGATATATGAGGGATTTCATGGGTAAAATTATAGTAGTTACTAGATAAACCTAGAAATATCCTGATCTCTAACATATTCAAGGTATGTTTCTAGGAGACAACTACCCCCACTTTATCTAGATCCTTAGATATACCATCCCCAGACACCAAATTCCCTATGAATTTTACCTCCCAAATACAAAATTTAAACTTTGATAACTTGGTATAAATTCGATGTGCTCAAAGTGTATTCATAACTATCTCAAGATGTTTGGAATGTTTCACCGGTGTCAGCAAGTAGATTAGGATGTTTTCAATGAACACTGCAATGAATGAGTATTAATGCGGATAAATGGTATTGCTCACGAGGTTCATAAACAATATCAGAACATTTGTTAAACTAAATGACATCGCCTGATTTTTATACACCCCATAACTATTATGAAACACTGACTTGAAAATGTCCTCCTCTTTAACCCACATTTGGTGGTAGCCTGATCGAAGATCAATCTCGGATAACCACTTGGCTCCTCGCAACTGATCAAAAGATCATTGATATTGGGTAAAGGATATATTTTCTTCCCCATAACTTGGTTAAAATTTTTGTAATTGACACAAATTAAAAGACTACTATCTATATCCTTTGAGAACAATATAGCTTAATCCCATGGTTAAGTACATGTCTTGATAGATCCCTTTTACTTCATGTTCTCAAGCTACACCTTGAACTCCTTTAACTTAATAGTGACATATGATATAGGGGTACCTAAATGGTTTGATTACCCATCATGATATCTATCTCAAACATAAGTCTTTTATTGGTAGGAATTATTACGAAGTTTTTAGAGAGAAATTTCTGATAAGGATCTACGATTGGAGAAACGTTGAGGGGGATACAACTAATCCCACTTATAGATCCAAGACCACCATTTGTGTCATGATCATCTTGATATAACTCAAGTCTAGACCAACTCTATGTAATACTTATTCCCATTTTCCATTCATCACATACCTATCTCTCTTAGGTAAAGTAAAAGATACATTTTTTATAGTGATTAATGTATGCTTGAAATATGGTCATCTAGTTCATGCCAAGAATAACATTGAAGATTATCATCAATATTACCATGAAGTCCCAAAAATTTCCATAACTAGTGACAAATATAGGAAAATTGGTCATTATTGAAAATGATCTACTTTTATTCCTAATTTTTTATCATGGGATAGCAACTCAAAGGATAACTTGACTGGTAAGTCAATTCCATCAATTACTTATATAGATATAAAGGAATTTGAAGCACCAATATCAAACAAGGTAGTAGATAAGGTAATTGTGATCAAAACTATGAATCATATAGTATATGGTCCCTCACCACCATCAGATGGTGTCTAATCTGCTGCATAAACATGGCTTGCCACATCTCTATAAACCTATCAATGACACGCCTGAGTCCTCATCCTCTTGGACTTCTCTAGAGGACCCCATTTAGATCTCTAGTTTCTTGACCAAATCCAACTTTCCACCTTATATAATTCTATCCTAAAATCGTTTTTTAAATAGATTTGGGGATATCCCTTCATTCCACATTTTTGGTAGTTTTTTTGAGGTTATGAGAAGTCCTTATAGTAATGTTTGATCTTCCAATAATGGAAGTATTATGGGTCACCTCTAGAGGGAACCAAAGGAGATTAACTCTGTTCCTCTTACATACCACTATTAAGATATACATCCTTATTATTACTAAAAAAGTTACTCACTATAGTAGTATAAGGACCATCCACTTGAACATTGAATGGTAAAAGAATACCAACTATGTGAACCTCTTCCAAAAATATTATTGATGTTCAAGTACTTTCATAAAAACATTAGGTATGATGCTAAGTTAAATATCTAGACCTATTTCATGATGTTTTGATGAAGTTTAATCCTAACCCTTCTTGGAAATAAGTGGGTCAATATGAATAATCTCGGTAAAATGAGTGTAGTCGGCAACCACTATCATGGAACCTTATTGTATCTCTATGAGAACCTATACTCAATTAAGATTTATTATATTATGAAATGAATCCATGAATAATGGTTCCTTAAAGTCCTCATATGTGAGTCCTTCACATCAAAAAGCATGTCCCATGACACCCAAACAGTTCTTAGTAAGTCCCTACAACCTAAACACCACCAGCTTCACCTTCCTTCCTTAAAACATCTTGATGAGATCAAAGATACCCTCAATGATTTATTTATAATCCTCGACATCCTATAGTTCCCCATTACCCTGAAAGGATAAAGGATTCAAGAGATTAAAATAAATGGATTAGTATACCATTAATATCAGTGTAAGGACTCATGGATGGAGTGGGACTACTGCCTACACCACTGGGGTAGGTTCAAGAGCATTATCTATATCACCCTCCTATAAAGAAAGTGGTAGAATAAGAGCATCAAGAGAACCCCTGCCCACATCAACTATAAGTACAATCAATATTCTCTAAGGTGGCATCACCTGTAAAATTAAGGTAATAATTAGAACATATGTTGTTATATCCTAAATATTCTAAGGGATCACATAAAGGTTTCCATATGATTCTACCCATAACCCATGGTATAACACTCCCATAACTAACCAAAATATAATACTTACATGTTAGTCAAATTCATCACATATATACTTAAAACATAAGAATATTCTCAATTTAACCAATTTATTCCAATATAGATATATCATAACAGCATGGAAATTGATATATCTCACATAAAAAATACAAGTCTATCTCAAATAGATATCATAATCCAAGGTGTTAAATTTAGAAACTAATATGAATCATAGAAATATGAATATATATGTAATTTTATCCTATGTTCCTATTCATGATGTACAAGTGCACCCAAAAATCTCCAAAAATAGTAACAATAATCCTGAATGTGGTAACTCAAAGGTCTGTGACAAATGAACCAGCAAGGAACATGAAAACTCCCCAACCCGAGTCCAACATAGTATTATACTTTCTATAATGTATTGGTTTATTCTACGAAGAAAAATAGAAAACTATCAATGGATACCATTTTTTAATTCCCTGGTCCAAGCCACCAGTTCCGAACCAGAGTACCACATAATCTCATGCGTACCTCTTCATATGTAAGAGGATGACAACTAGAAGTAAGGGTATAAATACATTAGTGGTGAGAATATACCCTTTATGCATGTAAAATTGTCGCATATCCACCGTTCAAAGGTAAAATGCTCTACTAATGTTTATATAAGCACTCTAGTTGAATCCTCGGTGATAGTACAAATTTTTGAGTCATTTTTTTATGATTTTTCTTTTTAACGGGGGGGGGTGTTTGCAGAGGCTAGATTAAATTATTGATTGATGAGTATTGATTTAAAAAAATTATAAATATTTTGCTGATTTCATTAATTTATATTTAAGGTTATGATATCCTTTAACTTTTCTTTATATTGCATTAAATTAACACCCACCTCACAAGATGATTTTGATCGGAATTATCTAGTATTGAGGCTTTAATCTAAGCCTTAACTTAACTAGGGTTCAAATATTAATCAAAAAAATTATTATAGTTTATTTATGGTTCCAATAATCCATGTAATCTATATGTTAAATAAAAAATGTCATTAATCCATGACATTTTTAAGTTTAACATACACAATGTTAACCTAAAGAATATTCCAAAAGAAAAATCCCCCAATCCCTTAACATCCCCAAATTATGACTTAATTCAATGGTAGATATAATAATAATTTGATATGGTTAGTAATATGGTAATATTTTTTATGGTGATGAATTAGAAATATAATAAAAATAAAGAGATAAGAAAATAGTTGTGTGATAAACACACACAAGAACTAGGAAGAGAATTAAAATACACTTTTGATTGAATGAGAAAGTGAAATAAGGGATTGTTTTTAACTTGATCTAAGAAATTTTAAGAACATTAATATTAAAATAAATAAGGTATATTATAATAAGATATTATGAATAAACTTTCATTAATATTTAAATAAAATCACAACAAAACACATAAAATAATACAATTGAAAACGGACTGAAAAAACATGAAATCAAAGAGAGGAGGAAAGGTATATAAAGTATACAATATAGTTTTAAGTCCCTACCAAGAATTTTTAATGTCTATTTTCATTCCAATATATCCTATTTTTTCCTAAAATTCCAACCCCTTTTAAGGAGAATATGGGGATGAATTTATAACCCAAGGTGGTGGATTGTTTGTATTCCAAATCTAACCCTACACTTGGCTCACAAATTTGAAACTTTATACATCCAAATATGGAGAAATATTATTCTTAAAAGTTTTATATGTGTATATGGAAATTCTACACTAAAATTTTTAAATCAATTGGACATTTGGATCCTAAGTTATGTCTATCTGACTAAACAATGTTCTTCTGTCCATTTTAATCCATACTATTTCAAAGGACACAATGTGAATAGGTTTTTGGATAGAAAGACACCACAAAATCAAAACCATTTCTTCAAAAAAGTTGTGATTGTATATATTTTATTTCACACCACAAAATCTCATCTCAATTGGATTTCTA
This sequence comes from Viscum album, assembly GCA_963277665.1. Taxonomy (NCBI): domain Eukaryota; kingdom Viridiplantae; phylum Streptophyta; class Magnoliopsida; order Santalales; family Viscaceae; genus Viscum; species Viscum album. The sequence continues at coordinate 560,153,330 of OY728141.1, forward strand.
GATTGGTAGAAAATTCTAGTATTGTATTCTACTTTGAAATAATGGATAGAATGGTGGGATGTACTTTCATAGATCAATTGGGCCCATTATTGGTTGAGTTGGGCCTTAAAATTCTTATCCAATCTTAAATGTATTATCTCTGGACTTATGGTGTAGAAATAGAAAATTTAGACTTTTGGATTGAGCCTATAAAATATAACATCATAGATGGACTATTTTATTTAAAAAATCTATTGTCCTTCTTATGTGGTTCATATGATCCTTCATATGGGTGAATTGGCCCATGATCCAGTTTAATTAATTGTATTAAATTGAATTAGGAACCCTAAAAACAAGAATAAAAAGATTAGGATAAGCAGGGTGAGAGTTAAAATTAAAATAGTGAAATTACTCGAATTTGGATTAACCCAAATAATGCTCAAAAAGTATATTTAGTATTAAAAGATGTGTATTTCACAAAAATTATGTAGTTTAACTTGAAAATCACTAAATGTGGTAGAAAAAAATTTATTAATAAATGAATAACATAAAATCCCCCACACTTATGCTTGTGCATGTCCTCATTTACATCAAATATAAAACACAACTAAATCATTTTCACCCACCAAAAAACATTACAAATTTTTTTTCTCCAATTAGAGGGTCTAGACTACTTCACTCCTATATAATGAATTCCACAAAAAATTCTATAGAAAAAATGTTCCACAAATTTTTCATTTTTCATGCTCAAAATTCTAAATGGAAAATTTGTGCACTCATAACTCACTCCTCTCAAGATGATAAAATTTTTTAAGAAGGCCCACTCATTCACAAAAAAAGTGAAAATCCTAGAGTTTTTAAGAGCTATTAGCTTCCATTACCTATTCTAAAGTTCAAAATAATAAAAAGGCCTTATTTATGGGGGTCTAGTATCTATGGGATGGTTGGAATATAATGGCCAATGGATAGGAAAAGAGGGGTAAAACATATATATGGAAAAAAGAAAATAACAGTTTTTGTGAAATGGAACATGGAAAGAAATAGAAACACGTATTTAGAAAGGAATGAATTTGTGAAGTAAGACAATATAGGGAGAAAATTTTAAGGGGATTAAATGATGAAATATGTATAAAAACACAAAATTTCTCCCAACGACACAGGAAAAGATTTTACAAGTGTTCTGTTTTTTCTTTTTTTCTATCTTTTTTTTGAAAGTTGAACTTGAAACAAATCTCACACTCATCTCAAAACCCATATTTAATCTCCTCAAGAAAATAATTTTAATAGTTATAATAATCTCAATGGTTTAGTAAGAGTGATTTTTAACCCACCCAAGACACAACTCATTCTTTGTTTTTCATTTTTTTTATTTTTTTCAGTTTTTTTAACACTTTTCAATATCATTTATAAAAGATGTCATAAAAATATATAAAATCTCAAAAATTATTGAATGAGAATATCTTCCCCACACTTAAATGTATTTTGTCCCTCAATAATATTATGACACATTGAATATCAAGGAAAAGGTACCCAAAATGAAATCTATTCCCCCCCACACATTAATTTCAATAAATTATGCAATGAAAATCCATATAGATGTTGGGTGGGATAAGGTTTTGGGATTGTAATGTGGATATCAAAAAATAGTTTTCATAGGCTCAAAGAGGCTTTCAAAATGAGGATCAATTTAAAGGTGATGAAAGGATATTTGGCTATTGTGAATCTTATGTGGCTTAGAAAATGATTATATCATATTAATGTGTGGAAAAGTAATAAATTCAGCTTGAAGATCTATAAACTCAAGACTCACAATCAGGGGTGAATACACAAAAAAATGAAAAGATGGTCATAGGTGATCTTGGCATGGAAGCTAATATTGTTCCTCGTAGTTGGGGGAATAAATTTCTATATAGAAAAATTGACCATTAAAAATTTATTATTCTTAACACAAAAATTGTTTATCCAAATTTATGTTGAAAATAAAAAAAAAATTGATGAAAACAAGTCATTAGACTCCCTAAAAAGGTGGTCAAATTTTTAAAAAGTTAACGGTGAGTAATTAGGACTCTTTTTTTATTTTTTTGGGTTTTTTAGTTTTTTTTAAAATACACACCCACACAAAATAGAAATAGAAAAAAACGGGATTGATAAAGAAAGTCATAAAAATTGAAGAGAGAGGAAGAATAGAGAGAGAGAGAAGGATGCATAATAGAGAAAGAGGGAGTTAAAGGGAAATAGGTTCCCCCTGGTTTTGATTTGGTGGATTTTAATCTCTATCTATTGGTTGGTCAGTGGAAGTCAATGTGGTTCATAGGGTGTCTTTCCTATCATGGTGATGCTTAAGCTGATACCCATTAACTATAAATTTCCTTTTCAAATAAGGGCCTTGGATTTTCACTGCTCCAAATAGGAAAAAGTTAGTAATAATAAAAGGACCTTCCCAATTAGAATTAAGCTTACCTGGGTGAAGTAGAAATCGAGTGTTAAAGAGGATTACCTTTTTATCTTTGGGGAATAAATTTCTTAGGTTGTGTTTATCATGGAATGCCTTATCCTTTTCTTTGTATAGATTGAAATTCTCGTAAGAATCTAGAAGAATCTCCTCCAATTCATTTAACTGCAACAATCTCTCTTTAATAAATTTATCACAATCAAAATTAAAATTTTTGATATCTAAAAATGACTTATGTTGTATTTCAACCAGTAAATGACATGATTTATCAAAAACAATCCTAAATAGAGAAATCCCATTTAGTGTTTTATATGTAGTTTGATAATACCAAAGTGCTTCCCCAAGTATTTCAGGTCAGTATTTTCTTGTGGGATTAAAAATTCCCTCAAGAACTCTTTTCACTTATCTATTATAAATTTTATCCAATCCATTTTTTGGGGGTGATTTTTAGTTGAAGTATTATGAACAACCCCATTATTTTTAAAAAAATATTCCATTGTCCTGTTATAGAAATGATTTCCTAAGTCACTTATCAAGTCACACATTATTCTAAATCAGTGGAAGGTGTGGGTTTTTAGGAACTCACTATTAGTATGTAAAACAAACTTTCTAGTGGGTTTATCTTTGACCCACCTAGAAACATAATTGACCAAAAAAAATAATGTATGACAATTGTAAGGGGGAATAGTCCCATTAAATCAATACCCCAAACATCAAATATCTCAAAAACTATTAAGGGATTTTAGGGGAATTTCATTTCATATGGAAGTTGTGCCTAAATTTTGGGCTGTCAGATATGATTGAAAGACCTCATGTGAGTCCCAAAATAGTGAAGGCCAAAAGAATCTTGTGTCAAGGACCTTTTGGGAGGTCCTTTTTGGTCCAAAGTTCCCACCACCAGGCACTGAGTGTCAAAATTCAAAGATGGAGGAATGTTCATCTTCATGAATTCATATTTTAATTACCATGTTATCCCTAGTTTTCCAAATTTTATTGTCTTCCCAAAAATATAATTTTGAATCACTTTTAAGATTCACCCTTATTTCTTTTGAAAGAAAACCTGGAAAAACACCAGAAACCAAATAATTTATAATTCAAGTATACCATGGTATTTTTGGAGGGAGTGTTGAATGGTCTGTAAAAATGATGATTTGGGCACCTAAGAGATAGGTTCATAATTTATCCAAGACAAAAAAAACAACTAAAAATTTCTTTTTTAGTCATAGTATAGTGAGATTGAGTTTCATCCAATGTTTTTGAGGTGTAATAGATGACATGAGGAATATTTTCTCATCTTTAACCAAGAATAACCCCAATGATCTAATAAAAAGCATCACACATCAATTAAAAGGGTAAGGACCAATCTGGAGGTTGTATTTTCATAGCATATGTAAGAACAACTTTGAGTTCAATTCTTGAAAGCATCTTAAAAAGGAAATTAACATCATTTTAGAGTAATAGAGTGAGTTGGAGGGAAATCCTAGTAAATTTATTGATGAATCTATGTTAGAAAAAGTCATGGAAAAATAATTAACAAATGTTTCAAACTGATGTGGGTTCAGTAAGTTATTGGATCACCTCAATTTTTATTGGATCAACTTGAATACCCTCTTGTGAAAAATGTTCCCAAGAATAATCCCATTAATATCTATGAAGTGACATGTTTTAAATTCATCATAAGGTTACATTTAACACACTTTCATAAGGAAAAAGTGAGTGAATGAAAGCATGATTCAAATGAATCACCATAAATGGTAAAGTCATACATGAATACCTCCATGAAATACTCAATGAATTCAGAAAAGATGCTCATAATACACATCTAAAATTTTCTAGGGGAATTGAAAATGACAAAAGGAATTCTCTTATATGCATATGTTTAAAAGGGGGAAGTTAATGTATTCTTTTCTTGGTCCTAAGGTTCTATTGGGATTTGGAAGTAGCTGGTGTATCCATCAAGAAAGAAATAATGTGACATTTTGGATAATCCTTATATTATTTGATCAAGGAAATAAAGAGGGTAGTGATCTTTTTGTGTTTCAGCATTTAATTTTTGATAATCGATGTGTACACGCCATTTCGTTTTCACTAAAGTTGTGATCGCCTCTCCATTTTCATTTGTGGAAATGGTTATCCAACCCTTTTTAGGTACCACTTGAATCAGACAACCCCATTCACTATCACAAATTGGATTAAAAATACCATCTTGAATAATCTTAGTAATCTCTTCCCTAAAAACCTCATGTATGAGTGGGTTGAGTCTTTTTTGTGGTTGTCTGATTGTGTTGGATGATTCTTCAAGATGGATGTGATGCATGAAAATAGTGGGGTTGATTCCTGGCATGTCATCTAGGGTCTAACCTAAGGCATATTTGTTTTCCTATAACACATGAACATGTTAGTACTCTTCATTTTTAGTATGTTAATCATAGATAATTGTGGGATAAGAGTAATCATGTAAAGGGGGTGAATATATCAGGTGTATAGGGAGGGGTTTCAGGTCGATTTTATCCTTTATTTGTGGGCTAGAAAACTTAGGAATGGATGAAGGGATTCCACTTGTAATTTATTCATTTTAATTAATATTTTTCAGCTGGAACAGTAGATATCATAATTGATATGGGATTTAAGATAGTTTTTAAGATCCTCTAGATTGATGGTGCTTATGAATGATAGGTCTATATCAACTTCCCAATTTATGACTTAGCTAATTGTGGTGAAAAATTCAAAAACTACTCTCTATTTAGAATATTATGAACATGATGGAATAGGGGTTAATACACTATCATAAGTTTCATCAAAAGAATGTATTAAGAATGTAGAGTAATCCTTAGATGGGTATCACATGTCTTGAAAAATGATGAAGTTGACAAGTTCGTCACCAAATTCCATGGATAGGATGCTCGCATGGACATCAATCTTAGTTCAAGTTGTCATGAGGAATGGTATTCCTAGAATTAGGGGAGATCGAGAAGAATTATTCTCACCTTTAATGTCAAGGACATGTAAATAATCTTAAAAGATAATATTTTTGACCTAAACAAGTACATCTTCAATTATTCCCTCAAAAATAGAAGTGCTTCAATTGGATAACTGGATGAAAACACTAATTGGGTGAAAAGTACCTAGACCAAGGTTGGATAATATGGATTTGGTAATGACATTTATAATGGATCCTTGGTCTATGAGTGCATCATCAAAATTGGAACTCCTTATTTGGCATGGAACTGTAAAGGTCCCTGAATATTTTCACTTCATGGGTATAGACTATTGGGTTGAAACATTATCTATGGTCCCAAGTTGTCTCTTATGAGTGCTCAATTCGTTAAGAAAAATTTCATAATTAGGGATTTTTTTGATGTCATATAAGATGTGAATGTTTACCTCAACACATATAAACATGTCGATCATTTTAGGATTAGGTTCAAAGAACATCCTGGTCTTAGAGACAAATTGAGGAAAATGAATTGATTTCTTTAGAGGAATGGAAGGAGGTAATGAAGTGGATTTAAGTTATTTTTTGGATTTTGGTTCTTTTAATTTTCAATCTCATCATTCAAAGGTTCATTTTAGGATCCATCATGAGGTATGGAAAGTTTTTTTCTTGAACAAAGTGAGATCACACTTACATTACCCTTGAGGTTGGGAAACAGTTGATCTAGGAGTGGGATGAATTGGATTGTTGTTACTGGATTAGGTGGGATGAAACTTGACCAATTTGGGTTTCAAAGTTTTTGAGTCTAGAATAGGTTAAGGCAGAAATATCTTCTGCAACACTTTCCCATGCATACATAAAATAAGAGGCATGTACTAAAGTTGTGTTACCTTGATTTGGGTTCTTGAGAAATTTCTTGTATTGGGTTGGGAATTGGTAAGTCACGTTAGGATAGTGGAATCTAGAAGGAGAAAGATGATGATTTTTCCTTTGAGGTTGAGGAACAAAAGGATAAGGTTTTTTGAAGTTACTGCCACCTTTACCATATTGTAATTGGTTTGGATATTGAGGAGGGAATTGATGGGGATGATAAATTGGATTAACATACCTCAAGCCTGGGTTATAGGTATTAGAGAAGGGATTAGAGTGGGGTTGTTTGGAGTTTCTAATGAACTAGCCTAATTTTTCAGGTATGGTGTTCCATTAAACATATATTTTATTAAACTCCATTGAACTAAAAGAATCGGATGGATCATCTTGAAGTTGTAGACATGTGTCAGTTGGATGAGATGGTGAGCTGCATATTCCACAATTCTTGATATGTCCAGGGAATAGAGATTGTGGAGAATATGATTTTGGGGCTTTGGTAGCCATAGTTAGTTCTCAAAAAAGACCTATAAGTTCACTCATCCACTCTTTAAACTTTTTAGGCTCTATATATTGGTTCTCCTGGACAAGCTTGACTTGATCATGTGCTCGAGTATGGAATTATTCTACGTTTGGAGCCATGTTTCTTATTAATTACCGTGTAGCTGTATGATTGTTTTCCACAAGATCACCAAAACATGTGTCATCAATGAGTTTTATATACATTTCTAATAACCCTTAATATAATTATTGAATCAAGATTTGGTCATGTATTTGGTGGTGTGGGTTTCTTTCCACGGGATTTTTGAACCACACTCAGTACTCATGGAGTGATTCATTTTGGAATTGATGGATACCACTTATTTCCTTTCATATAGAAATGGTTTGAGAAGTTGGGAAGAATTTATCTAAGAATAGTCACTTAAAGTAATTAAAATTGGTTGTAGAACCATAAGAGAGTTAATAGATCCATGAATTGGCGGTGTTAGCTCGGAAGAAAAGGAATTCTTGATGTTTGATTTGTTCTTCAAAAACCCCTTGATGATTCATGGTAGAGCACACCACTTGGAACTCTTTTAGGTGAAGATGTGGATCCTCACTAGATATCCCATGTAAATTAGGTATGAGATGAATAAAAAAAATCAGTTTGAAATCAGCCTCAATATTTGGATATTGAATACCATGGTTTTGGTAATTCATATCAGGGGCAGTGAGTTCTTTTAAGGTCTATTCCCTAGTATTAGCCATATCTCGAACAATTGGATCGGCTATGAAATGGTATTAATGGATTTTATTATCCATAATATTCATCATAAGTCTATGAAGTGTTATCTAAAAATCTAGGTCTAACAAATCCAAATTATTGTTTGGGATACAATGGTTCATTAAGAGATTTTTGTAAAGGATGAGGAAGGTGCATTTTTCTTTGTGCTTTTTTATTTTTTTTTTGTTTTTTATCTTTTTTTTTGTTTTTTAAATAAAAAACTATCAATTATTATTTACATGATCCCCATAAATGGAATTATTTTAACCATGGATAATTCTCACCTATTGACCATTCAAAGGTCCAGTGCTCTGTTAATGTGTATAGCAGCACGCAAGTCATATCCTCAGTGATGGTACAAATTTTAGAGTCAATTGTTTCTGATTTTTCTTTTTAATGGGGGGGGGGTTAGTTTGCAGATATTAGATTAAATTATTTATTGGTGAAGATTGATTTAATAATTTGGTAAATATTAGGATTATTTCATTATTGGGGATTTAATTTTATGATTTCCATGAACTTTGATTTATATTTCATTAAATTGACACCCACTTCACTAGATGATTTTGATCGGAATTACAAAGAGTTGAGGCTTTAATCCAAGACTTAACTTAAATAGGGTTATAATATTAATCAAAAAATGTTTATTATAGTGTATTTATGGTTCCAATAATCCATGGAATCCACACGTTAAACAAAACATGTCATTAATCCAAGACATTTTTAAGTTTAACATACACAATGTTGACCTAAAGAATATTCAATGAGAAAAATCTCTCAATCATTTAACATTCCAAAATTATGACTCACTCCATTGGTAGATTTACTTAGCCATTAAGATAGTTATTAATATGGTAATATGAATTTATTGCGGTGAATTAAAAATAGATTAAAATTAATGGGATAAAAAAATATTTGTGTGTCGAACACACACACGAATGGTGAAGAGAATTAAAACACACTTTTGATTGAATGATAAAGAAAAGAAGGGATTGGGTTTTAACTTGATTTATTAAATTTAAGAACATTAATATTAAACTATATAATGTATATGAGAATAATATATGATGAAGAAAATTTAAATAATATTTAAATAAAATTAAAAAAATACTTACAAGATTACAATTGAAAACGAACAGAAAAGAACATGAAATAAAAGTGCAGAGGAATGGTATCTCAAGTAGAAACTTGATTTTGGTAGGTCCTATTAGAAATTTGGAAAGGATATGTTCATGGTAATGTATCCTATTTTTCTCTGAAATTCTAACCCCTTTCAAGGAGAAGAGGGTGATGAATTTATAGCCCATGGTGGTGGACTGTTTGCATTCCAAATATTCCCCTCCACTTGGATTGGAAATTTTATACTTTATAAAACCTAATATAGAAAAATATTCTTATAAAAACTTTTAGATATGGATTTGGAAAGTATATACTAAAAATTTAGTATCCATTGGACTTTTGAGACAATTTTATGGATATTTTACTAAACAATGTTCTGGTGTCCATTTTAATCTAGACTTTTCGAAGGCCATAATTTGTATGGGTTTTTGGATAGTAAGATGGCCTAAAATCAAAACCATTTATTCAAAAAAGTTATTCAGATATATCTTGGATTTCAAAAAACAAAATATCATATCAATTAGAATTATATACTAGTAGAAAAGTGAAGGATTGTGTGCTACTTCACAATCTCGAAAATAATGGTGGGATAGACTTTTATAGATCAATTGGGCCCCTTATTCATTGAGTTGGGACTTGAAATTAATATCCAAGCTAAAATGTATTTTCCCTGTGCTTTTGGTGGAGAATCAATGAATTTGGACTTCTGTCACTACCACAGATCTGGGTAAAGGATGCGCTGACTTTTATCAGCGCTAACAAGAAAGTGCTGATTAAAGGGGGGTCTTTATCAGCACTAGCTAAAAGCGCTAATAAATTTTTTTAGTAAAAAATATTATTAATTTATAAAAAATTATTATATTTATATTCAAAAATATTTTTTATTTGTATACATTAAATAAAAAACTCATGTTTATAATTAATATTTATATTTTCATAATTTAAATATATATATATATAATGTTTTTTAAAAAAGTATTTATAAAATTATAATTAAATAAATATATATTTAAATAACTATAAGATTATAATAAATTTGATTAAATAATAAATATATTTATTATATTTATCATATTTATAATTATATATTTATAATTATAAATAAATACTTTTTAAATATATATATTTATAATTATAATTGTAAATAAATATATGTTTCCAATAAATTTGATCAATAAATTTATTGATGCGTGAGTATAATTGATGTTCATATGTTTTGAATTCATCATGAATGTTCATTTACACATTACACCCTCATTACTATTCATGTCGTCCATATATATGTGATGAATCATTTCTTGTGATCTATACTTTATAGGTATATATCAATATATATATTTATAATTATATACAAATATTTATAAAGATATTTATAATTATAAATATATATATATATATATATATAATTATAAAATTATAATAAATATATTTATTATACTTATAAAGTTATAAATATATATAATTAAATAAATATATTTATAAATTTATGTTTTTTCTCACTTTCATTAAAGAAAGTATTCTCATTTCATGTTTCAAAAGTGTTTAATCACTAATTGGAATTTTCAATGGTTTTTTATAAATAAATATAGATATATTTAAATAATTATAAAATTATAATAAATATATTAACTATATATAATTATAAATATAATATAAATATTTATTATAAATTTATAATTTTTAATAAATAAATATTTATTATATATATATATAAATATAAATAATTATTTATTTATTTATAGTTATAATTATAATTATATATATATATATATATGTAAATGATTATAAAATTATAATAAATATATTTATTATACATATAATGTTATAAATATTTATAATTAAATAAATGGATTTATAAATATATACAAATATATATAATTAGAATTCTAAATAATACAGATATATTTAAATAATTATTAAATTATAATAAATATATTACTTGTATATATTTATAAAATTATAAATTTAATAAATATATATTTTTTATAATTTTATAATTATTGAAATATATATATATAATTATAATTCTAACTATAAATAAATATATATTTATTATATCTAAAAATAAATATATAAAAATTTATAGTTATTAAATAATTATAAAATATAAAAACTATATACATATATTTACAATTATAATTATAAATAAATATAGATATATTTAAATAATTATAAAATTATAATAAAGATATTAATTATATATAATTATAAATACAATGAATATATTTATTATAAATTTATAATTATAAATAAATATATATTTATTATATATATAAATATATATATTTATATATTTCTTTATTTATAGTTATTATTATAAATATATATTTATTTATTATACATATAATTATATAAATATATATAAAAATATAAATAATTTAATATCATTATAGTTTTATCAATTTTTTTGTATCGTAGATAAAAAACATGTTTTATCAGCGCTTTCTATTTTAGTTATAATAAAACATAATCTTATCAATGATTTTTAGCTATCACTGATAAAAGGTTTACCCACTTTTATAAATAAACTCTAACAGTCTCCTTCTCTCGCACGCCTCAAGCTCTCACGGAATCCGAACCCTGTCGTCAACTCCTCCTCCTCCTCCTCCTCCTCCACTTCCACTGACACCTCCTCCTCCTCCACTTCCGAAAATCCATCCTCCATAGTTGCGAATCCCTCCCCATTCATGGACATCACCTCTACTGCTGAACCCCATATGATATGAACCTCACCTCCATCGTGTGACGAACCCCACCTACACCCTAAAACCTTCCTTTTCTACGAACCCACCTCATCCACGTACCCCACCTCTGATGTTGAACCCCACCTATATTGTGAAGCCCTTATCCTCTGTAAACCCACCTCCTCCATGAACCCAGCTTCTCTGGTTCTACCACTATGAGTATTCTTGTAGTGCTCTTAGTATTTGCCTTTTATTTTCTTATTGTGAAGTTTTCTATGATCAATTCCATGTCTATAACATTTCTATTTTCAATCATGGATATTGATGAGATTCTAGGGATATAAGGTGTATTGTCTAAATCATCATTTTTGATGAATTTCTGGTGTAGATTTGATGATGATCATTATATTGGAGTGGGTCTTGGTGCATTAGATACCTATTTCACCAATGAGATAATATTCAATGAATATTCAGGATTAGAACTTGATACCTTTTTATAGGTATATAGTAAAGGATGTTTTGGGTGTGGATATAGGATACCTAGGATAAACTCTATAGATCCTTCAGATAAATTGGGTAAAATAAACATGTTCTTTTTATTGAAATTAGATTGGTAATAAATATCTTTTTAGAATCATTAGGATTCTCATTGTTGACTTCTTAATTTTTTTTACATTGCATATTTATTTCCATAATGTTATTATTGTTATCAGATAGTGCATGTAATTTGATCAATTTTTTTTCATTGAAAATGAACTACATAAGTAAATTTTAGATTAATATATTTTTATTAATAAAAAATTATAATAACTGATAAATAATAAATTTGAGTGACATTAAAACTATGAGTCTAGTTTGTGACTACAACAAAAACCTCCCATGTAGTAATGTATCTACTATATCAATTATTTTCATCGATGGGTGGAAATATATTTTATGAGGGTAATGATTATGTCTATATTGGATATTTGGATATAAAAACTATTTCTATTGGACATATATTTAAGTAGCTAGGTATAATGATAACCCATTTTTCTAGAGTAATTTTGGATTATAGAGAGAAACATGAGTCAATATGTCCTACTATCATTGAAAAGTTCCTAGATGCATCTACCAAGGACTTCTCTAGGTTACCACCCAAGTTATAGGTTGAGTTTATTATTATTTTTCTTTCTAGGTGTAAATCATATATCTATTCCACCATATAAGATAGATCCTATAGAGCTATGAGAGAAGAAGGCTCAATTGAACGACTTTGAGGTGAAGGGGTTCATATGAATGATTATGTCCCCTTGTAGTGCCTTATTTTTCTCTATAAAAAAATAAATGGATCATTGATAATAGGTGTGGACTATTAAAGGTTATGATAAGTGATATAAATGAAATTATATCCAATTATACGTATTGATGGACTATTTGATAAACTTAGAGGTTCTAAAGTGTTCTCTAAGATAGATTTGATAACAAGTTATCATTAGTTTATGGTGAGGTATTTTGATGTACTGGATACTATATATAAGATTATGTATATATTTTATGGGTATATAGTGATGTCATTTAGTTTGAAAAATACAATGGTAGTGTTCATGGAAGAGATGAATTGGGTCTTCCATCCTTATTTAGATAATTTTGTAGCCATGTTTTTTAATCATATCATCATTTGTTCCCAGTTGAGGGAGGAACATGGTAATTATCTGGAGATCATTTTGATAAAACTTAGGGAGCATCAACTATATGCCATGATCTCAAAGTGTATGTTTTGGATTAATAATGTACAATTCATAGGTAAAATGATATTAGTGACTGAAAATTACTTTATATTATTATCATAAACTCCTTTTAAGGGATAAGGAGGAACCCAATACATCAAAAACATAAGACAATAAACCATTCCCCAATGGTCCAAAAGCCCTAAAGAATGGATCAAATCAAAAAAAGGAAATCCCCTACCCAGCATCAATAGAAAAACTAGGTCATGCTTTCATCTTCATGACACTGTTTGGCTAGCTGTCTCGTGCAGAGATTCTACACAGACCTGGAACCGATGGAAAAATACATACCCCCTAAACTTTACAATTTCGATAATCAAGGATCTGATGGAAACTTTCAGCTCAGAACCTCAACAAGATTAGTCCTTGATTAAAATATGGCAACAAGACCCTTGAGTCGGAGGCCACACGACAGCACCCACCCAAAAAACTGAAACTAAAACCATCAAATAAAGCATACCATTTCCAAACCAAATCACAAATTCAACCAACATCAAGGATTAATAGACTTTACCACAAAATAGCCTCCCAAAACAAGAATAAAGAATAATTGTAAATTGAACCAAGCCATAAATGCAACACCTAGCGCCGCTATCAAACCTGATCAAAGAGACCACACAAACCAGCCCACACCTCACAGCAGGCTTCAAACACTGGATCTTCACCGCACTGCCAAGGAGGCCAAGCACAATAATCCACTCTGAATCACACCCTCAATTTCATTGGAAGAACAAACCCAAACCCTCCACTGAAGATCACCCGCAAGCACTGAGACTCCACAGAGTAAGAAAAGTACAGCAGTTCCACATATGGCTGGAAGCACCGCCACTAAACCCTGAGAAGACCTCTGAGGATGAACCCTGAGATGATATGACACAAAAGTCACCACCATGGTCTTTCCAACAAGCCAGGAAAGAGATAGAGGGTCGAAGGCAGATAGAGATCGAAGGTACAATAGGGCAGGAAGGCGAGGGAAACCTCAACTGGGACACGAGGAGAGGATACAACAGGAAGGATATGAACCCTCGAAGCCACCAAAGACCATGCATAGAGCTTTTAGGGGAGAAACCCAAGGGAGGTAGGGCCTCAGACTACCTAAGTCATGGAGAGGATGGCAGTGGCGGGGGGATACCCAAGCTAAATTCATACCCCTTACGGGCCCATCATAATTATACAATATCCTATTATTATAATATTAGTTTATAGTATATTTTTAGAACCTGATAAGTTATATGTTATAGTTTATTTAGAGAATCCAAATAATGTTTTCAAGATCCAAATCTTTTTGGTAATTTTCTGATATTATGAGTGGCTTTATCAGGATTATTCCTGATTGAAATTTCTAAGAAGGCCTCAACCAAGTATGTGGTCTGGTCCCTTTTTTTAGATATTCATGGGAGATCCTTCTAAGATATTAATGGGAGATTGATGAAAACACCAAAATTACACATAAATGAGTTGGCTAATTCTTAGGCATTTGAATCCATCATGTGCTAAAATATAGATATCAAATGAAAATAATCAACAGTTTATAGGATGGTTTTGGGACCATATTTTTAAGGAGTCAGATGAAAATATGGATTCAATTTCAGAATGTCTTTAATGTATAGTCGGGGGACCAAGTGTGTAAGTATTATCATAAAATGGTTATGTAATTAATGGTTATACATTCTATAAAAATAAGCAAGATGAAGACAGTACCATGAAAAGAAGTGGAGTTTCACTTGTGGCTTAAGAGATTCATGTTTCTGGTACTAATGACATAAATTTAATTTATGTGAATATGTTATAATTTGGAATCATAAAACAAATATGGGAGTTAGATTATAAAATATTCCAAGTGCCAATTTATTAATGCAAGTGGGTTGATAATATGAGTTATGTTAAAATAGATGAATTGGGATTTGTGAAAGTGGATTTTAGTAAGTAAGGGTATAAAGATGAACCGTTTATAATGGAATAATAGGTAGTAAAAGTATTTTATATTCTAGATCCTACAAACTGAAAGTGGTCAATTGTTCTGTTATCAATCAAAACCATTGAATGGTCAGATTAAAATTAAACTGAGGATGACCGTTTAATTGGGATATCGCAATAATTTGGTTGTGATCCCAATGTAGATGACATTTCCTATTTCATAGGAGACCACAATGAAATGATTTGTATAGTCGATAGAGGGTTAAAATCCCTTCATCCTTTAAAAACAAGAGAGTTAAATAATCAGGTTATTTTTTTTGTAATATACATCATGTTACCTCATGTTATTATCCCTTTTATTCAGTATTTATGTAAACAAAATTAAATATTAAATCAATTTTTTAGATAATGACTTTTTCACATGTTGGTGATCCCAATCCTGAGAAATAACAGGTCTCTTAACCTACTAATGCTCAAAGAGCAGAGGAATAATGACCTTCTGCATGTGTTGGTGCTCTAATTTTTGAGGAACAATAGGTTTCTCAATATACTCCTACTCTCAATATAGAGGTACAATGACCATTTTCACATGTCGATGCAACCACTCTAGAGGAACATATTAATGATGTTGATCCTTGGGAAATGGTAGGTGATGAAGGACTAGTGGTGTAGAAAAAATAGGATCATTATAGTTTGATGGTGTTACCAAAAATTATTAAGGAAAAAGTCAAAGGAATCAAATATGAGGTCATATGGAATGAGAAGGGCCACCATGTTAACCCCAACAGGGGCATGTTCTGTAGTTACATTAGAATTTTCACTCAGTAATTCATGCCGATTAATGTAAATTCATGGAACCATATTGTTCCCAGTCTTAAGACACTGATTTGGGAAGATATTATGGTAAAATTATGATATTATTTATTTATTTTACTAAAAAATAAAAAAATGAAACATTAACTTACTCTTCATAATCCATTACACAATGCATTAATAGTAAACAACTCCCATAATAAATATGTATTAATGATTTCTAGAATGATTCATAGAGAATTTCACACAATTCTAACAAGATATAATCTTAAATAAGCTAAAATAAAAATAAACCTGCACTCACTGCTTATCTATGCACACATGATAAACTAATGAGCATGAGATGTGTTTACTGGATGTCGTGATTATGTTTATTTCCAAGTACATTTTTTCTAGTAATACGTTGTTTGAAAATATATATATTCATCAATTTTATTGATAGTTTTTTATTTATGAAACAATAATTGAGTGATGTAAATAAGGAACGAGCAGAAAAAAAACACACCCCTACCATAAAGCAAGGATGGGTAAGTTTCATTTAAAGAAAAATATTGGTACATATTTTAAATCTACTCTAATACTTTTATGGGACATGAAAAAAAATCATAATTATATTCCATTGTTAATATTCATTACAAGGATAAATTATTTTACTATATTTTTTATTCGACATAGTCATAGGAATCAACAACACCTATACCAGATGAACATATACTATCAGTTTCCTTGAAGCGGCCAGAATAGTATGGCCATGTCTGAGGTGCAGGTTCTGGGGTGACACCCTGAACATTGTTTGAGAAAAAAATAAGAGGAGGATCAAAGTGAATTAATAAAAAATATAAGAGAAAGAATATATACCCAATAAAAATAATTTCAATTCTAGAGAGAGATGATGGAAAATTTTATGGGGGGAGGCAATGAGAAGAAGAAACTCAAGAACAAAAACTGTGTGGAGATCCCGCCCAACCACCCACCATCTTTGTGGTGAGCCATTCCCCTAAAAGAGATGTCTTAGCCGAGGTAATAAATGTTCTAATAAATGTTTCTGTGAAATATAAATCAGACAGACACTAATATCTTTCCTATACTAATATTCTACAGGGTGATAATAGCTGTGATTTATATCTATCAACACCCACTAATCACCTTGTAGCGAGGGATACAGTGTTCAATGTCAAAATAGCATGCTACACAACAGACCAATTCCAACAGGTCATTTATGAGTGTCGATTAGTGTATCCCATGACGGGAGCACTAAGATATATGTTCCAATGCATTAGGAATATATTGATATGGTCAAAAAATTATTGGAACATTCATCTCATGATCATCACATCTTGTAAAAAGCTTGTCGATAAAGAGGAATTAATTTCTGATTTATTTTTCAAGCTAAACCTTTAACAATTAATGAAAAAGGTCTGAATTGATGGATGTTATTACATAAAGACAAAGGTAAGAGGATTAAATGAAAGAACAACTTAAAACCATCTAAAGGATTAACCAACCAATTAAAAAGTTCTATTAAAATCACCATTACCATGATCGTTCTATATCTGCATTTACTAGAATTAAAGGTTCATGTGGATAAAATTTAAAAGATGGTCATAATCACATAGTTGATTTTGAATAAAATGTGTAAGGAGAGAAAGATCAAGACTTCATTGGTGTTGAGAGTGTAAGTGAAATCATTAACTACGATTGGCTAGGTATCACTATTGTAAATGTATACATGAGGTATGTTTTCAGGATTTTATTTTCCAAAAGTAGATAAACTATATTAATTAGTACTAAATACATTTCATATTTTTGGAAGGAATATATATGAAAAAAATTGAAGGTATTTTCCCAAGAATGTTTTTTGGACTCGTTAGTCCTCGCATCACCTCTATAGAATAACCAAAAATAGATACCAATAAAAAGGATGAAATAGTGGAAGGAATGAACGTGTTGTTTGAAAGAAAAATTTTGGATGACAGACTCTATTTATACCAACGATGTAGGGTTAAAACTCTATAATTTAATAATATCAAATATATTTTCATTTATATCATTACTTATTCTTTTTTGTGTTTTTTGAAAGTATTTGATGCTCATTGTAGTAAATTTGGATACTAAAAATATTTATTTTTTTGGATTCAATGCGTGGATATCCAACAAATCATCCACACATGATGGTGTTTTTAAATTTTTAATACACTACATTCAACATTTTAGAACTAAACATCAACTCATATAATTTATATTATCTTTTAATGGGGATTTTTTATGATAGGGTGGTGCATCAGTATCATGAAAAACAAGGAATGAAGCCAGGGGATAAGCACTAAGACCAAGAAAAGTAAAAATACTGGAAAAGTATGAGGGTATATATAATAATATTTCACTACGAAAACACATATCGAAACATATTACTTATTCCACTCAATATTTCTGCAGTATTAGAAACAAACCAATGGAAAATATTGTGCTTATTATGTTTGTAAATTTATGAGAGATATCATATTCCATGAACAAAATAGAATCCCTAAAGAGGTATTTTATAAATAATTAATATTTCATTTAAAATATTTATTAATTTTTTAAATATTTATATTTTTCCAGTACTACTATGGCTATTGAAAAGACTCATATTCATAAGATGATATAAATGTGCTCAGAAAAAAATGGGCAGCATACTTGATGGAAGAATGTACACAAATAGCATGAAGATGTGACTTCCATAAAAGTAGTTAATTGTTTCATATTTATGTTTCATTTAATTCTTTTTAGTATTAATCATATAATAATTTTTTTCTTATACAGTTGTATTCCTTTATTTGATTCTATACAATTTGTTCAAGATTGATCATGCTCATGAGAGATTGGACTTTGAGGCCACAACAATGAATTAAATGAGAAGGTAAAGTTTTTTTAAGATACCATGTTTTCCCTCATAATATTATCTATTTTCTTCTACATTAACATAATCTAAATTAAATTTTTGACAATTTTTGCAAACAATGTCTTCCACAGACTTATTCTCCCTCAAAACTTTGTCACCCCAGCATTTTCGGCATTTATCACTTTCCTTAAAAGGTAGTGGAGGGAACTTGAAGGAAAGTCATAAATGTCGAAAATCTAGTGTTTCCATTTTAAAAAAATGTAACTTTAAATAAAGGTAATTTACGATGTGGCTGATATGACTCAAAGTGTGTCTTTTTATGTAATTAATTAATTTTTTCCTCATATTATCCATTATTTGTATGTTAATTTCCTTATCATTTTTATCCAATACTTATTTAGTTTTTTATAAAAATCTTTTGGGAAGTCATATTTTCCTTTAAACTATCTACAAAAATTCAAAAAAGAGAGAACATTTTCCTTTTAGGTGGAAGAGGAAACCCCATATTGACTGAAAACCAACCAAACACACGGTGTGAATAGTATGACTAAAAGTATCCGTTAATAGTTTAAAATTAAAATTTTAGTTCAAAATGTGTCACTCAATCAAAACAAATAAAACTCAATCTAATTGTCTTGATAATTTAGTAAAGAGATTCATAAATCATTTTTGATGTGTATGAAGCAGTCTCTTTTCAATCTGACACACGATTCAATTGGTATGACACATAATGGGTGTTTCTAGTTTGAAATGACATTTTAGTAAAAAAACACAAGTGACATACTGAAAACTAATAAAAAATATTCGTATAGTTTTAATACTCTTGGAAAATGATCTGTATGTCATTTGTAACATGTTGGAATCATCTAGACCTCAATACGACACACGGTGTGGATGGTATCACTCAAAGTGTCACTTTTTATTTAAAATTGACATCACTTTACATAAAAACAACAAGTAACATACTAAAAACATACAAAACACATTTTTTATTATTTTTATATTTTATTAAAATTATCCATGAGTCATTTTTTATGTGTAAGAGTCAACCACACCTCAATACGATGCGCATTTTGACATGTATGTCTCTAAGTGTGTCTTTTTATTTAAAATTGACATTAATTTAAGTAAAAAAATAAGTGACATAATGAAAACGGAGAAAACACATTCAGACTGTTTTTATACTTTAGGAATACAATACATGTGTCATTTTTGACCATTAGAAATCAACCACACATCAATCTGATTCATGGTATGACCGGTATGAATAAAAGTGTTCGTGATCAGTTTAAAATTGAATTTTTATTTCAAAATGTTTCACTCACTAAAAACCAAAAAATGAACTCTGATTATCTTTATAATTTAGTAAAAACGATTATCAAGTCATATTTGATGTGTATGAAGCATCCTTATGTAAAAATGATGCCTGATGCGATCGGTATGACTCATAATGCATGTTTCCAGTTTGAATTCACATTTTAGTAAAAAAAACTTAACTGGCATATTGGAAACTGATAAAATGATTTATGATTATTTTGATACTTTAGGAAAATGATCTATAAGTCATTTTTAATGTGTATGAATTATCTTCACCTCCATACGGAACATGGTGTGGCTATTATCACTCAAAGTGTCTATTTTATTCAAAATTTACATTAATTTAAGTAAAAACAACAAGTGACATACTGAAAACCAATAAAAAACATTTATATTGTTTTTATATTTTAGTAAAATGATTTATAAGTAATTTCTGATGTGTAGGAATCAATTTAACCTCAATACAATGGATGGTGTGTCCTATATCACTCAAAGTGACTATTTTTATTTCAAATTGACATCAATTTAATTAAAAAGAAAAAGTGACATACTAAAAACTAAAAAAATATATTCATATTGTTTTGATATTTTAATAAAATTATCCATGAGTCATTTTTAACTTTTATGAGTCAACCCCACCACATTAGAACACACGGTGTGCTATTATAACTCCAAATGTATCTTTTTAATTATTATTGACATTAATTTTAGTTAAAAGAACAAGTGACATACTAAACCCCAATAAAATGCATTTGGACTGTTTTGATACTTTATGAAAACAATCCATGAGGCATTTATAACCTCTATGAATCAACCATACCTCAATACGATTCACGGTGTGACTGATATGACTAAAAGTGTTTGTTAATGGTTTAAAACTAACATTTTAGTTCAAAATGTGTCACTCACTAAAAACCAAGAAAACATGCTCCAATTGTCTTTTTTAATTTATTAAAACAGTCAATAAGTAATTTTTAATGTGTATTAAGTAGTCTCACATAAAAATATCACACGATGCGACCGGTATGACTCATAATGCATGTTTCTAGTTTGAAATGGAATTTTAGTAAAAAAACACAACATGCATACTAAAAACCAAGAAAAAACATTTTTATTGTTTTGATATTTTATTAAAATGATATATAAGTAATTTTTGATGTGTTGGAATTAGCTGCACATCAATATGATTCACAGTGTGGCCGGTATAACTCAAAGTGTCTCTTTTTATTTAAAATTGACATTAATTTAAGTAAAAAACAACAAGTGGCATTCTAAAATCTGACCAAACACATTTTTATTGTTTTGAGATTTTAGGAAAATTATCTTTAAGTTGTTTTTGATGTGTATGAATCATCCTCACCTCAATACGACACACAGTGTGGCCGGTATCCCCCAAAGTGTCTCTTTTTATTTAAAATTTTCATTAATTTAAGTAAAAAGAACATGTGACCTACTGGAAACTGAGAAAACACATTCATATTGTTTTTATACTTTATTAAAATGATCCATGAGCCATTTTTAATATGTATGAATCTAATCCACCTCAATCTAATGCACGGTGTAACTAGTATGACTAAAAGTGTCGGTTATCAGTTTAAAGTTGACATTTTAGTTCAGAACGTGTCACTCACTAAAAACCAAGAAAACACACTTCGATTGTCTTGATAATTTAGTAAAGTTATTAATAAGTGATTTTTTAACTTTATTAAGTAGTCTCACCTCAAACCGATGCACGATGTGGCCAGTATGACTCATAACACGTGTTTTTAGTTTGAAATGACATTTTAGTAAAAAAAACACAACTAATATGCTGAAAACTGAGAAAACATATTAGAATTTATTTTACACTCTAGAAAAAAGATATATATTTAATTTTTGATGTGTAGGAATCATAAACACATCAATACGATGAACATTGTGTCCAATATAACTCCAAGTGTCTCTTTTTATTTAACATTGACATTAATTTAATTAAAAACAACAAGAGACATACTGAAAACTGAGCAAACACATTTGGATTGTTTTTATATTTTAATAAAATGATCCATGAGTCAGTTTTGATGTGTGGGAGTCAATATCACCTCAATATGATGCATGGTGTGACTGATATGACTAAAAGTGATCATTATCAATTTAAAATTGGAATTTTCTTTCAGAATGTGTCACTCACTAAAACACAAGAAAATGCACATTGATTCTCTTGATAATTTAAGAAAATGATTCATAAGTCATTTTTCATGTGTGTGAACTAGTCTCATATCATACCAACACATGATGTGACTAGTATGACTCATAAAGTGTGCTTCTAGTTTGAAATGAAATTTTAGTAAAAAACTAAAACTGACATACTGAAAACTGAGGAAACGCATTAGGATTGTTTTGATAATTAAAACAACCCATTAGTAATATGTGATTTTTATGAATCATCTAAACCAAAAACTGACACATGGTTTGACTGGTATAACTCTAAATGTGTCATTATTTAAAATTGACATTAATTATAGTAAAAGAACAAGTGACATACTCAAAACTGACCAATTGTATTCATATTGTTTTGATATTTTGGGAAAATGATCCATAAATCATTTGTTACATGTATGAATCAGCCCCACCTCAATTGGATGCATGGTGTGACCTATATAACTCCAAATGTGTATTTTTTTATTAAATATATAATTTTTATTAATTTATTATTTCGTATTAACTTTTAATTTATTTCTTTATAGTATTCTAACATAATAATTTTTTCTCATATATGTGGAATATTTTCCTTGGATTGAGATGATTTGTTCTGTAACTGATACCATGGGCGGATATTTTTGAGAGGGGGTCACGAGCTTTAAAAGACGAAACATTATTGTTTTTAAATGGTTGTTGGATTATTATATATTTAATTATATAAAAAGTTATTTGAAATGTATATAGAAGTGTTGTTTTATATACGATGGGTGGAAATTTTTTTATTCCTTGTGTCACATTAAATATATATAGTATTGTTTGAAATTATAGGCTTTTATTGATTTTTATTGGTTTTTGTTAGGTGTATTGGTATATTAACAACACATTGCATCTAGTTAGGCCTTTATCAATGCAATTTGAAGTACTGTTAAAATCTATTTTGTGTGTTGTTAAATGGAATAAGTTTATTAGTGTGGATTGATCCCATAAAATATAACATCACATATGGTCCAATTTCTTGGAAAAATTCTTTGACCATTTTTGTAGTCCATATGACCCTTTATATAGCCAAATTGGTCCCCACTCCTATTTAAGGATTTGTAGGAAATTGAATTAGGGACCCTAGAAAATTGGAATCACACAATCTGGATAAGAAGTATGAGAATTATAATTAAAATAGTAAACTACATTGAATCTGTATTAACTCAAGTAATTCTCAAAATTTATATTTAGTATTAAAAAATAGGTATTTCACAACAATTATGCACTTTTACTTGAAAATCACTAAAGGGAGTATAGAAAACGTTATTAATAAATGAATAAATTCAACCCTCAATATCATTTCATAGAAAAAATAATAATATAATATATTATAAATAAATAAATAATCAAATTAAACATGAAAAAAATATATAAATGGAATACCAGCCATACAAATAAGTAAACTAGGCTCCTAGTGTGGAAAGACAAACAACTATAATAAACTATGTGGGAAAATTAAATAAAAACTTTGGATACATATGGAGTTAATATCAGTAGGTCATCTACTCCATGCTCTCCTAATCATCCATTATCCATGGGCCCCTTTCCCTTACTCAAACCCCTAGTCATGAAATTTTAATGAGCATTAGAATGTTCATGTAGGGTGTGAGTAATAAAACCTATAAGGACACTACCAATGTTTCCTTAACAAAATTTCTAAAGTATAGTAAGTGTACACCAAGATAATAATAAATTTTTAACAAGAATAACAATATAAAACATCTATCGAGCATTTTTGCATTTACCAAGCCTCTACATACCCCCGACCATATTTTCTTTAGCTCCATGACATTATGATTACTATAGTATTTTTTAAGTGATCAAGAACAATCCATCGGGATTGTAATCACATTTCTTGTTAGTCTTAAGGAAACGAGTCATATTAGGCTCCCATACCATTATATACTAGCTTTGTTATGGGTCAGGCCTCCAAACTGTCATACCCCATATTTGCGTTAGGTCAGACCTTCAGGCTGTCATTCCCCAAACACGCTACCTTGCGGAAAGCCTCGAGGTTGTCTTACTCCTAATGTGTTGCCCTTCTTTAGGCCCCAACGATGTCATACCCCTACCCTATACACATTTTCATCACTATCATCGTCACAAGACACTCCCCCTCTTAGGGATAAATATCACAACATGGTCCACTTGTCATAAGTACTAATAATAACATCCAAGGCATGGTAACGTAGATAAAAGGGTAGAGAATGTAAGGAAATCAAAAAATAACATCATGGTATTATAGTAGATACACATAAAAACACATGATCATAATCAAATATGGAAACATGCTACATTAGTAACACACATGTCATCAAACATCATAATAGGTCTCACAGGCTACACACACACACACATGTTATCACAATCAGGCATGATAAACAAGGTATGAAAACATGAGAATTATATCAAAGAAAAAATTTTATACAAGAGACCCAAATGGTAATAAACTTCCTACCTCAATATTTTTGACATCAGCATCAAGGTTCATCAAGGGATAATCACTCAAAACACATCCATGTGTTCATCGGCTCAAACTGCCCACCAAGTATTCCTAGAATTGATTCTATTATTTAATTTCCAAATAAAATAAAACACCACATGTGATAATAGATTATCTCTCCTAGATAATTTCCAAATTATCTAATTAATCCAAGGAATGTGTTAACCATTTCATACTTAAAGAAAATTATAATTCCACATAAATTAATAATTCATTCACTCCAAAAAATCCAAAATAGAAAAGAATAATTCTTATTATTATTTTCCATAATTCTATGTCATTATCATTTTAAGAAAAACTTATCATTTCTCTAGAGATATTTACAATGATAATTTCACAAAAAGGATACCTAGAATAATATCCCCTTAAGAAAATATACTCTCAAGAATAAGGGAGAGAGAATTTATCCACACTTGAGAAATCAGAAAAAGAACCTAGTTCGATCAAGGAGGCTTCACATATCCCATAAAAAGGAATATGGAGGCGACTCAGACTCAAGAGGACCTAAAAAAATAAAGACAGCAAGGTTCATATGTTTTCAAGAAGGAAAACTGTGTATTGTTCCACAACTTTAATAACCACAAATTAAATTCATCATTTAATTTTTTTCTAATCATTTATTAATTGTAGGGTGTTTAAATTCTTCCATAAATAAGAGTTGCAAATTTAAACAAGTCAATGAATTATTTACCATGATTTTTTTATTCAAACGCGTCAAAAATAATTTACAGGGTCTATATGGGAAATTTTAAATGAAAAATAATGTTTAAAATTCATTTTTCCCAAAAATTGGCACTGTTTAAGGGTAACATTATTTTACCCATACATAGATCACAATTTTTTGTGTGAGGGTAAGGTTTTTACACTTATGAGGGCCTCCTGTACATATATGGAACATGTTAAAGCTTTATTATCCTTACACATCTCAAATACACCCTAATGTAGAGTATAGTGATTCTAGTTTACCCTTACATAGCACCTAAGTACCTTTACACAATTATGAAATTACCCTTATGAAATATATCTGAATTAAAAGTTACCCTTATGCAGTGCATGGGTTCCCATATGCATACTTTGAAAATAAAGGGCTACATTTAAATAGCTTATGGAAACACCAAATCACCTTTATGTGGGTATAATAAGGTGCCTTTATATAAATATAATACTTAATATTATTCTTCATAACCTAGGGAATGGAAACATAAGTAAGGGGTGAGCTCAAATGCCTAGTAAGTGTAAATATGAGTGTCTTATATCAAATATCACAAGTGAGAATAAGATAATCATGGCGTTATGAGAACATAATAAAATTATATGAACCTGTCATAAGGAAAATCATACCAGTTAATCAGGGATCATAAATCTTGGATCTTAACATAAGCCTTTCGGCATAACATAAAATATGAATAGTTTGTTAATAATATATGATCATGATATAGGAACAATACATAATATAATAATATGTTATGAATATAAACATGGAACTAATAACATGTATTAAGGAAATACATAAGGAAATTTATTGGAAGGATGGGCCTGTAAGGGGCGATTCCACTAGGGTTTCACTCCACCATTGCCTCCATTTACCTCGGTACAGCTCAGATGTCCGCCTCGACGTTTCCTTGGCACAACTATGGTTGCAGTTCATCTTTAGCGGAGGTGTCGGCGACCTTGTGGACTCGGCCAGCACAACCTTTATCTTCGTCACTGGCCTGCTCCCGCCTCACTCAAATTTAAACTGGATAGGGTTTCTTCTGGCAGCATGAAGATGGTCCACGGCCGAGATCCAGGCTCCACGACCGAGGCTTGAAACATCATCTTATGTGGGTTCATTGGGTGGTATGTTGTGGTCTATGAGGGTTTTTTGGAAGACGGTGGAGGGACATCAGTTCAGGCTTGTGGCGGTGTGATTTTCCGACGACTTTGGTGCTTGATTTGCTCACATTCTGGTGACAGATTTCTTCTTTTTAACTTTTTACCCTGGATTGTTTTTTGGATGATTATGCTTCATTGTATGTGTTTTTCTTTGGTAATTTCTATTTTAGGGGCATATATTTGGATGTTTAGGATTTTGTGGTTTTGTGGTGTTCTGTGGTTTTGGATCTGGAGCAGATGTAGTTTTGTTGTTACGGTTGTTTATGGCATTTGGGTTCTCTCTGTTTTTTTGGATTTATTAAAGACTATGGAGGTAGTAAAGGTTTGAGAGACTTCGGTTTGGATTCTCTGCTCACGGTGAACTAGTTTTTCGGAGTGCATTTGTTTTGAATTTTTTGAATCTCATGGAGGATGTGCATTTATTTCAAATCAGTGTGTAATGTTTTGGAAGGTTTTTGTCTCCGATGTTAGTGATCTATTTTTGGATGAATCCTGTTAGAATCCGCTATAAATTTTTTATGTGCTTGCAACTATATTTCTACATGTATTTTCTCCAGATGAGGTTCAAAGTAAGAATATTCCACCTGCACATTTTATTTGGATATGGAAGTTCAAGAGGGTATGGCTCTGCCATCAGTTTCATGCTCATGCAATTCTACACAGGACTGATAGCCGAATGGTCTTGTGATGGTGAAGCTTGTCACAAGGTGTAATTGCTAGGGAGGATCAGATTCTGTAGCCTTGATATGTTTTATCCTTTTAATGGTTTTTGGTTTTAATAATGGATTTTGTGGTTTCATACTTTCTCCTAAAAAGTGTTTTGATAATAAAAAAGTTAGTTTTCAGTCAGCCATAAGGAAATTTATCCCACAAAGGACTAGGTCATCCACTTGATCAAAATTTAATAGACTTGGACTAACTATCCATAGGCCTTATTGAGCTATGGATTACCACCTATCTACTTTTTGTATTGGGATAACTATTTGAAAACCCTTGGTTTTTTGATTAAAACCCATATAAACTTGGTGTTTTAATAACAACCAGTGTACCCTTGGGTATAGGCTGACCACATTGGTTCTCTTGGGCTTGGGATGACCACTCATATACCCTCAGGCTTGGGTTGAACACACATGTACCCTTGGGCTTGAGATGACCACCCATATACCCTTGGGCTTATGAAGTATATAACATTACTTAATGAATTGGATAGATATAAAATACCCACCAATAACATAATTAAAAACCATACATATATGTTATAATAAAATGGTAGCATTCATAACTCCGTTACAATTTAATTAAATCATGAGAAGGAAATAGGTTTCATGAATATTTATACAACACATAATCATAATCCAACCAAAGAAAGAATATGGATGGTACTATTAGAGAATATAACATATTTAATAATAAAAAACATTAAAGGATGTCAGTATAGACAAAAATCATTTTATAATAGCATTAGAAAAGTGTCTTAAAAAATAAGAAGAAATATCCTTTTCTTTTGATAACTTTTATTTTAAAACAAAAAATTCATAAAATGATGGTAATATATATTACTTTGTAAAAACCATGATAAATTTTATAGGAATATTTATTAATAAAAATGGTTATAAAGAGGTAAAATGAATTTATTTAGAAAGTTTTAAAAATGAATATTTTTTCACACTTTTATAAAGAGAGTCAAAGTTGGTGAGAAAAAACAACAATGAAAGTGTTTAAAAAAGATTCATTTTAATAAAAAATATAGTACATTGAAAAATAACTTAAGAAATAATAGATTAATTTTTAAGGAAATCCATAAAAATAAATAAAATTGTCATAGAGAAAATATATTTCTAATTTAAATGAAGAGGTAAGGTTAGTTTCTCTTATAAGCATTACTTCAGTTAAATTATGGACTAAAATAGGAAGTGAAAAGGTAATATATAGTGAATAAAACATTAATAAATATAGTATAAAAAATTAAATGGGTTTTTAGTTAAAAATATCATACAATTTCCCTAGATGTAAGTTTTCTCATAACAATCTCGGATTCAAAATGAGTTTGGAAAGAAGCACTTTAGCCTATTTTATAATAAACATAACCTTATTGTTCACATATTTCATAACCTTATTAAAATATATTACCTTTAATAATATTCAATTATAATCATTCATTACACAAATATTAGTTCATTATTTTTTATTTTCATTACCAGATGTTAGTAATATTAATTATTACTTGCATATTTTGTAATGGTGATGTAGGTCTATGTTCTTTGATACCAAATTAATCAATACTATGTTTTTAAAGGAGTTAGAATCATTATTATTCAATGATATATGTATTCCCCTATTAATTTTATGGAAATTATGGGCATGTTTTATGAGAATATAATTCATGATGAATATTTTTTTTAGTAATTCACTAATAGCAATGGGTTACTTAATATTGATCATTAACTTTTGGAAAATCCTTCAAGAACCATATTCATGACATATTTTAATATTTAATATAATATATTACCAGTTTTAAGGTATTAATACTTATTCATGGTTAAACTGGTAGTGTTGTTATAGCATCATTCATGTAGGTGGTTGAACCAGCCCAAATAAGAACATGTTATATTAGTGAATGAGTAAGAGTTTAAAGATATATAATAGTCATATCATTTTATTATAAGAATAATTATTTCAATATAAAATAATTAAAATATATTATTACCTTTATAAATAATGGATATAATAAAGAAATTGAAAATTTTAGAGAAGAATTTATACATTTACTTGATGAATTCTTCCATTCTCAATACGAATTACATCGAAATAAAGGATTTATGCTTCATTCATGGATCATAAATCCACCAAATGATTAATACTTTGTTGGTATAATAGTGATGGGAATATATTAAATATATAACCTAATGGTTTAATTATTTTTTAAGGGGTAAAGTAAGGGTCTTTTAATAGGTGAGTCTTGAGTGGCATTTTTGTAAATATTCATTCATTAATGTATAAGGTTGTCATTTTGATAGTAAAGTGAAAAAAACATGGAAAATAATGGATATGGGATAATTATTGGTCAATAAATAACTCATACACACGTTTATAGATGAGTTCATATGGTATTTTATGTATGCACCACCTAGTTTAACCCATTTTTACCTCATTTTACATTTATCATGGTAACTCATTTTTTACCTTAAAAACTTATATTTATGATTAAGAATTAAATTGAACTACTTATAAAATTTTAAAATTATTTTTAAAAATTTTGACTACAATTAATATAATTAAATTTCTAAATTTGGAAAATTTATCTCTTGAATGAAAATATAAAATATATAAAAATATTTTTTTATAGAAATAACTTTTTAAACATTATGTATTCTTAGTATTATTTTATATCAATTACCAATTAAATGACTGTTAATATATTTATTATACATTTAAACATTAAATTATATTTATGATTTAAAATTTATAAATTTAATTTTTTAATATAATAATATATAATACTAAAAACAATTATTTAAAGAAATATCTTATTTTTATCATTAAATAATATTAACAACCTTCTATTAAAATAATTATTAGTCATCTAAAATTTTAATTTTATTAATCTATAGTTTTAAACAATATCTTTTAATTTTTTTAAATATATAAATAATTTTTTTAATAATAATATATAACATAAAAAATATAAATTTTTAATAATAATATATTTAATTAAATAATATCTTTTTATTTCATTCCAAAATTATATAATTTTTTAGTTAAAAAACTTTCCCATTAGATATACCCAATGACCATATATCTAAATACCATTTTTCCAATGGCCATATGTCTAATTTCTATATTCCCAATGACCATATATATAATGGTAATATTTAATTATATATATATCCTTACATACATTCTTAAAATAATCCATCCTATTCATTTACTTATCTCTAAAAATGTCTGTTATATTTATAATATTTTCCTAATTTTCATTATTGTAATCAGAAGTATGATATTCAATGTAAATGTCACACCCTGACTTTTTAAATTAATTTTTTATTTTTATTATTTCTTGGCTCTGGGTTCTCTCTCCAAGGTTCAGGCCAGGACCTGGTTTAAATTTTTTTTCATTTAACAATTCTAATGGGTTCCAGACCCGTCGGCAGTCACCACACTGTGGGCGGTATCCGCACAGTTGGCCTAGGTGCCCGTGCAGTTGCCTCATGTTTAAAATAAATAAAGTTTGATAAAAATAAAATAGGGTAAAGGGTTCCACCATAATAATAATAATAATAATAATATTGGGTAGATAATAATACTATTATTATTAGAAGTTTTATTATTATTATTATATTATTATTATTATATTATTATTATTAAAAATGTTATTGATATTTTTTTAAAATGGTTATTAATATTATTATTTCTTTTGGACTATTACCACTACTATTATTATTTAAAAGGATAAATTTTTTATTGGAATTATTATTATTTTATTGTAGGTATTATTATTTTTGTTATTATTATTACTATTAATAATATTTTTATCATATTATTATTATTATTATTATTGTTAATATTATTATATGAGTTTGAAAAAAATAAATAAAATAAAATAAAACAAAACCCTAGCCCCCTTACCTGGCTCGTGGTGCTGCTACCCGCCCCCTTGTTTTTTTCTTTCCTCTTCTGTTCAGCACACCTGATTCGAACAGCCACCACCACCCCTGAAGGACCCCTCATCCCTTGCCTCTGCCTCTCACCCTAGCGTCTGACCCTCTAACCTCATCCCTTGTTTAGCTTTTTGCTCACCCCATGGGACCCTGACCTCACCGCCCGCTCATATTTCACCCCTTTGGCCCTCCACGCTCACCCCAGCTACTGGAAATATTTATTTTTTGGATTCAATGCATGGATATCCAAAAAATCGTCCACACATGATGGTGTTTTTCAATTTTTAATACACTACATCCAACATTTTAGAACTAAACATCAACTCATATAATTTATATTATCTTTTAATGAGGATTTTGTTATGATAGTGTGGTGCATCAATATCATGAAAAACAAGGAATGAGGCCAGGGGATAAGAACGAAGACCAAGAAAAGTACTAAGACTGGAAAAGTATTAGGATGTATGTAATAATATTTAACTATGAAAACACATATCAAAACATATTACTTATTCTGCTCAATATTTCTGCAGTATCTGAAACAAACCAATGGAAAATATTGTGGTTATTATGTTTGTAAATTTATGAGAGATATCATAGTCCATGAACAAAATAAAATCCCTAAAGAGGTATATTATAAATAATTAATATTTCATTTAAAATATTTATTAATTTTTTACATATTTATATTTTTCCAGTACTACTATGGCTATTGAAGAGACTCATATTCATAAGATGATATAAATGTGCTCAGAAAAAAATGGGCAGCATACTTGATGGAAGAATGTACACAAATAGCATGAAGATGTGACTTCCATAAAAGTAGTGAATTGTTTCATATTTATGTTTCATTTAATTCTTTTTAGTACTAATCATAAAAGAATTTTTTTCTTATACAGTTGTATTCCTTTGTTTGATTCTATGAAATTTGTTTGAGATTGATCATGCTCATGAGAGATTGGACTTTGAGGAAACAACAATGAATTAAATGAGAAGGTAAATTTTTTTTAAGATACCATGTTTTCTCTCATAATATAATCTATTTTCTTCTACATTAACATAATCTAAATTAAATTTTTGAAATTTTTTTGCAAACAATGTCTTCCATAGACTTATTCTCCCTCAAAACTTTGTCACCCCAGCATTTTTGACATTTATCACTTTCCTTCAAAGGTAGTGGAGGGAACTTGAAGGAAAATCATAAATGTCAAAAATTTAGTGTTTCCATTTTAAAAAACAAAGTAAATGGAAAGAAAGGTAATTTAAGATGTGGTCGATATGACTCAATGTGTGTCCTTTTATGTAATTAATTAATTTTTTCCTCACATTATCCATTATTTGCATGTTAATTTCCTTATCATTTTTATCAAATACTTATTTAGTTTTTTTATAAAAATCTTTGGGAAGTCATATTTTCCTTTAAACTATATACAACAATTCATAAAAGAGAGAAAATTTTCCTTTTAGGTGGAAGAGGAAGCCCCATATTGAATGAAAACCAACCAAACACATATATATAATAGTAATATTTAATTATATATATATATACTTACATACATTCTTAAAATCATTTAACCTATTCATTTACTTCTCTCTAAAAATGTCTGTTATATTTATAATTTTTTCCTAATTTTCATTATTTTAATCGAAAGTATGATATTCAATGTAAATGTCACACCCTGACTTTTTAAATTAATTTTTTATTTTTATTATTTCTTGGCTCTGGGTTCTCTCGCCAAGGATCAGGCCAGGACCTGGTTTAAAATTTTTGTCATTTAACAATTCTAATGGGTTCCAGACCCGTCGGTAGTCACCACACTATGGGCGGTATCCGCACAGTCGACCTAGGTGCCCGTTCAGTTTCCTCGTGTTTAAAATAAATAAAGTTTGATAAAAATAAACTAGGCTAAAGGGTTTCGCCATAATAATAATAATAATAATAATAATAATAATGGGTAGATAATAATACTATTATTATTAGAAGTTTTATTATTATTATTATATTATTATTATATTATTATTATTATTAAAAATGTTATTGATATTTTTTAAAATGGTTATTAATATTAGTATTTCTTTTGGACTATTACCACTACTATTATTATTTAAAAGGATAAATTTTTTATTGGAACTATTACAATTTTATTGTAGGTATTATTATTGTTGTTATTACTATTACTATTAATAATATTTTTATAATATTATTATTATTATTATTATTGTTAATAATATTATATGAGTTTGAAAAAAAGAAAAAAAATAAAATAAAATAAAACCCTAGCCCCCTTACCTGGCTCGCGGCGCTGCTACCCGCCCCCTTGTTTTTTTTTTCTTTCCTCTTCTGTTCAGCACACCCGATTCGAGCAGCTGCCACCACCCCTACAGGACCCTCATCCCTTGCCTCTACCTCTCGCCCTAGCATCTGACCCTCTGACCTCATCCCTCGTCTAGCTTTGTGCTCCCCCCGTGGGACCCCGACCTCGCTGCCCGCTCAGCCTTCACCCCTTTGGCCCTCCACGCTCACCCCAGCTACCATGGGCTCTCCCATCCGCCTCCTACACCTCGTCTCCACGCTTCCGCCGTCCTAGACTCCCAGCACCCGACCCCCATAATCCCAGCCACCCGCAGCACACTAGGCAACAGCCCCAGCCACCACTCTCCCAGGCTCTCCACCATCCCCCTCCATGCTCGCCCAGAACCCAGCACCCCCTTCACTTCCCCTCACCCTATGCACACTGGACCACCACGTTCTAGACAGCCTTCCCCAGCTCTGTCCTCACGCTCATCCAGCAGCCCTCCATGCTGCCTCCATTTCCCTCTAGGACCCTGTGTCAGCACCCCGCCACTTCGGTGTCCAACCAAAGTCCAACCTCCATCTCACCAGTGCATCCACAACCAATTTTCCTCTCTTCAGTGCACCCCACAGCCGACCATCCTCTCATCGGTGATCTGAACCCCTTGTGCAGCACCTCTGCCTTGCCCCAGTGTGGTCTCATCCCTCCTTGCTAGCAACTGTCTCCTCATTCGGTATATTTATTCAATTATTTATTTATTTATTTATTTATTCATTTTTTATTTATTATTTTATTATTTTATTAATTTTTTGTTTATTTATTATTTTATTTATTTTTTCCCTCTATTCCATCTTGGTATTTTTATTTAATTTGGATAAATCCTAATACGATCGCAGATTGGGTGTCGTGTGCTTTTATCACTTTTTAGCGTGCACGGTTAGTCCTCAAGGGTTTGTTCTACCTTTCTTTAGAGTTTCTTTGTGGTCACTCTCCATTTAGGTAGGTGTTTCTAATAGTTCCTTTCTGAAATGATTCATTGGCACTTGCATGGCTTCAATTGATTCTTAATGTTTAATTACACCTCTATTATATCTATGATTTGATGTGATTATTATTGTTGTCTTGTTAGAACTTAAAAAAATGATTTTTTATAGGGAATTGTGTAAATTAATCAAGTTATGATAGATAGGATGTGTATTCTAAATGTTTTTTTCTTTAAAGTGGGATTGGTGGTTTCCACTAAATTGTTTTGTCCATTTATAAAGATGATTTTAAATTTTTTAGTCTATTTATAAATTTGTTTGGTTTGTTTATGAAAGTGTTTATAAATTGGTTGGATTGTTCATAGATTTTTTTAAATGTTTTTCTATTTGGCCTTAAAACATTCTTTGGTGTGCGTCTGGAAAGAATAAGGGCCCATTCGGTAAATATGAAAAGTTTGAGTGTGGTTGGTATTTAAGGTCCCATTTGGCACTTTGAACTAAAAAGGTGATTGTTGACTAACATTTTATAAAAGGATGTGGTTTGGAAAAAATTTGCATGTCTGGTCGGTGATTTAAAATGTTTTTAGAAAAAAACAATGGTTTTGACATGATGTGACAGGAAGGACCATTTGACAATTTTAACTGAAGGGAAACATTTGTACTAACTTTAAAGGAGACTATGTTTTGGAAAAAGTGTATTCCTGATTGGAAACATTGAAAATTTTATAAAATGGTTTAAATGTTAAATGGTATGATGGCTGGGTTGGCAATTTTTTAATGTGAAATGATTGAATGTATATTTGGGGGCGCTCCTGTCTAGAGTAACCCTTTACGGGTGAATGCACAGGAAGTGTCCGTGTTTGGGGAAGGAAAGTGTGGTGAGATGAGTCACGTGTGCGAGGGTATTCCTACTTACAAAGTATTATTATAACGACCATGGGTTCCTAGGAATCTTTTATATGATCAAGTGATGGTTGATGATCAACCCCAATTAGACGGGTTGGTACCCCCTTGATTGGTTGTTAGGCCAGGTAGGTTTTTCCACTAGATTGGTCGGTTTAGTGTGGCCAGTTGGTTATAGACTTAAAAGATTCACCATATGCCGGTAGGTGGTTCTAAAACTAA
Organism: Viscum album; assembly: GCA_963277665.1. Lineage (NCBI taxonomy): Eukaryota > Viridiplantae > Streptophyta > Magnoliopsida > Santalales > Viscaceae > Viscum > Viscum album. The sequence goes on from OY728141.1 coordinate 560,188,985, forward strand.
GTACGTTTATGGGTCTTATAGTGATGTTTAGGATCACCCATGGTAAATGTATTATTTATATTTCTTGTTTACATTACATTGCACTAATTTATTTTTAGTTTTCACATTTTACTTGTTTTACTCTGGACCAGTTTTGGTACATTCTGTTTTTGATTTTATTTATAAAATGATAAATTATTTTGGAAATGGTATGTAGCGTGTATTGGGTTTTAAATGGAAAAAACATGTTATTTACTTTAAAATGTGAAAAGCCTACTTTTATATTTGTATTTTAAACTTGTGTCATTGGATTTTTTTTGGGAAAGGGAATGCTTGGATTCCATAGTTATATTGGGCATCCCTATTGAGCATCTCAGTGCTCACGCCTATCAGATTTTTTCAGTTGCAGGTTCAGTTCTTGTTCAGGTTCCTGGTTCAACTGCTCAGTGTTGGAGAAGGCTTGAGTCTAAGTTGGGTGGTGACCTAGAAGGTCACAATGAGGTATATTCAGTTTTATTTTCTTTCCACTGCTAGTTTTCATTTTTATTGTCAATTTTTTTTATCTGTTTATCTTTTGTTCATGGGAAAAATCATTCCCAATGGTTAAATTTTGATGACTGGCACTAGTTGTCAGCCTGTGGGGATCGAGAACACCCTTCGGGCCATGTCGTGGACCGGATCGTGTGACCAGTTCAGGGTCGACCCGGGTTGGTCAGTGACAAAATGGTATTAGAGGAGTCCCTTGTTATTTGGGGTGTTCATTAGATGGAGATTAGGACTATCGAGACTCAAGAGATAGGTATGGGAACGACGTCATGAACCCTCGCTCGTTCCGAACTATGAGTTTCTAGGGATTTTATGGGTTTTTAGTCTTCTGGTTTTGTTTTGGGATTGAGGGATTACAATGGAGGCGGATTGGTGTCATGTCATGACCTCATATAGAGTAGTGACCCATGTGGATTCCGAGTGCATGGTTGGGCTTCTCCTGGTCATTTTTGTTTTCTGGGGGCGTGGCTCACTACCATGTCACCAGGTTAAGCATAACATCTAGTTCCTAGTCCTGATGGTTTGTTTTATGTTGAGTTTTGTTTTGGTTTTTATAGATGAAAGAGTGCTTTTGAAAATGAAAAAGGATTTTTGAAATGAGAACAATTTATTTTAAATGGATCTAAATTTTTGAAATGGATTTTTAAAACTAAAACCTCTTTGTCTAAAAATCCGGTGTTTGCTTGGAACTGGTAGATATATAGTTTGAGTGAAACCTCGATTACTCTTTATGAACGTTCGCATGTGTGAGGGAATTCATAGTAAGTGCATGTTGGTGCGTATGGATGGAATCAAATGAAGACATGTGTAACAGTTCATGGGATTACTGGGGTGTACACCTATATTTAAGGTCTTGACCTTGTTTTTCTAAAGTTACTTTAAAACGGGGAAATGATTTTTGTAAAGTTGGGTTTGTATTTGGAAAGTGGACTTGAAATAAGGAAGTTTAGGAATATAAAAAGAAAAATGGATTTTTTAAGTTGTGTATGTATTTTTTGGGTTTTCGAGATGGTCGTTTTTGGATGAAGGTGGTTTCTTTGATGTTTCTTTGGCTTAATATTAGTTTTGGATCTATGTTTTATATTTTGTTTAGAAGATGCAGCCCATAAAGGTTCCCAGAGTTTCTGATAAGTCATGCTTATTTTTTGGTTCTTCTCAGACATTACCTATCCTTTATAGTGATCGGGGTACATTAGAGGTAGCAGAGTGGTTTGAAGAGGTTGAGCGCATCTTTAGGGTATTGGGAACTCCCGAAGAAGTCAGAGTGTGTGCCTTTTGGGTTTGTTTGAAGGTCCATATCTATAATTAGAGTTGGTTTCCCCAACATTAATTCAATTAGGGATGAAGTGGTATGTCTTTAAATCCATATTTGTTCAATGGTTCATACCAGAAGATGTGAAGATGAAGAAAACAGAAGAACTCATGCATATTCAACAAGGCTAGTGGATGGTGAAAGAATATGTTGACCATTTCAAGGAACTTGTGTCCTTTTCTTTGGAGGCAGTATCACAGGATTTGATGAAGACCTCTCTCTTCATTGGGGTTCTTCATCCAGAGATCAAGGAGTAGGTCCTCCCTTCTAAGGACCATTATTTCGAGAAGCTGTTGGATGAGGCGTTCCTAACTATGTTGGTTTTTGGAGCACAGATGGTTGAAAATCCAGCATATCCAATTGCTTGTGAAGGTTCCCCATCTGGTGAGCAGGGGATTCTAGAGGGACTTGTTTATAAAGAGTCCCCTAAAGTGGTTCTGGCTTCTAGTTCATCGGACCATTCAGTGGTGTGCCACTAGTGTGGCCGGTTCGAGTATGTGAAGCCATCATGTCGCATCCCTCTAAAGACGTGTCATCATTGTGGTTGTCTAGGTCACTTAGAGAAGTTTGGAAGGAAGTGTCACCTGGAGAAGACATTATGACCAGAGGATTTCTTTACCTGACTATGAGGCAAGATATGCTTCATCCATTAGATCCCCTACCACAGGTCTTGGGGTGAAGCTCGCGCATAGTCAGGAGTTACTAGGTGCGTGAATCCTCTGTTCGGGTTTTGTGCTCCGGGTTTACGGTGGAACATTTAAAGTCGTTTAATTCTTTTTTTTCTAGTGGTTAAAGTTTTGACATTGTGGTTGAGTTCATTGTTTCATTGTAAAGTTATGATGAACTTGTTCTATTGTAATCCAAATAGTTTCGATTGTCTTATTATGGTTTTCTGGATCATGTGTTTTTCTTAAAAGTGTGTTTGGACCTTGTGTGGGTTAATCTTGGTTTGGCTGTGTTTTTTTGGAGATGTAAGTGTCTGTGGAGGAATCTATATTTCTGGATATTCTCATATTCATAGTTTGGGTTAGTTGTTCTCTGAGGTTTTTCTCTACTATTGGGGGTTTTTGGTCCAGGTTGAGAGTTTTAAGCTTCAGCAAAGGTGTTGTTCACTCATACTATAAAAGTTAGTTTGGCTTGGTTGGGTTTTTCCCGCGTCGGCTTTCCCCCCTGTCTGGGGTGGTGTGTTTGGGTGTTGATTTCCCACTTTAGTTGAGTTCTTGTCATGGTGAGAACTCTCTCGTGCTCTCCCATTCTCTTATGTTGTGCTTTCTTTCAGACTTAGGCAGGCATGGATCCTTGTTTTGTTTATTGACCAGCTGGGTGACTTTCTGGGGGTAGAAAATGTTTGTGGTGGGGAGAATTGTCACACCATGACTTTTTAAATTAATTTTTTATTTTTGTTATTTCTTGGAAATGGGTTCTCGTTCCAAGGATTGGGCCGGGCCCCGGTTTAAATTTTTTTTCATTTAACAATTCTAATGGATTCTGAACCCATGCACAGTCACTACACGGTGGGTAGTAGCCATGCGGTCGGCCCAGGTGCCCGTGCAGTTGCCTCATGTTTAAAATAAATAAAGTTTGATAAAAATAGACTAGGGTAAAGGGTTCTGATGTAATAATAATAATAATAATAATAATAATACTAGGTAGATAATAATATTATTATTATTAGAAGTGTTATTATTATTATATTATTATTGTTATTAAAAATTTTATTGATATTTTTTTTTATTTTTAAATGGTTATTAATATTAGTTTTTCTTTTGAACTGCTACTAATACTATTATTATTTAAAAGGATAAAATTTTTATTGGAACTATTATTATTTTATTGTAGGTATTATAATTTTTGTTATTATTATAACTATTAATATTATTTTTATCATATTATTATTATTATTATTATTATTATTATTATATGAGTATGAAAAAAAGAAAATAAGAAAATAAAACAAAACCCTATCCCCCCCTATCTATCTCACGACACTGCTACCCACCCCCTTGTTTTTTTATTTACTCTTATGTTCAGCGCACCAAATCCGGGCAGCCACTACCACCCCTGCAGGACCCCTTGTACCTCACCTCTACCTCTCGCCCTAGTGTCTGAACCTCTATCCACGCCCCCCATTCAGCCTCGTGCTCACCTCGTGGAATCCCGACGTAGCCACCTGAACGCCCTTCACCCCTTCGGCCCTCCATGCTCGCCCCAGTTGCCCGGGGCTCTTTTGTACACCTCCTACACCCCGCCTCCACCCTTCTGGCATCCTAGCCTTCCAGAATTCGACCTCGTTCATCCCAACCACCCACAACACACTAGGCAACCACCCTGGCCACCACTCTCCCAGCCTCGCCGCCAGCCCCCCCCCCCCCCCCCCCCCACTTCCCCTCGCCCTGCACACGCCGCAACACCATGTTCCAGCCAACCATCCCTAGCTTTGGCCTCGCGCTCATCCAGCGGCCCTCTGCACTGCCTCCATCGCTCTCTAAGACCCATTGTCGGCACCCTGCCACTCCGGTGTCCTACTCGCGGCTGAAATCCCTCTCGTCGGTGCATCCACAACCAATTTTCCTCTCGTCGGTGCACCCCATGGCCGACCTTCCTCTCAACGGAGATCTGAACCCCCAGCATGGCGCCTCTACCATGCCCCAACATGGTCATGTATCTTCTTTCCGGCAACCTCCTCCTCATCCGGTATATTTATTCACTTATTTATTTATTTATTTATTTATTATTTTATTTATTTATTCTTTTATTTATTTATTATTTTATTCTTTTATTCATTTGTTTATTTATTTATTCTTTTATTTATTTATTTAATTTTTTATTTATTTTCCCTTCATTCCATATTGGTGTTTTTATTTAATTTGGATAAATCCTAATACTGTAGTGGGTTGGGTGTCGTGTGCTTTTATCACTGTTCAGCATGCGCGGTTATTCCGCAAGGGTTTGTTCAACCTTCCATCAGAGTTTCGTCGTGGTCGCTCGCTATTGAGGTAGGATTTTCCAATATTTTCTTCTTGAAATGATTCATTGTCATTTTCATGGCTGCAATTGATTATTAAAGTTTAATTGCTCCTCTATTATATCTGTAGTTGATGTGATTATTGTTTTTGTCTTGTTAGAACTTACAAAAAATGAGTTTTTATAGGGAATTGTGTAAATTGATCAAGTAAAGATACCTAGGGTGTGTATTCTAATTTTTTTTGTTCTTTAAAGTGGGATTGGGGGTTTCCACTAAATTTTTTGATTTTTTTATAAAGTTGTTTATAAATTGTGTAGTCTGTTTAGAAAATTATTTTGTTTTTTATGAAAGTTTTTATAAATTGGTTGGATTGTTGATATAATTTTTTTTATAAACTAGTTGTATTTTTTATAAAATTTTTTATATATTGTTTGGTTTTTTATGAAATTATTTATAATTTGTTTGGCCAGTTATGGTTTAAATGAAATTGGTGTTTTTTGAAAATAACATCTGAGTATCTCTTTGGATGTTTGGGGTGCCACTAGATGTTGGCACATCCATGGGTTCACTAGGTGCACACATGGATGTGTTGTCAAATGAAGGTGGTGTTTTAAATTGAAATTTCCTTGAATGTTTGGTTTTCTAAATGGTTTATTCCTTCCAGATGAGGTTGGGTCTTTTGTGTGGTTCTTAAAATGGTTTTAAATGTATTCCTTAAAGTTTGGTTGTTTGTCCTTGAAACATTCTTTGGTGAGTGTCTGGATAGAATAAGGGCCTGTTTGGTAAATATGAAACATTTGAGTGTGGTAGGTATCCAAGGGCCCATTTGTCACTTTGAACATAAAATTTTATTGCTGAATAAGATTTTATTAAGGGATGTGGTTTGGAAAACTTGTGCGTGTCTGGTCGGGGTTTCAAAATGTTTTTAGAAAAAAATGGTTTTGACATGATGTGACATGAAGGCCCATTTGGCACTTTTAACAGAAGGGAATTGTTTTTACTAAATTTTAATGGAGATTGTGTTTTTGCAAAAGTGTATGCCTGATTGGAAACTTTAAACATTTTATGAAATGGTTTACTGTTAAATGGTATGATGGCCCATTTGGCACTTTGTTGACGTGAAATAATTGAATGTGTATTTGGGGGCGCTTATATCTAAGGTAACCCTTTATGGGTGAATTCATAGGAAGTTTCTATGTTTAGGGAAGGCAAGTGTGGTGAGATGAGTCACGTGTGTGTGTGCGTCTTCCTACTTACACAGTATTATTATTGCCACTATAGATTCCTGGGAATCTTTTAGATGATCGAGTGACAGTTTCTAATCAACTTCGATTATAAGGGTTGGTACCCCCTGGATTGGTTGCTAGGCCAAGCGGGTTTTCCATTGGATTGGTCAGTTTAGGGTGGCCAGTTGGTTATAGACTTTGGAGCTTCACCATACGTCGGCAGGTGGTTCCGAAACCAAGTATGTTCAGGGGTCCTCTAGGGATATTTTGGATCACCCATGGTTACTGGATTATTTACATTTCTTGTTTACTTTCCATTACACTTGTTTATTTTTAGTTTTCACATTTTACTTGTTTTACTCTGGCTTAGTTTTGGTACATTCTGTTTTGGATTTTATTTATAAAATGAAAAATGATTTTGGAAATGGTATATAGCGTGTGTTTGGTTTTAAATGGGAAAAACACGTTATTTACTTTAAAATATAAAACCCCCAACTTTTATATTTGTATTTCAAACTTTTTCATTGTATTGTTTTGGGAAATGGAATGCTTGGATTCTGGGATTATATTTGGCATCCCTATTAATAATCTAGGTACTCACACCTATCATATTCTTTAAGTTTTAGGTTCAGTTCTTATTCAGGTTCCTAGTTCATCTGCTTGGTGTTGGAGCAGGCTTGAGTCTAAGTTGGGTGGTGACCTAGAAGGTCACAAGGGGGTATGTTCGGTTTTATTTTCTTTCTACTGTTAGTTTTCATTTTTACTATCAGCTTTTTTATCTATTTATCTTTTGTTCATGGGAAAAAACATTCCCAATGATTAATTTTTGATGCCTATCACTAGTTTTCATCCCATGGGGATCGGGAACGCCCTTTCGGCCATGTCGTGGACCGTCTCAGGTGACTGGTTCAGGGTCAACCCGGGTTGGTTCGTGACAGTAAATCACAATGATAAGGATTTCTTGTTTGTATTATTTTCATTTAATTTCATTTTATTAATCTTTTAATTTTCTTATTAATGTTTCATATTATATTCTCATATGGTGTTAATTTTTATCTTGTATTTTATAATTTTATATCAATAAAATGTATTGCAGTTCATTTTAGCTCACTGTTTCTTATGAAATAATTGATTCAACACAATATTTATTCAAAAGAAAAAAATAAATATAAAATTTTTGGTTGTTACATATTTAATATGTTTTTATACCATAGTAATGGGGTTAAATATTTTTGAGCATGTTTGATAAATTTCTAAATGTTTTTTGAAGTGTTTTTAGAAGTTTGAGAATGACTTGAGGTGTTGGAAGTTAATCTATCCTAAATTAATAAATTATAGATATTAAAAGCTTAATCTACCATATTTTTAAGTTTATTCATATTATATTTTTAATACTTAATATATTAACAAAATTTAAAGCCTTGAAAATGGAATTGAAACGTATGATGTTTTCAATCAAACAGGAGATATTTTAGGAGAGGTGATGAAAATTTACAAAGGTAAAGAATACATATAATTCTTATAAACCATGTGTAATATGATTGAAATGAATATGTAATATATTTCTTATATCCACTGATCATATGTAACATATTTTTTAGGAGTTTAGGTGGAATTAGGAAAAGGGATTAATATATTATATTTTTTTCAGTTATTTGTTAGATATAGTTTGATGTGTAAAATATTTTGAAGAATGCATAATATATTTTGAAAATGATACTAAAAATTCACAAATTCATCCATGTGTACCATATTTCTTTTGGTACAGAATTATTTTGAAGAATTCATAACATATTTGTTCAGAAGATTGAAATTCATATGATATTTTTCTAATATTTGAATCAAAATTTCACAAATTTTATGGAAATAAATATGATATTGTTTCTCATAGGATTGATACATAAAATATTTAATATCTTTTATAATAACACATATGTTAAACGTATCATAACTATATGATTTATAACAAGGTTTTCACCTTATTAAATTTCCATGATCCTTTTATTTTTAATTTTAGAGAATTATGTAAAACACTACATAATAAAGAAGAAATTTCAAAAAAAATGTACATTTTTTCACAAAAAATGTTCTTTATAAAGACACACTTTCTTTATTAAAGTAAACTCCCATTATTAGATCACTAAATTTATTAAAATTCATAATCATCATTAAGACCTAGGAAGTTTTTTTGAAAACATGGGATGATAAAAAAAGCTCATTAAGGTACATAAAAGAAAATAAACCTGTTAGTCCATTTTTAAACCTAAAAAATCCATAACAATGTTTTCCTTTTCCATAATAAACATTTGAGATCAAATATATGTTTACCATGAAAACAATATAATTTCTCAATATATTTCATAAAAAAATCATATTAAATAATAAAGGTAAAATCATAAACAACATGGATTCTTGGAAAACATGAATACTCATGAATACCATTCATTGAAAACCAATCCTTTCACCAATATTTTTTTTAAAGTTATAATCCTTCCTTTAAAAAATTACCTCATTTTCTAACCTTTTAAAATAAAAATGTTTCCTTAAAACCCATTATAAGCATAACATATAGGTTCCTTGGGACATTATCCTTAAATTCAACATTATATAAACCCTTATAATGGAATCACCTAACTAGATAATTCTCATAACTCGTATGAGTGTTACTATCACCGATAAACTATATCACTTTGCCCAATGCATTAGAGAGCTATATCAGGCTCACTTGATATCAAATCTATATCAGGATCACCCATCATTCAAATAAAATTTCCAAGAACCATAAAATGAATAAAAAACATGTACCTTTAAATTTAATCATAAAAACCAATTAATTTTGTATTTAAGATAATAAGTAATAACTCTTTCAGTTATCCCACAAATATGAGAAAAAGATTTTATTTCCTTAAAAAAACTTTTTAAAAAATATACTTAAAATTTTAAGAGAAATGATTTATTTTATAATTACTATGGAAAATTTTAAATAAATTTTGAAAATGATCAATGGCTACGACAGTGGTAAAGTTAGGTCAAGTGTTATACATTAAAAAATATTATTTTTTCACTTTTGAAAAATTTGATAATAAACGATACAAAAAATGGTGAAAAGATTCATTATTATTCCTTTACAAAGAAAGAAAAAAATAATTAAATTGAACTTTATAAAAATTAAACGTATAATTAAAAAAATCATGAAATATTTAAAATAACGATGATGTTGAAGAAAATTAGTTGGAAGGAAAACTTCAAAACAATATATTTTTTAAAGTCTCATACCTTGAATCCCAACTCATATCAGTCATATGTTTACCATCCTTAGTAATAAAATTATATTAGTTTTTTATATCCTTAAGAACCTGTTTCATGTTCATTCCATTATAATTATTTCATTTTTTCATTTTTAACCATGTTTTATATATTTACTTAAATGGTTTTTTCACGTTCGAGGTTTTGAGGACGTTCGGTTTATATGTCCAAAATGACATCATCAGGTTGACTAAGGTAAAAAGGATCATGGTTACATTACCTAATATATATTAATTATAAAAAAAATATTATTTTTATACATTAAAATGTTTTTAGAACCATCCCTGGAAGATTGTTAGTAAAAATGAAATACATCATATCAGGGATGTGGTATTCCATACATAAACACGAGTTTTATTTTCATTTTATTAATCAATAGAAAATAAATAAGGTATATAATATTTTAGTTTCATAAAATAATAATTATGTAATAAATTTTATATTTATTAATTATTTCCAACCTTATAACCAACCATGTGATACCGTAATGAAAAATGAATCACATCGCTTCATGGAAGTGGTATTCTACACATATGCATGAGATATGCTATCAATTTCCAATGGATAAAACGTGTAAGGAGGTAATTAATATCTTATATTTACATAATAATAATAATAATAATAATAATGTTATAATAAAATTATATATTAATTAATTAAATCTTTTTAACTAGTCATTTGAGGTGGTGATGGAAAATGAAACACATTTATTCGTGGTGGTGGTGGTCCACGCGTATGCACGGGTGATGTTTTCATTTCCCATTTTATGTAAAAGAGATATAAAATTGTTTTTACATAAACATAAAAAAATAAATTAAATAAATACTTATTTCATTAATTTATAGTGCTTATAATATATTCTAAGGAGGTGGAAGAAGAAATAAACTTAAAATAGGTGAGTTGGGACTTATAGCTTCTCCTTGGATATATCCCTTTGGCTAGAACCATAATCCTTTTAGAATTGGTATTTTGAGAATACCAAAACATATAATATGTAGGAGGGGTGATGGAAATGTATTTGGGTAGGAATTTTTTGATCAAGATAGATCTTGCGGATTGAAGAAGAGAGGATAGGGGTGGCCTTTTATAAGTGAGGGGAGTAGCACTCTTATAATTATTCAAAGTTTTAAATTAATATAAAGTCTTATTCATTGAAAATTGGAAATTAAACAAATAAAGTTATAATATATGGTTATTAGGGTTAAAATAATCTAATATATCAAGAATCAATATAAGATTTTGTGACCTCATCACTTATTTTTAACCATAATTAAAAAAATTACCCTTTTTACCGTAGTGACAAGATTTTTACAAAGGTTACTATTCATAAAGATGAAAACTGAAATTGACCTCATTACTAAATTCTAACCTCCTAATTCCTACTATGGAATCCATTATTCAAGAATAAATTTATAAAAATGGATTAAATTACAAGTGAGGGCATTTTCCCTCATAGTTTTTTCTGATTCTAATGTCGCTTATTCTATCATATGGTTTTTTCATAAAACATTAACCAAGTGAGAAACCTTATTATGTAAAACCTTCTCTATATGATCTAAAATATTCATTGGATTTTATTTATAAGAAATATTACCCTCAAATTATACCACTTCAGGTCTCAAAACATGAGATGAAGCAGGTACATACTTTCTTAGTAAGAAAACATGAAACACATCATGTACCTAGGATAAGCTCAATGGTAAGAGAACATGATAAGTAATTGATCCCACTTTCACCAAAATTTCTTAGGATCTAATGAATCATAGGCTCAACTTTCCTTTTTTTCCAAAATTCATTACACCTTTATAGGGAGATATTTTTAAAAAAATACATGGTTATCTACCCCAAATTAAAGGTCTTTCCTACGATTATCTACATAACTCTTTTTTTCCTCTATACTTCCCTTATGTGTTGTGAAATATTATTTAATTTCATATCTATCTATTCTACCAATTTTGAACCCAAAAATATCCACTAACCAACTTTATCCCAAAATATTGGATTCTGACACCATATTTTATATAATACCTCAAAATGTATCATTGTATATTTGAATGAAAATAATAATTATAAAAAAATTCAACTACAGACTAATGATTATACGAAATTACCTAATACAATAATGATAAATATCATAGAATATCCTTTAATGTCTAAATTATATTATTTAAATTTCCCTCATATCAATGATGAAAAGTTTTATTAAAATTTATTTTAGTACTCATCGATTTTCTAAGTCCTTTCTAAAATTTTGATGTAAACTTTGGATCACAATCAGATAAAATAGAGAGGGGAACTATGTGTTACCTGATTATCTCTTTAATATATTGTCTTGAAATATGATCTAAATAAATAATATTTCAAATAGTAATAAAATGAAAAAAAATTAAATGATCAATAATAACCCAAATCACATTATTACCTTGAGATGTGTTTTGAAATCCCACAATTAAATCAATGGATATGTTCTCCCATTTCCATTATAGAACTAAAAAAGGATAAATAACACCCTTTTTAGTTTTCATTCAACTTTAACCTTATTTCTAATCAAAAATTTCATGGTAAAATCAGTTATATCCTTCATCATACATTCCCAAAAAAATATTCCTGAGGTCTCTATACATATTTTTGCTACCAGGATGAATTCAAAATGGAGAACTATGAGCTTCGAAAAATAATTCCTTCTTTAATTTCAAATAAATAAACTATTTCCAAACCTAATAGTACCCTATTTTTCAACATTAATGTTAGAAAATTCACCTTCCTTAACCAATTACACCTTTTCTTTAAAACCATGATCTTACATCTGAGCCTTATTAATTATTTCTACCAAGGATGATTATACTAATACCTGAGTTAAAAGAGAAGAAGTTTATGAATACACAATTTCTAGGAAAATTTTGTTAAATCGTTAATTAAATTACCATATTCCAGAAATTAAATAGTTAATGTTTCATTATATTTTCCAATAATTTCATTGAATAACTTGTTTTATTTACCTGGATAATAGTGAATTTTTCAATCATAATCCTTAATCAGTTTTATCCATCTTCTTTACATGAATATTAAATATTTTTTAGTGAATATATACTTAAAACATTTATGGTAAGTATATATTTCACATTTATCCCCATATATATGATTCTTCTAGATTTTTAAAGAAAAAACAACTATAGACAACTCATGGTCATGTGCAGGATAATTATATTCATGGGGTTTCAATTGAAAAGATTCATACATGATAATTTGTTCATTATAAAATGAGACACAACTAAGGACCTTCAAAGAAGAATTACTATAGATTTAAAACTCCCATTTCTATACGGAATGGATAACATATGAATTAACCATTCTTATTTTTAATTCTTATATTCATTCATCACATTCCTTTTTCTAGATGAATTTTTTTTTTTGAGTTAACATGTCCAATGAGTGAGATAAATGATCAATGTTTTGAAAAAATCATTGGTAATAACTCAATAACCCAATAAAACATTAAATATCGGTTACATTTGTAGGAATTGGCCACTCTTCCACCACTTTAGTTTTAGTAGGATCAATATTTATACCATTTTTAGAAACAATATGCCTATGTAAAGAAATATATTATAAACAAAATTCATATTTACTGAATTTTCCATTAAACTTATTTTACTTTAAAGTCTATATAAAAATCCTTAGATATTTCTCCTGATCTTAATATATTTTAGAGTATAACATAATATTATTCATAAATTCAACAAAAAATGTGTCCAAATACTCATGGAATACTCTATTCATTAGATCCACAAAATATAGAGGGTGTTTTTGTTAACCTGAAAGGAATAACCAAAAACACATAATGGCCATAACTAATCTTAAATGAAATATTTGGAATGTCCACTTCCTTCACTTTTAACTGATGGTACCTGGACCTGAGAACAATATTCAAAAAATATTATGCACCCTAGATCTAATCAAATAAGCCATAGATATGAGGCAATGGATACTTATTCTTAATAGTGATATCATTGAGTGCTCTATAATCAATGAAATGATTCATGAAACCATACTTATTTTTAATATATATAATAGGATCACCTTAAAATTAAATTCTAGGGTGGAAAAAACCCTTATCAATATATTCATGTAACTGATTTTTTTATTCTAATAGCTCAAATGAATCCATTCAGAAAGAAGTTTTTGAAATTGTCTTAGATTAAATAACTAATTCAATAGTAAACTTAACCTCTTGATTAGAAATAACACCTAGTATATCATCATGAAATACATCTTAATATTCATTTACTACTAGAAAATCACAATGTTGAATAGTTAATTTCTAATCAACATTACGTGAAATAGAAATTTCACTTATATATTTTATCATTTTCTCAGATTCTTGATATATTATCAATTTTATGAATTCATACAAATATAAAAACATAAATTAATTATGAAAAAAATAACTTCTTTAGTGATGAAATCTATCTTAACATGATAAACCAAATGCCAATATGTACCCGGAATAACAATAAACTCAACAATGGTAACGATAATAGGATTACGAAGAAAAGCCATTCAATAGATGATACAATGAATATTGTTATAAATTCATGTTTCCTTTATACTACTTCCAGTGTTTTTTTTCCAAGAGTTATTCCTTTTTATTGAAATTATATTTCTAATTTACTTGAAAATTTCTCAAATCTAAAAGAATGTGTGGGTCCCAAATCAAAGAATACATTAACATAATTTGAATAAGAAAGTAATTTACCTATCACTAATTCATTTGAGGGTACCCCAATCTACCATAATATTAGTAAACATTATTTCACTTTTCTATTTATAATATTGATAATTCCAAACATATGTAATTAACTTCAGATATACATTATTATAATGTCCAGACTGACTAAAATCAAAACATTTCATAACTTGTTTTTTATTATCGGTCGGACCATTACAATTACTATTTTCATTATAGTCAGGATCCATGTATCCAATATTTTAAAATCGATAACACTTATCAAATATCCTAAGACATTTTTCATAATGATTATTTTCTAAATTATCATAGAGGGTAATTTAATTTTCTTAACATTGGGTTTCTTTGATGAATTTTTACCCATTTCCTGCCACATGGATCCCTTATTATTCGTATTGTGATGAAAGTTCAAAAACTCCATATTGAATTTCTTAGAACACCATATAACTTACTCATATATTCAAAAATCATGAATAAAAATATCTCTTTATAAACATGGATTCAATCTTGAGTAAAATTAACCAATTTTACCATCATTATCTGGAATAAAATTTTACACATACAAGTAAAATTTAGTAAAATTATTTTTATAGGTGTAAATAAAGTCCTCCTAATATTTATCAACTCTTGTAATTTAATTTTTATTCTAATTAAAATAAATTTTATAAAATAATTTTCAATTAAGATATCTTTAAATATTTTCCATTCCATGGGATTAATTTCTTGATTTTCCTTAGTGTTCTTAATCAAATAGCACAACTGGTCATCTTCACCTACAAAATTATAAATTGAAAGGGTTTATTTATAATGTTTCAATCAACCAAAACTTCAAATATCTTCTCTAAAAAATTTAATTCATCTTTTATCCTTCACTGATTATAAGGATCTGCCAAAATCTTGTGGTTTTTGTTTCATGAAATGATCTACTATTATCATATTCTTCTATGAATATTTCGGTTGAACCCTTGTATTATTTTCTCCATTGATATCCTATATAAACTAAGTCAAATAATCAATAAACCACTCTATTATAATTCCAACTATTCCAAGTTTTTGGTTAGGAGGGATATTATCCTCTTGATGCATTTTTACCGCAGTTTCCCTATTTCCTCAATGGAAAAACTTTCTAAATAAAAAAGTATTGTATGAACCATCATGGAAATCTTTAAAATATATCTCATGAAAAAATAATCGTATATTATAATCTTTTCAGTGTGTCTTTTAATATCTCCTTAACATCTAAATTTAACTAAAACTTTCCTTTTATATCAAATAGGAAAAATAATACCTTAAACAACCCATAAATATATGATTTATAACAATAGATTCATTTTCTACCATTTATAATATCTTTTCAATTTATATTTTTATATAATTTGGTAAAACATTACATTAAAAATTATACATTACCATAAAATGTCCATACTTTCAACAAAACAACTTCTTTATAAATACACAATTTATTTTTTCAAGGTAACTCTCAATACTAGATCATTGAATTTATTAACATTTCTCACCATACTTATGCCCTATGAAAAACATATTAAAAATGAGGGATGAGAAAAAAATCTTTATAAGGGATATAGAATAAAAAATCCATTAATCCATTTATAAACTAAAAAAAATTCATAAGAAAGTTTTCATATTATATTATAAACATTTTAGATTATAATTACATTTACATTATCCTAAAAATGAATCACAACACAACTTGAAGGTGGTATTCCAAATATACGCATGAGTGATGTTATCAATTTCTAATGGATGTAAAGGGAAATGAGGTAAATAATATATTATATTTCCAAAATCATAATAATGTCATAAAAAAATTATATATTCATTAATTCCATATTTATAACCAGTCCTTTGATGTGGTGATGGAAAATTAAACACATCGCTTCACAGATGTGGTAGTCTACATGTACACACTGACAATGTTTTCATTTCACATATGATAGAAAAGAGAGATAAAAGATTTGTTTCATTAATATAATAACATTTTAGTATAAATAAGACACTTATGTAATTATTTTATAGGGTGCAGAATATATTTGAAGGAGGTATAAGAATAAATAAACAATAAATAGGTTGGTTAGGACTTATACCTTCTCATTTGATATCTCCCTTTGGCTTACATCTTAAGCCTTCTAGGATTGGTCTTTTTAGAAAACCAATATAATACCTTGTGTCATAAAAAAAATCATTACAAGATTTATAATAAAGGTTTAACTTTATAGAATTCTCATGATATTTTAGTTTTAGAGTTTTTGAGAATTATGAAAACCATTATAATTACATAGGGGAAAGTGACACATGGTGTCAATTTTTCCAACAAAACATGTTCATTATAAAGACACACTTGCTACAAACCCCCATAAATGAACCTCTGACTTTATTAATCTTTTAAATAATATTTAATACCTATTAAAAACATTTTAAAATGTGGTATGATAAACACAAATATTATTAATGGATAGAAAAATAAAGAAACTCATTAGTCCATTTTGAAAATCATAAAATCCCATAAGAAATTCCGCACTTTTACATGATAAACTTTGAGCTCAAATGTTCAATTTCCTACTCATGAAATAATATCTACATACCCAATATTTTCATAAATAATATAATAGAAAATATTAACGAAAGAAAATCATAATCATGAGGGTTTCTTGTAAAACAAGGGTACTCATGAAAACCTTTTCTTGAAAAACCAAGTTTTCACCCTTAAAGGGGAATAAACTTTCCTTTAAAAATATGATCATTAGCTTACATTATGAAATAAAAAAGACTTACATGAAAAATAATTTTAAATTAGAGAAAAATCATTTAGGAAACTTTGTATATCATCTTGATATCACTCTTACAATAAATCTTGAAATAACTATTACAAATGGAATAACTTACTCGATTAATTCCAATATAATTTGCTGGAAAACATAATGACTACCCAATTAATTAGAGAGATACATCAGGATAATTGATCATAATGAAACATTTACAAGGACAAAAAGATAAATGAAATATATAAAATCTTGGATTTATATTATAAATTATTATAAATTATTTTTTTAACACATATGCATAATCATTTTTAGGCTTTACATAAAAATGATGAGAAAAATCCCCCTTCTTTGAAAATCATTAAACAAAAATTCAAAAAAGAATAAAAAATAGGATATTATTTTAAAAAAATAAATGAAGAGTAATATTATTAAATAATAATATTTATTAAAGGGGTAAATTTGTTTCTTGTCGTATACATTAAAAAAATACTCATTTCACACTTTTTTTAAAATTTCAAGAATATCTTGTTTAGAAAAAGTTTATATATATTATTTTAAAACCTTTATAAATAAATTAAAATATGGTTCAAACTGAATTTTTACATATATTTAATTATATTAATAACATACCTATAATCTTTAAAATAAAATGGATATGGAGGGAAAATAAAATATAAAAAATATTAAACTTTTAAAATAAGGTTTTAAAGAAAAATATCTTACCTCGAGTCTCGCACGCCGAGTACATGAATTAACTATATATAAT
The DNA here is from genome assembly GCA_963277665.1 of Viscum album. Taxonomy (NCBI): domain Eukaryota; kingdom Viridiplantae; phylum Streptophyta; class Magnoliopsida; order Santalales; family Viscaceae; genus Viscum; species Viscum album. The sequence goes on from OY728141.1 coordinate 560,206,615, forward strand.
AAAATTAAATTAATTTTATTGTTTCTTAATAAAAATTTTAAATTTTATTACCTTATTATTATCCTTTTTATTTTATTTATTACTATTTCTTATATAGTTATTAAATTTGTTAAGTTCATTTCTGGCATATTAAGGTCGTTCGGTTCATAATCCCAAAACATCTTTGGTAGCTTGACCATGATCAAAGGGGTCACTATTACATAATATAAAGAATATTAATCAGGAAATAATTATTATATTTATATAATATAAACACTTTTAAAACCATCCATATAATGTGAGAAGTAAAAATTAATCACATCACTTCGTGGAGGTGGTAATTCACATGTACGCACGAATGACGTTATCATTTTTCAATATATAAAAAAGTAAGAAATTATATTATATATTATATTTAAATAATTTTAATTATTTTATTAATAACATATATATATATATATATTAAATTCATAATTATAACCATAAATTATAGGTGGTGATGAAAAATGAAACACATTGTTTCGTGGAAGTGGTAGTCCACACAAACGCATAATTGGTATTTTTGTTCCTCATTGGTTGAAAAAGGAGATGGATAAGGGTTATATGGTAAACATAAAAACATTTAATTATAGTTTAAGATAAAATTTTTAATATTTTATCATAATTAAAGAATATTTTAAGGAGGTAAAATAAGAAATAAACATGAAAAAATCAGTAAAGAGTTATACCTCTTCTTTGGGAAACCTCCCTCGGATTACAACTTAAGCCTTCTTAGGTTGTAATTCTGGTAAAATAAGGACCTATAGAACATTAGGAGTGATTTTGGGGAAATATTTTGGTAGTAATTTCCAAAATAGAGTGATCAAAAATTTTGATGAAGGGTGGAGATGAGTTTCCCCTTTTATAAGTGAGGGGAGTGGCACACATGTAAGTATTAACAACTTTAAAATATAATAAGTATCATAATAATGTTAAGTGGAACCAAATGTACATAATTTAAAATACATTATAAGATATAAATCCACTAAAACAATAAAATTTACACATATTTCTGTTTCGTTTTAAACCTTATATTTTGATTTAACCCCCTCAATAACCTATTTTAATATTAACCATCAAAAAATGTTTTTCACTCTTTAAGGGTTATTAATTCACTTTAAGGTAGAAATGGATCATAAATGGTATATGGATGAAATTTTTGACAATTTAATATCCCTATTGTCCTCTTTCAATATTTTTATTATTATTAAATCATTTAATAAAATATTTTTATCATAAAATATCATTAAAGTAATTTTTGGGACTATTAATTTGATTTGAATTCAAAAACATCAAGACAACTATGAAATTATAATATATCCACATTTAACATTAATTATACTTTATAATTACCTATTTAATTATTTTCAAACCATAATTCATATAAAACACATTAATTTTTCTATTTTTAAAATCATTTAACTTGATTTTTATTCTACTTTCACAAGAATTGTATTAGCAATGTGTAAGTATTTGAGGTAATTATATATTCATTACAATTTTAAAAAAAAATATCATAAAAAAATTATTCATATAACCAAAAAATAATTATAACCAATCATAACTTCTTGTTATCATAATGAAAATATAGTATAGATATTAAAATAAAAAAGTGACATTTTGTTTTTATTCTTTATTTAACACAATATAAAGGTTATAATCAAAGGAAAGTGGCAAGAAATGGACACATTTTTTAATATATTATTTTATTATTATAATTAAACTCATAAAATGAAATAAGGTAAATTTTTAGTGACATATTGAGGTCTTATCCTATATTTTTAACCATGTTTTACATATCAAACCATTACCGAGGTGATAAATATTTACCATTGTTACTATTCATACTGACAAAAAATAAAAGGGAACTATTTACCAAAATTCAATATATCAATTCTAAATACGTAATAATTTTTTATATATTCAATTTATATAATTGGGAAATTTTAATTTTAATATAAATGCACAAAACACAACAAAAACGGTCTTTTGAAAAAATGTGTTTTTAAGCATAAAAATGAACTTATATCAAAATCAAACATAATTATAATTATTAAGTGATTGATTAGATTATTTATAATTAAAGTATTAATATTTTAATTTATAACTAAATCCAAAATATAATCGTACTTTTGAATTACTTTATTTTAATAAAAATATATAATACTTTTACAAAAAACACATTTTTCACTGTTCGCTCAAAAATTAATATTTTCAGAAAAATGAAAAAAATAATCATATGCCTATTATGACATGTTTTTTAAGAAATTATTTCTATTTTATAAAATAAAATTTATAATAGTGTCATAAATTAATCATAATATTCGCACACAAAATGCAATAAAAACTGTTTTTGAAGAAAATGTATTTTTGAAACATAAAATGAATTTATTCTCATTTATTTAATAATAAATGCAATTAAATGAATTTTAATAAATTAAATTTAATACATAATACTATTATTTCATTATAATCATTTATCAATAGTGATTAATATAATCTATTAAGATAAAAATACATTATGTACATAAAAATAGTTTTATGAAAACATCTCTTTTACCTTCAAAAGATTTTATCTTCATTTAATTTTTTTTTAATAAAAGTAAGTTTTATCATTAATTTTATTAATTAAATAATTTTTACATATATTTCATAATATGTTCATTCCTATTCATACCCTTCAAACCACTGACTAGGTTATGATGGTCATAATTAAATAGTATTATTTATATAATATATTGTGGTTTGTTTAAACTTGATGTTTTGTACATAACAAGCTATCAAATATATTATGCAAATAAAATAAATTCTAAAATTTTGGGTTATTACATTATACCTCCTTAATTATTAATTTTCTCATAATTTTATCTTATTACCCTACTCACCCACACACGTCATTGAATTCGCATAGGCTTATATGAAATTAAATATTTATAACCCCAAACTAAAATTACTATAAGGGTGTAGTAAAGTAGTAGTACATGGTCGATACCATGAGGATAACCAGCAAGTCAGTGACCATTCAAAAAAACCCTTGGTAGGATTCCTCACTTTAACTCTTCAGATTTTGTGTTATTAAAGCATGGTATTTTGGATTTTTAAGGTAAATATTAAAGGAAGGGATCAGGGCCAATTTCAGGGCTCCTAACAAAAGATAATCCTAGACTTAACTTGGAATAGTCTTATGTCTTAGGCTCTGAAGCAGTGAAAAAGTCACCAATTTGTTTTGTTCAAACCAATTGGATCTACTCATGTTGCGGTTATCTAATGGTTAGGGTATATCAAACAACCTTGGTTAATTATTCTTGGCTTCTATACAGAAAGCATCATAGGCTAAAGGTCATAGTCATGTTCAACTCTAATTAGGTCAAGTTCATTCAATATCACTTCTCATGGTCAAGGTTGTGTGAAAGAATGTGATGAAAAATTATTATTAACCTAATTATTATCCATATGGTTACCAAGATTCAATATAAAGATTCATTATTTTTGGAAACACCCCTACTTTATACCTCTAACCCTAAGAGGGTTAGCTATGCATGGAGGTGATGATAAAAAGTGAGAAAATATCAAGCATGTTGTGCATATTTGAAAATAATTTTCAAAGAAACAATCTAGGATTAAGCAAAAAAAATCAATATCAAAAATTTGGAAGTAATGTGGATCTAAATAGAATCCTAATTTTCATGTTGAAATAATGAAGAATGAGAAATTTTTAATCAAAACAATTAAGAAAAAGTCAAAAAAAATAATGTGAAGGAAGAAATTATGAAGAAAAGTGTGTGTATTGATGAAGAACGGAGTGTAGCATTGAAAATGAATTTTGAAAAAAAATATTTGTTGTAATGGATGTATAAAGGTTAAGTAATGATTAAAAACACACTTTGATTCAGTGAAAAAATGAAACAAATGAAGGAAAACTAGTTTTGGACAAAAAGGAATGAAAATAATAGATGAAAAAATAAGGAATAAAGAATAGTATAGAGCTCTGTTGTGCATGGAGGTGCTACAAAATATAAATATCCTTGAGAAGTACATGACATGAATGTATTTAATGTCATGTGATGTATTAAATGATTTGGGTCCTAACATCTTCACATCATGTAATCTGGTTTCATGATATATAATTGTGATCAACTTTTCTAGCCAAAGAATCTACTCGAATCTTTGACAGGGTGATCCTTTGATGTTTGAACATTTTTCAATATCTTCACATCATTTATGAATTTCAATTTTGGATAGATTATGGATTTTGAAAGTTGAATGTCATGTACACGATTTACACATTGTTCACTGTCTTCACCTCATGTTGAAACTTCACGGGTTAGTCTGCGGACTTGTTAACAAGCTGTGAATTGGTTCTACACATCATGTATATGTTACACATCATGTAAAATTTGTTTTTGGGAATTTTCATGATCTGTTATTTTAATTCTAGAATTCCTAATTCCTGTGAAAATAAACCAAAAAACATTGTATTATCGAATAATTCATTAATAAACCTTAATAAAATGTATACAAAATGTATATAAAATTTTAGCTAATAAAATTCCCCTAAACTTGAACAATTTATTTTCCTAAAGAAAAAATCAACTCAACATGGATTCCAAAATAACCCATTTTTAAAATAGTAAACATGCATTACAACTAGGAAAATAAAACTAATTGTAAGCATAAAAAAGGAAGTCCTCCAAAATCAATCATGCATAGAAAATTATCCATGCCTCATTGTTTAGTTATTTATTTAGATTCTTATTCTTTTAATTAGAATTTAATAATTTTTTCTTAAATTATATACCCATTTATTAATTTAACTATACTAATTCTTATACTCTTAATACATGTTCTTAACCGTAGGCCTGTATTGGTTCTATCATCTTCACTTCATAAAAAAAATACAAAATCAATAGTTAGGTCTTCTCCAAAAAGGGTTCAGATGACTATGAGGCTGAGGTAAAGTGGGTATAAATTGAAAATAAAGCTCAAAATGAGGATAAGATCTAAATTATGATGCATGATAAATAGTAATAGTGCAATGGTGTGGATCCTTTGAGATTAAAAAGGGTGTCCATGCTCCAAGTAACTCAAATTAGATCCATGAGTGTATCAAAAATATACCATATTACTTTATTTTTATTTTATTTATTTTTTGAAATTAATGTTCAATATAGATCTCACCTATATCCCCTAACCATAGATGATCCACCAGAGGATTCATCAGTCTAGAAATAGTGATTTTTTACCTTCGTAATACACAAACAATAATCTTTTTCTTTCTTTTTCTTTTTCTTTTTAATTTATTCAAATGAATGGGGTAGCTATAAAATTCCATGTGGATTCATGGATCACAACATATCAACCAAGTAAAAGTACCACAATACATCTTTTTAATAAACACGTATCATTTCCATCAACTGAAAATTCCCCTACACTTATTCAAAGGATAATCATGCATAGCACCAAGATCAGGGTAAAAATGGATAATCATCTTTAAATAGTTATATCCAAAATATGTAATTCATGGAAAATATAGGATAAAGTGAGAAAAATGTAAGGTTGGTCTTAGTAAAAAGTGGATCAATAAATATTCCCTTAATAATATTAAAATTTTATTTGTTTGGTCATAACCAAGATATGATCTCAATGCAAGTTATGATTAGTTTATGTTCCCTAGGTGTCTCTCAAGAAATATTCTTAAAAAATATGAATTTGTGGGCTTAGAATCATCTTGTGAATGGGAGTATAAAAAAATATTTTAACTCACCCAGGGTATATAAATCAATTAATAATTTATTATAAAACAATTTAAAATTTTTTGAATTTGAATTAAATTACTAAACATAGAAATCATTATAAAAATCTAAACAAGTGTAAAACATGGATTTCAACAATTTCCAGACTAAATTTTTCTTTTATTTAAATGTGTGCAATGATTTTTTAGGTTTAAATCATGTTTTTAGTGAAAATGTCTCTTAAATAAATGAAAACAAGCAAAAATACATGTGTATCAATAGTAAAGTACAATAAATACTCCCCCACTTAAAATTAGATAGTGTCTACACTATCATGGAAAGTATTTTGTATATATATATCCCAGATAATGAATAAAATGAAATAGAAACTATGAAATTGATTTTAAGTGATCGATATCTCCCTGTATAAGTGTCATGCCAAGGGGAAACTTGGTGGAAAATGAGTTCAAAATGGGCTACCTACATCATGTGTTAGAAATAAAAACTTCCACTATATAAAACCTTAGACCAGTGTGTTTTAAACATGAATAAATAAAATTAATGGTCAGGTGAACATAGTTAATAGTAATAAAAAGTAACTTAGATACATACATACATGTGGGTAAAATAAATTTCAAGTGACCTATAAACAAAAATGCTACTAAAATTAAAGAAAATGATCCTAAGTACAATAATAAAACTAAAGAAACAAATAAAATATGGGTTTCCTCCCATAAATCACTAAAAATGAAATTTTCATTCAAATGGATGGAAAAAACTACCAATAGGTATCTTCTATCTACTCAGAAGTCTACTGCCTCCTATAGGAACTGGTGTCTATGTCATCGAACTCATGTGGATTCTTTCTGGGGTTATTTTCCTTCAGATTGTACTGAGCATGATTCTCATGTAGTTATAAAATAATATGTTATATTCATGGTGGGGACCACTATTGAGCACAGATCTCCAATGAAATCTCCTTATGATGGTGCTCGACATCATCCATATGTTGATTCATCCGTAGTATGAGGATAGATGTTGGTAAGAATGCCACATAGATGACCATGGAAAAGGAACAAGATCTAGACATGGATAATATAATACAGTAATGAAATGAGGAATAATCCAAGAAAAGGTGATGAAAAAACTATATCCCATATATATAATAAGTTCCATGATACATCAATAGGAAATGAAAAATAATTATTACAAAATATTTCATCTGTACAAAGTAAACAAATAGGGGAGGGGTACATGGTAAACTAAGAATAATCAAAATCATTGAGGTGGACATCCCAAACAGAGGGTGGTTGCAGCTATCTCTCCCTATCTATATCATATATGGAGAAAGGGGATAGGGATCAAATATTTTGGTAGATTATATAGTTTTAGTAGATATCTTTATAGAAGGTGGATGAGAGGTATGTATCATGAGGGTGTCTGCCAATCTAGACATGGGACCAATAAAAGGTACCTTAGTTGATGGTGGGGGTTTGGGTCCTTTCCCCATTGGGCCTGCTCTTCCAAGAACTCCTATTGGGTAGTAGGGACTATTATCTCTGATGGTAAGTCGGTCAAAGTAGGAGCTTGGAAGGGAATAGAAGGAAAGGAAGGGCCAGCAGAGGCTAGTGGACAAGAGGTTGTGGTGTCCGGGTTAACAAAAAATGGAAAACTCTATAAAATGGATTCCCATGTGGTAGGAAATCCTATATAGATTCTCTAGGATGCAAAGGTGCATGGCCCAGAGATCTGTTGGGTATGATGGGGTGGGTGGTGGAGTAGGTAAGGTAGTGGTGGATGGTGAAGGGATACGAGTGGTAGTATGGGTATGGGGAATAGTGGGTGGTGTGATTATAGTTTTTTCGGTGGAGGATGGGGTGGGAGAAGGATCATAATGTAGAGAGGCTGGGGAAACTGGATGATTAGCAACATGTTTGGTGGGGGCCTCAACAATATTCTCTATGTATGAAGACACCCAATGGTAGACATCATCTTCCATTTTTATAATTCTCTATATATGAAGACGCCCAATGGTAGACATCGTTTCATGTTTTAACAACATAACTTTTCCATGATCCCATACTAGACTATATTCTTCTTTATGTCATGTGAAAAACATTTCAAAACATCGTATGAGCATAAAAATCTCAGTAATGGATACATAAAGAAAGAAAACTGTTATTATTTGAATATCATGAAAACCATGAATACTTTATCATAAAGTAATACTTTCCACCTTTAAAAAGTAGTAAATATACTTCCCTGAAAATAATCTCATTACTTAACCTTTTTGTGACCATAATATTACCATAAATCCCATAAAAATTTACATATAGCATATAATGGTAACTTGGTACATAAAAATACTTAAATGGAATAAACATACGGTCGACTTCCACACATATCACTAAATGGAATAGCCATACGGCTGAATTCCATACCCAATGAATTAGAGGTTATAATGTAACCATCCATCCTTATTTTATCATGAAACCACCCTTAATTTGGTTTATCACGTAACCACCCATCATTGGTTTATCACGTAGCCACATGTCAAATGTTCAAGTTCCATTATATAATCACAACACATATGATATTTAAAATATCAAAATTTCACTAATGACATTTCATTTTCAATCACAATAAATCATTTCAATATATTTAAAAACTCAATCCATTTCAAAAAACATTTTCAATACCAAAATATGTAAAAATGGTATATGGGATTTCTTTTCCTTTTAAAATTATTAAGGCTTATAGGGGAAGAAAAATAACGATTACGGTGGCAGAGAGGTCATTGTAACGCATATGTTAAAAACATTCCTTTTATCATTTAGTAAAATGATTCATAGAAAAATATTCCCTTTGAATGAAATTAAAAGTCAAAGGGGTTTATTAAACACTTTATAAAATAACGATGTGTATATTATCAAAATATGCCTCAATGAAAGGAGATTGAGACGAAGTCCTTTAACTTATGTCTGACTCATCATGTATGTTACTTATTCTTCCTAAATAATAAAATTAGGTTAATTTCTACTTGATTCATAACCTTTTTCAAGTTTATTATTCCTTTTATATCACTTATTACCATGTTATAAAAATTTCATAATTATTTAAGTTAATATCATTTGTTTTTTCAATATTGGGTACTTGAGTCGAAAATGAACTTGTTATAATTATAAATTTTCTATGTGGTAAAAATTAAATTATCTTTAGAATGATATTAATGATTTAGATATCAAATATATCCATTATATATGTATTTATAATAGTCCATAATATTTTTACATAGGAAATGAAATTCACCTTTCATGGAGACGGTAAGTCGTACATAAGCATGAATGCTAATTTCATTTATTTTTAATATTTAAAGGAATTAAAACTAAATTATATATAGTTATATTATGATTAAATTATAATATCATATTTTATATATGTAACATAAGTTCATTAACTCCATCCTTTATACGTTCCATGTATGTCATGAATGAGTCATATCACTTTGAGGGGAAGGTAGTATGTACTTCCTCAAATGAAATTATCGTATTATGGAAATAATAAATTTACGCTTTAAAAAAATAAGAATAGAAACAATATAAATATAATATATATCATATATAAATATATTTCCATAATAATGACCATCATGAGAGGCGGTAGGAGATAATTGAACAATCATCGTTTCGGGAGGCAGTAGTTCACCATCCACAAAAATAGTATGTTCTAAATCCATTAGATGGAGATGTGTGTTATTGTAGGTAGAATAATTGGAATAAAAAAAATCCTAGTATATTTAACATACTGGGTTTTTATAGAATAATTTAATAAATTTAGTTTAGGGGGTGGGAAAAGGGAAAATAAATGAAAGAAGCTTGAGAGAAGACATTACCTCAAATCATGTAACTCCTTTTGATTTAAGCTAAGAGGCCTTCTTGAATTGTCTTCTTCCCAAGATAAGGATTATAGGATGAAGAGGGGGATTTTGGGACCTTATTTGGGAAGATTTTGGATGATCCAATGGGATTTAGAGGTGTTATTAAATGGGTATAGGTGATGTCCATTTATAAGAGAGAGGAGGGGCACTTTAGAAAGGTATTGAAATATTATTTTATTATAAATTAATTTTTTCATTAAAATGTATCAAAGTAATTTATTTCAAAGATAATATTATTTTGGGTATAAAACCTCTCAAAAATAGGTTTTAGAAAAATCTAGGTTACAAATTTAACCTTATCTTTTATCCTTAACCCTTAGTTGTCTAATTTGACTCTTACTATGTATTCTTGTATATTCATATTATATGGTTAATATAGTTACTATAAAATACCAATAGAACCTCAAGTAGTTCATTAATGACATTTTCAACATTATCTAATTCATTATGCTGAATCTTAGATTTTTTGGACTATTATATCATGTAATAAAATAGTATTTGTTATAAAAACTCATTTATGACAATTTTTATAATATTCATATCATAACTTTTTAAAAATTCATAACAACTTTATTATTTCAAAAAAACTTCATTTATTAAAATATAACATTTCATAATCATCTATAAAATTCATGTATGGAATAAAAAGTTTTAAAAATAAATTTATTTTAATATTTATAATCTCATTTATTTAAATCATTCATTAATAAGGTAATCACTACATCATCATTGTGTCATAAATAAATTTATTTATTTAATGTCTAAAAATTATAAATAAAATAAAATGATGTAGTAATTATTTTTAGATTTATAATTAAAATTTATAGTAAAAAATATAACTTATATAACCTAATATAAAAATTGTTTTACTAAATGATACATGTTTATGTTATATTTTCTGTTACTTTAAATTTATTCTTATAAAATGTCATTTTCACATCAAAGTGGCTTCATGGGGTCCCAATATCTACCCAAGGATTCCCATGGTCAGACATAACTCATAAAATAGTATTAGAACACATTTTAGAGTAGTTTAATATTATTATAAAACTATTTTTTACCCTTATTTACCAGATTTACCGTTTAACCATGGTAAATAAAATAATTACTGAAGTTACTATTCATAATGTCTAAAGATAAAAGGTACCTATTTACCCAAAATTAATTCAAAGTAAAAACTACCAAAAGATTGACATGTGTTTATGCCCAATTTCAAAGTGAAATTACTTCCAATGATAAACATTGGATTAAAGGATAAAATTATAATCCAATTACATTTTAAAACCAATTAAAATTACAATCTAACTATATAAATAAATTAGATAAAAAGGTAGTTTTGACTTAAAATACAGTATTTTTCACTATTCATTGAAAATGAACTTTATCAAAAAATTACCTAAAATTAATTCAAAGTAAATTTTGATGTCTATATTCTATAGAAGAAGTTTATTTTGTAAAATATATTATATAAAAGTGAAAAAAAAATATTCATAAATGGTTCACCATCAAAAGGAAGTAAAATGACCTTTTAAAAATATATGAGTTGTTCATGCTTAAAATCAGATTCATTCTTATTTTAATCCTCTAAAATTTATTGAATAAATGTAAAGAAATTTAACAAACATGTATAATCATATTTTATTTATTTATCTTCATTCTGACCAATAAAACGACTATGTGTTAACTACCATTTAAAATAATAATAATATTATATTATGTTTTGGTATAACACAATGTTGTGTGCAACGTATGATTTTGGAGAAACCCATTGTTGCGTGTTGAGTATGCTATCAGACATAACATTCACTTTAAATTAAAATTAATATTTAATTCATAAATATTAATAAATATGAAAATTTCATATTATTTATTTACCCGGGATGTTACATATTTCCCTCTTTTGCGAATTGCATCCTCACAATTCCATTCACTTATCAAATAAGAGGGTGTATTTGTATCTCATAGAATTTTCATATTCCCACGTTCCTTCTTCAACCATATGGTTTTTCCAAAAAAAAACTTTTACCTAATAAATTACCTTATTCTGCAACACTTTTTCTCTTCAGTCAAGAATCTGGACTGGTTATGCCTCATAAGATTGATTTTCTACCCACTGATCTACATCTGGACTCAAAACATGATATGGATCCATTATATACTTTCTCAACATTGACACATGAAAAAAATTGTGTACCTCGGATAAACATGGAGGTAAATCCACCCTATAGGAAACTGATATAACTTTATATAAGATTTCATAGGGTCCAATGAACCTCGGACTTAGATTTCCCTTCTTACCAAAATGCATCACACATTTCCATGGAGAAACTTTGAGAAAGGCATGATCACCTACTTCAAAAGAAAGATTCTTCTTCCGGTTTTCCACATAACTTTTCTGCCAGCTCTGAGCTGTTCTAATGTGCTTCTAAATCAACTAAAAATTTTATGTTATCTCTTCTACCAATTATGGTCCCATAAAATTCCTTTCACCTACTTCTTCCCAAAAAGTTGGAGTTTTACACCTCTTTCTATATAATGCTTCAAATGATGCCATTCGTATAGTAGAATGAAAACTGTTATTATAAGAAAACTCAACCAAAGAAAGATGTTGATCCCAACTTCCCTAGTAATCCAGTGAACAAGAATATAGCATATCCTCCAAGGTTTGAATTGTTCATTATGACTACTCATCTGATTGAGGATGAAAAGATGTACTGAAATTTAATTCAGTTCTTAATGACTTTTGAAGGCCTTTCCAAAAGTTAGATGTGAATCTGGGATCACGATCAGATACAATGGAGAGGGGAACTCCATGTGAAATGACTATATCTTTAATATACAAAATAGAAATTTGATCTAGAGACAGAGTATCTCTAATAGGAATGAAATGAGCATATTTAGTCAATCGATCAACAATAACCCAGTTTGCATTGTTACCTAGAGTTGTTTTTGGTAATCCCACTATGAAATCCTTGGAAACATTTTCCCATTTCTACTCTGGAACTGGAAAAGACTGAAGCATTCTTATTGGTAACTGTCACTTTGCTTTAACCTGCTAACAAATCAAACACTTCATAGTAAAGTCAGAAATATCTCTTTTTATTCCATCCCACCAGAAATACCCCTGAAGATCTCTTTACATATTAGTACTTAATGGATGTACTGAAAGTGGAAAACTATGAGCTTCACATAATATCTATTTCTTCAACTAGTAATCGCTAGGCATGGATAATCTCTTTCCAAACCTCAAACAATAGTCTTTATCATGTTAAATTCAGGTAACTAACCCTTCTAAACCAATTCTACCTTTTTTTGCGACTCACTATCTTCATTCTACACTTTTTTAATTCTATCTGATATCGATGATTTCACTATCACCTAAAACAAAATAGAATAATTCCCTGCACCAACAACTTCCAATCCAAAATTCATTATATCAGAAACCAAAGGATCTTATTCCAAAAGTAGCATGGTTAATGTAGCATTATTCTTTTGACTCAAAGCATCAGCCACTTTATTTTCCTTTCCATGATGGTAATAGATCGTGAAATTATAATCCTTGATTAATTATATCCTTATTATTTATCTCATGTTTAATTCTTTCTGAGTGAATATATACTTCAAACTTTTTTGATCAATATATATTTCACACTTTACACCATACAAATGATGCCTTAAAATTTTTCATGCAAAAACAACAGCACCTAATTCCAAATCATGTGTAGGATAATTTAACTCATGTGTTTTGAACTGACATGAAGCATAAGCTATTACCAGATCATTCTCGATAAGTACATAGCCAAGTACTTTCAATGAAGCATCACTATAGATAACAATTTCACCATTTCTGGAAGGCAGTGTCAAAACTGGCGCATTCACCAATCTTCTTTTCAATTCCTGAAAAAAAAATTCATCACATTCTTTTTTTCTATATGAAATTAATACCTTTTCGAGTTAACCTAGTCAGTGGGCTATATTACTGAGAAATTTTTTCTACAAACCTTCGGTAATAACACAATAATCTAAGAAAACTATGAATCTCTGTGATATTGGTAGGCCTTGTCCACTCTTTAAAAACTTTTGTTTTAGAGGGGTCAACAATTATTCCATCTTTAGAAACAATATGACCAAGGAAAGAAATTTATTGCAACCAAAATTCACACTTACTAAAATTTAAATATAGTTTCTTTTCTTTTAAGGTTAAAAAAATCTTTAAGTTATTTTCATGTTCCTCTCACCTTTTAGAATATTTATAAAGGAATATATTCTTAAATTCATCTCATTCTATGACGTCAATCTCTTCACTTCCTCTGATATTTTTAATCATTTACCACCACTGATCTATTTCAACTTCAAAATGATAAACAAAAAGACTAACATTTTTATTGTTTGAACAACCCATTACATCAAAAATATTTTCTAAATCTTTAATCCACCCTTCATCTTGCACAGGGTCAGATGATCCTATGAATTATGAGGGGTGTTGCCTCATGAAATGCTCTACGATTGACATATGTCTCCATGGTTGGTCTAGTTGATCTCATGCATGGACACCACCACTATTTATTGCCTAAGTCAAATGAACCATTACTACAACAAATTGTTCAGTTCCGATTCCAAACATCTCAGGATGTTGATTTGGAATGTTATTTCTCTTTGTATGCCCTCCCAACACAGGTACCCTATTTCCCCTTCGAAAAACCATTCTGAACAAACATATACTAGATGAAGAAATATTGTAATCTTAAAATTATATATCATTTTAATTTGACCATAAAGTAAAAATCATTTATATAAATTCTATTAATAATATTCTAACTCCTAAAGTTATCTAAACTGACCTCTGATACCAACTATAAGGCCTCAGTCTTAAACATTACTTAATATTAAGATAAATCTATAAGTTGACTTTAATTCACATCGAGGATCTTTTATAATTAATATATTTAGATAATTAGGTCATAACATATACATAACATCTTGAATATTACAAGTAAATAGTTATACCTGCTATCCATTTTTTTCATAAAATAAAAATTCTTTAAAAAGAAACATGACATCATTTCATTTCTTAACAGCATAACTTTTCTCTGATCCCATCCTTGAATCTATTCTTCTTTATGTCCTATGAAAAACATTTCAAAACATTGGATGAGCATAAAAATCTCAGTAATGTATACATAAAGAAATAAAACTATTAGTATTGGAATAACATGAAAACCATGAATACTTTATCATAAAGTAATACTTTCCACCTTTAAGAAGTAGTAAATATAATTCACCGAATATAAGCTCAATAATTACCATTTTTTGTAACCAAATGATTACCATAAAGCCTATAAAAATCAACATATATCATATAAATTTAACATCATACATAAACATACTTAAATGGAATAATCATACGATCAACTTCCACACATATCACTAAATGGAATAGTTGTATGGCAGACTTCCATAACCAGTGCATTGGAGGTTATAACGTAACCACACGTCTTTGGTTTATCATGGAACCACCCATTATTTGGTTTATCATATAACCACCTATCATTGTTTTATCACGTAACCTCCTGTCAAATATCCAAGTACCATTATATAATCACAACACATAGGATATTTAAAATATCAACATTTCACTAAAAAAATTTCATATGAAATCACAAGAAATCATTTCAAGATATTGAAATACTCAATCCATTTCAAAAATAATTTTCAATACCAAAATATGTAAAAAGGGTATATGGTATTTCTTTTCCTTTTAAAAACATTAAGGCTTGTAGAGGAATCCAAATAATGATTACGGCAGCGGAGAGGTCATTATCACTGCAAACGTTAAAAACATTCCTTTTGTCATATAGTAAAATGCTTCGTATAAAAAATATTACCTTTGAATGAAATTAAAATTAAAATGGGTTATTATACATTGTATAAAAGAATGAGTTGTATATTATCAAAATATGCCTCAATGAAAGGAGATTGAGACGAAGTCTCTTACCTTGCGTCCAACTCATCACGTATGTTCCTTGTTCTTCCTAAATAATAAAATTAGGATAATTTATACTTTCTTCATAACCTTTTTCAATTTTATTATTTCTTTTATATCACTTATTACCATGTTATAAAAATTTCATAATTATTTAAGTTAATATCAGTCATTTTGTCGATATTTAGTACTTGAGTCGAAAATGAACTTGTTATAATTACAAATTGTTCATTTGATCAAAGGTCCATTATATCCAGAATGATATTCATGATTTATATATCATATATATCATATATATCTATCATATATGTATTTATAATAGTTCATAACATTTGGAGGTAATAAATGAAATGCACCATTCCTGGAGACGGTAAGTCGTACGTACGCATTAATTCTACTTTCATTTCTTTTTCATATTTAAAGGAATTAATACTAAAGGATACATATGTATATTATAATTATATTATAATATCATATTTTATATATGTTACAAAATTTCATTAATTCTATCATTTATAAGCTCCATGTATGGCATGAACGATTCATATCACTTTGAGGGGATGATAGTCCGCACTTCCTCAAATAAAATTATCGTATTATAGAAAGCATAAAGGTATGATTTAAAAAAGAAGCATAGAGAAAATATAAATATAATATATATCATATATAAATATAGTTATATCATAATGTCCACCATGAGAGGTAGTAGGAGATAATTAAACTGTCATTGTTTCGTGAGGTCGAAGTTCGCCGTCCACATAAACAGTGTGTTCTAAATCCATTAGATGGATGTCTGTGTGAGTGAATGTAGAATAATTGGAATAAAAACATACTAATATATTTAGATAATTTTTTTGTTATAAAATAATTTAATAAAGAGATTTTAGGGGGTTGGATAAGGGAAAATAAATGAAAGAGGCTTGAGAGAAGACATTACCTCAAATCGGGTAACTCTTTTTGATTTAAGCTAAGATACCTTCTTGAATTACCTTATGCCAAAGGTAAGGCTTATAAGAGGAATAGGTGGATTTTTGGAGCTTATTTTGGTAGATTTTTTATGATACAAGTGTATTTATAAGTTTTATTAAATGGGTATAGTTGATTCCCTTTTATAAGAGGAAGGAGGGGCACTTTAGGAAGGTATTGAAATATTATTTTATTATAAAATTATTTTTGGTTTCAAATGATCCCAAAGTCATTTATTTCAAATAAAAGATATTTTTTGATCGAAAATATCTCAATAAATAGGCTTTAGACAAGTATAGATAACAAATTTAACCTTATATTTTAGCTTTAACCCTTAGTTAACTAATTTGGCTCTCACTATGTCTTCTTGTATATTCATACTATATAGTTAATATAGTTACTATAAAATGAAAATAGAACCTGAAGTGGTTAATTAATGAAATTTAAAAAATTATCTAATTAATTTGAAAAAATATTAGATTTTTAGGACTATTATATCAATTAATAAAATAGTATTTGTTTTAAAAACTCATTTATGTTAGTTTTTATACTATTAATATCACGACTTTTAAAAAATCCATTAAAACTTGAATATTTCAAAAAAATTAATTAATTCTAATATAAAAAGTCATAATAATACATAAAATTATTTTATGGCATAAAAATTTCAAAATAAATTTATTTTAATATTTATAATCTCATTTATTTAAATAATTCATTAACAAAGTAATAACTACATCATCATTGTGACATAAATAAATTTATTTACTTGATGTCTAAAAATTATAAATAAAATATCATGATGTATGAAATAATTTTATCTTTATAAATAATATTTATATTCAAAATGATATCTTATATAACCCCATATAAAAAAATTACCAAAATATACATGTTTATGTTGCATTTTTCTTTACTTTAAATTAATTCTTATAAAATGTTATTTTCACATCAAAGTGGATCCTTGGGGTTCTAAAATAGACCTAAGGATTCCAATGATCGTAAATATCTCATAAAATAATATTATGGCACGTGTTAGGGTAGTTTATTATTTTTATTATATTATTTTTTACCCTAATTTACCAGATTTACCCTTTAACAATGGTAAATAAAATAATTACTGAAGTTACTATTCATAATTTATAAAAATAAAAGGTAACTATTTACAAAATTTGAACCACTTGATTCAAAATATGGAATCCATTTTTCCAAATTCAAAACACAAAAGTTGAATTAATTAATTTAAAATTAATTCCTATTGTAAAAACCAAAAGGCGTGTTTTTAAGAAGTAAAATCTACCAAAAGATTAGCATGTGTTTATGTCCAATTTCAAAGTGAAATTACTTAAAATGAATATAATTGGATTAATGGAAAAAAATATAATCGAATTAATCATTAAAACCTATTAAAAGTATAATCTAATTTTATAAATAAATTAGATGAAAATGAATTTTTGACTTAAAATGCGGTATTTTTCATTATTCATTAAAAATGATCTTTATCTGAAAATTACCATAAATTTATCCAAAGAAAATTTTGATGTCTTGATTATACAGAATAAGTTTATTTTGTCAAATATTATATATAAAAGTGAGAAAAACAATATTTAAAAAGGGTTCTCCATCAAAAGGCTGTAAAACAACCTTTTAAAAATATTAGAGTATTTCATGCTTAAAATCAGATTAATTCTTATTTTAAGCCTCTAAAATTTATTGGATAAATTTAAAGACATTTAAAAAACATGTATCATCATATTTTAGTTAGTTATATTCATTCCTGATAATACAACATCTATGTGTTAACTACCATTTAAAATAATAATATTCTATTATTTTTTGGTATAACTCAATGTTGTGTGCAATGTAAGATTTCAGAGAAACCAATTGTTGCGTGCAGAGTATGCTATAGGATATAGAATCACCTTTAAATTAAAATTAATATTTAACTAAAAAATATTAATAAATATGAAAATGTCATATTCTTTATTTACTTGGGATGTTACAACTATACCTCATAGCACTTTTCTCTTTATGGTGCAGGACTCATACTCAATTTGGTGGTATCTAGAAATATAATGCCAAAATCATGTATCCTATTCCTTGTTAAGCTTTAGATACATAGTAGAGAAGATAGGGGAGTAAACATACTCATCTAAATAAATGTCGAGGTGGACTACGAAGTCTCTTAGGCTGAGCTACCATAGGCGTCCTCTAAGTCTAAAGTAGACGAAGTCAATGCCTATCTTGAAAGTGGAAAAAAACTCAAGGAAGATATCTCAATATGTCTCCTCCTACAGTTTTGTGACAGGGTTTAGGTGCATAAAATCCATGAGGTGAAGGACCTCATGGTAAATGTGGATATGATCCAGGACAGTGATATCCAATGTATTTTTCATCTGTATGGGATTGGTTTAGAGATAGAATAAGAAGACTTGGTGCATAGGGTCTGAGAATTGGAGGAAAGGATGAAGGTGGGGATCGTCTTGGAACTTAAATATATAATAAAATTACCGAGTGTATCTCAAAGATAAATTATATGTAGTTATAACATTCCACCTTTTTATTATATAACTTTTCATTACATTTTACAAACAGGTGATCTTTAAAGTCCAGTGTCTCGGAAATCAGGAACTATATACATGAAAACAACATAGAACATTCTTATAATCCACTTTTAAGGCTTCATCATAAGTTCATACTAATTAAAATTACTGCATTTCATAACCTTGACACATACATCACAGGAAAGGGTGAGCAGAAGCCCCAGTAATGGTAAACAAGGGAATTAATTTACTTGTGATATCAATAAGAACTTGATGAAAAAAAGACATGAGAAATGGAATAATTGGAATATCATAATAAAAATAAACTGAATCATAACTTGAATATGTGGCTACAACATTTAATTTATACATTCATGAACATATCACTAAGTTTCATCCCCAAGGTGTCATAAAAATTACCAGGGTTATTCATCAAGGTATCGTGAATCTTGTCATCTCTAGAGATTAAATTATTTACCCAATGAATTGGAGATATATCAAGGTGAACCCTTAATATGTATTTATTTTCATGTGATCCGCATATATCATAAACAAAAATTTCATAAATAACCCAAAAACAATAAAATAAATGGGGTTTATATCAAAATTGCGATGTTTTAAAAGTACTTAAAAACATGATCATTATGTCATTTATATCCCATGGAAAGGGAATACGGGTTTTATGTATTTCAATTCCAGAATCAAATATATTATTTTTGTGTCCTTATTAACACCCCTATAAACTAACTAGGTCTGGTTATTCACATAAATAAAATAAGATAATTTCTTGAGAGAAAGAGAGAGAAATTTTGAGACGAAATTTCTGCAGCATAACAGCTATATAAAATGGTTTTAGAAAACACTATAAAGAGAGGGGGAAAGGGTCAACCACTCCTAAATAAATCATAATAAAGTATAGGGATAGAATAAAATTTAAATAAGATCATGGTATGGATTTTTTAATGACATTCCACATGAAAAAGAAACTCTAAACAAAAGAGAAGAAGTGATTTGTTTTACGAAAATTCGACAGCCTAACGGCATCACTTAAGAATTAAGAAAATTAGATGATGAGATCAGAAAGGGTATATAATAATGTGGAAATTAAATTTACAGTAATAATGATATATAATAACATAACCCAACATAATAATATGGAAACTAGAAGACATGACATAAAGGAAGTCATGACCTAAAAGAGGAGGGTGAAAGGTTCTCTTACCTTGAAGAGTAACTTCAAAAGCTCGAAGGTTGGGATCTTGGGAGCTTGAGGGAACCTTGGTTGGACTCCTTGGGGGGTAAAAATACCATATATTTGTTGAGGATTAATTTTTAATGAAATAAATGGAAGAATGTGTTGGTATTTATAGCAAAAGTGAGGGAATGTTTTATTAATTTCCAAGGGACACCTCATCAGTGGTATTTGAAAAACCATGGGATTTCCCATGGTATTTTCCCATGGTATTGACCACTTGGGACACATCATAACATATCTTACCGTTCAAAAGTCTAAAAAAATTACTAAATCATGAATACATCATTAATTATGTAAAAATACATTGAAACTCAAAATTGTATTTCTACTATTCACCAAAAAACAAAACATTTTATAAAAATCTCATAAATTCAACCTAACCTAATATCGATTCTCTGAATTCATAAATGAAATCCATTTTATTAAAATAATTTTATAATTATTAGATATTTAATTTTTTAAGTAAAAACACTAATTACCAAAAAACATACTAATACTTAACTAATAATTTCTGAAACGGTTAACTATTTATGCTATTATAACACATTACTATTATAGATGCCTAAATTATATTTATAATTTCTTAAGTAAGGTTGTTATTCCATTGTTCACATTACTACTCGTAAGGGTAATATTACTATTAATACTTTATTGTTCACCAAAAATTAAGTTGATCTTATTAGAATCTAAATTTTTTACTGATCACAATTGTAGAATACCATTTTTTGAAAATCATTTCATATTTTTAATTATTTAAAGTATACAAAAATATCTTAAAATACCTTTTTTCTAATATTCATAAATAATATAGAACTTCTATAAATTCATCATATATATATTTTAACATTTGAAATTCACAAATTTTACAATAATAAAAAATAAAAATTTTATTTATGAAAAAAGATTACACAAAGTAACTAAGGTCTCTTTACATATACCCTTATAACACATACATAGGACCTATATGTAAGGTTTGTTATGGTGATGAAATCTTGGGGTGTCTTAAAACACATTGTCCGAGTGGTGATTTCTATCTTCTTGAACTTCTTCCATAGGTGATTCTATTCACACTTCACATATTGATGCTCAGCTTGGACTTATTTTAGAGCAAAGCCTAGTGCCACAAACTCCTTTCCAAGCTCTGAAAGATGGGCTTCGTATAGACCGAGTCTATTGGATAAGGCCATTAACTCCTCTTTTGGTATTAATTAACCATGATCACTTTTATTTATAAACAATAATAATAATGTTAAGAGTATAGTTTCTAATGGTCATATTGACCAACAGCCATGTAACTGTTGAAACCCAACAATCTCATTTTATTTATATTCACTTCAATAATTAAATGATATAGTTTTTATGATTATAAAATAAAATAATACACAAATTCAGGGAAACAAATATTATTTAATTGTTCAGGTTGTTACATTCTTCCCCCCTTAAGAAATTCCATCCTCGAAATTTTAACTCATATCCTATGAAAAGAAAAGGTAGAGGTACTTCTACCTCATAGACTCTTCTGGTTCCCACATGAATTATTCATATTTGTGGTTCTTACACAACACCTTAACAAGGTGTGTAGTCTTGTTGCATAAAACCTTGTCCTTAAGATCCAAGATATCCATCGGCTACTCCTCCTAAGAGAGTTCATGTACCAGTTGTACCACCTTTGGATTTAGTACATGTGATGGGTCAGGTATTCACTTCCTCAAGAGGGATATGTGGAAGACATCATGAACTTGTGCTATATTTGGAGGAAGTGCAAGCCGATAGGCCACTGCTCCTACACAATCAAGGATTTCATAGGGGCCAATGTACCTAGGGTTGAGCTTCCCTTTCTTCACAAACCTCATGAATCTCTTTCAAGGTGAAATTTGAAGAAACACCTCATCACCAACATAAAACTTCATGTCCCTTAAACAGTTGTTGGTGTAGCTCTTTTTCCAACTCTGATCATCCTTAATGTGTTTTTGGATGGTATGAACCTTTTTGGTCATCTCCTGTACAAGATCAGGCCCAAGAAGATTTCTCTCACTATCTTCATCCCAATAAGCAGGAGTTCTACATCACTTCCCATATAAATCTTCATAGGGTGCCTTTTGAATGATTGAGTGGAAGATGTTGTTGTAAGAGAATTTAACTAATGGGATATGTTGATCCCATACACTTTTAAATTCCATTGAGCATGTTCTAATCATTTCCTTGATTTTTTGAATAGTCCTTTCACATTGGCCATTAGTTTGTGGGTCATAAGGCCGTACTGAAATCCAATTTAGTGCTCAGAGCATGTTGAAGACTTCTCCAGAATTTTGATATGAACCTTGTATCATGATCAGATATGATATAAAGTGGAACTTCATGTAGCCTTAACACTTCCTTCCCATAAATCCTGGCAATTTGATTGAGAGAGAAATCTTCCTAAATAGAGATAAAATGGGAAGTCTTGGTGAGACGGTCCACAATAGGCCACATCGGATTGTTTGCTTTGGAATTTCTCGAGATACCAGTGACAAATTCCATAGTGATATTATCCCACTTTCATGCTGGTATGGGTAGTGGTTTCAATACCCCTTTAGGAAGTTTTCACTTTACCTTCACCTGCTGACATATTAGGAACCTTGAAGTGTAGTCATCAATCTCTCTTTTCGTATTATCCCACCAATAATGATCATGAAGGTGTCTATACATTTTTATACTTCCAGGATGTATAGAGAACCTATAGTTGTGAGCTTCATCCATTAACTCCTACTTTATTTCTGTAATATATGGAACACATAGTCTTGTATGAAATTTTAGTACACATTCTTGATCAATATTTAACTCAGGAAAATTCCCATACTTCACAACCTCAAACTTCTTCTGTAATAAAGGATCTTCTTTATGATCTTTCTTGATCTTATCTAGTAAGCACGGTTGAGAAATCATTTTGTTTAGGGTTGATGATGTCCCTTCCCTTATAATTCCCATGTCCCGATTTACTAGTTCATTGATAAAAGGATATCTTTGAATCCTCATCATGGAATGAACAACTGGGTATTTCATGATTAATGCATCAATGACTTTTTTGTCTCTTCTAGGATGATAATGAATTGAACAATAATAGTCTTTAAGAAGTTACAACCATCTCCTTTGTCTCATGTTCAATTACTTTTGTTTGAAAATATACTTCAAACTTTTATGGTTTGTGTATATATCACATTTATCCCCTTAAAGATAGTGCCTCCATAACTTCAGAGCAAAAACAACTGTAGCCAGCTCCAGATCATGCATAGGATTGTTCTTCTCATGAGTCTTCAAATGTCGAGATGTATAAGCAATGACCTTGTCATTTTGTATGAGGACTCACCCTATACCTTTCATAGATGCATTGCTAAAAATAACCAATCCTTTTCTACTTGAGGGTAGATTTAACATGGGTGTAGTAACCAATCTCTTCTTCGGCTCTTGGAAACATTCCTCAAACTCCTTTATCCAGATGGACATTACACATTTTCAAGTTAACTTGGTTAATGGATTAGAAAGTCATGAATATTTTTTCACAAACCTCCTATAATATCCCACTAATCCAAGTAAACTACAAATCTCAGTTATTTTTGTAGGTTAAGGCTAATCCTTTACAACCTTTTTCTTTGTAGGGTCAACTGTGATTCCCTCATTGGTTACAATATGTCCCAAGAAAGAAACTTTTTGTAACCAAAATTCACATTTTCTAAACATTCCAAAAATCAACTCCTTACGTAGAGTTTCAAAAATAACCCTCAGATGATCCGCATGCTCCTCAAAACTTCTGAAATATATCAGCATATCATCAATAAAAACTACCAAAAAGTTATTAAGGTAGTCGTTAAATACTCTATTCATCAAATACATAAAAATAGTAGGTTCATTAGTCGGTCCGAAGGTCATAACAAAAAACTTCTAATTCCCATATCTTGATCAGAAGGTAGTCTTTGGAATATCTTCTTTCTTCACCCTCAATTGATGATAACCAAATAGAAGATCAATCTTAGAGAAGAATTGAGCCCCACTAAGTTGTTTAAATGAGTCATCAATTCTTGGAAGTGGGTATTTTTTATTCATGGTGATCTCATTCAGTTCTCTATAATCAATGCATAGCTGCATTGAACCATCCTTCTTCTTCACAAATAGAATAGGTGATCCCCAAGGAGACACACTCAGTCGGATAAACCCCTTCTCCAAAAGATCTTGGGGGTGTTTTTTTAATTCCTTCAGCTCCAAATTTTCCATCTTATACGGGGTCTTTTATATCGGATGAGATCCAGGTATGAGTTCAATGGAGAACTCTAACTTTCTTTCAGGAGGAGGTTCGGCTAACTCCTCATGAAATAATTCATTGTATTCCTGGACGATGGGAAAATTTTCTATCCTTATACTCTCATTTCCATCTTCTTCTTCACCAATCACCTTCATAAAGAAGTATATATGAGGTTCTTCTAGACAAAGATCAGGTTGATATATCTCTCCTTGGAAGATAACTATAGGTTTTCCATTCAAGACTACTGAGTTTTCCTTGCTTCTGAAATTGATCTTAGCATTATCCTTTGAGAGCCCATCCATCCCGATTATAATTTTGAACTCCAGCATGGGAATGAATACTATATTTTTTATAATATTATGCTCAATAAAGTAAATACTAGAGTTTATAAACCCTGACAATGCTTAGATAATCCCACCAGGAGTCTTGACTAATAACTCTACTTTTAGAAAATCGTGGTTTGATTATAAATTCTTTTCAAACTTGGAGGAAATAATGGAATGCATAGAACCAGAATCAAATAAAGTACTCTCTAGATTTCATAGGACAATAAGAGTACCTACCACTACATTATTCAAAGATTCAACATTAGCTATCATTATATAAAAAGTACGACCTTGCTCCCTTGGCCTTTTCTAAGGCTGATGGTGGTTCCCCTCCACTACCCTCAGATTTTAATAGTGATTAGAAAAGTGCCCAAGTTGTTCACACTTATAGCAATAAACATCAGGTTGGGATTGAACCATATTCCCCTTTTTTTAGTGTTGGGAAGTTGAGGCTTCACCTAAATATGACAATTTCGTGTAATATGGACATCTCTTCCACACTTTTATCACTTCCTGATCCTGAGCATGAAGTTCCATGAATGCTTCTTCCCACATTTATTACACGTGGAACATTTCACTTTCTTTTCTCCTTTTCCCTGATCAAAGTTACTCCCTAATCTTGGATCCATCGATATCCTATTTTCATTGTATTTAGGAGACCATTGCATATCACCAAACTCTAGTTTGAATTTCATTACACTCCACACGATCTCTTCATAGATATCAAAGTCTCGGTTGGATAGATTCTTCCACATATGAGGTCTTAGTCCACCGAAGAATCTATCAACCTTACCAGTTAGATCCATGAAAAAGCAAGATGTGTAACATGAAATCATTCTGAAGTTCATCTCATAGCTTCCCACAAATTCATTCTCCTTCTACTTTAGATTGAGAAACTCTTTCTCTATTTTTGTTCTCATAGAATGAGGGAAATACTTATTGAATAATATCCCTATGAACTCTTCCCACTCCATGGATTCTACCTCCACTCTTGGCCTCGTGTTTTTAATCATTTCCCACCACTGATCAGCTTCTTCCTCTAAGTGATAAATAGCCAGCATGGCCTTCTCTTATTCTGAATAGAAGAGCACAGAAAAGAACTTCTCTATAGAGTAGATCCACTGTTCATCAATCAATGGGTTGGTAGATCCACTGAATTTTGGTGGTCATTGATGAATAAAGTACTCAACATAATTTTGTTCCCTTCACGGTGGGATTGGTCTCCCAACTTGATTCAAGATATTTCTCATAACTTGAGTCATTTGGTTCATCATTCTCATGAAAGGTTTCATTCCAGCTTCCATCAGAGGGTCATCAGCACATGCTCCATTGCGGTCACCATTTGCACGGTTCCTCCCATTTCTCACGATTTTATAAAAGAAAAAAACCTTAGTTAGAATCTTATTTTGTTTATAAACCTTTTAACTATAAAGTATTTTTATGTCTTAAAACATTATTATTAAACATATTATTCTTTAAAAATGATTATATTTCTCTCTAAATCCTTCATAATGATTTATAAAAACCTTATGATTAACCAAACATATCCATTGGGAGTGTCAAACCAAGAGTGAAGCAAGGCCAGTTGTCGTGTACTAGGATACCCTTGGTCAAGCCCGAAAATCCTTGTCAGAATTTTTACCCCAAGTTACATATGCGCCAGAGCCACATCCACTTATTCGCATCCAGACAGGGATTTATTTGTTTGTAAACCACATACTTACTGTTTCACCAAAATACCAGGAAGTTTTCTTATATTTAAACCTTTATATATGGTTCTTCCTAAAGTTTTCATAGCCTAATTTCCATAAATAACTAAATCATCCACTGATACCAACTATAAAATCCCACCTTTTTATTACATAACTTTTCATTACATTTTACAAACATATGATCTTTAAAGTCTAGTGTCTTGGAAATCAGGAACTATATGCATGAAAACAACATAGAAAATTCTTATAATTCACTTGTAAGGCTTCATCATAAGTTCATACTAAGTACAATTACTGCATCTCATAACATGGAGACATAAATCAAAGGAAAGGGTGAACAGAAGGCCCAGTAAGGGTAAACAAGGGAATCAGTTTACTTGTGATGTCAATAAGAACTTGATGAAAAACATAAAGACATGAGAAATAGAAGAATAGGAATATCACAATAAAAATAAAATGAACCATAACTTGAATATGTGGAAACAAAATTTAATTTATACATTGTAAACAAAATATAATTTATACATTCATTAACATATCACCAAGGTTCATCCCCAAGGTTTCATAAACATTACCAAGGTTTTTCACCAAGGTATTGTGAAACTTTCCATCTCTAGAGATTAAATTCTTTACCCAATTAATTATAGTACTATTATGCTGTACCCTTAATAAGTATTTATTTTCATGTGATCCAAATAGATCATAAAAAACATTTCATAAATAACTAGAAAAGAATAAAAGAAATGGGTTTCATATCAAAATTGTGCCATTTTAAAAAGTGCTTAAAATCAAGATCATTATGTCATTTATAACCCATGAAAAGGGAATAAGGGTTTTATGTATTTCAATTACATAATAAAATATATCATTTTTTAATTTACAAACACCCCTAGAAACTAAATAGGTCTAGGTATTCACATAAATAAAATAATATAATTTCTTTAGAGAAAGAGAGAAATTTTGAGATGAAATTTCTGCAACATAATGACTATATAAAATGGTTTTAGAAAACATTAAAAATAGAGGGTACAAGGGTCACCCACTAATAAATAACTAATAATAAATTATAGTTACAAAATAAAATTTAAATAAAATCATGGTGTGTATGTTTGTATGACATACCACATGAAAAGGAAACTTAAAAGAAAAGAGAAGATGCGATTTCTTTTACGACAATTCAGCAGCCTAACAGAATCACTTAAAAATTCATAAAATTAGTTGATGAGAGTGAAAAGGTTCTCTCATCATTTGGAAATGAAATTTACAATAATAAGGATATAGAATAAAATACCCCAGTATAATAAGATAGAAACTTGAAGACATAACATAAAGGAAGTCATGACTTAAAAGAGGAGGGTGAAAGGTTCCCTTACCTTGAAGAGTAACTTCAAAATCTCAAGGTTTAGGACCTTGGCGGCTTGAGGGAACCTTTTGAGGACTATTTGGGAGGTAAAAAGACCAGATATTCGTTGAGGATGAATTTATAATGAAAGGAATGAAGAAATGGATTGGTATTTATAGCAAAAGTAATGGAATATTTTATTAATTTCTAAGGGACACCTCATTAGTGGTATTTGCAAAACCATGGGCTTTCCCATGGTATATGACCATGGTATTGGCCACTTGGGAAACCTCATAACATATATCACTATTCAAAAATCTACTAGAATTATTGCATCATGATTAAATCATTAATGATGTCAAAATACACCAAAACTCAAAACTGTATTTTTACTATTCCCCGAAAAACAAAAAAAATTATAAAAATATCATAAATTTACCCTAACATAATATAGATGCTATGAATTCAAAAACGAATTTCATTTTATGAAAATAGTTTTCTTATTGAGATATAATTAATTTTTAAGTAAAAAACTATTTACTAGAAAAAAATACTAATACTTAACTAATAATTTCTAAAACAGTTATTTACTTATGCTATTATAACACATTATCATTCAAGATGCCTAAATTATATTTATACTTTCTTAAGTGAGGTTACTATTCCATTGGTCACATTACTATTCATAAGAGTAATATTACTATTCATACTTTATTATTCACCAAAAAATATATTGATCTTATTAGAATCTAAATCTCTTACTCATCACAACTGTAGAAGGCCATTTTTTTAAAATCATTTCAAATTATTAATTATTTAAAGTATAGAAAAATATTTTAAAATACCTTTTTTCCAGTATTCATCAATAATATGGAACTTCTATAAATTCATCCAATATTTATTTTAATATTTTAAATTCACAAATTTAACCATAATAAGAAATAACAATTTTATTTATGAAAAAGTATTACACAAGGTGACTAAGGTCTCATTACATATCCCCTTATAACACCTGCATAGGACCTAAGTTTAAGGTGTGCTATGGTGATAAAATCTTAGGTCATCTCAGACAACATTGCCTAAGTGGTGATTTCTATCAGCTTGAAATTCTCCCATAAGCGATTCCATTCAAGCTTCACATGATGAAGCACAACTTGGGCTTGGTCCAGATCAAATCCTTGTGCCGCAACCTCTTTCTCAAGATCTGATAGATTAGCTTCCTATAGACCAAGTCTACTAGATGAGGCCATCAACTCCTCTTTCTAAATTAATTAAACATGATCACTTATATTTATAAACAATAATCATAATGTTAAGAGTCTAGTTTCCAATGGTCATATTGACTAATGGTCATATAACAGTCAAAACCCAACAGTCTCATTTTAGTTATACTCACTTAAATAATTAAATGATATAGTTTTAATGAGTATAAAATAAAATAACACACAAATTCAGGGAAACAAATATTATTCAAAATTTCATGTCATTACAGCAGCGGTAGAAGTGTAAGAGGAAGAATATGGATCTGTGGGTGGTAGAGGAGGTGTGTTCCTCCACCGCTTGGGTGGAGGAGGGGTTTCCTCATGCTCGGGTCCAAAATCTATAGGTGGGGTGTGTACTATCTTGTTTCTAGCTATTATGGATGAAGGGAAATGAAAATGAGGTATTACGGAGGAGTGGAAGCCAGTATTATGGAATGCGAAGAGGGCATGAGTTGGGTTTTGGGTTTGAGGGAGCTCAGAGGGGGAGGGGAGGGTCGCATGTGAGAGGAGGCAGATCGAAGGTGGGAAGGTTCATCAAGAACCCAATGTTCAAGTGTTTTTAAAAATAAAATTCTAAAATTAAATGCATTTTATTATATACAGGGCATGAAAATTTTTATTTTTCAAACTTTATAGTTGCTCGTCACTTGCACGTTGTGTAACGCGTACACATAATGTATTGTTCTTTTTTTACCCTTTTAGATCAGGACCTATTGACATACATATATCAACCTTCCAAAACATCTTAAATAGTACTCTAACCTATCGTAGCATACCCTAGGTTGTCTCCAAATCAGTGGTTTATTTATTTTCTAGAGCTAGAAATTTTCATAAATAGAAGACTTTATCTTTGAATTGATACCCTTGTTAAGTAGTTCTTTAAAATAGAAGGGATGAAAGGTTGGATGACCTTCTTTGTCAGAGGTACACTGAAAATGTTATTTTTTGGATCACTTGATCACTTGTTAATTTGAGGTGGTATCACATTAACTTTCTCACTTTTCATATGATCTTATTTTTTCTTTTAATGAGAAATTTTTTTACAACTTGTTGATATGTTGATTTTATTAACATCTTTATCCATGTTGAACAAAACTTACTCTTTACCCACTCTAAAAATATCTTCCCAGGTTAACACCAATCATCACCTTTCCAGTGGATAGAAATTTTCTTCCATGGATGAGGGGGATTTTACCTTCTAGTTCTATATCCAAGATAAGAAAATTAGCGGGGAAAATGAATTTTCAATCTTTATTAAGACATCCTCGAGAAATACTCATGGATTATTTTGAATATTCAGTGAGCCAGAGTGCCACCAATTTTTTTAGTTCACTGAGATTCAAATTCTTATAAACACTCGTGGGAATTATATTGATACTTTAACCTAGATCACCGAATTCTTTTCTAAAATTAAATGTCCCAATAATGAATGGAATGGAAAAAATTATAGGGTCTTAAATTTTTTGAGGAAATTTCCTTGGTCCATTTTAGAGAATTATTCATTCAAATAGACAATTACTAAGTCTTAAATTTTATTTTAACTTTATATAAAATCCTTAAATAATCTTAGATAAGTAGGTATTTGTTCAATTGCCTCTACAAAAGGAAAACTCATATGCAATTATTTAACCAACTTCAGAAGTTTTTTTAATTTCCCCTCCCCTTTTCCTTGTTTAATTCATTCAGTAAAGGGAGAGGTAGCTTGTATTCTAGTGGTTCCAGAAATTCATCATCCTTTTTTAGTGTGTTCTTTAACTAAAGATTCCTTATATGGTTCTTCCATCTGAGTTGTCCCTCGACTAATCTTGTTAGAATATTTCAACTAATTTTTATCACTTACAAATGGTTTCTGAAAATCCATCTTATTTTCACTTTTAACCATTATAGATTTAGCCTCCTACCTTGGATAAGCCTCAGTATTATTGACAAGAGTAAATTGTAGCCGATCATATAAGTTATTTGAATTTTGTCCCATTTGATTCTCCAGGTTGTGTAGTGCAGCCTTTTAGTTTTACATCTCTGTTTCATGGTATTTAATCTTTTGTCCTTCTTTCTACATGAAGGCAGTAAGAAGTCTTTCAAGATGTTTTGGATAATTTGGGATTGTAGTGGTGGATGTGGAGGATCATTTTGATATTGTTGTTGTAGTGTATGTGGGTACTACTAATCTCTTGGGAAAGGTTATTGGAATTGCTATTGTGGTCGAGGAGCTAGACCTTGTGGTGGGTACCCAGGTGGTCCTTGATTTATTTTTGAAACATGTCCACTCCTCTATTAAAAGTAACCTCGATTTTTCTATTGTGGATGAGCTGGACTTTTATAGTATTTTTTCTTATGTTGATAATTTTGTGGTTGTTGATTCTACTAACCTTGTTGATTGTAATTGATATTATTATAATCTTGAGTTTGTGGTTCTTTTATCCATATCTTGTAATCTTGGTAAGAATTTGGGCCTCCACACATTTTGTAGGATTGTATTTCCATTATTGGAGTAGGATGGGGTGGTGGCACAACTAGTAACTAGATTGATTCCATCTTCTTGGTAAGTTCCTCCACTTGAGCAGCAAGACGGGTGGTCTCTTCAACCTAATTAATTCGGCATCGGGGTGGTCCTCAATCACATTTTCATTTACTATCATTGTGAGATATTTAATCTAAAATTACATGGATGAATTCTAGTATCTTAAGTATGAATCTTTCATTAGTAGTGGGGTATACTACAGTGCATTAATCAGGCTAGAGTCTATTATAAAACTTATGAATTTGAATCCATGCATCTAGTATGAGATGTGGGAATTTGAGATTTACCTCCTTGAATATACCCAATCTTCCCATGTTGATTCTCCATCCACCAGGATGAAGTTTTGAATTTCATTCCTAATCTTCCAATTCCAAATGTGCGGGAAGTAATTATCTAATAACTTCTTTTCTAATTCATCCAAAGTTGTGATTGAATCAGTATCTTGACTTTATCCATTCCTTGGATATATTGTGCAAGGAGAAATGGAATACTATTAATTGAATGGCATTTGATGATACACCTTAGTTGTGAAAAGTATCAAAAACATCAAGAAAGTTTGATATTTTTTCTTGGGGGTCTTCACTCTAAAGAACACTAAATTTCCCCATATTCTAGATCATGTGACCAAGACTAGCTTTGACAATAAAAGTGTGCACCTAAATATAAAGGCTCTTAATTTTTGGGTGAAACACCACAAATGGACAGTAAACCATAGTCCATAATAGTGTTCTCTAGTAGTACCAGTCACTCATCCTAATTGAAAAGTTATCCATAATTGGTTTCATATGTATATGGTGGTGTAATATTGTTATGCTCTTCTATTGTGCGGTAGTAGTGTGCAGTGATGGTTATATTGATATCAGGATCTAATAGAATTTTTTCTTGTGTGTATGGTCTCCTTAAGTGATTCAAGGGCCCCTAGTGCATGCACTGTCCATGAAGAAAATAGAGAGAGATAGAGAGAGATAACATGTAGGCGCACCCAAAGGAGAAAAAATAGAAAATAAAACATTGAAAGAAAAGAATAATGTTTTAGCGGGTGAATTCACATGGGATGAGGTAAAATTAAATATTTATAATCCTAAAATACACTTACTACAACTTCATAATAAAATGGGAGTGTAGGGTCAATCCCACAAGGATGACAGGTAGTTTAGTGACCATTTGAATAAAACCCTTTAAAGGATTCCTCACATTCACTCTTCTGGTTTGTTGTTTATTAAATATAGGTTGTTTGGAGTTTTAAGTAAAATATTAAAGGAAGGTATTAGGGAAAATTTTAGGGCACTTAAAAAAGAAAATCATCCTAGATTTATCTTAGAATGATTCTATGACTTAAGCTGCAAAGCAGTGCAAAATTCACTAATCAGTTTTAGTCAAACAAATTAGATCTACTCATGCTGCAGTTATCCCATGGTCGGGGTATAACTAAAAAAATAGTTGAATTATTCTTGGATTTTGTGCATAAATAGTCACTGGCTAATGGTCATATTCCTACTCAACTCCAATTAGGTCATCTTCATTCAATCGCACTTCCTATATTCAGGGTTATGTGAAAGAATGTGATGAAAAATTATTATTAACCTAATTACTATCCATAGGGTTACCAAGATTAAATATAAATATTTATTAGTTTTGGAAAAACCCCTACTCTTGACCCATAACCCTAATAAAATTATCTGTGCATGGAAATGATGATCAAAAGTGAGGAAATATCAATCATATTTTTCATATTTGAAAAGTAGTTGAAAAAATAAAACAATCTAGGATTAATAAAACAATAATAAATTTCAAAAATTTGAAAGAAATGTGAATCTAACAAGAAAATCACTTTTCACAATGAAATAATGAATAATGATAAATCTAAAATCAAAAAAAATAAAGAATCCCAAACATACTATGAATGAAGAACAGATGAAGAAAAATGTGTATATTGATGTATAACAAAGTGTGTCATTGAAAACGGACATCGAAAAAAAAATGGTGTTGAAAAGGATGAAGGATAGAGGAATAATTAAAAAATAACTTTGATTCAATGAAACAACAAAATGGGTGAAAGAATACTAGTTTAGGACAATACATAATGAAAATAGTGGAAGAAAATACAAATAAGAAAAATAGTCTAGGGCTACTTTGTGAAAGGAGGCACTATAAAATATAAATAGGATCAAGAAGTACACAATGTGTAAGTCCTCCGCATTTTGTACTAGCTTAAAAGATTTGGGCCCTGACATATGGATTTCATGTAGTTTTTTTCACACCATGTAACTAAGGTTCTCTTTTCCCGCTGAAGAATCTTCTCAAATCTTTGACCAGGTGATCCTTCGAGGTTTTTACATTGTGCAATATCTACACATCATGTATAAATTTCACTTTTATATGGATTATAGATTTTGAAAGTTAGGTTTTGTTTACATGGTTTACACATTGTGTATTGTCTTCATGTCATGTAAAAACATCATAGGTTAGTCTCCATCCTTGCAGGCATGTTGTGAATGGGATATGCATGTCGTGTATGTGATACAAGGTGTGTAAAAGCTATTTTTGGAACTTTTTAATAATTTATTCTTTTAATTCCAAAATTCATAATTTCTATAAAAACAAACCAAAATGTATGGTATTATCAAATAATTCATTAATAAACCTTAAGAAAATTTATCCAAAATGTGTATACAATTTCAGCTAATCATGTCCTATAAAAAGGGTCAAAAAAATTGTAATATAAATTCTAATGAGTGGAAGATAAAACATAGTATTATGAAAGGAAAAACTTTTTAAATATTTTAAAAATACCTTTAAGGAAAATCCACATCATAAAAATGGATAATAAAACATCCTTTTGAAAAGTATAAAAAGTTAAATATAAAGGTCACCTGGAATAACACATAATTGTGTTCCATAATAATAAGATTATTGGAGGAAGTTAAAATATGGAAATGGAGGAGAGAAATAACATCCAAGGAATAATATAGAGTGATGGAGAACATGATCATCATAAATTTAATGACCAAAAAACCATAAATTAATAAGGGATAAAGAAATCCATCAATTCATTAGAAATAATGGTAAAAGTATAACATTTATATTTCAGGATCATTTTCCTATATTTGAGGTTTTATTTTACTATCAATATAGAGAACATGATAAGAGATACTTACTTTATTTATTTCTATTTCATAAGCACAATTTCTTCCTTTGGTTTTACATTGATCAGTTTCTACTTCTATATCATCTCTTACACAAAGAAATAAATATTCAAAATAAATTTTTGTTCATGCATGGAGCACTAAAATTAACTTTTAATGTATCACAAGATCCACTAAAGGATAAAAATTTATTCCTAATGTCTTTAGACATTAACATAAATAAAAATTTTGTTAACATATGATAAGATTAAATCAATATTAACAGACCATCATATAAGGAAATACTAAATTAATCTCTAAATCTTCTACACCAACACCCAAAGTACGACTTAAATAATTCCATAAATAAATAAACTTAAACCCCTTAAAAATAATCCAAACCAAATTTATAACCTAAAAAACATAAATATTTTATCACATATTCTTCCAAGATCAATATAACAATTATCTCCCAACATCATTAATCACTCATAAAGTCACATGCTAGAAATATATAATCCATAATAATATAATCTCCAAAATATGATTATGTTTTCCTAAATAAAGGCATAATAAAATCAAATATTCTTCTAAAAGATAACTCAACCTTTGATCTAAAAATAAAATCCCATCTTACCCATAAATATTTTCTTTGGTTTAGTCTAGAACCTCCTTATTTAATTATACAAAATCATTTTTATTATATTTATAATGAATTTAATATTTTTATGATAGTAAACTATTTTCTATCCAAAATAATTAAATTGGTAGTGTCTTCAAGTTACTACGAGAATTGGACACATGTGTACAGAACCTACTATGTGAAGAAATAGAATTGTACGTGATTGTCATGTGACCATGTGGAAGTCATTTCATGTTAAACTCTGAGTTACTACATTTAAAATCAACTGATCATGTGAAAAATGGGCTAATTATATCTAAGTAATGAAGTGATCATGCATTAAATTTCTATTGACCATATAATTAATTCAACTTACCTTATTAACAACCAATTTACCATGTAACAGGTGAGTATAATTTCTCTAATTCTTTATCTGACTGTGTTTCTGTAATGCAGTGAATGTAAGAATAAATCAAGCTAACAAATGAATAAATTAACCAACTGCAAGAAAAAATGAAGTGGAAATGTGAATAGAGAAAGTGATTATATGAATTATTGAAGTGACCATGTGAATAGAAGAAGATATTATATGAAGTAATGAAGCTAACATGTGATGTAATCAACCTACCATGTGAAGTAAATAATATACCATATGAAAAGATGAACCTATAGTAAAAAGAAACCATATAACTTCAAGATAAAATGAAGTTACCATGATCCATTATAACCATAATTTAAGTGAAGACCTATTGAACATGTCTAACATAAGTAGTGGGGTACTTTCAAATATCAAACAGCTATATTTTGGATCATTAATTGCAATGTTAGTTCATTTTGGACTAAAATGAATATCATCTAATAGATACTTTTGAGATGGAATTATATTTAACAAGAAGAATCACTCATGAAAAAGGTGTGTTTTATAATATAGATGGTGAATACATGATGATCTATAAGCTAATTCTGAAAAGTAAAAGTGATATACATAGGACTTACATAAAACTTTCCATGCCACTCTGTTTTCCAAATATTTCTATGAAAACTTGGTTGGAGCTATTCAATGATATATCTAATTACTATTGATCATCCAAACATGACCAAACCAAGCAATACCAAATATTCTCATTATCTATCCTTTTCTCTTTCAATTTTAGATTAAATTAAAATATATGTTTTTTATATTCTATTTATTTTTTTACAAAATTTCTTGTAATGTATTAGAGAGTAAAATACACCCTCTCATTTATTCTTTTTTACTTTGTACTCCCATAAAAAACTATGTGTTGAGATGAAATAATTTCTTTAAACACTTTTTGGACTGATTTTAAAAACCACAATACATTTACTTAAAAGTATATGTTTCACTAAATTTTATACTTCTCTTGTTTTAGAAAAAACTAAAAATATATTTTTCCAAATATAGGAAATACTGATTAATAGGATGGAGTAATTTATAGTAATCAAACATAAATTTACTATATATCGGATTTATGATCATAAATTTTTGGATGAAGATTTAAAAAATTACCAAAGTCAAAATATAATTAAGTCCACACTAATAAATTTTTATCAATACTATCAGACAAAAAAATAGATAGAAGTAGACTAGTTTTCTAGATGGGAATATATTAAATATATCAGATAAAGATATTAAATTTTTCTAGAAAATAAAATTATATTTTATTGGAATGAATTTAATTACACTGTAATGGTGTATAAACATACATGCATCGGATGAACATGTTGAGCTATAAAGAAGGAGTTTTTTTTTAGGGAATTTCAACCACCTCTGAAATTCAAAAAATATGAATGTTGTATATTTTTTTATAAATAGAATCTACACTAGATGAGTAGGAAAATTTTTAATAACTGACTATTAATAGTTTTTTGTAAAAACAGTTTAATATCTTGTTTATTTAAGATCTCTTTACTATAACCCTTTGAGATACTTTTTCTTAAGAACATTGTTAGAGGAATAATTTTAAGTTCCTTAAGAACTTTAATGTTTTGTAATTGTCTATTTGTTTTAGATGATCAATGGATTATGGCTATAGGAAGATAGAGCTTTGTTCGATCTTGATGATCAAGTGATTCTAAGGATAGGAAGACAGAGTTATTTTGATATTCTTGATTGAGGGTTTCCTTTCTTAACAAATACATAATTTACCATCAAGAAAAACCATGGATACCCAAAGTCTGGGTTTGTGACTTTGTTAACACTTAATGTTAAAGTATATAATCTTTTATAAAATTTTTTAAGTTTTTTCGTATCTATTTTATAAAATAATATTTTTCTTGTTTTTACAAGCTTATTATTCTAGTGTTATATTTGTAAGTAAATATTATATTTGTAATAAACTTTCCTTATACTTTGAAAATTATAATTTATTAGATTATCTACTTACTTATCTACAAATTAGAATGAGTGGTCATGTGATAAACTATATTTAAGAGGTTTAATAAATTGTATGTTTTATTTTTATAAACTACAATCCACCCCCCCCCCCCCCCCGCCTCCCCTCCCAATCTTGTAATAATTTTAATAGTATTATAATCTTACACTATGGAAGAGGTTGTGTATCTTAGACTACCTATGTGAAGTTTTTTCTCTTTTATTATACCACATAGAACTCTGGAAGAGGCTTTGTATAGCATAGACTACCTATGTGCATTTGTTTTATATAAAACCAGATCCATGTTGTGGGTCATTTTATTCTATAATAAACTGTTTGGAAGAAGGTGATTTCCAAGTAGAGAAAACTAGGTCTTGACTTGAGACTAAGCCATTTTTTTATTAAATTGTGTGTTTTTTCTATTATAATTTATATTTTTTAAATGAAAATCTATTTTAGTTTTCAAAAGTCAAAAAAAAACTTTTCTTTAATATTTACTTTAAGTTGTGTTTTTTATATGGGTTTTAATATAATAAAATTTCTTACAAAAGTTAAATTATTAGTAATCTTGTTTCAACTGAGTTTTGATCGAACTTTTGAGAATATGTTTTCAAAAAATATTATATACTTATGTTATTTTAGTTATTTGGGAATTTATAATAAATTGGGGGATTTATTTTTAAATAATTAACAAAAAATTTAATTGGAAACTTAATTCATCCCACTCTTGATATGTTCATTCCAAAAAATATTTGGTATCAGAAAATTTTTTATTTAATAATTTAATTGTGATCCATTACTCAAAATATAATTTTTTTTGGTTATTTCTAAATTTATATCTTTCTGGATAATAATAGAAAATAGGTGATTTCTACTAAAGGCATCCTTAATTTAATGGCACCAATTATTCTCAGTGGAATATTAAAATGAAAATCCATATTGAAAGCACGGTATTTGATATTTTTACAATAATCGAGGATAAATATGAAAATATAAAATCCAATGGAGCTAATTGTAGTAATGAAACTATGTACACTTATGATAATAATTATAAATCCATGAAATAATTATATTGTGCATTAGGAGAAGATGATTTTTATATAATTTCTACTTGTTATAATACTTTTGAAATCTAGGATACACTTATTATTTGTCATGAAGGAACTTAAAATGTTAAAAAGAGGTGCATGAATACTTATACCACTAAATATGATACATTTAATATGTCAATTGATGAATCCATTTTTTATATGTATCTTACATTCAACAAAAGTTTCAACATAATTCACACACTTGAGAAGATAATTAAATTCAATGATCATGTAATGTTACTATAGTGATTATTACCAAATAGGTAGAGAATAAACCCTATTTCCATTAAAAAATCTTAAAATATAAATAAATTTCTAGAGAAAGGGTTGATTAGAAATTTTATATGACTGAGAAGGAACTAAAAGTGAAAAAAATAAGAAGATGATGAGCCAAAAAGTAAGTTAGTTTATTTTAAGAATTATAACTCAAATATGAAAGGGAAAATAAAAATGATAATTTGAGTGAGTATGAATCACTTGCAGACTATGTTGGGGAGATGGAACATCTAGAGAGGTGATTTAACATGTTCTATAGGATGAAAAAATTCATCAAGAAAACAAATTATGGAAGAAAATACAACAAAAAAAATTAATTGGAAAAAATATAATCAATCATGTGAAGTAACCTATTCTAAATGAAAAAAAAAAGTTCATATAAAAGTAGAATGTATAAATTTTAAATATAAGAAAATTTATGAGGATAAAGGCAAAAGGCTAAAGAAATTTATGAAAGCCACCTTTAGTGCCTCTAAGGATAGATCGTGTGAATTTTACTTGAGTAGAGAAGATAATAATAATAAATTTAACATGTGTTTTATGAAAAACTCATCCAAGGTACTAAATACTATTCTTATTTCCCCTATTCATATTTCTAATCATTCTAAAAACGAAAAAAAGATGAAAATATGACCTGTGAAGATTTATTTCAATACTGTAATATTTTGGAAGAAACATTCAATGAAATTAAGGATAAATATAAATTTTAAAATAAATAGAATTATTTATCAGTTTATTTTAAATCTGACTTTATTGTAGAAAATGAGAAAAAAATGATCAGTTTTTAAAAGAAAATAATAAACTCAAAATTTAAAATGAGAAACTTAATAAGGATTTGGAAAGGTTTGAAAATTGTAGATAAACCATGACCAGTATTCTTAGTAAACAGACCACACCAAAATTCACAGATGTATTTGGTTTCAATATTGGAAAAATAAAAATTTATAAGAATAAATTTGTTCCTAGCTAAAGATATACCAACCTTGTAAAAATTATTATTCATATAGACCTAATGAAGTTTTAATTTCTAAAATTCTATAGTCTCTTTATAAAAAACTATTAAATATATTTCGATTCCTAAATATTTTATTAATAACATTTCTAGACTAAAGAAAGTGTAAGTACCAAAATCAACTCTTATAATGTGTGTAGGAAACCTTCTTGAAGAGTACTAGTAAACACTTATAATATCTGGATAGTGTATATTCCAAAA
The DNA here is from genome assembly GCA_963277665.1 of Viscum album. Classification (NCBI taxonomy): domain Eukaryota; kingdom Viridiplantae; phylum Streptophyta; class Magnoliopsida; order Santalales; family Viscaceae; genus Viscum; species Viscum album. The sequence goes on from OY728141.1 coordinate 560,247,208, forward strand.
ATAGGATTTTGGACTTCTCAAGATTTAAAATAATTATTAAGGGAGATAGTGGATATGACAATTTTAGTGACAATTCCAAAGGGAAGATAATTTTACTCAAGCAAATTAGTAATCTTATTACTGTTTTGATTTCTAAAATTTTAATTTTTGATAGTTTAAAGTATAATATTCTTATAAAATCAAAATTATGTGATGATAGTTTTCATGTTAAATATGAATATAATTCTTGAAAAATTTATGATTCCTAGTGTGCTTTAGTTTTTACCACCTTGTTTAATGATAATGATTCTGTAGTTGATTTAGATTCACCATTTTCTCAAAAGATTTCTTATTTGAGTACCTTTCACATAGAATATTGGCTATGGAATAGAATACTAGGACACTACAACATTCACCCTTTTAAAAATATAACTAGGAAAGGATTAGTTAAGGATCTTCCAAAACTAGAATTCCCAATTGAAAAAAGTTTGTAATCCATGTCAAAAAGATAAATAATATAAGATTTATTTCAATCCAAAGAAATAATTTTCAACTTCTTAACCCCTATATTTGGTTCACAAGTATTTTTTTAGACCCTCTATAGTTTCGAGCATAGATGGGAAGAACTATGATTATGTTATAGTATATGAATTTTCTAGATACACTTGGGAATTCTTTTTATCTTACAAAATTGAATCTTGTTCCTACTTTCCAAATATAAAATTTTTTAGAAAATATTAGCAGACTTACTATTAAGACACTAATAATTTATCATTTACATGAGTTTGAAAATCTAGAATTTGAATATTTATGTTCACAATATAGCTACAATCACAAATTTTCTACTCTTATGAATCAATAACATATTGGTGTTGTATAAAGAAGGAATAAAACTCTTCAAGTGATTTCTTGGACTGTACTAAATGATTATAGATTACCTATTTATTTTTCGGAAAAAAATTTCAATACATATTTCTATATTATCAATAAGGTTCTTTTTATACCACTTTTAAAGAAGACTCCATATGATTTATGGAATAAAAGAAATACAAAGTTTAATTACTTTAGTTTTTTTTTACTACAAAGTCTTTATACTCAATACAAATGAGAATTTAGAAAAACATTCACCCAAAAGTGATAAAATTGTATTCCTTTTTTAATAAACCACTAGTAAATTCTATAGAGTGTTCAACGAAATAAAAAAAATGTGAAAGAATATATACATGTAAAATTTTATGAAAAAAATCCACATGAGCCTAAAACCTCTTTAGAAAACCTTGAGAATGACCTTTCAAACTTGAATATCAATATCACAGCCAATCCTAGTGATAGTTATATGAAACCTACTATATAAAAATCTCCCATTATAGAGGAATTTTTTTAATCTAAACCTAAAAAATAATATAAAGTACCAAATACTTATATCTCTATAACCATTAGGACTCATAAATACCATCCCTTAGATGTTATAGTTAGAGATCTAGATATAGGAACTCAAACTAAATATTCTCTTAGAAACTAGGTTGAACATCAAACCTTCTTGTTATAGGTTGAACATAAAATCTTAAATGAAGAAATAGATGAATAATTCTAGGTAATGGATATGAAAAAAATAATTGAATTAGTTTGAAATAAACAAAGTTTGTAAACTATTAGAAAGAACTAAAGACTTTATGAAAATTAGTACTAAATGATTTGTTACAGTAATATCCCTACCCATGTTCCACTAAATCAGTACCATGATCTAGTTTTCCATATGGCCTCAAGTGCGCATCCCCATATTAGAGAGGTCGCCAACTAGCAGTGAGGGACTAGGGTGTGTTCATGAAGAGACTATGCCCTCAAATCTAAGTAAGCAACCATCAAAAATAACAAAACATCATAAATAGTATTAAATAATTATAGTTCAATTATAGTAAATATAAACAAGTCTATAAGAATAAAATGAAAAGAAACAAAGTCCTGAATGACCATGTCATACATACAGCACCTATCACTCACTAGGTCGATCACATATATCGGAGTACATAACAAAAACTAAAATAAAAGTACATGGATCTACAAATAACTCTAAATTGAACCACATACCCAGTCTCCATGAAATTATCAAGCTGCTGGGGCCCAAACATAATAATCTAAATGAGCATCTCTTCTCAATCATGCAACCATGGGTTTCAACCCTATCCATCATATATCTATGATCAAATCTAAACTAGACATAAGGTATGCATAGGCACTGAGGTGCACATATAGGTTGTGATAAATTAATCTTAGCAATTCACCCAAACAATGAACCAATAATATGCTTCCATAAGTGAAGGCTCATGAAATATGCACAGCCAGGATGATGCACAACTAGAATAATAATATATGCAAAAAAGTTCATGAATAAACACAATCCACATCCAATACATAGTTCTATGATCCCAATCTTCTATTCATCCTATGAAAAAGAAATTGAGTTGGATTTAATGCCACTCAACCTATATATAATATTGTTGATCTATGGGTCTATGATCCTGATTGATGATACCTTATTCAGACTACATTATAATTTCTCTAATCAAGCTACATCACCATATAGGGATACATTTCCTAACCTTGGGTTCACCTATTCTCACCTCCAATAACTATAATAAAGGATTCTAGGAAGTATCTAGACATCCTGTAAATTAATCTAAGAAAGATTTCATACCACTCAAGCCATGTAAATATAGTCTGATGTCTGACTCCTAGGTCCTAGATCATAGTTGAATCATGAAATTGTGACAAGGATGATCTATAAGGGGATTATACTTAACCAACCTTTAAGGAATTGTCTCAAGATATAAGTACAATATTAGCATCCATTCAATAAATGGATCAATATCCCATTCCCAAACAAGTATAGTGAGTTTCATAATGGTGAATCTACCCTTCCCTAGGTATAATCCTATGTGTTTATTAATGAGAGAAGAATCATCCTCAAGTGTATCGTAAGAAGGTCATAGAGCATTATTTCCAACCATCCTCAATGAGTGATGTGGAGCACCATTTCTAACATCCGATCATGTAAGGCTCAAAATATGGATCCTATAAAGTACCTATGGGAATCCCCATCATGTAATCAATCACATAGGCTCAACAGTCAAATACTAGGAAGTAACTTTGGTTATCTTGATAAACATGTAGTCTCAGTATCCAGATCCTTGGAAGTATGACTGGGCATCCCAAATAATCTAATAAAATAGATGGATCAAAAGTTGGATCTTAGGAAAAACCTATGGCCATCCCCATCATATGCTACATCACACTGAGCTCATCATCATAGTATTAGGAAGTGCCTCCAGTAATCACTACTACATCAATAATAAACATGTGAATGTGTGAAAAAATTAGTGAGGGTGGTTGAATACCTAAACCCACCACTACTGCCACAACCTCAAAGGATTACATGTTTGGTGTGGGTTCTAAGGTTACACCCACTACCATCTCTACCCAAACCCATTATGCTCTAGCTTAGGTTCAGTCAAAAATAAAGGAACCAACTAGTTCCCTCAGGTCATAACAATTGAGAAGAATCTTACTTGGTATCCTCAAGGTCTGCACATTAAGTAAAGGAATCCCCCTTGGGATCCTCTAAGTCAACTTGAAAGAAAAGGAATCCCTCTTGGGATCCTCGGAAATAGTATTATACAAGAAATATCCTATAAAATATCCTTTTAGTCAACATTAGTGGAGGAATCCTACAAGGAATCCTTAGAAATAATAGGCAATAAGAGGCATCCTAAATGGAATCCTCATAAATAGTAAGAAAATGAAGGCATCCTACATAGGAACCTTTTACTTGATACACAAGAAGAGGCATCCTACATGGGATCCTTGGAAACAACTAATATCATGGCCTCTTGGGATAGAAAGGAACATCTAGTAAGAGAGAAGTCCTATAAGTAAAAACTAAAAAATCATCGTTCAATAGAGACAGCTCATGGACCATATCAAATCAATGTCTCACACTTAGGAGATAACTGAAACTATTTACTGGAGGAATAACCTCTCCATTATATCTTGCTCACCCCAAAATGCTAATTAGGAGTCCTTGAATCACCCCAAGGGTTACACCATCATGATCTATGTGTAAAAATGATCAAAATAGACTACACATGTGTCCAATTATGTCTCCATGATGTTAAAACAAGAAAAAAAATCAGAACAGTAGAAAAGGAGAAGTACACAGTGTGTATACCCAAGTATATGGTGTGTACTCACAATTCCCCACCTGGGCGTGTACTATAATAGAACATGGAATGTAAATCCCATGTACATGACACACAGATCATATATACATCATATACCCTAAATAAAGAACCAACTTTTATAATTCACATGGAATGACCATATGTCTCATCCTATCCATTTACTTCTATATGATGTGTAATCCATAAGAGGTATGGTCATATACCCTACACAACTGAGTTCCCCTGCACAAGATGTCTGGATAAGTACTCAGCTACATGGATAAGCACTATTACATAGCATGTGGATCATATACATGGTATTTACACTATATGGGGTACCTTCCCATGTACCTTACATGTTTTGGACATGTACCTTAGCCTCGATGTGTAATCTACACAGCGTGCAACCCACAAGGGGTCTGGATGTGTTCCCTACACAACCGAGTGCCCCTATACAAGTTGTTTTTCTAGATACTCAACTATATAGACAAGAACCATTACATGGTGTTTATTTATAAAATTAATCTTCCACAAATGGGATGAACACACAACATGTGTTCTTGAACTACATGTTGTGTGATTGGACTTCCCAAATGGGAAACCCCTATGAACGGATTGAAACCCTATTTTTTCCCAAAAAAGTTATAGATAAACTCTCAGGGGGTCCTTGGAAACCATAATGGGATTTAAAACTATAAATAATTAAATATTTTTGGATTTATGGAAAAAACTTAAAAATGAACTAAATTTTGGTGAAATTCATTGAAGAATTACCCATATTAAAGTTACCGCTGTTGAATGATGATATGGATCCTCCCAAGCTCCACGGAAGCACCAGATTTCCTCCCCCTATCTCTATATGTCTCTCCATACCTCTCTATTTATATCTATTATCAATGAATAGGGGAATCCCACATGGGGTATACATGAGAATCACGGTGATGAGAAAAATGAAAAGAGGAAAAATAAAACTAAGGAAAGAAAATGAAAAAGGGGTCATACCCTAACCCTGATGCCTGACATGAGTTTATGTCTCACCTAAGAAAAACCAATCATTCTGGACTCAACAACAGAAATGGAATCTTAATAAAATTATTCATTAAAAATATCTAGTTTAATGAATTTGTTCGAATTAATTAATATTTAATAATTTAAATATTAATTATTAATTATCTCATTAAAATTAAAACAACTCATAATTTTACCAAAGTTATATCCTAGGATAAATACCTTATTCCAGGACCAAATGTGTGATCATAAAAATTATCTGAAATCATATACTAAGTGAAAATCATCATTTTACCCATCATAAGCATCTAAAAGAAAAAAAATCAAAATTCTACTAAATTTCATCATTTTTAAAAACATGGGTCTTTACATTTAGGAACAAGGTTGATGAAGGAAGGTATTGACTATAATGAAACCTTTTCACCATTAAATCAACTTCAAGTCATCAGAATATTTATTGACTATGCAGTGCATTTGAATTTTAAATTATATTAAATTAATGTTATGATTTCTTTACAAAATTTTTATATCATTGAGGATATTTTAAAAAAACCTAAGATTTAAAATCCCTCACCATATATCATGTTTTTAAATTAATAAAATATTATTATGGTTTAAAACAATCTCCTAGATCTTGGTATGATAGGATCAACTCATTTTTTATTTCTATATTATTTACTAATAGTACAGCTGATCCTACTTTATTTATTAAAATATTTAAAAATATATTTTTCTAGGTGAAATATATTTGATGATATTATTTTTAGATCATCCAAAAAATCTTCATGTGAAACATTTTCAAAATTAATGAAAAATGAATTTAAAATTAGTTTAATGGTTGAGTTAAAATTCTTCCTTGGATTTCATATTTTTTAAAACAAGTAAGTAGTTATTTTAAATAAAATAATGTACACTAAGGGTATTTTAAAATTTTTTTAGTACGGATAACATTAAAGGTGGTGATACTTCCATGAGTAGAAGTTGAAAGTTGTATCTTGAGGAAACTAGGAAACCAATTTATTAAACTAATTATAGATGTATGATTAGAAGTTTACTATACTTAAATTTGATCTATCCAGATATTATGTTTAGTTTTTTCATGTGTGCATGTTTTCAAGTAAACCTAAAATAATCTCATTTGAATATAGTGAAAATAATTTTTAAATACCTCAAAAGTAAAACCAATTTATGATTTCACTATTCTAGAGGATAAGAATTTAGCTTAGTTAGTTATTTAGGTATAGATTTTGGTCATTGTAAATTAGAAAGAAAATGAGCCTCTAGTACATGTCACCTTTTAGTAAAGTCTCTAGTTTCATGGTGTAGTAAAAATGAAAAAATCATTTTAATTATCCACTACTAGTGCTAAGTAAATAGTAGTAGGAAAATATTTTTCATAGATTCTTTGGATGAAACACACATTACTAGATTATGGTTATCAGTTTTGACATGTCCCTATAAACTATGATAATACAAGTGAAATAAATATTTCTAAGAATATTTTATCCCTTTAAAGGATAAAAAATCTTGATATTAGACATCACATTTTGAGAGACCATTTTCAAAATGGAGATAATACCTGTAAAATCATTGGTACTAAACACCAATTTGTTGATATATTTACAAATACATTGAATATTGAGAGAATAAATTATATTAGAAATTAATTAGTAATAATAAACTATGTTTAAATATTTTAATTTATTTCTAACTCTTATGTTTGTCTGAATTATCATTTTAATTATTACCTTTTGTGTTTAGTATTAAATTAACCATTAAGTTTAGTTCATATGGTCAGTTAAAGAACTATGACCATTTTTTTTCATGGTCACTTTACTTACCATGAACTTTTACTCACATGGTGACTATACTTACTGTGGGATTTTACTCATGTGTTCAATATACCTATCATGAATCCACGGTCATTATACCCACCATGAATTTATTTCTACAAATCTACAGTCAGTATACCTACCATGTCTATTTTGTCTGAAAATTTTTACTTAAATGTTTTGGTAGTATATTTCTTAAATAGATTATTATTTTATATCCCTAAATTATTAAAATAAAATTTTAAATTGGAATATGAATTTATATGTATATTTTTATTAAAATATCTTTCTTCTTTTAAAAACCTTAACTACTCTTTAAACCCTTTCTCTTTAAACTCTCTCTCTCAAACCTAAATCTTTTGAGAAATTAAATTGAAGTGTGAGAATGCCGAGGTTGATAAATGATCATGATATTGAACCTCCAGGAAAAGAACCTCCTAAAGAGTGATCAAAGAAATATAAAGGTTTCTCAAGTTCTGTAGTGAATTCACACAACCTATATTTAGTAGATTGGAAAATATATGTTGAGAAGGAAGTGGATACTTAGTGGATTCAATAAATAAGATCTCTAGTATGGAAATAATTTTAGAAAAAAGGTTGGAATATTTGGCTTAATGAAAATACTAGTTTATTCCATTTGAGGCTAGTTATGTAATTCTATTCCCATTTGTAATTTATTCCAAGAAGTAAATGAGACAGCATTCAGACAATGGTGAATGGATAATTTATTATGTTTTCTTCAAAACTATGGGAAAATATTTTAATTGTTCCATATAAGGGTGAACATGAATATTTCAAAATCCCATATCCATCATTACCACTCAAACTTTCAAAATGATCTCTAAGAATTAATTGGGAATGGAATTCCTAGGAGGCTAATCGTAGTAGATCTTAGTGGTGAATACAGAGTATTAAAAACATTTATCCAACATCTGATCTATCCTAGGAAAATAGATTTTTGTATCCTAATAGAAAATGATCAATTCTTTCTCTTCTTGATAAATAATGGGTTTTAGATAAATTTATCTATGTATGTGATGAGGCACATGAATGAGTTGTGTAAACCATATTCTAAGTTTGATTATTTTCATATCAAAAATTTATATCATCCCATTTTTAGTATAAATGTTTAGTTATTCAAGGGAAGGAAAGTATAAATCCCTCATATGGTTTATTCCTAACTCAAAAAAAAATTAGGCATATAAAAGTGAATTATAACCCATTGAAAATAGAATGGGTGGTAGACTCTGAGAATTTGTATGAGAAGTTTGATCCTATTAAGTATACAAATCGACTAAGGGATCAAGTGGATCCAGATATTGAACCAAATGATGTTTTTGAATACTATTCTAATGGTGAATCTATTTATTTTATGGAAAAGAAATAAATTGAGGAATAAGAGATGAATATAGTTGGTCATGATGGGGAAGACAAGGCATCACATAAAGAAGATAGTGAACCCTTTAATATTGTTTCATTTGGAACACCTGACTCTCCTCTTCCTTTAATCTCTCATGAATAATAATTTCATGATGAGGATATTGTTGACATTGAATATTCTATCATTTTTTTTGGATGAACAAAAATGGGATGATTTGGGTGAATCTAAATAGGATGAAGATAGATATAAGAATTCTTCACCTTTGATCCTTGAGATTGGTATCACTCCTAGACATACTACACTGGATGAACCTTCTAAGGGGGAGAAGTCCCTATGGTCTGAACTATTAGGTTTATACTATTCTAAATCTAATGATGATAAAAGGGGTATCCCACCTCCGGACAATGGACCTACTGTCCCTTTTTCTCAAAGAATTCTTGATGGTTCTTTGATAGCTGATATATATTATCACAATAGACTAGAATTTTCTCCTAAAAGGGCTTCAGTAGATCAAGTGTTGGAAGTATTTTCTATCCCTACTCCTACAAATACTATTGAGGAACCAGTAAAAATCATTGAAACTAATCCTCGTGAAATTGAAGAAGAAGTTGTTTATAAAGTTAAAGTCCAATCTATGGGACCTAAGTCTATGGACATTACGGATGATGGTAGGGGTATGACTTATGATCTATCTCCTTATGTATTTATTTCTAACTCTTCTATTCCTTCCACATCCTATATAACAAAAGATTATTTGAATTAGTTTAAATAAAACTTGATGGGGTTTTTGAAAGTACTATTTATTGGTTTAGAAAATTATATGGAACCAATAAGAGAAGAAAATATCTCTCGGATAGTGTCTTTATCCATTTCTTGTATTTAACCAAAATTCTATCTTAAATGGAACTGATGCAAAATGAGATTGAATATTTGAAAGAAAAAAATGGTGATTTGCAGGAATATCTTTTAAATATGTTGTTGAAGCTAGACCAAAGGTATCTTAACTCATTATTTTAGGCTTCTACATCTACTTTTTCATCTCATACTCCCCATATCCAATATATTGATGAATATATAATTAGGAAACTCATAAAGTATGAGTTAAAAGTATTTTACGGTTTTTATACTCATGATTTGAAAACCATGAGGTTTGTCGGAAAGGATAAAAAACAAACTAGGATAGAGAGAGAATATCAAAATATCCATTGAATTCTATTTCAGCTGAATATTCACCACTAAATGTAGTCATTTTTTATTTATTTACCAAAAAGAGGGGAAATCTCCAAAATAAAAAAGAAATCAAGGGGGTCTAAAGTAGTGAATCTTGTTGGAATTAGTACAAACTAAATCCATGCCTTCGAGGGTAAGAGACCCCAAATATGAGAAATAGGTCACCAGCATGTCATCTGTTGCTATAGAGGAAAGGAAGTCCACTACTTTATTCCCCTCACAAAATGTATGTAGAACTTTCATCCTACAGCTGATTGAGAATTTTTTATTGATAATGAGGTAAGATATCATCCAAGGAATATAGGTGAGCCTAAATAAGGTATTATGAATGATTTTGGAGTCTGTTTCAACCACAACAAGATTTATATTCTTTTTTCACTGAATGAGACCTTCCAACATCACCCTTGCCTTGACCTGAGGAGAATCACCACCACAAAAAATGAGAATAACCAAGACACTACTATCATGAACAACTCCCCCTCCCCGCATAATGCTTTCACTGCATGAGCTATCTATATTGAGTTTGAGACCCAATATGTGAGAGTGACAAATTATCCACCTACCTTGCTAGTCCTCGATGGTGTTATGACTAGGATATCTGGTGTTTATTAGAAACCAAAAATATGGGGATTCAGACCAATCCTTTTTAAAAGGATAAATTTCAATGAGAAAACTTTTTGTTATTAGTATTAGGTTAAATTTCAAGAACCATATCCCCTCATAATGTGATTTATTCCTTTCCTGTCATATGCACCAATATCCCACTGCTTATATAGAAATCATTGATTTCTATTCCTAACTATTGTGCTTCTCCCCTTTAAACAAAATCTCATTGAATAATCCTCTCGATAACCTCATAAATTGGATACTTTTGAACTCTCTGAATTCATTCCATAGGGAATGCACCCACTCTCATTTGAAAAAAAAATGTGATGGGAGGATTCACCCCTCATCTCACTGCAGAAACAACACCTTGAATCTTGGATGATAGCAAACCAATGCACCTGATCATCCATGGTGTGAGTATTATTACAAATTATCTAGATAATGAAATTGAGTTCTGGAATAATTTCATTACACAAGAGTAAATCCCCCCGTGAATCATTCTTGGATATGTTCACCACTATATGATGATAGTCCCTACCATAGAAAATTCCAGATGCATAACCTATGTACATGCACCTGTATGAATCCAAATAAATCTCAATTAACTCAAATAAAGAACACTGATCAAGGATTAATACTACATTGGTGAAGCTCAAGAACTCCATGGCTTGTATGAAATCCATGGACATCACATGATAACTTGAAAATCCCACGGTGGTACCGGTCCAATTTTCATGCCAGAAGTTGATCTCTCCTTTGCACACAATCCATTGGGAGTGCCCTTGTAGAACCTATAAATGTTGATGAATAATTCCCCAGAAGGATTACGGTACCCTACTCCATCAACCCATAACCTTCCTATACTTTTGAACCATGAGACGCCCCCATAGAGACTATCCTATGATAATATCCCAATCTAGTATTGCATGAAGGACATGAATTTCACCATAGTCATTGTGCACATTGATACCACCTTCCTTATCAATTTTTTCCATCCAATCCCATAATTCCCAATGATGAATCCAATATGAATGAGTATCCCAGATAAAATAGGTTAAAATATTCTCAATATTAGTTAGTAGAACGTTTGAAATAGGGAGGTCAGATAAAATATGCATTAGAATATAAGTGAGAACACTATTGATGAGGGTGATTCTACCACTGGATGATAAGAACCAGTTATTCCAATTGTTAATGTGACCAATGATCTTTTCGAATACCTTGTTGAAATGAAGGATATGTGGCTTGTACTGAGAAATTAGATCCCCAAGGTTGTACATCAGAAAATAATTTCTATGGATACCCATATTACTTTTCATTAGGGAGGCTCTTCTAGTCGGACACCTTTTCAATATAAACAAGTTTTCTATTTCACGATTAACCGCTTTCCCTCTCCAGCAGTAGTACTCTTCCAAGATATTGTTAATACCACAAATTGATTTCTTACTTCCATTCAAGAAAATAACCATTTAATCGACATACATAAGATGGGAGAATCCCTACTGTTGATACCTATAATGGTAGGGAAGTATTTTCCCATCCATGAGGTTTTTTTATGAAGCGGCTAAGAGCGTGTTGAGTGAGAATGAATAATCTATGGGATAATGGATCCCCTTATCTAATAACATGAACTATTTTAAATAAGAAATGGTTTTTACCCAAGAATGATATATATAACCATGATGAATTAAATCACCTAAACATAAGGTTGGTAGAACACAGTGATAACCTTATTCTATTAAAAACCTTTAGAAAAAATCTCTATTCAAGTCTATCATAAGTCTTATCTGTATCCTATTTGATGACAACAATGGATCCAGAATCCTTAAAGGCTATGTTTAGATCATTGGATAGTGATCTGGGGATTCTTCCCTTAACCTAGAAATTCAAGTCTTAAGTTTAAAAGATGATAATTCTAACTCCTAATCCAGAAGCCTTCATGAAAAATAAAGAGAACTATTTTCATGCAATGGAGCATGGATATAGAGAAATCTAGGATTTTACCAGGTTGCTAAAACCCTACCTGTACACTCCCAACACAACAATACTAGCTCCACCTACCTTACCTATTATCTCAACCACTACTACTACGACTACTTCTTTCATTAACCATTTTATCTTGTCTCTTAGATAAGAATTTAATCACCTTCGACCATTTTCCAAGTGTGTAGTGATATAATACCCTACTACATAATCTATTATAAAACCTACCTAGCCTACTTAGACTTTCTCTGATTCCATCATAAGAGGAATAGATTATATCCTTCTTGATGAGATCTGGGATGCATCAGATTATGATTATAATTAAAATTCGTTATAGGGACACACTCTTTGTAATCTTTTTATACTGTCTTTTGATATTAATAAAATAACCTTGTTAATCTTTTATATTCTACATTTATTATTTATTTTAGTATTTATTTCTTATTACTAATTATATTTTAACCTTACCTCACTTTTTGATAATCCCAAATGGGGAATAATTATTTAAATTAATTATTTTAAGTCTTTACAAATGTAATTCACTAAAAATTAATATTTGGAGAAAATTTGTTTCTGATATATTAAATTCATTTAATTTTATTTATGTCATGATTTGAGATCATCAAAAAGGGGGATATTATTGGATTATTCCATTACCTTGTTTTTTAATGTTCACAAATCATGTTTTTTATGTTTTTAATGAATTACATGTTAAATTCTAGTCAACTATTTTTTGGAAAAAATAATAAAATCATCCAAGTCTTGAAGTTATCATGACAACCTACCACATGTTTACTAAACCTACCGTGTGAATAAATTGAATTGACCATGAAGGTCAAGTGACCATATGGAAGTGACATAATATTGAACTTTATGTGTCCCCATGTACAATAAACTGACCATGCATCAGATGAGCTAATTCTATTTAAGTCATGAAGTGACCATATTTTGAAGATTTAGTGACCACATGAAGGATTCGACCTACCACATGAACAACCAATTTATTATATGATTGGTGAGTAGGTTTTTTATAAGTCTTGAAGTGGTCATGTATCTAAAATATAGTAACTATGGTAAATAATTAAGATACCACGTGAAGAAATGAACCTACCACAAGAACAAATGAAGTTTCTGCATGAAGAAATCAAGTGACTGTATGGAGTAGTGAAGTGAACATGAAAAGAAAAAATCTATTTTGTAAAGTAATGAAGATACCATGTGATGTAATGAAGATACCATGTGAATTAATGAAGAAACTACATGAATATATGAACCTACCAAAAGAATAAAACAAGTAAATAAAATAGAAAATAAAGTTACTATAATCTAGAGTAATCATGCTTTAAGTGAAGACCAAGTGGTCGTGTATAACTTAATAAGTAGAGTATTTTTAAAAATCCAATGGATATATTTTGGATCATTAATTTAACTATTATATAACTTAAAACTACAATTAATATCCTCCAATGGATAATTTTGATATATATTTCTTTTTAATAAGAAGAAAGACTCATCGAAAAAAGTGTGTTTGACAACAGAGTTGGTGAATATATGCTGATCTCTATGATAAGTTTGAAAATAAAAAGTGATAAACAGAGGAATTACATATAAAATTCCTTAAAACATATTTTTTTATACTTATCTATGAAAAATCGATTGAATCTATTCAAGGATAGATATAAATATACTAATCAACTAAATCGGGCTAGACTAAGTTGCATAAAATATTCTCACTATATATCTCTTTATCTTTCTATTCAATCTTACATTTTGAGTTATGTTTATTGTACACTATTTTTTTGTAAGAAAGGTATTTGATATTGTATTTTAGAGCTCTAGAAACTCTCTCATTTATTATTTTACATTTATACTCCCATGAAGAATTATGGAGGAGTCCATGTATCCTAGACTGTCTATATTCAGCTGTTTCTCTTGTATTATCCCATGTGTAACTGTAAAAGAGGCTTTTTGTATCCTGGACTACCTACATGAACTTTTTTATGTAAAACATGATCCAAATTGTGCATCATTTTATTCTTTAATAAAACATGTGTAAATGGATGATTTTCAAGTAGAGAGGGCTAGGTATTTACTTGAGACTGGACCTCTTGTTTTATTCTGCTGTGATTTTTTCCAATTTTTTTCTTAGTCTTAAAATGAAATCTATTTTAGTTTTCAAAATTAAAAAAAAACATTTAAAATTATAGTTAACTTTAATTTTTCTTTTATATACGGTTTTCGATACAAGTAAATATTTTTCAAAAGATAAAAAAGTTTACAGCTTGCTTTAACTGAGTCGTGAATAAACTTTTATGAAAATTTTTGAAATATGAAATTATATACATATATTGTTTTAGTTAACTAATTTTTCTTAATAAATTCAGAAATATATTTTTAAATTATTTTTAATATAAATTTTATTTGGAAAATCAATTCACCCACCCCCCTCTTGAGTTGTCTACTCAAAACAATAATTTACAATTACTTTAATCATATAATGTTCCCAAAATATAAAAATTGATTTACCTAATTAATCGTAAATACCATAACATCCAAGATCATATTAACCCTAAAGGTTATCAATACCTTTAAAATTATTTCTGCAAAATATAAAATCATTATTTCTCAAATAACCTTTTCACTAAAAAAATATACTAAACCCAAGTGTTATATTCTCGAAAGTGCCTCTTAAAATATTCTTAATCATATTAAACTCCCAAAGTAATATTATCACATAAAACCTTAAAATGGGTATCTATGAATTTAATCCAATGATCAACCTGTGACTTATTAACCCATAATGGTATCTATAAATCTTAAACTATCATTATCGGAATCATCCTAACCTATAAAGTTATCTAAACATTCACTATAATATCAGCTATAATACCTTTTATTATAAAAAATCCATAATTACATTATTTGTGAAAAGGGTTTATTTTTATTACATTACCATTATATTTTAGTATTATATTTTTAGATAATTTGTAAAACCATTACAATTGCATAGGGAAAATTGACACATTGTGTCTATTTTTCCCATAAACATGTTCTTTATAAATACACACTTTCTACATTCAAGGTAATTCATATAACTAGATTTATAACTTCATTAACAATACTAATCATCATTGAGTCCAATTAAAAACATATGAAAACAAGGGATGATCAAAAAAATATCAGTGAGGGATATAAAAAGAATGAAACCAATTATTCCACTTTGAAAATCATGAAATATGATAATAATTTTTTCCCTTTTATATAATAAACTTTGATCTCAAATATTCATTTATTTAATCATGAAATAAGATTCAAAGATCAGTTATTATAATAAACATATCATAATAAATCATAATGGAAAATCAATAAACATGAAGTTTTCTTGTAAAACATGGGTACTCAAGTAAACATTTTCTTAAAAACATATTTTTCACCCTCAAAATAGGCATAATATTTACTTTAAACAAAATCTCATTAACTTGCATATTGAAATAAAAATTATTCCATGAAAACTCATTTGAAAGCATAGAAAATTCATATAGTTTATTTGGTGTATCATATTTATATCACTCTTACAATATATTTTATAAACACTCTTACAAATTGAATAACCTACTCTATTAATTCCAACAAAATTTCCTAGAAGACATAATCATTACCCAATGCATTGTATAGTTATATCGAACTCACCTGTCACCATAAATTGTTTTCAAGGACCATAACATAAATAAAAAACATAAAATATTGCATTTCAATTATATAATATAATAAATTATTCTATTTAACACATATGCAGAAGCATTTTCAAGCTTCATGTAAAAATTATAGAAAAACATTTATATTTAAAAAAACCCAAAAGATTATAAAATAGGATATTCTATTGAAAACCCATGAAAATTTTAAATATAATATTTTAAAATAATAATTTTCATGGTGGTAGGAAATATATATCTTGTCGTATATTTTTAAAAAAATTCTTTCACACTTTTATAATTTTTTAAAAAATAACCTATTTGGGAAACATTTAAAAGTGTCCATTTAAAAAAAATGTAAGGAAAATAAAAAAAATTAATTTAATTTAAAAATATATTTAAATATATTAATAAAATACCTAATTTTTTTTTAAAGAAAACAGATGTGGAGAAAAAATAGAATAAAAAACTATTAAAATATGGTTTTACAGAAAAATATCTTACCTCGAGTCTGACTCACTATGTGCATACTTTAAATATTGTATAATAAAACTTTATTAATTTTATACTTTCTTGAGAAACTTTTTAATGGGTACTAACTTATTATTATCCCTTTTATTTCATTTTTACCATGAATTGTATAGTTATTATATCATTTAAGTTCACCTCATACTTTTTTAGGATGTTTGGTTCATAATCCAAAAAACAGTTTCAGTAGTTTGATCGTGATCAAATGGGTAATTATTAAATAATATAAAGAATATGAACCACGAAATAAATATTATATTAATACATTTCATACACTATTAAAATCATCCACATAATGTGGTATGGAAAATGAGTCACGTCACTTCGGGGAGGTGGCAATCCACAAGTACACACGAACAATGTTATCATTTTTCAATGGATGGAAAGGTAAGAAAATTGATGATGTATTATATCTATTGGATTATAACTATGTAATTAATATTTTTTAGATAAATTAAATCTATAATTATAATTATCTATGAGAGGTGGTGGTGGGAAACAAAACACATTACTTTGTGTAGGTGGTAGTCTACATGTATGCATTAATGATTTTTTCATTCTCCATCATATGAAAAATGAGATAAATAAGGGTTATAACATAAACATAATAAAATTTCAGTATATTCAGTAAAGAATTATACCTCTTCTTTGGAAAACCCCCCTTGGCTTACACCTTAAGCCTTCATAGGTTAGTCTTTGGTTAAGACCAAGATATATAGGACATGAATAGGGATGTAAAGGAGATATATTTTAGTGATAGGAAAAACTTGAGTTCTCAAAAGGTATGATGAAGAGAGGAAGGGGTGACCTTTTTATAAATGAGGGGAGTGACACACATTTATATATAAAGAACTTTAAAATATAATAAATATCATAATCAAGTCACATGGAACCAAATTACCATAATTTAAAATTTATGAAATGTTATGCTTTAAATCATTTCATGTAATAAAATTTAGAAATGTTTAAGTTTCATTTTAGAAACTATATTTTGGTTTAACCCCCCCCCCCCCATTAACGCTTTTTATCCTTAACTGTGGTAACACATTTTCCATGCTTTAACGGTTATAAATTTTCTTCTAAGGTGTAAAGTGGCTCAAAATTGTCCCATGAATGATATTTTATACCATTTCACATCCCAATTTTCCTATTTAAATTTTTATTTTATTTTTAAATCATTTAATAGAATATTTTTTCTCTTAAAATATCTGTAAAGTCATTTTTTGAACTATTCATTTAATTTGACTTCAAAAAAATCAATGTATAAATGGAATTAGAATATAATCAAATTTAATATTAATTATACTTTATAATTTCCAAATAAATTCTTTGAATACCAAAATTAATAAAAAATATATTTTTATTATTATTTTTTAAATCATTTACCTATATTTTTCTACTGCTTACATAAGAATTCTATTGATGTTGCATAAGCATTTAAGGTAATTATATCATCACTAAAAATTAAAAATAAATTACTATAATAAAAAAATTATTTGTATTAAAAATAAATATTGATAATTAATCATATCTTCTTTTTATCATAATAAAAATATATTAGAGATATTAAAAAAAGAGTGACATTTTGTATTTATTCTTAACTAAAAATAATATATATCATATAGTCAATGGAAAGTGATAAAACAATTTCCCAATTTTTTATTATAGGAATTATCAGTCGAAATAAATTCAAGTTGTATGGTTATTTTTAAGTCTTATCCTATAGTTTTAACCATGTTTTACCTTTACTATGGTGACAGATATTTTTCCTCATTTACTATTCATAATCACCAGAAATAAAAGTGAATGTATTGATTATAAATATGGAATATATTTTTCAATATTAAATTTATATAATTGATAGAAATTAATTTTAATATAAATGCACAAAACATAATAAAAAACTCGTTTTAAGAAAAATTTACTTTTAATCCTAAAAATAAACTTATAACAAAATCGAATATAATGATAAATATTATGTGATTAATTATATTATGTCTAATTAAATTAGTATTATGTTACATTGTGAACAAATAAAAACATAATGGTATTTTTATATTAATTTATCTTAATGTAAACAAATAATATTTTTGAAAAAATCTGTAACTCAAAAATCAATCTTTTCATAAATATCCCAAAAATTCAACTTAATCCTATTATGTAAGGTATAATTGTAAAATAATAAAAAAATTAAAATAAAATTTATAAAAGTGTTAGAAATTAATCACAATATCCCCAAATAAGATGCATTAAAACCCATTTTTTAAGAAAATATATTTTTAAACCATAAAATGTCTTTATTCTCATTCCATTACTAATAACCATAATAAATTGAAAGTTAATTCAATAAATCGAATATATAATAAACTTATTTAATCAGAATCATTTGTAAATATTTTTTTATTTAATCTATTAAGATAAAAATGCATAGTGCACATAAAAAAAGGTTTTTGAAAATATCTCTTTTACCTTCAAAAGATTTTTTATTTATTTCAAACCAATGGATAATAAAAGTAATATTTATTAATCATTTTATTAAGGAAATAATTTCTAAATATATTTCATAATCTATTTATTCCTATTCATATTCTCTAAACTAATTTCTAGGTCATAATGGTTATAATTAATTAATATTATTTTCTTAATATATCGTGGTTCATTTAATCTCAATGTTGTGTACAACACACGCTATTGGATATATTATTTAATGAAAATAAATTATAAAATATTGTGGTGTTACATACATCATTTTTTGGAAATATATAGGTACTTTGGTTAGGTATTTGGATAGACAATTTTCAAGCTAAAACTATTATGTTTTGTAAATAATAAAGGATATGGGTTCCCTTTTATAAGTGAGGGGAGTGGTACTCTTATAGTTATTCAAAGGATTAAAATAATATAAAATCTTATTCATGATAAAGTGTAACTTCAATAACTCAAATTATAATATATGGTGATTAGGGTCAAATTAATCTCATCCAATAAGAATTAATATAATATTTTGTGACCATATATCTTAGTTTTAATCTTAAATAACTTGTTTTACCCTTTTTACCATGGTGGAAATTTTTTTACCATGGTTACTATTCATAAATACCAAAAATTAAATTTACCTCATTGGTAAATTTTAACTACATGATTCCAAATATGAATTAAATTTTTCATGATTCAATCTATAAAAGTGGAAAAAATTACTTTTAACATAAGAATTCAAAACACAATAAAAAACGATTTTTCTAAAAAATGTGTTTTTAAGCCTAGAAATGAAGTTATACAAAAATAAAATATAACAATGAAGAAAATGTAATAATTTGGATGGTTTTTATTCAAATGATACTACTTAAAGTTTCAAATCAATCCAAATATAATTTTAATTTTTAAAATATTTGAAAATAAATGATAGTTTTAACAAAAATTGATATTTTTACTATTCACCCAACAATCACTCTTTTCATAAAAATATCAAAAATTAACCCTAATATAATATTTATATAATGGATGAAAAATTTAATTTATTTTATAAATTTCAAAATATAATATTTATAATTTTATTTTTTAAATAAACCCATATATTTCATGGAAAAAATTCAACTAGAATAAATCCATTTCTTTTTTGACTAAAAAATCATATAAAATTATCATATTATATATGAATCCATAAAATATATTTTTGATCGTTAATAAGACATGAAATTAATTCACTATTATAATTACCTAAGTTTACAAATCTTATGTGATATTAAACACTATAGAAAAGTGAGATTTATAAAAATATTATATTTTATAAATTATAAATTATAAAGAAGTAAATTTATTCATATGATGCCTAATATAATTTTTTTATGACAAAAATCATGATTATTTGTCAATACATGATTCAAGATATTATTTATATAAAATTAAGTGACATAAGTTGATTTTATCACTATTTTATTAATTCTATGATTTTAAAATGAGTGTGTTTGAAAATAAATAGTGGTAATGAAAATATAAAATAAATTTGTTGTGTTGTGTTGGTCCTAACTATATTAAATATCATTAAATTATTGAATATTATTTCTTAAAATTGAGAATATCAAGATGAGATATTTTTATGAGTGAAGTTGAATTCTATATGGTTCTTCATATTCACTCATGTTGTGTAGGAAAGTGTCACTCCAAAAAAATGTTTTTCATTATATTTTTCATATTTCTATAGATATTATTTATTTATGGGTAGTTTTGGAATAAATTTGAAAATAATTTTCATTACCTTCATGAATAATTAATGGAATACTTATTTAGTAGAGAAAAAATGATAAGAAAATAATAAAAGTGTATTCTTAAAATTACACTGGAGACATCAGTTATGAAAAAGAGACTATATTGTGATTATGGTAAAAAGCCTATGAAAAATAAATTAAGGAAAATATATGAGATCATAGTGTTGAGGTTAGAAATATTCTCTAAAAAAATAGAAATTAGTTTTATGTAAATTCTATAATGATTAATTTTGTATAAAGTCACGAGCTACTGAAAATACAAATAACAAGAGAAGAAAGAGAGTGGGTCAAAGATGATGTAGAGTTAATCTCATGAGTGAATTGAATAGAAATATATCCAATAGAAGAGAAAAAGATCATAATACTATGATGAATAAGAAATTATTTTTGGGTATAGAATAAGAAAAATAAGAATAAGAATATAATATATTTATACATATGTTTCTATTATACCTTTATTATAGAAGTTTGAGAGAGAAAAAGGAGAAAAATTTTGATAAAGAGATTAAAATTATTCATTTTTTATCTAAGTTTCAACTATTTATATTTTTAGGTGATAATAGGTTACTAATATCATAGGATCTCAAGTCTGATAGAAGATAGGGAGCAGATTCTATGAATGCTCTTAGAACAATACTATATATTTGAGACCTAGTTTCATGATACTATTCTTGTATATATAAATGAAGTCAAAAAATATTATTGAGGAAGAATATCTAATTATGTTTATGTTGTGACATCCTGTTTATATTTTAAAAACTACTTAAAAATTTTGTACGAAGTTTGATATACAATTTTAGAGACTGAAATCAAGTGAGATTCTATAAAAGAAAAGTACAATGAGATGTTGTGCTTATTCCTTTTTGAATATAGTGAATCGTCACCTGTGTGATATGGAGTGGGAAAGGGTTCATAATTATCCATACCCAAACCCACGTTTAATTGATATAAATATTATAGTGGATAGTTAGTGACCTAGATAATACAAATCATAGTAACTATTGTGTTTCTTGATAGGGTTTGATCGTCAGAAAAAATATAGAGTGTTGTTCTTTCTTTATATCCTACATTGTATACTATATGTGTTATTGAGTTAATAAAAAGTCCACTATTTTTATCTTAACATATAACATAGTTTAAAATAAAAAGGGGGGTAAATAGTTAAAAGAGGAATTATATCTTGGTAAAATATTAGCAACACATGATTCACCCCCCCCCCCCCCTCAGGTGTCTATAGGGATCATAAAGAAATTTTAACTAGTATCAGAGCAAGGGTTCCTTATGGTTGGATCTATTTTTTTCCTTTTTATTTAAATATTTATATTTTATATTTTAATTAGGTATTGAATATCCATAGATGTAAAAAAAATTCTTCCCTACTAGTGATGAAATAGTAATTTTAGAAAAGACTTTGAAAAAAGGAATAAAAGATAAACCAAAAGGTATATAAATGATTCAAAATTGAGGGAGGAAGCACCAATATATGAATATAATCAAATTAGTATGTTTTCATCTAAATATACTAATGTTTATTCTTCTATTAAATCAAATTCATGATGTGAATAATATAAAGAGTATCCATATTATGTGTCATATAAATATTTTTACTCTGAGATCAAGGATTATCTTGAAATGTTATCTATTGAAGTTTCCACATACGTACTATCAAGCATTAAGGGAATTCAGTACGAAAAATAACACTAATAATCAAAAGTTGGTGAAATGGAATATTTGTTAGTTAAAAACGTTAGCTAATGTAACATCGTCACAAAACTTCTGAATTACATGGAAGAATCTATCTTACTTTAAAGGAAATACATTACCTAAATAATGTATAACCTAAATTTTTATTTTTTATAAAGTTTTGTTTCATATGGTTGTTAAAAAAATGATACATCTAAATCAAGTAATTAATAAAGTAAAAAATCCCCTACTAGAGATAAAATTCATGAGAGTAAGAGAGATGGATAATTATTCACTAGAGAAAAGTAAGATGCATATTGATAAGATTCAAAAGGTGAAGAAGAAATGTGATGAAAGTGTAAGATTTACTTAAATCCAATATAATTATCTTAATCTAAAATGTCTTGAGTTATAGGTGAATTTGAGAAACAAGGAAATTTCTCAAGATAAATCTTCACAATATGTTTAGAAAAGAAGATAAGTTTCTTCATGTGTTTCTAATAAGTGTATTTATATTAAAAAGTTATCTTATTGGTGTTAAAAAGATCTTGAATAATTTTTGAAATCAATATACTATACTTATATAGAATAAGGTAACCCAAAACCAAGTTAATTTTGTTTTTACTAATGATAGTTCATATGCTAGTACTGGTATTAATTCAAAATTCTGGAAAATATAAGTAACCAAAAATACTGATAAACCCACCAATGTGTTGAAAGCATATGTGGGAATATCTAAAAAGAGTATATCCCAAAATTAATCCCAAAATAATGGTTTCTATATCTAAAATAGAAATCTCAAAATTTCAGCCAAATTGAATCAACAATAAAAAGAATTAGATTTGTGGACAACTGTTGGGGTTTCTAGATGTTTGGACACAAGGCTATAGACTTTTGGGATAAAATTTATATATAATAAAATTAGATAAGGCCTAAACTTAGTATTTATATCTGAAGGTAAAATAAAACCTACAAGTCTAAAATATACTTTATAGAAAAATAAAAATCTTTCAACAAATAACATATTTGAATATCTTGATAATTTTGTTGAGAATTTTAATAGAAGTGGTGATATTTATAATGTGTTTTAGTATATATCAACCAAGAATTACATATATATTTAAGAGAAGATAAGACCATAATATAAAATTAATCATGTAAGAAAACAAGTTAATACTTCCTTATGGTATAAATAAAAGAATATTATTGAGAAAAGTTCATCCAAGAAAAAAGTTGATAAGGATGTCATAACTATGAGTAAAGGTGATTCTTTTATAATAAGAGATGTCACATCATGGATCATTGAATTGTTTCAATGAACATAAATAATAAATGATGTAATATGGAATTTAACAGGGGATCAATATAAGATAGAGATATAATAATTGGTTTACTCCCTAATGAAGAATGTGATATATCTCCTTAAAGGGGTAATCTAAAGGATGATAAAGATGTGTGTGAAAAGTTCAATCAATCAGTTCATATAGCTACTAAATTGATGGAATGGATTCCTAGACAAAAAGATTCATTTAAAAACAAAGTGGAAACACTATTAAATCCAAGAACAAAGAAAGTTTCTATGAAAAAAGTAATCATCACACATGAAGAAGGTTTTTCATACTCTTAAATAATTATTAACCATATGGTCAACACAGTTTTAATTGACTAAAAAATTTAATCAAGCTAATAATAATGAAAGTAATATGATGGATAAAGTTAATAAGGATCATCCTACTAAGAATAATGTTTTAATAATGAGTAAATCCATGTTTCTCAATGAATTAAAGATTTAGGAATTAAATAATGAAGTAAGAATATATATTTTTAGACATTTTATAGCTATAAGTAAAAGAGTGTATAGGGTGAAATCCATATCTCATTAATGTTTCTATAACTAATGAGTCTATAGAGACCTGACTTATTCCTATATTTTGATTATTTTTCATCATATAAGGGGTAATTGGATATGAATAATAAAAAATGAGAACTAAAAAATGTTTTGATATTTATAAAAAAGAAGTTATTCATAATGTAATAGGTATCATTTTGGTAGATTAAAAAGAATCATTTTAAACATCTAAATTGGTATCATAATTCAACTAGAATCACCAATATTTGGAGCTTATTTTTCAATAAAACCATCCATGATAAATATTATTTAAGAGTATCCCTTAAGTGGAACTTAGATGAGAAATCTTATATATTTTTAACACATGTTGTTTGAATATATAATTCTTGTTATATTTTGAAAAAATAGAAGTTTAAGAAATTATTCTCACCTCCCATTTTATTTTAATTTATATTAAATATGGTTATTAAAGAGGAGTGATAGTATAAAAAATGTTGGAGAAAAATAAACTTTCATTTGAATGTTTTTGTTGTATTTTTTGAAGTTGAGTGCAGGTCATAAAATTTCTTGAAAATTAGTTTAAACAAACCCTAAGAAACTAAAGATGAAGTTGGTATCACATTGAGTATTGAACATATAAAACATTTTTATCTAATATTTTTACTCTTTTTTCCATGTCAATTTATCCCATGTAGATTTAGTTTTTATTATTTGATGGTGCATTGCTAAGAAAAATATGGTCCCACCCTTCTGTCATGTGAAATTGATTGACTCTATCAAAAAAGTAAATAGGAGAACATAAGGGGATAATGTTTTTCTTTAAGGAATTTTATGAAATTATAAGACCTCCCTTACACTTTTGGAATCAAAAAGAATGATAAAACCTTCGTCATTTTCACATATTATCAATAAGAGGGGAAAGAAGTAAATTAACATTAGGATTCATTTGGTATTGATAAAAAAATTCAAAGGGGAAGATTAAAGTTCCAAAATAGATTAATTAATATGATGTTATATTTTTCATAACTTTTTTTTCAATATAGTTTTGAGGAAAATTAAATGTATGTTGAGTGTTGGGTAATGGATGAAGAATCCACCCAATGATAAAAGTTTAATATGATTCACATAATTTGAATGCGTAGAGGAGAATAAATATTTTTATTGGTGAGTATCCCCTTAGATATAATTATTTATGAGATGGTTTATATATATTTATGAGAAGTGTTTATTGGATGAGTGTATAATTTTCTAAAATAGATAGTGGTGTAGTTTATAGAGCTGACTATTGAGATGGTTTACAAAGTTGTGATTATAAAAGAAATTAAAATCGGTTCAATATATTAAATTAAGTTGTATAAAGTGTAGGGAAACAAAAAAAATTTTATTTATCCAAAATAATATTGAATAAAATGAATAATATCTCTTTAATTAATGTTTTTAAAAACATGGTGTTTTAAACTCACTCATGTTGTATAGGAAAGTTCCACACTACAATAGTGTTTTGCAATATATTTTTTATACTAACATGGAGATTATTTATTTGTGGTTATTTTTTGAATACATTTAAAAAGAATATTCTCAACCTATTGGAAGAATTTAGTGAAGACTTATTCAACTGGGATAAAATTTAAAGAAAACAAAAAAATGGTATTCATAGAATTTCACAAGAGATAAGAAGTTATAAAAAAGAGAATATGTCCATGAAAAAGATGTTGAATAAAATATAATATATCATAGTATAGAAACTGAGAATATTATGGAATACATTTTAGAAATGGGTTATTATAGAAATTCCAGAATAATGAATTTTTAATAAATTCATGAGTTTCTGAAAATATAAAAAGTAGGAAGAATAAAGAGAGTGGGTGGAAGCTACAATAAAGTCAATCACTTGAGTGAAATAAATAAAAATCTATTTGAGATAACAGAACCATTCTAAATAATAAATAATTTTTGGGTATTGAACAAAAAGTAGGTGAGGGGGAGGAGAAGAAGAAGAAAAATAGTAAAATATTCAGATATTTATTCCAACAAAAACCCTTATTATGAAAGTTTTAGAAACAAAAAGTAGAATATGTTTTATAGATAGAGAGTTAAATTATTCATGTTTCTAGTTTGGGTGTCAATAAATTCTATTTTTAAGATTTTTTAGGTTACTAAGATCACAATAGATCAAGTCTAAGAGAATCTAATGAGTATATTATGAGAAAGAACTCAGAACTAGTTTGTGTAAGAGAGACCAAGTTACATGATATTATTCTTATAGATCTAAAATCAATAAAGGTGTCTTATTAATGGATCGTATCTCATGTTGTTGATGAAAACATACAATTAATATTTTGATATCTACTTAAAAAGGTTGGAATAAGTTTGAGATACCAGTCGGGAGACTGAAGTCTCATGGGATGTTGGAAAAAAAATTACAGTGGGATGTTATTCTTATTCACCTCTATAATATAGTGAATCCTCACATTTGAAATATGGTGAGAGGGAAAGGGTTTAGGGTAATATCTAACCAAACCCACTTGTAATTAATAGAAATATTATAGTTAATAATATATGAATTTGATGATACCAATCACAAAAATAGGTAGGTTTCTTGATAGGGGTCATATGTTGTAAAAAACATTGTGTTCTGCTCTTTCTTTATATTCTTCACTGTATATTTTGTGTGTGATTGTGTTAATAAAAACATATCCACTTTTCTCTTAACTGATAAAACAGTTTCAAATACTATAGGTGTAAATGGTAAAAATAAAAATTAGAATTTGGTAAAATATTAGTAACACCTAATTCACCCCTCTTAGGTGCCCACACGATTGCTATGGGAATTTCACTTTAAATATATGTTGCATAAAGTTATTAATTATTTATATGGATTTTAAAATTACAACATAAATTCATGGATGTAAACACCATGATAACTCATTTTCTTGAGCTTAAAAAGAATAATTAGTGGATTACGATAAACAATATTGTCATTATATTATATACGTTTAAACTAGAAGGTGGGTACCTAGCTAGTGATATTGACTTCAATATGTTGAATTATATATATCAGTTAGAAAATTTAAACTTCCATATAGTTAATAAATTATCTATTAATCTTATATTATCATCTTTATTATCTATATTCTCTATATTCATTAAGAGTTATAGAATTAATGGTGTCTATAATCCACTCAAGAATTTTTTTATTATGTTTCTCCAAGATGATATGGATTGATTGGAACATGATTCCTCATCCCTTATAGTTAATGAAATTATGGAAAAGGTTTAAGATCCTATGAAAAGTTAAAATTAAATGGAGACTTTAAAAATACCTTTAAATAAATTAAATATTCTAAGGGAGATCAGAGAATTTGAGGCTATCTACTTCATATATGTTGAGAAAGGTCACTGGAAAAGGAATTTCCATGGTATGAAGAATAAGCATATAGAAGCTTCTAATAAATATATATTTATAATTGAATTCAATATTTATTTTTTACTACTTGGGTATTAAATAAAGTATTAAACTCACATATTATTATTCAAATACAATAACCAAGTAAGTTTATAAATATTACAAGAAGAAATGTGAACTCTCTAAGTATCTAAATGATGTTGATTCCTATCTAAACTGAGAGAGGGGAACAACTTCAAATTTCTAAGAACATTTATTCTCAAAAAAGTATTGTTTTTATTGATTTTTGCCAAAAAAATTACCTTAGTTTCTAATTAAAAATTTAATGAGACATTGTTTCATAGTTTAAATTAATGTTTTTATATAATTTCATAACTAATTAATATATTAGAAATACTTAAATCACAGATTTCTAATATCTATAATTAATCAAGAATATAAAATATAAGACTCATAAAAACCCCATTTGTTGCAAGATAATTATTATAAAAGTAAAACTAAATTTAATTTTCAAATATATATCTATAAGGGTTTTTAGACTCTTAGGTGCTAAAATATTACGTATTTTGATGTAATTACTTATCAAGTTTTAAGATGAAGAAACCTTTAAAGATTAAAAGTGATATAGTAAAAAAAACTTCTAGTGTTATTTCGTCAAGGTTCTTTTGAAGTATTATAAGGAGAAATTGTATATAATTTCATATACTTCTTAATATTACTTTAAGATATTTTTGGAATATAAAGTTAAGTATTGAATATATGTGGTAAAATATATAATATCCCTTAGGCAGGATAGTTAGATAATATCTTAACCAAGGATTCATAGATCATATAAATGTAGAGTAGATCAATTTTTAATCTCACATTAACTTACACACATCATATAGATAATGGTAGTTTAAGAAGGATCTATGATTATTCTTATAAGTATTTCAATTCTTCTATAATTCCTTTCAAGACATGTTTCACTAATAACGGCATAACATTTAACTATATTCTAGCTAAATTGAAAAACGGATATCATATAAGTTATAATATTAAATAACTCTATTATGACATAGCTACATGTGTTTTCATGAGAAATTTTTGTTAAATCTAATTTTAGCAATGAATATAAATAAATAAAAATAATAAGTGCATCTTAGTTAATTATCCTAAAAGATACATATGATGTAACTATCCCTAAGATGGAAAGGTATTAGTCTAGTGATTGGATATATTTCCATAAGAGGGGAGCGCTTCTCTTTTTATATATTAGGGGTAGTGAATATTTTAATGATTTCAAGGCCCAATATGCATATTATTTTTTATAGGAATCCTCACTTTGTATAACTTAATGGGAGTAGTTGTTCCAAAGAAAAATATTGTATAAGAAAGTTAATAACAAAAGATGGGTTTATATTCACCAAGTTAGGTGATATATTATTTGAAAATAATAATGAATCCTATAAGGAATTGGTAAATATAAACAATTATAGATTTTTATTTTGGTGGTTTCTCCAGATGATGTAAAGGAATTTGTGTGTATTCAAGAAGAAACTTGGCATGGATGGTAAATTTTATTACTATAAGGCATGATTGGTCGCTCATGGTTTCTAATGATGTCTAGATATATTCTATGTTGAAACCATATTCCACAAATCAACATGCTAAAATTTGTTATAATTTTATTTATCATATCACAATTTATGATCATGTAATTTGGAGAATTGATCTCAAGGATGAATTAATAAATTGAAAACTTATAGAATATGTCTACATGACACTACCGTAAATGTTTGTGACACCAAATAATAGAAATAAGGTAATAAAGTTTTAGAGATTCATTTATTTTTTAAATCAAGAATCATGATTATGGAATATTAATTTTGTTAAAGTGATCATGATATTTTCTTTTATTAAGAAAATAAGTGATCCATGTGATTAAAAGTGGTTAGTGGGGGATCTATGGTTTTCTAAGTCAAAAATATTTATAAAATATAGAAAATGGATGTCAAGACTTATAGTTTTTTAAGACTATAATAAAATATATTTCTCCAAGAATGAATTAATGTAGCAAAACATGTTCTAGGAAAAAAGATCTACTAAGTTATAATTATGGAGTTTATTTGATCAAGTTATATTATATTTATTAAAAAGGTATTGAAAAGTACTATATTTAATAATTAAGGAGTGAATTTTTGTATATGTCAATTGGTCTAAAATCTCTCCATGGTTGTGTGTTGAGGCATAAGAGGTTATTATTATTATATAGAACAACACATGCTTAACTGTTTGGAAATTATTTCATATATAATGATATATACTTAGATTTTATATTGCTTATGCATAAATCATAGTCAGAAAATATCAAATATGACCAAGAGAACTGTATATGGTAGAAGGCATAACTATCCAATGGTACTTGAGAAAGTTCAAAGGATAAGTTCCTGATATTTATATTAGTGAGAATACTAGTTATCAATGGGATATAAAACTAGTTTTCTTGGAAATCAATTTTATATTATGTGTCATAGTATGGATAATTAAATAAGTAATAGATTATTATTAAAGTTGGTGGGATCCATACATATATTGACCAGGTATGCTACGACTTATGGTCCAGCTTATGAAATGGTTTAAGAAAGTATTTTTTCTAGATTTTGAAGTTTTACCAGGATAGTAAAAGTATTATCATAATATATATTATAATAAACTTATTAATATATTATTATCCAACATTTCAAGATTATCACATAGTAAAATAGTAAAATACTTCGTGATACGACAATTGTAGGATTTTCTCAAATGGGTAAAGTCACGACAAGTAAAGTAGCCACAAAAGAATTAAGTGGGCCTAATAATTATAGTCATACCTTAGAAGAATCATTTTTATCATATGAGTGATATAGGAATAAATTTTGTTGGTAGTTAGATCTAGTGAATGTATAATTATATTAGATTTGGTGCTCTAAAACCAACTAACTTTGTACTTTTTATTACTAGAGTATTAATTAATATCATATAACATAATGATTGTTCTTGTATATAACATTAATGTGGTAATTTAGTTAGATTATTTATCACATTGAAAGTTTATTTCAGTTCCACACTATAATGACATCATAGAAATTCTATGAAAATATTCTCAAATATAAGGCATATGGTCTAGATAACATCTATCTGATGGGATAGAGATGATGTTTAAATATCAGACACTTGAGCCTCATAAGACATTGAAACTTGTTAATGAATTTCACACTTAGTAATCTCTTAATAGGGAGGTTATGATAATAGACCTTAAAATAGGAATTCCATATGTTATATGTGTTATTGGATATTCGTATATACAAACATGTGTATCGGTCCTTAGAATTGATATTATTACTAATGTACATCACAAATCATATACTTTGATATATGGAGAAAATTATGATGACATACACTATAGAAGAGGTAGAATATTTTGGGTGTATTTTAAGTGATATATCATTAATTGAAGAAGTAATGAAAGGATTTATATATTCCATTTTAATGGAATAACACTATTAGTCAGAGTGAGTAACTCAAGAGGGGGTGAATTAAGTTCCCAATAAAAATTTCTATTTAAAATCAACTTAAAAAATAAATCCAAAATTTAATAAAAACACTAAATTAATCAAAATTGTAGAAATATATAAATTTGATATTTAAAATAATTTCTTATAAGTGGGATTAAGGTTCAATTAAAATAACTTTTCAATACTTTAACTTTTTAAATTAAGTTACCTAATTAAACACTTGATATAATAAAAGCAAAGTTTTGTTATAGTTTAAAAAATGGAAAATGATTTGAGAATTAAAAAAAACTATCTAAACACACAAAAAAATTTAAAAAAGGGGTTCAGCCTCAAGATGAGGCTTAATCCCCTCCAATTATAAATCAAATGTTTCCAAGAAGTTTATTAATGAATAAAATAATCCACAACCTGGGTCGGGTTTTATAAAAAATAGTACATAAGGCTGTTTAGGCATGGAGAATCTTCCATAGTTGAATATGGGATGAAAATGATACTAGTCCATGCATGACATCTTTCACAGTTATTAATGGGAATAAAATTAAAGAATTTGAGAGAATATCAAGTATTATCTAGTTTAATTCAGGAAACTATATTTTTAGAGATAAATAGAGTAATATAAAACAGGTCGAAAGAATAGCTAAGATGGAAAGATAAAGAGATAAATGATAGGAATGAAATTTGGATCAATTCAAGTAGCTTTAGTTTTTTGAAGTCCTTGAGTTTTTATTTTAAAATATCTTGTAATATTTTATTAGAAAATTCTAGAAAATATAAAATCATAAATTCCTTGTAGCACAGGTGCTCGCTTAATAATCCTTTATTATTCTCTATGTTTGAGAAAATATTTTTAGTATCCCATCATTACTCTCCACATGAATGAAATATTTTTCTTAAAGATATATTTATCAAAAATAGTCATTAGAGAATAATAATTCTTCATTAAATGCACTACTGCTCCATTTATGCTTCAAAACTAGCCTTTGGAGATTTTAAATGATCCAATACTAAGTTAGACATGTAAATCTATCTTCACTTAAAAATGATTATTTGAGCTCATGGAAACTTAACAAGATCAATCGATGTGGTAAGGTGATGTGGTTGGTTCATCTCTTCATGTAGTTAACTCATTTTCACATACGGTAAGTTAAAAACATCACGTGTTGTGCTTTTTATTCATTTAGTCATTTCATTAGAAGAAAAAGTCGGTATATTAATTTTTGAAAAATTATACATATCTTGGAATGGTAACTTGATTTCTTAATGTGGTAGGTAGTTTCCTTAATGTAGTCAAGTACGCTGATTTTCATTGTCAGCTATTTTGATATCATGGTAGGTTGGTTGTACATGCAGTAAGGTGATTCTCCACATATGGCAAGAACAATATTCAATGAGCAATCACTTCAAGACTTATACAATTTTTGCATCTAACTCATGGAAAGTATTTTTTTTTCATGTGTTAAGGTGAAGAATAACATGTGGTAAGGTAATACGGTCACTTGACCTTCACATGGTAAGGTGCCACTGTAAGCTCTAGAATTAGCTATTTTTGAAAAAAAATTACAGTAAAATGCTTTCTAACAGAAAACATGAAACTCATTAATAATAATATAAACATTATTTGGGATAATTAAAATAAGGTTGGGCTGGTCTAAGCCAAAAATTCCTCCCTTTTTGACAATCACAAATCATGAAATTTAAATTGAAATGAATTTCATAACCAAAATAATATTTTAAAATGATTGAAATAACTATGTAAAAATTTCTAGAAATTATGAAAAGAGATTCCATTGAATTAAATTAATTTTAATATATCACATTACTCTAAATTTTGAAATCATCATAAAGAAAAAAATAAGAAATAAGATAAAAGAAATATGATAATAAAAGAGAGAATGCTATTAAAATATCCAAATATAGTACAAGAAGGGTACTAAAATATTACAATAAATCTCTATATGAAATCCTAATATGAATCTGAAAGTGGGGCATCTCTAATTTCTTTTGGAAGAATAAGATCCTTTCATTTGGATACAGAGGAAGGATCAGAAGTAGTTTTGAGAGAAAATGAGGAGGAAAGGGCTCCAATAACTACACACCTGGAAACTAGTCTAAGATATTGAAAGTCTTGGAAAGGAGTTAAGCCAAAAGGCTTAATAGTAGATGAGGTAGTATGATGTGATAAAGGAATGGATAAAGGGTACAACACAGCTGTCTAAGTGGTATAAAGATAGGGTTCCATCAACCGTATGAACTCATTAACAGCCTATGAACCATGCTCCAAAGCATGAAACAAATTATCTCGATTCTATATGAATGCTTCAAAAATATGAATCATAGCTCTATTATTCTAAACTTCTGACATAAAATATTGAGTCATAGGGGGAATCTACAGGTCCAAATAAAGAGTTTTGAACATCACTTTTAGATTGGTCTTTGTGAATATCTTACTTACATTATAATCAATCCCCCTCTTGATTGTTTCTCAGTCTTGACTCGCTTGTTTGACATGCTCAGAAACTAAATCCAAGGTATAGTGAGCCTATCCACTTACACATATTATTACATGATTTTAAGCATAATTAACCATCAAATAAAAACAAAGGATTGTGAAGTATAGTTTCTTTAGAAGATTAGGTTCATAATTAAAAATAATGAAACCAAAAAAACTTTTATTTAATATCTATAATGATCACCTAACTTATTTTGAGATCTTATATATACATAGGATAACCTATGGAATACATAAACAAAGGGTTGATCTAAAAATCCTAGTAATGGAATAAACATAGGAATAAAGCATAGCACATGGGTTAAAAGGCATAACATGATGACATAAAAAAGGCATGGAACAGGAATAAATATATAGAATCATAACATGTAGATAATGGGATCATGTAATCATGTCATCATAGAAATGTGGCAGCAATATACAATATGACATAAACATGATTCAAGGCTAACTGCCAAGACTATATCACATGGTGGACAAACTCCCATAATGGAATAAGGTTTACTCCCTATCCTAAAATGACATCTCATGAGACTAAACACTACCCAACTCATTGTAGAACTATCGGGGTGCATTTATCAAAACATGTTCATGAATTTGTGTTCCACACGAATAATCAAACATAAGTAATAAAAATAAGGGTTACCCATGGAAAGAAATGGGTATCATAATCATGTCATAAAGAATAACCCAAGGTAATATCATAATGGTGTCTATGAAAGAATGGATTTAAATCATACATGGACATTCATAAGGGAAAATAATCATATATCTTGATAAATTAGGTCCAACATGTAAAAATAGTGTTTAAGAAACTTTAGAAAGGAGCCACTTTGGTATGTTTTAAGGGAAAATATATAAGATTATTAAAACAGAAAAAGGAATAATTGTTTGCATAAAACTTGAAATCAAATAAGATAGTTTTCATGATAAAAATAATTGTTTTATATAAATATTGGTGGCTTAAAAAATTATGGAGTGTACTTGAAAATAGGTAAGAATTTGGTAAGTTCCCTTTAATCGAGCTTTCTTATTGGGAGGAATTGAAAACGGAACCTTTTAAAACATATATTTCCCCATAAATGAATGAATAATTGGTATTAGTATATATGTTTATAACATAAAAAAAATTAATAGGATTAAATGATCATAATTAATAATTAAATGATGTTAAAAATAGAGAAAGTGTAACCCAAAGGAAAAAAATTATGGTTCGGAGAGAATCCCTTACCTTATGTCAGAAAGTGTTCTGGGATTTCAATTAATGTCTTGGATAATAAAATTAGATCCATTAATTAATTAATTCAAAACGTATTATCAATTTATTTGATTTATTATATTAAATTATAGACTTTTTGATGAGTTATAAGATTCAACTTCATCATTCTAGGAGCATTATTTTCATGATTTTATGATTGGTTCCCTTAAGTTTAATTATGGGAGTTCTTTTAAAATGGAAGAAAAACTCTAGAAGTGGAATTATATTATATTTATATACATCCATAGTTTTAAATGGTCCCATATATCATTTTTTTTAAATATCATGATTATTCATTAGATAAAATTTTATTGATGAACATCATTTTATTTTAGTGAATTTTCAACTATCACAAACTAGTTTTGTTTTATAATTTAATATTATGTATATATATATATAAGGTGTAGAACATAAAAAAAGTTGTAATATACATTTTAAAATCTATTTTAACAGTTATAATAGTTTTATGACCATCCATGAATGAGGTAATAGAAAACAAAAAATCATGTCCATGAAGGTGGTAAATCAACACATCGCATATGATGTTTTCATTTTTAAGATAAAGAAAGACAAGATAAGAGATTTGATAATGTATATGCCATTAACATAATAAAATTAAAGTATATGTATGATACTATAGTTATTATGTCACTTTGGATAGTGGAGGAAATGATGAGGTAAAATAATTAAATAGTTGAAAAGTGAAACATGGAAGATTTTACCTCTTGAATAATGTCTCCTTGAGAACCTCTTCAAGACATGTGGAAATGGTATTTTACTGAGACCAGAAAAACCAAAATGTGGGTAAGTTTCTTGGGAGAAAAATTTGGAAGAATATTATAAACCTAAAAATCTTAGAAGGTGTGAGGAGAATAGGTGGTGAGGGTGGTATTTATAGTGGGAGGAGTGGGGTATTTTTTATTATTTTATTCATTAGTTTATTATTTTGACTCAATACTATTAATAGTGTTTATTACTATGAATAAGTACAATAAATAGTGCATGTGAGTTCAAGATAATGGTTGATTACATCATCCCTGACTTAAACATTAATATATTGGGCTGAAAATGTTAATTATCGTAAATTATTGTATTTCACTATTCAACAAAAATTCAACTATTTTAGAAAAATCCCAAAATTCACCCCAACCATTTTTCAAGATTTATATTTCAAAAATGGTCTCCATTTTATGAAAATAATTTTATAAATAAGGTAAATTTTATTTTTAATTAAAATATTCATTTATTAAAAAAATACCAATTTTAATATTATAATTGATTCTATAACACTTTTAAAAATTAGTTAAGGTCTCATAAAATTATCATATAATCATAAGACAACAAAATATTAATTTATTAATATACTTTATGAAAATAAATTTTATTTTAAATTATTATATTAATTATAAAATTGTAAATAAACATTTATGTTTTAAAAAAGTAACAACACATAATTTATCATTTTTAAAACATTTATTTACATATTCCATGATAAAAATATATCATATTTTCACTTATAAGACACCTAAATTTTATTTATTATTTCATAGGTTAGGTTTCTATTCTATTGTCCAGATTACTATTCCTAATGGTCACTGACGCACACCTGTTGTGGGGTGTGAAAAAAGCAAGTATTTACTAAGTTAAAATATAATATAGTGGTTAACCTAGGTTGTCTCCCGGTGAGGATTGCACACAAAATAGTTTGTCACTTTTTATTTAGAGAAAATGTTGGGTGTTTTTGAAATTTTTTGGTTTTAAAATCAAAGAGAGAAACGAAACAAAAGGAAGAAATTGAGAAAAATATTCAAGACAAATATAGAATGAAAGTGATTTAAAAACTACTTTATGAGAAGGGTGATCAAGTTGGGGTCAGTTTTATAATTGAAATGTTATCATAGTTCCGATTAATTCAGTCCTCTTCTGCTAAGATGATTAAAATGATATTCCACAATCGCTTCCTCTCACTTCTTTGGTAAATTGTGTTGGTGAGAGTAAAGCATAACAAGATATTATTTTGGTCTACTCTCCTTCCTTTTGTGAAATTTTTGCAGCGAATAACCTCGATTGATTTAGGGAATTACCAATCGGGTCTTGTTTATCCCAAACAATCTTGAATATGCATTACAACTCTCACACGTACTGACGATCGTCGAGTACTTAACCACTAAGCCCTGATATTATTATATCAAATATAGATCAAAACCTAGTAAAGAGATAAAAATTTTCATTTATAAAATCAATAATAACAACAAAATATAAAATCAAGTACGATCGCATAAGATAATAAATTCTGTTTTTACAATTTGAAAACAACTTCGCAGAAGTGATAGAGTATTTATTCTATAAAATGTAAGAACTCAAAGAATTAAAAATATAAAACCTTACCTCCACAATCACCTAATATTTTTACCCCACCATGTTAAGGGTAATTAAGATGAAAGGGGAAGAAGAAGGCATTATGTAACTTGAAGAACAAAAGAGAGAAATTAAGAACTCAAAAATAAATCCTCCGAAATCTGTCTTCCAGAAGTTCGCTTCGGTTCTGACCTCTCCTGGCCGAATGAGGCCGAGTTCCTTTCTTATAGAATGTTTTGAAGGGATTTGGGCATCTACCCTCAAAATATCAGAGCCATTGGAGCCATTTCCAGGATGTTATGGCCGCCTAAATGGAAGAGACTTTTCCAGGACGCCAAGCACTATTCTACAAACCCTTCTTTGACCATTGAATGGGAGGCCTTAATGAATGAATTTATTCCTGATATTTTTTTATCCTATGAAACTTCTATTAATATATATAACCCATCTAGAACCTCTGAATTTGGAGGCCTGTGGTCCATGATATACTTCTTTAAATATGTCATAGTCCATTCTATCGTCCAGGAAAACTTTTCACATTGATAGAAATTTTTGGGCATGTAGAAATTTGAATTGGATCTTGTCACAGAAGACAATTATGTATAAAAAAACATATAAAACCTAAAAAACAATCACTTAATTTGGTTTAAAATATTAAAAGTTATGCCCGAAATACAGAAGGTTCATAAAATTATAAATTTCCGGATTTGACCAATTTTGATATTTAAGCTCAAAACTTACCAAAAATCAGAAAATGATATAAATAAGCTGAAATTAATTAATTGAAAGGGATTAAATCATTTAAAAACATATTAATTATTATGAAAATATTATCTCTGTCAATTCCCCCACACTTATCACTTGGACTCCTGGATAAGTAAACATCGATATTAAATCAAAGAAAATTTAAAACACATATCCATGACATCCACTAATTTAACACCAATAAACAAAAGATAGCATGCCTCCTAAAACACTATTATTTAGAGTTCTTCATTTCAGATCATTCAATATATTTCCTCTTCATTTCTCCTCCCATGCACACAAAACAGTTACCTCACTTTCATTTTCTCTCATCACACAAATTTCAATTTTTTAGCAATGTCTTTCTCATCCAATACTCATGCAAGGGTCACCATAGGTTTGGTAAATTCCTACATCTCCACCCTATTTGAGTCAAGAACATATGTTTATCATGAGGACTTAATAGGGTTGTTTTTTGACTTTAGGTTGGTAGGATTTTGATGTGAAAAAATTCTGAGGCAGAATAAGGAGGGCTAGGCTCTTTTTGAAGAAAAATTGCATTACTCTAATTTTTACTAAAGTGTAGTCTCCTCTTCTCTCCCCTTAGTAGTAAATCAGCTCCATACACAAGAAAAATCAGTGAAATTTTACCCCATTTATCATTTCTATAGAAAAAGTATCAGTCATCTCAGACATGATTTATCTTTAAAGCTCTAGATAGGCACAACTTTCTTTCTTTCATTGGAAGCTCTAGATAGGCACAGCTTCTCATACAAAATGAAATATATATTTTTCAGCAACAAAGACATCTCTTAAACTTTTTATTTTCCACCCAAATTATCTCAAAATGAGGTATCACAACACAATTCAACCTCCCCCCACACTTAAGTTCAACTAGATCATGCAATTTCACTTCAAAGGCAGGTTGGATAGAGAAAATTGGATTGTAATGTGGTTAACCTAACATGTTGTTCATGGATTCTATGGGATACAAGGATTAAATGTATAAGGTGGGACATTATAAAAAGTATTATCTTGAAAATGGGGATTTAAAATCAAATAAATGCATCGATCATTTAAAAAAATACACCTCAAACCCTTATGTTTTAATAGGAATAAATCAAATTCTTGTTAAATCAAGCATGGTATGGTTCTCTCAAGAAATGAGGTGAATGAAAAGTATATGAAAATTAGGTTTAAAAGCCTCACAGGAAAGTGATTTCAAATATAAGGACAGTGAGATGTGGCATGAGATTCAAAATTATGAGTACTTTTCATGAAATTCAAAAAGAATTGAACTTGAAACAAAGTCATTTTCAGCATTCATTTAAGCTCAGTTTCATGGATAAAATTTTTTCACTCAAGGAAATGGGTTTTAAAAATAGAAATGAAAATAATTTTAGCTTAATAGTTTTATAAACACAAAAAAAATTTAAAAAAGAAACACACATATTGACTATTTTTTTGTTTAAATAAAAAAACAGACAACAAATGAAAATCTTAACTACAAAGGTTCCCTCCCCCACACTTAAATGATGCAATGTCCTTAATGAATTCAATTGTATTAATCATGTAAGATTATTTTAAATTGAATCACAGTAATAAAGAAAGTGTAAAGGAGAGGTACAACCTGATGGATTTATTAATAAATGGGTTAGAGGAGTGTGATCTCCTCCACTGGTTCTGATGGCATGGTCCCAAGAAATTTCTTCAACCGATACCCATTAATAGTGAATGGATTCTTCTCTTGATCCTTTATAATCTCCACAGCACCTAAAGAATATACATGAGTAGCTATAAATTGAATTTCCCATCTGTAATGAAGTTTACCTAGAATCATCTTGAGTCTTGACTTGAATAACAGCACTGTGTCTCCAGGATGGAAGTTTTTTCGTTGGACCAACTTGTCATGAGACACTCTTGTTCTCTCTTTATAAATCCTGGAGTTTTCAAAAGCTTACCTTCTAATTTATTCTAACTCCTACAAATGTAATCGTCTCTCCTTCCTATCACTTTCAAGATCCAAATTTATCTTCCTCACAGCCTAGTATGCCTTATATTCCAATTCCACAGGTAGGTGACAGCTTTTCCCATAAATCAACCTATTTGGACTCATTCCAATTTGTGTTTTGTAGGTTGTCCTGTAATCCCATAATGTGTCTTCCAACCATTGGCTCCAATCCTTCCTATTTGAATTAATAGTCTTTTCTAAAATTCTTTTTATTTCCCTGTTGGATACTTCAGCTTGTCCATTTGTCTGTGGATGATATGGAGTTGATGTTTTATGATTCACCCCATATTTATTCAGCAAATCCTCCATTCTACTATTGAAAAAATTAGTCCCTTGATCACTAATTATTTCTCTAGTCACTCCAAACCTACAAAATATGCTAGTCTTGACAAAATCACAAACAAATTTAGAATCGTTAGTCCTTGTGGCTTTTGCTTCCACCCATTTGGAAACATAATCAATAGCTAGCAAGATATAATAATTTCCAAATTACATTGGGAAAGGGCCCATAAAATCTATTCCCCAAACTTAAAATATTTCACAAAAATTAAGTGGTTATTGGGGCATTTCTTTTCTCTTTGAAATATTTCCAGAAAATTGATATTTTTCACACCTTTTACAAAATTCATGAGCATCTTTAAAAAGGGTGGGCCAATAAAGTCTAGATTCTAAAACCTTCCTTACTGTCCTTTGAAGTTCAAAGTGGCCTCCACAAGCTAATGTGTGACAAAACTCAAAGACAGAATTAATTTCACTATCTGGCGGACATCTTCTTATTACATGGTCATTGAAAATTTTCCAAAGAAATGGATCATCCCATATGTAATATCTTGATTTAGATTTCATCTTTTGAATTTGGTGGGAATTTAAATGAGATGGTATTTGAGATGTTACCAGATAATTGACCATATTGGCATACCATGGAACTTCATTGTAGATGGTGTAGATTTGTTCTCCAGGAAGCTCATCATTAAGTGGGTTCTGGTTTAGAATTTTGCCTTCAGCGGTGTGGGGTAGTCAACTTAGATGATCAGCCACCTGATTTTCAGTTCCCTTTTTATCTTTAATTTCAAAATTGAACTCTTGTAAGAGTAGCATCCATCTTACTAGCCTTGTCTTTGCATCTGTCTTCTTAATTAAATACCTGAGATTTTCATGATCATAAAAAACAACAACTTTAGTACCAAGAAGATATGATCTAAATTTATCTAGTGCAAAGACAATTTCAAGGAACTCCTTCTCAGTGGTTGTGTAATTAATTTGTGTGGCATACAAAGTACTTGATGCATAAGACATGACTTGAGTATTTTTTTCAATTCTTTGTGATAGATATTCTCCCACTGCTTAGTTGGATGCATCACAAATCAAATCAAAAGGGTAATCCCAGTTGGGTGGTTGCATTATTGGAGGTGCGATCAACCTTTGCTTTAGTTCATCAAATGACTTATTGCATGCATAATCAATATTAAAGTCAGATTCCTTATGTAGTAATCTTGAGAGAGGGATAGAAATCTTACTAAAATCTTTGATGAATCTTCTGTAAAATCTTGCATGTCCTAAAAATGATCTAACATGTTTTAGACAAGTTGGATATGGTAAGTAATTTATTACTTCAACTTTTGATTTATCAACCTCAATCCCTTTTTGTGAAATTATGTGTCCCAAAACTATTCCATTTTCAACCATGAAATGACATTTTTCAAAATTTAAGACAAGATTCGTTTGAATGCATGTTTTCAAAACTTTTTCCAAATTTCTTAAGCAATGATCAAATGAATTACCAAAAACTGTGAAATCATCAAGAAATACCTCCAGGAAGTCCTCAATATGATCTGATAAAATAGTCACCATACACCGTTGAAATGTACCTGGGGCATTGCATAACCCGAAAGGCATCCTTTTGTACGTGAATGTACCAAATGGATAGGTGAAGGTTGTCTTTTCCTGGTCTTCTGGTGCGAT
Source organism: Viscum album (assembly GCA_963277665.1). Classification (NCBI taxonomy): domain Eukaryota; kingdom Viridiplantae; phylum Streptophyta; class Magnoliopsida; order Santalales; family Viscaceae; genus Viscum; species Viscum album. The sequence continues at coordinate 560,289,248 of OY728141.1, forward strand.
TGGTACCTGAAAGTATCCTGAGAATCCATCTAAAAAATAGTAATGGGTTTTTCCATCTAACCTTTCTAGCATTTGATCAATGAACGGAATAGGGAAGTGGTCTTTTCGGGTAACTTGATTAAGCTTAATATAATCTATACACACTCTCCAGCTATTTTTTACTCTCATGGGTATCAATTCATTTCTTTCATTTTTGATAGTTGTTAGGATGGTTTTCTTTGGGAATACATGAATGGGGCTAATCCACTGAGAATCAGAGATTGGGTAAATGATGTCAGCTTCTAGAAATTTCTCTATCTCGTTCTTGACAACCTCCATGATTATGGGATTGAGTCTTCTCTGAGGTTGTCTAACTGGTCGGGAATCACTTTCTAAAAATATTCTATGAGAACAGACCTTGGGATTGATTCTAGGTATATCACCTAAACTCTATCCTACAGCTTAGAAATTTCTTTTGAGTAGGTCAATTAGAGTCTCCTCTTGTGAATGGGATAGTTTATTGGCAATTATTATGGTAAATTTTTCTCCTTCCATTAGGTAAGAGTACTTCAAATTACATAGAAATGGATTAAGTTCAAGACATGGGGGTTGTTCAAGGGATGACATTGAATTAAGGTTTCCTATTCCTAAGGATAGAATCTCTGGTATCATATAATTTTATTTTAATAAATCATAAAAAAGTCATATTTTACCCCATCCTCTAACATGAGATTAGGATTTTCATGTTCTTGGAAATTAGAATTTTTAAATGAAGAATGTTCTCCTAATGATAAAAAGTTAAGAAGCATACCTGAATCTTCAATTGGTTCTATATCTTCTTCATGGGAGATCGCATAAAGTGAGTGATTACTGAAAGGATTTTTCATTGCATCAAGAATATTGAAGTGTACTGTACTATCTCCAAGTTCCATTGTGAGTGTTCCTTCATGGAAATTGATGATAGTCTTTGCTGTTTGTAGGAAGGGTCTCCTTAGGATGATGGGAGAGTGGCCTAGTGCTCTATCTTCTTCCATGGTAAGGACATAAAAGTCTACTGGAAAGATTAATCCACTTACTCCAACGAGTACATCTTCTATAACTCCAGCTGGGAAAACGGTGGATCTGTTTGCTAATTGGACCACCACTCGAGTTTGTTTTAGTTCTCCGATCTGAAAGAATGAAAATATTGAGTGAGGCATAACATTTATTAAAACTCCTAGATCACAAAATGAATCAGTAAAATTTAATGACCCAATGGTGAAAGGAATAGAGAATGTCCCTAGATATTGACATTTTTTGGGTATTTTTGGTGTGATAATTTCTAAGAGGCTTCTTCCTAAGCTAATTCTCTCATTTCCATATAGTCGCCTTCTTTTTGTGCATAGATCCTTCAGAAACTTTGCATACTTAGGGATTTGTCGGATGGCATCTAGTAGTGGGATATTTATATCAACTTTCTGAAAGGTTTCTTGAATTTCTCATTGAATTTGATCTTCTTAAACCTTATTTAACTCAACTAATGTAGATGGGAATGGTTCTTGGATATCCTTTTTCTCCATTTTTTTTTGCAAAGTTGTCTCTGGCCTTTCCTTCCTAAACCTAATTCTTTATTCTTTGTTGTTTTCGTACAATTATTTTGGATGGATGGTTTGTACATCATTAGTTTTATTAGAATAATTATCCTCACTTTGTTCAGGTGACATGATCTCTTTTCCACTTCGGGTTGTAATGACGCTCACGCTTTCCTTGGGATTTGGAACTGTTTGTGATGGGAGTTTGCCTTGATTTTTGGTCAGAATATCCATAAGGCTGTCAAATTTATTATCTAAATGTTTCACTGTCTTCTTTAGATCATCAATATCCATTTCTTGGTGGTTCTTATGATAACTTTTTGAAGGTTGTTCATATGGTTTTTACTGGTATGACTGTTTATAGGGTTATTGAAATGGTGGAGGATTCTAGTATTGTTGGTGCTGGAATGGAGGTTGATTTTGGTATTGATTTTGAAATGGAGGCCATTCCTAGTTATATCAGAATACATATCCATGTTGGGGTTGACATGGTTGATTTGACTATAATTTCCTTTCTTGATAGGAAGTAGCACAACTTTCAGTCCCCTGCACTTCTGGACATTGATCAGTGTAATGATAACTAGAAGTGCATAAACCACATACCTGATTCGGGCCTTATTGTTCCTTCACTTTGTTTACATAAAGTTATCTCATCACACTAGTCATTTCCTTAAGTGTTTCTTCAAGTAAGGGTGAGGATGAATCAGAAGTTCTTTCCTCATGGATACCTCTAGTTCTTGTACCTCGATTTCCAAATTTCTGTGAGTTTTGCACAATCTTCTCAAGTGAAATATGCTGGTGACTTGTCGATCAAGGCTCCTCCAGATGAGGCATCTAGTAAATTTTGATCATTTTTGAGAAATACTTGGTAGAAGAACACAATAAATTGGTTCTCTTCCATTTCTTGGTGTGGTAATCTTGCACAGAGTTTCTTGAAACGTTCCCAGTATTTGTAGAGAGTCTCTCTAGTTGATTGATGTATGACATAAATCTCATTTTTTATTATTGTGCTCTTGGATGCAGGGACAAATATCTACAAGAAGCTTCTTTTGAGATATTCCCTATCATTTATCTCCCCTGGTTGGAGATTATACAACCATTCTTTTGATGCTCCCTCAAGTGAGAAATGGAATGCCCTCCACTTTACTTGCTCTTCTGCGACTCCTCGGGGTTTGAAGATAGAGCAGACATAGGTGAACTCTTGGATGTGTCTATTTGGGTATTAACCTGAAAGACCATGAAATTTTGGTAGTACTTGAATCATATTAATGCATATTTGAAAATCATTCTCTATGGTAGGGATAGTGAGTTGGTTATTTTGATTAGAAAATTGAGGTGCACAAAGATCACATAGAGTTTGATTGGGATTATCATCCATTATTCTAGGTTCAGAGTGATCACTAAAAGTATCACTAGAATCTGTGAGGTTTATTTCTTCAAACTCTCTTTGAAAATTATGTTTTCTCAATTGTGTTATTGTCTGATCAATTTTGGGATCAAATTAAATTAAAGGGTTATTTGAACTACAGGTCATTCAAGAAACTTTTTTTTAGTTTTTTGTATTTTGAGGCACTTACTCCCCGAAAGCGGTGTCTAGTTTGACGCACACCTATCGTGGGGTGTGGAAAAAGCAATTATTTACTAAGTTAAAATATAATATAGTGGTTAACCTAGGTTATCTCTCGATGAGGAGTGCACGCAAAATAGTTTGTCACTTTTTATTTAGAGAAAATGTTGGGTGTTTTTAAAATTGTTTGGTTTTAAAATCAAATAGAGAAACAAAACAAAAGGAAGAAATTGAGAAAAATATTCAAGAAAAATATATAATGAAAGTTATTTAAAAACTATTTTATGATATGGGTGATCAAGTTGGGGTCGGTTTTATAATTGAAATGTTATCATAGTTTCGATTAATTCAATCCTCTTCTACTAAGCTGATTAAAATGAGATTCCACAATCGCTTCCTCTCACTTATTTGGTAAATGGTGTTGGTGAGAGTAAAGAATAAAAATATATTATTTTGGTCTACTATCCTTCATTTTGTGAAATTGTTTCAGCGAATACCCTCAATTGATTTAGGCAATTCCCAATCAGGTCTTGTTTATCCCAAACAATCTTGAATATGCGTTACAACTCTCACACGTACTGACGATCATCGAGTACTTAACCACTAAGACCTGATATTATTATATAAAATATAGATCATAACCTAGTGGAGAGATAAAAATTTCCATTTATCAAAGCAATAATAAAAATAGAATATAAAATATAATATGATTGCATAAGATAATAAATTCTATTTTTAGAATTTGAAAACAACTTTGCATAAGAGATAGAGTTTTTATTCAATAAAATGTAAGAACTCAAAGCATTAAAAATATAAAACCTTCCCTCACCCAATCACCTCATATGTTTACCCCACCATGGTAAGGGTAATTAAGATGAAAGGGGAAGAAGAAGGAATTATGGAACTTGAAGAACAAAAGAGAGAAATGAAGAACTCAAAAATAAATCCTCCAGAATCTGTCTTCCAGAAGTTCGCTTCGGTTATTCCCTCTCCTGGCCAAATGAGGCCTAGGTCCCTTATTATAGAATGTTTGGAATGTATTTTTACATATACCCTCAAAATATCAGAGCCATTGGAGTCGTGTCAAGGATTTTATGGCTTCCTAAATGGAAGATACTTTTCCAGGCCGCCAAACACTATTCCACCAACCCTTCTTTCACCATTGAATGGGCGGCCTTAATGAATGAATTTATTCCTGATATTTTTTTATCCTCTAACCATTATAGTAATATGTCTAACCCAGATATAACCACTACAGTTTGAGGTTGGTGGTCCATGATATACTTCTTTGAATATGTCATAGTCTATTCTGCCGTCTAGAAAAATTGTTCACATTGATAGAAATTTTTGGGCATGTAGAAATTCGAATTGGATCTTTTCACAGAAGGTAATTATGTAGAAAAAAACATATAAAACCTAAAAAATACAATCACTCAATTTTTTTCACAAGATTAAAAGTTATGCTTGAAATACAGATGGTTCGGAAAACTGTAAATTTCCAGATTTGACCAATTTTGATATTTAAGCTCAAAACTTACCAAAAATCAGAAAATGATATAAATAAGCTGAAATTAATTATTTATAAAGGATTGAATAATTTAAGAACATATAAATTATTATAAAAATATTATCTCTATCAGTCGCATTACTATTTCAATAGTCAAGTTACTATTCCATTGGCATAGGTTCATTAATTTCTAAAAATAAATCTTATTTCATTCATTAATAATTTTTATTGTTTTTATTATGTTCTATATGTAATTTTATTTGATTTATAAAATATGACATAATTATAAGAAGGTAATTTCCATTGATTAAATTCGGGGTCTTTACATTCTTCTCCCTTATGAAATTTTTCTCTTGAAATTTTTTTTACATACTAACGTGAAAACGGGTTAGGCTATTTCTACTATTTCCCTACATTAACTAAAAAATATATAAAATTGGATGTGTTAATATTTATACAATGTGAATATAAAAACGAAACTATGAACATAGAAGGACAAACTTGTAAATAAAAAGTATATCCTAACATGTGATTCCCTAAGTTTCAATCTAGGATATATATAGTGATCAAATTATCCCTAAGGTTTTTACAAAAGTATTATAATACTAATCCCAAAAAAATAACTAGACCATCCTCTGGTACCAACTATAGAGACCATATCCCTTTACACATATTATCACATGATTTTAATAATAATTAACCATCAAATAAAAATCAAGGATCGTAAAGTTTAGTGTCTTTGGAAGATTAGGTACATAATTAGAAAGCATGAAACGAAAATAAAAACAAATTTTATTTAATATAAATAATGATATCCTAACTTCTTTTGAGCTATTACATTTGTATAGGATAACCTGGGGAAAACATGAATAAAGGGATGTGCTAAAAATCCCAGTAACCGAATAAACATAGGAATAAAGAATAGAACATGGGTTATAAGGCATTGAATGATGAAATAAAAATGAATGGAACATGAATAAACATATAGAATCATAACATGTAGATTATGATATCATGTAATCATGGAATCATATAAATGTAGAAGCAACAAACAACATTACATAGACATGGTCAATGCTAACAGCTAATACTATATCACATGGTGGAAAATATCCAATAAAGTAATTAGGTTTAATCCCTGTCCCAACATGACATATCATGAGAATAAACATTACCCGATGAATTGGGGTACTATCTAGGTGCACCCATCATAACATTTTCATGTAGATGTGTTCCACATGTAGAATCAAACATAAGGAATAAACATAAGGGTTATCGATTTAAAGAACTAAGTATCAAACTCCAAATCCATATTTTTGAATTTTCAAATATCCATTTTGAGGACAAATGGTAACTGTACATTTCCAAAAAAACAAACAACAACTTGACATTAAACGGAATTCACAATACAAAACCAAGGACATCAAACCGCCAAATTCAAATTTTGAAAATACTGCATGATCAATGCACCACCTAAACAACCTCGGGAAGTGAGAGCCTTGATTCACACTCCCGGACACAAATCATCATCACTAATAAAACCACATCACAGAGAATTATTACCATCATCTTTCATCGACACCCAAAATTAACTGGATCCAGAGATACTGGTGAAACCCACAATTTATCGACCTACTAAATCTTTAAACCATAATCACTGGATACGTCATCAAACTTGAATTTATCTTATCACCATTGAATCGATCTAGAATCCATACCCACAGACGGCCTTCGGAGTAACAAGGCCCACCGTCATCACATCCCATACTAGTAGTCGGAGAACCCCACCACTGGAAAAATAACCTTGCCACCTTTACAAATCCACAGCGAGTCAAACCAGTTGAAAGACACCACCAGAAAAGTAGGATAAAAAAATGAAAAACCCTGTGCTATAGCGGCTTCTGAAATTCCATCGACCACTCGAACAACACCTCCCAAAGATCCAACGGAACCAACGCACCAAGTCAACTCGGATAGGAGCATTGGATTGTGGATCTAGAGCAGAGTTGAGTGGAAGATTAGTAGAATAGAGATCCACATTTTTCAAGGAGACCAAACCAAAAAATAGAACATCCAAGATGAAAAGAACTAGCAAGCATAAAATCCAAATCGAACGCACAAAAACACCATCACTAGTTGAATCCATCGATATCAGGGATGAAAAACATCAAAAATACCATAAGTGAGCAGAATAGTGGGAGAAATTTCCAAACCTTAGTAGTGAACCATGAATTTGAACACTAATACATCCCAACCCACTAAGAAGAACACCAAGAAAGACCAAAAATGGAGTCCATCTTGATGGGTCCGGTTGGCAAAGTAGTTGAGATTCACAGTCGAGGAAGCGCGTTAGAAATCTAGATCGGTGAATAGGATAGAGAAACCCTAAAGGAATAGCCTGAGGATGAATGGAAAGGGAGAAGAAGAAGCAGAAAGGAAGAAGGAAATAGAGGCTGAGAATCACTCTGTCACGAGAGGGGAAGAAACCCTAGGGTAGGGAGAGAAGCGCTCGAGGGAGCTCTCCGGGCGAGAACGGAGCCATTAGAACTAAGTATCATAATCATGCCATAATTCATAACCAAAGGGAATATCATAATGGTGTCTATTAAAGAATGGATTTGAATCATAATTGTAAATTAAAAAGGTAAAATTAGTATAGATAATGATAAATTATTTCTAACATATAGAAATAGAGTTTAACAAACTTTATAAATGATCCACTTTGGTGTGGTTTAGGAGAAAATATAAGAGTCTTAAATCAGAAAAAGGAATAATTATTTCCATAAAACTATAAATGAACTAAGATATTTATTAATGATAAAAATATTTATTTTATAAAAATATTTTTGTTTTAAAACATATTATTGAGTGTACTTGAAAATGGGTAATAAATTGGGAAGTTCCCTTTAATTGGGCTTTCTTATAAACAGGAATTGAAAAGGGAGCCCTATAAGACATATATTTCTCCATCAATGAAAGAATAATTGAGAAAGTTAAATATTTTTTGAACACAAAAAATAATAATTTAAGATGATTACATAATAACAATTAAGAATTAAATTGGGTTAAATAGAGAGAGTGTGTAACCCGAAGGAAAAAAATGATGGTTCAAAGAGAATCCTTTACCTTATGTTCAAAGTGTTTTGGACTTGCACTTAATGTCATGGATAATCAAATTAGATTAATTAATTAATTAATTAAGAAACTATTATAAATTTATTTTATTTATCATAATTTTATTAAGGTTATTTATGGAATTTTTGATGAGTTATAAGAATCAATTTTGCTGTTCTAGGAGCGTTTGTTTCATTATTTTATGATTGGTTCCCTTGAGTTTAATTATTGCAGTTCTAGTCAAATTGAAGAAAAACTATAGAAGTGGAATTATATGATCTTTATTCACCTCAATAATTCTAAATAGTCTAATATATCATTTTTTTCATATATTATAACGATTCATTAGTTAAAATTTTAATGATGAACATTAGTTTATTTTGGTGAATTTTTTATTATCACAAACTATTTTTGTTTTATTATTTAATATTATGTATATATATTAGTTCCAAAACATAAAAAAGTCTTAATATAAATTTTAAAATATTTTTTAACCATTATAATGTTTTTATTACCATCCATGAAGGTGGTAATAGAAAATGAAAAATCGCCATCCATGAAGGTGGTGAATCGACACATCACAGACCATATTTTTGTTTTTAAGATAAAAAATAGAATATAAGAGATTGGATGATGGATATACCATTAAAATAATACAATTATATTATATGTATGATAATGGAGTTATAATTTCACTTTTGATAGTGGAGGAAAGGATGAGATAGAAGAAAGAAATAATTTAAAAGGGAAAGGTGGAGAATTTTACCTCTTGAAGAATGTCTCCTTGAGAACCTCAATAAGGAACTTGGAAATGGTCTTTTGGTGAGACCAAAAATACCAAAATGTGGGTAAGAGTCTTGGTAGAGGATTTGGGAAGAATATTATCAATCTCCAAAGCTTATAAGGTGTGACGATAAGAGGTGGTGAGGGGTGGTATTTATAGTTGGAGGAGAGGGGTGTTTTTTATTATTTTATTCATTAGTTTATTATTTTGGATCAAGAATATCAATAGTGTTGATTATTGTAATTAATTATAGTATCTATTGAATGTGATTTCGAAATAATGTGTGATTACATCATCCACGACTCAAAAATTTGTGTATTTGGCTTAAAATGTTAAATATCGTAAATTATTGTGTTTCACTATTCACCAAAAATGAAACTATTTTAGAAAAAACTCCCAACAATTTTTCAATATGTATATTTCAAAAATGGATTTCATTTTATTAAAATAATTTTATAAATATGAGAAATTTAATTTTTAATTAAAATCACCATTTATTCAAAAAATACTGATTTTAATATTATAATCGATATAATGAAACTTTGAAAAAATAATTAAGGTCTCATAAAATTATATTATAATCATAATAAAATAAAATATTAATTTATTAATATATTTTATGAAAATAAATTTAATTTTAAATCATTAAATTAATTATGAAATTGTAAATAAACATTTTCATTTTACAAAAATACCAACACTTAATTTATCATTTTTAAAACATTTATTTACTTATAACATGATATAAATATATGATATTTTTACTTCTAAGATACCTAAATATTATTTATACTTTTATAGGTGAGGTTACTATTCTATTGGCTAGATTACTATTAAAAATGGTCACATTACTAGTCCAACGGCCAAGTTACTATTCCATTGGTATAGGTTCTCTAATTTCTAGAAATAACTCTTATTTCATTAATTATTTATTTATAATGTTTTTATTGTGTTATATATATGATTTTATGTGATTTATACTCTATGAAATAATTATAATAAGGGAATTTCCATTGATAAAATTTCAGTTCATTACATAGGTTCTTGGCCGAATGGGTTTGAAACCAACCATACATAGCTTTAGGAGTCATGTTGAACTCTTCAAACAAAAATTTCAAATCATCATGAAAAAACTGATTGATGTTGTATTCATCAACAACTGACTAAACAGGTATAGAATAAGACATAGGTTCATTTTAAAACACAACATTCATGAACTTATGTTCTAATAAAATCATCATGTCACATATATCAACCTGAAGAGAGCCAACCTAAGCTCTTAAATTTTCAATATCATTCTGCATCATCTTTATTCTAAAATTAAATCTAGGATGAATAAGATTAATTACCAAATTAATATCTTCATGAATATCCTCTTATCTTAATTTGTTACGAACCAAATCTAGTTTCCACCAAAACTAGCACCAAACCTTGCCCATGACAAGGCCTGAAGGGCGTTCCCTATCCCCACGGGATGGCACAAGTTCTTGGGTATCAATCAATTAGGTTTTGGAACTATATACCTGAGTATGAAAGCATAAAACCTTAAAAACAATCCATAATTAAAATATGAAATTTTTAGCCAAACAAGTCTTAAGAAAAAACCAGAATTGAATACATGGATTTAAATACAGTATAAAAGGTCCAAATACACAATTAAACGACATAAAAACATCCCCAAGTACTCCACATGACAAGGGGTCATCACCCACCAGTCGTCTCCACAACTCCACCCCAAGGATGGGAACTAACACCCCGAACCACCATCACCCAATGACTTTCCATTACCTGGGTCAAAATCAATAAAGTATACTTACACCCAAGGGGTGTAAGTAGGGTGTGATCCTAAGCCCAATATGATAAAAACAAATATTATAAAACCCAATGATTCCAAGGTTCATGCAATACAAGGTGAAAAAGCAAACAATTTTAATATGCAATGAAAAGCAGCGACAAATTCCAAGAAATGCAACTTTAAATTGAAAACATTTTTCAAGATAAAACTTTCAGAATTTTGACACATTAAAATAGGCATGTTATATACTGAAATATAATTCCAAATACATCCAAATACAAGGGTAAATACCACAAATCCAATGAGCAATAAAATTGGAAACACCCCTTGGCACAAGAGAGTCTCGGGACCCATGTACCTCGTACCTCAGTGTAATGTAACCATAGTAAAATATATTCTCATGCACGAGCCAATAGTAGGGAAAATACACATAACATAGTGGTACCCAATCATCATCCATATAGTTTAGTTAGATTTTTCGTTATCCAAATTCTAATTTAAACAGGGACAAAACACATCTGGTCCACTAGTCGTACTAGTACACATCTGCCCCACCTAGGTACCCGGGCTTCCCCCTTTGTGATCAAACAATTTCCACATGATACATAAATCCATTTTAATATGAAACACCACTAATGTTCACATTTAAATAGTACATTAGCTACACACAATTTATACCACTTAAAACACACAACAAAACACTTTGATTTTCCATAAAGCAATTTCTCAAAAACCCGCATTATTTTGCACTCAAAACTCCTTGAAAACCCCGCATTTCACACTATGTGAAAACTCACATTTACCAAAAAAGAATTAACAGTTCCCAAAACATTTCTATAAACCTATTACATGTGTTATAAAATAACCCCATTAGTCAAAACATCAAATAGTCATGTAAAACAACCAATTTAGAACCACAATGGTGCCCAAAAATCATCCACTTATCAAAAGTCACCAAAATAAGATTTTGTAGAAGAAAAAAAGGGAGATAAAAATTCAAAAAATAATTTTAAGCCCTAATACATTTCAATAAAATCAACCAAGCAGTTATATGGCATCCCCAAATAAACTCATAAAACATTTCTATGAAAAACCCCCAATTTCACATAAAATTGGCATTTAAAATTCATTTGCAATACAAACACATCTAAAACTAATTTTTTCAGAAATAATAAAATGATATAAACCTGAAAATATGATAAATAAAGCATGATAAGACACAAATATTTCATAAACATGGAATCACCTACAAAATCAAAGGAAATCCATGAATCCTTTGTGCGAAAACACAAACGCATCACCGCCGCACCTCAAGAAGGGTAGATCATACCTAAAAATAGAACATTGGACCAAGAAAACCCAAGTTTAAAACTTAGGTTTGAAACCTTACCCTCTTTAAATTTTGGAATTCAAGTATAATGGAAGAAACCGTAAGAACATTGAATGAAACCCTAAGAAAAATGAATAAAGAATGAAGGAGACCCACTCACTTGAGGGTTCTTGATTAAATCGCTCCAAATACACCAGTGGATGAATTTTAAAACATACAAAAATTAAATTGAGGTTGTAACAAGATTTATAAGGTTAATTGAGAACTGTAATGGGGGGAAAATAGTGAATAATGAAAGATTTATGAAGAAATCAAATTATCTTTTTAAATCTGGACGAAATGTGAGTCCTTCAGAAGTTTCGACCTAAATCGCGAGCCAAATGAGATCCAAAGAGTAGTAGAAGTGAATGGGGGCGCTCCTAGGTTCAATGGTCTTGGGTGAGATGCGGAATCACCCAAAAATATTTACAATTGAATAACTTATTAATTAAACAAATTTTGTTTTTAAAACTGGAAATGGGCCTTCGGGCTGGCCCAATTCCTTAACTAAAAACACAAAATACACCATTATAATGGATTAATAAAGGTTCACAATTGCACTGGTGGTGTTAATAGGTTAGGGGAGTCCATTTATGAATTAGAATGGGTAAAAAATATTAAAAAATTAAAAAGTTATAAAAGAAACAAAATTGGTTTTTAAATCTGGAAATGGGCTCACAGTTTGGCCCAAATAATGAAAACTCGCCCATTCCTCAAAAAAATGCATGGTAAACCCAAAAAAACAAGAATGGAAATTAAATGAAAAAATACCTTTAAAATAATTCATTTATATGACATAATTTCTATAAAAATTTGTAAAAGTTATCAAATGCATGTTTGAGTATCTCGAACATCACTGATTTAAACACAGCTAAGTCATATTTAGTGATATAAAGAAAATGTAATGGAGGGTGTAGAAGAAGGGGGAGATAGATCACTTGATATATGTCTACCATCTACCTTAGGTATACCCTTCATCAGAATATATCTCATAGTATGATCCTCATTTCTAGTAAAAACTTCTACTTTATCATTATCAGAATTTTCAACAATGTTCTCATGAACAAAAAGTTGGGAATTTTCAATTCTCTCTTGAATTTCAACCTCATTCTACTACAAAAACGGGAAAGGGAAGCGCCACCTTTTATAAGCGCTAAGAAAAAAGTGCTAACAAAGGTAATTCGTTATCAGTGCTAATTAAGATCACTGCTAAAGGATCCCTTTATCAGCTCTTTTCTAGAACTGATAAAACCATAGTACCATTTTATAAAATGGGGTGCATAGTTCCCTCTGTTTATCGCACCCTCAAGCTCTAGTGGTACTGTACCCCTGAAATAACTCCCCCACCCCAATCTTCTCTTTTACAGACCTCTGCCGCTAGCCCTACTCCTCTGCTAGCCCTACTCCGTCGCGAACCCTACTTCTTATCCTTTCCCTCGAACCCCTTTCATGGATACTCCTCCCCGCGAACCCTACTTCTCCTCCTCCCTGCTGGACCCTACTCCTCGGGAACCCTACTTCAAGTTTTTGGGATTCCTTTCAACGGGGTTTGATTCTCGTCTTCCCATCTTTGATCTTTGGTGATTTCTTCGTTCATCTTCATCTATTTCCTTTTGTTCTTATTATAATATTCACTATGGTGGTTTAGTTTGTTTTGGGTTGTGTTGTGTGTTTGGGCTATGTTTTGATGATTTTTTGGTTTAGTAGGTTGATTAGTTTTTTTTCATTGTGGAGTTGTGTTTAGAGGACATTTCTTCTTCACCTTACTGTGTGCAATGATTTTTAAAGCTTCATTGAGGTATGCAATCTATCATTTCTCTTTATTGTGTATCATGCGGGAGGGGTTTCTTCTCATGTTAATCTATAAAAGATGTTTTAATGGATTAATAAAAGATAAGGAATTTAAAAATTGAAATTAAAGGGTAAAGGGGTTTTATTTTCAAGTTTTTACAGCCTTATTATTATTTATGATATTATGATTGCACATGATAGATTCTCCACAAAAAATTATGTCCATTGGGGTCTTTATTTACACTCAATGATATGCTATGTGATTTCTGCTTTTGTGGTGATTATTGTGATATCACCCTAACATGGAAATTATCTAACCACTTAAATTTAGATAATAAAATTGTTTCCCTTGTATTATGGTTTGTTTGATAAAGCCCTTAAAAAAGAAAGTGGAATGTGATCAAAGACCCTTTGTAAATTGATAAAATTATATTTATTTTTGTGATGTGTGGCCATGTTTATGGGGTGGAAATGTGTGGTTGGTAAATGTGTGGATGATGGTTGTTGGCTGTGATTTTGGGCCAACGATGTGGTTTGTTGGTGTGATTTTTGGGTAGTGAGGTGGTTTTTTTGGTCGTGCTTTTTGAGGTGGTGAGGTGATGGTTTCTTTGTTCTAAATGATTGGTTAGTGATGGAATTAATAACTTTTTAATAATTATTTAAATGGAATGGGTTTGTTTGTTTAATGGGATGGAATCAACTGATAATTAATTAAATGGTGGGTTGTGCGGTTAAATGTGGTTGATGCAAAATAATAAAATGAATTGGTTCGATAATGTGAATTTTTTGGAAATGTGAAAAGAGTATAGTGGATTATTGTGTAGTGTTATGCATTTAGAGGTGGAAAAAATAGTGGAAATGTTGTGAGTTGGTTAGCGTTTGGTTGTAAATCCATAGGTTGGGATTGTGTGTGTGGATATATGTATATACTTTTATATTATTTATGATTTATTTATGCACCCTACCCACGTCAATCACTATGTTTTGAAACCCAAATACTCACATGACCGGTGTTTTTTCTATCATCCAGTGAGGAGGATAGATGTTTGGGTACCCACTCTTTCCCGCTCTCTCTTCCAGGTGAGGTAGGTATTTCCCAAGATGTGATGGCTGAAGGTTTGTTAGTTCATTAGATGGTGTTTGTGGTAGCCCATGTTTTTTCGGGGGACATGTGACCATGATTTTGGGGTGGTGGCCCATGTGTCTTTCGGCGAGATGTGTCCATGCTTGTGGGGTGGTGGTCTGGGTGTTTTTGGGAAAGGTGTGATATGATCATGCTTATGGGGAGGATTTAGGTGGGGTTCGTGCAAGTTAGGAGGAGGTAAAAAAGTTGATGTCATACATGTTCACAATACCCTACTACTTTGGTTATGATAGTGATTATGATTTGATAGCCCTGGTGTCTATGGGCGAGATGTGATGTTACTGTGCTTGTGGTTCGATGTGGTATATGAAAGAGATAAGAGTACTAGGATGTTTGACATTTGGGTGTGAGAGTGTCATATCAGTAGGAAAGTGGTGTGGGGTACCCTTTATCGATTTTCTTCTATTCATATTATTTTACTTGGTATGCATTATTTTGTGAATGTGACTTGGTGAGTTTTGGGTGGATAGTTGACTTATTTAGGTGTTGTTGGTTCTATTATTTTGCATGCCTATTTGTTTGAAATGAATTGTAATAAAGGAAATGGTTATGTTTTTTTGTTTTGTAATTTAATACTTCTTAGAAAGGGTATTATGGGTTGTTTGAAAGGTGTGAAATATGTTTTCAAAGGCACTAGAGGTGCGAATGGGTTTGGGTGTAGGTTTTAAAAAGGAAACATAATAATTTAGCATGTTTGGCTTGTTGTGAATTTTTAAATATGAGTTGCAAGTTGCTCAAATTATGAAAGGCATGTTTTGAAATTATTCTTGGTTTATGTTTGATTTTTAAAAGGGGGATTTACCCATAAAGTTGATTTATTAACTGTATGCTCTTCTTCTATTTCATAAAAATGGAATTCTTCAAATGTGTGGGTAATGGAAAATGTATTTTAAAGGGGTTTTGGTGTGATTAAAAATAGAAAATGGTTTGTTTTATGTAAAATGTAGATTTCCTTGAAATTCTAGGCATTGAGTTGTGGAGGAGTAGGGTTCATAGACCCTTCTTTGGATTGTTTCATATTTTAATGAGAAAGGAAAATTATTTAAATGATGTCTTGGAAATGTTTTCATTCGAAATGGTTAGGCTCTATTAATCTCTATTTTTATTAGTAAGTGGTTCTCTTCTACTATATTTTGAAGTGTTGTTTTGTGTATTTGAATCATAAATAATAATATTTGATATTCCAATAGGATGGAGATGAATAAATATTGGATGGATTCTAATCATTTGACAATAGAGTATGATAATGGAGTGAAAGAGTTCATCAAGTTTGAAAAGGATCGCACAAAGGATCCTTCTCAAATCCTTTGTATGTGTTTACATTGTTGTTATTCTAGACTAATTACTCCATAGGAGTTGGAAGAACATTTGATATGTCACGGAATATATCGGAGTTATAAATGTTGGAATAAACACAGAGAAAAAGCGAATGTAGCTACTGGCTGGGATAAAACTGCATTTTATGGATCATCATATTTGATTACAAATATGGATAATGAAGAATACCATATGAAGTATGTGATTATAGATGTCAATGATAATAAAGATCATATTGAGGAAATGAAAAGGATAGTTGAAGATGAACTCCGTGATTGCCCAAAATTGTTTGAGAAGTTAAAGAGTTGTGCAAAGACTCCATTGTATGTTGGTTGCACTAAATATACAGCATTGTCAGTTGTATTGAAGTTGTATAAATTGAAAGCAGGCAACAGATGGAGTTATGTTAGTTTTACAGAACTACTTTCTCTCTTGAATGACATGCTCCCTGAAGATAATGAGCTCCCAAGCCGGACATATGAAGCTAAACGAATGTTATGATCGATGGGTATGATTTTTGAAAGAATACATGCCTACCCAAAAGACTTTATATTGTTTCACAAGGAGAAAAAATCACTTAAAATAATGCCCAAAGTGTGGTGCTTCTCGATACAAGAAAGATGAATAAAGTCTTGCGAAAGTTTTATGGTACTTTCCAATCATTCCAAGGTTTAGGCGTCTATATGGAAGTGAAGAAACTATAAGACAATTGTCGTGTCATGCAAATAAAATAAATAAATATGGGAAATTACGTCACTCGGCTAACTCTCCTCAATGGAAGAGAATTGATCATGAGTATCCTAAATTTGAAAATGATCTGAGAAACCTTCGTCTTGCATTATCTACAGATGGAGTGAATCCTTTTGGTTTTCAAACCAGCACTCACAGTACTTGGCCTATTATGTTGGTAAATTATAACTTTCTACCATGGTTATACATGAAACAGAAATTAATCATGTTATATATGCTTATATCAGGACCAAAACAACCAGGTAATGATATTGATGTTTATTTGGCTCCTTTGATCGAGTATTTGAAGTTATTGTGGGATTCAGGTGTTATGTTGTATGATGCTTATAAAAGTGAATACTTTACATTAAGAGTGATTTTGTATGGGATGATAAATGATTTCCCTGTTTATGGAAATTTTTCAGGCTATAGCATTAAATAAACTCAAGGGTGTCCCATGTGCGAAGAAGATACAAAATAAATTAGGTTGAAATATTCATCGAAATCTGTGTTTCTAGGACATTGTAGATTTCTAACCCATCGGCAGACATATTGATCTTGGATGAAATCATTCAATAGAAGTTCAGAACAATCCACAACATCATCTCCACTAACAGGTGATCATCTGTTTGAGAAAGTAAAAGATGTGAACACTGTTTTTGGTAAACCATTTTCGAAAAACCTTACGAAAATCAGTTGGAAAAAAGAGATCAGTTTTTTTTTTTGAATTACCATACTGGAATTGTTTGTACGTTAGAAATTTTCTTGATGTGATGAATGTAGAAAAAAATGTATGTGATGGTGTTATCGGAACATTGCTAAATTCCCCTAGAAAAACAAAAGATGGAATTAAGGCAAGGTTGGACATGGTTGACATGGGAATATGAGAAGAGTTGGCTCCCATGAAAGGTGAAAATCGAATGTTTCTTCCTCCAGCTGCTTACACTCTTTACAGGGAGGAGAGATATCAGTTTTGAAACTTCTTCAATGATGTAAAGGTTCCAGAGGTTTATTCATCAAATATCAAGTACATTGTGTAAATGAATTATTTAAAGTTAAAAGGTTTGAAATCACATGATTGCCATGTTTTGATGCAAGATTTAATTCCTATAGTTTTACGTTGCATTTTTCCCAAGAATTTTCATCATATGTTTAACAAAATTTGTTTATTTTTTAAAGCTATATGCAGCAAAGTTTTAAACTCGGTGAAATTTCTAGCTATGGAAAGAGAAATTGTCATCATATTATGTGAATTAAAAATTTTCTTCCTGCCATAATTCTTTGGTATGATGGTTAATTTGATGGTTCACTTGGTGAGATAGATTCAACTTTGTGGTCATGTGAACTATAGAGAGATGTACCCCATTGAACGGTATATGATGATTTTGAAAAGGTATGTCAAAAATCAAAGCTGGACAGAGAGTTGTATTGTGGATTGATATATTGTTGAGGAAGCCATTGAATTCTGTACCAAATTCCTATATGATGTGGAAAGAATTGGTCTCCTGAAATCTTGTCACACTGGATTCATTGAGGGTGAGGGAATTTCTGGAAGAGATGTTGTGATAATAAATATTACAGATCAGGAGAAAACCCACCTTTATGTCTTTTATAACATCTGGGATGTTGCTCCATATATTGAAACCCACAAATAAATTCTTAGGTAGTTGAATCTATCAAGGGATGAAAAATGGATATCAAATACACATAATCACTAGTTTATAGGATAGTTTCAGAACCATGTTTTTAAGGAGTTATATGAAAATTCGAATTCAATTTCAGAATGACTTCGATGGCTAGCCATCAGACCAAGTGTGTATGTATTATCTTACAATAGTTATGTAATTAATGGTTATACATTCTATAAAGATGAACATGATGAATATAGTACCATGAAAAATAGTGGAGTTACACTTGTGGCTGAAGCGATGCATGTTTCTGGTAGTAAGGACATAAATCCAATTTATGCGAATATGTCAAACTTTGGCATTATCAAACAAATACGGGGGTTGGATTATAAAACATTCCAATTGCTGATTTTCTAATTCAAATGGGTTGATAACAAAAGTGGTGTTAAAATAGATAAATTAGAATTTGTGAAAGTTTATTTTAATAAAGAAGGGTACAAAGACAAACAGTTTATAATGGCATCACAAGCGGTACAAGTATTTTATATTCCAGATCCCACAAACCGAAAGTGGTTGATTGTTCTGTTATTGTCCAAAACCACTAAAGGGTCTGATGAAAATTCAATTAAGGAAGATAATTTCAGTGGTACGTCACAATCATTTCATAGTGGTCCCAATGTAGATGACATTTTTTATGTTAGAGGAGACCATAATGAAGGGATTTGGATAATCGATAGAGGTGTCAAATCCCTTCAGGTTTGAAAAAAAGAAAGAGAGTTCAATAAACAGGTTATATTTTTTGTAATATAGATATTTTTATCTTATGTTATTATCTTATCATTACTGAATTTATGTAATCTAAATTAACTGTTCAACCACTTTTGTAGATAATGACTTCTGCATGTTTTGGTGCTCCTAACCTCAAGGCTGAACAATTCTCTCAAGTTGTTTCTACTTCTCACAGTGCAAAGCAACAATAATTTTCTGAACCAATTGATGCTCCTAGTGTTGAGGTCCAACAACCATCAGCACATGTCATTGCTACCATTTCATATGAACATATTGATGATGTTTATATCGATGAAATGGTTGGGGATAAAGGACCGATGTCACAGAAAACACAGGTGAGTTGTAGTTTGATGGTGTAACCAAAGTTCTTAAGGTGAAAAGAAAAGGCATCAAATTTGATGTCGGATGTAATGAATGAGGCCAACATGTAAATCCCAACAAGGCTATGTTTAGTAGTTACATTGGAATTTTCACTCAACAATGCATGTTGATTGACGTAGATTCATGGAACCATGTTGTGTCCGGGATGAAGGCTGTGAACTGGGAAAAAATTATGGAAAAATTATGATATTATTTATTTAATTTACTAGAAAATAAAATAATGAAACAATGTATTACTCTTCTCAATCCCTTTTAGAGTACATTTATAGTAGATAATTCACACAATAATTATGTAATAAGGCTTTCAGGAAGGATTCATCAAGTTTTTCGCACTATTATAACAAAATGTCACCTAAAAGATTCCAAAAGTAAAATAAACTCACACCCACCCCTTTTTTATTCTCACATGATATCCCAAGAAGCATGGGATGAATTTATTGGCCACCATGGGGATGAGAAGTTTCAGGTACATTGTGGATGATAATATGTTGTTTGAGGATACATGTATTCATCACTTTGAGTATTAATATTTCATTTATGAAACAGCAACTCAGTACAGAAAACAAGGAACGTGCATCAAAACCAACATACCCCTATTGTAAAGCAAGGATGGGGTATGCTTCACTATAAAATAAAATGGTACGTATTTTAAATTTACAGTAATATTGTTCTGTGCCAAGAAACAACATCATAATTATTTTTCTATATTTATATGTAGATTGATGAGTCTAAATCCAAAGACACTTCCATCCCACATATTGTGCTATGGAAGGAGACACGTGTGAATAAGGAAGGGAGGATAGTAGATGAAAACACACAAAAAGTGTGGGAAATATGTGTAAGTATGACACGATAAAAATTTTTGTTTTAAATTTCTATTACATAATAATAATTACTTATTTTCCTATATCTGAAAGTCATAGGAATCAGCTACTCCTATAGCGGATGAAGACCTATTATCGACGGCTTTGAAGCGGCCAAAACAATATGTTCGTTTCAAGGTGTAGGGTTTGGGGTGAAACCCTATGTATATTTTGAGAAATAAAAACAAAAAGATGATAGAAATAAAGAAATGAAACAAATGAGTGAAGGACTAGCAACTCTTGAAGAACGATTTCAATGGAAGGGAGAGTTTCTAGAAACTTTTATGGGTGGGAAGCAAGGAGAAGACACAACTCAGGAACAACCAGTGTGTGAAGATCCCACCCCACCCTCCACTAGCTTTTAGGTGATTCATTCCCCTCAAAGAGATATCCTAACTGTGGTAATCAATATTATAATAATTTTTCCCATGAAATTTGAATCAGACAAACAATGATACATTTCCTATACTGATATTCTATAGGGTGATAATGACTGTGATTTATATTTTTCACCACCCACCTATCACCTTGTAGCGAGGGCTATGGTGTTCAACATCCCAGAGGACAAGATTTATAATAGAACACTTCCAACATATCATTTGAAAGTGATGATTACTATATCTCATGAGCCAAATGCATAGCTACTTATTCCACTTGATGACGATGATATTCATACTGTCGAAAAGGCAATTGGGACATTCATTGCATGGTCGTCACAACTTGTAAGAGTACATGTGGAAAAAGAGGTATTTATTTTCTTTTTTTTTCAAGATAAACCTTTTAAAATTAATTAAAAAAGGTCTGAACCAATGAATGTTATTATAGACGGAGAAAGGGAGGGGTGATAAGAAACATGGGCTCAAAAGCATCTAAAGGATCGAACAAACGATCCAAAAGATCTACTGAAATCACAATAACATTGCATGTTCTCTATCCATATTTAATTGAATTGAATACTCATGTGGATATGAAGCTAAAAAGTGGTAGTAGTCATATAGTTGTTTTTTAAAAGAATATATACAGAGAGGAAATTCAAGATTTCATTGCTGCTGAAAATGTAAATGACATCCTTGAATACGATTGGCTAGGCGTCACAGTTGTAAATTTATATATGAGGTATGTTTTCATGAATCGATTTTCTAAAAGCTGATATAATGTGATAATTATGGCTAAATGCATTTTATATTATTGGTAGGTGTATATATGAAAAATAGTTGGAGGAATTTTTCCATGAGCCAAAATTTGGACTCGTTAGTCCTCATACCACTTCAACATAACTAACGAAATTAGAGCCATCAAAAAGGGATGAAATAGTGAAAGGCTTGCTGAAAACATTTGAAAGCAAGATTACAAATGACAAACTCTTACTAATACCAACCATACAGGGGTAAAACTCTACGATTAAAGCATATCAATTATATTTTCACTTATTTCATTACTTATTCCTTTTTGTGTTTTTAGGTAACATTGGCTACTAATTGTGGTGAACTTGGATACTCCAAAGATTTATTTTCTGGATTCAATGCAAGGATATCCAACAAACCGACCACACATGATGGAGTTTGTGAATCTATAAGACACTAAATCCTATGTTTTAGGTCTAAACATCAAGTTATATAATTTATATTATCTTTTAATAAGGATTCTATTATGATATGGAGGTGTATCAATATCATCTAAAAAGGAATGAGGATAGGGGATAATCATAATGAGGCGAGCAAGTACTACTTTTGGAAAAGTATCAGGGTATATATATATAATAAAATTTTACTATCCAAACACATATCAAAACAAGTTACTTATTCTCCTAATGATCAAAGTTTTTTTAGTGTCCAGAACAAACAAACGATAAAGATTGTGGTTATTATGTTTGTAAATTTTTGACAGAGATCATTTTCCATCAACAAACTAGCATCCCAAAGAGGTATTTTCAAAAAAAAACTAATATTTCATTTAAATTATTTATTAATTATATATTTATATATTTTTCAGTGCTAATCTGACTGATGAAAATCCACATATTCAAAAGATGATATAGATTTGTTCAGAAATGAAAGATGGAAGATTGTACACAAATAGCATGAAGATATTACTTGGGGATGTGTATAATTGGTGGAAATTTTTGAGAGGGGTTCACAGAGATCAAAAGATGAAACATTATTGTATGTAAATGTTCGTAGGAAAATTTTAATTGTTATTAAATAAAAAAACCTTTCTCTAGTGATTCATTTGTCCATTTTAACAGATAAAACTCACCAGCAACATGCAAGAATGATGAACCACTTTTCTTTGGGCTTTGGATAAGAAAAACCGGTAAAATCTACAAAATACCTTCATATCACGCATTCCCACTCAAGTTCAAAGAAAATATGAGTAAAAGTATCCTCCCTAAATTGATTTCAGTATGAGAATTGATATGCCAAATGGATTCCCATGCATTGAACATTTTCATTGGTAGAAATTATATGTTTTCTGATTATCCATAATAAGAAAATGAACATTGCTGGAACCTCCTTCCTCCACAGGGTCTCCCCCCACAAATATATGTTTTCAATTTAGAAAAATGACACATGGGGAATTTTTGATGTGTACGAGTCCACCCTTCCTCAATCTGAGGTAAGGTGTGATCGGTATCACTCAAAGTGTCTCTCTTGTGTTTAAAATGGACAGAATTTTAAGTGAAAACAAAAACTGACAAATACAAAACTGACCAAACGCATTCGGATTGTGTTTATACTTTAGTAAAACAATCTATGGGTTGTTTGTGACATTTAAGAGTCAACCCCACCTCAATATGAGGCATGTTGTGACCGGTATCACTCAAAGTGTCTCTCTTTTGTTTAAAATGTACATAATTTTATGTAAAAACAACAACTGACATATAGAAAACTGACTAAACGCATTTGGATTGTGTTGATAATTTAGGAGAATGATATATGGGTCATTCTGGACATGTAAAAGTCAAACCCGCCTCAATATGAGGCATGGTGTGGCTGGTATCACTCAAAATGTCTCTCTTTTGTTTAAAATGGACAGAATTTTCATTGAAAACAACAAATGATAGACAAAAAACCAGAAACATCATTCAGATTGTGTAGATACATTAATACAAAGATACATGGGTCATGTGTGACCTATACGAGTCAATCATGCCTCAATCTGAGTCATGGTGTGACTGGTATCACTCAAAGTGTCTCTCTTTTGTTTAAAATGGACAGAATTTTAAGTGAAAACAATAAGTGACATACGAAAAACCGACCAAAGGAATTAATATTGAGTTAATACTTTAGTAAAATGATTGATGGGTCATTTATGACATTTACGAGTCAACCTCACCACAATCCGAGGCATGGTGTGACCGGTATCACTCAAAGTGTCTCTCTTTTGTTTAAAATGGACAGAATTTTAAGTGAAAACAACAACTGACATACGGAAAACCAAACAAATCATTAGGATTTTGTTGATACTTTATTATAATTATCCATGGGTCATTTGTGATGTGTAAAAGTCAACTATGCCTCAATCTGAGGCACAATGTTCCCGGTATCACTCAAAGTGTCTCTCTTTTCTTTAAAATGGACAGAATTATAAGTGAAAACAACAATTGACATACAGAAAACTGACCAAATGCATTCGGATTGTGTTGATACTTTATTACAATGATCAATGGTTCATTTTTTACATTTAAGAGTCAACCTCGCCTCAATATGAGGCATGGTATGGCCGTTATCACACAAAGTGTCTCACTTTTGTTTAAAATGGACAGAATTTTAAGTGAAAATGACAACTGACTTATGAAAAACTGACCAAACACATTCTGATTGTGATTATACTTTAATATAATGATACATGAGTCATTTTTTATGTGTAATAGTCAACCCTACCTAAATCCTAGGCACATTGTGGCTAGTATCACGCAATGTGTCTCTCTTTTGTTTAAAATTGATAGAATTTTAAGTGAAAACAAAAACTGACGAACAGAAAACTAACAAAATGCATTTGGATTGTGTTGATTACTTAGTAGAAATATCCATGGGTCATTTCTGATCTGTAAAAGTCAACCCCACCTCAATCTGAGGCATAGTGTGACCAATATCACTCAAAGAGTCTCTCTTTTGTTTAAAATGAACAGAATTTCAAGTGAAAACAACTACTGACGTACTGAAAACTGACCAAACGCCTTAATATTGTGTTGATACTTTAGTATAATGATACATGGGTCATTTTGGATGTGTTAGAGTCAACCCTGCCTCAATTTGAGGCACAGTGTGGCCAGTATCACTCAAAGTGTCTCTATTTTTTTTAAAATGGACAGAATTTTAAGTGAAAACAACAACTGACTTACGGAAAACTAACCAAAAACATTAGGATTGCGTTGATAATTTATTATAACAATAAATGGGTTATTTTTTATGAGTACGGTTCAACCCCGCCTCAATCCAAGGCATTTTGTGGCTGGTATCACTCAAAGTGCCTCTTTTTTGTTTAAAATGGACAGAATTTTAAGTAAAAACAACAACTCACATACAAAAAACAAACCAAAATAACTTGGATTGTGTTGATACTTTAGGAGAAAGATCCATAGGTCATTGTTTACTTTTAAGAGTTAAATCCGCCTCAATCTGAGGTACAGTGTGACCGGTATCACTCAAAGTGTCTCTCTTCTGTTTAATATGGACAGAATTTTAAGTGAAAACAACAACTAATGTACAGAAAACTAACCAAACACATTCGTATTGTGTTAATAATTTATTATAATAATACATTGTTCATTTTTGACAAGTAAGATTCAACCCCACCTCAATCTGAGGCACTGTGTGACCGGTATCACTCAAAGTGTCTCTCTTTTGTTTAAAATGGACAGAATTTTAATTGAAAACAACAACTGACATACAAAAACTGACCGAACGCATTCAGATTCTGTTGATACATTATTAGAATGATCCATGGATCATTTTTGACATGTATGAGTAAACTCCACCTCAATATGAGGCACGGTGTGGCCATTATCACTCAAAGTGTCTCTCTTTTGTTTAAAATGGACAGAATTTTAAGTGAAAACAACAACTGACATACAGAAAACCAACCAAATGCATTCAGATTTTGTTGATCCTTTAGAAAAATGATCCATGGGTCATTTTTTATGTTTAAAAGTCAACCCCGCCTCAATCCGAGGCATGGTTTGACCGGTATCACTCAAATTGTCTCTCTTTTGTTTAAAATGGATAGACTTTTAAGTGAAAACAACAACTGACATATAGAAACTGATGAAATTCATTTGGTGTAACGCCCCGACCCCAGTTACCTAGAGTCGGTGCATTATTACATAACATTAGCATGATCACAAAAGATCAAGTCTCGAAAGACCGATTGGTTTATTATCCTTGAAAACACTAGATACATTCATAAAAGTTAGATTACATCATAAAGTGAAAAACTAAAATAACATGGTCTCCATAGACCACACTCATATCCCCTTATGATTATCCCTGCAGGTCATTCATAAAATACTTCTTCACATCCTGGAAAAATTAAAACATTGAAAGGGGTGAGCTCAGATGCTCAGTAAGGATAACAATATAGCTGAAGCGTTCTTAAATAAACATAAAAATTTAAGGGAATGTATAACTAAAACAAAAACCTTTTAAACTTGAGCTTCATCATAATATGGAAAAATTAAAATGAAATAATGTCATTTACTTATTCACATGGATATTCTACTTGTCGAATAATCACATGAAATATCAATAACCACTTTTATAATGATGGAATGCATAATGCCAGACTATCATAACCACGTAGCCAAGGCCTCATGCCAAGACTACAAATAAGATTTTGTCAAGGCCTCATGTCAAGACACTAGTTTGTCTCATGAGACCTGTCGATGCATCGAGGAGCTATAGCAGGCTCCACCCGTCACTTATTAAGTCCAATTCATTCCCCATATGAATAGGTTCAAACATATCATAAACCATAACATAATCATATCACATAAAACATGCATAAAGGAAACATAACATTTCCACATTTCAATCACAAGATATCAATACAACACATTGATATAATAAAAACATTATCAAAACCATTTTCAATACCAAAATAAAAGAAAATTAAAACTTGGTATTTATTTTTTATTTAAAAAAAATTATGGCTTGTAGAGGAAGCTGAAACCCAAATAATGGTCACGGCGGCGGAGAAGTCGTTGCCGCCTCATACGTACGACAAGAAAAACATTCCTTTTTGTCGTTTAAAAAACACTTCATATAAAAAGATTCCTTTTGAATAAACGTAAAAGTCAAAGGGGTTTATACACCATATAAAAGAAATTTGTGTATAAAACAAAATATGCCTCAATGAATGGAGATTGAGACGAAGTCCCTTAAAAAGATCATTTTTTTAAATAAAATAGATCTATTATGTGTATTCACCATAAGTACACATAAATAAAGTACAAATACAAGATAGTACATAATAATATCATGACATAATTTGAAAGTAGGAGATTAACCCAAAGAACGGAAATTTGGTTAAGAAGTTCTCTTACCTCGTGTCCGACTTCACTCGACTGTTCTTTAATCTCCTGAATAATAAACTAGAGTTAATTTCTAATTGCTTAAGAACATTTTTCAAGTTCATTATTCCTTTTATATCACTTATTACCATGTTATGAACATTATGTAATTATTTAAGTTAATAACGGTCGTTTTGTCGATCTTTGTTACTTGAGTCAAAAATAAACTTATTATAATTACAAGTTGTTCATGTGGTAAAATATCCATTATATCCAGAATTATATTCATGATGTAGATATCATATATATCTTACATATATAGTATATACATTCATTTATAATATTACATAACATTTAGAGGTAAGAAATGAAATGCACCGTTCATGGAGACGGTAAGCCGTACGTACTCATGAACGCTACTTTCATTTCTATTTCGTATTTAATGGAATGAAATCATAATTATATAAAGTTATATTATAATTCCAGTATAATATCATATATAATATCATCTACTCCATCCTTTATACATCCCACATATGGCATTAATGATCTAAATCACTTTGAGGGGGCGGTAGTCCGCACTTCCTAAAATGAAATAATCGCGTTTACCCATAATGAAAATCATAAATGTATGTCATAAATGATAAATACAGAAGAATAAGTAAAACATAAACAAAATATATATCATATATAAATATATTTACATCTTAATGTCCACCATGAGAGGTGTTAAAAGAAGATTGAACAATCATTGTTTCGTGAGGCAGTATTTCGCCACCCACAGAAACAGTATGTTCATTAACCATTAGAAGAAGGTGTGTGTAAGTGTAAATCAAATACTTCTCATAACAAAATCCTAGTATATTTAATATACTGTTTTGGTTACAAAAGAAATAAATAAAAAGAGTTTAGGGTGTTGTAGAAGCAAAATAAAACAAAAGGACATTAGAGAAGACATTACCTTAAAATCGGGTAACTCTTTTTGATTTGAGCCAAAGGCTTCCTTGGGAAGAATTATGCCCAAAGTGAGGCTTCTAGGAATAAGATAGGGAATTTGAGAGAGTATTTGGGCAGAGTTTGGCCGAGCCAAATGGCTTTGATTTTGTGATTAAGGTGGTAGAGGTGGGGGCCATTTATAAGAGGAGAGGAGGGGCACTCTTGGAAAGTCATGAAATATTACATTATTATGAAATGATTTTCGGATTTTAGAGGTCACAAAATGATATATTTCTAGGATAAGGTGATAAGGGTTCTAAATCTACTAATCCAATATGTTTTTGACAAGTGTAAGTCTTATATTTTACATTATCTGTTCATTTTATTTAAATCGTTAATTAATGAGGTAATCGCTGCATCATCATTGTGTCATAAAAAATTTAATTTATTTAATGTCTAAAAATTATAAAAAATATATAATGATGTAGGAAATATTTTTAGCTTTCCAATTAATATTTATAGTCGAAAGTTTAACTTATATAACCCTATGTAATAATTGTTTTAGTAAAACAACACATGTTTGTGACAATTTTATTTTTACTTTAAATAAAAAGTTATTAATGTCATTTTCTTACCCAAGTGGCTCCATGGGGTCCCCAAGTTGACCCATGGATTGTCTTGGTCTGCCATGACTCATTAAATAAGTTTAGGACAAGTTTCAAGATAATTTCATATTTTTATAATATCATTTTTACCATAAATTTCACTAATTACCTTTAATCGCGATTAATTAAACATAAAAGTTACTATTCATCAAAAAATTATTTTAATCCCATTGTACCACATTTTACATCCTAATGAAAACCATGTATGTGAGATTTTTGAAAATCAAATCACAGAAGTGGTAATGTTTCATTTACACGAAAAATTAGTTTTTAAACTACCACTTAGTGGTTTCACTATTCATCAAAAATTGATGTTTTTCAGAAAAGTACCAAAAATTCACCCTGATTGATATTATGAATTCAAAAATGGTGTCTATTTTACAAAATTCCAAACATGTAAGTTGCATTAATTAATTTTATAATTAATTCTCATTTTCAAAACAAATAGCGTGTTTTTAAGAAACAATATCAATCAAAAGATTGACAATTGTTTATGTCCAATTTCAAAGTGAAGATAATTCTAATTACCACGATTGGATAAAATGGTAAAAATATATTATAATTACACTTTAGAACCACTAAATTGTATAATTCATCACTATAAATTTTTTTTATTTAAAAAGTTGTTTTTAAGTATTTTTTACTATTTATTAAAAATTGGAAGTTCTCAAAAAAATACCAAAAATTCAACATAGGCTAATTTCGATATTCAGAATCCAAAAATGAAGTCCATTTTGAAATATAAAATTTATATAATTTCAAAAAGTGGGTATTACTATTCATAATGGCTATTTTGATTGGTCACGGTGTGTTAGAAACTCGAACTTACATACAATGCAAGCTATTGCATTATTAAAAGAGAAGAGTATCGTGGAAGCTTGGGTTGTTACATTCTCCCCTCCTTCAATAAATTGCGTCCTCGCAATTTAAAATTTTTCTTTGAAAATAAAAGGTTGAAAATAGAAAATACCTTTGTGGAAAACCCACATCCGAAATAGGGTTAATAAAATTTAGCCTTAATAAGAGGGAAAGGGAAATGAAAAATTCACCACCAAATTATGATCTCAATTAGGAGAACATTGGTGGAAATTAGAGACATATAATTGGAGGAAAATGTAAATATTTGTAGGGATTGATTAAGGTCGTCAATCACAAACAAGTATAAAATTGATGGCCTCAAAGCCATCAATCTATGATGAAAATATCATTAGTACAAAAAAACATAAGGTATTAAGATAACACATTTTTGTTTTAACATCCCTTCCCTAAAGTTTAAGAATTAATTTCTTCATAAGAATAAGATATATATATATATATATACTTGACAAGTATAATTTCAACCTTCAACTAATTTCTACCCCAAACTCGTCTTTCACCCAAAAAGATAATAAACTCAAAAATATTATATTTATCCTAATCTTATAAAATTTCAAATATTAACACGTACCATTTAGATTAGGAAAACTATTTTATAATAATCAGGGACTTCCTGTAAGCTATTGGTAGGTAATAAAGGCATGTCGCACTATGGATGTGGGTTCGATTCCTACGGCTTTGTCTGAAGTGACGGGTTATCGCCCAACCTGAAGGTTTTCCTTTTTCTAAAACTATAGTATTATAATATTCCATAAATAATCTTAAGAAATGTTTTAACCTTAATCCATATTATCCAAATTTCAACTTAATCCATTCCAACCTTTATAGTTATCCAAAATACTTCTGTCCAACTCACAATCCAGATTTTATAAGGAAGGTAAACACAATGAAGATCCTTTTTGCCACGTAATAACATGTGAACACCTTCATCATGTATTCTTTTAAAACACTGCAACATCTTGATTTACCATAAATCCTTATTGATTACATTCATGATCCTTTATTCCTTATAGAATACTATATATACTCCTTCTACCCAAAAAATGTATACAAATCATTAATCAGTTTCAAGGAAGTCAAGAATATCCAATATAATTTATCCAAATCAATCATGTATTATTCCAAAATCACTATCTCAGTATCAGAACCATTTTATGGTTTATCTTTCTCTCAACCGTACATTTTCCAAAAATTTAACCTGCTATGGAGTCACTTTTCTTGGTTCCACACAATCTCAAGTCCTTGATGAAATAGTACTTCAGTACAATCCTTATATACTCCATAATTATTATAACCAGTACATCATTGATACAACACTCAAATGACAAAATTATTTAATAACAACATAAGAACTCTAATCATTCCTCCTCATCTGTGGTAGTATCATAACTCGATTATTATCCAATAACATCATTTGAGGCATAATCTGATGATTTGGACATTGGTTTGCGTAGTGTCCCCACTCCTTGCAGATGAAGCATTGTACATTTGAAACCTTTTTCTTACCCTTGCAGTCACACACTTGGTGTCCTTTTTCTCCACACTTATAACAAACTCTCATTCCCTTCAGGCAAGTTCCAAGGTGTTTCTTCCCATAGTTATCACATATTGGAAAATTCTTCTTTTCCCTCATCCCTTTATCCATCATTCTCTCTTCCGTCCTTTTCTTCTATTGCATCCCTTCAAAGCCATAAGACTCAAAGAATTATTTACTTATCTTATTAACACATGATGTTATTTCTTCATATGTTGAGAACACATGGGAGATTATTTCCCTTCTAAATTTTGTCTTAATACCATGAAAGATATGATCCTTCTTACTCTTTGGATTATATGTATTGCTGGAGTTCACATTCCTTCCACTGGGCACCATTTCTATACAATGGCATAAACTAGGTTAGTTTATGAATTGCAATGAATAATTACAAACATGTAAAATACTTAATGTAAATTAAATGGTTTATATATATAATCCATAATCATAAAAAAAAATTTTTGAGGAAGTATATACTTATAAACCCTTCATAATGGTTTGTAAAAAATGAGAATTATCCTAAAAATATCCCTAGGGAGTGTCGTAACCAAGAGTGCAGCAAGGCCCGTTGTCGTGCACCAGTTCCCATTCCAGTCTAGCTCAAAGTGGGGTTTTCAGGTTTTACCCCTAGGTATATCTGTTCCAGAGCCGCCTCTACCTGATCATATCCAGACAGGTATGTATTTCTCGGAAAACTCACAAAATATCTATAATACCAAAATTCTAGGAAGTTCTTCTATACTAATCCTCAAAGTCTATCTTAGGGCTATGTGCTCTAATCAGATTTTATCTAAATATAGCTTCCAAGGATAGTACTAAACTGCCTTTGATACCAACTGTAACACCCTGACCCTAGTTACCCAGATTCGGTGCATTATTACGTAACATTGGCATGATCACAAAAGATCAAGTCTTGAAAGACCGATTGGTTTATTATCCTTGAAAACACTAGATACATTCATAAAAGTTATATTACATGATAAAGTGAAAAACTAAAATAACATGGTCTCCATAAACCACACTCATATCCCCTTATGACTATCCCTGCAGGTCATTCATAAAATACTTCTTCACATCCTGGAAAAATTAAAACATTGAAAGGGGTGAGCTCAGATTCTCAGTAAGGATAACAATATAGCTGAAGCGTTCTTAAATAAACATAAAAATTTAAGGTAATGTATAACTAAAACAAAAACCTTTTAAACTTGAGCTTCATCATAATATGGAAAAAGTAAAATGAAATAATGTAATTTACTTATTCACATAGATATTCTACTTGTCGAATAATCACATGCAATATCAATAACCACTTTCATAATGATGTAATGCATAATGTCAGACTATCATAACCACGTAGCCAAGGCCTCGTGCCAAGACTACAAATAAGATTTTTTCAAGGACTTGTTCCAAGACACTAGTTTGTCTCATGAGACCTGCCGATGCATCCAGGAGCTATAGCGGGCTCCACCCGTCACTTATTAAGTCCAATGCATTCCTCATATGAACAGATTTCAACATATCATAAACCGTAACATAATCGTATCACATAAAATAGGAATAAAGGAAACACAACATTTCAACATTTCAATCACAAGATATCAATACAACACATTTATAGAATAAAAACATTATCAAAACCATTTTCAATACCAAAATAAAAGAAAATTAAAACTTGGTATTTATTTTTCATTTAAAAAAACTTATGGCTTGTAGAGGAAGCTGAAACCCGAATAATGGTCACGGCGGAGGAGAAGTCATTACCGCCACATACGAACGACAAGAAAAACATTCATTTTGGTCATTTATTAAAATACTTCATATAAAAATATTCCTTTTGAATAAATGTAAAATTCAAAGGGGTTTATACACCGTATAAAAGAAATTTGTGTATAAAACAAAATATGCCTCAATGAATGGAGATTGAGATGAAGTCCCTTACAAAGATCATTTTTTTAAATAAAATAGATCTATTATGTGTATTCACCATAAGTACACATAAATAAATTACAAATACAAGATAGGACATAATAATATCATGACATAATTTGAAAGTAGGAGATGAACCCAAAGAACGGAAATTGGGTTAAGAAGTTCTCTTACCTCGTGTCCGACTTCACTCGACTGTTCTTTAATCTCCTGAATAATAAAATAGAGTTAATTTCTACTTGCTTAAGAACCTTTTTCAAGTTAATTATTCCTTTTATATCACTTATTACCATGTTATGAACATTATGTAATTATTTAAGTTAATAACGGTCGTTTTGTCGATCTTTGGTACTTGAGTCAAAAATAAAATTATTATAATTACAATTTGTTCATGTGGTAAAATATCCATTATATACAGAATTATATTCATGATTTAGATATCATATATATCTTACATATCTTTAATATACATTAATTTATAATATTACATAACATTTAGAGGTAAGAAATGAAATGCACCGTTCATGGAGATGGTAAGTCGTACGTACGCATGAACACTACTTTCATTTCTATTTCGTATTTAATGGAATGAAATCATCATTATATAAAGGTATATTATAATTACAGTATAATATCATATATAATATCATTTACTCTATCCTTTATACAACCCATATATGGAATTAACGATCTAAATCACTTTGAGGGGTGGTAGTCCGCACTTTCTAAAATGAAATTATCGTGTTTACCCATAATGGAAATCATAAAGGTGTGCCATAAATGAGAAATACAGAAGCATAAGGAAAACATAAACATAATATATATCATATATAAATATATTTACATCTTAATGGCCACCATGAGTGGTGTTAAAAGAATATTGAACAATCATCGTTTCGTGAGGCAGTATTTTGCCACCCACAGAAATAGTATGTTCATTAACCATTAGACGAAGGTGTGTGTAAGTTTAAATCAAATAATTCTCATAAAAACATCCTATTATATTTAATATACTTGTTTGGCTACAAAATAAATAAATAAAAATAGTTTAGGTGGTTGGAGAAGCAAAATAAAACAAAAGGACATTAGAGAAGACATTACCTTAAAATCGGGTAACTCTTTTTGATTTGAGCCAAAGGCTTCCTTGGGAAGAATTTTGCCCAAAGTGAGGCTTCGAGGAATATTATAGGAAAGTTGAGAGAGTATTTGGGCAGAGGTTGGCCAATCCAAATGGCTTTTATGGTGTGAGTTAGGTGGTAGAGGTGAGGGCCTTTTATAAGAGGAGAGGAGGGGCACTCTTGGAAAGTCATTAAATATTACATTATTATGAAATGATTTTCGGATTTTAGAGGTCCCACAATGATATATTTCTAGGATAAGGTGATAAAGGTTCGAAATATACTCATCCAATATGTTTTTGACAAGTTTAAGTCTTAGAGTTTACATTATCTTTTCATTTTATTTAAATCGTTAATTAATGAGGTAATCACTACATCATCATTGTGTCATAAAAAATTTAATTTATTTAATGTCTAAAAATTATAAAAAATATATAATGATGTATGAAATAGTTTTATCTTTCCAATGAATATTTATAGTCGAAAAGTTAACTTATATAACCCCATGTAATAATTGTTTTAGTAAAACAACACATGTTTGTGACAATTTTATTTTTACATTAAATAAAAAGTTATTAATGTCATTTTCTTAACCAAGTGCCTCCATGGGGTCCCCAAGTTGACCCATGGATTGTCTAGGTCGGCCATGACTCATCCAATAAGTGTAGTAAAAGTGTCAAGATATTTTCATATTTTTATAATATCATTTTTACCTTAAATTTCACAAATTACCTTTAATCGTGATTAATTAAACTTAAAAGTTACTATTCATAAAAAATTATTTTAATACCATTTTACCACATTTTATATCCTAATTAGAACCATGTATGTCAGATTTTTGAAAATCAAATCACAGAAGTGGTAATGTTTCATTTACACGAAAAATTAGTTTTTAAACTACCACTTAGTGGTTTCACTATTTATCAAAAATTGATTTTTTTCAGAAAAGTACAAAAAATTCACCCTAATTGGTATTATGAATTCAAAATTGGTGTCTATTTTACAAAATTCCAAACATATAGGTTGCATTAATTAATTTTATAATTAATTCCCGTTGTCAAAACAAATAGCAGTTTTTAAGAAACAATATCAATCAAAAGATTGACAATTGTTTATATCCAATTTCAAAGTAAAGTTAATTCTAATGACCACCATTGGATAAAATGGTAAAAATATATTCTAATTACACTTTAGAACCAGTCAATTGTATAATTTATCACTACAAAATATTCTGATTAAAAAAGTTGTTTTTAAGTATTTTTCACTATTCATTAAAAATTGGAAGTTCTTAGAAAAATACAAAAAATTCAACATAGGATAATTTCGATATTCTGAATCAAAAAATGAAGTCCATTTTGAAATATAAAATTTATATAATTTCAAAAAGTGGTTATTACTATTCATACTGGCTATTTTTATTGGTCGTGGTGTGTTAGAATCTCGAACTTGCGTACAATGAAATCTATTGTATTATTGAAAGAGAAGAGTATCGTGGAAGCTTGGGGTGTTACATTCTCCCCTCCTTAAATAAATTTCATCCTCTCAATTTAAAATTTTTCTTTGAAAATAAAATGTTTAAAATAGAAAATACCTTTGTGGAAAACCCACATCAGAAATAGGGTTAATAAAATTTAGCCTTAATAAGAGGGAAAGGGAAATGAAAAAGTCACCACCAAATTATGATCTCAATTAGGAGAACATTGGTGGAAATTAGAGACATATAATTGGAGGAAAAACATAAATATTTTTAGGGATTTATTGAGGTCATCAATCAAAAACAAGTGTAAAAGTGAGGGCCTCAAAGCCATCAATCTATGATGAAAATATCATTAGTTCAACAAAACATAAGGTATTAGGATAACACATTTTTGTTTTAAGATCCCTTCCCTAAAGTTTAAGAATTAATTTCTTCATAAGAATAAGATATATATATATATATATATATATATATATATAATTGACAAGTAGAATTTCAACCTTCAACTAATTTCTACCCCAAACTCGTCTTTCACCCAAAAAGATAATAAAACTCAAAAATATTATATTTATCCTAATCGTACAAGGTTAAAAATATTAACACATACCATTTAGATTAGGAAAACTATTTTTTAATAACCAGGGACTTCTTGTAATCAAGTGGTAGGTAATAAAGGCCTATCGCACTATGGTTGTGGGTTCGATTCCTGCAGCTTTGTCCGAAGCGACGGGTTATCGCTCAACCTGAAGGTTTTCCTTTTTCTAAAACTATAGTATTATAATATTCCATAAATAATCTTAAGAAATGTTTTAACCTTAAGCCATACTATCCAAAGTTCAACTTAATCCATTACAACCTTTATAGTTATCCAAAATACTTCTGTCCAACTCACAATCCAGATTTTATAAGGTAAACACAATGAAGATCCTTTTTTCCGCGTAATAACATGTGAACACCTTCATCATGTATTCTTTTAAAACACTGCAACATCTTGAATTACCAGAAATACTTATTTATTACATTCATAATCCCTTATTCCTTATAGAATACTATATATACTCCTTCTACCCAAAAAATGTATACAAATCATTAATCAGTTTCAAGGAAGTCAAGAATATCCAATATAATTTATCCAAATCAATCATGTATTATTTCAAAATCACTATCTCGGTATCAGAACCATTTTATGGTTTATCTTTCTCTCAGCCATACATTTTCCAAAAAATTGACCTGTTATGGAGTCACTTTTCTTAGTTCCACACAATCTCAAGTCCTTGATGAAATAGTACTGCAGTAAAATCCTTATATACTCCATAATTATTATAACCAGTACATCATTGATACAACAATCAAATGAAAAAGTTATTTAATAACAACATAATAACTCTAATCATTCCTCCTCATCTTTGGTAGTATCATAACTCGATTATTATCCAATAACATCATTTGGGTCATACTATGATGATTTGGACATTGGTTTGCGTAGTTTCATCACTCCTTGCAGATAAATCATTGTACATTTGAAACCTTTTTCTTACCCTTGCAGTCACGCACTTGGTGTCCTTTTTCTCCACACTTACATCAAACTCTCATTCCCTTCAAGCAAGTTCCAAGGTGTTTCTTCCCACAGTTATCACATATTGGAAAATTCTTCTTTTCCCTCATCCCTTTATCCATCATTCTCTCTTCCATAATTTTCTTCTCTTGCTTCCCTTCAAATCCATAAGACTCAGAGAATTATTTACTTATCTTATTAACACATGATACTATTTCTTAATATGTTGAGAAAACATGGGAGATTATTTCCCTTCTAAATTTTGGCTTAATACCGTAAAAGATATGATCCTTCTTACTCTTTGGATCATACGTATTGTTGGAGTTGACATCTATGCACCATTTCTATACAATGGCATAAACTAGGTTAGTTTATGAATTTCAATGAATAATTACAAACTTGTAAAATAATTAATGTAAATTTAACGGTTTATAGATATAATCCATAATCATAAAAAATGTTTTCTTTGAGGAAGTATATACTCATAAACCCTTCATAATGGTTTGTAAAAAATGAGAATTATCCTAAGAATATCCCCCAGGTGTGTCGTAACCAAGAGTGCAGTAAGGCCCATTGTTGTGAACCAGTTACTGTTCGAGTCTAGCTCAAAGCGGTGTTTTCGGGTTTTACCCCTAGGTAAATTTGTGCCAGAGCCCCCTCTACCTGATCGTATCCAGACAGGGATGTATTGCTCGGAAAACTCACAAAATATCTATAATACCAAAATTCTAGGAAGTTATTCTATACTAATCCTCAAATTCTATCTTAGGGCTATGTGCTCTAATCAGAGTTTATATAAATATAGCTTCCAAGGTTAGTACTAAACTGCCTTTGATACCAACTGTAACGCCCCAACCCCAGTTACCTAGAGTCGGTTCATTATTACGTAACATTGGCTTGATCACAAAAGATCAAGTCTCGAAAGACCGATTAGTTTAGTATCCTTGAAAACACTAGATACATTCGTAAAAGTTAGATTAAATCATAAAGTTAAAAACTACAATAACATGGTCTCCATATACCACACTCATATCCCCTTATTACTATCCCTACAGGTCATTCATAAAATTCTTCTTCACATCCGGGAAAAATTAAAACATTGAAAGGGGTGAGCTCAGATGCTCAGTAAGGATAACAATATAGCAGAAGCTTTCTTAAATAAACATAAACATTTAAGGAAATGTATAACTAAAACAAAAACCTTTTAAACTTGAACTTCAGTATAATATGGCAAAAGTAAAATTAAATAATTTCATTTACTTATTCACATGGATATTCTACTAGTCGAATAATCACATGCAATATTAATAACCACTTTCATAATGATGGAATGCATAATTCTAGACTATCATAACCACGTAGCCAAAGCCTCATGCCAAGACTACAAATAATATTTTGTCAAGGCCTCATGCCAAGACACTAGTTTGCCTCATGAGTCCTACCGATGCATCGAGAAGCTATAGAGGGCTCTACCCGTCACTTATTAAGTCCAATTCATTCCTCATATGAATGGGTTTAAACATATCATAAACCATAACATAATCGCATCACATAAAACATGATTAAAGGAAACATAACATTTCCAAATTTCAATCACAATATATCAATACAACACATTGATATAATAAAAACATTATCAAAACCATTTTCAATACCAAAATAAAAGAAAATTAAAACTTGGTATTTATTTTTCATTTAAAAAAATTATGGCTTGTAGAGGAAGATGAAACCCAAATAATGGTCACTGTGGTGGAGAAGTCGTTGTCGCCGCATACGTATGACAAGAAAAACATTCCTTTTTTTCGTTTAGTAAAACACTTCAGGTAAAAAATATTCCTTTTGAATAAAAGTAAAATTCAAAGGGGTTTATACACCGTATAAAAGAAATTTGTGTATAAAAAAAATATGCCTCAATGAATGCAGATTGAGACGAAGTCCCTTACAAAGATCATTTTTTTAAATAAGATATATATATTATGTGTATTCACCATAATTACACATAAATAAAGTACAAATACAAGATAGGACATAATAATATCATGACATAATTTGAAAGTAGGAGATTAACCCAAAGAACGGAAATTGGGTTAAGAAGTTCCCTTACCTCGTATCCGACTTCACTCGACTATTCTTTAATCTCCTGAATAATAAACTATATTTAATTTCTACTTTCTTAAGAACCTTTTTCAAGTTCATTATTCCTTTTATATCACTTATTACCATGTTATGAACATTATGTAATTATTTAAGTTAATAACGGTTGTTTTGTCGATCTTTGGTACTTGAGTCCAAAATAAACTTATTATAATTACAAGTTGTTCATGTGGTAAAATATCCATTATATCTATAATTATATTGATGATTTAGATATCATATATATCTTACATATCCAGTATATACATTCATTTATAATATTACATAACATTTAGAGGTAAGAAATGAAATGCACCGTTCATGGAGACGGTAAGTCGTACGTACGCATGAACGCTACTTTCATTTTTATTTCATATTTAATGGAATGAAATCATAATTATATAAAGTTATATTATAATTCCCATATAATATCATATATAATATCATTTACTCCATCCTTTATATATCCCACATATGGCATTAACGATCTAAATCACTTTGAGGGGTCGGTAGTCTGCACTTCCTAAAATGAAATTATCACGTTTACCCATAATGGAAATCATAAAGGTATGCCATAAATTATAAATACAGAAGAATAAAGAAAATATAAACATAATAGATACCATATATAAATATATTTACATCTTAATTGCCACCATTAGAGGTGTTAAAAGAAGATTGAACAATCATCGTTTCGTGAGGCAGTATTTTGCCACCCACAGAAACAGTACGTTCATTAACCATTAGAAGAAGGTGTTTGTAAGTGTAAATAAAATACTTCTCATAACAACATCCTAGTATATTTAATACACTTGTGTGGTTACAGAAGAAATAAATAAAAAGATTTTAGGGGGTTGGAGAAGCAAAATAAAAGAAAAGGACATTAGAGAATACATTACCTTAAAATAGGGTAACTCTTTTTGAATTGAGCCAAAGGATTCCTTGGGAAGAATTATGCCCAAAGTGAGGCTTTTAGGAATAATATAGGGAAGTTGGGAGAGTATTTGGGCAGAGTTTGGCTGATCCAAATGGCTTTGATGGTGTGAGTAAGGTGGTAGAGGTGGGGGCCTTTTATAAGAGGAGAGGAGGGGCACTCTTGGAATGTCATGAAATATTACATTATTATGAAATGCTTTTCGGATTTTATAGGTACCAAAAAGTTATATTTCGAGGATAAGGTGATAAGGGTTCGAAATATACTCATCCAATATGTTTTTGACAAGTGTAATTCTTAGAATTTACATTATCTTTTCATTTTATTTAAATCGTTAATTAATGAGGTAATCACTGCATCATCATTGTGTCATAAAAAATTTAATTTATTTAATTTCTAAAAATTATAAAAAATATATAATGATCTAGGAAATCTTTTTATCTTTCCAATGAATATTTATAGTCAAAAAGGTAACTTATATAACCCCATGTAATAATTGTTTTAGTAAAACAACACATGTTTATGACAATTTTATTTTTACTTTAAATAAAAAGTTATTAATGTTATTTTCTTACCCAAGTGGCTCCATGGGGTCCCCAAGTTGACCCATGGATTTTCTTGGTTTTCCATGACTCATAAAATAAGTGTATGACAAGTTTCAAGATATTTTCATATTTTTATAATATCATTTTTCCTTAAATTTCACTAATTACCTTTAATCGCAATTAATTAAACTTAAAAGTTACTATTCACCAAAAAATTATTTTAATCCCATTGTACCACATTTTACTTCCTAATTACAACCATTTATGTCGGATTTTTGAAAATCAAATCACAGAAGTGGTAATGTTTCATTTACACAAAAAATTAGTTTTTAAACTACCACTTAGTGGTTTCACTATGCATCAAAAATTGAAGTTTTTCAGAAAAATACCAAAAATTCACCCTAAGATGTAATTGATATTCTTAATTCAAAAATGGTGTCTATTTTACAAAATTCCAAACATATAAGTTGCATTAATTAATTTTATAATTAATTCTCGTTGTCCAAACAAATAGCGTGTTTTTAAGAAACAATATCAATCAAAAGATTGACAATTGTTTATGTCCAATTTTAAAGTGAAGTTAATTATAATGACCAACATTGGATAAAATGGTAAAAATATATTCTAATTATACTTTAGAACCACTCAATTGTATAATTTATCACTATAAGTTATTTTGATTAAAAAAGTTGTTTTTAAGTATTTTTCACTATTCATTAAAAATTGGAAGTTCTCAAAAAAATACAAAAAATTCAACATAGGCTAATTTCGATATTCCGAATCCAAAAATGAAGTCCATTTTAAAATATGAAATTTATATAATTTCAAAAAGTGGGTATTACTATTCATAATGGCTATTTTGATTGGTCGCGGTGTGTTAGAATCTCAAACTTGCGTACAATGCAAGTTATTGCATTATTGTAAGAGAAGAGTATCGTGGAAGCTTGGGGTGTTACATTTGGATTGTGTTGATACTTTATGATAATTATACATGGGTCATTTTTGACATTTATGAGTCAACCCTGCCTCAATCTAAGGCATGGTGTGACCAGTATCACTCAAAATGTCTCTCTTTGTTTAAAATGGACAGAATTTTAAGTGAAAACAACAACTAACATACAGAAAACTGACCAAAAGCATTTGGATTATGTTGATACTTTATGAAAACATATACATGGGTCATTTTTGACATTTAAGAGTCAAAACTTCTTCAATCCAAGGCACGGTGTGGCCAGTATCACTCAAAGTGTCTCTCTTTTGTTTAAAATGGACAGAATTTTAAGTGAAAACAACAACTGACGACGGAAAACCAACCAAACACATTCATATTGTGTTGATACTTTAGAATAACAATACATGATTATTTTTTGATGTGTAAGATTCAACCCCACCTCAATCCTAGGCATGGTGTGACCGGTATCACTCAAGGTGTCTCTCTTTTTTTTAAAATGGAAAGAATTTTATGTGAAAACATCAACTGACATACGGAAAACTAACCAAACGCATTAGGATTGCATTGATACTTTAGTATAAAAATCCATGGGTAATTTTTTGACATGTATAAGTCAACCCCACCTCAATCTGAGGCACGGTGTGACTGGTATCACTCAAAGTGTCTCTCTTTTGTTTAAAATGGACTGAATTTTAAGTGAAAACAACAACTGACATACGGAAAACCGACCAAACATATTCGGATTGTGTTGATACTTTAGGATATCTATACATGGGTCATTTGTGAAGTGTATGATTCAACCCTACTTTAATACATGCCACGGTGTGGCCGGTATCACTCAAAGTGTCTCTCTTTTGTTTAAAATGGACATAATTTTAAGTGAAAACAACAACTGACATATGGAAAACTAACCAAACGCATTCGGATTGTGTTGATACTTTAGGAGAAAGATAAATGAGTAATTATTGACATATAAGAGTCAACCCCACCTCAATATGATGCATTTTGTGACCGGTATCACTCCAAGTGTCTCTCTTTTGTTTAAAATGGACAAAATTTTAAGTTAAAACAACAACTGACAAATGGAAAACCGAACAAACGCATTAGGATTGTGTTGATAATTTATCCCAATTTTACATGGGTCATGTGTGATGTGTATGAGTCAACCCTATCTCAATATGAGGCATGGTGTGTATGGTATCACTCAAAGTGTCTCTCTTTTGTTTAAAATGGAAAGAATTTTAAGTGAGAACAACAACAGACATACGGAAAAATGCCCAAACACATTCTGATTGTGTTGATACTTTAGGAGAACGGTCCATGGGTCATTTTTTTATGTATAAGAGTCAATACCACATCAATTCAAGGCACATTTTTACTGGTATCACTCAAAGTTTCTCTCTTTTGTTTAAAATAGACATAATTTTTAAGTGAAAACAACAACTAGTGTACAGAAAACAAACCAAAAGTAATTACCTATGACATAAGACACTTATACAAGCCTCATAGAGTCCTAATTAGTCCTTAGAAAATAAACCCCCATTAATAATTCATCACAAACCCTAAATATAAACCTTTATCCCTAGATTTCATAGTGAGGGGTGTAAACAAAGAGGAGAGGGAGAGGGAGAAGAACGAAAGGGAAAGAAAAAAATAGAGGATTTAAATTGGATAAATTTTCAAGATAAAGGGATCTTAGACTAAGTTTAAGGAAGGGGATGGGAGGAAATAGGTTGAAATCCATTAAATTATTCCATATCATCGGCAAATTTTATGGTCTGGTTGGGCAGTTTTCCAAACTGTTCACCAACTTTTTGGGAGCCATTGGATAAAAAATCCTCTTCTTCATAGTTTGGACAAACAGTTAACTAACCATGTTCTAATCGTTCAAAATGACTTAGTTAAACTATAGATCCATACCACATGGTTTCTCCTAACCGTGAACAACCCGTGTTTCTCACAACTCCTTCAAAAATGTAAGTTTCATGGTTTTTACTTGGATTCATACAACCCATCCTTTTCTTATGTATGTAAAACAGTAAAAGTTCAAAATGAATAGGAAACTTCCCCATGAAAGTGTACCCACATGGGTTCTTCTAAATTATTTCCCCCAATAAAAGCACTACATGACTACTAATCAAGAGTCTAGGATGGAAAAAATAATAATCATATATCTCCCCACCATTTATAAATTCTATAAATATCATGAAAAGAAGACAACACACAATAAGATAAAGGCATAAACCACAAGAACACATTTTCTTAAGTGTCCCAAGAATCACCCAAATCCATCTACCATGAGGAATATATAGGGTAAAATATCTAATTCCTAAGGAAACATATCCCAAAAGGAACTCAAAATCTATTAACAAATTCCATATCCAAGCCTGACATGAATCTTAACCACAAAAAACATGAATAATAACTCGCATGCATGCGTTAATCAAATTTTACTTAAGGTTGTGA
The DNA here is from genome assembly GCA_963277665.1 of Viscum album. Classification (NCBI taxonomy): domain Eukaryota; kingdom Viridiplantae; phylum Streptophyta; class Magnoliopsida; order Santalales; family Viscaceae; genus Viscum; species Viscum album. The sequence goes on from OY728141.1 coordinate 560,333,204, forward strand.
CATTGAACTCTCTCTATATATTTTATCTGAGGCAATGTAAGATATCATTTGGAGGAGATATTATTTAATGGTAACTTTTGATAATTATAATTAATAATTAGTACATCATATTAGGTATGGATTTTTTCCAATCGTTTGATCCCAAATTGACTACCACTGCATATTTTATCTGTGTGAAATGTTTGTTTGATATGCTGATTTTTTTTAAGGTCTTGTTTGGGTGTGCTACTACATAATTTCATGTTACAAAAGGCAGGGAATTTATCAGTGCTAAAAAAGTGATGATAAAAGAGCCCATTATCAGCGCTTTTTTAGCGCTGATAAAGGATCCCTTTATCAGCACATTTTTAGCACTGGTAAAGGTTTTCTTTATTAGTGCCTTTTTAGCACTGATAAAGGCACCCTTTATCAGCATTTTTTTAGCGCTGATAAAGTTTCCCATTTTGAGTGCATATAAATCCTGTTTTGTAGTAGTTTCGGTGATTAAATATCCTTCCAAAGTTATTTGAATAGACATAATACTAGGTCCATCGTGTCCAGGTGGACTGACTCCAGGATCTTCATCATCATAATTAGGATATTCTAATCCCAATTCAACAGATCGAGAGGACTTATAACCCTTATAATGTGCATTATATATAGGATATCTATGGGTACTCCAAATAATAAGATATCCTTCTAATCTATTCCTATATTCATCATATTCAATGGATTGATCCCATTCTGGATGATCCTCATAAGTTAATCTAACATCTTCATTAAGTTCTACAACCTCTATCTCTTTTTCATCTTACTCTTGAACTACTTATTCTTCTTTATAAAGAGATACATTATCATCTGAATACTCAAAAACCTCACCAGGTTGAAGACATAGATCTTCTAGATCCAAAGGTCTAATTGGATACTTTATAAGGTTAAATTGTTTATATAGTTTCTAAGGGTCAGACACCCATTATTGTTTACATGGATTCTGTTTGACTTTAATTTTCTTAAAAAATCATTTGGGTAAAACAAAATCTATCAGAAGTAGTTATATTATCCTTCCCCTAAGGAGAAAATCCTTTATATTCTAGAAAAGTAGAAATTAACTTAAGAAATGGTAAGGAAATAAACCATGAAGCTGGTTTTCATAGCTCAACCATGTGTCTCATAACATATATGTAAAGTTTTATTTGAACACCACTCCTAATAAAAAACAATAAAAACATGTTCTAATGTTTCGGGATACTAATGTATCATTTTCATGGGCTGAATAAATTTAACCAAGATCCTACATTCAATACTAAACTCAATAATAGTGGGTTTTCTTAGAGAACCATTCCCAGTGATCTCATCCAAGGCATTCTAAAATTAAAAGTGTTGATGATTAATAGGATATTAACTTTGATAATCATTATATTCTACATTGTGCAGAACACCCAAACACTTTTCCTAGTTCTTTGAAGAAAATTTATAAACTTCACCATTTATCCTTGATTTTACTATATCTCTCTTATCTCTAGGGAAGAAATCAAGTTTCACAAAAAACTCCTTGATTAGATTCAGATAGAAAGGTATAACATTTTCTTTAAACCAATTATCCTTTATTCCTAAAAGGTTTTCCAAACCAATGATTGTCTAGATTTCAACCATTGAGCATAAACTTCTTTTTACACTAAAACTTGATAATCAAAAAGATTCGGATTTTTCGGCTTTACTAATTCACTCGAGCTAGATTTCAAATTCTTCAAAGGAGGTGACTAATTAGGAAATTTTGTTTCCATAAATCGCTTCATCCTCGGTATTTAGATTCGATTCGAGATCTTGGAATGCTTGAAAATAGGAGGTAAAATAGAGAGATTGGAGATAGAGATAATGAGTGGTTTGTGACGACAGAAAATGATTCTCTCAAAAGATCTTTAAAATATAAAATAGATCTAAAGGAAAATATAGGTAACTATTCATATTTTGATTCTAATTTTAATTTAAATTATTTAGGGATTAAAATAATAATAAAATTAAATTTAATCCAAACAAAATATATTTCTGAAAAAAATCAAAATAAATAGACACAATAGTTCGGAAAACTATGGATCTATAAATAACATAATTACTATAGGAATTCTGACCATATAAACAAAAAATCATGGTCAGACAACTAATCGTGTAAAAAAACTTCAAGATTTCTTCCAAAAAATATTATAGAATAAGAGTTAAAAATTTAACATAGAATTTAATATCTAAAACTAAATAAAATAAATTATACATAATTTATCATTTCCATTTCATTTCTAATATAATTTAATCTGTCAATATTCAAAGGATTTGTAAATATATCAATAAGATGATGTTTAGTACTTATAAACTCAATAGTTATATCACCTTTCTAGTAATGATATCTCATAAATTGATGTCATATATAAATATGATTTATTCTATAATGTGATATAGTATTATTATAAATATTAATCACACACTACACTAAATTAATAGTTTAGAGGTGGTTTTTTAGCAACGGTTTAATAAACTACCACTAAAAAATTTCGATAATTTAGCTGCGGTTTTTTGAAAACCGCTGCTAAATTTTATCCATTTATTGAAAAAAAAGACACTTTATCCTGATTTACCCCCCCCCCCATTCCCCAAGAATCCCCCTAACTGTCCCTCGAGAACCCCCTACCCCGAGCCCCTGACACCGTGGAATTTCCCCCTTCGCAGTTCTCTGGTCATTTCCCCCCTCACTAGTGCTCTAGTTTCCCTCAACACCCCCCCCCAAGACATCATCAGTGCTCCAGTTTTACCTGATCCCCCTATCTCTAGAAATCTTTGGAACTTCATTTTCCACTAATCCTCTTAAACCCTCTCCCTCTCCCTCACTGGCACTCTGGTTTCTCTTGAGCCTCTTTGTACCTCTCCCTAAATGTCTATATAGTTTACCTTGAGCCCCCCCCCCCCCCCACAAGCCCTCAACCTCTCCCTCTCCGCCTGTAGCATCTTCTCCCATGAGCCATCCCCTCTAGTAGTTCATCAGGTAACACCTATACTGGGCACTCCCATGAATTAGGGCATGGGATTTTAGTATTCACTTTTATTTTGGCTCTATCTTAATCCATGGATGATATAATCTTCTAAACACTTGTATTCATTATAATATAGTAGCTACATAGGCTTTAATTAAGTGAATATAAGGTAAGAATTAGGTTTTTCTTACTGTATTTGTTATCTTCAACTTCTAAAAGAGTTTACCTAATTCCAGTCCCTTGATAGGTGGTTAAGATTAGCTTTTGGGTGAACCATTCATGGTTAAATGATTTTTTGGACTCTTTCATGGTTTTTACCATCCAAGATCAATTTTTATTTCAAATAGATATTACACCAAGCCCCAAACTAAGGGGTCCTGAAATAGTTAAAGTTGAGGGCATCCCCTATGACTAGGTTCACACCCTCAGGTTTCAGACAGTTAAAGGAGGTGATATGAGTACTAATGGAACTCTGGTCCACCAAAGAGGCCAAATAATTCACGACCTTGTTACCCTCATTCCAAGTATGGGAGACTCGGATGTTGGTGCCAAGAAGGTCTCTACATTTATGAACAGTATAGGCTATGGACCAAGGATAAAAACCTTTCCTGCTCAGATAATCATAAAGGACCTTAGAATCAGTTTCCACTTAGGAGACTTCCAGGTTCTCTTGTTTGCAAATGGTGATCCCAGTGAGCATCACTTTGTCCTCGGCCTGAAGTGAGGTGACATTTCCATAGAATGATGAATAGGCCATAAATACAGTACCCCCGGAATCATGAACCACACCCCACCTCTAATTGCACCCATAACACTGGACCCATCCGAGTTCAATTTTAAACCTACGGCAGGAGGGTGCCAACAAACCCAATTCCCAAGTGGCTTATCAAACAAGTAAATGGAGCTCGATTCCTAACATAAAGAAGCAGTAAAGAGGGAGCACCCAGCCAATTAGGGATGAGTGGGGCCATGTACTCCAGAAGGAAGTGATTCATCTTTATGATGGACCCCTCCAAAGAGACTTGGCCATCGAATCTGGCATGGTTTCTCCACTAATATAGACTCCAGCACCCATAATTATAGATCATCTCCTGAGCCATTCGTTCCTTACCCTCATCCAATGATCCATGGAACCATATGTCTAGGAAAGGATCGTCCTTGAAATCCTAAGAGGATAGGGTTGTTAGGCCACCAAAGGCGGACCATACTTCCTGATCCCATTCCCCTTCATGGAAGATATGATGAGAACTCTCCTTCCACCTATTGCTACAACAATAGAATCGAGACTCCATAATGATTCCAAGCTTCTTAATATTCTCGTCAGTGGTAGTGGCCTAATTCCTAATGTGCCAGGATAAAAAATTATACTCAACATGAATATTTTTACACCACAGCACCTCATTCCATCTCCCATGGGTCACTTGAGTAGAAACCATCCTTCGAAAGTCCCTGGTAGTGAAACCTCCCAAGGGATAGGGATTAAACAAGAATTTTTCTAGCTCAGCATTGAAGACAATGGCCTCTAGTATGTATTGTTTCTCCTCATCCAGAACCACTTTTGTAAACATCAGATAGAGGCTCGCTTCCCTTATCGAGATCAGAGGCACAGGGAAATTGGGGAATCCTATAACAGACCCTACCCAGTTGCAACTCCAAAATGGGATGTCCCCCGTTCCAACCATCCAAAGAGAGCTTTGTTGAAGAGACTAAAACAGATGATAGATAATTGACTAGAAGGGAGAGACTTGGCCATGAACCACCTTTTGTTCCCACAAATGAAAGACATGAACCTGCCCCAAAACATTTGATCCTCAATAATATCCCACGCAAGACTCACATGCATGCAGTGGAGCATTCTATATAGACTCCTCACATTGATCCCTCTATCGGAAAAGGGTCTTTCCAGCCAATCCAATGAATCCCAATGCATCTTTCCTTCTGAAATGTAATCCCATATGAAACTAAAAATAACCTTTTCAATTATGGTTATGACTCCTCATGGAACATAGATGGAATCCAATGAATGCATGGGAATGGTGAACAACATGTTGTTAACCAGAGAAATGTGTCCCCCGAATGAGAGTAAACAGTTCTTCCATTTGAGAATGCGGCTCATTTCCTGTTAACAATCTGATCGAAGTCTTGAACCCAAAGCCAACTTGAGGAGATGGGTGTGCCTAGGTACTCTATGGGAAAGAAGACATATTGCGTGTTGAGATGATTTCATAGGTAGGAAAACATCTGGGAGCTCACCAATGAGAGATGAAACTATTACTTTTTATGTTGCTGATAATTTTCTTTCTCTAGTAGCAATAGGCCCCCATGATGTTATTAATGCATCGAATAGAGTCCATGCCTCCATTCATGAAGATGATTGTATCATCTGCAAACATTAGGTGGGTTATAGGTGGGATACTCTATAAGCCTAGAAGTATCCAACAGAGAGGCCATGGTTGATGAGACGACTGAGAATGTCCTGCACCAGGATGAAGATGTTGGGAGATATCAGGTCTCCCTATCGAAGGCCCCTCATCACTTTAAAAAATCCATGATACTTCCCCAAAAAGGAAACTTCCAACCACGACGAGTTGAAGCTCCTATAAAGGAGGTCTAGAACCTTTTCTGATAACCACGTAGCCGTTAAATCTCTATTAATAAAACTCCATTTGAGATGATCGTAGGCTTTTTCCTTATCTAATTTGATCACCATGTTCGAGCCATGATAATTGACGTTAATGTATCTCATCACCTCCTGTGCCAGTGAAATAGTACCCTGAATGGATTGGCCCCTGACAAACCCATGTTATTCGATGGAGATGCACTAGGGTAGGAGAGTAGACAGTCTCTGGTTTATCACACTCAATGGAATCTTATAAGGGAAGTTGCATAAACTCATTTTCCAATAGTGAGACAAAGAAGAAGAGTTCTTTATCTTTAGAATGAGGCACAAAGTAGTCACACTAGTAACTTGAGGCAAGATCCCTCTATAGAAATAGTCTTGAATCGTTGTTGTGATGTCCCCCTTAACCACACCCCACACCCCTCTGTAAAAATATCCTAGAAAACTATCCATTCTAGGTTCACTCTCGGGGTTCAGATTCATCATCGCCTTATAAATTTCTTCCTCGTTAGAGATCGCCTCCATGCTAATGTTATCCAGGTGAGAAAACAGAATGGGAATCTCCTCCCAGAAATCCACAAGGATGCTGGGAAAACCATCGGGCATCCTCGGGTTAGGACCAACTAGAAGGTCTCTAAAGAAGTTTGAACCATACCCCCTACAATATATTCATCCTCAGTGTACGTCTCATCCTCAAGAATAATGTTGGGTTTGATCTTAAAATTCATTTATTTGATTAAAACTTGGAAAAATGATGTGTTTTTATCACCCTGGCATAGCCATTTCACCTGAGATATCTCATGATCCATACGCTTCTGTTTAAGTATCAACTCCACCCAGAAATATTTCTTTCCAGCTAAATCTTCAAACATTGAGTCACTCCAAACCTCCTCAAGACTGGATTCCATGTTATAAATACTCTGCTTCAATTTTTCCACATCTTGGTCGAAGTTAGGGAGCACTCTATGCTATTCCTGAATCCCACACTTTAGCCGCCGGATTCTTTTATGGATGGCCACCCAGGTATGCTTGTGCGTAGGCTCTCCCCACATTTCCCTAATAAGCTAATGATACACAGGATAGTGAGGCCACTGATTGTAGGACCTTAAGCAATCCAGATAATCCTGCCCAGGAGAAAGAGAAACCAACAAGGGGGTGATTGGATATACCCCAGTCAAGGTGAGTAACCTTAGCATTCAGAAACATGCTTATTCTTGATGAGTTGGACAAACATCGATCGATTCTGCTCTATCTTCATCTGCCACACCCCTGGTTATTCCACAAAGTAAAACGGGCTCCTAAGTACCCCAGATCAAGAAGACCCTTTCCCTCAATGAAGTGTGAAAACTACAATCTTTCTTTTTGGGGAAAGGCCCCTCTCCCTTTCTTCTTCCAGGGATCAAGGATAGTGTTGAAGTCCCCAACCACAAACCATGGGAGATCATACGGATCGAATAGGCCAAGTTCATTCCACAATCTCTGATAGGCCATGACGTCACAGCTTCCATAAAAAAATGAAACGTAGAAGATATCCATTTCCAAAGTCACTTTAGAGGTAATAAATTGGTCACTCATGTTAATAATAACCAAAGAAACCTTTTTATTCCAGAAGATCCAGATGTGTATGTTGATCAAATATGCTCGTATGGAGCCATGCAACTTCACCTTGTGGCTAATCTCCCTGATCTTCGTTGGGTTCTGCTTATTCTCAAGTACAACCAAAATAGAAATTTTGTGTTTCTTAACTTAAGAGACAATGAAATCAGACTTCACTCTAGAACCCACACCACGTGCATTCCAAATAAGTAGAGATAAAATTAATCAAAAAGGAGCATAGATTTGGCCCCAGGCTTTGCATGGTTTTTAAATGTTTATCATGCTATGTTTATTAAATTACATGTCTTTTTTCTATCATATACTTTCTTAGAATGATTATTTCTTTGTTATGCATAGTGAAGTATGAAATGATAGATAATCATTATTTTTTCTATTGTTCATAATTTACTAAAGTGATATCATTGTTTTATTCCATTCCATAATTTCTAAGTTTATCATGAAACATTCAATTTGACTTATTGTCCATGTTGATAAAGTTGAATACATATATGTTGTTGTTTATGAAACCACAATCTCTTTTATTCATATTATTTATATAATGTCTTATATAATATTTTCCATGCTATTAGTATGTATTTTCAATGGCCTCTACCATATCTCATACTTTTTTTGGTTTCTTTCAAGTATGAATTGGTTTTTTTCTAGTCAATATCTTATTTTTTATTTGTAATTATTCTAGTGTGAATTAGACATTTCCTATGAGATATATTATCCTTTTTATTCAATTCCATGTGTATTATTTATATTGCAATTAAGATTCCCCAGTGGTCAGTTATATCATGTCTTGGTCATTTTTTATATTTCTCATAGTATTCCATTATTTTTAGTTATTACATGCCTTATACTTATCATGAACCTAAGAACATGAATCAATTCATATTTTTGTCTTTAAATGGTTTTAAATGGTTTAATGACTTGGAATAGAACTAGGTCACATTCCAACTGGTTGTTAAAATTTCCAGTGGCTTTTCTAATTGTAATTAAATATTTAAAGGGGTGTTCGAAACTAGTTTTGTCTTTAAAATGTGTGTGTGTTGTTTTAGAGGCATCCCTTAGGAATTTAAGGTAGTTAACCTTTAATCTTTTTTTAAATGGTTTTGAGACCATAATTCTCAAGGTGGGTTGAAATGTTTTTAAAAGGTGAAAGTTTGGTCTTAAGAAATAGGTGGTTGACACCAGTTGAATTCCTTTAAAGAGTGGTATCTTACCTTAAAAATTGATTTTATAGAAATGGTTATATTTATAAATTGATTTTCAATTCAAAGTTTGATAAATTATTTTCAAATAACATTACTCTTGCTTCTATTTTACATAATACCATCCATGATTTATTTCCTTTTTTTATATTGAATTTTTTAGTACTTATATGACTCTTCTTATAACTACTTGGTTTGTGTTTTTTTCACTTCCATTTATCTATTTTCCTAATTAGTAATACTTATGTGTTTTATTTTTTTAAGCAAAGTGTAGGCACATTGTGATATATATGGATAAAAGTTGGATCACATTACTATGGAACACACATTAGTATTCTAAGGTTTTACAGGAGTTTTTAGATTTTTTAATTTCCAATCGATCTGTTAATGAGATAATAATATTTCCATATCATAAATGTAAATTTAAAATATGTTTGAAGATACATTAAGTTTATGAAAACTTTATATTGAAGCAATTCTCTACTACATATTTGTGTTGGATTTGGCATGGAGAACTGAATGTTACAGAAATTTTGAGTACTGATATCAATAAAAAATGAGCTACCAACTTCATAGACAATGTAAAATGAAATGAAAAAGCCTTATAAATGATACTTTAGTCATTAAAATACAAACAACATCAACATCAAAACATATCAAAACAACTAGTTGAGGCTACTATAAATAGTAACTTGACAAGTGATGTTTTTAGGACTATAGGACAACCAAATCAAGATTTTAAAATATCATTGGATACTTCTCTTGATTTTGTATATACTAATGTAATAGATAAGTTCATTGATCATAAAAATTTGTTTCATTATCTGGTTGATGACAGAAATAAAGAGTTGTATAGTGGATGCTTGAAATATTCAAATATTTCTTTTCTACTAAAGTTGTATCATATCAAATTCCTATGAGGAATTAAAAATAAGGTGATTTCCATGATATTTTAATTTTTTCATAATTAATTTCCCAAATATATAAACACAGAATTCATTAACCCCATGAACAAGGCTGGAGAATTTGTCACACCAAACGGTATCACATCAAACATGGAGTTCCCAAGACAAAAAATAAAGAAAGCTTTAGGATATCCCCATACTTTACATGCATCTAATGATATCTATACAACAACTCGTTCTTAGAGAACCAACTTTCACCCATTAGTTGATCGAATAAATCATCAATCCATGGAAGAGGATAGTTTTTCTTCACTATCACTTGGTTTAAGTAATGATAATCGATATAAAACCGCAAAATGTCATCAGCCTTCTTCACAAAAACAATTGGTGCACACCATGGTGACACACTTGTCAAAACAGAACATCACTACAAAAGACCATCAATTTGTATACACAGCTCTTGAAACTCATAAGGTTTTATCCTAAATGGATACATCAAGATAGTATGCATTTTTAGCTATAATTTGATCCCAAAATCAATCTCTCATTAAGGGGGTAACACTACAACCTCCTCTATGAAGACATTAGGGTACTCTTCTATAACCATGGGAAATGTCAACTACTAAACTTCCAATGAACTCAACATCAGCTCATCCATAATGGATGATAAGGATTGAACGCACCTCTGGACCATCTGAGGGTCTAGCTCTCCAACAAACATTTTTGGTTCTCCATCAACATTGAAAAACACAACCTACCTCATGAATAAATCCAATATATCCTACACCGAATACAACCAATTAATTCAAAGGATGATGTCATATGGTTTTATCCGTAAAAATAATAAATATCCCTAAGAGTGGTGTTTCCCTATCAATAGCTTAGAGTCTCTAAATAATTCAAACAAGTCATCTTGACCTCCTACTAGCGTAGTCAAGGCCAAGGGCATTGGAAGTCTCTCTACCTCAAGTCCTAAATTAGGGAAAAGGGCAGATGATATGAAATAGTGTGTCACTACTAAGTCAAAAAAGGTATGTACCTAAGTAGAAAATAAGAAAAGGGTACCTAGAACAATGTTTGGATATCCCAACGCTGGTAAAACTAAAGTATTAAGATGACTATGACCTACTTCACAGCCTTTCTGACCCTACTGATGACCACCCCCATAGACGCACTCTGCTCTCTGAGGATGAGGAGCATCCTAGGGCTATTCTATACCTACCACAACTACTCTCTGCTAATAAAAAACTAGAGAAACCTACTACTAATGCCTCATCTGGAACTTCCTTAGTAGAAGAACCTGGAGTAGAACAACTGGCGCATGAGGACCACTCAGAAAGGTCGGTCACTCTCACCAATGATGACCTCAACCACCAAAATAAAAACATGCATCTCATCCCATAGCATAGTTCTGAGAGTCTCCGCCCCTAAAATAAATAAGACGTTGAAGGTTGGGACCTACCCCTGGATGATCGGGAGCTCTTCTATCCTAACTAGGAAACTCAGACCATAGCTCTGCTTTGTGATGGATCCGGACAACTCCCCTCTCATGACGATATGGTTTTGGATAATGTCCTCTAAATGAACTCTTCTCTTTCCATTACTTAGAGATATGTCTTTATCACAAATGGGGTGACCTGGAACTAGATATATAGGTGAAAATCCTCCTCAAAATGCCTTACTATGGCCTCCTCATATGAAAATAGGTCTGAATCATATTACATGAGGTTCCTAAAATGGATATCAAACTCTCATACACTAAAAATCCCCTACTGATGGGTAAGAAACTCTCAGTGACTATTTGAATTCATGTTCAAATAAATAAACTCAACTCCAAACTATTCTTGGAACTCCTCCCATGAGACTTTAGACTCCTCGTGATCTCTGAAGAACAAGAACCACCACAACTTTGCTTCCCCATGCAGCATCGTCACAACCAACAATACCTAATGCTTCTTCTGAGTATGGATCAAACTGAAGGCTATCTCAACCTCCTCCAACAAGTATTTTGTGACTACATCTAAAACAGTTCCCTCATACTTCCAAAGACTCTGGCACTGAAACTCTTGGAGTGTCCTCCTCCAAGTATCATTTTCATCAACCTATACTCTACGGTGATCTGGTAGCATATCTTTCTAAACATCTTCTGTGAAAACCTGATGAGGACATCGACATGGATCAATACTTGTGAAATAATAAATAGTTAGTGATCCTAAACCATGAATATGGAAGACCTTAATATTAATTAACTATTTTATTTTATTCTTTTTGGGTTAACCTATCAAAAGGTCTACCCATCCAAACATAGGCATAAAAATGAATGATGTATGATCCTTTCCTAGGTCTCTAACCTGAAACTAGTATCACATAATTTAGTATACACTATAAGATTAAAGTTATGTGCATAAGATCATAGGGTGACCTAAATACTCATGTCTCATCTAGTCTCCCATGTTTACATCTCTTTATAAACTTAGCTGATACCATTTCCCTACCATACCATGCACTCATTTGTGCCTAACTCCAAACTCCATCCTATCCCTCAACTTGGCCTCTGATGCCACTTTCTCATGACCCCCTCTCCACAAATTGTACCCATTCTAGGATAGAAATGGGAGAAGAGAGATAATGATACTTGATTCTCACCTTCAGTAGACCCTGGGTTGGAGACTAGAATTGAGGGTAAAGTAAACACACATATGGGAGTCATTTTCCTCTAGGAGAACACATGTGGAAGAGATAAATAAGATAGACACCAACCAACACCTACTCATACTACAATATAAATTAAAACCCAAGTAAAAAAATGTAATTCCATCCAATAACTACTATAACTAAAAGGGAAAACTTTAAGTACCAAAATAAAGTAAAGACGATAGTGACCATGAAGCTCCAATAGATCCTGAAAACCCCCCAAGCTAGTAGTAACCATCCTGATCTCCAACCTACACTAATTGACTTAAAATAGTTTGTATGTATATAGGGTGAGTATAATAGTATACTTAGTGGGATCCTCCCCATAGCCTCTCATGAAAATGGTAAAGAAAGCATGGTAAAGTAAAGTGAACAGAAAGTGAAAATAACTCATCCCCTAAATAGGTATACTAAGTTCCAAACTGTACCACATATACTCTCACCAAGTATCGCATGTGAGAGTATATAATATAATAAATAATATCAAGGATACATTGCTACCAATTCCCTATTGGTTTTTCTCTCTTCCCCAACATCACTCGTCCTAAGAACCTCTCTCTAAAAAGGTTATCCCACAAACACTTGGGTGAATAACCAAAACATGCACCTCATGCAACACACCACCATGTCCATGTAACCAAAAGTAACCAGGTCATTTACAAGATCCACCACACCCCGCATAACATGTATCATACATTAGGTATTATACCTCAAGCCATCACATCGCATACACCGAGTAAGGATCTGCAAGCCATCACAGCCTATACACATTATACCTATAGTTTTCCTTAGGAAACTATATCCAAAATACATGTGTGTGAAATAACAACAATCCATTACATCCCTCTACACACATATATAGGAAAAACTAATCATTGTGCATACTAGAATAAGTAATTACCAAGAGAATAGAGCAGGGCCAAATGGGGTAGTTAGTCATCAATCCTCTTACCAGGATTTTGGGGAAAACACTCCCTAGGGATCAGAATCCCTGGGGTGTCAGTTTCCCTAATTGATAGGGTGGAGTATCATATAAAAACACAAAATGTACATGATATAATATAGCTCACAACCACACTATGGTTATAACCTAGTCTCATACTCAACTGTAGCTAATGTCTCTTGGACTCCCGACTACCACTACTAAGACCAGATATCCTATAAGCACATAAACATTTAAAGAGATACATTAAGTAACTTTATACATTTTTAGCCATTTAACTTTATTTTAATTAATTCCTTAACCATTAATTAACTATTAACAATTCTACATTACATTTCATTAGCATCACAATAAAGATCCATGTCCTCCAGTCATAAGTAAACTGAGTCCACAACTTCTCTGAATTATAACCTCAGTATTGCATCCCAGCAAGCTCCAACCCCATGGGTTAAACATTGATTCATTTATTTAACAACATTAATTTATATATTACCATTTATTTTAGTAAAAAATTCTAAGCTACCAAACACAAGGGGATTAACATGGTGAGTAGGTGAATTACCCACCGAGTCTTCTCCACCTATAGAAATAGCATAGACTCATACAACCATGAGAAGTTAAACAGATAAAATATGTGGTATACCATGTGCGTATTCGCATCTCTTGGAAGGAGAGTAAGAAAAACCATAAACCTTAAGTAGTGGGGAAAGAAAAATAGATAAACAAAAACATGGTCGTCAGCCAAACAATTTATTTAAACAAGAATCCAACTTTCATAAGTACAGGTAAACCTAGCTTTGACTCATTCTATCATCTCTGGTGTCCTCCCCAACACCACATGCATATCCCAATGCATCTCACCATTCCAAGCATCAACTAATGCCTCAAAAACTGGGCCTCTCCACCCCACATACCACAAAAATCCTCTGGGATCACCCATCCCAGGCGCACAAAACATCCAAACCTCCCTGCACCACATACCAGAACAACCCTCCTATATCAGTCATTCTAAGCCCATGTCATATCACAAGAAGTAAGGAACAAATATAGAAATCGGGATCTTGGCCCTAAAGCAATGAATCCATCTCTCACACACAATGAGCTCTCACAACTCCAAAGCACAAGGCACTTGGACTTTACAATATAGTGGTAAACTCATGCCCTATAAGGCATTATCTTTTATCATACAATCATTTCCTATCCCATCTTGAATTAATCTATTCATTATTTATAGGTTCCAAATACAGGCAACCTAAGAAACACGCTATCTCAAGCTATCACAAATTAATTAAACAATTAATTTAATATGTCTTTAATTCTTTTATCAACAAGAACCAACATACTTTGGGTTCATTAACCAAATAATTTAAACATGCATACTTGAATAAATTTGATTATCATCAAATTACATAAACAAAAACCGGATTTATTAAACATGAATCTTTAATTCCTTAGCCAATTAATTATAAATTAATTATTGATTTATGTTATTTACCAATTCCCATAAAGAACAACATTCTAATACAAGCAAGGGATAGATATCACACTATCTATAAAATTAAGAGGCAACTCATTATCACAGTATAAACAATAACATCACCAAGTGATTGATACCGATTATTTAATCTAGTTAAAATACTTATTAGGTTAATTTCATTATGATACAATGGGATAAATCATGATAACTCTATGATTTCACATAATTAAATAGAGAAGAAATGAATCCCCTACCTCAAAAAGGTCATCAATATTATTCTCATGTGAATGGACCACACAATGGATCTTCGATCACTCCTACCACAAGAACTACATCCATCTGAGGATACCACAATATAACCACAACAACAACCAAGAGAAAACCCAATAGAACCATGGGTAAGAAAACTCTATCACATGGTGAGAAGATACAAAAGGAAATGAGATCAAATCAGGATAAACCTCTAGAAAATGAAGGAAGAATTCACCTTAGATCACCACTGATCACCACATATCTAATAAAGAAGCCCAAGGATTGATCCCCCTTGAATGGAATCCAAAACGATGAAGGTGATGGCTCTTAGACACTAGAAAATAAGAGCAGTTGTAGGGTTTAACAACCTGAGCATATTTAAATGTTTTAAAACATACAAAATCGAATAATTACATGATGTGTAATACCATTTTACATTGTGTAACTCTCAGGGTTTGGTTTCCAATGAAAAACACATCAACACTTCACTTAATTTTATTTTTCAAACCCTAATATATTACATGTCCTGAATACCTTTTTCACATCGTGTAACTTTTCATAATGTGAAATCCTCTTCTACTTCCATCATCTAGCAGTCGAACTCCTCCAGACTTCTTTTGAGCCTCCTCCGAGAACCCCAAGAATCAAAAACATGCAAAGGTTCAATCCATATAGATTTGTTCCCTTATATTATTCATACCCAATAATTCAATAGATAGTTTACAACTGTAAAATTTAAATAATAATATATATTATGGTTCATTTAAGCTCTATGTTTCAGGTTGTATATGATATAAAACATAGGGTTATTTTAATATACTAGGATGTTACAATGTGAATCTAAATTGATTATCTATAACTTAGAAAGATGATGATAATAAATAAGTATCATATTATTTATATTGATTACTTTTTTGATCAATTGTGAGGAGATCAATATTTCTCCAAGATTGATCCTCAATTTAGATAATATCAATTGATGGTTAAAAGTTAAAGAATAGCCAAGAAAACCTTCTATTCAAGGTTTTGACACTATTAATTTATAGTGATTCCATTTGATCTTACTAATTCCCTCACTATATTCATGGATTTAATTAATATAATCATTAATGATTGCCTTGATTAGTCTGTGGTAGTATTTATAGATGATATTCTTATATATTCTAAAAAAATGGGAGAATTAAGATCACTTTAGGATTATAATGAATACCATGAGAAAGGATAATTTTTATGAAAAAATTACAAATTGTGAATTGTGTCAATAGAAAGACTCATTTCTTGACTCATATAATCTCAAGACATAGTATATTGGTGGATACATCAAATATGGAAGTTATTAAACATTATCTCAATCTAACCATTGTGATTGAGAACCATAGTTTTCTTAGATTTACTAGATATAATAAACATGTTGTTAAGGATTTATCATGGATATATAATCCACTCATCAGGTTAACATAGATGGAAGTTAAGTTCCTTTCAACCGATGAATGTGAATAAAATTTTAATAAACTAAAGAGAAGGTCAGTTGGTGCACCTATGATCACACTACCTTGCAATCTAGAAGGGTTTTTATTTACAATGATGCATTTAATAAGGGGTTTGAATTTCTTCTTTTGTAAAATGATATAGTGATATCTTATGCCTCATTCCAATTGATGTTTCATGAGAAAAATTACCCAAATCATTATTTAGAGTTATCGATGGTAATATTTTCATTAATGATATAGAGGAAATATCTTTATGTAGAAATGTGTGACATATATACTGAACATAAAATATTAAATTATATATTTACCAAGAAATTTTTGAAAATGCATCAGAAAATATGGTTGGAGTTGATTAATGATTATGACTTCTTAATACATTACCACCCTAGGAAATAAAACAAAGTGGTTGATGATTTAAGTAGAAAGGATCATGCTATTTTATCTTTGATGAAGATAAAAAAGGATTAAATATGTATGGATTTGAAAAGGATATACCTTTAAATATTGAATTAATGGGATATATCTTATCTTTACCAAGTGATTGTTCAACTATATATCCACGTGAAGATTAAAAAGGCATATAATGATGATGTAGAGTTGAGAAAAAGGTGAGAAATATTCCTGAGTTCAACCTTAATTGTGATGTAATAATATGTTTTAGGAACTGAGTATACATATATATCATCAATACCAGACATGAATAAAGAGTTATTTGAAGAAGCACATAGCTCAAAATTATCTATTCATCCTTGAAGTATGAAGATGTATAAGGATATAAAAGATTATTTCTGTTGGGGCAACAAGAAGAGGGATATTGAATATTATGTATCTCAGTACTTGGTATGTCATAAATTTAAGGCTGAGAGATGGAATTCTAATGGAATGTTATGACCATTACCCATGCTATAATGGAAATGGAAAAACATCACCATGGATTTTTTTCATCGAACTCCCCAAAATGTTTAAAGACCATAATGATATTTGGGTTGTAGTTGATCACCTTATGGAGTCATCACACTTTGTTATTATTAGAGAATATTTCACTCTTGATTAGCTTTTTAGGATTTACATTAAGGTAGTGGTAAGATTTCATGGAGTACCACATTCTATTGTATCTGTTTGAGATCTGAGGTTTATTTGATATGCACTTATATATATATCATATATGATATTATATATATATAAATTTTATGTTTAAATAATTGAAATAATAAATATATATTTATTTGATATATATTTATTTTACCCAGATATTTTTATTATCTATTACAATCTGTTATGAATGGATTGGTTGGATTGAACGCTCATTGAATATGATTTAATAAATTATGAAAATAAATTTACATGGAAACATTAATATAGATGATGTGTTTTAATTTAATGAAACATTTCATGGATGGATATATAAGGATATGTGATCCCTCTTATTTTAACAACCCAATTGTGAGAAATCCTTCTCAATTCTCTCTTCCTCCCATACTATTGTTCATCATCTGAGATGAAGGTGATAGAACCCCTTTAGAATTAAGGTATCCTCATGATAAAAACATAAATCCATTGGTTAGTGTAACCCCCACAATGTTGGGGTTCTTTTGTTCACTTCTTCATGATCTTCATAAAGCATTATTCTTCATCGATAAAGAAGAAGACTGTTGTCATTGGTGATTTCCAGCTACATTGTTTATACAGTTTATTTACATGTTAATTCTCTAAGATAAATGCTTCTCTGTTTAGGTTTCATTACACTGCATATAGTCATATGATGATCATAAAAAAACATAATTTGTATCATAGGGTAGGCTTCATTGAAAAATCAACACAATTGTTGATTTATGAAAAATACATTTTAATAGTAAAATGATATTTTTCAAGCCTAGAGAAAATATATGAAAAGTTCATATATATTACCATTATTTATGAAATTAAATAAAGTGTTTATTTTAATCATCATGATTCAATTTTGAATTGAATTATATTATTTATAAATTTATTATAACTAAAGAAAAAGGTATTTTGAAACATTTATATAAATTTATAAAAGTGTTTTATAAATTAATTAACTATAAAATGTTTATGGTTAATTGAAAAATATAATTTTTTAAATGCCTTTTGAAAAATTAAATGGCATGCTATAAGATATAGAAACAAATGGTTTATTTAGAAATAATAAAAGGTGATTTATTAAGAGTTTATAAATTCTAGAATATATGATATTTAGATTATATAAAAATGTTTATATAATAGATATTGAATTATAATTGGTTTATATTTTGTGAGATATCATATAAAGGTTTATATTTTGTGAAATATCATATAAAGGTTATATAATATAAAATGTGAAAGGGTTCATATTGAAAATAATATAAAAAATTTATATTCTTTCGAATTTATAAAATGCTTATAATTAGCATTTATTTATGAATAATTCATAAAATTTTATCTCTTGTTTAAATATTATAATTGTTCATTTATTTAAAAGTTATTCCTGGTTATATTCAAATTTATAAATTTTTTATATTATGAATAACTGTATGAAAACGTTTATATGATAAATTGCTTCAAGAATGGAGCCTTTAGTATCATTCTAGGTTTGATATCATAAAATTTAGTTTTCATATAACTTGACATTGATTTGTAATTTTTAGTTATGATCTTGGGAATCATTGTTGGGTATAGTTTTTGCATATTTGGGGGGTAGAGTTTTAAGGAATTGAATTATCTCTTGAGTAAAGGCTCCACAGTTAGAGGGACTTTGGGTCAGACCACCTACTTTCCTAGAGTCTTGTCTTGGATAGGAAAGTGAATGGGGTTGGATATTTGTCGCTCCAGTCTTACTCATGAGGAGTTTTTTAGTCTAACATAACTTTATTATTTTACATGAAGTGTTAATATACCTTATTAATATGATGTGTTTTGATATGTATGGATATATTTGATTTATATTTTTGGGTGATTATCCTAGGCTTGTGTTTTTTGTAATGAGTTACACATTAATGTGGTGAGAATACATTAGTGGTTGGAATAGGGATTCCAAAACTAAATCATTAGAAGAATGCATAATGATAAATAGAATAAAAAACAAGAAGATAATTATTAAATAGGATGTAATAGTTATGAATTTAATATGAATATGATTTATATTAAATTGGTGGGACCTTAAAATAAAACTACACAAATACTAAGTGTGAGATTGCTTCTAAAGAGACACTTATCATGACCTCTATCTTCCAACTAGGTAGGTCATGTTAAAGTTGGGTGTCTCTAGATTATCTTATGTAAGGATAGAAACTAATCAGCGACTTTCGATTATTATTTGGGTGGTTCATACTAAAGTTGGGTTCCCTTGGATCATCCTTTGTTATATTTTTTTGTGTTTTCTTGGGTTTATAGCTGGGATGCCCCAAAAGGATTAGGTTACTCGGGGAATAGAGTTGTGAATAAATGTGATAGATTTCAATAAAGGGTTATCCAATAAACTATCCAAGATTTACAACTATTATAATTGGGATAATTCCCTACCTAATTGGATATGTTAGGTCCAATAATTCGGATACCCTGAGAGGGGGGTGAATCAGGGTATGACAGATTAAAATTTATTCCCCTTCAGATATTGTTTCATCATTAAACAAAACTCCCTTCTTTCTAATTCTTGTACAAAGTATGAAAAAAAATCATGCATGAGACACATAAAATTTTACTTGGTTCACCCTCACTAGGCTACATCCAATGAGTATACAACAGTGGTGTATCGGTGTACTAAATTCATTAAGGCTCACTACTAATAATGAGTATAATATTCAGGCTAGATCTTTTATGCCTAGGATCACTACCTTTACAAGGTTTAGGGTCTAATCACTGAATTCACAATGGTCACTCCTTATACCTCTTTCTCTGGCTCATTATCAGTGGAAAGGGTCATCGTCTTCCTCTTCCTTCACTCACTGCTCTTGGAAAAGAATATACTCACATTTTATAGACCTGTAGGTCAAACACAGTCTATAGACATGTAGGTCCCTTCATTTTCCTGAATTCATTCATTATTAACAATAGGTAGATGCTCTATTGAAGTTCCTTTTTCACTTGTAGATTAAGTCCACATTCCTAGTTATTGTTAGATACCGTAAAATAATTTCGCAAACTAACTTGAAGGGTTTTCAAGATTCCTTGAGAAAACCGAGAACCACCTTATTCTCTCATGTACTGATTACTAGTTTTGGTATGTGGAATGCCTCCTCTGTGTATTATTGCTACTTCTGCAAACCACTCTCCATCCACAAACTGCATCTTCCTTTGCTGTCGCGTACCACCTCCACGTACCAACTCCGCGAACCTCCTATGTGAATCACCCTCTATCTGTGAACTTTTATTTATTCGTGGACTACCTTCGCTTCTACAGGTCATCTCTCCTCTACATACTAGAATTCCTTCTCTACATACCAAACTTCCTTTATTTGTTTTACTTCCCTATAAAAACCTTCGGCATAATTGCTTCCGCATGAACCACTTCTCCTCACGGAATTCCTCCTTGCGAACCACTTTCGGATTTCACCGAATTCATGGAGAAAAGAAATGTTCTCTAATGATATTTGATCTCCTTCCTAATTGGTGGGTTTAATGCTTCCTATAAAGGAAAATATATTTTCAAAATCTTCTAATCCAATATTTATCAAATCTTGGATTTGGTACAACCTCCACCACATACTGATCCTCCCACCACAAATCACACCTATTCTAAGAACCATTTTTCCATTGTGGTCTGTGTACTTACCTTGCTCCTATGAGGCACCATTATCTTCTACCATCCCACGAACCATCATGCTTTCTACATATTGCACACCCTTCTCTGCAAACTGTTGTCGCAAACCATTTTCACCACTCTGCATATTGTTCTTTCTCCCTGATACAAAGTCGTGAACCGTTCCTGGAAATGGTACACAAACCATGTTCCAAGCTACAAGGTGACCTTATTTTGATGATTTTATTTGTAGTTATTCATACCATTTACTCCTATAATGAAAACCTTCCTTTTCCAAACACAAAATCCTGATTTTGAGGCCAAAAAATTTGTCAAACATTGGGAAACTGTGTCACCTTAAAAACTTGTCTTCAACAAACACTAAACATACTCATTTGCGATCATCTGGCTTTTTCAACAAGCACAATCACACCCAAAACATACCGAGAGGACACATTGAGGGATTTTTTCCTAACAATCTCCCCCTTTGGGTTTGTTAACAACTCTTCTCATAATAATTCTTCACATTTTGATAATTTGTTAAATCTCCTTCCTTCTTCAATTGGAATTCGCTTCTTGCGACTAAGATAGTGATCAGGGATTTACTAAACACATACTCTAAGCCCACATGAGCCATGCTCAGTGTGAGAAACAAGAGTATAATGAAAATTTCATCAATAAATCACTTCATTCTTGACACCAACTATTGAAACCAATAAACTTATTTCATCATGAACCTCAGCTGTTGTGATATGTAATCTTTGATCGACCACTTCTAGAATCATCATATTTAATAATCCCCCTAAGTTATAGCTCCTCCAAACAGTTTCATCTCAGCTTCAACTCCCCCTATCTCACTACTCAACTTCGTAGCTTCTGTCTATATCTTTTCTCCCCCTGAAATAGTCACACTTTCTCCCCCTTTTTCAACGAACCCAAAGGGCACTTCAATATTGTCTACAATAGGGTAAAGAACACATATTAGTACATTAGGGAAAACACATCATAACTCAGGGAGAGGGGTCCCACATCCACACTTTTTCAAGTGCATTAAATCCACTGGACTCCCAGATCTAGTCAATTCCTTTGAAATGCTTCTTTTGGTAGGTTCTTTGTAAGAATATATGAAACTTTTTTTTGTAGGTACATAATCCAACTTTACAAGCCCTTGCTTCACATTCTACATGATAAAATGATACTTGATTTCAATTTTCTTTTTCCATGAGTGATGCACTATATTTTTTATAAGATTTATAGCACTTCAATTATCATAATGGATTCCAATTGGATATTTCACTTCAATTTCCATATCCTCAAGTTATTGCTTCATCCACAATAGATGTGTTCAATCTTGAGTAGCCACAATATATTTAGCTTCTGTGGTGCTCAATTAAATAAAATCATGTTTCTTAGTTGACCAATAAATACACAACCCTCTAAGATAAAACTCACCTCCTGATGTTTATTTCCTATCATCTACTGATTCGGCCCAATCTGTATTTGTATATCCCAATAACACTGGCTGAGATTTGTCATTATACATTAAACCAAAATATATTGTGCTCTTGATATATCGAAGTATTGTTTTCACTACAATCATATGGATCTCCTTGAGATTTCTTTGATATATAATTTCTTATCATGTGGAAAATACAATATCAGGCCTTGTTTCTATCTGGTACAATAGACTCCCAATGATTTTCCTATATTCTGTGATATTAACTGCCCTGCCTTCATCATCTTGTGATAGTTTCAACTGAGTAGCAACCATAGTCTTCATCTCTTTGGAATTATCCATTCCAAACCTTCTAAAAACCTCCTTGGAATATTTATATTGAGAAATAAAAGTGTCATTCCTTCCTTTCATCACCATCAAGCTAAGAAAAAACATCAACTCATCAATCATAGACATTTCAAACTCACTTTTTATGAATTCAGAAAACTATCTCCATTGTGATTAATCTAATCCATCAAAGATTATGTCATCGACATAAACTAGAAACATCATCCTTTTACTACTTCCATTGTTTAAATACATATTTTAATTAACTCTGCCACGCTAGAAACCAATCTTATTTAGAAATTGATAAAGCATTGAATACCATTCTCTTGGTTCTTATTTCAAACTATATAAATCCTTCTTCATCCAAAAAACTATGTTCTCATCTTCATGAATGTGAAAACCATATGGTTTCTCAATGTAAAATTCTTCTTCCATAACTCCATTCATAAATGATGACTTGATGTCCAATCTAAAAACCATAAAATTTCTTTTCACTTTTATGGACAAGAATAATCTGATTATCTCCATCCTTGAAACATGTGAAAATTTCTCATCATCATCAATACCCTCTATCTGAGAGTACCCTTTACAAACTATTTGGGATTTGTTTTGAATCACAACACCATCTTCAATCATTTTGTTGTGAAAGACCCATTTTTTCTCAATTATATTCTTTTATGATAATCTCGAAACAATCTTCCATGTTGGATTCTTTTCAATTTGGTCAAGATATTAATTCATATCTTGAACTCAGTTCTCATCTCTAGCTACTTCATCAAAACATTTAGGTTACACCTATGATAAGTATGATTCTTGTTGTAGAGTCTCCATTATTCTTATCTGCACTGGTTCTATCTGATCACCAATTATGTTATACCTTTCAATTTCATTTATTCTCACTTTTCTATGGGGAGAGACTGATTTATTCTCATCGTCTGATTATTATTATGAATCAACCTCCGGAGTTGAAGTGTTTCCTAACATTCTCATCTCTTCATCACTGCCCTCTTGAGTCTAATAATTTATTTGATAAAGATTATGTTCATTATCTACTACAGTCACATCATGACTTTCAAATACCTTTCCTAGATAGTTTCTAAAGAATTTATATGCTTTGATTTTCTTTGATTATCCAAGAAATATACCTTCATACCCATGAGATTCAAACTTCCTGTGTTTCTCCTTATTGATAAAGATACATTTACTTTAGAAGACTCAAAAGTGATTCAATAATGGCTTCTTTCCATACCATAACTCATATGGAGTATTCTCCTCTTTCAGACAAAGTAAATCTCTATTTGAAGTGTAGACTACTATCATCATTACTTCTTTCCAAAATTTCTCTGGAAGATATTTCTCAGTGAGAATTGTTCTATCCATGTTGTTGACAATTCGATTTATTCTATCAACTAATCCATTATAGTGTGGAGTTCTTACTGTTGAAACTGGATGCCTTATCCCATGTTTCGCAAGATAATCCTCTACTTGTCTATTTGTAAACTATGTTCCATTGTCTGCTCGAATCTTTCGAATTTTATGACCAAGCATCTTTTCACATTCCCATCGATATCTTGTAATGAAAATAAACACTTCATATTTTTGGGTGATTATTAAATCCCATGCCTTTCTACTATAGTCATGAATGAATAGAACATAATATATCCTCCCATAAATATCCCTTGGCAAAATTTTCCCACACATATCAATATTCACAAACTCAAGCAATCTTGTTGACTTTTTCTCCTTTCGATTATATGTATTTCGAATGATCTTCCCTTGTTGGAAGGCATCGCATGTATGAGTAAGATCACGTGATAATGTGGGGAGATTTTAAGCAACATCATATTTCACCATATCTTCCAAGGGTTCTTGGCTTTTGTGTCCAAGATGCTTATTCCAGAACTTATTTTCTTTATTCTTGGATAGAAAACACATATCTTCTTCTCCACTCACGAGGTATAGATTACCTTTTGTACACTTTCATTGAAACACAACAACACCGTAATTTTCTTTGATGATACATAATTTCTTGGAAAAACTTATGGCATGCTCTGATTCACACAATTGACTGGCGCTATGTAAGTTGTGACTAATCTCCTCAATAACCAAGACATATGTTCGTCTCATATATTTTCCTCAAAACTTGTCTTTTACTGAACCAATAATTTTTAAGTCATCATAATTACTAAATATTATGATGTCTTATTTATCATACCTTATTCCAGTAACTAGATCCTTATTTCCCATCATATGTGTAGTGCGCCCACTATCAATGATTCATATCCCAGTGCGATCTGATGCCTTGAATGCAATTTTTATAACCAATACCTACTTGTTCCTTTTATTTTTGACCCAAGTCTTTGACACCATACCTAACATGGAATGATAGTATTGATCTTTCTTATTATATGACGGACCAACTTCAACTTGCAGAGCTGAAAATTGATTTTATTTTTTAGCTCTCTTGATGATATATCTAGCTGCTTCTTATGAACAAACTCAGTCTTCCTTGGAACATTACTCAACATTTTTGATGTGAAATATCTTTCTATGTGTCTGAGTCCTTTACACCTAAAACAAATACCATCAAATGATGACCTAGAATTTTGAGCTCTGTATGACCACCTTTGTTTGTCTTGTTCCCACTGGTACCTATTTTCTATGGAACATACATTTTTATAGTTTCATGTCTTACCACAAAAATAGAATCTTATGTGAGGTACATTTCTGTGTGGAAATGATACACCACTAGTTATGCCTTGGGTTCTCTGAATCTTCTGATTTTTCTTCATACCCAAATCACTCTTCAATCATGGAGTGGGTGCTTGTGATCTGACTTGAACCATAACTTCTTTCTGTTTTGGATCAAGCCTCACAACAACCTTATCATTCAGAGTTGATTATTGCATCTGTTCTATTGGACCACTCTACTAAAATCCCATCTTCTTTGTTTCCTCTATGATCTTCTTTCCTGATGTTGAATCAAGAGTTAATATTATCTCCTATTCTTTAAATTTTCATCATATACAGACAACTTCCCCTTCTAGTGCATCGATATGTGTTATTTGATCTATTATAGTTTCATTCAAACTATCAATTTCAATATTTTTTTCTTCAATTTTGAGTTTGTACTCAACCATGTTTTTTGAGATTTCTGGAATTGAAGACCTCAACTTTTCAATTTCTATATTCATCTAGAAATTTTATTCTTTCTTCCACTACATATAGAGTTTGTCATCAAGAAAACCTTTGTTATCTCTCTTTGATTTGGATCTTAAAATATATACCTCTTCAAGGGAACCTTCTAATTCAGCTTGAAGATCAACTCTTACATCAATTTCTTCTTCTTCATTGTCACTTTATTCTCTTATTAAATAATTTATGAAAACTTCTACCAAATCATATACATTATGATCCTTGTAGTCTTCCAAATGTTTTTCCTCAGATTCTTCTAAATCTTCATCTTCTTTTGAAACCAGATTCTTCTTTTTGAAGAAATTTCTCTTAGTACTTCTCCTACCTTTCACATTTGATGAATACTTCTTTTGGGTAATTTCATCATTTTCATCATTTTCATCATCAAGATTCTTATGAAAATTTACAAAAAAATCTCAATATTTCCACATCAAAATCATTCAAATGGAAGTTTACCATTGAACTTCTATTTTCCCCTTTGCAGATTTGAGGAGAGAAATGACATGAAATTATCCAAATTGTCCTCCTTAGGACTATCTTCAAAAGAGATATTTTTCATAGCCTTGAATGCCACTTCTTTAGACATACCCTTTTCCACTACATAATTATAATTGTTTCTCATTTCATATGTTGTAAGGGTACTATGTAGGTTATCTAGTGTCAACTCTTTCAGATCTTTGTCTTCCAACACTAAAACTTTCAGATTAAACTGTGGTAGAAGTTTCCTCAAGATACGTTTCATAAAATTTATATCTTCAGTGACTTCTCCAAGACCCTGCATGTCTTCCAAAATAAAATTTACCCTATCAAATAATGCATCAACAGTATCATAGGGGTTCATTCTGAGATCCTTATACTTGTTCCACATAACCTACATCTTTTCATCTCGGACTTTTGTTTCTCCCTCGTAAATGCTCAACAATTTTTTCCACATAGAATGTGATGTTTTACATGACATAACCTTAATATAAATTTAATTTTATAGTGATCCCCCTAAAGCATTGATATCTTTAGCATCATCTTCCAATTTCCTTCTTTCAGCTTTTAATAAAGCACCACTATTGATGTCAGCTGATATTTCATGCATAGCTATTATGAAGGCATCTATTCCTACTGATCAAAAATAGTGTTGCATCTGATTCTTTCATAGTTGAAAATTATTTCCATCGTAGATCTAAATTCCTTTATGATTAACCACCTCCATTTCTTATTTTGAGAGAGAATCATTGACTTTCAACCTTTCCCTATGATACCAATTTTTAGGTCTACTAGGTCGAATACCCTGAGAGGGAGGTGAATCAGGGTATAATAGATTAAAATTTATTCCCCTTCAGATGTTATTTCTTAATTAATAAAAAATATCTTCTCTCTCATTATCATTGAAAAGTATGGATAGAATTTAAATCATTCATGAAAATACATAAATATTTACTTGGTTTACCCTCACTGGGTTGCGTCTAATGAGCATACAATGGCGGTGTGCCGATATACCAAATTCACTAAGGCTCCCTACCAATAATGAGTATAATATTTGCGCTAGATCTTATATTCCTAGGCTCACTACCTTTACAAGGTTTAGGGTATGCTCACTACATTCCCAATGGTCACTCCCTATGCCTCTTTTTATGGATCACTACTGGTGGAAAGGGTCATCGCCTTACTCTTCATTCACTCACTGCTCTTGGAAAGGAATCCAATCATAGTTTATAGAATTGTAGGTCAAATAAAGTATATGTTCATGTAGGTCCCTTAATTTTCATGAATTCATGAATCCTCAACTATAGGTAGATGCTCTTTTGAAGTTATTTTTTCACCCATAGATGAAGTCCACATTCCCAGGTATTGTTAGATACTGAAAAATAATTTTGCAAACTGAATTGAAGCATTTTCAAACTTCCTTGGGAAAACTGTGAAACACATTCTTCTCTCATGAATTGATTACCGGGTTTGTTACATAGAACACCTATTTTGTGTACTTATTCTACTTCCACGAACCACCCTCCATCTGTATACTGCCTCTACCTTTGCTGTCACATAGCGTCTCTGCGTACCGACTCCGTGAACCTCCTCTGTGAATCACCCTCTATCTGCGAACTGTTATCTATTTGAAGACTTCCTTAACTTATGTAGACCATCTCTCCTCCATGTACCGTACTTATGTCTCCATGTACTAAACTTCTGTTGCAGGTTTGAGTTCCCTACAAAAAACTTCAATGGAATAGCTTCTGCATGAACCACTTCTCCTCACAGAATTCCTCCTTGCAAACCACTTTCATATTTCACCAAATTCTCATAGCAAAGAGATGTTCTCTAATGATATTCACTCTCCTTAATAATCAGTGGGATTAAAACTTCTTATATAGGCAAAGATATCCTTAAAATCTGTTATTCCAAGATTTACCAAATCTTTGATTTGGTACAGCCTTCATCGCATATTGATCCTCCTACTACAAGTTGTACCCATTCCAAGAACCATTTTTCTATAGCATTCCACATACTACATTTGATCTTATGCATCGCTATTATCTTATTCTATCCCGTGAACCATCACACCTTCTGCATACCACACACCCTTCACCGCAAACCAATATTGTGAACTATTTCTGACGCTCCGCATACCGTTCTCGCTGCCTGATACGCAGCTGCAAACTGTTTTTGGACATGGTACACATACCATGTTCCAAGGTACATGGTTCCCTTATTTTTATTATTTTATTTTCAGTTATTCATACCATTTACTCCTATGATGAAAATATTACTTTTCCAAATACAAACTTCTAATTTTGAGGCATAAAATTTGGAAAACACTGGGAAACTATGTCACCTTAAAAACATGTCTTTAGCAAACACCAACCATAATCATTTGCAGTCATATGGCTTTGTCAACACACACAATCACACCCAAAACATACCAAGAGGAAACATTGAGGGATTTTTTCCCAACAATATCCCCCTTTGGGTTTGTTGATAACTCTTCTCATAATAATTCTTCACATTTTGATCCCTTGTTAAAGCTCCGTCCTTCTTCAATTGACATTCACTTACTACGACTAATATAGAAATCAAATATTTACTCAAAACATAATCTAAGCCCACATAAGAAATGAAAATTTCATCAATGAATCATTGTGTTCCTGACACCAACTCTTGAAACCAATAAACTTCTTTCATCACAACCCTCAGCTGTCATGATATGTAATCTTTGAGCAATCACTTCTAGTATCATTAGATTTAATACTCCCCCAAAGTTACAGATTCTTCTAATAGATTCATATTAGCTTCCACTCCCCCTATCTCAGTGCTTTACTTAGTAGCTTCTCCTCATGTCTTTTCTCCCCCTAAAATAGTCACACTTTCTCCCCCTTTGTCAACAAACCTGAAAGGAACTTTAATGTTGTCTTCAATAGGGTAAAGAACACATATTAGTACATTAGGGAAAAACACATCATACCTCAGGGAGAGAGGGTCCCATGTCCACACTTTTTCAGGTGCGGGAGGTCGAATGGAATCCTAGATCTAGTTGATTCCTTTCAAACACTTCTTTGGGTAGGGCCTTTGTAATAATATCTACAAATTTCCGTTTTGTAGGCACATAATCCAACTTTACAAGACCTTGCTCCACCTTCTCCTTGATAAAATTATACTTTATATCAATGTGATTTTTCCATGAGGGATGCACTAGATTTTTTCTAAGATTTATAGCACTGGAATTATCACAATATATTCTGATCAGATATTTCAATTCAATTCCCATATCATCAAGCTACCGCTTCATCCACAACAGGTATGTGCAAGCTTGAGTAGTCGCAATATATTCATCTTCTGTGGTGATCAATAAAATTAAATCTTGTTTCTTGCTCAACCAATAAATACACAATCCTACAAGATAAAAGGCTCATCATGATGTTGATTTCCTATCATCTGTTGATCCGGCCCAATCTACATTGGTATATCTGGATGAGATTTGTTATTATACATTAAACCAAAATCCACTATGCTCTTAATATAATGATGTCTTATTTTCACTAAAATCATGTGTCTCTCCTTAGGATTGCTTTGATATATCCCTACTTTCTAGGTGTAAGATACAATATCATGCATTATCGTTGTTAGGTACAATAGACTTCCAATGATTTGCCTGTATTTTGTGATATTAATTGCCTTGTCTTCATCATCACGTGACAGTTTCAACCGACTAGCAACCGAAGTCTTCATCTATTTGTATTTATTCATTTAAAACCTTCTCAAAACCTCATTGACATATTTATATTGAGAAATAAAAGTGACATTCCTTCCTTACGTCACCTATAAGTCAAGGAAAAATGTCATCTCACCAATCATCGACATTTCAAACTCGCTTTTCATAAATTCAGAAAATTGTCTGCATTGTGCTTCATCTGACCCACCAAAGATTAGGTCATCGACATAAACCATCACCATCATCCTTTGAATAATTCTATTGTTGAAATATAGATTGTAATCAATTCCACCATGCTGGAAATCAATATTCTTTAGAAACTGATCAAGCCTTGAATACCATGCTCTTAGTGCTTTCTTCAAACCATATAAATCCTTCTTTAGACAAAAAACTATGTTCTCGTCTTCATGAATGAGAAAGACATCTAGTTTCTCAATGTAAAATTCTTATTTTAGAACTCCATTTAGAAATTATGACTTGACATCCATCTGGAAAACCTTAAACTTTCTTTACACTGCTATGGACAAGAATAATATGATTGTCTCCATCTATGTAATAGGTGAAAATGTATCATCAACATCAATACCCTCAATCTAAGAGTACCCTTTTCACACTATTTGGTCTTTATTTCGAATCAAAACACCACCTTAATTCATTTTGTTACGAAAGACCCATTTCATCTTGATTACATTCTTGTCTGCTGGTCTCGAAACAGTCTTCGATGTTTGATTCTTTTCAATTTTGTCAAGATATTCATTCATAGCTTGAACCCAGTTCTCATCTCCAGCTACTTCATCAAAACTTTTAGGTTCCATCTGTGACAAGTATAATGCTTGTTCTAGAGTCTTGATTCTCCTTATCTGCATTAATGTTGTATGATCACCAATTAAATTCTACCTATCAATTTAATCTCTTCTCACTGGTCACTATGTAGAGACTAATTTATTCTCATCATCTAAGTATTCTTTTGAATCAACCTATGGAGAAAAAGTGTCTCCTGACCTGCTCATATCTTCATCAATGTCCGCCTATTTGTAATCTTGTATTTTCTAAAGATTATATTCGTTCTCTACTATAGTCACATTGTGAATTTAAACTATCTTTCCTATCCACTTATTGAATCATTTATATTCTTTGATTTTCTTTGAGTAGCCAAGAAATATCCCTTCATCCCCACAAGATTAAAATTTCATATGTCTCTCCTTATTGAGAATGAAACATTTATGAAGACTCAAAAGTGCTTCAATGATGGATTCTTTCCATTACATAACTCGTATGGAGTCTTATCCTCTTTCGGACAAAGTAAGGATCTATTTGAGTTGTATACTACTATCATCATTACTTATTTCCAAAATTTCTCTAAAAGATCTTTCTCAATGAGCATTATTCTGCCCATGTTGTTGATAATCTTATTTCTTATCTCAAATAATCCATTATGTTGTAGAGTTATTACTACTAAAACATGATGCCTTATCCCATGTTTCTCAAGATAATGCTACACTTGGATATTTGTGAAATTTTTTCCATTGTTTATTCAAATCGTCTGGATTTTTTGACCAAGCATATTTTCACATTCCCATCGATATATTGTAATGTAACTGAACACTTCATATTTTTGGGTGATTATTGAAACTCATTCCATTCATATTTATTCATCAATTAATAGAACATAATATCTCCTCCAATCAATATCCATTGGAGAAATTGGCCCACACACATCAATATGCCCCAACTCAAGAAATATTATTGACTTTGTATCCTTTGGATTATATATATTTTGAAAGATATTCCCTTGTTGATAGGTATCACATGTATGAGTATGATCACATGATAATGTAGGGAGATTTCAAGTTGCATCATATTTCACCAGATCTTCTAAGGACACTTGGCTTATGTTTCCAAGACACTTATGCCATAACTTGTTTTCTTCATCCTTGGACAGAAATCACATATCTTCTTCTCCACTCATGAGGTATATATTTCATTTCTTATGCTTTCCTTGCAACAAAAAAGCACCATTATTTTCCTTGATGATACATAATTTCATGGAAAAACTTATGGCATTCCCTGAGTCAAAAAATTGACTGAAACTAAGCAAGTTGTGACTAATCCCCTCAATAACCAAGAAATTTTCTTGTCACATGTCTTTTACTATAAACTTCGATTTTCTTGAACCAATAATTTTCTAGACCTCATCATAACCAAATATTACAATGCCTACTTTATCGTACCTGATTCCAGTCAATAGATTATTATTTCTCATCAAATGTGAAGTGTATCCCCTATCAATGATCCATATCCCAGTGAGATATGATGCCTTGAAGGCAATTTCTGCAACCACTACATGCTCAGTCCTTTTATTTTTGACCCAAGTCTTTGACTTCATACCCGACATGGAATGATAATCTTGATCTTACTCAGTATATGACAGAAAACCTTCAACTTGCAGAGATGAAAATTGATTTTGAATTTTTAGCTCTCTTGATGATACGTCTGGATGCTTCTTATGAACAAATTTAGTCTACCTCAGCACATTTCTCTGCATTTTTTATGTGCAATATCTTTCCATATGTCCGAGTCCTTTACACCCAAAGAAAATACCTTAAAATGATGACCTAGAATTTTGAGCTCTATACAACCACCTCTATTGGTCTTTTTATCTTTGTTACCTCTTTTCTATGGAATATAAATTTTGAGAGTGTCCCATCTTACCACAATAATAGCATATTATGTGAGGTACATTTATGTGTTTAAATGATGCACCACTAGTTGTGTCTTGGGTTCTATGAATCTTATAATTCTGCTTCATACCCAAATCAGTCATCAATCTTGGAGTGGGTTCTTGTGGTCTAACCTGAACCATAACTACTTTATGTTTTAGATCAAGACTCGCATTAGCCTTATTATTTAGAGTTGATTATTTCATCTATTCTACTAGACCACTCTACTCAAATCACATCTTCTCTGTATATTCTATGGTCTTCTTTTCTAATGTCGAATCGAGAGTTAACCATTTCTCCTGATCATTAAATTTTTTTCATATACCGATGAATTCCTCTTTTAGTTATTCAATATGTTTGATTTGATCTTTTCTAGTTTCATTAAAACTATCAATTTCAATTTTCTATTCTTAAATTTTGAGTTTTTAATCCACTAACTTTTCTGAGATTTTGAGAATTGAAGATCTCATATTTTCAATTTCTACATTCAGCTCAAAATTATATTCTTCCTACTACTGCGTATAGAGTTTGGCATCATGAACAACTTTTTTAGATTTCTTTGTTTTTGATCTCAAAATATCTAAGTCTTCAAGGGAAGATTCAAATTTAGCTTGAATATCAACTCTTCCTTCAATTTATTCTTCTTCGTTTTCACTTTCTTCTCTTGTTAAATAATTTCCAACAACTTCTAGAAAAGAATCTACTTTATGATCCTTGTATTCCTCCAAATGTTTTACCTCAGATTCTTATGAACTCTTATCTTCTTTTGAAAATAGATTATTATTTTTTAATAACTTTTTCATAGTACTTATCCTACCTTTAACATTTTATGAATACTTATTTTGGGGAATTTCATCATTATCATCATTGTCATTGTCAAACTTCTTAGGACATTTTAATGAAAAATGACCAATATTTCCGCATCAGAATAATGAAAATGGAAGTTTATCTTTAAACTTACCTTTTCTCTTTTTCATATTTGAGAAGAGAAATGACGTGACATTATCCAAATTTCCCTCCTCAAGATTATCTTCAATAGAGAGATTATTCATGGCCTTGAATTCCACTTCTTTGGAAATCCCCTTTTCCAATGCATCGTTATCATCATTTGTCATTTCATATGATATAGGGATACTGTGTAGGTTATCTAGTGTCAACTCTTTCAGATCTTTGTTTTCCAACACTGAAACTTTCTGATTGAACTGTGGTGAAAGTTTCCTCAAAATACATTTCACAATATTTATATCTTCAATGACTTCTCCAAGACCCCACATTTCTTCCACAATAACATTTAACCTATTAAATAATGCATCAACAGTCTCATTGGGGTTCATTATGAGATCCTCATACTTGTTCCACAGAACCCACATCTTTGCTTCTTAGACTTTTGTTTCACCCTCATAAATGTTCAACAATTTTCCCACATAGCATGTGATGTTTTACAGGACATCACCTTCATATAAATTTCATTTGATAGGGATCCCCCTAATGTATTGATCCCTTTAGTATCAGTATCCAATTTTCTTTTTTCAGCTTCTGATAAAGCACCACTATTAATGACAGCTGATATTCCATGCATTGCTGCTGTGAAGACATCCATTCCTACCGATCTAAAGTAGTTCTTAATCTAATTTTTACAAAGCTAAAAATTATTTATGTTGAAGATCGTAATTCCTATATGATTAACCAACTTCATTTCTTCTTCTAAGAGAGAACCATTAACTTTCAATCTTTACCTTTTATACCAGTTGTTAGGTCCACTGGGATGAGTACCATGAGAGGGGGGTGAATTAGGGTATGATAGATTAAAATTTCTTCCCCTTCAGATATTGTTTCATCATTAAAAAAACACTCTTATCTCTCATTCTCATTGAAAGGTATGAATAAAATTTAAATCATGCATGAGACATAGAAATTTTTACTTGCTTCACCATCATTGGTCTATGTCCAAGGAGCATACAATGGTGGTATACCGATCTACCAAATTCACTAAGGCTCACTTCCAATAATGAGTACAATGTTTGGGATAGATCTTATATGCCCAGGCTCAACAAATTTACAAGGTTTAGGGTCTTATCACTACATTCCAAAGGGTAACTCCCTATTCCTCCTTCTCTAGATCACTACTGATGGAAAGGATCATCGTCTTCCTCTTCCATTGCTCACTTCTCTTGGAAAGGAATCCACACACATTTTATAGACTTGTAGGTCAAACCTAGTCTATGGGCATGTAGGTCTCTTCATTCTCATGAATTCATACATCCTCAACTATAATTAGATGCTCTATTGAAGTTCCTTTTTCACCCATAGATGAATTCCACATTCCCAAGTATTGTTAGATATCAGAAAATACTTTCGTAAACTAACTTGAAGCATTTTCAAGCTTCCTTGAGAAAACCGTGAACCACCTTCTTATCTTGTGTATTGATTAATAGGTTTGATATGTTGAATGCATCCTCTGCATAATAATTCCACTTCTGTGAACCACCCTCTATCTGCAGACTGTCTTTGCTATCGTTGTCGCATACCGCCTCCACGTACCGACTCTGCGAACCTCCTCTTCGAATCACCCTCTCTCCGTGAATTGTTCTATGTTCTCATACTACCTTCACTTATGCAGACCATATCTCCTATGCATACCATACTTCCTTCTCCATGTAATATACTTCCTTTTTAGGTTTAAGTTCCCTAAAGAAACATTCATTGGAATTGCTTCCACGCGAACCACTTCTCCTCGAAGAATTCCTCCTTGTGAACCACTTTCGGATTTCATTGAATTCTCAGAGCAAAGAGATGCTCTCTAATAATATTTAATCTCCTTCCTAATCAGTGGTATTCACACTTATTATATAGGAAAAGATATAAATAAAATATTCTAATCCAAGATTTACCAAATCTTTGATTCGGTACATCCTCCACTGCATACTGATCCTCCTACCATGAACTGCACCCATTCCAAGAACCATTTTTCCATTGCGGCCCACGTACTGCCTTTGCTCTTATGCGGCGCCATTATCTTCTGACATCCCACAAACCATCATGACTTCCACATAATACATTCCCTTCACCACAAAATTTTGTCGTGAACCATTTTTTCCACTCCACATATTGTTCCTGCTGCCTAATATGCAGCTGTGAACTGTTCCCAGACATGGTACGCGAACCATGTTCCAAGGTACAAGGTTCCATTATTTTTCTAATTTTATTTGTAGTTATTCATACCATTTACTACAATGATGAAAATATTCCTTTACCAAACACAAACTCCCAATTTTGTGGCCCAAAAATTTGGAAAACACTAGGAAATTGTGTCACCATAAAAACATATATTCAGAAAACACCAACCATACTCATTCTATGTCATCTGGATTTGTCAAAAAACACAATCACACCCAAAAAATACCAAGAGGACACATTAAGGGATTGTTTCCCAACAGAATAATTAATTGAAGAAATTAAAAAGTGACCTGGAACTTAGGAAAATAGGGATATTATATCACTAAATAGATATGATGTATGGGGTCGTTATTTTTTAGTGGGAGCACTATTATTAAAAATTACTTAATAAAAATATATCACACATGATATCCGTATGATTAAAAGTTATATTGTAGTAAAATTCATCATCATCATCAAACTAATATTTTTATGAATCCTTGAAATGATGAGTTTAAATTAAGAAACTCCTAAGACTAATAGCTTAATAAAATTTCTTGGGAAAGAAATATTTTATGTGTTAGAATAGTTCTTTCCTGAGTAACCATGTGTTTAAGTTTTATAAAAAAAATATTTTTATGGAATAATGGAATGACTTATTATGTTTTCAAATACATTATATGTATAATGACTAAAGGAATCTTAGTATCCACTCATTTACTCAATATGATTTTTCATATCAATTATTTTAGTCTCATATACTCAATATGATTGGGTACATCATGTCACAAACCAACCTGGGTTGACCCTGAACTGGTCACTCGATCTGATCTGCAGTAAGGCCCGAGAGGCGTTCCCAATCCTCCAGGGCTGGTGACAAGAACCAAGGCATTAATAGATAACAAAAAGGGAAAAAATTTTCCCAATAAAAATGAACTAAGAAGCATAAATATAATATAACAACACAAAATAAATAAATGGCATGAAAGAGAAAGAATGGCCAACAACACATACTAACCTGACCACAAAAAAAACTCCACATGACCTTGAGAGTCACTCTCCAACACCCAAACCAAACATCACTCAAAGCTATCCAAACCAGAGCTAGAACCTAGAGAAACTAAAAACAAGAAAATATTATAGGCATGAGTATTAAAACTCAGTAGGTGTGCCCAAAAAACTATTCCCAAAGCACTACCATTAAATAAAGAATTTACTAATCCCATATTTTATATAATTTAGTTCAAATATGGGATTAGTAAATTATTTATTTAAAGGTAGTTCTTTGGGGGATAGTTTTTTGGGCATTCCTGCTAAGTTTTAATATATAGCATTTTCTTGTTTTTTAGTTTCTCCTATAGGTTCCAGCTCTGGTTTGGATCACCTTGGGCGACGTTTGGTTTGGGTGTTGGAGAGTGACTCTTAGGGTCAAGTGGATTTTTGGTCATGGTCAGGTTAGTATGTGTTGTTGTCCGTTATTTCTATTTCATGTCGTTTATTTATTTTGCATTGTTCTATTTTATTTATACTGCTTAGTTCATTTCTATTGGGAGAAATCATTCCCCTATTTTTCTTTCTTGATTCCCTAACACTTTTCGCCAGCCCGGGAGGATCGGGAACGCCTCTCGAGCCTTTTCGTGGATCGGATTGGGTGACCGATCCAGGGTTAACCCAGGATGGTTCATGACACATCAAATGATATTCAATATGATTGAATATGTTCATGAATTGATGTGATTAAAATTTGCCTTAAATATTTATTGTTTATGGAAATTAATTCTATTATTATAAGAGATATATGATACCATTTGTGTTTTTTAGAAAGTGTTTTATATATACATAAGGTTTTAAATTAATAAATAATTAAATATTGAATTTTTCTTTCAAGTAATGGGGAAAATGAGTTACTACATTGATAAATTGGATGCTTCAAGCTTGGATAAACTCATCATAAGATTTGTATTTTATCTTGTTTATCTCTTGAAAATATCTTATAAACAGTGGTTTTTTAATTGAAATGAGATGGGGTTTTTTAGACATGGTTTATGATTAGTATAGTTCTATAACATTATTTAAAGGGGAGAATAAAATGAATTGTTCTGGTTAGGGAATTTATCCTATTTCTATTTTTGTAAATGTTCTAACAATATTATTGAATTCAATGAAATGTTTTACCCAATACTCTCAAAAGTGTTGAGAATAAATTAATTGGTCATATGATGTTTGGATTATGGTAATATTTGGATATTACAAGTGGGTAAAAGTTCAAACTATAAGAAGAAAACAATGTTTCTCAAAGAATAAAATCAAGTTCATTAAAACCTAAGGATTTCATGAAAGGAATAATAGTAATTATATATGATTGAATTATCAAAGATATATCTCATGGAGTTTTGGAACTTCATGCAATTTTCAGGATAGGTATATATGTTATAGAAATTTTTTATTCGATTTTGAAGGATATGTGATATTGAGTGTATGTTTTACAAGTGTTTTAAATTTACATGAGTTCAAAATCAAAGGAATAATTGATTGGGCCTGTAATTTTCATTCAAGTGATAAAGTAAACAGTTACTATATTGAGGATTTTAATGTAAATGTTTTTATCAATCTCAAATGAATCTAAGAAAAAAATGTGTATCATCATCTCACTTCTCTTATATGACAAGAGATGATGTTAAATAACAAATTGTTGTTATGATATGATTAAATGTATACACATGGTTTATGATTCATGGATTTTTATAACATGTTCTGAGAAGAATATTTGGATAAAATTGGTTATCCATCAAAAAAGTGATTATCTAGATATTTGTTAAAATATGAGGGAATTTTTTCCCACAATACATCAATCATATATTTTAAAAAAATATTATTTACAAAAGTAAAGGTTTCAAACATATAAGAATGTCATATATGATATAGAAATAATAATTTATTTTTTTAATATTCCTACTAAAAGGAAATAAATGTTATTTCCCAAAACACAAAGTATTTTGTGATGAATCTTAGAAATATATTATTAAGAGAATATAATGTTTACATGGATAGTGAGATTATTCTTGAACTTAGATAATTTCAAAATTAAAAAATAAAATATTATGTAAATATATGATTATAGTGATTCTTTACTGAATTCCCTAAAATGTTCAAGATATATGATGATAAATGAATAGAAAGAGTTATATTTAGTTATAATAAGAAAATGAATTATACATGATATCCTAAAATAAGTTTTAGGATATAATATTAATGAAAAAATGTAAATAGTTACATTAGTTATTGTGAGAAAGTAAAATTCACTTTATATCCTAAAAGTGATTAGGATATAATGGTAAAGAAAAATGTAAATAGTTACATTTTGTTACCATAACAAGTGAAAATTACTATTACATAAAGGATTATACTAGTTAATACTCAAATTATTACACTTTATACCCTAGAAGATTTTATGGTATGGCGGTAAAGAAAAATGTAAATAGTTACATTATTTACCCTAAAAATGATATCATTTTATCCTAAAAAAGATTATGATGTGTTGGTAAAGTGATAATGTAAATATTAATATTATTTACAAAATATTTCAAGGAAAAATTTTGGTGGAAAGGGTTTCAATAATGATGATGATGTACTTAGAAATAATTCTAAGTAGACGATAGGATATAACATTATAACATTTGATGTTATAAATTTAAAGATTTTGAATATAAGTTCAAATAGTTTAACTTAAGTAATATGATTGATATGTCTCGGTATTATTCAAACTTTATTTATTTATAAATTTTAATCACTAAGAGTTTAGTAGGATTATGTTTTCATATGGTTACATAGGGATGTGATGGAAATTACATTCGGATGTAATGTTTATAAAATGAATTCATTACTACAGTAACCACATGAGGGTCACGTTATATCTCTATAAAATATTGGTTTTAATGGTTATAAATGTGTCGTGTTATTATAATAAAGTCAATATCTATTTATAATGTATTCATGTGTGATTAAATTTATTTTTAATTAATTTTTGAATGATAAATTTCCTCTCAAAGTACAAACTTTGAGGTATCCCAAACTGATGATCATCATGGAGTACAGTGGGTTGTGATGATATATAAAGTTTAGCATGAATAGATTCTAATATACATTAAAAAGGGTTATATATTAGATATTGAAAAATAGATTCTTGAGGTAATAAGTAGAGACTTATTACTTGGACTGGTCTGCTAAAGTATATTTCATGGAATGTCATACGGTCATATATGTACTTAGAAGTGTATGATTATTATCAATAATTCTTATTTGAGGTTGGCGAGATGCCAAGAATGAGAAAATTCATAATTTTATACCCTACTTATGCAAGTCAACATGAACTTAGCTAATATTAGGGTTGTTGGGTATGTTTCTAATCATTTCATCGGTTGGAGTGCAACCAAGATGAGATTTATCCACTTGTATAACAAGAAAAGACATTGGGACCTTGTTTGAATTAGAATGAGGAAATGTATGGACATGCATATTTATTTCACATATGATGTGTTCAACTACTTGGATAACTAACATGTGATGTGATTATCAGATAGATTAATTACATGTGATATATTCATCCACTTAGTTAGTCTTTTTTAGGGGGAAAAGAAAATGATGAGGGGACTATACAAGATTGAAATTTTCCATGTCTAGTGGTCACTCAATGTCATGTGAAAAGGGATTATATAAGATAAATATGATGTATATAATACATCTTGTGGTGGAAATGTTCATATAGAAATATGATTATGTTTGATGGAGATCAAATCAGACCCCTTAGTAGCTTGAGTAGCACTGATGTTTTTATAGAGGTATCTCTTTTCTTACATCAATGAAATAGATATTTCATAATTTTTTTTCAACACTTGAAAGGCCCTCAGGGTCACACAATTGGTCCCTTAGATAAGGATAAAATTTTCGACAAAATTTATTTTCAAAATTATGAATGTTTGATGAAAAAACATATCCAAAAGAGTTTGGATGGACTCACAAAGAGTTGTGAAGTTACGCATAAAGTACTTATGGGATTTTAATATAAGTGGGAGATTATTAGATATGAACTAATATATATATATATATAATTATATTATATATATAAAAAGTGTATATTTAAATAATTTAAATAATAAATATATATTTTTTTCATATATATTAATTTTATAATAATGGTTTTATGATCAATTACAATCCAATGTGAATAAATTAATTAGCTTGATCACTCATTAAGTAGGATTCAATGAATTATAGTAATAAATTTATATGGATACATCAATTTGGTCGATGCATTTTCATTTAATGAAATGCATCATAGATGGCTATGTAAAGGGATATGATCCCTCCTTTTTTAATAACCCAATTATGAGAAAGCCTTCTCAATTATCTCTTCCTCCCATATTTTTGTTCATCATTTGAGACAAATTCACTAGAACCCCTTCATCATACAGGTATCCTCATGATAAAATTTTAGATCCATCGGTCATTGTACCCCCCCCCCTAGAGGTATATTTCTTTGATTCACTTCTTCTTGATCTTCAATAATTATTCTCCTTCACTAAGAAATAAGAAGACTACTTCCATTGATGATTTTCATGTACACTATTTATATAGTTTATTTATGCATTGATTCTTGAAGATAGATCTACATGTGTTTGGGTTTTCGTTTGCTACATATGTTCATATGATGATCAAACAAAACCCATCAATGTTTACCACAAAGTTATAGAGAAGTATTCAGCAAGATTTTTATATAGACTTGTGTTTCAGTACTACTTATCTCCTCAGACAGATTGTTGGTCTGAGAAGACCATTCAAATCATGAATGATATTTTCAGATCTTATTCTCTATATTTTAAAGGTGTTTTGTATCAACACCATCCTATAGTTTAATTATATTATAACAATAGATTTTAATCAAGCATTTAGATGACTCTTTATGAATCCCTCTATGGAAAAAAGTATAGAACTATGACATGTTAGGATGAAGTTGAAGAAATAAATCTATTGGGACCTAGGATAACTGAGGAAATTTTAGAGAATGTTAGATATAATTATCAACAAATAAAGGTATCTTAAAGTACACATAATAGTTATATTGACAATAGCTGGTGAGATCTGAAATTAAAAGATGGTGAAATGGTTTTCCAATGAATTTATCCGTGGAATAAGGTTATGATATTTGGAAATAAGGTATAGTTGAGCCCTTAGTATATTGTTTCCTTTGATATTATTTATTTTGTAGGGATAATAGATTATTATTTGGAACTCCCATCGAACCTCTCTCAAGTTCACGATGTGTTCCATGTATCTATCTGAGGAAGTACATACTTGATTCTTCACATATACTAAACTTAGAGGTTGTACCATTGGATTATGATTTTTCTTATAAATAAAAACTTGTAGGAATCTTAGATCATAGAGATAAAGTTATAAAAAAAAATACTCATCTGGTTAAATTTATTTGGAGGAATCAAAAATTCAAGGAAGCTACTTGGGAAACTGAGTATGTGATGAAGTAGAGATATCCTCATTTATTTATATCTGGGTGATAGAATCTCAATGTAAAATTCATTTTAAGTGGGTTATAATATAACACCCCAAGATGTTATATATATTTCCTTTGAAATAAACTTCAAGTATTTGATAGCATGCATTATATGCAACCCTGATTGTAAATGAATCGTGGAATAGTAATCCTTTATAACATATCCATTGAATTGGAAGTTTTGAATAGTAATAACCGCATTATGAAAAAATATTTGTAAAGGGTTTAAATAATTAAAATTTATTTATTTATTAATAATAAATAAATACCCAATTTTAAGTAATGTCATTTTAAACTTTGAAAATATTTTTTCTTTGATAA
This sequence comes from Viscum album, assembly GCA_963277665.1. Taxonomy (NCBI): domain Eukaryota; kingdom Viridiplantae; phylum Streptophyta; class Magnoliopsida; order Santalales; family Viscaceae; genus Viscum; species Viscum album. The sequence goes on from OY728141.1 coordinate 560,376,073, forward strand.
AATTATTACATTTAGCATCCACGAACATTATAATTAATTTATAAAATTTTCAGAAATTTTATTTTAAAAAATTAATATCATTTTTAAATAATCATATAAATATTATCTTAGGTTTATTTTTTATAATTTTTTGGAAAAGATTTATTTTTCTGTGAATAGTGAAAAATACTAATTTTTATAAAAAATGACATTTACTTCCAAGTAAAAGTGACATTATATTTTTAATTTTGTATTAAAGTAAAATAATTATACTTTAATTATAAATAATATAATTAACTATATAATAATCATCATTATAATTTATTTTAGTATAATATAATTTTTGGGCTTAAAAAGTCATTTTTCTAAAAACTACTTTCATGCGTGCAATGTGTTTTTATCTTAATAAATTAAATTAATATATATTTATTAACGGTTTTATTTAAATTTATATATTATATATTCACAAATATATTTAAACATTAATTTATGTATTTTATAAGGTAATAAATGGAATTAAATTTAGTTTTATTCTTAAAATGCATTTTTCTACAATGGGTTTCCATTGCGTTTTGTGTTCTTTTTTAAAATTAAATTCAAACACTTATAGAAATTAAATATAGTAAAATTTATTCCATATTTTTAATAATAATAATTAATATAATTAATTTTTTTCACAATGAATAGTAAAAATTGTAAAATTTTGTTCCCACTATTAAGGTTAAAACGGGTTAACCAAAGGGGTTAAACCAAGTGATAAGGATAATATTACCACCAAAAATTGTATAATTATTATTATTTTAATATATTTAAAACTTATATTATATTAAATTCAAATTATTATCCATTTTAATCAATATTCACATGAAAGTGACCTTATATCATTGACATCTTTTAAGAAATTCCAGGTGTGTCCATATCTTCACTTATAAAAAATAACATTTTATCCTCCATTATTCACACCATTTGAACCTTATATCTCTAAAATAAGTGATAAAAACATTTATAAATTCATTCCCTTTAACATAGATCTTATTTTATTCTCCTAAAACAAATCCTTCAAGGCTTAAAGTGTGAGCCAAAGGAGGCCTCTCAAAGAAGAGGTATAAATCTTAACTATGGTATTTCAATTTTATTGTTTCTTCTACTTCCTTTAAAATTTTTGTATCCATAAAAACATAATTAATCTAGTATCATCAATTTACTGATATGTTGTTATTATTATTTAACAATCATTTCCCACCTCTTCTTCATTAAATAGATGATGAAAGTATTTCTTTGTGTACGTGTGGACTACCGCCTCCGTGTAATGATACAATTCAGTTTCCACCCAAAAAATTTACAATTGGTTATTTGGATAGATTTAATTAATATATTTTAAATTTATGATATAATATTTATTCTTTAAAGTTTAATTATCATTTAATTTTCCTTCATCCCATGTTTTTTAAAGTGGAAAACATCACTCGTGTGTATGTATGGATTATCGCCTCCTCATAATGTTGTAATTAATTTTTCATCACTAGTTTATATGAATGGTTATAAATATGTATATAGTGAATATATATGATTTAATATCATGATTAAAAAAATTATATGAATTTATCTTGATAAAATTTTAAGGACCAAAACTGTTGAACCAAAACATATATGAAAAAAAACAGCTAACACCTCAAATGATGGTGATAATGAAATATTAGTAATGAACAGGTGATATGATATTTTAAGTAAAACATGTATGGAATTATAGGTATTGATATAGATCTATTATATAAATATAATAAATTTAAATTTATTATATAGGATCTTAGAGAACTTACTAATCAATATAGACTTAAGGTAAGGGTTTTATGTCATAATATCATTTTTACAAGGATTTCTCATGATTAAATTTTATAATGATGAAATTATATGATCTATATTTCCAAAATCTTATTTATTTTGTTATCCTCTATTTATTTCCATATACTACAAGTTTTACTATCATTTTCCTCTCTTTATGTACTCAAGAGAATGAATTTTTTTAAGGAAAACCAACCTTGTTTTTCTATTCAGTCGAGAATCTTTTCTTCCATGTATATATTTTTATTAAAAAATCAATAATATTTTTAATATTATAAAAATATTATTTAAATTAATTTTTTAACTATACATGACTATCTTTACCAAAGATTAAAATTAATCTACTTATTATTTTTCAAGCATCGTACTTTTAAATATTTATCAAAAATGTGAAAATAATTTTTATTCTAATGTACGCAACATGAATGACTTACCCGCTATCATGAATACTCTTTTAATTGAAGTTTTATTTATAATATTCCTTGGTTGTTTTCAAATAAAATGTTTCCCTTAATATTTTGGATATTTTTAGATTTTAAATAAGTGATTTCAAAATAAAAAGTGTATTTTCCTTAAGAAATGTTCTAGTGATCATTTAAAGTTATTTTCTTATATAACAACGCCCTTTGATGTTTCTTATGATTTATTGGGGATATGATCCTGTGTTTTCATATTTATTATTTCTTTATATGTTTTATAAATATGATGATGAAATTTTTACGAAATTGTCACGACCCATCCCACGGGGCCCGCATCGTGACTACCCCAAGCCTGCTCTCCATAGGGTAGGGGTTGGCGACTAGCACTGGAAAGGTGTATCCATAAATGGGAAGGCATTGCCTTTAAACCTGTACAAACACACAGTCCGTGAACACAACAAAATGAAACCACAAATTGAAACTGCAATAGTAAAATAGTGTACTAGAAGTAAAGAGGTCGGAATACAAGCCCAACTGAAAGATGCAATACAACATAAAATAGAAAATAACTCCTGGGATTGTCCACCAAGGATCCTACCTAAAGGGTAGGTACAAATCATCTCCACATCTCTCTATTCCAACTTTCACCATTGTCCACCATCAGATCCTAGCTCCCCAAGTCTCAGTCAAGGATGCACGTCATCTGCAGAAGACACAACAAGGTGTGGGTGAAGCCCATGCAGGGGTGAGTATAACAATACCCAGTATGGACCCCAAGTCCCCCAAAGGTATCTCATAATTATAAAAAGGAAAACCAAAAATCTTTATCTCAATCACAAAGCACAAAGAAAAAGACTTATCTCAAAACAAGTATAACTAAAGTACAGAAGTACAGATGATTAGTCGTAAAGTTAGATCATCTTATTATATCAAGAGACACTACTACTGACCCACACAGGATCGATAGGTACTAACCCCTGAAATACCCACATAGGATCGATAGGTACTAACCTCCTCAATACCCACACAAGATCGATAGATGTTGATTCACATAGAATCTCTAGGTGCTGATTCACACAGAATCGCTAGGTGTTGATTAACACAGAACCACTAGGTGCGGATTCACACAGAATCACTAAGTGCTCATTCACACAGAATCTCTAGGTGTTAATTCACACATAATTTCTAGGTGCTGATTCACACATAATCGCTAGGTGCTGATTCAGACAGAATTGCTCTTCATTTTTCACGTCTCAGCCGGTCATAGGATTCCCGCTCATAGCACGCTTGATTCTGGGAGAAACCACTCCCAAACCCTTCGTTCATATTTCAACTGACACGAAGTCCCATAAAGAAGTTACCCAAAGATCTATCACGTCATAAGGTTCCCAACGTGACAAACGGCACGTCAACCGGATGCCATGTCTGTATGTTATTGGAATTTTAGTATTGAGGGCCCGATTGGATTTGGAGTCAATCCAACCTAGTCGTACTCCAACTTTCTCCAAAACTCTCATGGAGTATCTCAAAAATACTTTCTCACTCCAAGGATCTCATCTCCATAGACGGTTTGTCAAATAGACATCTGGTTCGCAAGATATGGTCATTCAAGCATATCTGGGCCCGAGAGGGGATCGAGTCCGGTCCGACCCGGTCGGACCAACCCGGCCGAGACCAAACCAGCCTGGGTTGGCCCGGTTGGCCTGGGCCCTAGCAGGCTTGGCCCACTAGGCTATGGACCTACTTGGCCTGATGGATGGGCATGGTCCACCGGCTGGGAGCGGCTCGTCGGGCGCTCCAGCCCGCTGGCTGGTGCGACCCGCGTGGGGGTCGCACGGTCCGCCTGCTGAATGGCTCAAAGGGGTCGTTCAGCTCTTTGATTGGCGGCGCCAGGTGGCTCCGCCTTGTCACCCATGGGACCCGCATGGATTGGGTCCTAGCCTTCATCGCGACTTCGAGCCGCAACCTATCTCACCGCAGTGTGCGATGGCGCACCACCTCCCATCTCCGCGGTTGGCCATTGATGGCCGCCTATCCAACAGTCACGGCACCACCCTCCTTCGCGGTCGGTGAGCACCAGTCGTCGTCTCCACCACTGGTGCCGATCGCTGGTTCCGCCATGCCGGTGGAGCTTCTGTGGCCACCGGGTGAGCTCCGGTGGTCCGTTCTTCCTTCTGGACACGCCTACGGCCCTCCCGGGATGTCGTCGTCATTGCGTGCCACCCAGTTCCTGCTTTCCATCAAGTTGAAAATAATCCCACAAATAACACATCAAGAAATGAATCGGTGGAGGGTCCGGGCCTTGTTTGTTTGGCCCATGCCCTCCGTGTTAGCATTATAACAAGTGGGATATTATTCAATACAACATTGGTAAAAAAAATAATTCTCCCGCGATTCATCAATTCTTTCAAGAACGAGGAGAGATAAATTCACATGAACTTAAACAAAACCCCTACCTCGGATATCGTTGGAGATGACGCAGTGGTGGGAGGAGGATTTTCGCTTGACGAAGCCGCCAGTATTTGTCATTCCCAATTTGATTCCTCTGATGTTTCCATCCAAGATTATATTTCTCGGTGGAAGAGAGCACATCACTTTTCCAGAGGTTTCTTTCTTGGTGAAGTCGTGTCAAAACTCCACCCCGAGCCTCACATAAATAGACGAAGGATGAGATCCTAACACAATTAAGCATTAATGAGGTTCATTAAGATGAAAATAATTTTTGGTGAATAGTATCTTTTGATTTTTATTTACCACAGTTAAACTTAAATAGGGTAACTAAAGGTAAAAATGATATTATAATTACCCTAAAAATGTCATAATTATATTAGATAAGTCTATTTTGACCAAAACCAACCTTAGTAATAAAATATGATCCTTTTAGTCCACTTAGATTAGATTAGGACATTTATTATTATTTTACTTAAAGAAGAGTTAAATGTGTTAAATTCAAAGTATAATAACTAAACCATTTTTAATATAGAGTTATACATAAGATAAATTTGACTATAAATATTCATTATAAAGATAAAAATATTTCCTACATAATGATAATTTATTTATAATTTTTAGAGATTAAATTATTAATCTTATTTATGACACAATGATGATGCAATAATTACTTTATCAATGAAAGATTAAAATAATTGATATTATAAATATAAAAATAAAATTAAATTGAAGCTTTTGATGCCATCCACGAATTTTAAAGGTTACTATTACATGTTAGGGTTGATTAAATAAATTTTTTGTGAAGTGATAATATTTTTATGACTTTAACAAAAAAAATACCAAATAGTGTCAAAATTGACATAAATGAGGTTTTAAAAAAAACACTCTATTATTAATTGATATAATATTTCTAAAAATCTAATGTTTGGAAAAAGGAATTATATAAGGTTATATATATCAATAATTATATACTTCGGGTTCACTTGTATTTTTATAGTAAGTTTATTAACCATTTATTATAATAATACAAGAGGACATGGTAAAAGTTAAACTATTTGAATAAGAGTTAAATCTTAAAGATTGGGTTAATATGGTGACATAAACTTGTCTAAAACCTATTGGTTGAGAGTATTTATACCTATCCCCGCCTTATATTATAAATAAATCAATTTAGATCCATCAGAAACCAAAAATTATTTTATAATAAAATAATATTTCAAACCTTTCCTAAAGTGACCCTCACATCTCTTATAAAAGGATACTTCCCCTTCTCTCAAAATCACACTTCCAAATCCATTTGTCTCGGCCAACCCCTGACCAAATATCCTCCAAAATTCCCTAAATTAAACCTAGATTCATTCCCTTGAGAATAAATCAAGCATAAGGATCCCTTTCTTTTAAATCAAAATAAAACACCTAAAGAAGAGGAAATTATTTTATCACCTCTTTCAAAGTTATTTTCTTCTTCCACTTTCTCTTTCTTTGTTATTTCCATACCAAAATAATAACACCAGTACCTTCTAAATACTGTGATGTTATTATAAATATGGTACAACCATACTCATTATTTTATCGATACTATTAATGATAATGTCAGCATGCGTGCGTACGTACGGTTTACCGTCTCCACACCGTGGTGTAATTTGTTCTTCAACTCTATAGTATTTGGATGGATATAATGATGAGTAATATGTATAAAAATAATGAAAATAACATGATAATTTCTCTGTATAATTAATATAGCATCAAATTCCACACCTTTTAATCATTAAGAAAATGATATCATCCCTCGTGTGTATTTACAGCTTACCGTCTCCACGACTCGATGAGATTCATTTCCAGGTTCACCATTCAACGATGATTATAAAAATATATATTATTAACAAGTATGTAATATATAAAATAATAATTCTACTGTATATATGTGTGTGTGTTTGTGTGTGTACTTACATATATCTTATTCACTTACTTCCATTCAATACGATATGAAAACAGAAAAAGCGTTTATGCGTACGTACAACCTACAATCTCCATAAACAGTGTTTTCCATTTCATATATCTATCTATTATATATATTTATATTATAAATATATATTATATATAAGTCATATTTTATATTCTAGAAGTATTTAAATCATGATCTAAATGATACGATCAAGAATAACAAGTTAAAACACGTACGATAAAGAAAGCAATTATTACCCAAAATGTTAATTGAACATGGAAATAATTATTAAATTGGTATTATAAAGTAATAAATGAATCATGTATGATATAATAAATATTAATATGGTTCTGGTGTAATTTAATAACATACTATGGTCATTATATATGAGTTTAAACATACAATTGACCAAAGGAAAGTTCAAGGTAAGGGTTAATTCCTCAATCTCATTATTATCCAAGATTGTTTATGTGTAAGTATTTTCTAAAACATATTTATTATACATGTCCATGTTTCCTGAAAGGAATTTAAAAATGATTCTTTTAAGGTACTCTTTAACTAAAACATCATTTTAAATGTTTTAAATATTTATTCTTCTAAATCTTTCTCATTAATGTATATGTTTTCAAAATGGTTTTAAGGATTTATTTATATAGACATGATTGTTTTAAAATGTTAATTCCTTTCAAAAGTTTCAAAGTGGTATGGGACACTTTGAATCAAAAATCTATTTTAAATGACTTCCTTTATAAATGTGCGACTTTTAAATTATTTAAAAAAGGGATATTTCTCTCAAAAAGTTTTACAGACCATTTTCAACTATATCAACATTATTTATTGGATATTATTCTTGATAAGGTTAATTTATTATAATAAAATCTTCTATATTTTATCTAATGAGTTATGATATGTTTAACTGTGTATGTTCTATTTTTATACCCTTTATAGTTTATAGTTTAAGTATTGACATTTCGTATGTTAGTTTTAATACGAATGTTTATGTTATGTTTCAACATTTTCATATGAGGAATGCAGTGGACTTAGTAAGTGATGGGTGGAGCCCGCTATAGCCCCTCAATGCATCAGTAAGTCTCATGAGACAAACTAGTGTCTTGTCACAAGTCCTTGACAAAAAATTCATGTGTATTCTTGTCACAAGTCCTTGAATATGTGGTAATGATGTCCAACGTTAGGCATTCCCTCATTAAGAAATTAATTATCACGTGTGATTATTCGACTAGTAGAATATCCATGTGCATGTTTATATGGTACTTTTTTATTTATTTTCTCTATATTATGTTCAATTTTATATTTAAAAGGCTTTTGTTTTCATTACACATCTTTCCTTAAAAGTTTATAGCTTCCACTAAATTATTTACCTTTACTGAGCATCTGATCTCACCCCTTTCTTATGTTTTGTTTTCCCAAGATTCCAAGAAATGTATTATGTTTGATATGCAGGGTTAATATAGGAGAATAATGGCATTCTCAACGGCTTATTTATGTTTTGTTTTATGTTTGAATGTGTAATGTAATGTTTAAGCATGTAATCTACTTTCCAAGACTACTAAACTGATCGGTCCTTCAGGACTTGATTTCCTGTAATCATGTCAATTTATTAAAATAATGCACCAGCTCCGAACTTCTGGGATAGGGGCATTACAGTTGGTATCAGATGAATTTTAGTAAAAACCTTGGAAACTAGATTTAGAAAAACTCTAATTAGAGAACATTACCCTAAGATAGACTTTGGGGATTAGTATAGAAGAACATCTAAGAATTTTTCTAATGTAGAGATTTTGAGTATTTTCCAAGAAATACATCCATATCTGGATATGAGCAGGTAGAGGCGGCTCTAGAACAGATGTACCTAGGAGTGAAAACTCTGACAAGGAGTTTCGGGCTTGACCCTGGGTATCCTGGTACATGACAACGAGCCTTGCTTCACTCTTGGTTATGACACTCCTGGGGGATATGCTTTGGATAATTCACATTTTCCTTACAAGCCATTATAAAGGATTTATGAGTAAATATTTCCTCAAAGAAAACATTTTTTATTATTATAGATTATATATATAATATTTTCAATTTGTGTTAGTTATTTTACAAGTTTTTAATTATTCATTGTAATTCATAAACTAACCTAGTGTATACCATCATTTAGAAATGGTGCCCAGTAGAAGGAATGAGAACTCCAACATTACGCATGATCCAAAGAGTAAGAAAGATCATATATTTCATGGTATTAAGATAACATTTAGAAGGGAAATATTCTCCCATGTATTCTCATCATATGAAGAAATATTATCATGTTTTAATAAGATAAGTAAAGAATTCTATGAGTCCTATGGCTTTGAAGGGAAGTAAGAGAAGAAAAGGATGGTAGAGAGAAAGATGGATAAAGAGAAGAGGGAAAAGAAGGATTTTCCCATATGTGATAATTGTAGAAAGAATCACTTTGGTAAATGCTTTAAGGGAATGGGAGTTTTTTATAAGTGTTTGGAAAAAAGGACACCATGTACGTGATTTCAAGGGTAAGAATAAGGTTTCAAATGTACAATGCTTCATCTGCAAGGAGTTGGGACACTACCCGAATCAATGTCCAAATCATCAGATTATACCCTAAATGATGCTATTGGATAATAATCAAGTTATGGTACTACCAAAGATGAAGATGAATGAATAGTGTTCTTATGTTGTTATTAAATAATTATTTAATTTTAGTGTTGTGTCAACGGTGTACTGGTAATATGAACTATGTAAATAAATAAGGATTGTACTGCAGTACTATTTCATTGAGGATTTGAGATTATATGGTTCTAAGAAAAGTAACTCAATAGCAAGTTAAACATTTTGGAAAATACATGGTTTAAGTAAATATAAACCATAATATGGTTCTGATACTGATTTAGTGATTTTTTAATAAGATATGATTGATTTAGATAAATTATATTTGATATTCTTGACTACTTTGAAACTAATTAATTGTTTGTTTATTCCATTATTGTTGTAATTTACAACATTTTTGGATATAAGGAGTATATCCAGTATACTATAAGTAATAAGGGAGAATGAATGTAATCAATAAAGTTTTATGTTAATTCAGTGTGTTTCCATATTTTAAAATAATACATGATGAAGGTATTCACATGTTATTACACGGAAAAAAAGATCTCCATTGTGTTTACCTTCCTTATAAATTTTGGACTGTGAGTTTGGATAGAAGTATTTTGGATAAGTCTAAAGGTTGGAATGGATTAAGTTTTAAATTAGATACCATTGTTAAGGTTAAATCATTTCTTAAGATTATTTTTGGATTGTTATAAAAAGGAAAACCTGGAGGTCAGGCGACAACCCATCACGTCCAGCAAGACCGCGAGACTTGAACCCGCAACCGAAGGGCAACAAAGGTGCATCACCAACCACTGTTCTATGTGATGTCCAGGTTTGTATAATGTATTTTTTTTAAATATTCTGACAAATGAATTATAAATTCATTATTTTTTGAACCCTATATGATTAGGATAAATAGAATATTTTTGAATTCTATTATCTTTTGGAGTGAGAGATGAGTTTGTGGTAGGAATTAGTTGAAGGATGAAACTCTACTTGTCAAGTATTTTTTTTGTTCCTCTCATTCTATGAATAAATTAATTCTTTAACTTTAGGGAAGATATATTAAAACCAAAAATGTGTTATCCTAATACCTTATGTTTTGTTGAACTGATGATATTTTAAATCATCATAGATTGATGGATTTGAGTCCCTCAATTTTACACTTGTTTGTGATTGATGACCTCAATCACTCCCAATAAATATTTACATTTTTTCTCCAATTATATGTCTTTAATTTCTACCAATGTTATTCTAATCGAGATCATAAATTGGTGGTGGCTTTTTCGTTTCTCTTTCCCTCTTATTAAGACTAAATTTATTAACCCAACTTCCAATGTGGGTTTTCCACAAAGGTATTTTTCTATTTTTAACCTTTTATTTTAGAAGAAAATTTTCAAATTGTGAGGATGCAGTTTATTGAATGAGGGTAGAATGTAACACACCAATATTTCATAGTACGTTATATCTTCAAAATAATTAAATAACTTGTGATAAACGCAACACCGAGTTCGAGCGCACCACAACTTACCAAACTAGTCGTTCAAAAAGCAGTTATGAATAGTAATAACTGAATTTTGAATTTTATATACTCCATATAATTTTAGAATCCATATTATGTGTTTCTTGGAAATAATATAAGAACAAATTCATTTTTTTTCAAATAAATGAAGTATTTTTTTTAAATGCAATTTTACCGCCTTTTAATGGAGAACCCATTTAAAAACCAATATTTGACAATTTTATATATTAAATTTAATGAAATTATTTTCTTCTTTAGAATTGGGACATAAAAATTTAGTTTGGATAAATTTTTGGTACTTTTCTGAAAACTTTTATATTTTGATGAATAGTGAAAAATACTAAATTTTAATCGAAAAAAACTTTTTAAATCGAAATAATTCATAGTGTTAAATTATAAATTTGAATGTTTTTTAATTATAATTAGATTATATTTTTATCATTTAATACAATTTAGGTCATTATAAGTAATTTCACATTTAAATTTGACATAAACACATGTCAATCTTTTGATAGTTTTTACTTTTTAAAAACCTGCTTTTTGGTTTTGAAAATGGAAATTAATTTTAAATTAATAAATTAAACTTCTATGTTTTTAATTTGGTAAAATATAATTCATTTTTTAATTCAGAATATCAAAATTATCTTACGGTTAATTTTTGGTATTTTTCTGAAAACATTCAATTTTTGATGAATAGTGAAAAACATTGCGTTGTTGTTTAAAACCAACTTTTTATTTAAATAATTATTTATTTTATTTAAATTTATTTTTAAGTAAAAATAAATATATAATACTATATAAGTTCAATGTAATTATTTGGGGTAATTTTATAATAAAATTATATGTATAAAATTTTATTGGACTTTTTACCGTCTTTTACCCACCTTCTAGGCACATTTTCAAATTTGCATAAAACGTAATTTTACCGCTTCTTTGAATTGAATTTCAAAAATCTGAGAGACACGATTGAAATTAGTAAGTAAAATATGATTCAATAAAATGAAAATACTTTTTTTTGAATAGTACCTTTTGACTTTTATTTACCACGATTAAAAGTAAATAGGGTAATTAAAGGTAAAAATGATATTATAATTACCCTAACACATGTACTAATTCTATTGGATAAATTTATTTAGACCAAAACCAACCTTAGGAATAAAATATTATCCTTTTGGTTCACTTGGATTAGATTAGGACATTTATTATTATTTTACTTAATGAGGAGTAAAAAGTGTTAAATTCAAAGTTTAATAAATAAACTATTTTTAATATAGGGTCATACATAAGATAAATTAGAATATAAATATTCATTATAAATATAAAAAGATTTTTTTCATGGTGGTATTTTATTTATAATTTTTAGAGATTAAATAATTAAATTTATTTATAACACAATAATGATGTTGTAATTACTTTAACAATGAAAGATTAAAATAATTGATATTATAAATATAAAAATAAATGTAAATTGGGGATTTTTATGACATCCAAGAATTTTATAGGTTAATATGACATGTTAGGGTTTATTAAATAAATTTTTTTGAATTGATAATGTTGTTATGACTTTAACAAAAACAAAATACCAAATAGTGTCAAAATTGACATAAATGAGTTCTTAAAAAAATACTATATTATTAATTGATATAATATTTATAAAAATATAATGTTCAGCCAAAGGACTTAGATAAGGTTATATATATCAATAATAAATCACTTGGGGTTCTCTTGGTTTTTTATTTTAAGTTTATTAACCATTTATTATAATAATACAAGAGGACATGGTAAAAGTTAAACTATTTAACTAAGAGTTAAATCTAAAATATAGGGTTAATATGGTGACCTAAAATTGTCTAAAACCTATTTGTTGAGAGTATTTCGACCCATAACCACCTTATATTCAAAATAAATCAATTTTTAGACTTTATAAAATGAAAATTATTTTATAATAAAATAATATTTCAAACTTTTCCTAACGTGACCCTCACCTCTCTTATAAAAGGGTACTTCTCCTTCTCTCAAAATAACACCTACAAATCCATTTTCCCTGGCCAAAACCCTACCCAAATCTCCTTTAAAATTCCCTCAATTCAACATAGAGGCCTTCTCTTAAGCATAAAGCTAACATAATGATTCCTTTTGTTCAAATCAAAATAAAACACCTAAAGAAGACGTAATTATTTTATCACCTCTTTCAAAGTTATTTTCTTCTTACACTTTCTCTTTCTTTGTTATTTCCATACCAATATAATAACACCATTACCTTATGAATACTATGATTTTATTATAAAAATGGTACAACCATACTCATTATTCTATCCATACTATAAATGATAATGTCACCATGCATGTGTACGTACGGATTACCGTCTCCACGTCATTGTATAATTTGTTATTCAACACTATGTTATTTGGATGGATATAATGATGAGTAATATATATATAAATAATTAAAATAACATGATAATTTCTCTGTAAAATTAATATACCATCCAATTCCACACCTTTTAATCATTTAGGAATTGATACTATCCCTCGTGTGTACGTACGACTAACCGTATCCACGACGTGATGAGATTCATTTCCAGGTTCACTATTCAATGATGACTATAAAAATATATATTATTGATAAGTATGTAATATATGACATAATAATTCTACTGGATATATATATATATATATCTGTGTGCGTGTGTGTGTAATTACATATATCTTATTCACTTACTTCCGTTTAATACGATGTGAAAATGAAAACAGCATTTATGCATATGTAAGGCCAACCGTCTCCATAAACGGTGTTTTCCATTTCCTATTTCTATCTATTATACATATTTATATTCTAAATATATATTATATATAAATTATTTTTTATATTCTGGAAGTATTTAAATCATGATCTAAATGATACGATCAAGAATAACAAGTTAAAACACGTACAATAAAGAAATCGATTATTACCCAAAATGTTAATTTAACATGGAAATAATTATTAAATTGGTAGTATAAAGTCATAGATGAATCATGTATGATATAATAAATATTAATATGGTTCATTTATAATTTAATAACATACTATGGTCATTATACATGAGGTTAAACGTACCCTCGACCAAAGGAAATTGCAAGTTAAGGGTTAATTCCTCAATCTCATTATTATCCAAGATTGTTTTTGTGTAAGTATTTTCTAGATAATATTTATTATACGTGTCCGTTTTTCATAACATACATTAAAAATTATTCTTTTAGGGTACTCTTTAACTAAAACATCATTTTAAATTTTTTAAATATTTATTATTCTAAATCTTTCTCATTAATTTCAATGTTTTCAAAATGGTTTTAAGGATTTATTTATATGAACACGATTATTTTAAAATGTTAATTCCTTTAAAAAGTTTAAAAGTGGTATGGGAAACTTTGATTCAAACATCTCTTTTAAATGAATTCCTTTATAAATGTGTGATATTTAAATGATTTCACAAAAAGGGATATTTCTCTCAAAAAGTTTTACTGATCATTTTCAACTATGTCAAAATTCTTTACTGAATATTATTCTTGATTAAGGTTGATTTATTATAATACAATCTTACATATTGTATCGAATGAGTTATGATATGTTTGATTATGGATGTGCTATTCTTATACCCTTCATGGTTTATGGTTGAAGTATTGACATTTCGTATGCTAGTTTTAATATGAATGTTTATGTTATGTTTCAATATTTTCGTATGAGGAATGCAGTGGAATTAGTAAGTGACTGGTGGGGACCGATATATCCCCTCGATGCATCAGTAGGTATCATGAGATAAACTAGTTCCTTGGAACAAGGCCTTGACAAAAAAAATATTTGTAGTCTTAGCACGATGCCTTGACTATGTGGTAATGATGTCTGGCATTAGGAATTCCCTCATTATGAAATTCATTATCACATGTGATTATTCAACTAGTGAAATATCCATGTGCATGTTTATATGGTAATTTTTGATTTATTTTATTCATATTACGTTCAAGTTTATGTTTAAAATGATGTTTTTTTATTACACATCTTTCCTTAAGAGTTTATAGCTTTCGCTAAATTATTTATCCTTACTTATGTTTTGTTTTCCTATGATTCTAAGAAGTGTATTATGTTTGATATGTAGAATTAATCTCGGGGAATAATGGCATTCTCAACAGATTACTTATGTTGTGTTTTATGTTTCAATGTGTAATGTAACGTTCATGTTTTTAATTTATTTTTCAAGAATACTAAACTGATCGGCCCTTCAGGGCTTGAGTCCGTGCAATCATGCCAATGTATTAAAATAATACATCGGATTTGGGCTTTTGGGTTCAGGGCATTACAGTTGGTATCAGAGGAATTTTAGTACAAACCTTGGAAACTAGATTTAAAAAAACTCTGATTATAGAACATTACCCTAAGATAGGCTTTGAGGATTAGTGTAGAAGAACTTCCTAGAATTTTGGTAATGTATAGATTTTGTGTATTTTCCAAGAAATACATCTCTATCTAGATACAAGTAGGTAGAGGTGTCTCTAGAACAGATGTATTAAGGAGTGAAAACTCTGACAAGGACTTCCGGGCATGACCCGAGGTATCTAGGTACATGAAAATGGGCCTTTTTCCACTCTTGGTTACGACACTCTCAGGGGATATGCTTAGGATAATTTACATTTTCCTTAAAATCCATTATGAAGGATTTAGGATTAAATATTTTCTCAAAGAAAACATTTTTTTATGATTATAGACTATATTCATAATATTTTCAATTTACGTTAGGTATTTTACAAGTTTTTAATTATTCATTATGATTCATAAACTAACCTAGTGTAGGTTATTGTTTAGAAATGGTGCCCAGTATAAGGAATGAGAACTCAAGAAATATGCATGATTAAAAGAGTAAGAAGGATTATATCTTTCATGGTATTAATCCAACATTTAGAAGTAAAATAGTCTCCCATGTATTCTCATCATATGAAGAAATAATATCATGTGTTAATAAGATAAGTAATAATTCTATGATTTTTATGTCTTTGAAGAGAAGAAAGAGAAGAAAAGGATGGTAGAGAGAAAGATAGATAAAGGGAAGAGGGGAAAGAAGGATTTTCCCATATGTGATAACTGTGGAAAGAATCACCTTGGTAAATGCTTGAAGGAGATGGGAGTTTATTATAACTATTGAGAAAAAGGACACCAATTACGTGATTTCAAGGGTGAGAAAAAGGTTTCAAATATACAATGCTTCATCTACAAGAAGTTGTGACACTACGCGAATCAATATCCAAATCATCAGAGTATTCTCCAAATGATTCTATTGGATAATAATCAAGTTATGATACTACCAAAGATGATGAGGAATGAATAGTGTTCTTATTTTGTTATTAAAGAATTATTTCATTTGAGTGTTGTATCAACTATGTACTGGTTATATGAATTATGGAAATAAATAATGATTGTACTGTAATACTATTTCATTGAGGATTTGAGATTATATGGTTCTAAGAAAAGTTACTCAATATCAAGTTAAACTTTTTGGAAAATACATGGTTGAAGGAAGATAAACCTTAATATGGTTCTGATATTGATTTAGTGATTTTGGAATAATATATGATTGATTTGTATAAATTATATTCGATATTCTTGACTACTTTGAAACTAATTAATTGTTTGTTTATTCCATTATTGTTAGAGTTTACAACATTTTTGGATAGAAGGAGTATATCCAGTATAATATAAGTAATAAGGGAGAATTGATGTAATCAATAAGGTTTTATGGTAATTCAGGTTGTTACCATGTTTTAAAAGAATACATGATGAAGGTATTCACATGTTATTATGTGGCCAAAAAGATCTTCATTGTGTTTACCTTCCTTATAAATTTTGGACTGTGAGTTTGGACAGAAGAATTTTGGATAAGTCTAAAGGTTGGAATGGATTAAGTTTGATATAGGATACAATTGTTAAGTTTAAATAATTTCTTAAGATTATTTTTGGGTTATTATAAAAGGGACAACCTGGAGGTCGGGCGACAACCCGTCGCGTCCGACAAGGCTGTGAGACTTGAACCCGCAACCGAAGGGTGACAAGGGTGCATCACCTACCACAGGTCTACGTGATGTCCTGATTTGTATAATTTAGTTTTTTATAAATAGTCTGAAAAATGAATTATAAATTCATTGTTTTTAGAACCCTATACGATTAGGATAAATAGAATATTTTTGAATTCTATTATCTTTTGGAGTGAAAGATGAGTTTGTGTAAGGAATTAGTTAAAGGATGAAACTCTACTTGTCAAGTATATTTGCTTTCCTCTTATTCTATGAATAAATTAATTCTTAAACTTTAGTTAAGGGATATTAAAACCAAAAATGTTTCATCCTAATACCTTATGTTTTGTTGAACTGATGATATTTTAAGTCATCATAGATTGATGGCTTTGAGGCCCTCAATTTTACACTTGTTTAGGATTGATGACTTCAATCACTCCCTATAAGTATTTACATTTTTCCTCCTATTATTTGTCTATAATTTCCACCAATGTTCTCCTAATCGAGATCATAATTTGGTGGTGACTTTTTCATTTCCCTTTCCCTCTTATTAAGACTAAATTTTATTAACCCAATTTCCAATGTGGGTTTTCCACAAAGGTATTTTTATATTTTTAACCTTTTATTTTCAATGAACAATTTCAAATTGCGAGGACACAATTTATTGAAGGAGGGAAGAATGTAACACCTGATTCTCGCTCAAATTTACCGAAGAGAATAAGGTAATATGGTCCTTGTAGTTTAGCTTGGGTTATCGAATCCACAGAGACCTAAGAAGAAACCTATAGACACGTACATTCTATGGACTTTTTTCAGCTATGAAGTGGCCAACATGGATTGATTTTTTATGGGTTTGAAATATATCTAATATATTTAAGTGAATTCAATTTAAAATAATGAGTTGATCCTAGGTTATCGCTCGGGGTGGATTGGATGTATTTTCTTTTTAATGATTTCAATTTCTTATATTTTAGATGGGTTCATTTAAAGAGATAAAACAACATCATCACTTATTGATTTAATTACTACACCATTTAATACTAATCACCTATACACTTGAAGGATCAAAGTTTTGAGCACTTCAAGGTAAAGGTTCGTATTATCACTTGATGTGTGTGGCCTTAAATTCAACAAGGACGATGGAGTTTAAAAATCATCAAATAAAAATCTCAATTAAAGAAGTGATTATACATTAATGAGGTGATAAATAACATCCAATCCAGCCCCTTTCTACTCCCTTGGATCAAACCATAAGTGGGTTAGCCCTCCATTGATCCCATGATTTCAATGGAAGCGGAAAGTAGACTCATGAGGGAGGAAATGGAGAAGTAAAAAAACGCAACAAAATAACAATCACTCCACCGTTGTGTGATAATCTCACAAGGTTTGGTATGAACAAGTTCACACCATGAACCAACGGTATCAAAGTGATAATGATAAGAACATAATAATAAGAGAAGAATAACTTTTATTAATAAACAAGGATGAATTAAAACAACTTACATGTGAAAGAAGAACATTACAAAGAGAAATTGGCATCATAACATTAAGATGAAAAAAACCTCAAAGATTATCAACTCCTCCACCACCAATGCCTTAAATAGAAATTTTAGAAGCCTTGGGTAGAGCCTCCAACAGTACAAAGCATCCCACTTGATTATGGTAGGCCTAGGGTGGTGGAAAGTTTGTGGAAAGAATACTTTTCTACCCTTGACCTGAAAAGGCATCCATCTTTCATGCACCGAACATACGCGCTTGAAAAACCTTCTAGATGGCCTAATTTGGGTGGTCCATAGAAGACTTAAATTAATATCCGGATGTCCCCTAACATCCAGAAACATATCAGCCCAAAAACAGTTATGGTTTTTGAGATATAGTTTAATTGGTGGGCTGTTTTTCTGGGCCGCAGAATCTGGCCCAGAATTTTATCTCTAACTTGGTCCGCCTAAATGACCACAATGGAGGCCGAATTAGCATTATCAACTGAATAGTGATTTGTTCCTATACATGTCTTCTAGCATCCCACGAAATTTGGGATTAATTTGGTTTTTATGTTGGGCCCCACAGTCTCATCAGTTGGCTGGTGTCCAATCTGCCTTCTCCAGAATTGCTTCCTTTCATTTCCAAATATCTCCATCATCCTCCATGAATTCTCCACTGATCCCTGAATCAAACATGTTCATATTTAAGTGTAGATCAATTTCCAAAAATATAAAATTAAAATATGTATAATTAGATTCTTTAAAATCAGATGAATCATTGGGTACTTTAAATGATGTTCAAAAATGTACCACATAATAGTGCATTTTAAGAAGGTATTACAATCATAATGTGAAATGATGTTCAAAGTGTAAAATGAACTAAAATGGTGTTTATGAATAATAAATCATATGAATATTATATATATTAACAATGAATATTAGCCTCATTTAGTGGATAATCACACCCCCAACTTGAGTTTTGCTAGTCCCGAGAAAAATATATCTCAACAATATGAAATTCGAATTCCCTTTTCCAAAAACATTTTAATACATAATGATCACCAAAAAACCTTGTACCAAACAATCATGAAACCCATCAAAATATTTTAATACAAGATAGTTTCATAAGAATATCCCAATCCCAATTCCATTCCTTTGTTCAAATTCATTTCCATATTTCATCCAATATCAATTAAGTATGAGGATGTGTTGTGTATCACAATAGACATGGGGGGTTCATATTTATTCAAGGGGAAATTACGGAAGCGCTAGGTGGAATCAAATTTCAATATTAATATGAGTATTAATTTTTTTGTATAATAGTCTTTTTGTTTTTGTTTTTTGCAATTTTGCCATGGTAATTGAAATTGCACTCAAAAGAGTCAACCCCTGTAGCGAGACTTTGCCGATGACTCCCAGGCTCAAAGACCTTAGGGAACCAAGTGAATCCCACATACTAGGGCATCATCTTGAGTTAACTCAGTCTAAAACAAATTCAAATTACCAAAAATAGAGATAAAATTACTAACTCTGGACCAGACAACTATGGAGTCACGATCCCCAAGTGCCGAAAGCCACGCATTAGGCCATTTCATTTCTCTACGTGCATTTTTTTTAATTTTTTTTTTGAATACTCATATTAAACTAAAATGATCACCAAACCTATGCTATTTATTTAGGGGACCCCATGAACTCAAACTAATACCCCACTATCCAAAGGACGTGCATTGTGATCTTTTTTATTTGGATGAAAATATAAATGATGAAATATCAAATTGGACAGCCACACTTTCCAAAATATATGCTCATGAAATTATACAAGGATTAAAATCAGAATCAGGGTATACTAAATTATTTGATATTCAGTTTCAAAGTGTCCAATGTGTATTACCATGTTCAAAGTTAAAGGAATTTTTCCTTCCATTTACACTTCTTTTTTTTTAATCATTCATTTTTTAGACACAAAAGCATTTTTTTTATTTTATCTCCCCCCAAACTTAAAACAACACCATCCCCAGTGTTTGAAGAAATGAAAATTTAGAAGGAGTAGAGGCAGATAATGGAAGTTCAAAAAGGAAATTGAAACTGAGGATCATGGAATAAAATCACCAGGTGGTTGTAGTTGAAGTTCTTGCTGCTCCAAATTAGTCCTTTGATCTCTTGGGGGATGTAGGCACCTCCTTGATTAAACATGTATCACCCAAAATAGTACCTAAACAAAAATAAGAACAAAGCAGACAAAACAAACAACATAATGACTTATTTAATTCCAAGTATCATCATTTTTATGGTTTTTCCTGTTTTTCTATTTTTTAATCAAACTAATGATACATTGTCTTCTTTTAATTTTCTGGGTAAGGTATTACTTAGGGATCACACCACATGACACAGATGAATAAGATGCTCCCCTTTCATACCCATCCATACTCATAATAGAAGAACAGGTCAATAGTCTTTATTTTAAATATAAAAATGATTAATTAATCCTATTTAAAATATAAAGTTTATTAAAACAAAAAAATTATAGGAACTTGAAAACCATGGGTTGCCTCCCATACAGCGCTTTGTTTAATGTCGTTAGCCCGACATGGACCCTAAATCTATCAATTTTTTCCTTGTTCAGAGGTTGGCTCGGTTAACTCAACCTTTATTTCCTGTTTATTGAATGATTCAATGAATGGTTTTAACCTTTGACCATTGACCTTGAAAATGTAACCACTTATGGGATCTTGAATCTCTACTGCCCCATGGGGGAATACATGATGCACTATGAAAGGTCCTGACCATCTAGACCTTAACTTTCCCGGATATAAATGAAGTTTTGAACTATACAGGAGCACAAGTTTTCCCAGTTCAAAATGTTTGACCTTGATATTCCTAGATTGGTAGGCTTGAACTCTATATTTATTGATCCTTGAATTTTAATAAGCCTCCATCCTTAATTCCTCCTTTTCATTGAGATCTAATTTCCTTTTTGTTCTGGCCAATGAGAGGTAATAATCCATTTTCTTGATTGCCCAAAAGGCCTTATGTTCAATCTCCAATGGAAAATGGCATGCTTTACCATAAACCAACCTATATGGGGACATTCCTAAAATGGTTTTATATGCGGTTCTATATGCCCAAAGAGCATCTAAGAGTTTCTCACACCAATCTTTCCTAGAGGGGTTGACAGTTTTTTCAAGAATTTGCTTAATCTCCCTATTCGCTAACTCAGCTTGACCATTGGTTTGAGGATGGTATGCAGTGGAAACTTTATGAGAAATACCATACTTAGACATGAGTGAAGAGAATGGGCGGTTGTAGAAATGGGTTCCTCGATCACTGATTATGGCCCTAGGAATTCCAAATCGGTAAAATATGTTCTCTTTCAGAAATTGAATCACAACTTGATGATCATTGGACTTAGTGGGAATGGCCTCAACCCATTTTGAGACATAATCAACAGCTAAGAGTATGTAGAGGTATCCCCGAGAGTTTGGGAAGGAACCCATGAAATCAGTTCCCCAACAATCAAATATTTCAACCACTAAGATGGGAGTGAGTGGCATTTGATTTCTTTTTGTGATGGACCCTACTTGTTGACACCTAGGACAGCTTTGAAAAAATGTGTAGGAGTCCCTTGAGAGGGTGGTCCAGAAGAGACCACATTGAAGAATCTTAGCAAATGTTTTATTAGAGGAAAAGTGACCTCCACATGCCTCACTATGACAGAATTTAAAGATGGACTCTTGTTCAGATTCGAGAACACACCTCCTAATGACTTGGTCAGGGCAGAACTTATAGAGGTATGGATCATCAAACACATAGTGTCTAACATCAGAAAGGAATTTCCTTCGAGCTTGAGTCCCTAAGAATTTTGGAATGAATCCTGTAACTAAGAAATTGGCTATGTCGGCATACCAAGGGCAGTCACTCACAGAGTATAGGTTTTCATCAGGAAATGAATCAGACACAGAAAGGTGATTTGAGTTGTCTATGAATTCCATCCTAGAGAGGTGATCAGCTACAACATTTTCAACTCCCTTTTTATCCTTGATTGTGAGGTCAAATTCTTGTAAGAGAAGGACCAACCTAATCAGTCTAGCCTTAGCATCTTGTTTTTGGAAGAGGTATTTTAGTGTAGAATGGTCAGTGAACACAGTGATGGGGGATCCTAAGAGGTAGGACCTAAACTTATCTAAGGCAAACACAATAGCAAGTAACTCCTTTTCAATGGTGGTGTAGTTGATTTGGGCATCATTTAAGGATTTTCTTGCATAAGCAATGACATAGTGATTTTTATCACAACGTTGTCCTAACACATCTCCTACAGCAAAGTCACTGGCATCACACATAAGTTTGAAAGGAAGGTTCCAATTTGGAGATTTCATAATGGGAGGAGAGGTGAGAGAGGATTTGAGGGTTGATAATGAACCCTCACAGCTTTCTGTCCAAACAAATGGAGCATCCTTTACTAGGAGAGCACAAAGAGGACGAGATATTGAACTAAATTCCTTGATGAATCTTCTATAGAAACCAGCATGTCCCAAGAAATACCTTACTTCCTTGATAGTTTTGGGTGATGGAAGGTGATGAATGATGTCAACCTTGGCTTTATCAACTTCAATCCCCCTACCTGAGACCAGATGGCCTAAAACTAGTCCCTCTTTAACCATAAAATGGAATTCTTCCCAGTTTAGGACTAGATTATTTTCTTCGCATCTTGACAAGACTCTCTATACATTCCTCAGACATCCCTCAAATGTATCCCCAAACACAGAGAATTCATCCATGAAGACCTCTAGAAAATCCCCTACCATGTCTGAGAAGATTCCCATCATGCACTGTTGGAAGGTTCCAGGGGCATTGAATAAACCAAAGGGAATGTGTTTGAAGGAAAAGGTACTGAAAGGACATGTGAATGTAGTCTTCCCTTGATCCTCTAGGGAGAACTCAATTTGATTGTACCCTGAGTACCCATCTAAGAAACAGTAGAAGGCATGACCTTCCACTCTCTCAAGGACTTGGTCAATGAATGGTAAGGGGAAATGGTCCTTCTTAGTGAATGAGTTTAGCTTCCTATAGTCAATTCAGACCCTCCATCAACTACTCACCCTTGTTGGAAGAATCTCTCCATCCTCATTGGTTATCACTGTGATTCCGGCCTTTTTTGGAACCACTTGGATTGGGCTCACCCACTCACTCTCAGCTATGGGATATATGATACCATCTTTTAACAATTTCAGAAGTTCTTTCCTTACTACCTTCATGAGATTAGGATTGAGTCACTGTTGAGGTTGATGACATGGCTTTGAATCAGATTCCAGAACAATCCTATGAGTCCCAACAAGTGGGCTAATCCCAGGAATATCAGAAATGGTCCAACCAATGGCTTTCTTATGCTTCCTAAGGACATCTAGAAGTACCCTTTCATTATTGGCTTCAAGAGAAGAATAAATTACAATAGGATGTGTTTTATATTCCACTAGGAAAGCATACTTGAGTGTAGGGGGAAGTTCCTTCAATTCAAGATCAGGTTGGTTCATAATTTCAGTAGAAGATTGGGACATTGGATCAAGATCAATTTCTTCTTTTAGAGTTTCAGATAGGATTGATTCCCCACATGTAGAAGTTTCATCTACTAGATTGGCTTGATCAGATTTAGGGAAGGAAATTGGAGTGGTCTCCATGAAAGTGGTTTCTTGAAAGGTTTCACTGATTGTTAGACCTAAGACTTCATCATAAGAGCAATTTGAAAATGATTCAAGCCAAGGAGATAAACTTCATTCATATGAACAAAGGAAATCAATCTCATCCTGACTTAAACATCCATAAAATATTCCTTGATGTTCTATAGATTCATTATCAATACTTCATATCATGTTTACTTCATGAATGTCCTCGTCATCCCCTATTTGTGAGCTTGAATTATAGATATTCAAGTCTAGACTCATGTTCCCAAAGTTGATGGTCATGTTCCCATTTCGGACTCGAATAACAGAGTTGATTGTTGCAAGAAAAGGATGGCCAAGGATGATTGGGGTTTGTTCTTTATTTCCTAAGTTTGGATGGTTGTCAAGGACAATGAAGTCAGCAGGGTAGATGAAGTTTTCAACCTTTACCAGAATGTCCTTTAAAATCCCCTTTTGAACCCTAATTCTACGATCAGCAAGCTGAAGTGTGACAGATGTGGGTTGGAGCACTTCTAGGCCTAACTAGCAGTACACAGTATATGGGATGAGATTGACACTAGCACCTAGGTCACACAAGGCCTTGACAACTTTGCTTTCTCCTAGTTCAACATTGATGTAAGGGAAACCTGGGTCTTTAAACTTAGGAGGAATGGTCCCTTGAAAGGTGGTACTCACATTAGTAGCCAAAAGGACTTGGTTTTTATGTGAAAATTTTCTTTTAAAAGTGAACAAGTCCTTAAGGTACTTTGAGTAGGCATGTATAGTTTGGATGGAATCGAGAAGGGGTATGTTCAACTTGACTTGTGAAAATATTTCCCTCAATGTTTCACTTAGTTCAGGCTTGGTTTTCCCCCTCATGCATTGAGGAAATGGTGCAGGTTGGGGGTTTTTTGTTGAAGAGTTGTTTATTTCACATTGTTATCAGTTTCCTCAGTTTGATCTTGTGGTTCATTTGAATTTTCATCCAAGTTTGAATCTTCAGGTGGGTTCTGAATTAGTTGTTCAGGTTCCTCAATTGATTTCCCACTTCTTAAAACAGTCATAGCCTTTAGTTGTTCATGAGTTGTTTGAGCACAACTTGACTCTCCCCTTGAAGTTGAGGATGGCACCGCCTGAGTAGGCATGGGTGCCTTTCCAGTTTTTATGGTTTGAAGTTCTTGTTTTAGGGAAGAGACTTCTGAGTTCATACTCTCCATTTTTTTTCACATTTGTTCTAGTAGGCTTTGTGGAACAGTTTGGGTGGGTGCTTGAGTAGGTTGGTTTATCCCAGGGGGATATTTTGGAGGTGGTATGGTTTGTTGAAAATGGACTGGTGGTTGTTGGTATTGGATAGGTTGGGTTTGGAACTGGTTATGGGTTTGGTAGTTCTGATGGGGGTAAGGATTTTGTCCCTGTGGTTGGCTAGGTTGTTGGTTATCTTTCCAGCGGAATCCTGGGTGGTCATTATACCTTGGGTTGAAGTTGTTTTGGTATTGAGGCTTTTGAAAGTTCAAAGCATTTACTTCCACTGGGGGTCCTCCTAAGAGAACATCCTTGATGGATGGAATGGTTGGGAATTTGTCTGTCTTATGGTCATGTTTTTCACAAATTGTGCAAATAGGGTCTACAGTTTGGATTTCATCGACTTTCCTAAGGTTTATCGCTTCAACCTTCCTAGAGAGTGCTGCGATTTTAGCCCCAAGGCTTTCGTCTTCTCTAAGTGTATGAATTCTAGTAGTTCTTTGTGGCTTTTTAGAATAAGGTGAAGTTCCCCATGTTTGGTTTTGTTCAGAAAGGCTTTCTAGATACTCGTAAGCATTATTTGGGGATTTGTTTTTAAATTTTCCATTACACATCATGTCAATGAATTGTTTGTTCCCCAGACCCAACCCTTCATAGAAAATTCTCACTTGTTCAGGAATATAAAAACCATGGTGTGGAACCATGTTTAGAGTGTCTTTGAACCTCTACCATGTTTCATAGAATGACTCTCCCTCTTTTTCAAAAAAGTTTTGGATACTCTTTTTAAGTGCAATTGTTTTGTGGTGGGAAAAGTATTTTTTGTAGAATTCACTTTGTAGTTGGTCCCAAGAGTTTATGGATGACGGTCTCAAATTGTTTAGCCAATTTTTAGCTCGATCCTTAAAAGAAAAATGAAATAGCCTCATCTTAGCTAATTCTAGTTGATGTGGGGGACACATGGTTTCTACAATGTCATTGAACTCCTTAATGTGAAGGTAGGGCATCTCGGACTCCATTACATGGAATGTGGGAAGGTGGTTTAGGACATGGGGTTTAAAGATGTAGTTGGCATCTCTTAGGTAATTTTATCTAATTCATGAGGGGGCATTGTTCCAGGAAGGTTTGAGGTAGTCATTCATGATTTGATCAATTGCATTCCCCAAGTTTGGGGCTGCCTCATTTGGGTTTCCATTTTGGTTCCCACCCGGGTTTATGAGTAGGTTTCTTTGAATACCTTCCATTGAAATGGGCAAAATTTTTGACTTGGGAGTGTTTTAAAGATTAGGATCTAATTGAAAGAGTTCCCTTGGTGTACTTGAATCCCCAACCCTAGGACTATACACCCTAACTAGACAGTTTGATTGATCACGGGTGTAGGCGGATATGCGCCAAAAAAAACGAGAAAGGGACAAGATAAGAAAATTTGGATGATAAAAGAAGAAATGGGGGAGAATAGAATGGGTTTTTAGATTACTTACTTGGGTACCTGGCAATGGAACCAAAATTTTATTCTCTCTCAAATTTACCCAAGAGAAGAAGGTAAGACGGTCCTTGTAGTTTAGCTTGGGTTATCGAATCCATAGAGACCTAAGAAGAAACCTATAGACACGTACATTCTATTGACTGTTTTCGGCTATGAAGTGGACAACTTGGATTGATTTTTTATGGGTTTGAAATATATCTAATAGATTTAAGTGAATTCAATTTAAAATAATGAGTTAATCCTAGTTTATCGCTCGGGGTGGAATGGACGTATTTCCTTTTTAATGATTTCAATTTCTTATATTTGAGATGGGTTCATTTAAGGAGATAAAACAATATCATAACTTACTGGTTTAATTCCTACACCCTTTAATACTAATCACTTATACACTTGAAGTATCAAAGTTTTGATCACTTCAAGGTAAAGGTTCGTATTAGCACTTGATGTGTGTGACCTTAAATTCAACAAGGACGATGGAGTTTAAAAATCATCAAATAAAATCTCAATTAAAGAAGTGATTATACATTAATGAGGTGATAAATAACATCCAATCCAGCCCCTTTCTACTCCCTTGGATCAACCCATAAGTGGGTTAGCCCTCCATTTATCCCATGGTTTCAATGGAAGCAGAAAGTAGACTCATGAGGGAGGAAATGGAGAAGTAAAAAAATGCAACAAAATAACAATCACTCCACCGTTGTGTGATAATCTCACAAGTTTTGGTATGAACAAGTTCACACCTTGAACCAACGATATCAAAGTGATAAGGAGAAGAACAGAATAATAATAAAAGAAGAACTTTTATTAAGAAACAAGGATGAATTAAAACAACTTACATGTGAAGGAAGAACATTACAAAGAGAAATTGGCAGCATAACATTAAGATGAAAACAAGCTCAAAGATTATCAACTCCTCCACCACAACTTCCTTAAATAGGAATTTTGGAAGTCTTGGGTCGAGCCTCCAACAGTACAAAGAATCCCACTTGATTATGCTAGGCCTGGGGTGGTGGAAAGTTTGTGGAAAGAAGACTTTTCCACCCTTGACCCGAAAAGCCATCCAGCTTTCATGTACCGAACAGACGCGCTTGAAACACCTTCTACATGGCCGAATTTTGGTGGGCCATAGAAGACTTAAATTAATATCTGGGTGTCTCCTAACAGCCGGAAATATCTCAGTCCAAAAGGAGTGATGGTTTTCGAGATATGGTTTAATTGGTTGGCTGTTTTTCTGGACGGTAGAATCTGGCCCAGAATTTTATCTCTAACATGGCCGCCTAAATGACCACCATGGAGGCCAAATTAGCATTAGATACTGACGAGTGATTTGTTCCTATACATTTCTTCTATCATCTCACGAAATTTGGGATTAATTGGGCCTTTATGTTGGGCCCCACAGTCTCATTAGTGGGCTGGTGTCCAATCTGCCTTCTCCAGAATTGCTTCCATTCATTTCCAAATATCTCCATCATCCTCCATGAATTATCCACTGATCACTGAATCAAAAATGTTCGTATATAAGTGTAGATAAATTTCAAAAAATATAAAATTAAAATATGTATAATTATATTCCTTAAAATCATATGAATCATTGGGTACTTTAAATGATGTTCAAAAATGTACCACATAATAGTGCATTTTAAGAAGGTATTACAATCATAATGTGAAATGATGTTCAAAGTGTAAAATGCACTAAAATGGTGTTTATGAATAATAAATCACATGAATATTATATATATTAACAATGAATATTAGCCTCATTTAGTGGATAATCACACCCCAAAACTTGAGTTTTGCTAGTCCCGAGCGAAATATATCTCAACAATATGAAATTCGAATTCCCTTTTCCAAAAACATTTTAATACATAATGATCACCAAAAAACCTTGTACCAAACAATCATGAAACCCATCAAAATATTTTAATACAAGATAGTTTCATAAGAAAATCCCAATCACAAGCCTATTCCTTTGTTCAAATTCATTTCCATATTTCATCCAATATTAATTAAGTATGAGGATGTGTTGTGTATCACAATAGACATGGGGGTTCATCTTTATTCAAGGGGGAAATTACAGAAGTGCTCGGTGGAATCACATTTCAATATTAAGATGAGTATTCATTTTTTTGTATAATATTTTTTTTTCTTTTTTTTCTTTTTTTTGCAATTTTGCCATGGTAATTGAAATTGCACTCAAAAGAGTCAACCCCTGTAGCGAGACTTTGCCAATGAATCCCAGGCTCAAAGACCTTAGGGAACCAAGTGAAGCCCACATACTAGGGCATCATCTCGAGTTAACTCAATCAAAAAAAAATTCAAATTA
Source organism: Viscum album (assembly GCA_963277665.1). Lineage (NCBI taxonomy): Eukaryota > Viridiplantae > Streptophyta > Magnoliopsida > Santalales > Viscaceae > Viscum > Viscum album. Next base: position 560,405,069 of record OY728141.1, read on the forward strand.
CCAAAAATAGAGATAAAATTACTAACTCTGGACCAGACAACTATGGAGTCACGATCCCCAAGTGCTGAAAGCCACGCATTAGGTCATTTCATTGCTCTACGCGCATTTTTTTTATTTTTATTTTTTGAATACTTGTATTAAACTAAAATGATCACCAAATCTATGCTATTTATTTAGGGGACCCCATGAACTCATACTAATACCCCACTATCCAAAGGACATGCATTGTGATCTTTTTTATTTGGATGAAAATATAAACGATGAAATATCACATTGGACAGCCACACTTTCCAAAATATATGCTCATAAAATTATACAAGGATTAAAATCAGAATCAGGGTATGCTAAATTATTTGATATTCAGTTTCAAATTGTGCAATGTGTATTACCATGTTCAAAGTTAAAGGAATTTTTCCTTCCATTTACACTTATTTTTTTTCAAATCATTCTTTTTTTTTACACAAAAGCATTTTTTTTATCTCCCCCCCAACTTAAAACAACACTGTCCCCAGTGTTTGAAGAAATGAAAATTTAGAAGGAGTAGAGGCAGATAATGGAAGTTCAAAAAGGAAATTGAAACTGAGGATCATGGAATGAAATCACCCGAAGGTTGTAGTTGAAGTTCTTTCTCCAAATTAGTCCTTTGATCTCTTGGGGGATGTAGGCACATCCTTGATTGAACATGTATCACCCAAAATAGTACCTAAAAAAAATAAGAACAAAGTAGACAAAACAAACAACACAACGACTTATTTAATTCCAAGTATCATCATTTTTATGGTTTTTCCTGTTTTTCTATTTTTTTTAATCAAACTAATGATACATTTTCTTCTTTTAATTTTCTCGGTAAGGTATTACTCAGGGATCACACTGCATGACACAGATGAATACGATGCTCCCTTTTCATACCCATCTATACTCATAATAGAAGAACAGGTCAATAGTCTTTTTTTTAAATATAAAAATGATTAATTAATCCTATTTAAAATATAAAGTTTATTAAAACAAAAAAATGGTAGGAACTTGAAAACCATGGGTTGCCTCCCATACAGCTCTTTGTTTAACGTCGTTAGCCCAACATGGACCCTAAATCTATCAATTTTTTCCTTGTTCATAGGTTGGCTCAGTTAACTCAACCTCTATTTCCTTTTTATTGAATGATTCAATGAATGGTTTTAAACTTTGACCATTGACCTTGAAAATGTAACCACTTGTTGGATCTTGAATCTCTACTGTCCCATGGGGGAATACATGATGCACTATGAAAGGTCCTGACCATCTAGACCTTAACTTTCCCGGATGTAAATGAAGTTTTGAACTATACAAGAGCACAAGTTTTCCCAGTTCAAAATGTTTGACCTTGATATTCCTAGATTGGTAGGCTTTAACTTTATCTTTATTGATCCTTGAATTTTCATAAGCCTCCATCCTTAATTCCTTCAGTTCATTGAGATCTAATTTCCTTTTTGTTCCGGCCAATGAGATTTCATAATCCATTTTCTTGATTGACCAAAAGGACTTATGTTCAATCTCCACTGGAAAATGGCATGCTTTACCATAAACCAACCTATATGGGGACATTCCTAAAATGGTTTTATATGCGGTTCTATAGGCCCAAAGATCATCTAAGAGTTTCTCAGACCAATCTTTCCTAGAGGGGTTGACAGTTTTTTCAAGAATTTGCTTAATCTCCCTATTCTCTAACTCAGCTTGACCATTGGTTTGAGGATGGTATGCAGTATACACTTTATGAGAAATACCATACTTGGACATGAGTGAATAAAATGGACGGTTGCATAAATGGGTTCCTCGATCAGTGATTATAGCCCTAGGAATTCCAAATCGGTAAAATATGTTCTCTTTCAGAAATTGAATCACAACTTGATGATCATTGGACTTACTGGGAATGGCCTCAACCCATTTTGAGATATAATCAACAGCTAATAGTATGTAGAGGTATCCCCGAGAGTTTGGGAAGGGACCCATGAAATCAATTCCCAAACAATAAAATATTTCAACCACTAAGATGGGAGTGAGTGGCATTTGATTTCTTTTTGTGATGGACCCTACTTTTTGACACCTAGGATAGCTTTGAAAAAATGTGTAGGAGTCCCTTGAGAGGGTGGTCCAGAAGAGACCACATTAAAGAATCTTAGTAGATGTTTTCTTAGAGGAAAAGTGACCTCCACATGCCTCACTATGATAGAATTTAAGGATGGACTCTTGTTCAGATTCGGGAACACACCTCCTAATGACATGGTCAGGGCAGAACTTATAGAGGTATGGATCATCAAAAACATAGTGTCTAACATTAGAAAGGAATTTCCTTTGAGATTGAGTCCCTAAGAATTTTGTAATGACTCCTGTAACTAAGAAATTGGCTATGTCGGCATACCAAGGGCAGTCACTCACAGAGTATAGGTGTTCATGAGGAAACGAATTAGATACAGAAAGGTGATTTGAGTTGTCTTTGCATTACATCCTATAGAGGTGATCAGCTACAACATTTTCAACTCCCTTTTTATCCTTGATTGTGAGGTCAAATTCTTGTAAGAGAAGGACCCACCTAATCATTCTAGCCTTAGCATCTTGTTTTTGGAAGAGGTATTTTAGTGCAGAATGGTCAGTGAACACCGTGATGGGGGATCCTAAGAGGTAGGACCTAAACTTATCTAAGGCAAACACAGTATAAAGTAACTCCTTTTCAGTGGTGGTGTAGTTGATTTGGGCATCATTTAAGGATTTTCTTGCATAAGAAATGACATAAGGATTTTTATCACAACATTTTCCTAACACAACTCCTACAGAAAAGTCACTGGCATCACACATAAGTTTGAAAGGAAGGTTCCAATTTGGAGATTACATAATGGGAGGAGATGTGAGAGAGGATTTGAGGGTTGAGAATGAACCCTCACAGCTTTCTATCCAAACAAATGGAGCATCCTTTACTAGGAGAGCACAAAGGGGACGGGATATTGAACTAAAGTCCTTGATGAATCTTCTATAGAAACCAACATGTCCTAATAAAGACCTCACTTCCTTGATAGTTTTGGGTGATGGAAGGTGATGAATGATGTCAACCTTGGCTTTATCAACTTTAATCCCCCTACCTGAGACCAGCTGGCCTAAAAATAGTCCCTCTTTAACCATAAAATGGAATTTTTCCCTGTTTAGGACTATATTATTTTCTTCACATCTTAACAAGACTCTCTCTACATTCCTCATACATCCCTCAAATGTATCCCCAAACATAGAGAAGTCATCCATGATGACCTCTAGAAAATCCCCTACCATGTCTGAGAAGATTCCCATCATGCACTATTGGAAGGTTCTAGGGGCATTGAAAAAACCAAATGGCATGCGTTTGAAGGAAAAGGTACCGAAAGGACATGTGAATGTAGTCTTCCCTTGATCCTCTAGGGAGAACTCATTTTGATTGTACCCCGAGTACCCATTAAAGAAATAGTAGAAGGCATGACCTGCCACTCTCTCAAGGACTTGTTCAATGAATGGTAAGGGGAAATGGTCCTTCTTGGTGAATGAGTTTAGCTTCCTATAGTCAATACAGACCCTCCATCCACTACTCACCCTTATTAGAAGAATCTCTCCATCCTCATTGGTTATCACTGTGATTCCGGCCTTTTTTGGAACCACTTGGATTGTGCTCACCCACTCACTCTCAGCTATGGGATATATGATACCAACTTTTAACAATTTCAGAAGTTATTTCCTTACTACCTTCATGAGATTAGGATTGAGTCACCGTTGAGGTTGATGACATGGCTTTGAATCAAATTCCAAAACAATCCTATGAGTCCCAACAAGTGGGCTAATCCCAGGAATATCAGAAAGGGTCCAACCAATGGCTTTCTTATGCTTCCTAAGGACATCTAGAAGAATCCTTTCATGATTGGCTTCAAGAGAGGAATAAATTAAAATAGGATGTGTTTGATTGTCCCCTAGGAAAGCATACTTGAGTGTAGCGGGAAGTTCCTTCAATTCAAGATCAGGTTGGTTCAGAATTTCAGCAGAAGATTGGTACATTGGATCAAGATCAATTTCTTTTTTTAGAGTTTCAGATAGGATTGATTCCCTACATGTAGAAGTTTTAGCTACTAGATTGGCTTGATCATATTTAGGGAAGGAAATTGGAGTGGTCTCCATGAAAGTGGTTTCTTGAAAGGTTTCACTGGTTGTTGGACCTAAGACTTCATCATAAGAGAAATTTGAAAATGATTCAAGCCAAGTAGATAAAATTCCTTCATATGAACAAAGGAAATCAATCTCATCCTGACTTAAACATCCATCAAATATTCCTTAATGTTCTATGGATTCATTATCAGAACTTCCTATCATGTTTACTTCATAAATGTCCTGGTCATCCTCTATTTGTGAGCTTGCATTATAGATGTTAAAGTCTAGACTCATGTTCCCAAAGGTGATGGTCATGTTCCCATTTCGGACTCAGATAACAGAGTTGATTATTGCAAGAAAAGGATGGCCAAGGATGATTGGGGTTTGTTCCTTATTTCCTAAGTTTGGATGGTTGTCAAGGACAATGAAGTCAGTAGGGTAGATGAAGTTTTCAACCTTTACCAGAACGTCCTTTAAAATCCCCTTTGGAACCCTAATGCTACGATCAGCAAGATGAAGTGTGACAGATGTGGGTTGGAGCTCTTCTAGGCCTAACTGGCAGTACACAGCATATGGGATGATATTGACACTAGCACCTAGGTCACACAAGTCCTTGACAACTTTGCTTTCTCATAGTTCAACATTGATATAAGGGAAACCTGGGTCTTTCAACTTAGGAGGAATGGTCCCTTGAATGGTGGTACTCACATTAGTAGCCAAAAGGACTTGGTTTTTATGTGAAAATTTTCTTTTAAAAGTGCAAAAGTCCTTAAGGTACTTTGATTAGGCATGTATAGTTTGGATGGCATCGAGAAGGGGTATGTTCAACTTGACTTGTGAAAATATTTCCCTCAATGTTTCACTCTGTTTAGGCTTGGTTTTTCCCCTCATGCATTGAGGAAATGGTGCAGGTTGGGGGTTGTTTGTTAAAGAGTTGTTTCTTTCACATTGTTATCAGTTTCCTCAGTTTGATCGTGTGGTTCATTTGAATTTTCATCCAAGTTTGAATCTTCAGGTGGGTTCTGAATTAGTTGTTCAGGTTTCTCAATTGATTTCCCACTTATTAAAATAGTCACAGCCTTTAGTAGTTCATGAGTTGTTTGAGCACAACTTGACTCTCCCCTTGAATTTGAGGATGGCACCTCCTAAGTAGGCATGGGTGCCTTTCCAGTTTTGATGGTTTGAAGTTCTTGTTTTAGGGAATAGACTTCTGAGTTCATCCTCTCCATTTGTTTGCACAGTTGTTCTGGTAGGCTTTGGGGAACAGTTTGGGTGGGTGCTTGAGTAGGTTGGTTTATCCCAGGGGGGATATTTTGGAGGTGGTATGGTTTGTTGAAAATGGACCGGTGGTTGTTGGTATTGGATAGGTTGGGTTTGGAACTGGTTATGGGTTTGGTATTTCTGATGGGGGTAAGGATTTTGTCCCTGTGGTTGGATAGGTTGTTGGTTATCTTTCCAGCGGAAGCCTCGGTGGTCATTATACCTTGGGTTGAAGTTGTTTTGGTATTGAGGCTTTTTAAAGTTCAAAGAATTTACTTACGCTGGGGGTCCTCCTAAGAGAACATCCTTGATGGATGGAATGGTTGGGAAGTTGTCTGTCTTGTGGTCATGTTTGTCACAAATTGTGCAAACAGGGTCTACAGTTTGGATTTCATGGACTTTCCTAAGGTCTATCTCTTCAACCTTCCTAGAGAGTGCTGCGATTTTAGCCCTAAGGCTTTCGTCTTCTATAAGTGTATGAATTCCAGTAGTTCTTTGTGGCTTTTCAGAATAAGGTGAAGTTTCCCATGTTTGGTTTTGTTCAGAAAGGCTTTCTAGATACTCGTAAGCATCATTTGGGGCTTTGTTTTTAAATGTTCCATTACACATCATGTCAAGGAATTGTTTGTTCCCCAGACCCAACCCTTCATAGAAAATTCTCACTTGTTAAGGAATAGAAAAAACATGGTGTGGAACCATGTTTAGAGTGTCTTTTAACCTCTCCCATGTTTCATAGAATGACTCTCCCTCTTTTTCAAAAAAGTTTTGGATACTCTTTTTAAGTGCAATTTTTTTGTGGTGGGAAAAGTATTTTTTGTATAATTATCTTTATAGTTGGTCCCAAGAGTTTATGGATGATGGTCTCAAATTGTTTAGCCAGTTTTTAGCTCGATCCTTTAAATAAAAATGAAATTGTCTCATCTTAGCTGATTCTAGTTGATGTGGGGGACACATGGTTTCTACAATGTCATTGAACTCCTTAATGTGAAGGTAGGGCATCTCGGACTCCATTACATGGAATGTGGGAAGGTGGTTTAGGACATGGGTTTTAAAGATGTAGTTGGAATCTCCTAGGTAATTGTATCTGATGCATGAGGAGGAATTGGTCCAGGAAGGTGTGAGGTAGTCATTCATGGTTTGATCAATTGCATTCCCCAAGTTTGGGGCTGCCTCATTTGGGTTTCGATTTTGGTTCCCACCCAGGTTTATGAGTTGGTTTCTTTGAATAACTTCCATTGAAATGGGCTCAATTTTTGACTCGGGGGTGTTTGGAAGATTAGGATCTAAATGAAAGAGTTCCCTTGGTGTACTTGACTCCCCAACCCCAGGACTATACACCCTAACTAGATGGTTTTATTGATCGCAGGTGTAGGCGGACATGCGCCAAAAAAAATGAGAAAGGGACAAGATAAGATAATTTGGATGAGAAAAGAAGAAATGGGGGAGAATAGAATGGGTTTTTAGATTACTTACTTGGGTCCCATTAGTGGTTCCAAAATTTGATTCTCGCTCAAATTTACCCAAGAGAAGAAGGTAAGACGGTCCTTGTAGTTTAGCGTGGGTTATCGAATCCACAGAGACCTAAGAAGAAACCTATAGACACGTACATTCTATAGACTGTTTTTGGATATGAAGTGTCCAACTTGGATTGATTTTTGATGGTTTTGAAATATATCTAATAGATTTAAGTGAATTCAATTTAAAAGAATGAGTTGATCCTAGGTTATCGCTCGGGGTGTATTGGACGTATTTCCTTTTTAATGATTTCAATTTCTTATATTTGAGATGGGTTCATTTAAGGAGATAAAACAACATCATAACTTATTGGTTTAATTCCTAAACCCTTTAATACTAATCACTTATAAACTTGAAGGATCAAAGTTTTGAGAACTTCAAGGTAAAGGTTTGTATTATCACTTGATGTGTGTGGCCTTAAATTCAAGAAGGACGATGGAGTTTAAAAATCATCAAATAAAAATCTCAATTAAAGAAGTGATTATACATTAATGAGGTGATAAATAACATCCAATCCAGCCCCTTGATACTCCCTTGGGTCAAACCATAAGTGTGTTATCCCTCCATTGATCCCATGGTTTCAATGGAAGCGGAAAGTAGACTCATGAGGGAGGAAATGTAGAAGTAAAAAAATGCAACAAAATAACAATCACTCCACCGTTGTGTGATAATCTCACAAGGTTTGGTATAAACAAGTTCACACCTTGAACCAACGGTATCGAAGTGATAAGGAGAAGAAAAAAATAATAAGAGAACAAGAACTTTTATTAAGAAACAAGGATTAATTAAAACAACTTACATGTGAAGGAAGAACATTACAAAGAGAAATTGGCAGCATAACATTAAGATGAAAACAAGCTCAAAGATTATCAACTCCTCCACCACCACTTCATTAAATAGGCATTTTGGAAGCCTTGGGTCGATCCTCCAATAGTACAAAGCATCCCACTTGATTATGGTAGGCCTAGGGTGGTGGAAAGTTTGTGGAAAGAAGACTTTTTCACCCTTGACCCGAAAAGGCATCCAGCTTTCATGCAACGAACAGACGCGCTTGAAACACCTTCTAGATGGCCTAATTTGGGTGGTCCATAGAATAATTAAATTAATATCCGGATGTTCCCTAACAGCCTGAAAAATATCATCCCAAAAGGAGTTAGGTTGTTCGAAATATGGTTTAATTGGTGAGATGTTTTTCTGGGCCGCAAAATCTGGCCCAGAATTTTATCTCTGATTTGGGCCGCCTAAATGACCACCATGGAAGCCGAATTAGCATTATCTCATGAAGAGTTATTTGTTCCTATACATGTCTTATAGCATCCCATGAAATATGGGATCAATTGAGCCTTTATGTTTGGCCCCACAGTCTCATCAGTGGGCTGGTGTCCAATCTGCCTTCTCCAGAATTGCTTCCTTTCATTTCCAAATATCTCCATCATCCTCCATGAATTCTCCACTGATCCCTGAATCAAACATGTTCATATTTAAGTGTAGATAAATTTCAAAAAATATCAAATTAAAATATTTATAATTACATTCCTTAAAATCAGATGAATCATTGGGTACTTTAAATGATGTTAAAAAATGTACCACATAATAGTGCATTTTAAGAAGGTATTACAATCATAATGTGAAATGATGTTCAAAGTGTAAAATGCACTAAAATGGTGTTTATGAATAATAAATCACATGAATATTATATATATTAACAATGAATATTAGCCTCATTTAGTGGCTAATCAACACCCCAATATTTCATAGTACGTTATCTCTTCAAAGTAATTAAATTACTTGTGTTATACGCAACACCGAGTTCGAGCGCATCACGACTTACCAAACTAGCCATTCAAAAAGCAGTTATGAATAGTAATCACTAAATTTTTAATTTTATATACTCTATATAATTTTAGAATCCATATTATGTGTTTCTTGGAAATAATATAAAAACAAATTCATTTTTTTTCAAATAAAAGAATTATTTTTCAAAAAATGCAATTTTACCGCCTTTTGATGGAGAGACCTTTTAAAAACCAATATTTGACACCTTTATATATTCAATTAAATTAAATTAAATTATTCTTTAGAATAGAGACATAAAAATTTAGTTTGGATAAATTTTTGATACTTTTCTGATAAATTTCATATTTTGATGAATAGTGAAAAATACTAAATTTTAATTGAAAACAACTTTTTTAATCGAAATAATTTATTGTGTTAAATTATGAATTTTAATGGTTTTGAATTATAATTATATTATATTTTTATCATTTAATACTATGTAGGTCATTATAAGTAATTTCACATATAAATTTGACATAAACGCGTGTCAATCTTTTGATAGTTTTTACGTTTTAAAAACTCACTTTTTGGTTTTGACAACGGGAATTAAATTTAAATTAATTAATGAAACTTATATGTTTTGAATTTGGTAAAATAGAATTCATTTTTGAATTCAGAATATCAAAATTATCTTTGGGTGAATTTTTTTTATTTTTCTGAAAACTTTCAATTTTTGATGAATAGTGAAAAACAATACGTTATTATTTAAAACCGAATTTTTATTTAAATAATCATTTATTTTATTTAAATTTATTTTTAAATCAAAATAGATATATAATACCTATATAAGTTCAATTTAATTAATTGGAGTCATTTTATAATAAAATTTTATGTATAAAATTTTATTAAACTTTTTAATGTCTTTTACCCACCTTCTAGGCACATTAGAAAATTTGCATAAAATGTAATTTTACCACTTCTAGGAATTGAATTTAAAAAATCTGAGAGACATGTTTGACATCAGTAAGTATAATTTGGTTCAATAAGATGAAAGTAATTTTTGGTGAATAGTAACTTTTGACTTTTATTTACCATAGTTAAAAGTAAATAGGGTAACTAAAGGTAAAAATGATATAATAATTACCCTAAAAATGTTCTAATTCTATTAGATAAATGTATTTCGACCAAAATAAACCTTAGGAATAAAATATGATCCTTTTGTTCCACATATATTAGATTAGGATATTTATTATTATTTTACTTAAAGAAGAGTTAAAAGTGTTAAATTCAAAGTTTAATAACTAAACCATTTTTAATATTGGGTTATACATAAGATAAATTCGACTATAAATATTCATCAGAAAGATAAAAATATTTACTACATAATGGTTTTTTATTTATAATTTTTATATATTAAATAATTAAATTTATTTCTGACACAATGATGATGCAACAATTACTTTTTCAATGAAAGATTAAAATAATTGATATTATAAATATAAAAATTAAATTAAATTGAGGATTTTGATGCCAAAAACGAATTTTCTAGGTTAATATTACATTTTAGGGTTGATTAAATAAATTTTTTGTCAAGTGATAATTTTTTATGACTTTAACAAAAAAATACCAAATAGTGTCAAAATTGACATAAATGAGGTTTTAAAAAAATACTATATTAATAATTGATATAATATTTCTTAAAATATAATATTTGGCCAAAGTACTTATAAAAGGTTAGATATATCAATAATGAACCACTTGGGGTTCTCTTGTCTTTTTATATTAAGTTTATTAACCATTTATTATAATAATACAAGAGGACATGGTAAAAGTTAAACTATTTAACAGAGAGTTAAATATAAAAGATAGGGTTAATATGGTAAACTAAACATGTCTAAAACCTATTGGTTGAGATTATTTCTACCCATCCCCACCTTAGATTCTAAATAAATCATTTTGGAACCATTTGAAACTGAAAATTATTTTATAATAAAATAATATTTCAAACCTTTCCTAAAGTGACCCTCACCTCTCTTATAAAAGGGTATTTCCCCTTCTATCAAAATCACACCTCCAAAGCCATTTGGCTCATCCAAACCCTACACAAATCTCCTCCCAAATTACCTCAATTAATCTTAGAGTCCTTCCATTGATAATAAATCCAACCTAAGAATCTTTTTTGTTCAAATCAAACGGAAACACATTAAAGAAGAGGTAATTATTTTATCCCCTCTTTCAAAGTTCTTTTCTTCTTCCACTTTCTATTTATTTGTTATTTTCATACCAAAATAATAACTCTAGTACCTTCTACATACTGTGATTTTATTATAAATATGGTACAACCATACTCATTATTCTATCCATCCTATGAATGATAGTGTCACCATGTGTGCGTACGTACGGCTTACCATCTCCACATCGTGGTGTAATTTGTTATTCAACATTATGTTATTTGAATGGATATAATGATGAGTAATATGTATATAAATAATGAAAATAACATGATAATTTCTCTATAAAATTAATATACCATCCAATTACACACCTTTTAATCATTAAGAAAATGATATCATCCCTCGTGTGTACGTACAGCTTACCATCTCCATGACGCGATGAGATTCATTTCCAGGTTCACCATTCAATGATGTTTATTAAAATATATATTGTTAATAAGTATGTAATATATGACATAATAATGCTACTGGAGATATATATATATATATATATGTGTGTGTGTGTGTGTGTGTGTGTGTGTGTGTGTGTCCGTACTTACATATATCTTATTCACTTACTTCCGTTCAATACGATATGAAAACGGAAACGGTGTTTATGCGTACATATGGTCTACTGTCTCCATAAATGGTGTTTTACATTTCATATATCTATCTATTATACATATTTATATTCTAAATATATATTATATATAAATCATGTTTTATATTCTAGAATTATTTAAATCATGATCTAAATGATATGATTAAGAATACAAGTTAAAACATGTACAATAAAGAAAGCGATTATTACCCGAAATGTTAATTTAACATGGAAATAATTATTAAATGGGTAGTATAAATTCATAAATGACTCATGTATGATATAATAAATATTAATATGGTTTTTTTATAATTTAATAACATACTGTGGTCATTATACTGGAGGTTTAACGTACCCTCGACCAAAGGAAAGTGCAAGGTAAGGGATAATTCCTCAATCTCATTATTATCCGAGATTGTTTATGTGTAAGTATTTTATGGGAAATATTTATTATCCATGTCCATGTTTCATAAAATAAATTTCAAAATGATTCTTTTAAGGTTCTCTTTAACTAAAACATCATTATAAATGTTTTAAATATTTATTCTTCTAAATCTTTCTCATTAGTGTCCATGTTTTCAAAATGGTTTTAAGGATTTATTTATATGAACATTATTGTTTTAAAATGTTAATTCCTTTAAAAAGTTTCAAAGTGGTAAGGGACACTTTGATTCAAAAATCCCTTTTAAATGAGTTCCTTTATAAATGTTTGACTTTTAAATGATTTCACAAAAAGGGATATTTCTCTCAAAAAGTTTTACTAATCATTTTCAACTATGTCAACATTATTTACTAGATATTATTCTTGATTAAGGTTGATTTATTATAATACAATCTTACATATTGTATCAAATGAGTTATGATATATTTGACTATGGATGTTCTATTTTTATACCCTTCATGGTTTATGGTTGAATTATTGACATTTTGTATGCTAATTTTAATACGAATGTTTATGTTAAGTTTCAAAATTTTCATATAAGGAATGTAGTGGACTTAGTAAGTGAAGTGTGGATCCCGCTATTTCACCTTGATACATTGGTAGGTCTCATGAGACAAACTAGTGTCCTGGCATAAGGCCTTGAAAAAAAATTATTTGTAGTCTTGGCACGAGTCCTTGACTATGTGGTAAAAATGTATGGTGTTAGGCATTCCCTCATTATGAAATTAATTATCACATGTGATTATTCAGCTAGTAGAATATCCATGTGCATATTTATATGGTAATGTTTGATTTATTTTCTACATATTATATTCAATTTTATGTTTAAAAGGCTTTTGTTTTTATTACACATTTTTCCTTAAAAGTTTATAGTTTCCGCTAAATTATTTACCCTTACTGAGCATCTGATCTCACCCCTTTCTTATGTTTTTTTCCAAGGATTATAAGAAGTGTATAATGTGTGATATGAAGGGTTAATATAGGGGAATAATATCATTCTCAAAAGATAATTTATTTTGTTTTTTAAGTTTGAATTTGTTATGTAACATTCATGTATGTAATCTATTTTCAAATACTACTAAACCGATCAGTCCTTCGGGAATTGATTCCTTATAGTCATTCCAATGTATTAAAATAATGCACTGGCTCTGGGATTCTAGGGTTGGGGAATTACATTTTCATCCCTAAAACCTACAACAAAACTAGGGAAACAAATGGGGTTATTGAGCATGCATCTGAGGCTCCCTCTCCCATGTGTTCTCATGGAGGTTCTCATGCTTCCAACGAACTCGCACCAGGGGGATAGACCGCCCACGAAGGACCTTCTCTTGTCGATCCTCTATCTCCAATGAGAACTCTTCAAATGTCTACCCATAGTCGATGTCCATCTATCATAAGTTGATAATGTGTGATGGATCATGCACCCATCTCCTCAGCTGCGACATGTGGAAAACATCATGCACCTAGTGCATCTTTGGTGGAAGAGCTAGACGATACGCCACCTCTCCTACTCTGTTGAGGAAATGTAAGGGTCTGATGAACCTTGGAGAAATTTTTTCACCCTATCCAAACCTCTGTAACCCTCATCGGGTGAGACTTGTTAGAATAAATGGTCCCCTCCTTAAACTCCAAGGGTCTCCACCTCCTATCGGCATAAGACTTATATCGGCTCTGTGCGGTATTCATCCACTCCTGGATGATCTTCACCTTCTCTGTGGTTACCTACACCAACTCTAGACCCAAAACCACTGACTCCCCTGGGTCGTTCCAACAGATAGGTGATCTGCATGGTCACCCATACAATTCCTGAAATGGAGCCACGCCGTTAGTGGAGTGGTAACTATTATTGTAAGAAAAATCCACTAGGGGAAGGTGGTTCTTCAAACTGTGGCTAAAATCGAGGGTACAAGCACAAAGCATGTCCTCAATTGTCTATATGGTCCTCTCCATCTAACCATCTATCTGAGGATGAAAGGTTGTGCTCAAGCGTAGCCAAGTGCCAAATGCCTCCTACAATCCCTTATACAAGTTGGATGTAAAATGTGTGTCACGATCTGAAACGATCGTCGATGGAACCCCGTGAAGTCGCACAATCTATTACACGTAGAGGCATCCCAAGCCCTCTACTGATACATAATCTTGGATGGGTAGGAAGTGGGCCGACTTGGTGATTCGGTCAACGATCACCCAGATGGAATTTTGGCCCTTGGACGTACGTGGTAGCCCTGTCATGAAGTCCATGGAGATACCATCCCACTTCCACTCTGATACCTCAAGTGGATGAGCTAAGCCCACTGGTACCTGATGCTCAGCATTTACTTTTTGACAAGTGAGTCATTGGGATACAAACTCTACCACTACTTTCTTCATTATTGGCCACCAGTACTGACACCGAAGGTCTTGGTAAATCTTCTCCACTCTAGGATATACCTCCAATGGGGATGTGTGGAACTCCCTCAACACCTCCACCTGAATCATCACCGGTACCATAGTGCATCCTCTTAAGAGGATGATGTGATCCCCACCTTCAAAAAATCAATCAGGAGCCTGTCCTGAGGATATATGAGCACTTTGGGCCTCACAGTCTATGTCCTCAAGTTGTGCCTCCCTGACTCACCGTAGAAGTGGGGGAGTGATAGTCATAAACTGGAGGTAAGATGCTCCATCTCTATCCATGAATGATATCTACAATGCAGCTAGCCTCTCTATTTCCTCACTCAGCATTTGTAGACTAGACCTCATGCTGAGTGAATCTGTTACTACGTTCTCCTTCCCAAGAGTATAGACTATCTCAAAGTCATAATCCTGGAGGAACTCTAGTCATCACCTCTATCTCAGGTTTAGGTCCTTCTTTGAGAAGATATACCTGAGACTATTGTGATCAGAGTAAACAGTAAATTGTTCACCCATTAAGTAGTGTTGCCACATTTTCAGTGCAAAGACCACCGCTGCTAACTGCAAGTCATGGGTATCATAGTTCTGCTCATGCTACCTCAACTTCCATGATCTATAGGCGATCACTGCTCGCTCCTGCATCAGGACACAACCTAGTCTGGTCCCTGATCTGTCGTAGTAGACTACATACCCAACACCCTGTTCTGGTAGCCTCAAGATGAGGGCGCTCATCAGTCTCTATCTCAACTCCTAAAAACCCTATTGGCACTTCTCCTTCCACAAGAAAGGTTTCCCTTTATTTATCAAGGCTGAAAAGGGTGTTTGCCCTAGAGAAGTAAGGTATAAATCTCTGGTAGTACCCAGCCAGTCCCAGGAAACTCCGCACATTGGTCATAATCATGGGTGACTCCCAAGAAACCATTGTATCTATCTTTTCCAGATCCACTATGACTCCAGCCTCTGAGAAAATGTGCCCCCGGAAGTGGACTTCTCATATCCATAACTAGCACTTCGAGAGATTTCCATAAATCTGGTGCTCTCGGAATGTATCCAGAACTATCTGCAGGTGCATTGCATGCTCCTCCTCCGATGTCAAGTATTTCAAGATGTCTTCAATGAAGACCACCATGAAGCAATCGAGGTATGGCTGGAAGATCCTGTTCATGATCCCCATGAACACTTCTGGAGCATTTATCACACCGAAAGGCATCACCAAGAACTCATAATGGCCATACTGATATCTGAAGGTTATCTTTGGTACATCCTCATCTCTTACCCTGATCTGGTGATAGCATGATCTGAGGTCTATCTTTGAAAACCAATGAGCTCCCTTCAGCTGGTCGAAGAGATCATCGATCCTTGGCAGAGGATACTTGTTCTTCACGGTCACCTAGTTTAGGTGCCTATAGTCCACACAAAGCCTCAAACTCCCATATGCCTTCTTGTTGAACAAGATCGAGGATGCCAATAGAGACAAAGTGGGCCTTACAAACCCCTTTCTCTGCAAGTCCTCCAACTCTACCCTCATCTCATGAAGATCCACAGGAGTCATCCAATATGCTGGTGTAGATATCGGTTTCGTCCCGGGGTACAGGTCGATGTGAAAGTCTACCACTCTACGAGGAGGTAGTCCCATAACATCATTAGGGAATACTTCGGCATACTGATCCACCAATATAGAATAACTAAGACTCCTCAAATCAATAGCTCCGAGGTTGAGGCAATCCAACTGATGTGTGATCAGTGCACCCTCCTCTGAGTGAGTCCATTCTATAATGCAAAGGTTCCCTTCTCTATGGTGAAGGAAAACCCGACCCCAATCTCACGGATGCACTGCACTTTGTGCCTAAAATAGTCAATATGAGCATGGATTATGGATAGATAGTCCATACCCAAGATGACATCGTAAGGCCTCGACGATGCTACTAGGAGATTCCAGCCGAAGATCTTGCCTCCTAGAGTGAGCTCACACTGCCTACACCAGTTTTTAATCATCAAATCTTCTCCCGTAAGAGTCTCTAATCGCAAGTATTGAGCCAATGGATCTGTCGGAATATATGAGCTCTGAACGAGTGTCGTGGAAATGAAAGAGTGACTAAAACCTATGTCTATAAGTATTGAAGCTAGGGTGGAATAGACATAGGTCGTATCTCTAATCATCTCTGGAGCATCGTGGCCATAGGCCTCTTCTACCTATAGCTGGGATCACCCCTATCCACCTTCTCCCTGTCGTCGGTGTAGACCACCTAGGGGTAGTGGTGCTAAAACCTCAAACCGTCGCCTACCACCTGATTCACAACTAACTCCCCTTCCACCTCCACCTCTCTACGGACCTCCTCGCTTGAACCTCGTCCACTGCCTCGGTGGTTCCTCAAACCATATTCTGATCATTAGTATGGCGGGTCGGGCAGTCATGAGCCATGTGGCCCTGCCCCCCACACATGAAGAAAAATCTTCTTCCCTGCTAACCTCCTCCACCTCGCGAGCTCCGCACCTCCGATCCTACATACTCGGGTCACCCTCCGGAAGTTCTGGTCCACTTAGACATCTGTTTCATCTACCTACTTCCGGCTGTAGATGACTCGTTTTCCTGTAGTTCGATGGTAGCTCTCACAGTCAGTTCATACTCAGTTAAGAAGCTTTCCACCAATAATGCTCACTCGATCACTCTAGCCTGCGTCGGGATATTGAGTGATATCATCGATTCTCTGATCTCTCAGCGGAGACCTTGCTCAAAGGTTTGGGCCCTGAAGAAAGGTTCTCTCACCATATTGGTGGATTAGCGGGAGAGGTTAGTGAATATCTCTGAGTACTAGGCCACTGATAGGCCGCCCTGCTGTAAATGTAGCAGCTCCTAGATACGCACAGGTCGAAGTGTCGCTGGCATGAACTCTGACCTGAAGAGGGTATCGAAGTCCAACCAAAAAAGTGTCACCTCCTCATGCGTTTGGAGCATCAGAATCCACCATCTCCTTATTGTGCCCTGGAAAAGGCTAGCATCTAGGATCACCATCTGGTCTGCTTGTGTCTCAACTAGACAAAAAACCCATGTCACAGCCTCCAGCCCCAGCTGCTTGGGGATCTATCTCGCCTCAAAACCTCAGAGGTCTCTATCTATGGAACTCATGAAATGCGCTCAATCAGCATGCACAGTCTGCTATTGGGGATGGTGGAAATTTCTTCCCTCCGAGTGGTGGTGACGCTGGTACACCAACCGAAGGTTCCAACACAGTAAGAGGGCCTTGCACTGAAGCCTCGTCGCTCAGTGGGCCGTCATCGTGTACTCTCTCGGGAATCCTAGATGGTTGTTTACACAGTGGCATCCTGAAAATAAACAGGTTCCACATAGTCAATAAGTTATACCTGGTGAGCTGACTCAAAATAGAAAAAAAGTAAAACATTTTCAAAACACATGCAATTAGTGTTTTCGTGAACCGAGTCGGAAATCAGAATTCAGGGTCTTAGTGTATGGACACGTCGGCTGCCGCACCAACACTGGACTCCCTGAATTGAAAACCACACTCATAACACTTAACACTATTTCTCCATTGGAAAGATCAGATTCCTAGTTCTTTGGTAGAACCGACTCCTCTGATACCACTTTGTCACGACCCGTACCCCGGGGCCCGCACCATGACTACCTCAAGCCCACCTTCCATAGGCCAGGGGTTGGATACTAGCACTGGAAAGGTGTATCCATAAACGGGAAGGCATTTCCTTTAAACCTTTACAAACACACATTCCAAGAACACAACAAGATGTAACCACAAAGTGAAATTGTAGTAGTAAAAGAGTGTACTGGTAGTAAAGAGGTCGGAATACCAGCCCAACTGAAAGATACAATACAATAGAAAATAGAAAACAACTCCTGGGATTGTCCACCAAGGATCCTACCTGAAAGGTAGGTACAGATCATCTCCATATCTCTCTACATCAACTGTCACCATCGTGCACCATCAGGTCCTAGCTCCCCAAGTCTTAGTCAAGGATGCCTGTCATCTGCACAAGATACAACAAGGTGTGGGAAAATCCCATTCAGGGGTGAATATAACAAAACCCAGTAGAGACCCTGAGACCCCCGAAGGTCTCTCATAATTCCACAAAGGAAAACCACAAATCTTGATCTCAATCACAAAGGAAAAAAGAAATAGACTCATCTCAAAGAAGGTATAACTAAATTACATAAGTAAATATGATTAGTTGTAAAGCTAGATAATCTTATTCTGTCAAGAGACACTGTTGCTGACCCGCACAAGATCGATAGGTACTAACCACCACAAGACCTACACAGTATCGATAGGTACTAACCCCTGAAATACCCACACGAGATTGATAGGTTCTGATTCACATATAATCAATAGGTGCTGATTCACATAGAATCACTAGGTGCTGATTCACACAGAATCGCTAGGTGCTGATTCACTCAGAATCGCTAGGTGTTGATTCACATAGAATCTCTAGGTGCTCATTCACACAGAATCTCTAGGTTCTCATTCACACAGAATCTCTAGGTGCAGTTTCACATAGAATCACTAGGTGATGATTTACACAAAATCTCTAGGTGCTGATTCACACAGAATCGCTCTTCATTCTTCACGTCTCAGCCAGTCACAGGATTCCCACTCATAGTTAACTTGATTCTTGTAGAAACTGCTCCCCAAGACTTTGGTCATATTTAAACCATCACGAAGTACCAAAAAGAAGTTACCCAAATATTTTTCATATCATAAGGGTCCCAACTCAACAAACGGCGCGTCAAACGGATGCCCGGTATGTAAGTCATTGGCATTTTAGTGCCGAGGCCCCGGTTGGATTCAGAGTCGACCCAACCCAGATATACTCAAACCTTATCCAAAACTCTCATGGAGTATCTCAAAAGGACTATCTCGCTTCAAGGATCCCTGTTCCACAAACAATTCATCAAACAGACGTCTGGTTCGCAAGATACGGTGATTTAAGAGTATTTGGCCTCGAGAGGGGTCCGGGTCCAGTCCGACCCGGTTTGGGTCTGACCAGGCCCGACCTGAACTATCCTGGACCTGCCTGGTTGGGCTAGGTCGTGGCGGGCTCGGCCCACTGATTCATAGACCGGTCTTCCCCACCCTGGTAGGGCTGGGTCGCGGCGGGCTCGGCCCGCTAGGCCGCAAACCGGCCTGGCCCGCCGTGTGGTCCCGCCCGTTGGCTGGCGCGACCCACGTGGGGGTCGTGTGGTCCGCCTACCAAATGGCTCAAAGGAGTTGTTCAGCTCTTTAATTGGCAGCGACAGGTGGTGCTGCCTCGTCACCCGTGGGACCAGCAGGGAGCAGGTCCCGACCTTCGTCGTGGCTTCGAGTCGCGACCTTTCTCACCGCGGCATGTGACGGCTCGTCATCTCCCATCTCTGCGGCCAGATGTTGTTGGCCGCCTGTCCGACCACCATGGTTCCGCCCTCCTCCGCAGCCAGTGAGTGCCAGCCGTTGGTGCCGTCGCGCCGATGTTTCACCGGCAGAGCTTCTGCGGACCACTGGGTGAGCTCTGGTGGTCTGTTCTTCCTTCTGGACATGCCTACAGACCTCCTAGGATGCCATCGTTGTTGTGTGCCTCCGAGTTTCCACTTTCTGTCAAGTTAAAAGTCATCCCATGAAGAACACATCAAGAAATGAAGCATTGGAGGGTCTGAGCCTTGTTCATTTGGCTTGCTCCCTCTGCGATAGCATTATAACCAACATTAGATTATTCAATACAACATTTGTAAAAAAAATTACTTCTCCCTCAATTCATCAATTCTTTAAAGAACGAGGGAAGATCAATTCACATGAACTTAAAAAAAAACTCCTACCTTGAATTTCATTGGATATGATGCAGTGGTAGAAGGAGGATCTGCGCTTGACAAATCTGCCGACATTTGTCATTCCAAATTCGATTCCTCCAACATTGTCGTCCAAGCTTTTGTTCCTCAATGGAAGACAATGCGTCACTTCGCCATAGGTTTCTTTCTTGGTAAATCCATGTCAAAACTCCACCATGAGCCTCACTTAAATAGACAGAGGATGAGATACTAATGCAACGAAGCATTAATTAGGTCCATTAATTAGTTAATTAATTCACCTCCCATCTCTCTCAACAGATTAGTTACAAAAATAAAGGGTCAAGCCATTAAATGGCTTGAAAATTCGTCAGTCCCACCACCACCTCTCAACAGTTATAGAAAAGAAATAAAATAACTTTTTCAAGTTATTATTATTATCATGTAAAGTCCAAAATTTATCTTTTTCTCCTGACCTACTGTTGTCAAAGATAAGATTTCCTTAAGTGAATCTCGGTGTTTTGGATTCAACGGTGTCCTCGGATTTCAATTCCAAGCATTGATTCAAAAGTTAGAAAATGTCTCCCGCACATTTACTGAACGTACCTTAAAAAAAGACAAAAAAATCATTTCGGGCACACCGGGCCTCAGAATCAAGCGCTGTAAATTTTCACAGACTCATAATATTTCCAAATAATTTAAAAAAAATACATGGAATTTTTGGGCCTTTACAAAAACTCATATCCTTTCCATGGGTTATGATGTGATGATATAATGAATTTTTTATGATATTATGTCACACATATGTATGGTTTTCTTTATGTGATATATGGGCCCAAAATTATATAGCCCTCCAATTAATTGGGTAAATATAGATATCTAAATAGATAATAATGACTGAAATGGGGAGTTAACCTAGTTTAATAAGGGACATTGTCCAATAAGATGGTATTGGGAGTGAACCTTGACTAAGAAAATAATGGAAGGGGGAGTGAACCCAATCCACTATGATAGTATTGGCAGTGAGCCTTGACTAAGGAAATGACTTTATATACTTATGTGCATTACAAAAACTTATGCATTATTCTTATTCTATGTTCTCATGTATCATGATTAGTTATTGATGATTTTGTACTCTTATTTATTATTATTTTTGTCTAAAAAAACCATATGCCATGTTTCATGATTAAAGATCTTTGAATAATTGGGTAGGATTATTATAATTCATGGTAATATTCTTATAATATTATGCTTAAATTTTTATCACTTATATTCATTGATTTATATATCTTATTTTTACCCTTACTGGGCATCTAAGATCACCCTTTTATATGCATACCTTCCCCAGGTTATGAAGAAAGGTTTTAAGTATGATATGTCTAAGTAGGGTGTGAGTTGTGAAGAAATTAATGGGAAATGATGTAGATATTTTATTTAATAGTTGTTTATGTATATAAGTTTCTAAATAAACTAAAAATTTAAGGTTTTCTCATGGATCATATTTATATGTAATGAATATTCTGTTAATAAGATGTAGTATTTATATATGTAAATTTTGGGTCACTAAAATTTTAATACTAGAATAGAAACTATTATTATATCATAAATCCACTACGGTGAGGTGTTAATCCAAACATCCTTTTAAATACATTAAACAATATCTTAGTGTATCCTATCGAGTTTGAAAAGTCCTCTCAGACTGACCATCCATCTGAGGATGATAAGCAGTATAGAAACTTGTCTCTACATCCAATGCTTGTTGAAGGATTATCTAGAACCATGAGATTAACCTTGGATATTTATCAGATATAATGGAGATTGGTATTCCATATAGTCTTATAACTTATGTTATTTATATCTTAGTGATTTAGACAAGATATAAATCATTCTCAATAGAAATGAAATGTGATGGCTTTGTAAGGTTATTGACTACCACCCAAATGGAGTTGTTTACTTTAGATGTCCTTGGGAGTCCTATGATGAAATCCATAGTTATGTTTTCCAATTTCCATACTATTTTAGTAAATGGTTTCATAATACCCTTAGAATTATTTCATTTATCCTTGACTTGTTGTAATACCAAGCATCGAGATATAAATTTTTTGATCTCCCTCTTTATGTTATCCCACCAAAATTTTGGCTTTAAAAGTTTATACATCTTAGTGATTCATGGGTGAATTGAAGAGGATGTTCTATTTTAATCATTCAAAATTTCCTTATTAATATCTAGTTTTTATGGGACACATATCCAGGTTCCAAAACTTATGACTCCATACTTAACAAAGCAGAACACTGTAATATTCAGTACCTTTCTTTGTAGCATCTTGTCTTCTTTTTTGGACTCTTTTATCCTCTCAAGAATGGATGGTTGCGTAGTTATTTGAGCAAGGTAGGATGAAATTACTTTTATTATTTACATGTCCATATTTTTCATGTCCAAGAATATTGGATACCATTTTATCCTCCTCATGGATAAGGTTGTGGAATCCTTTCTACTCAGTGCATCTACCACTTTATTCACCTTCCCAAGATGGTAATTGATTGAACAATCATAATCCTTGATCAAATATAACCACCTTTATTGGTGTATATTAAGATAATTTTGTGTGAATATATACTTATGGATTTTATAATCTGTATATATTTCACGGTTCTCCCTATAGAGATAATTTCATAAATGTTGAATTCAAATATCATTGTATCCAATTATAGATCATGTGTTGGGTATCTATGCTCATGGATCTTTAATTGGAGAGAGGAATAGGATATAACTTTATCATTTTTCATTAGTAAACAATCCAATAAATTTTTGGATGCATCATTATAGATCGAAAATCCATCCCCACTAATGGGTAATATAAGCATAGGTTTAGTGATTATCCTCATATTTGACTCTTTAAATCTCCCTTTTCTTTCATCAGTCAAGAAAAACTTTACTCCCTTTCAATGTAGCTTGGTTAATTTGATTTAAAATCATGATAATATTCACAAAAATTAATTATAATATGAAGATAATATAAGGAAACCAAGTATCTCTATCACAGATGTTGGTATAGTCCATCCTTCAATTGCCTCTATCTTTGAAGGATCCACAGATATCCCTTTTCTGGTGATAGCATGCCCTAGGAATGTTACTTGATCTATCCAAAACTCAATTATTCTATAAATTTTATATAAATTTTCCTTTTTTAATGTCATCAAAACAACATTAAAATTACCCTCATGTTTCTCATTACTTTTGGAGTGGATAATAATATATTCTAAAAAACTACAAAAAAATCAAGGTAATCCCTAAAGACTCTATTCATTAAGTCCCTAAATATAGTTGGAGCATTAGTGAGTATGAATGGAATCACTATGAACTCATAGTACTCATAACTTGTATAAAAAGTAGTCTTGGGTATATCTTCCTTCTTTACCTTTACTTGATAATATATTGACTAAATATCTACCTTAGATAAGTATTAGCCTCCACGTAGTTGATCAAACAAGACATCAATCCATGGTAGATGATACTTGTTCTTTATTAGGATTTTATTGAGCTCATGATAGTAAATACAGAGGTGCATTGAACCATACTTATTCTTGATGAAAAGGACCAACTCACCCCATGATAAATCACTTGGGAATATAAAATATTTATCTAGATTATCTTATAGTTTCTTCTTCAACACTTCAAGTTCAACAGTGGACACTCTATATGGATTCTTAGATATTGGAAAAGATTTATGTATAATTTAAATTTAGAACTCAACCTCTCAACTAGGAGGAAGACTAATAAATTCTTTAGGGAACATATTAGAATATTCTCTAATAATATACATGTCCTCAAGGATGATCTTTTCCTTAGTCTCAATCGCTTTATCTTGATACATTTTCTTATAAGGAAGTAATATCCATTCTTAAGATAATGTTTCCAAAGGAGATCCATCCCCCTCCTCACACCGTCATATAATATGAGGGTGATTCAGGATACATAGGGTTATTTTCTTCTCTCATCAGTTTATGATGGCTATATACAAGTAAATCCAATACATAACTATAATATCATCGAATTCTACTAAAGAGAGTATCATAAGGTTCAATGGAAAATTCATCCCACAAATATTGATAAGGAAGAATCTATACATGGGATGAAATAATTTACCCATTTTTCATTTTCACTAATAACTTGACTTTCATGTTTTGAGGTGGTGTTTGAATAGTTATACTGAACTTTCATGGTATGAATGAATACATAGAACCAGAATCAAATATTATATTCACTATCCTTTAATAAATAACTTGAATTCTTATCATGACTTCATTGTTAGGATCCACCTCAGTAGCTGTGATAGAATATGCTCATCATTTCTCTCTAGGCCTTGGATGTTGTTGTAACTAGTAATCTTTGACAACCCTTGTCTTAGTGAATTGGTTTGTATAGTGTCATTGTTCCTTGTAGTTGAAACATTGGAAAATAGGTTGAGGGTTGACTAGAGTATTTCTTTCTTCAATCACATTGGTGGGTTTCACCTGTCATCATTCACAAGTATTGTGACCCTACTCATTATAGTTAAAACATTTATTTTTCCCCTTTAATCAATTTCTTGGATGATTATTCCCTCACTTTTAACAATTGTGGTGTTTTAATTTCTTACCACTGTGATATTTCTCCATCTCTCCCTAAAAATTAAGCTCCATTCTACACTTCTTATCTCTAAACCCTTGAGAACCTTGAGATTTGTTGATCTGCGTTTTGACTTTTAAAGAACATCAGACAATTTCTTCATAGATTTCAAATTCTCAAATTTCTAAATATTTTCATAGATTTATTTTTTTTCCACTAAATAAGTGTTCAACATTAATTTTTGGGTCAATGAAAAATCTAGAGGTGTATCATGCATGTATTGTGAAGATTGACCCATATGCCCTGATGGATTCATCATCCTTTTTCTTGATTTTAAGAAACTCCCAAACCATTTTAAGTCGAAGGGTATGAGGAAAATATTTATTGAAAAACATTTTCCTGAATTCATTCTACTAAATCTCTTCAATTTATTCTTTGGTATTTTTATTTTTGGTCAACATCCACCATTGGTCAGCTTCTCTCTCTATAAGATAAACAACCAGGATGATCTTCTCTTACTAAAAGCATTAAAGTATAGAGAATATAGTTTCAATAGAGTTGATCCATTATTTCATGATTAATGGATCATAATATCCACTAATATTTGGAGGCCTTTATCACATAAGGGTCTCAATTATAACTTTCTATTTCTTAGGGGGATTTTTTTTCCCCCATGATTCAAGTTTCGGTTCAAAGATTGAGTTAATTGAGTAAGTATTGTCATGAAATTCTAAACTCTTTCTATCATCGGGTTAGGAATATAATTTTGGGTGTCATTATATTGCCCATCACATTGGTTATAGACTTGGTTCCTCCTATTTCTATCCATTGATTAAAATAAATGGAAAATTAGGGATGAGAATTCTCAAACAATTAAACATATAAAGGGAAAATATGATAATTAAAGGGATAACTCATAAATGACATATATTATTTAACATATGAACTTATAGGTTTCAATCTAAGTTATCCATGGTATATTTCAAAACATTAAATTTCATAGCCATTTTTGTTCCCTTAATAATATTTCATGAATAGCTTGTGAATTTACCAAATAATATCCCCTGAGAGTGTCAAATCAGGTGTTCAGTAAGGCCTCTTTATCATGTACCAGGTGATAATCAAGTTAATAAACAGTTTTCCCTTTTAAGGTTATTACCCCTAAGTAAAACGTTTTTAGAGCCACATCCACTTATAGTATCCAGGCAAGGATTTATTTTCTTGGAAACCACTCATTCTATACTTAACCCAAATTTGGGGATTTTTTAATATGTTTAGTCTTATCCCTATAGTTTTCACTATGGATTTCTAATACTAATCCTCAAAAATAACTAGCCCTTTCTTTAATTCCAATTATGACATCCAATATTTTCTTATACACTTTATTTAATGATTTATTACATAAAGATACACATAATATAATCTAAAAAGATCATGAGGCATAGTGTATTTGGGTAATTATATACATATCATAATAACTTGAAATGGGGATACAACATCATTATTTAAAACTCCATAACATGACCTTAAATTCCATTTATATTTTAATACTACATGAGATAACCTAGGGGTGTAGATAAGAAAGGGGTGATCTATAAATACTAGAAATAGAATAATCAAATTCATATCATAAATTAAAGTATTACATGTGATTCAAGAAGCATAATGGAAATATGAGAATCATAATCATGGAAATAAAAGCATGGTATAAGATTATAACATTAAGGAATCATGAGAATGTGGAAACAACATAAAACATGATATCATAAGAATAATTCAATGATAACCATGAAGATATCATAACATAGTGTGTTTAGGATAACTGCATGTGCACCATGCATGGTATCTCATGAGATAAAAACATTACCCAATTCATTATAGGGCTATATAATTCTAGTCACACCCATCACATTTATATCATGTACATGCATTTGTGTCCCACATAGATCATACAACATAAGAATGTATTTCATAACTTTTAATCCCATGATGAAGTAGTGAGGGTTGAATACAATGAATTACCCAATAAATTAAGGATAAATAAAACTAGGTGAATACTCTTTAGTGGAAATGAGGATGGGTATTCACAACACAAAATTTTGGCATGGAAAATCACAAAATAATTTTGGCAACATAATGGGTATACATAAAGTTTTGTGGAGGGGGTTAATGAGAGTGAAAGGTGGTATATCATTAATTAGTAATAATAAGGAAGGTAAAGGTATGTATAAAAACATATTTCAATATAAAAATTTTTAAATCAAAATTTTAATAAAGAGGAGGAGAGAATCCCTTACCTTGAGAGGGTGCTTATAATAGATTGGGAAGAGATTCTTAAGATATTATAAACAAATTGGGAGGGATTTAGATATGGGTAGGTATAGTAAATTAATGATCAATGGGTTCTAAGTGAAGAGTAATGAGATTTTGGGTGGTTATTTATAGAAAAAAGATAAGATAGTACTTTATTAATTTCTAAACTTAAGTTTTGGACTCTAAATAATAAAATAATCAAACCCACAAAACCTCCCATGGATTTTTCCCATGGTTTCTAAAAATAGGACTAGTTTTAAATATTTTATTATCTTAATGACCAAACTCATTAAAATAATATCATTCATGATGTGGAAGTGAGTCATGTTCATAAATAATTGTTTTTAAATCCATGAAATATAATATAGATTTTCAAGGATTCATTATAAGTTTGTAAAATTAATCAAATAACTTCAAAAAAACATTATTTTAAAGTGGAAATGTATTTTTGGTCATTAATTCCATTTATAGTATTTATTACACCACTTTTTATCTATTATGATTTCATAATTCATACTGTATATTCATACCATATTTAATTTTTACCCAAAAAATAAATTGTCTTCGAAAATTATGAAAAATTCAACATTGGTTAATATTGAAATTTTAATTTAAAAAATAATATATATTTTACTAAATTAATTTTCTAAATATTTGAATTTACATTTTTAAATAAAAATCCTTATTTACTATAACATAATATCTTTTACGACACTAACAACTTTTTGAATCTTATAAAAAATACATTAGAATTCATTTAATTATACTGTCATTTATATTTAATAAAATTTTATTTAATAATAATATTTCATGAAATTTCATTTATTTAAAAATTATTGAGTTTATAAAAGAGTGTTTTAATTGAAACTATATATTTTCCAAAAATATAATTTTGTTTTCTTCGTATCAAAATCTCATTTTTATTCAGCTAATTATACAATCATGTGTATAAGCTAATAATGGAAAGGGATAAATATAATAATTATTTTATTACAAAGAAAATATAAAAATTCATACTAATAGGGTCTAGATACATAACCTATTATTACACCAACATACACCCTAAGGGTATGGTGTCCAATGGTGGTACTTTCTTGGGAAGGTTTACTGAACATGGTTTGGGTGGTTATCTAGATAATCTTGAAATTCTCCCATAAATGGTTTTGATCAACTTTTAGTTCTTGAGTCTTGGTTTGGGCTTGTTCAAGGTAAAATCATAGTGATGTCTTCTCCCTCAGAAGATCCAATATATAAGATTCATAGGGTATGATCCTACTGGTCGAGGTCATCGCTTCTACCTTCTATGTCAATTAGATCTTATAATAAAACTTAATATATACTAATCTTAATATGCAGTGTAGAATGGGTATATTATTAATGGTTATGATGTTTAATAGTATTTTAATCCTGAAAGAAAAATTATGGATCTATTTTATAATGGACTAAAATAACCAATGTAGTTCATGTATTTTCTATAAATAAATTACTTAATAAGGAATATATTAAATCAAAATGGAATTTAATTTATAAATTTTTTTTCATTCCACACATACAATCAGTTCACTTAACTAAGTTATATTTCACTCAAGTCTTTTGTCATGCACAACACCCAGCTCCCAGTATTTTCCTAGGATGAAACTCACTCGGGAATCATATTCACTTAAGTCCCTTAATTAGGATAAATTAATTTCTTAAAATACCATGTTGACAATATAAATCCTAAATCAACCCACTATTGAATCTCATCTACTTAGGAATCCTCCATGAATTCCTAATATACATGACTAGGTTATACATGCCTAAGTTCTCTCATCCAATCATGTATTCTATTGATAAATAGAATAAAAAATATTAAAATAGATCTATTTGGGTTTTCCCCCTTGACTAATAGAAGCCTAAATATATAATCAATCATGTATTACATTGATAATGAGGACATTATCTTGTAGTATCAATGAAATATTATTTATCATCATCCTCTCAAATCACTTAACTCGATTATCTTAAACTGGAAACATGTCCACTAAGCATTTGGTTGATATTTTAGTAAACATCCCTAGTCCCATTAATATGCCATAAATACTAGGAGATTCCTAAAAAGTGTAATACATGTCCATGTATTCATTAATTTTATTATCCCTCTGACAAATCAAAGATATATAAATTTCATAACCCTGCTTTTTGGTGTAAAACCCAACCATACCCTCTCTTGTTTAGTTACCAACTGATATAATGAACTAAAAGGATTTCTCGTGTTTAAGTTCAAAACTAGACATTATTAGGTTTCTTTCACCTAGTAGTACATTATATATGTTATTAATCTACTAAGTAAAGGTCATACTCATATGAATCTAAAATGCAAGACACTCGGGTCTTAGTTTTATGACCTTAAACTACAAGTCTTCATGGTCCTAGTTTCATGACCTTAAAAGGCACATCATTGGTCCTTATCACGTGACCCTAAAAGGAGCATCATTGGTCATGGTTGTATGAACTTAAAATACACACAATGGTCCACATCACGTGACCTTAAAAGGTATGATGTGTCTTATTAAGTGGTACTAAACTATGTGAGTTCTGATTACCTTCATAGGGATATGTAGGAAGCCCCTCTCATGGGCCCAATCCCAACTCCAAAACACCTACCACCTCCTTGGATAATGATAAATTCCAAAGTTTTAGGTTGTGTAGATTTAAACCATAGAATAATCAACCACTAAGGGAAATATAGAGAACCTTTACTACATAAAGATGTTTACATTGATGCATGGTAATGATCGAACACTCTTATGGACAAGTTAATCGGCATTGTTACCAGGAATGATTTCAAAAATATTTCTTAAATATATAACATATTTATGAATTATCCAATAAGAATCCTTAAGGGATTATCCAACCTCCCATCCTCTTGATATCAATGCACAATTTGATGTGTCATTGGTATATCCCAATGAATTCCAACCTTTTTAAAGCAGGTTTGCAGCTAAAATAAACCATGAGAATAAATGAAAAAGGGAATAAACTCATCACCAACCAACCTATTAATTCATTATTAAGGGATTAAAGATGGTTTTTATTTGGATCATTATGGTCTTACTTTAGAATTTTACTTTTTCATGTTTAATTTACTCAACACAAATTAATCATTTAAATATTTATTAAATGTTAATAAGTGACTTATAATAATCCTATACCATTTTCATTTTCATCTATAAGGTAAAGAAAATAATCATTTGTCTTATGACTACAGTAACATGCATAAATATGTAGTCTAACGTATCATATACATCATGGAATATCATATCATCATTTAATAATCATATAAAAAAATAGTGGATGTTATATCTATAAAATATCACACAATATGATTTTCATAAAATATCATGATTAGAATCATTTTCTATTCTATCAAAAATAATAACACCAAAAGGAAAAACTATGTTTTAAAAAAATATTTCCCATAACATACTTTAGAAATAACTTTAAAACATGATTTTCAAGAAATTACATCATTTTAAAAACCTTCTTCACTTTAAAACCTTATAAATTTTCATTTAATAACCTAAATTTTAAACATGTTAATAAATTAAAAACAAATCACATAAAATGGAATCAATTCAATGGGTATATAAAAATACTCATATAATATAAATAATTATTTTACATTTTTATAAGCACTCATATCATGTAATAATATCAAATATCATGGTATCATACATTATAACATCACCAATCAATCATAAAATCAACATAAAAATGAAATATTTTATTATTAGTTGAATTTAATCCATATCCATGTAGTATATCCATGATTTTATTAACTAAATTACCATAAAAAATAAATTGAAAACAAATAAAATTTTTATCAGTGACATTTTAAATAACATAGAATTTTTCTCATTCGGGTTCATCATAAAATGAATATAACAACACATCATATCAATCAAATTAACATGTACATGTCATGATTCCTATATGTCTATTAATGATCCATGATATTCCACAACAATCAATCTATCTATCAGTAAGAGTTAAAAATCATATAAAAACCAAATCTAAAAGTAGTGAACATCCCCAAACATCCTCATTGTCCTATAATTCTATGGAAAATTGAACTTTCATTGAAAATATGTTTATAAAGTTCATTTTAAGGTTACTTCACAAATCTAAAACCAATAATATCACCACCTCTATATATTTACATAAAATCCAAACTCACCACTATAATACTATTTTTCAATGACCTTATCTGAATACCCAATTTGGTACTCAATCTGGATCACCACATGACCTCTAGTGCACCTCCCAGTATTCCAAAGGTTTTTTACTAGATAAGAGATCCTAAACTAACCATTTTGGAAACTATTCCCTCATAGATAAATAATTACACAATAAATTAAAGGAATAAATAAAAATATTCACATGTGGAATTGAATAGACAACTCCATAACTTTTTATAACCAAGATACAATAATAATACAATCTTGATAAACAAATAATATCATGTAGAAGTTGTATACAATGAGTGATTTTCCTTAGGGTTTTCATGTGATATCAAATAAAAAAAAATAATAAAGGTTATGGATGATACTTATAGATTCTCATGTAACAACTTGTTCTTGAGTATACTCCAGTCTTATATATACTCAACATATTCATGCTCTTGTCTCATGATACCTGTCTAATTCATGTGATAAAAACCATACAGACAACATGTGCACTAAGTTACACATGTAATGTGTGAGTATGAAAAATTATTATGCACCACTAAAATATCATAAACACATTTTTTGATATCTATGTGTATTCATGTACTCATTTTATTAGACTACATATAGTAAAATTTTAAATAGAACTAAAATAAAACATAATGGCATAACATAACAATTAATAACAATAAATAACAATATATCCAGTTAGTTCCATGTGGATCTACCAAACTACCAAAATACCTAACCATACCTTTTTATCCAATATTGTTTCATACCTTCTTTGTCCAATGCCAAATAATTTGATGAATCAAAAGAGTGGTCATGGAATTTCACTAACTTTTAGGTCCTTCAAAACATCATCCTATTGTTCCAACCATAAGACCCATGTCGATGGGGTTTCAGGTGTGAAAACTCAATGCCAGTACCCAAAATCATATTCATTTATGCCTATAAATTAATCCTATAAATAGATCAATATGTAGGGTTATATTTCTTGATTCCTCTTTATGTATCCCATAAATAAAAAAATATATAAGATTATATATCTTAATGCATCTTCTAACTTCTTATATATTTACTAATACATAGGATTCTATACCTCAATGCCTCACTAAAAACCCTATACAGTGTATTTATGTCAATGTCAAGCATCTCATATATCTTGAAGATAATAGAAAAATACAAATTTAAGAAGGCTATAATACCCCTAAATATGGAAGAATAATAATTACTTTATCATTATCCCTTGAACCAAGAAAACAAGTAAAACCCATCACACTAACTTAACACTTTGGAAAATAATAATATCATCACACTGAATTAGCACCTAGTGAATAATAATAATATCTCACTAACTCATATCCCTAGATAACAACAAAGTAATTTCATCAAGGAATCCCTTTTTTACCTTGAATACATGAACAAATCACAAAAAAAGTCAAGAATTCATCCACTATATATCTCTAAAACCTTTCATAAATTTCATTCCATCAAGGAGATACTCTCTACCTACCATAGGTACTCACCTATCAAGGTTCAATGTGAATCTCTCATAGTCAACCCACTATGGGTGACATACTCAATCACATCATTATCCCATATGATATACAAAATGATAATGGAATATTAATTCATTAAAAGAATATAAATAAGGATAATCAATGAGGATTGACCAATAAAAATATTAATCATGAGAAATCAAATTAGAAATCAAGCAGGGTACAACCAAATAAATAACATAGTCAAATGTCATGTCATGGAATAGTTAATTGCCCTAAGTAAGTGATTTAATCCTTTATTTCTTATCATCTCATTAATTGTATTATTCATCATGCATTTCCAACACACACATACAACATGTAATAACATAAAGAATCATTGTATTAGATATATAACATAGTTTTTGGGGTTTTCTTGTGAAATTATTTTTTGGATAAGTGTTTTAACTTATGGAAGGAATTATTTTAGAATCTATGATAAAAAACTGGATGGAGGAAGTATACAAAAACCAAGTAATGACTAGAACTCCAGGATAAAATAGTGAAGACAAATTATTCTACATGATTAAATTATAGAGGTAGGAGGATGTGTTTCTAGATGATTACACTATTAAATAAGAATCAAATGTTAAGGTAGTGTGCTAGTGAGGTAGCTAGTAGTAGTTGTATTCAAGTGATAGACACCCATGAATATTGAAAGGTAATGGAAATGATCAAAACATATAGATTCTATGTAATTCATCTATAAATAGATGTGTGAGAGTCACTTGGAATTTTAGAATGAACCATAAAAGAGCACTTCATTTCACCCTGTGTGGTCACCATAATAGAAGAAAATGTGGAAGGTGTCGATCATGAAACCATTGATGTTTTATTCTATTTCTGGGAAGGATTTGAGAAGATATATTCCTTGTAACTCAGGTGTTCTCTATTGTAATTATTTTATAAATGAAATGTTATGGTGTTCCTCTCATAGAGTGGGACTAAGTCCATTCAAAATTAATTATGTGTTGTTTTTGTTTACTTTTTATTATCAAGGACTTTTTCCTATTTATTTGTTAATGAAATATATTATCTAATGTTTATTTAGATCAGTGAGTGGATGGGGTGTGAGGATTCGCAGTTATGGATACAATGAGCCTATGGCATTGAGTGTTAATACCTTCTAAGAGTCCTTATTTTTCATGTTGAGGTTATGAAGGTCACATCATCTAAATTACTACTTATGGAATAATAAGTGGAATTAGATATTGGTTTAATTTTCTAGTGAGTATTTTACTAAGTTTTAGAATTAGATATTATTTTGATACTATTAGTTCAGAAATATTTTAGGTTTTCAAATCATAGGTTAGAGAAGAATTATAAGATTATCCTCATAGGAGAATTATAGAGGATCATTCTTCGTATATTTATACTTTTACATTTCAATGGGAGTTATATTTTAGAAGGATATAATTATAAGAGGTTAATTCTTAGATTAATAGGTTTTGTATAAAGTAATTTAAATACTGGAGAATGCAGATGGAGGATTTTCTTGTCATAACCCCCTCCCCACAAAGATATTGTAATAAGGGGAGGAAGATGGTGACTACCTGAGTCCTACCTCCAGTGGGCCCTGGGTTGGAAACTAGCACCAATGGTATAGTAAACATTCATATGGGAGACATTACCCTCAAAGAGAAATATGAGGAAGAGAGATATAAGAAGGTTGAAAAAACCAAAACCTGCTGAAAAATACATATAAAATAAACCCAAGTGAAAACATGAAATGTCATACAGTAATAAAAAACTAAAAGGAAAACTACAGGTAAAAAAAAGATAAAGATGACAGAAACCATGAAGCCCAAACATCTCCTGCAAACCCACAAGATAGTAATATTCAGATCACTCTCCAACCTACTCCAGTTGACCTAAAAAATAGTTTATATATAAAAAGGTTGAGCATAACAGTATACTCAGTAGGATCATCCCCAAATCCTTTCATGTAAAATATAAATAAATCTTTCTAGATCATAGTGAATAATAGTGAAACTAAATCATCACCTAAAAAGTTATACTAAGATCTTATCCTCACTATAGATAACTCACACCAAGTATCGCATACAAGAGAGAATATAATATGGTAATAAAACATCAAGGGTACTATGTTCATGTTTCCCCACTAGTTCACCACCCTACCCCAATATCACATGTCCTGAGCCATCTCTCTCCAAAAGTAAGTCTTCCCAAAAACACTTGGGAATGGCATCACAAAATGCACATCATGAATCACATAACCATGTCATCCCATCCACATAACCATATAGTAACCAAGTAGTTTTTAAAATCCACCACAACCTGTATGATGTGTATCAAACATAGAGTATTATATATCAAGTAATTACAGCCCATACACTGAGTAATTACCTCAATCAATCACAGCCTATACATTTCATACTTAAAATAATCCATTGGATACTATATTTGGTAATACATGTGTGTGAAATAACCACAATCCATCACATCACTCTACACACATATATGGGAAAACTGACCATTATTAATACCAGTATAAATAACTACCAAGAGAAGAGAGAGGGCCAAAGGGGGTAGTCATCCAACCATCCTTCCACTATGATGTTAGGGAAAACACCCTCCTATAGTCCACTGGGTGTCAGTTTCCCTAACTTTCATGGGTGGGGCAGTATATGAAATCATAGAATACACAAGATATAATATATCTCACAACCACACTATGAGCATAAAATAATCTTATACACAACTATAGCTAACACTCTCAGACTCCTGGATACCACTATTAAGACCAGATATTGTATAAGCACTCAACCATATAAAAGTGATACATTAATTACTTCATTTATTTTAATAATTTACTTCTGTTAATTAATTAATTATAAATTAATTAAACATTAACCATATTTGACATTACATTACATTTCATGGAATTAATCATCAAAGTAAATTTCATGCCCTCCAGGTATAATCCAAACCACGTCCATGGTTTATCAAGATTAACATCTTTTATTATTTTCATTCCATAAACAACCAAACTCATGGGTTAATCATTTATTTATTCATTATTAGCATCACTCAATAAACTATGAAATCTAGGAAAACCACCTTATGCTATCTCCATAATAAAACATGCAACCAAGCACATACATCTGCATCAAATAGTGGGGACAGGAATGTAGATAAATAAGAAATTCAGACATCATCCATTAAATAAATTCATAAGTGAGCATATTGTTTCTCAGGATCACATCAATGGTTAAGACTATCTTTAAAATATTCAATATCCTCTAGTGTCATACCATACACCCACATGCATATACCGATGCATCACCCCATCACAAGTATTAACTACTACCACATCATCTAGGCCTCCCTTCCTATATATCACATTATTAATCTCCAGCTCAGCCCTACTAGTCTCACATCACATCTGGGACTCCCCACCCTACATCAAAACATCCATACTAGACTCAGTCATACCAGTATTCCATTACAAGTCTCGTATCTAGAGCACACCATAAAGCAACAAGAACAAACAAGTAATCAATAAGGAAACTAGGCCCACAAAACAAGGCAATCAGCCTTCTCAGGAAAATAACCTCTCACGGCTCCAAAAAAAGGCACTTAACCTTCTAATGGATCCAAATTATATTTATCACACAACTGGTTATTATTCCATTTTGAATTAACTGATTCATTATAAACAGGTTCCGACTATAGGTAACCTAAATCATCAAGCTATAACAAGTTATCAAAGGCAAAACGCACTCTTAGCAATTATTCTGGTTCCAACAAACCTAGATAAGTATAATTCTAAATTAAAATCACTTTTTAATTATTATAAACAATAATTAACATACTTCAAATTATTTATCAATTCCATTAATCATATGGAAGATCAGATTTCAATTAAACATGTGCATTGCATCAATTTGATTATCATAATTTAAATTAACCATCAGATTACAAACATGTATGTTCTTTAATTATCTATAAAATTAATTTATTAATTATATATTTACATTATTTAACAATTTCAACATGCTACTCTAAACATAACAACATGACAACAAATCATAAAACATAGATATCATGATATCTAGCAAAATTAGAGGCAAATCGCTATCATGGTATAAAGAAACAACATTATCAACATATGATTTCTATCTAATTTCTTTAAATTTGGTTCAATATTTATTAGGTAAAATAAATTTCCATATAAAGGGATAAATCATGATCAATTTAAAATTTCATGTAAATAAATAGAGAATCAACAAATCCCCTACCTCAAAAGTCGTCAATGTTCTCCACACAAGAATGGACCACGTTACGAATCTCTGATCACCTCTCCCGTAATAACTACATCCATTTGAGGACTCAGTAGAACAACCGCATCAACTAACAACCAAGAAAATCCCATTAAAAAATGGATATCACCTTTCATATCATGGTGATAAGAACATAAAGAAAACAAAATCAAACCAGGAGAACCCACTATAAAAAATTATGGAAGAACACACCATGGATCACCACAATTGAAGATGGGAAGACAAGGATCAATCATCATTTAAGGTATGTCTAAACATTAAATTAGGGAGATTCTAGTCACCTAGAATGATAGAGGGAGGTGCTGTAACCATAGGTTTTTGGGAAAACCAGAGTGGTGGAAACGTTTAAAAATGAACTGCACCAAGAATTTACCTAGCATGTAATATATTTACACGTTGTGTAAATTTTGGGGTTTTGTTTCTAACAAAAAACACATCACCTTTTATTAGTTAACCCCAAAACATTACACATCGTGCAGCATCCCATGAATCGACCTTAAAAATTCATGAACCACACTTACATGGAATGTAAAGAGTACATAGTGTGTAATCCCCCTATTTTCATATTCTTCAATATCTAACACCTTTGAACTTATTCCAAGCCTCCTCTGAGATCTAATAGCCTTGAAAACTCACAGAGGATTGAATTACATGGATCTGGGACCTTACATTAGATACATCTCAAAAAATCCTTGTCCTTAAGAATCCAAAACCAACATAGAGAGGAAATGAAAATGGTTCTTCCAAATAGCCATCCCACAAGATACCTCTCAAATATCATGTCATCAGAGGAACCCAACCACCTCACACAGAGGATACAAGCTCAAAATCAAACAACAATAACAACAACCATATTCTAAACACTCTCCCGGTGAAGATACCTATCAAAAAACTGTACAACTATGAAACGAAACAAGATAAAACCATCTCAAAAGCTATAAAGATCAACATACACAAGGAAATAATGTTACAAGAGAAGAGAAAAACAAAAAATAGATTGGGGTGATGAGTGTGAATCTGTGAATCACATTCCTAGGTACTCTCTTCCACACCACAATTCTACCACAAGACACAAAACAAGGGAATAGAATGCCCATGCAACACCTTATTCTAGTGGTCATGGATCTCCATAGGCCTCTCCTTAAAGGTATTATCATCTTCAACATAGATTTTTCCCCAATTGATGACATGAGAGTAATCATGAAGATAATGAAGGAGCTACAATACGTGAAAAACATCTTGTATCTCGTTCATATACATGGGAAGTGATATATGATATTCCATGAGTCCAACATGAGCCAACACCTCGAAAGGCCCACAAAACTAGGGAGAAATCTTACTCCCACGACCAAACCTTCGCTTCCTACAATGAAGAGTCGCCTTCAAGAATGCATAATCTTCCACGTCGAACTTCAAAGGTATCCTCCTATGATCATAATAGTATTTTTGGTGATCCTTTTCTACCTTCATCATCTAGGGAATTACCTGAACCGTCTCTATCATATTATGTACCAGTTCTAGACCAATAATTTCAGCCTCTCTGACCCTATTCCAGCACAACAGATAATGGAATGGTCATCTATACAAAGCTTCAAATAGTTCCATACCAATAGTGGAGTAGAAATATTTATTTTAAGAAAACTCAACCAAGGGTAGGTGCCTCATCCATGAACCTCTAAACTCCAGGTCATAAGAGTGCAACATGTCTTCAAGAGTCTGGATGGTCCGCTCTGTCTTACTATCTATCTACAGATAAATAGTAGTGCTCAGAAATAACTAATGACCACAAGCATGTTGCAGACCTCTCCACACCCTAGATGTAAAACGAGGGTCCTAATCAGAAATGATCATCCTCGGGACTTTGTGGAGTTGCACCACCCCCTATAGATACTTCCTCGAAAAAACCTCAACTTAGCTCAACTCCCTGATCATTATAAAGTGGGATGATTTTATAAAATGAACCAATATCACCCATATATCATCATAGCCTCCCTGAGTTCAAGGTAAACTGATAATTAAGTCAATTTACATGTCCTCTCACTTCCATTGGGGAATATCTAATGGATGGAGTAAACCACTGGGAACATGGTGCTTGATCTTCACAATCTGGAAGACCAAATATCAAGAAAAAAAATTGCAACTTAATGCTTCAAACCAAACTACCAAAACTGGCCTCTCAAAGATCAATACATATTTTTCATTCTAGGATGTATAGATAAAGTTGAACGATGGAACTCCCATATATTTTCTCACACATCACCAAAGGAACAAAAAAAATTCCCTAAAACAACAACTGATGTTATCTATACTCGGACCAACCATCAGGGGAATCACAAAAAACAACTTGGTCTCTCCTGAGCTCCACCTCAAAATCCCCTAACTGTGAATCCTCCACCTATTGAACCAAAGATGACAACACTTTTATATAGAAAACATGACATATTCCTCTAACCTCTATCATATCAAGATACATCACTGAGAGTTCTTACATCACTCTATAGGAATCTCCAAATCCATGCATGGTATCACTATGTGACTTCCTACTCAATAAATCGGCTACAACATTTCCCTTTCCTAAAATATAAAAAATTTCAAAGTGGTAATACTATAAGAATTTTAACCCTTGATGCTGATGAAAGTTTAAGTCACGCTAGGATAAGACATACCTAGGGCACTTTTGGTCAGTAAAAACCACAAAACACTCGTTGATGAGGTAATTTCTCCACAACTAAAAATA
Organism: Viscum album; assembly: GCA_963277665.1. Taxonomy (NCBI): domain Eukaryota; kingdom Viridiplantae; phylum Streptophyta; class Magnoliopsida; order Santalales; family Viscaceae; genus Viscum; species Viscum album. The sequence goes on from OY728141.1 coordinate 560,444,901, forward strand.
AAAAACCATTTTCACCAAATCAAGATCAAGGGTAGCATAGTTACATGCATAGGGATGTAACTTACAAGACCTATAATAAAAAATTGATCTATAATGCAACAGAACACATCCCAAGCCAAGATGAGAAGCATTATATAAAACCTCAAACTAAACTCCCTAAGTTGTAAAACAACGGACTAGAGCACTAAAAAACTTCTCCTTTAGGTATTAAAAAGTTTTCTGACACTAGTCATTCCATAGGAATTCCTGATCCTTTTGGGTCAAGGCTATCATAGGAGTCAAAATCTGAGAAAATTCATCTCGGAACCTCCTATAATATCCTAAAAGACTAAGGAAACTGCTCACCTCTACCATTTTCTTAGAGTATTCCCAAGACACAACCACCTATATCTTCAAAGGATCCATATATACTCTCTGTTGGTATACCACATGCCCTAAGAAATGGACTTAATGAGCCCAAAAATTAGACTTAGATAACTTCTAGAGCAGTTTCTCATGAAGAAGAACTCCCAAAATTACATGTAAATGCCCTGTATGTTTCTCCTTGAACGCAGAGTACACAAGAATGTCATCAATTAATACCACCATGAACTTATCCAAGAACTCTAAGAACACTACGTTCATCAACATCATGAACACATTTGGGGAATTCATCACACCAAATGGAATCACAAAGAACTCATAATTCCCATGATGAAAATGAAAATTAGTCTTCGGAATATCCACATCCTTCACCTAAATCTAATGATATCCTGACCGCAAATCGATTTTTAAGAACGAAATCTCTCCCTTTATCTGACCCAATAAATCATCAATCCATAAAATAGGATATTGGTTATTCACTATCACTTGGATCAAGAGATGATAATTGATACAAAGATGAAAACTAAAATCAATATTCTTTACGAACAAAACTGATGCACCCTAAGGTGACACACTTGACCGAACAAAACCACATTGTAGGAAATCATTGAGTTTTACTCACAACTCTCACAACTCAAAAGGTTTCATCCTATATGAAGATATTGTGATAAGAGACACACCTGGCTGTATCTTGATCCCAAACTCGATCTCCCATCAAGGGGCTAATGATACGACCTCCTCTGGAAATACATAAGGGTACTCTTCTACAACCTTGGGAAACAACGATTGTTGAACCTATGAGGAAATTAGCATCAACTCAGCCATTAAATATAACAAAGGTGGAACAAAACTCTGACCCATTTGAGGTTCTCTCTCACAACAAACACTGATGGGTCTCCATCAGCATCATTGAACACAACCTATCTTCTGAATAAATAAAAGATATCCCACATAGAATATAATCAAACCATGTTGAGTATGATGTAATATGGATTTATTCAAAAACATAGAAAATTTCCCCAAGAGAGGTGTTTCCTCATCACTAGCTCATAGTCTCTACATACTTTATATAAGTCAGCTTGACCTTCAACTAGTGTAGTCAATGCCAAGGGAACTAAAAGCCTCTATACCTCAAGTACCAAATCATGGAAGAGGGTATGTGATATAAAGGATTATTTTACTCCAGAATCAAACAAATGATTGCACCCATATAGAAAACAATAAAATATTACCTCAAATGATGTCTAGCTCCCCTAGAATGGGAAATGATAAAGCATAAATATAACCACGACCTTCTCCATGGACTCTCTGGCCCAGCTGAAGACCACTTCCATAGATGTGCTTTGATCTCTGATGATAAGGAGTGTCTTGATGTCATACTCTAACTACCACATCTTCTCTCTATTGATCCCAAACTAGACCCCCCAGTTGCTGAGGCCTTGACCGAAACTGCCTCAATAGAGGAACCTGAATTAGAACACTTAGCACATACTAACTACTTAGAAAGTTCGATCACTCTCTTTATTGATGACCACAACCTCTATAAGAAAAATATGAATATTATCCCTTTTAATAATTCTAAGATATTTATTTCTCATATAAATGAGATGATGAGGTTCAGGACCTACACTCGGATGATTGAAAACTCTTCTATCCTAACAACTAGGAACCATGGACCACAACTCTACTTCTTGAGGAATCCTAATTACTCCCCTCCTGTGACAATCTAGTTTTGGAAAGTTTTCTCTAAATAACATTTTCTCTCTCCAGAACCTCTAGATACAACTTCAACATATATAGGGTGACCTGGTACTGGATATTTGGATGCAAAGACTCCTAAAAATGCCTCACCCTAGACTCCTCATATAGAAATAGGTTTAAAGAATATCGAAAAAGGATCCTAAAATAGATTCTAAACTCTCTCATGCTAGAGATCCCCTATCGAAGGGTAAGTATCTACTAGCGACTGGTCACCTTCGCGGTCGAAGAGAGAAACTTTACTATGAACTGATCTCTTAACTTCTCTTATAATATTACCAACTCCTCACAATTCCCTATGAACAAGAACCACCACTGCCTCACTGCTCCATACAGTAAAGTCATATCCAATGAAACTCAATGCCCCTTCCAAGTATGAATTGAGCTAAAATCTATCTCAAACTCCTCCAACCATTCTTCTATAACTAAATATGCAATATAACCCTCCTAATTCTGTATAATCTGGCACAAAAATCTCATATTTTCCTCCTCTAATTGTCATCATTTTTTACTTCAACTCTACAGTGATCTGTTGGAACATCCTGTTGAACATATTCGATGTGAACTTGATGAGAACATCGACTTGGAGTCATACCTATAAGAATAAAAAACTGTTAGATCTCTTAAATCTAGAATATAGAATATTCAACATTAATTAATTTATTATTTTATTATTTTTTTAAGGTTTTAACCTGTCTAAAGGTATTCCCATTTCAAACACAAGCATAAGGAAGAATGGTGCATGATCTTTTCCTAGTTATATACCCTGCAACTAGTATCACTTCGTTTAGTAGTCTCAGTAAAATTAAAGGTCCATTAATTAGATCATAGGGGGGCCTAAATACCCATGTCTCGGTTAGTATCCCATTTTTACATCACTTACTAAACATAAATGAAATTGTTTCCCTACCAATCCATGAAACCTGACTTATTCCTAACTCCAAACTTCATATTATCCCTCAACCTAAACCTTTGATATCACTATGTCATGACCCCCTCCCCATAAAGATATCATAATGAGGGGAGAGATATGGTGATTTTCGGATTCCCTCCTTCAGTAGGCCCCAAGTTAGTGACTAGCATCGAGGGTATAATAAACATGCATATGGGAGGCATTACCCTCTAAGAGAAACATGAAAAAGAGAGAGATAAGAAGGATAAAATAACCAACACCTACTTATACATACATATAAAATAAACCAAAGTTAAAATAAGAAATATCATAAAATACTAAAAATCCGAAAGGAAAACCACAACTACCAAAATGGTAAATATGACAGTGACTATAAATCCCAAATAGATCTTGTAAACCCACAAGCTAGTAATATCTAGCCCGACCTCCAACCTTCTCCAGCTAACCGAAAAAAAATTTATATATACATAAGGTTATTATAAAAGTATACTTAATAGGATCATCCTTAGAGCCTCTCATGAAAAATAAAAGGAAACCATGTTAAATAATAGTAAACAATAATGAAACTAAATCATCACATAAACAGGTACACTAAGTTCTCAGCCTCTCCATAACTAAATCTCACTAATTATCTCATACAAGAGAGCATATAATATAGTAATAAAACATAAAGGTTACCCTTCTCCTACTTTCCCATTGGTTTACCACTGTGCCCCAATGTCGCATGTCTTGAGCCATCTCTCTCCAAAAGTAACTAGCCAAAAACACTTGGGCAAGGAATCACAACATGCACCTCAAGCATCAATATTGATTCCCACCAAATTAGAAGAATAAAATTCATAAAAGAAGAAATACCTAAATATGGGTATTATTTTCATTACAAAGTAAAGGAAGATAAAGGTAACCATGATCATGCAGATCGCATGAACTCCAAGGAGACATGTGATCTCATGACCAGCATAAGTTCATGTATATTTCCACACATAGTTCATAGCCTATGAAATACACCACTAAGTCCCTTTGAAAAATACACCTTGTTCTTGTGGAGTCTTTCTTGACACTCACTAATAATGTGGAGATATCCATACAAGAACCCCTAGTTCGTGTGAATTATTAGGTTGTAGGCACCTGACCAACCATCCAAAAATCCTTGGAAAATAGAGAGGAAAATATCCAAAAGGCAGGAGCCTATTGCAGTCATAAATATCATGTGACTCATCACTGATAGTTATATTTATTTTCTTCGACAACACTCATACAACCTCATGAGATCCCCAACCTTTTTAAAATAAACAAAAAAATAAAAAAGGGTAAATACGGGAGCCTCTTTCAGTTATAAAAATCATGTGGTTCACCTTAGACAGCCTGTGATACATCGTGGAACCCCCAATGACATGTACTCTTAGTCACACAAGAGCATGTTGGAATGTCACCCTCATCATGAGAAAATATTTGAACATGTCTAGGAAGTCTTTCAATCCCCATTTGGATCCAAAGAAAATTAGAAGGTTTTATCCATAAAGTGATCACACATCACTATAAGACCTTTTTTTGGTCACACAACACATCACTAATGGGGAAAGTTATTGTTTCTGACAAAACTCATGCAAGCTCGCAAGATCTCTAAGCCTTAAAAAAATAAAAGAAGGAAATAAAATAGAAAATTCAGGATCCTATTTTGGTCGTAAAATGCATGTGATGCACCGATATAGTCTCACAAGACCCTTTTAAAAGTTGGTTTGATCTATCAAAGGCCCCCAAGAAATCCATCCTTGTCTTGTGAAATATATTCAATAAGGCATTGAAGATCACACAAAAGACTTTTAGTAGGAATCATAATCTCGTGAAATTATTTATACATGTCGGTATGACAATATTAATGTCCTTTGGAATGTGTTAATGATTAAAAAAGACCCCATTAATTTTCTATAATTTAATAACGGGGAATTGAAAGAATGGTCTTTCGGTCATTGAAAATCATGCAACACCCCTGGAATGATTTATGGTAGGACCTCATGAAGATGCATGATGAAAAATCCCTCCACTAACTCTAGCCTATATTTATGTGATATGAACCATGCAAAGTGGAAAATAACTGGGGTGTTGAGGCCTATAAATACCTCACCCCAATATGAACAAGGACTTTACACATAGATGGATGAACTCTTGGAACCTCGCACCGACACACCCAGGCATCAAAGAGGATTTTGCGGAGTTTTTGATCTCATGATCAAGAAATTTTTTCATTAGGTAAGATCTGGGGAACAACTGGAAGGATTATGCAACATGAATAAACACTTTTCATGATCACACATAGATCACACGGAGGACTTTTGGTAGGTTACACAAAGTAAATCTCACATATTTTCTAAAAAAAGAAGACTTAAAACAATCTAACACTGAACAAATATAAGTTATATGAAATAAAAGGAAAGAACAAAGACTAAAATATGGGATACTTGTTTGTATAATATGTACAAGGAACCTCACGTGCTTTGTATAAACTACCTAGGTCATGCGACAACACCAGGACATGTCGCCCAGGTCACATGACACTCCTTTAGTATACTATGTGGATCATGAAAAATCCCCTGAACATGTTAGAGCCAATCACATGGCACCCCTAGGGCATGCCACCCAAGTCTCATGAAACCCTTTGGGCTTACCATCCAGGACTTTCAATTTCCTCTAGACATATCACCCGAATTATATGCCAACATCAGTACATGTCAACTAAGTCTCTTGATAGAACCGACCATGTCAATTGGCTCTTGAAACATCCTATAGACAAGCCATTTGGACATTTAAATTCCCTCCAGGTATGATATTTGGCTCTTGCGACATCTTCCAAACATGTCAGTCAGCTCTAGATATGACACTCATACAAGTCTATCAGGATATATGACACCCTATGAGACATGTCAAACTAGCTCTCATGATACCATCCAATCATGTCATCCATCTTTAGTGATGAAACCAGGGAAAGTAAGATGGATCATGTGATTCCCTCTAATCATGTCAGTCAAGATCGTATGATGGATTCTAGGACAAGTCATATGGGTCTTGTGATGTCCTCTGGAAAAGTAATCCTTGATCATGGGACAAACTTCATACATTCCATATAGGTTATGCAAAGTCCCTTAGAAAAATCAAATGGATCATGTGACTTTCTTTGGGAATTTCAAGTGTACATCCTCAAACATGTCAAGAAAATAATCAATCATGTCAAGTGAACAATCAATGCATGACAGAAAAACAAGCAAGCCAGGTCAATCGAGCATCCTAAGACTAGATAGCAGTGTCCATACATAGTGTGTAAGCCCCAATCAGAAGGGTAATTCTAGTGTGTGAGCCCCAACCAATTGAACTACAATGACTCTGATTCATACTATAACCATGATATATAGGACACTTTCCTAAGTCCCGAGCTCTTTATTAAGCATCTAAAGGCATTCCCAGAACATAATTCCCACATCCATAAAAAATGAGACTGATTATTTTTCATCCCTTGTTTCTCACATTGATAATAGCTCATGAGGTATTAATGAGTTGCAATGATCATATCATTCCCATGAAAAGTATATAGCATTATAAGGAAAACCTTAGTGTGTAAGCCCTAATTGGTGGCATAATATGATATGTCCTACATATAAGGTAAACCTTAGTGTGTAATCCCTGGTCAGTGGTATAATATGATATTTCCCACATATAAGGGAAACCCCAGTGTCTAAGCCACAATCAGTGGAATAATATGATATGTTCTGCATATAAGGACAACATCAGTGTGTAATCCCCAACCAATTGAAATATGAGGAATCTGATTCCTTCCATAACTAAGATACATAGGACACCTTCCTAAGTCCTGATCCCAAACTCAAATGGGTATCCACTTCATTGTAAGTTCCTCAGTGTCTCTGAAATTTCAACAATCGGGACCAAATCATTCTCATGGGTTGATCATATTTACTCATCCTCTAATGGATTGAGAACTCATTGAACTATGAGAACTCTAATTATTTTCATAACCAGGATATGTAGTATTCCTTTCTATGGACTGATCTTGAACTCAAATGGGCACCCACTTTGTTATAATTCCCCTCATGTATCTGAAATTTCAACCATCGAGACCCGATAATTCCCATGGGATGATCATTCTACTTCATACATCAGTGGAATAAGAATCCAATTGAACTATACTGAATATGATTCCTATTATTAACAAGATACATAGGATTCCTTATTAAGTATCAAGCTCCATATTAAACATCCCAAGTGTTGTCCCAATACATAATTCCTACATCTATATGCAGTGAGATTGAATACTTGTTATCCCTTGTTTCTCGCACTGAGTATATCTCACGTGGGCTTAGAAAGTTACAATGGTTATGTCATTCACATTATGAATATCCACCATCTAGGGAAGTATAATTATGTAATCCCCCATGATTGGCATGATATAAACCCCTCATATAAAGGTATTTACCTTGGGCTTAGTCCCAAGGGTGTGGAAAAACTATGATAAATTTGATTCCTGTTATAATCAGGATATGTAGGACATCTCCTTGAGACTCAAACTCAAATATTTGGTGCCTAAGTGATCACACATATATCCTTTTTATGTGATGTTAAACTAAGCAGGTTTAAATGACTATGTGGATTTTGATTCTTGAAATAAACATGATATGTAGGATTCCTCATAATGTCTCAATCCCCTCCTCAGAATATCAATTGCCTCTTTACATGACAGTAAATTATGAAGTTTCTGGTTATATAGATTTAGTATATAAGTATCTATTCATCACTAGGAAATAGAAGAAGAGCCTAAGATACATATAGTTTGATTAAATAATGAGATCCCCTTATTATTCTACACATAAAATGGGTTAACCAATTATCATTTTTTAGGGTAACCCATCCCATATCAGGATTAGGAAGTGATTCTCAAACATATATTAAATCTATAATAGATTCCTAGGGTAGGAAAAAATTGCCCTCAAAAGGTTGATATGATCCATACCTCCCATCCTCTTGACCAATGTGAGTTCCTATGTGTCATTGGTTCTGAAACCCCAATTGACCTCTTACCTTTGGAAAGAAAGTTTGTACCCAGTTACGGATGTGGTAACCATTGGGAGTTTCCATTAAGAACAACAATGATAACCCAACTTAAATGATATTGTAACACATTTAACTCCCCCCTCACTCACAATCAATTGTCAGACCAAATCGAATGCACCTATTAGTTGTCTATTCTCCATTAAAACAAAAATGGTGAACCTGATGTGAATCTCTCAAAATAACAAAATGATTGGGTTATTATCCTCAGTCTATTTTGTTTTCATTTTCTATGAGAAAAAATGGTGAACCCGATCTGAATCTCTCAAATAAAAAAATGATCAATTAATCATGCATTATGAATTTTTTTTGCATATTCTATGAAAAAAAATAATAATGATCCTAACACAAAACTCTCAAAGATAAGGATGCTTAGTTTTTCATATGTTAGGCCACTTTGTTGGAATATCTAAAAAATATTATAATCTTAGCATAAATCTTACATATGATCCTATATAACTAGGGTTCCCATGAAATAAGTCCATCCTCTCTCTGAAAAGTCCATGTGAGAAGATACTTCTCTCATCAACAGCATATCAATATGAGATAATGTCTTCATCCAGGTACCATTCTAGAAAATCAGTTATGGATAAAACCCCTTCAAGTTGCCAAATGATCTCACATTATTAATAACTTCAATGTCAAGTGGTGAACAAAATGGTATGGGAATACCATAAATGTGGTACAATATTTACTCTTGAATATTCCCATGAGGGTCTCTAATTATTGAAATCGATGAGTCCACATCATCTAAGGAAATCTTTAGCTAAGCCAGTGGCCCTCATTGCCACAACCAACCACTTCAGGAGCTTATCCCTTGAGTGAAACAATTTCCAACTTTAGTATCTGATGAAGGTGGAAAAGGGAGTCAAATATAGCCCCCTTCCAGTTCAGGGGCTGTTGAGGAGGGTTCTTATCAACCACTATCACCAGCATCATCCCACTGATACCTATTATTTTCCTACTGAGGGTACCACCTAACACACTACCACCTCTAATACCCATGCACAGGAAACAAGGAAGACACATTGGGAAAGGAAGGCTCTAGATAACCATGAGTGGGATTATATCCCCACTCCCACTGATAATGTCTATTAGTATATTTCAGTAGTAACCAGTGAGTAGAATCATATCCTTACTCACTCAGAGTAAGTTTGTGAGCATACTCCTATATTAGGCATGGAAGGGGGTGCATATCCCTTCCCCCATGCATAAATCCCATAAAAATATTCTAGTGGCATAAGGAGGACATGAGTGGGATCATATCCCTACTTCAATTTAAGATATCTTCCATTATATAGTGAATATGGAAAATGTGTGAGCTTATATCATTATGCACACATTTCTAAAATTCCATTACATCTTAGAAATAGCTGAAGAACTCTATCAGAATATTCTGACACTATTACTGATATAGGGAAAGGTTAATATTCCTATCCCTACATCCATAGAATCAAAAAATTATGATCATTATGAATAATTGGTCTCTTTAGATAAATCATGCATTCTTACTCTCTCCTAGGAGGATTATCAGCATATTCTGGTAAAGGATGAGGTGTCAGATCGGGATCATATTCCTATTCCAACTGGGGCTCGCCAGATGAGATCAACACATGCCTTGGGACATGGGTGCATGCATGTTAAAAACATCCAAAGGCATATTCCAAAGGCCCAGGATCGGGAACATATCCCCATTCTATATAGGTATCACCAAGTGATATGGTCACATGCCTTGGGATAGGCTCATATTCTTTTCAAAGAAGACTTGCAGAATAATCCAAAGGCCCAGGATCGGACTCATATCACCATTATAGATTGGTCCAACCAAGTGAGAGGGAACATGCCTCAAGAAAATATCATATTCATGCCAGTGAATCTTTTTTTCATATTCTAGAAAATCATAGAAGTCATGCACATATTCCTACTTCCACTGATAAACAACTACACCAACATACTTCTGAGGCAATACAGGAGGAGGATCATATCCCTTCTCCCATTTTGTAGGTCTGTTAGCATATTCTAGTAGGGAATTAATATTATAAATAGACTCATATTCTTATTCCTAATGGGTCTCACTAAGTGAGAGCAACACATTCCTTAGGGTAGGCTTATATCCCTTCCATAAAAGACAAACAACATATTCCAAAGGCTCTAGATTGGGTTCATACTCTCGTTCTGACCAAGGATCTCCAAGTGATAATGGAACATGCCTCGTGAAAGGATCATATTCTTATCAATAATTAGGGATCTCATTGGAATATTCTAACAGCTTCGTAGAAGTGGTCACATACTATCACAGCACCATACGGTTATAAACAAGTTATAGAAACCGCCATATAGAAAACTCATATCCCTGCACAATTTCAAAAGGTAGGTCATCATATTCCAGCCATGATGAAATATGAGGCTTATATCCCTAATCTTCTCAATTCTAGTGTCATTGGGGTTGTTCAAGACACATTCTTAACACCTCAAGGGTATGTAAACTCTTTAAACAAAGTAGAAGATGATCATTACCATGACAGCCCTCCTCATGGTAGTGTGTAGATGGATCGTAGGGACTCTACTCCTGACATTCTCCATGGTCAACCTCCCCACAGTGATATATACCATGGGCAATGAAATCATCCCCTTTCTTAGAAACATTCATATATATATGTGTAAAAAACTCAAATTCCTTCTTATAAAGAGGTGCTCGAAACATCGAGGTTGACTGTATATAGTTCCCTATCAATTTCCAACAATACTCCACTCCAATCAGCAGACGACCCCAAGAACCATCTTATGTGGTCTGATTGGATGGAGGTATGTAATTTTGATGAAGAGGAGGGATATATTGAAATATATAAATATTTATCTAGAAAAAAACATCCCCCATGTTCTGGCCCCTTGCCACTTTTGACTATGAGGTCCCAGATGATCTAGAAAAGGAGTGCATGCCTTATCTATGCCAAAATATGTGGGCTACTCAAGAGATATTGAATTATAGACATCTCCCTTATCCAAGATATGATTATAACATTCATATCATCAATACATTTTTTTTCAACTGGATATTCCCACCTTTTCCATATCCCAGAACCCGAGAATAGAGAAGCATGACAGATGCCTATTCATTGTTTATCTCTACACCATGAAAACTCTCCACTGAATAATTTCCAGAGCATCACCAGATGTTTGTATCTAATTATGGTAAAAATATGGAGCATTGAACTTCACTATGTCCCCAGAATTATAGAACCCTTCAGATACAACATCCTTTAATGACATAGCCTCCGGTGAAATCATAGGATCAGGTAATGCGAGATCCAGTTGGTCACTACAGCAGAATTCTCCCACTTCAATGATGCCCGGACATCATGCACAGAGGAAGAAGATAGCCAAAAATTATTTTAACTGGGCCCCTAAAATCAATAGTAATTCATTTTAGACATGGAATACAAATTGCTGATCAACCCAACAGAATCTTGTAGAAACAGAATCTCATCATGGGATGTCATTTCACCCAACTCCTATGTGAGCACAGTTGTGCTGCATCAAACATTCCGAAGTAATATCTTCCATATTAGTCATCTAGGATTTAACCTTTCTCACTAGGCTAGGATAATATCTACCATTGGTATCCTCTAGTATTTTTAATTCCTAAGAGGAATCAGGTAAAATTGTGGTAGCTACAAACAAACCCCAACCCACTGGGATGGGGGTATTTATATCACAATCACCATCACCAAGTTCATCATCCCTTGAGAGGGTCTTGGTGAAATAAATAGTGATTCTAGATAAACCCTAGTCTACTAGGATGGGGGAATTTATATCTCAATGTAAATCTAAGGATTCATAAAATCCCTAAATGGAATCATTGGATCCTCAAAAACAAGATCAATCAATGCCAATTGTGGCCCTGAATAACCCTCACCCCGCACGGCTGGGGGAATTTTCATCATCATTATCATTATAGAGGGAATCATTCTTCTTCGAGTTGGGATATAAATATCAATGTTTGGTATCCCATCCATTCCTCCCACCACAAGACAAACCTTTTCTATTTGAGGCTCGTTCAATAATAATGACTGGAAACTCCCTCAAGGACATTACTAACAGGCCAAAATAGAAGGAGAGTATCGAGAAGGCAATTAGACCCCATCACATTTCAATCCAAAAAGGCCCAATATGGATAGGTTTTGAGTAATGACCCTGATAAAGGCAATGCATAATCATCTTATTACATCGAAAGTAATGGGATAACCACCATTTCCTGATATTCCTCTGTGAATGTCATCAATGTAAATACAATAGATATGGTGGATCAAGAAAAAAATATAGAGGGCCACAACATGGAAAATATACCCTGATAGGATGTTGATTTGGATGCACCAAATGAGGATTCATGCACCCAAACCCAAAGAAGGATCCAAAATCTAGCACCTCCGAATACTGAGTTTCTACCTATATAGTAGAACACTAACAAATATAAAGGGAAATGTGTGGCTATATCCCAATCACCACCTTGAATATTTAAGTTTCCTTCCATGTAGGAACGGTTTTCACAATATGAGATTGAGATACAAACTCTCAGACAACTCAACGAGGAGCTACTCATGGGAAATATTCCCACTGGGTGTCATCTTCAGAAAAAGACAAATATTCTTGCTCCTATAGTTGATCTTCTAGAAAGAGTGGTACCTAAGCTTCAAAATGGATCTAGATCTATACATCTAGTCTACATAAATGAGGAAGTCAAAAATGATCATGAATTCCATCTATTGCGGTGATATCCTCTCCCTCACCAAGGTGGTAATTTGGTTTAGGATGAATCAATAATCAATAATAAATGAATGTAGGGGAACCTTATAGACCCCCACTTAATCCCTGTATACAGAAGGAAGCTCAGACTGTAGTACCCCTAGATTTTCTTAATGTCATTGAGTCCCTAGCTACTCAAATAGTATCCTGGGAAGGGTGATGCACACCTGTACAGCCTTAGAAGAATCCAAATCCTGAGTGGGTGGATGATACTCTTCCACAACCAATTTTAGAAATCCTACCTTCTCTAAAATTTATAGTTCATGTGACCTCGAACAGTATCTCACACACTTCATATCCCAATTTGGTTTGATGATGGGCCCTCAAGATCAACAGGAGGCAACAAAGTCAAGGTGTTTTGTACAGACTCTGAGAGGGTCATCCTTTGTTCGGTACAGTAGTCTGCCAACATGATATGTTGCAGGATGGGAAGACCTTAATCATAAATTATTTTATTAGTTAAGATTCATTCTAAGGAAAAAGACAATTTTTGACCTGGATAACTGAAAACAATGTGAAAATGTAATGTCTCAAGTTTTTAAAAGAGAAAACCATGTTTGATAGCATATGTGATATGCAACACCAAATCCAAATGAACAATTATTATTTAAATATGACCATTTTAAAAAAACCATTAAATTTTTGGATAATACTAGGATTAACTACTTTATGAAATATATATTTATTTTCTAAATATATTGATAAATTCTTAGTAAATAATCAATCAATTTTTGGTGTTGTCTTTTTGTTCCTCAAAATATATTTTCTTCAAAGATGGTTTTTATTTATTTTTATAAATATTATAATTATTTTATATAATGTTTAGAAAATTTATTTTACAAATATTACTACATTTTTTATATAATTATATCAAAATTTACTTATGGTGTAATTTTTTTATTTTTTAGAAAATATATATTTTTTTAGTGAATACTAAAAAATATCATTTTTAAGTAAAATTGTCATTTATTTTTATAAATTAATTAATATAAAAGTCATAATATTATTTTTAATTTAAGATAACATAGTTATTATTTATTTATATTTAATTAAATTAATTACATTTAAGTTATCATTATAACATATTTTGCTCTAAGTGTATTTTGAGGATTAAAAATGCATTCTTCTAAAAACTGTTTTAAAATGCATAATGTTTATCCATTATAAAAAAAATATCCTCTAATAAGAAATAATTTAAAATAAATTTTTATATTAAATATATATCTATTAATTTAATTCATATAATTAATATTACTAATTATAGAGTTAAGGTAAAATCATCTTTCCTTAAAAAAATGGAATTTTTAGAAAATCGCTTTCCATTATGGTTGCGGGTTTTTTATTAAATTATGTAAAGACCCGTAAATTTCAAGGGAATTTTTTTCTTAATTTTCTTTGGAATTTTGCAAGAACGCAGTTTCTGACGGCACCTGATTCCGAGGCCCGGTGTGCCCGGAATCATTTTCGGAAGTTTGGCTCGGTACGTTCAGTGAACGAACGAGCGGGGTTTTATAACTTTTGAACCAGTGCTCGGAATCAAATTCCGAGGGCACCAATGGAATCGAAACACTGGTATTTTCTTAGAAACGCCTCTTCCGGAGTTGCGTTTGCTTGGGTGTGGTTTTTAATTTTTGGGCTTTAAGTTAAGAAATAAAATAATGTGGTACGACAAACTTTATTTTATTTCACTTAAAGCCGCTTAAAGCCACTTTAAGCTACTGGAGATGAGTTGAAGCAGATATGGTGAAATTCAAAATATCCTACCCTCTTGGTAGGATATTTGTGAGGTGGGGCCCGCACGAGCCCCACCGTTTCTTTTCCCCTAAGTAACGCACTCGCAACCCCCCTCTTAAATGAAGTCAACTGACGCCTTTTCTAATTTCTTAACGCCCCTATTAATTGGGCGGTTAGTTCGTTGCAATTAATTCTTTGAATTAATTTGTTCGTTACTTATCTTTAATTTTCGTTTGTTGGAATGTAATGAAATAAGACCAACACATGTCTTCTTGAGGATTGTTCGTTGAGAGGATTTGACAAAAACCTTAAGTCCTTCATCCTCCTTCGTGAAGAATGCGAAGAACGCGAGGAACGCAAAGAACGTGAAGAACTCCGGCCTCCGAAGAAGGGCGACAAAGAATGCCAGACCCCCGGAGATCGACGCGACGCGACGTCGACGCTTCTTCCGTGATGTTCCATCCCCGCGACAATCTTCGATTGGCATCTTGGGGTAGGGGATTGCGGTCCTTTTAATTCTTTGTGGTTTATAACATCAACATGGATTTAATTATTATAATTAAATCTGTATGTTCTTGATCCTTGGAGTTTTTCTACGCGACGTAGAGTACCGCGCGACAGCGACGCCCTTCTGCGACGCGACGATCCTTTTCTTCCGCGACGGTCAAATTCCGCGACGAACTTGCGTCCGACGACAACATTGAGGTAGGGGTAGTTTTGATAATGATAATACCCATGTTTGTTTTCCTCCAAGGCAAGAACGCGGACCAACCAATTAACAAGTTGGTCCGTGGATTATTATTTCGGGTTGAGGTTTATCGATTGCTGGGAATTATGGTGTTGTTTCAAACCGCTAACGCGGTGGGTGCGGACCAACAAACAAGTCCGAACCCACCGCCCTTTTGTTCTTGGTGTATGGATACGTCGGTCGCCGCACCAACAGTGGACTCCCTGGACTGATAACCACACCCAAGACCCTTTTGTTCTTGGTGTACGGATACGTCGGCGGCTGACGTATCCGTACACCAGGACCCTGACTTCTGATTTCTGACTTAATGCATGAAAACATTAATTTTCTGTGTGTTTCAAGTTTTCCTTGTGATTACTTTGTGTCAGCTCACCAGGTATATTGTTCTGACTGTGGCGCACCTTTTTCTTTTTAGGATGGCCCCACGACGGCAGCCAGCTAGGGTTCCGAGAGTTGTTCGTGACGACAGCGGGCCGAGCGATGAGGCCTCGGTATAGGTCCCTTTGACAGCTGAGGCACCGGCGATACCTCTACCCACCGAGACACCGATTCTTCCATCCCCAGCCGCTGATGATGTACGTCGTCTTAGTGCACTGCATGAGTTCCAGCGCCAGCGGCCGCCCAGGTTTCGCGGGGAGACGGACCCCTAGGCAGCCCAGGACTGGCTGGAGGCAGTTGTACGAGTTTTCCAGTTAGTGAGGACACCAGCAGACCTCATGGTGATCCTCGCAGCGAGCCTACTACAGGAAGTAGTGGGCCGATGGTGGAGCTTGATGCTTCAGGTGCACGATGAGGCATCTCTTCTCTGGATGGACTTTGAGAGCCTATTCCACTCAGAGTTCGTCTCGGCCACCCTCTGTGCGGTGCGCATCTAGGAGCTTCTTCAACTGCGGAAGGGAAGCTTGACGGTCGCCCAGTACTCGGCGAGATTTACCAATCTCTCTCGCTACTCGACCGACATGGTACGGGACCCATTCTTCCGGGCCTGGACCTTTGAGCAGGGATTGAGACACGAGATCAGGGCATCGCTGATCTCCCTCAGCATTCCGACTCAGGTAGGAGTACTAGAGTGAGCCCTTTTGATCGAGAGCTTCCTTGCTGAGCCTTCCTCAGCAGCGAGACCTACCACAGGGCGGCACGTGGCAGAGTCTTCTGCAGCAGGCAGTCGACGGATGACTCAGGGTTTCAGGCAGACCAGACCCTCACGCAGACGACCTCAGGACACTGGCTCAGCAGTGCGGGGCACACAGTGCGGAGCCAATCTTTCGAGAGGCAGGCAGTGCTACACATGCGGCGGGCAGGGTCACATGGCTCGTGATTTCCCAACACACCGTGCCGAGTAGCAGCAGACAGTTGAGGGGCCACCCAAGCAGAGGCAGAGGGTCAACCGTGGCGGTCCGCAGGGAGGAGGCGGACGAGGCAGAGGAGCTGGTTGAGCAGCAGGTGGTGGTCGACGCTTTGAGGCTCTACCACCACCACCACTAGGAGGTCCACCCCGGCCACAGGGAGCTGGCGGGCAGAGACAGGCACAGCTCCAGGCAGCGGAGGCCTACGACCACGGCGCGCCTGAGATGATTCGAGGTACTATCTGTGTTTATTCCACCCTTGCTACAGTTCTTATAGACACAAGAGTGAGTCACTCTTTCATAGCCGCTGCCCTTGTTCGGAGCTCGGACATTCCGACAGAGTCGTTGGCTCGATCCTTACGGCTAGAGACTCCTACGGGAGCAGATTCGACGATTACGCACTGGTTCTGGTAGTGTGAGCTTACTCTAGGAGGCGAGAGATTCGGCTGGGATATTATTGTAGCAGCATCGAGGCCTTACGACGTTATCTTGGTCATGGATTGGTTATCTACAGTTCATGCTCAGATCGACTGTATTAGGCGCAAGGTCCGATGTGTACGCACCGACGGGAGCAGGTTCACCTTCACCGGTGAGAAGGGAGCCTTTGCAGCACAGGATGGACTTCCGCAGAGTAGAGGAAAACCCATCACTCATCAGTTGGCTAGCCACATCCTAGGATCAGTTGACGTGCGAAGTCCTAGTTTTCCTGCAGTGGTGGATCAGTATGAGGACATCTTTCTCGACGACGTTCCAGGACTACCTCCCCGCAGAGAGGTAGAATTTTATATTGAATTGTACACCAGGAAAGCCCCGATATCGACTCTAGCGTATCGGATGTCCCCCACTGATCTTTGAGAGATACGGGTATAGTTGGAGGACTTGTAGGGAAAGGGATTCATCTGACCCAGTGTTTCACCCTGGGTTTCCCCGATTTTGTTCGCCAAGAAGGCGGACGGGAGCTTGCAACTTTGTGTCGACTATCGTCACCTGAACCAAGTGATGGTGAGGAACAAGTATCCTCTACTGAGTATTGATGACCTCTTCGATCATCTCAAGGGAGCATGGTGGTTCTCGAAGATAGACCTCAAGTCAGGCTATCATCAGCTCAGAGTTCGGGATGAGGATGTGCAGAAGATGGCCTTCAGATGTCGGTATGGCCACTATGAGTTTTTGGTTATTCCATTCGGCGTAACCAATTCTCCCGCAGTGTTCATGGTCCTCATGAACAGGATCTTTCAGCCATACCTCGATCAATTTGTCATGGTCTTCATCGACGACATTTTGATTTACTCGACGACTGAGGAGGAGCATGCCTACCACTTGCGTGTTGTACTGGACACACTCCGAGAGCACCAGATTTATGGAAAACTCTCTAAGTGTCAGTTCTGGATACGTGAGGTCCACTTCTTGGGACACGTCATCTCTGAGGTGGGAGTTGCAGTGGATCCTACAAAGATTGAGGCAGTTCTATCTTGGGAGCCACCCAAGAGTGTGACGGAGGTGTAGAGTTTCTTGGGACTAGCTGGATACTATCGGAGATTTGTGCCAGACTTCTCGAGAGTTGCGGCACCACTCTTAGCTTTGATGAAGAAGGGGAAACCCTTTGTGTGGTCAGAAAGATGTCAGTAGAGCTTCCAGGAGCTGAGACAGAGATTGACCAGCGCACCTATCTTGAGGTTACCTGAGGAGGGAGTAGGGTACGTAGTCTACTGCGATGCATCAGGGACCGGACTCGGATGTGTCCTGATGCAGTAGTGGGAAGTGATCACCTATGGATCATGTCAGTTGAGGCTGCATGAGTATAACTACGCTACCCATGACCTGGAGTTATCAGCAGTGGTCTTCACTCTGAAGACATGGCGACACTACCTGATGGGCGAGCACTTTACAGTCTTTTCTGACCATCAGATTTTCAGGTACATCTTCTCTCAGAAGGACCTGAAATTGAGACAGCGGCGATGGATTGAGTTCCTCCAGGACTATGACTTTGAGATAGTCTATACTCCTGGGAAGGGGAACATAGTAGCTGATGCTCTCAGCAGGAGGATGGGCATTCAGCTACTTGAGGAGGCAACAGATCAGCTAGCCGCTTTTCAAATATCCTTCGTGGATAGAGATGGATTATCCTTCCTTCAGTCTCTCACAGTCACCCCTCCACTACTACAGTGGGTCATAGAGGCACAGTGTGGGGACGCTGACTGTGAGACGCGACGTGCATAGATATCCTCAGGACAGGCACCTAATGGCTTCTCCTTTGGAGTAGAGCACGACATCCTTTTAAGAGGGCGTACCTTGGTACCAGTTTCTTTACGGGAGGAAGTGCTGAGAGAGTTTAACACTTCTCCTTTGGCGGTACATCCTGGAGTGGCGAAGATGTACCAGGATCTCAGACGACAGCACTGGTGGCCGGGCATGAAGAAGGTTGTGGCAAAGTTCGTTTCTCGATGCCTCACCTGCCAGCAGGTGAAGGCAGAGCATCAGGTACCAGCAGGATTGGTACAACCCTTGGAGGTCCCGGAGTGGAAGTGGAACGGGATATCTATGGACTTCATGACTGGATTTCCACGCACTTCTAGAGGTAACGACTCCATTTGGGTGATTGTCGACCGACTCACCAAGTCGGCTCACTTCTTACCCATCAGAGATCAGGGCTCAGTGGAGAGCTTGGGACGTCTCTACGTTCAGGAGATTGTACGAATTCGCGGTGTGCCATCATCTATCGTCTCCGATCTAGATGCCCGCTTTACTTCCCGGCTTTGGAAGGGGTTTCAGGAGGCGTTCGGGACACAGCTACATCTGATCACTGCCTTTCACCCTCAGACGGATGGTCAGACGGAGAAGACCATTCAGACTCTCGAGGACATGCTCCGCGCATGTGTCCTCGACTTTGGTCACAGCTGGGAGGACCACCTACCCTTGGTGGAGTTTGCGTACAACAACAGTTACCAATCCACCATCGGGATGGCACCATATGAGGCGTTGTATGGAAGACCTTGCAGATCTCCTTTGTGTTGGATAGACCCTAGGGAGTCGGTACTTGTGGGACCAGAGATGGTCCGGGCCACGACAGAGAAGGTCCAGGTCATCCAGGAGCGGATGAGGACAGCTCAGAGCCGGAAGAAGTCTTATGCTAACAGGAGGCGGAGGCCAATAGAGTTCGAGGATGGCGACCACGTCTTCTTGCGTGTCTCACCTCGACGTGGATTACAGAGATTTGGCCGAGCCGACAAGTTGTCTCCACACTTCATCGGACCATTCCAGGTCCTCAGCAGGATTGGAGAGGTGTCTTATCGCCTGGATCTACCACCTCAGTTGCACCGGGTGCACAACATCTTCCATGTATCTCAGCTGAGGAGATACGAGCACGACCCGACGCATATCATCAACCATGGGGAGCTGGACGTTGATGATTGGGAAACTTTTGCGGAGGTTCCAGTAGAGATCGAGGATCGACATTAGCGGGTCCTACGTGGACGGTCAATTCCTCTAGTGTCCATCAGATGGCAGCATGGGAACCTCCAGGAGAGCACTTGGGAGCGGGAGGCTCAGATGCATGCTCAGTACCCACATTTGTTTCCCTATTTTATGATGTATATTTATGGGGATGTAAAGCCCTGAGGTAGGAGTGATGTAAAGACCCATAAATTTCAAGGAAATTTTTTTCTTAATTTTCTTTGGAATTTTACAAGAATGTAGTTTCTAACAGCACCTGATTCTGAGGCCCGGTGTGCTCGGAATCATTTTCGAAAGTTTGTCTCGGTACGTTCAGTGAAGGAACGAGCGAGGTTTTCTAACTTTTGAACCGGTGCTCGGAATCAAATTCCAAGGGCACCGATGGAATCGCAGCGCCGATATTTTCTTAGAAACGTCTCTTCCGGAGTTGCGTTTGCTCGGGTGTGCTTTTTAATTTTTGGGATTTAAGTTAAGAAATAAAATAATGTGGTACAACAAACTTTATTTTTTTTCTCTTAAAGCCGCTTAAAGCCACTTTAAGCTGTTGGAGCTGATTTGAAGCGGATAGGGTGAAATTCAAAATATCCTACCCTCTTGGTAGGATATTTGTGAGGTGGGGCCCACACGAGCCCCACCGTTTCTTTTCCCCTAAGTAACGCACCTGCAACCCCCCTCTTAAATGAAGTCAACTGACGTGTTTTCTAATTTCTTAACGCCCCTATTAATTGGGCGGTTAGTTCGTTGCAATTAATTCTATGAATTAATTTGTTCGTTACTTATCTTTAATTTTTGTTTGTTGGCATGTAATGAAATAATACCAACACATGTCTTCTTGAGGATTGTTCGTTGAGAGGATTTGACAGAAACCTTAAGTCCTTCATCCTCCTTTTCGAAGAACGTGAATAACATGAAGAACGCGAAGAACACCAGCCTTCGACGAAGAACTCCAGACCCCCGGAGATCGACGCGACGCGACGCCGACACTTATTCTGTGACGTTCCATCCCCGCGACAATCTTCGATCGGCATCTTGCGGTAGGGGATTGTGGTCCTTTTAATTCTTTGTGGTTTATAACATCAACATGGATTTAATTGTTATAATTAAATCTGTATGTTCTTGATCCTCGAAGTTTGTCTACGCGATGCCGAGTACCGCGCGACAGTGATGCCCTTCCGCGACACGATGATCCTTTTCTTCCACGACGGTCAAATTCCGCGACAAACTCACGTCCGATGACGACGTTGAGGTAGGGGTCATTTTGATAATGATAATACCCATGTTTGTTTTCCCCCAAGGCAAGAACGCGGACCAACCAATTAACAAGTTGGTCCACGGATTATTATTGTGGGTCGAGGTTTATCAATTGCTGGGAATTATGGTGTTGTTTCAAACCGCTAACGTGGTGGGTGCGGACCAACGAACAAGTCCGAACACACCGCCCTTTTATTCTTGGTGTTCGGAAGGGCGGACAACGACAAAACGGGCCACAGAGATGATTTGTTGATTCCGCAGTGAAGAACAGGACCCGGGATGAGCTACGGCGCAGACGGAAATGAAATCAGACCACCGGAGCAACTCTGGTGGCCCGCGGACTCCACCGGCAGCCGGAGTCGGCCACGTCCGTTGGCGAGAGGCAGCCCCAACCGGGGTCGCGGATCCTTCACGCGGGGGCAGCGCGCCCCCGCCCGTGGTTTCCCTCGCTCGGCCGATCCGAGCCGCGCCGACCCGCCGGGCTGGGTCGCGCCCAGGCTGGGCCGGGCTGCCCTAGCCAGGCCGAGCCGCGCCCAACCGGGTTGGACCCGGGTCGGGTCGACCCAGGGGGGTTGGGCCGGGTCGGTCTGGGCCCAGACCCCCCGTTTCTGGACCTTTTGGTATTTTACTCATAACTTGAGCTACGGGCCTCCGAACGATGTACCGTCAGCGGAAATGCGATCCTTAGATCAAGACGGTCGTTTTGGTATATCGCACTCAAGGTTTCAAAATACTTTGGGTTCGGCCGAGTTGGTTCATACACGAAACCAACCGAGCCCTTGGAGCGGAAACGCTCATATCTTGAGCTTCGGACGTCCGATTAACGTGATGTTGACTTTGTTTAATTCCTCTAAGTGAGATGGATCATTTGGATTACTCCACCCGAGGTTTGGACGCAGGTGGAGTATGGTCGGGTTAGTTTTTCCTTAAAAACCAATCGGGCCCCTGGGACGAAAAAGCCAATAACTCTCAGACCGGGTGTCCGATTGATGCGTCGTCTACGACGTTGAGTTCCTGTTGACGATACGGAACTTTTGGATACATCAACTCTGGAATTGGTTTCAGTTGATGTATCAGCCTCTCGGTTCGTGGAGCGGACCCTCCGAAACGAACTTGCTATGTGCGGGAACCCTAAAGGTGGCTGCAACTGCTACTGTGACGACGACGGCTGTGCAGAGATCCTCAGTGGATTCGGTGGCAACGACTACAGCACTCAGCGATCCTTCGTGGTTCAGTGCTACAGATCATGTGTGGGTCCGATCCTGTGTGGGTCAGCGCTCAGCGTTCCTGTGTGGGTCAGCGCCTACAGATCCTGTGTGGGTCTGATCCTGTGTGGGTCTTTGCAGGGGTTAGTTACCTATCGATCATTTGTGGGTCAGATCCTTTGTGGGTCATTGTGGGGGTTAGTTACCTATCGATCCTTTGTGGGTCAGATCCTTTGTGGGTCATTGTGGGGGTTAGTTACCTATCGATCCTTTGTGGGTCAGATCCTTTGTGGGTCATTGCGGGGGTTAGTACCTATCGATCCTTTGTGGGTCTGACGGCTTAGATGAATCAATGGAAATATCTGGTCATCTTTATCGTCATATAAAGAAGTATACTTGTGTGAGCTGAAACCCTGTTTTTCTTTCCTTTGTGGATTGTGTGGTGTTATCCTGTGTGGATTTACGTTTTTCTTTCCTATGTGGACTGGGTTGTACTTGGGCTCGGATGTTAGAGCCGAATGAGAATTGATGACTTAGGTATATGTATGGGCATATACCTAAGTCGTGTCGGATGTTACTTCGTGATTGTATCTTTCCTTTTTGGATTATCCTTTGTGGATTCTGGGAGACCTTCGGGGGTCTCAGGGTCCCTACTGAGTAGCTTATACTCACCCCTGCACGGGCTATGCCCGCACTATGTTGTGTTGGTTGCAAACGACGGACAGCGCTGATCGTGGTTGAGGATTACGGAGCAGGACGGTACCTAGAGGTGGACCACTGGGTGGGACGTACTCGGAGCGGTTGGCTGGACCCGAGGAGCAGTGGAGGCTATCTGTACCCACCCTTCAGGTGGGATTTTCGGTGGACAGCTCGACGTTGCGGCTTTACTTTTCAGTTGTTGTTTTCCCTTTCCAGTTGTACTTTACTTTCAGTTTGGGTTTGTATTCTGGCCCACTTACTTTTCTGTATTTACTGTTGTACCAGTTTTTACTTAGTATTTACTTCTGCCTGCTCGCTCTGTGGTGTTTGTGGTTTACTTTACAAAGGAAATGCCTTCCCTTTTTCCGGGATTTACGCCTTGGTGCTAGTCGCCAGCCCCTGGCCTATGGAAGGTGGGCTTGGGGTAGTCACGGCACGGGCCCCGAGGACGGGTCGTGACAAATTAAATTATTCTACCTATTTGAATTGATTTTTATAAAATGTATTTCATATTTTTAATCCTAATAATTAATATTTGGTTATAAGTTCAACTTAATTTTTGAACAATATGAATAGTAATTTTATTGAATATTTATTACCACAAGGAAAATATGTTAATTAAGGGTAAAAATAATTTAACCAAGACTAGAAACAAAGTAACCCTAATAGTATGAATATTTATATTCACCTTTCATTGAAATTATTATTATATTTATTCCTTATTGTTTTTAATTTATATATGATTAAGTAATCATTTTGATAAAAAAAATATTTTGAAATAATAAAACACAAATAGTATTTTTGAGTAATATTCAAATTCAATTAGGAATTTATTTTTATGAATTAATGGATTTTTTAAATAAATAATATTTTAAAAAATATATAATTATTAAATAATATTTATTAAATATAAATGATTAGATAATTTTTATGAAGTCAAATGTAATTTATATAAGGGTTCGAAAACTGTTATTATAAAAAAACTAACATTTCTTAATAAATGTAGATTTTATTTTAAAAGTGAAAATTCATATATTTAGAAAATTATTTAGATAAAATGAATATTATTTTTGGAATTATAACATCAAAATTATCCAATGATGAATTTTTCCTAATTTTCTGAGATGGCCGGATTTTCGGGAACAAATTAAATATCATATAAATATACTTTGTGTTTTATGACATCATAATGACATAAAAGTGATGAAATAATTAATATAAATTGGATCCACGAAAAAATAAATATTTTCCTTTAAAATAATGTGATTTTAATTTTATTTAATTTATTTTTAAAATCTATTATGAATCCTCCAAATCCTATAATATATTTTAAGGTTTCAAAATCATTTCTGTAAGAGCGTGACTCACCTCCACATAAGCAAGGAAATTATTTTAATAATTTAGACCCATGTGATTATAAAATAATAAAAAACACTCCCATTTTTTAGAAACCATGTGAAAAAACCAATTTATGGTTTTGGTTTTTTATATTTTATTATGTAGAGTCCAAAACCTAAGTAATAAAGAAATCCCCCTCTTTTCCTATATAAACCAACCAAAGATCTCATTTCCCTTCACTAAAAATACTTTTATCATGTACATAATCTACCCTACACTCTCTATATTCCTTAAAAGTCACCCCAAATCTCTCAAAAACCCCCTCGCAATCTTTGGGATTCACACACTCAAGTAAGGGATCCCCACCTTCCTCCCCTTCTTTCAATTCAAGCACCTTCTTTGAATTTGTATTCTTAATTGCAATTTTTTATAATGTCAATGATTTATATAAATTCCATTATTTTCAAATTTATGTTATTTTATTTATATATCATTTATCCACTCTCATTTTTACCATTATCTAAGCCATTACTATGCCAGAATTTTGTAAGGGATCTTCCACTCTCCTTTTATTTAAACACTTATTTTATGTTATGCTTCTTAATTTCCATTTTTTCATGTTGTGATATGTTATTAAATATCCCACATAATGTAATTTTATTTATAAATTATGAGAAACTCTTTTCACTCTCATTAATACACCCATGATATTTTATGGACACCTATTACCATGCCCAAATTTCTTAAGGAAATTATCTCTTCTCATTTCCATTCAAGAACTTATTTTATGTTATTTATCATAAATTACATTTTATTATGTTGAATATGTTATTATATATTCCCCTTAATTTCAATTTAATTTATAAATTATTATAGCCTCTTTACCTCTCATTAATCTTCTCATGATCCTTTATGTACACCCATTACCATGATGAAATATAGTTAGGTTTTTTTTCTCTATTCAAGTTTCTTCATTACCTTATGCCTTCTATTTAAATATATATAATGTTTGTGTATGATTTTACATGTCCCTATTATTTAAAATTTTATTTCTATGTTATGAGAGACCAATTTATCTCTCATCATCCCATTTTTACAAACCTTTAAGTGACAACATTATGCTGCTGAAATTTCACTGTGATCTTCCATGCTAAAACAATTGTGTAGTGAATACCTACCCATTTCCTATAAAGGGTGTTCACATTTATGAACATATAATTTTTAATTTGGGACCTAAACATATGTATTCCACACTCCCTAATCTTTTAATAAATTATGATGATGAATGAATCCATGTTTTATGATTTATGTGGCACACTTAAACATGAGAATGAAATGAATATGATGGGTGTGCCCCGATAGTGCTCCAATGTATTGGGTAATGTTTAATATCATGAAATGTCATGTTGGGAAAATGAGTGAAAATGACTCCTTTATGGTACTTTTTCGACCATGATGTCTTGGTAGGTTTATCCTTGACCTATGTTTATGATTCAGTGTTATAAGTTATTTTTAAATTTCCCATGTTGCATTTTATAATTATCATGTTATATCATGTCTCATTGTTCATGTTTATGATTAATACTCTTTTTATGACCCATTGAAAGTACTATTGTCTTAAATTTATCACCTTATTGCATTTTTATTCCCTTAATGGGCTTTATATCTCACCCCTTTCTTATGTTTGTCCCTAGGCTATCCCATACAGTTTTAAAATCCATGGAATTTTAGAAGCATGTTGAGGAAGTTTTTAATAATGTTATTGTATCCCATGTTCAATATGTTATTCTATGTACCTAATTCCAAAATACACTAGACTTATCTATATTTCAAGTTGTATTAATTTTACTTTTATGTAATAAATCGTGAATTAATGCATAATAAAGATAAGTGTTGTTATAGTTTGTATTAAAGGAAAAGTTTAGTTATTTTTTGGATTTGGATTAGAAAACTCTAGTAAAAGCCTTAGGAATAATACTCTATATAAGAAATAATCCCTAAATTTTGGTAAGTATAGATTAATTATTTTATCAATAAAATACATCTCTATTTGAATGTTATAAGTGGATGTGGTTCTAGCACAGATATACTTAGGGGTAACAACTCTGACAAGTTGTCTTGGGCCTGACTCAGGGTAACCTGGTACACAACAACGGGCCTTACTGCACACCTATTTTGAAACTCTCATTGGATATTATTTGGAAAATTAATAAGATCATTAAAAACCATTATTAAGGGAACAAAAAAATTCCCATAAGAATAAATGTTAGGAAATAGATCATGGATAACATTGATTGAATCCTAGAAATTCATAAGTTAAAGAAGTAAATGTAATTTATAAGTTATCCATTTTAATTTCATTGGATTCCCCTTTATGTATGTAATAGTTTTTAAAAAAAATACTCACCCATAATTTTCCTTTTATTATATCCAATGGATAAAAATAGGAGGAATCAGGTAAATAAACAATGTGAAGGGTAATGTGATGACTGCCCAAACGAGATTCCCAATCAGATGGGAGCTCAATTTAGACATATTGTGATTATGCCAAACCAACTATCAAAACTCATAATAAAAAACTATCACATTGTTAAATTCCCAAATAATTTAATAAATATTAAGATGAAATCTCAAGGAAGTTCATTAGATAAATGTGATAAGGGAAATAAGATGCAATTTAATTTTGTGCAAAAAAGTGTGGAAAGAGGCACTAAGAGAGATGTCACAAAGGGAATAGGAGATGTTTCAGGTGTGGGAATACTAGGCATAAAGTATCCAATTTCGATGGAAAATTGGATAATGTTATGGATGTAAATAAGGTTCAATCTAAGTTACCTTATACGGTTCTATGTCGTAAATGTGGAAAAGTTGGGCACTATCCAAGAGAATTCTCTATTATAAGGTTTGGGTCGCATGATGAGCATCAACAATCTCCAAAAAAAATGGAACAAGGCAAGTCCTATGTTGAGATGGATCATTATGAATGAAGTACATTTAAACTTTACTTCGTAATTTTGTATGTCATGTTGTATTTCAATTATTTACCTATTAGCATAGCTTGTATTTTTTCTAAGAACATCGAGTCACCACCTGAAATGATTTGACATCATCAAAAAAAATGACTATGTATACCATGTTGATGTTATTTTGAATGTTCTTATTGAAGATACTATCATTCTTAATTTAGTGTAATTTGATGTTATCCGAATTATGGAATAGTTTTCCTTTAATAAATATAATATAAATTGATGGGAGAAGGAATTAATCATCCATACCATGATTCACCCTTCGATTCTATAAATGTATAAGGAGGGAGTTGAATTTTATTTATTATGGATATTATTTCACTACAAGCAAGCGTATCTATGTCAAATTTTTGGGTCTAATGAAGGAATTATGCTATGGAAATCATTGAATTTTAAAGATTAAATTTTATATGTAGGGGTATTTAATATTTATGTTCTAAAATTAGTATATCAATGACATTCTGAATATAAGAATTATGAAACATCTAAGGATTTTTCCATAGTAGTTTTTATTTAAGCACTTGAAATTTATATTCAATGGTACAAATAACCTATAAATGTGAGTTGGTGATAAAGTAATATTTTAGAAAACACATGATTGAGGTATCGATAACCCTTAATAGGTAATTTATATTGGGACAAACCTAAAGATTATTAGGGTGATATGTTTAAGGCTAATAGTATTTTTAAAAGCATTGATAAAAATTTTGAACATTTATGTGATCAAAGTTTAGTATGATATTTTCAAAACCATTTTATAGGAAAAAATATTCTTATTTTGATGTGATTAACCATATTTTGGGAGATTTTTTATTTAATTTTATGAATATATACCCATTAGGAATATCTTAGATGAATTATCTTATATTTTTGGCGGTGTAGGAATAATGGTATAAGACATCCTTTGAGGTTAAAACACTTCTTAATTTTTTTAGGTTACTAGTGTTATATATGGGTATTTATTTAAGGAATGACATATGTTCCTCCTACAATGGCCCTAAGGCCTTCATTTTTTATTGATTTTTGATAATCCACCTTTCAAGGGGTGAGGTGGAACCCTTACAAGGACCATAAGCGTAAGTATTACATGGCCCATAGGCCTTAGAGGAATTTATTTTCCCGTAGGCTTCAAACATTACATACAATCCAAACTAACTACTTGGAACTGATCCTCCCTAACATCTTCATCATGAAATTAGATCTCCACCTCCGCATGGCTGTTCGGCTAGGCATTCCCATGCATGCACAGGCTTGTCCCGATGGCAGGTGTCATACCATCTCATTCTTGCAATTCGTTTATTCAGTGGTGTATTATGTGATCTGTTAGAATTTTATTCTAGTTCTTTAGGTATAAAAAAACAAATCATCTTGACTTCTAATAATTTGAAGAAAAAGATGATATTGTAGTGTAAATTAATTATACTTGTCAATAAATAAAATTTTCTTATGATAAATAAATTCCTTAACTCTAGGAAAATAATCTTGAATAAAAATGTTTTAATATTATGATCATTTCTAATGAATTGATTATCATTTTAACCATCACAAATTTATGGTTTTCTAGCCATTGACTTTCTCTTGAAAAATTTCTCTATTAAACTCAATTAGTTCTTTGGTGTTTTTTTCCTTCCATTTCTATGTTTTCACTTCCCACTAAATTTCTCCTACAGGGAAACCTAGTTATGTGATGACCTTCAAACTTTCTTATCTCTCTTTTCAAGAGGATGTTTTATTAAACCTTTATAAGATGTGGGTTTTTAATAAATATATTTTCAATTGTAAAAATATGTCTTACTTATACCAAGTTTAAATTGAAAGAACACAATTTATTAAAGGGTGGAAGAATGTAATGCCCTGAGTTTTTAAAATACTATGTTCGATAACGTACTTGATACACAAAAACGAACCCAAAAGAACACTACTACAAATACCCCTTTTATCAGTGCTAAAAATGGCCTTTATCAGTGCTAGAAAAGCATTGTTAAAGCTGAAGAAGATAAATGGGGGTTCCCCTTTATCAGCACTCCAAAAAGCGCTGACAAAGACCACTTTTATCAGTGCTAAAAAAAGCACTGATAAAAGGGGTCTTTTATCAGCGCTAAAATAAAGTACTGATAAAAGGGTCCTTTATCAGCACTTTCTTTTTAGATCTGATAAAGGACCAATTTTATCAGCGCTTTTTTAAAAGCGCTGATAAATGCTAAAAAAAATTAAAAAAATCATGCCAATCGGGGGGCTTTTATAGCGCTTTATCCCCCCCCTTTACAGTTCTCCCCCCCCCCCCTCCAGCACATGCACGCACCCCTCCACCCTCATCAGCTGTAGCTTCCATATTCCCCCATGCGCGCTCGCCCCTGCCTCCACCAGGTTTTGAACTCGAGACCTCCCCCCTGCGCGCCTAAGCCCTTACCACTCCTCTATTTTGATTTGTTTTCCATTTCATGATATCTCTCTCTCTCTCTCTCTATATATATATATATATATAGTTATATTTATTTGTATAGTAATATATATTTATATTAATATATAGATATAGTTATATTTATTCGTATAGTAATATATATTTATATTACTATATATATAGTTATATTAATATATATATATATCTTTATATTAATATATATATTTATAGTGATATTAATATATATATTTATAGTAACATTAATATATATATGTAGTTATATTAATATATATATATATATATACATAGTTAGATTAATATAGATATATATATAGTTAGATTAATATATAGGTATATAAATATTCATATATTTGTATTTTAAATAAAATTTATATTAGTTATTATTTAGATAAAGCTAATATATTTTATATGTAAATATATTTTATTATTTATATTTATAATTAAATTTTTATGTGTGAATATATAAAAAATATGTATATATTGTTATATATTTGATTATAAATAGCAGTGCATTATAAAAAATGATAAAATTTCAAAGAAATAATATCAATATGAATGTAATACCTTGGAATAAATTCAGTCCCCACCAAAAAAATCCAATAATACCCCCTTAAATGAGGCTGAAAATCCACAAAATGTTAAAAAATCAGGGTACCCCGACTAAAAACTCCGTTTTGGAGGCCTTATGGGCCTTTTTTGGCCTTGAAAAAACCTAGACCAGGGTTTCTCTATTAATAAGGGTGTAGATATTGTTGCAGGCTTCGATATGATATGTGGTACAGCTCAAATGGACACCCGGATCAAAAGTTATGGCCGTTTGAAGTTCGAGTTGCATTTTCAACATATTTTGGATCTTTTGTTAATTTTTTTTTATTTTTTTAGTCTTCAGATTGTTATTAAATGACTATTAATCCATAATAATTAGCAAATTATTAATTAAAAATGTTTTTTTAATTTTTTTATAAGCCATTTTCACTAAATATCTTATATATTAAGTGTAACTGTATATTTATACTTATCTAAATTATATTTAAAATTATATTTAAAAAATATATATTATATTTATATCAATATAACTATATCTATATATTTAAATATTAATATATATTTTTTAATGATTTTTTTTGGATGTAGAACCTTTATCAGTGCTTTTAAAAAAAGCGTTGATAAAGACCCCCCCCCCCCCTTTATCAACGCTACTAAAAAAAGCGCTGATAAAGGGGTACCCTTTAACAGCGCTAAAAAAAGTGTTGTTAAAGGGGGTACCTTTATCAGCACTTATGAAGGGGTACTTTTATCAGTACTTTTTTTAGCACTGATAAAGGTACCCCCCTTTATCAGTGCTTTTTCGTTAGTACTAATAAAGGGTGGCGCTGGCCATGCCCCGTTTTGTGGTAGTGGAACAATGATTATTTAAATATGACCATTTTAAACATTCCATTAAATTTTTGGATACGAGTTGGATTAACTAATTTATGAAATATTTCCTAAATATATTGATAAATTCTTAGTAAATAATCAATCAATTTTTGGTAATGTCTTTTTATTCTTCAAAATATATTTTCTTCAAAAATGATTTTTATTTCTTTTTATAAATATTATAATTATTTTATAGAATATTTAGAAAAATTATTTTATAAAAATAACTCCATATTTTATATAATTATATCAAAATTGAATTATCGTGAATTTTTTTTAATTTTTAGAAAATATATATATTTTTAGTGAATAGTGAAAAATATCATTTTTAAGTAAAATTGTCATTTCTTTTTATAAATTAAGTAACATAAAATTCCCAATATTATTTTGAATTCAAGGTAACGTAGTTATTATTTGGTTATATTTAATTAAATTAATTACATTTAAGTCATTATTATATCACATTTTAGTATAAGTGTGTTTTTAGTATTAAAAACACATTCATATGAAAACCATTTTAAAATGCATAATGTTTTTACATTATAATTAATTAAAATAACCCCTAATAAGAAATTATTTAAATTAAATTTTTATATTACATATCTATATTCATGAATTTAATTAATATAATGAAGATTCCTGGTTATATAGTCAAAGTAAAATCATCTTTTCCTTAAAAAATGTAATTTTTAGAAAACCACTTTCCATCATGGTTGTAGGTTTTATATTAAATTAATTTATTCCACCTATATAAATTGAATTTTATAAAATGTATTCCATATTTTAAATCCTCATAATTAATATTATGTAATAAGGTCTTGATTTTTGAACAATATGAATAGTAATTGTAGTAAATATTTATTACCAGGGTAAAAGGAAAATAAGTTAATTAAGGGTAAAAAAAATTTAACAAAGACTAGAAAAAAGTATCCCTAATAGTATGAATATTTTTTTTTTAATTTTAATTTAAATTATTATTATATTTATTCGTTATTTTTTAAATTTATATATGATTAAGTAATCATTTTGATTAAAAAAATCTATTTTAATATAATGAAATACAAACAATATTTTTGAGTAATATTCAAATTCAATTAAGGAATTTATTTTGATGAATTAATGGATTTTTAAAATAAATAATATTTTAATAAAATATAATTATTAAATAATATTTATTATACATAAATGATCATATAATTTTTATGAATTCAAATGTAATTTTTATAAGGGGTCAAAAAATATTATTATCAAAAAACATAACATTTCTTAATAAATGTCGATTTTATTTTAAAATTTAAAATTCAAATATTTAAAAAATTATTTAGATAAAATTAATATTATTTTTGGAATAAAAATATTGAAATTATCCAATTATTAATTTTTTATAATTTTCTGAGATAGTCGAATTTTCGGGTACAAATTAAATATCTTATAAATATACTTTGTGTTTTATGACATCATAATGACCCAAAAGTGATGTAATAATTAATTTAAATGGGATACAATACCAAATAGATGTGTCCCTTTAAAATAATTTGATTTTAAATTTATTTGATTTATTTTTTAAATCCATTATGAATCCTCCAAAACCTATAATATATTTTAAGGTTTTAAAATTATTTCTTTAAGAGTGTGACTCACCTCCACATAAGAAAGAGAATTATTTTAATAATTTTGGACCTTTTCCTTATAAAATAATAAAAAAACCCTCCCATTTGTCAAAAATCATGTTAAAAAACATGGGATGGTATGTGGTTTTGGATATTTTATTTTGTAGAGTCCAAAACCTAAATAATAAATAAATCCCCCTCTTTTTCTATATAAACCCACTCAAGATCCCATTTATCTTCACTCAAAATAATTTTATCACGTCCATAATCTACCCTTCACTATTTATAGTCTTCCCAAGGTTCCCCCAAACTCTCAAGAATCCCCTTCTAAGCTTTGGGAGTCACACACTCAAGTAAGGGATCATCACCTTCCTCTCCTCCTTTCAATTCAAGCACCTTCTTTGAAATTTGTCTTCTTAATCGCAATTTTTTAGAATGTAAATTATTTTTAAACATTACATTACTATAAAATTGATGTTATTTTAATGTTATATTATTTATCCTCTCTCATTTTTACCTTTATCTAAGTCGTTACTATGCCGAAATTTTGTAAGGGATCTTAAACATTCCTTTTTATTCAAGAAATTCTTTTATGTTATGCTTCTTAATTTCCATTTGTTCATGTTGGTATATGTTCTTCCATATCCCACATAATTTTCTTTTAATATATACATTATTATATACCATTTTCACTCTCATTAATCCTCTCATGATCCTTTATGTACACCCGTTACCATGCTGAAATTTTGTAAGGAATTTCTCTCTTCTCATTTCCATTCAAGAACTTCTTTTATGTTATATCACTTAAATTCCATTTTTTTATGTTGTAATATGTTATTATATATTCCCATTACATTCCATTTAATTTATAAATTATTATAGCTCATTTTTATCTCATTAATCCTCACATTATCCTTTATGTACACCCATTACCATGCCGAAATATAGTTAGGATTATTTTCTTTATTCAAGTTTCTTCATTATCTTATGACTTCTACATCCAAATTTCTAATGTTGGGATATGCTTTTATATGTTCCTATTACTTCCAATTTTATTTATATGTGATGATATTCCCCTTTTTCTCTCATCAACCCATTTTTATGAATCTTTATGTGACGTCGTTATGCTACCGAAATTTCACAGTGATCTTCCATGACAAAACAATTGTGTATGAATACCATACTCATTTCCTATAAAGGGTGTTCACATTTATGAACATATAATTTTTTATTGGGGACTTAGACATATTTATTATACACTCCCTAGTCATGTAATAAATTATCACGATTAATGAATCTTGTTTTATGATCTATGTTTCACACTTAATCATGAGAATGAAATGAATATGTTGGGTGCACCAAAATATCGCTCTAATGCATTAGGTAATGTTTAGTATCATGATACGTCACGTTGGGATAGGGAGTGAACCTGATTCCTTTATGGGACTTTTTACACCATTATTTATTGGCATTTTTATCCTTAACCTATGTTTATGATTCATTGTTTTAAGTTGTTTCCACATTTACCATGTTTCCATTATGATTATTATGTTATATCATGTCTCATTTTTCATGTTTATTATTACTACTCTTTTTATGACCCATTGACATGCCTATTGTCTAACATGTATTACTTTATTCCACATTTATTCTCTTAATGGGATTTATATCTTACCCATTTCTTATGTTTTTTCCCATGTTATCTCATGTAGTCTTAAAAGCCATGGAATTTTTGAAGCATGTTAAGGATGTTTTTAATAATGTTGTTGTATCCCAAGTTCAAGATGTTATTCTATGTACCTAATTCCCAAAGACACTATAATTATCAATATTTTGAGTTGTCTTAATTGTAATTTTATGTAATAAATCGTGAATTAATTTATAATAAAGAGTATGGTTTTTTTATAAAATGATAGGGTGTCTAACTTCATAACCAGATGTAAAGGTTTAACCTATTCACTCAACATCCCTCTCTTGATGGAGAAACTACTAGAAATCTATGCTGAAAATCATTGGGATGATTGGAATATACCTCTAACCTCAATGAAGTATCTAGGTGGGTTCCATTAGTTCTTATAAATGGCATAATGTCTGGAGGATTCCATTCAGTGAACCAAATCTAAATATTATCTCATTCCCTCAGTATAGATGAAAATGATAGGAAACACAAAATTTGTATATGTTACTCTAAATCCATTATCAATGCCCATCCAAGAACCTAGGAAGGTCTCAAGCCTCCCAAACCTCCTTTTGAGTGGTGAAAACCACAAAATCACCCTTTTCTAGAAGCACAGAGAAATCAGGGTCACCTGGGATTTGAGGAACGAATGAATAACGAATACTCCTTCCAAAATAAACAAGTCCCCAATTATTTTTTTGTGTCCATGGATAATAAACTACTCAAGATACCAAATATTATGATTCTTGATGAGGTATACCATACCAATAATATCGACTATTTTTCTTTTCGTAAAAGTTTAAGTTATAATATCTAGGACTACTTCATCTTCAAATACATCCTTTCAGGCATGGTTGATTCTAGATAGGTGGTGTTAAATAACTTCTCAGAGTAAGTGGCCTATATAACCATTTCCTTGTCATAAGAAGAGGGTGATTGGCAGAAAGTTATGGCCATGAGTGAATATAAGTTCAACAACTAGATGACTCATAAAACAATTGACTGAGCTCATAACACCCTAAGAGAATAGCTGCCTAGACCCAAAATATCTCACCCAACCAAGAAGGTGACAACATATATGTATCCCAAAGTTGGGTGTGACCACTATAAGTAGGAAGAAACAAAATAATAGGAGTTTTATTTTTCTCTAACGCAAGCTATGGCCCTTTCATATTTCTTCCCTACAATATCTGAATCATAGAAATCACCCCACCAAATAGAACCCTCATCCGAAAAAGAAGTCATCTTTAATTATGTCAACATGATACACTTTGAAGACCCATTCTTTAATGATGAATATTCCTCTTAGTATGAGTTACACACACTAAACCAAGTAATAGAAGGTTTCATGCACCAGAACCAAGGATACAAGGGATAGTACGAGCATGGTCGGACTGAATATTTTGGTCACATCCCCATGGAGAATATATATGTAGTTGATACCCATGTGAAATCACTATAGAAAGCCCCAACAAAGACATGAAGGTATAATAGAACCCTACAGAAGTATTCTTCACTTGGTTTTATTATATGACCTCCTAGTAGTGGTTTGATTATCCAATCAACCCCGGAAATGAGGAAGGCCAACACAACCCACACCACTAGCAGCAGATGCTCCCACGACCTTTGCATAAGTGTAATGTCCTATAAATTCTATGTAATTTTTTTTAAAATTATGTGGGATTATTTCAAGACCATACACTTAGACGGCACTTGATTTCGAGGCCTGGTGAGCACAGAATATAATTTTTTACTTTTTTTAGTTCATTTAAATAATTGTGCGAACAGGTTTTTCTAACTTTTAAACCAATGCTCAGATCAAAAATATGAGGTCACCATTGAACTCAGAACGTTGGGATTTTCCCAGAAAGAACCTAACTTCGACCGGTGAGGGTTGACCAGAAAAGATAATTTTCGGACATTTCAGAAGAGAAATAAAATAAATTATTTTTTCTCACCGTTGAGCGATGGCATGCCAACACTACGGTGCGGCGACGAGGTGAAAAATAAACTCATTAAATGGATCCCATTAATGAGTCTCTTTATCTTAAGTGTAATATAGACATTTTTTCATAAATTAAATAGTGTAATGATGCAACGATGCAGCGTAATTGAAATGCTGCGATGTGTTTCTCTTTTAATGAGATAACAGGTTGGAGAAAATAGTTGGAGGCCTAAGAATTTATCTGACAAATATACGGTGAGGAATCCTCTCTAATGATGAATGATGAATTAATTATCATTCCACCCTTTGAAGGATCACTAGCAACGTGGGCGGAAGATCAAGAATGGAGAATGAAGGTGTGCAACGCCGCTCTTTCCCCGACCAATGTTTATCCCAAGTAGGGGTTACTTTTTGAAGTTTGAATTCCCTGTTCTTCATTCTAAAACAATGAACGTAGATCAACCCACAAATAGGTTGATCCGTGGACCACTTGTTCTTATAGTAGGGATCTTATTCTCATGGATTTTCATTGGGATTAATTTTGATAGAATGGTAATCCTATCCCCCCATGTTTTAAAGAAAATTTAATGTGGAGGGTATAGGCTGACACAAACAAGGCTTGAGCCCCTCCGCCTTTGTGTGTTTTTATGCTTTCTTCATGGATGAAACTCTGAGTAGACGGAAAAGTGTTTCCAAGGCCATGGTAGGGAAGACAGTACCTCATGGAGGTTAGAGGCATAGATGTTCTAAATAACGGACCACTATAGAGAACCTGGTGGTCCGCAAAAAAACCTTACGGCATGGGCGGCAGGGCCAGCAACCAACGACAGCTGAGGATGGGTGGCGGTACACCGAGGGGGTGTCTCAGCTAGCTCAGGCTATAGAAAAGTAATAGGAGTTGCTGATGCTTGGGCTAGTGGCTTTCGGAGGTAGGACACGGACATCTGATCGTGTCGTAAGGACGAGTCACACCGTACGGGCCATGATGCGCTGGCATAAAGTCCAGCGGGGTCCGCGTGCGGGAGGAAGGGAATATGGTTCCTACTAGCCACAGTGTGCACAAACCAGATGCCATGTAGAATCTAGGCTAGAGGAGACTGGACCGTACAGTGGTCCAGGATGGGAGGGTATGAATCAGGCCGCAGAGCGGCCTGGGCTAGAATTAAATCAGCCCGCTTTTGCGGGCCAGGGCGGTGGGATAAAGTTGGGCCGCTAGGTGACTCGGGCTAGGAAATAAAACTGACCCACCAATGTAGGCTAGGCTGGATAAATATAGGTCCCTGGGTGACCTGATGGGGTGGATCCATAGCCGAACTAGGTTGGATAAATCTGGGTCGCTGGGCGACTCGGTGTGATGGACCCATAGCTGAACTGGGCCAGGTCCAACAAGGCCCAATGGGCTTGGACCAGTAGCCAAGATGGACCAGGCCGACCCAGACCCAAATGGGTCAGGTTGGGTTGGCCAAACCAGGTCAGGTCATGTGGGACCCCTGGGTCAGGTTGGTCGGGTCAGTCCGACCGGGTTGGACCGGGCCTAGACACAACCGGCCCTTATTTACTAAAATGCCAATATCTTTCAAATCGGGTGTCCGATTGATGATCCGTTTGTAGAGTTGGAACCCTCATGATGAGATAGTTATTTTTTCATGCTCTATGGAGGCTTTAATGGAAGTTGAAATATTCCAAATGGCTTGGGGAGTGGATTTTACTAGAATCAAACGTGCTACGTGTGGGAATCCTATGGCTGGATGAAGACATAAATACTACTGACGAGCGGGGCCAATAGACCCTATGTATATTATCTCCAAGAAACCCTATATGGATCATCTCAAAGAGACCCTATGTGGATCAGCTCCTAGAGACCCTGTGTGGATCAGTTACAAGAGGCCTTATGTGGACCAACTATAATGACCTAAGTGGTAAGTGGCTCTGTGTGACCCATTTGACCCATGGTACTCATTATGGATAAGTAACTTGGTAGTCCAAGGTGTTTAGTGTTATGACTGATAGTTTGGATTTTTTACTTTAGATTATACATGGGTCAGCTATCTTGCTTCGTGATTATACTTCGTGGTTTTCTTTGTGGATTGCTTTGTGGTCTTTCTTTTGTGGTTTGGGTTCCCTACTGAGTATTTTGTTACTCACCCTTGCATGGGATTCTCCCGTACATGTTGGTCTGGTGAAGACGATCGTCGCCCTGAAGGAGGACTTGGTGGACTAGTACCCAGTGGTGCCTAATGAGATCAGGTAGGTGGGGAATACTTCTACGGCTTTCAGCAGCTACTCTTCGCTTACCCATCAGGTGGGATTTTCAACAGACAGATTTCAGAGATATCTTTTGTACGTTAATATTTTCAGTTTTCTTTTGTTGGGTTTTTATTCTATACCATTTTACCTACATCTTGTACCTTTACTCAGTGGTTGTTTAGTGGAATGCATGTTTACCTCTCCAATTTTTGGGACATGGTTGTGTGTGTGTGTGTACAGGTACTTAGTAAAATTCCCCCCACTTGTAGGTTGATGCCTTCAGTGCTAGTCTCCAACCCCTGGCCTTTGGGAGGCAGGCTTAGGGGATTCACGACATGAGCCTTGGGGGAGGGTTGTCAAAAAGTGGTATCAAAGGTGGTTGGTTCTACCTCAAAGACCAGGAGTCTATTGTTGTTTTTTTGGGCAACAGTGTTAAATGTTTTGAGTTTGACTTTTAGATTTTGTGAGTCCAGTGTTGGTGCGGCGGCTGACATATCCACACACCATGAAATTGAATTATTCTTTTCAAATATATACATAAAAACCCTAGTTGCATGAATCATATAATAATTGAGTGCCTCCTCATGTTCTTATTGAATTATAGTTAGCACGCCATGTATAATCTATAAATCGTGGTATATATTGATCTCTTTCAGGCCATGCAGATAGCCATCTAGGATTCCAATGTGTGACTAAGAGGATAGATTTCCTAGTTATGAGGCGTTGGTTTAGGGACCCATGCTATAGATGGCCCCTCCGAGTGGTGCACCAGCGTTACCACCACTCATTGATATGAAGTTACTTTCGGTGTTACTGGTAGAGGATGTACGCAGACTCAATTTCTTGCACGACTTCCAGAGATAGAGACCTCATAGGTTCAGGGGAGAGATAGATCCTCAGGTCACTAAGGACTGGCTGGAGTCGGTGAAGCGGGTCTTCTACTTAGTGAGGACGCCACTTGACCAGATGGTGATCTTAGCAGCAAGACTTCTTCAGGGATCGATAGGGAGATGGTGGAGTTTGACCATTCAGACTCATGATGAGGTGACCCTCTCTTGGGATGACTTTTAGTGGATTTTTCATGAGGATTTATTCCCTACGAACTCGCACTCAGTGCGCATAGAGGATTTTCTCCACATACATCATGGTAGCATGTCTGTGGCTGAGTACTCTGTGAGGTTTATAGACCTATCCCACTTCTCTACGGATGTGGTATGATACCCTTTCTTTAGGGCATGGACCTTTGAATAGGGACTCCGATGGGAGATCAGGGCATCGATGATTTCCCTCAGCATCCCCCACTCATTCTGAAGTGCTAGAGCGAGCTTTACTAGTATAGAACTTCCTCTTAGAGTAGGAACCGATGGTGGGAGCTACCACCAGGAGACAGGTGGTCAAGTCATCTGTGGTGGGCAGCTGACAGATGACACAGAGGTGAAAGAAGGCTAGACCATATAGAGGTCAACCCCAGCACACAGGATTAGTGGTGCGAGACCACCATGGTAGTGGGGGTTAGCAGAGGATCAGGGCATGCTACTCATGCAGTGGGCAAGGATACATGGCTTGTGACTGCCCGACTTACTGCATAGACAATCAGCAGGCGGTCGAGGTACTTCCAAGGAAGAGGTAGAGGTTTGAGTGTGTAGGTCCGTAGGGGTGGCAGATGTGGGAAAGGAGCAAGTTGAGTAGCAGGCGGTGGGCGACGGTTCGAGGTACTACTGCCACCACCCCCGGTTGGTCCACCGCGACCTCAAGGAGCAGGTGGACAGGGCCAGGCTCAGCTTCAGGCAGTGGAGTCCTATGACTATGGAACTTCAGAGATGATTAGAGGTACGATATTTGTCTACTCCACCTTAGCTTCAGTTCTTATAGACATAGGTTCTAGTCACTCTTTCCTTTCCATGGACCTCATTCAAGTCTTAGAGATTTTAGTGGAGTCATTGGTTCGATCCTTCTGATTAGAGACTCCTACAGGAGAGGATTATATGATTACACACTAGTGGCGGAAATGTGAGATTACTCTTGGAGGTGAGAGCTTCGACTGCGATCTCCTAGTAGCCTCATCGAGGAATTACGATGTCATCTAGGGTATGGACTGGTTATCCACAATTCATGCTTAGATTGATTTTCTTAGGAATAGAGTGTGGTGTGTCTGCAAGGATGGGACTAGGTTTTCCTTCATCGGCGAGAAGGTAACTCTTGCAGAAGAAGATAGACTTTCGTAGAGGAGGTTGTAGTCGATCACTCACTAGTTGGCTAGCCTCACCCTTGGTATAGTGGATGAGAGGACTCATCACTTTCCTGTAGTGCTAGAAGATTATGAATATATTTTTCTTGGGGATGTTCTGGGGCTACCTCCTCATAGGGAGGAAGACTTATACATCGACTTGTACCCTAGGACAACACCGATATTCACACCAGAATATCGGATGGATCCTGTGGAGCTTCGTGAGTTGAGGGTACAACTGTAAGACTTATAGTATAAGGGATCTGTGAGGCCCATCGTCTCACCATGGGAAGACCCAGTGTTGTTTCCCAAGAAGGAATAAGAAATCTTGAGGCTATGCGTGGACTTCTGACGCCTGAACTAGGTGACCATGAAGAACAAGTATC
Organism: Viscum album; assembly: GCA_963277665.1. Taxonomy (NCBI): domain Eukaryota; kingdom Viridiplantae; phylum Streptophyta; class Magnoliopsida; order Santalales; family Viscaceae; genus Viscum; species Viscum album. The sequence goes on from OY728141.1 coordinate 560,486,587, forward strand.
CATTGACAAGGATTGATGACCTCTTTGATCAGCTGAAGGGAGCGAGGTGGTTCTCAAAGATAGACCTCACATCAAGCTATCACCGTCTTTGGGTATGGGATGAGGATGTACCAAATACATCCTTCATATTCTGGCCACTATGAGTTCTTATTGATACCCTTCGGAATGACCAATTCCCCAGTAGTGTTCATGGGACTCATGAACAGGATCTTCCAGCATTACCTTGATCATTTCATGGTGGTCTTCATTGATTAAATCTTGGTGTACTCAGTATTAGAAGAGGAGGACAAGACACACCTACTGATAGTCTTGGATACGCTCTGAGAGCACCAGCTTTATGCGAATCTCTCGAAGTGCCAGTTCTAGATTCTGGAAGTTCACTTTATGGGACATGTAATCTTAGAATCTAGAGTTGTAGTAGATCCAATAAAGATAGAGGCATTTCTTGCTTGGGAGCCACCCAAGATTATGACTGAGGTGCAAAGTTTCTTGGGGTTGGTAGGGTACTATCAAAGGTTCATGCCTAAATTTTCCAAAGTAGTAGCACCCTTATTGGCTTTGACACAGAAGGGACAGCCCTTCGTGTGGATAGATAAGTGACAGAAGAGTTTCCATGAGCTGAGGTGGATACTGACAAGCACCCCTATCTTGATACTACCAGATGAGGGCATTGGGTATGTAGTTTTTTGCGATGCATCAAGGACTGGACTAGGATGTGTCCTAATGTAGGAGAAAGTAGTGATCACCTACAGTTCATGGAAGTTGAGGTCTCATGAGCATAACTACATGACCCATGACCTAGAGTTAGTTTTAGTGGTCTTTTCTTTGAATATTTGGTGGCACTAATTGATGGTTGAGCGGTTTACCATCTAATCCAACCATAAGAGTCTCAGGTATATCTTCTCTCATAAGGACCCGAACTTGGGGCAGTGGCAATGGCTAGAGTTCCTCTAGGACTATGACTTTGAGATATTCGATACTCCAGGGAAGGGGAACGTACTTGAAGACATGCTCAGCAGGAGGTCCAGTTTGCAACTGCTGAGTGAGATGGAGGAGCAGCTAGTTGTGATGCATATATCCTTCGTGGATGATTATGGAGCATCTTACCTTTATTTGATGACTGTCACTCCCCCAAACTTATAGCGAGTTAGGGAGACACAACTGGTGGATGTTGAATGCAAGGCCCGACATTCTCAATTATCCTCAGGATGGGCTCTTGATGGATTTTAGATAGGTGAGGATCACGTTATCCTTTTCAGAGGACGCATAGTATTACCAGTGGTGTTGCGAGAGGATATTTTGAGGGAGTTATATACCTCCCCTTTGTTGGTACATCCTAGAGTGGCAAAGATGTACCTGGATCTCTGACACTAGTACTGGTGGCCAGGGATGAAGAAATTTGTGGTCAAGTTCGTTTCATGGTGCCTTATTTTTCAACAAGTGAAGGCTGAGTATCGAGTTTCAGTAGGCTTGGAACAACCACTTGAGGTACCATAGTGGAAGTAGGATGGTATCTGTATGGAATTTGTGATAGGATTACCATGAACATCCAAGGGCCATGATTCTATCTCTGTGATAGTTGACTGACTCACCAAGTCATCTCACTTCCTACCCATTCGGGAGCAGGGATCAGTAGAGGGATTGGGACACCTCTACATCCAAGAGATAGTGTGGCTTCATGGGGTGACTTCAATGATCGTATCAGACCATTACGCTCACTTCAAATCTCATCTTATGGAAGGGGTTACAAGATGTGTTTAGGAATCAACTGCTCTTGAGCATAGCCTTTCACCCATAGACTGGTGGTCTGAAGGAGCAGACCATACAGACCTTGGAGGACATGCTTCGTGCTTACATTCTGGATTTTGGTCATAGTTGGGAGGACCACCTGCCACTGGTGGAGTTTTCATAAAAAAACATCGATCACTCCACCATTGGCATGGCACCGTTCAAGGAATTATATGGGAAGCCTTACAGATCACCTCTATGCTGGACAGACCCAGGGGAGTCAGTACTCATGGGTCCAGAGTTGGTATGAGCTACCACTAAGAAGGTGAAGATCATCTAGGAGCGGATGATTACCGCAAAGAGTATCCAAAAATCTTATGCTAATAGAATATGGAGTCCCTTGGAGTTTGAGGAGAGAGACCATGTGTTCCTTCAAGTCTCACCCCGATGAGGATTGCAGATATTTGTTCGGGGAAACAAGTTATCTCTGAGATTCATCGGCCCTTTCCAAATTCTGAGTAGAGTTGGTGAGGTGGCATACCACTTAGCTCTTCCCCCACAGATGCACCGAGTGCATGATGTTTTCCATGTGTCATAGATGAGGAGGTACGTGCATCATCCATCGCACGCCATCGACTAGGGAGAGCTGGACATTGACGATGGGGAGATGTTTGCGGAGTTCCTGGTGGAGATAGAGGACCAATAGGAGCTGGTCCTTTGTGGATGGTCGATTCCTCTAGTGCACGTTCAGTGGTAGCATGGTAACCTTTAAGAGATTACATGGGAGAGGGAGGCTCATATTTGTGATAAGTACCCCCATTTGTTTGTCTAGCATTATTTTGGCTTACGGGGATGTAAAGCCCTAAAATGGGGGAGTAATGTAATGTCCCATAAATTCCATATAATTTTTTTTAAATTATATGGGATTGTTTCAAGACCAAATTCTTAGACAAAACTTGATTCTGAGGCCTAGTGATCCCGGAATAGAATTTTGAACTTTTTTTAGTTCATTTAAATAAACGTGCAAGAGGGTTTTTCTAACTTTTAAACAGGTGATTGGATAAAAAAAATAAGGGCACCGTTGAACTCAAAATGATAGGATTTTCCTAGAAAGGACCTAACTTCGACCAATGAGGGTCAACCAAAAAAGATAATTTTCAGACCTTTCAAAAGAGAAATAAAATAAATTAAAAAGTTATTTTATTTTTTCCTTCACCATTGAGCAGTGGAACACCAGCATTGCAATGCGGTGACAAGGAAAAGATGCAACTCATTAAATGAATCCCATTAATTATTCTCTTTAACTGAAGCATAATAGAGACATTGTTTCATAAATGAAACAACGTAACGACATGATGATGCAGCGTAACAGAAACACTGCGACACGTTTCTCTTTTAACGAGATAACGGGTTGGAGAAAACAATAGCCAGGATAGACCAAGCAGACCCAGACCCAACCAGGTCAGGTCATGTGGGACCCCTAGGCTAGGTTGGTTGGGTCGGTCAGACCGGGCCCAGACACAACTAGCCCCTATTTACTAAAACGCCAATACCTTTCAGACCGGGCGTCCGATTGATGATTCATTTGTGGCGTTGGAACCTTGGAGATGAGGTAGTTCTTTTAGAATGATATAAGGATGCTTTCATGGAAGTTGATATACTAAAAATTTCTTGAGGAGTGGATTCTCCCAGAATCAAGTGTGCTACATGGAGGAATCATGCGTTTGTCCGAGACCCGAAAGACTACTGACGAGCAGGCCCAAGAGACCCTGTGTGGATCATCTCCAAGAAACCCTATATGGATCATATCCAAGCGACCCTATGTGAATCAGCCCCTAGAAATCCTATGTGGATCAGCTCTAAGCGACCCTGTGTGGATCAGCTACAAGCAACCCTATGTGGATCAGATCCAAGCAGCCCTGTGTGGATCAACTCCAAGAAACCTTGTGTGGATCAGCTACAAGTGGCACTGTGTGAACCAGTTATGATTGTCTAAGAGGGAAGTGTCTTTCTGTGACCAATCATACCCATGGTACTCATTAGGGATGAGTACCTCAGTAGTCCAAGGTGTTTAGTGTTACAAATGATAGTCTTGCTTTCATACTTTAGATTATACCTCTATGAGTTGTCTTGATTTGTGATTATGCTTCATGGTTTGTTTTGTGGATTTCTTTGTGGTATTTCCTTTGTGTTTTGGGGTCCCTACTGATTATTTTTTTACTCACCCCTGCACAGGCTTCGCCCGCACGTGTTGTGTCTGTTGTAGACGACCACCACTGTAACGACCCAAAGTTTTTCAATGAAAATTACCTTCTTATATTTATGTCATAAAATAATATGAAATCACAACATAATGAACTATTAAGTGATAAGTGACCTTTAAACATAAGTTTTTCACTTTTGTGTTTGGAATTTTGAAAATTTGACATACACGGTTGTGTTCAAGATGTTTTTTGGATTCTAATGAAACAAAAATAATTTTTGGTGAATAGTGACCTACCCTTATGAATATTAACATACCCTTATGAATAGTAATATGACCCTTATGAATAGTAAAGAATCCAACATAAGAGTAAAATTACCTATGAATAATAAAATAAAATTTAGGCATCTTAGAAAGTGACAATTTGACCTTAGTAAACGTTTTTGTATACTGTAAGTCATAAATATATAATTATAATTAATTAATTGATTTAAAAGAAAATTTATTTCCCTAAAATGTATTCATAAGTTATTGAATCCATTTCTTATAGTTTTTGGATAATTTTATAAGATCCTACGTAATTTTTTAAAGCACTATAAAATCAATTTTAATCTTAAAAACTGTTTTTTTAAATAAATTATGATTTTAATTAAATATTAAATTAATAATATTTAGAAAATTATTTTTGAAAAATATAATTCATTTTTGGATTCTACGTATCGAAAAATGGTTGGGGTAAATTTTTGGGATTTTTCTGAGATACTTGAATTTTTTATGAATAGTAGAATCCGATAATTTACAATAAATGCTAAATAATGGATTAATTGAGTCATCGATGATGTTTTGCTGATGTAATCCCACTTGTTTATATATCACATGATAAAATTACTATTCTTAGTCATTCAAGACTCGCTATTCCTTGTCTTAGGGGAAATTAATAAACTAATGAATTTTATATTAAGGAAACCCCTCTCCCCTCCACTATAAAATCCACCCTCCACACCCTCATTTCCTCACACCTCTCAAGCTCCAAGACTTCTCTAAACTCTTCCCAAACACCTTCCCTAGACCCTCCCCCACGTCCAAGAGTTTCTGGTCTCATCAAAAGACCAATCTTAGGCCCTTAAGGAGGTTCTCAAGAAAAGGATTCAAGAGGTAATTTCTCTCCCTCTTCTCCTTTAATTTCCTTTCAAGTTCAAGTTCACTTCTTGATCTCTCCCCACCTATATTCATTAAAATTGTATTTTAACTCTATTATTATACATATAATTTAATTTTATGATTCTAATGGGATATTATATCATCCAAACCCTTACCCTCTTCCTTTTATTTTATTAAAGAGAACGTTGTTCGTGAGGTGTTAATTTATCACCTTCAATAACGACATGATTTCTTCTTCCATTTCTACCTTCAGATATGGTAATGAAACCATTTTTATGGTTGAACCAGAATATTTTATATGTATTATGTTGTATTTAAAGTTCCGGAAATAACCTATGGTCGTATTACTAAGTGATAAGTTAAAACAAGTTCGTTGTGATCCAAAAACCGCCCAAATTGACCCAAATAACCATCATTTAATTCTTATCTAATGATTCGTCCACATGGATCTAATATAATTCATTATAAGATAATTAAAACTTCTGTAATATCATTAATACAAGTGACATAATTTCTGGATGTTTACTCATTTTCTACCCAAACTTCAATTTAAGAATACAAGTGAACCACTCAAGAAAAATCATAAAAACAAACATACCCGAACAATATTTTTAAACTCTATAAGTTATCCAAAGGAACATAATATGACATAATGAAACCATAATTAACCCTATTAATGTACACATGGTTCTGGATTTGTAATTAATGAATGTAATTTCATTATACAGGACATTAAAGAGAAGGAAGCATTCGGGTACAAGGTAAGGGGAAATCTCGAACCCAATTTTCTTCCTTCGGGTTCTCCCACTTTCACTCCATTTTTTTGATATGGTTACTCCTTAAAGATCATTTTTTCATCATTGTCTTTAATTTTCTGGGATATAAATGTTTTTCACTGGTTTTTATGTCCAACAAAATGTTTTCCAAAAGAACTCTTCTTTTAAGAACACCCCTTTTACTTCTCACTCAAAGTGGACGGTTCTTGTAACATGTATGTTATTACCTCTTTATTTTGGGAACCCAAAGCTTATGAATGTGTTATTATGATATTAAACTCATTACTTTTCATGGTTTAATTATGTTAATTGTGTAATTCATGATAAATGATAATGTTATGATGTGACGGGTGTGCCTGGAATTATATAGCGCAATTATGAATGTTTCAAAGTGACGGGTGCGCTCGGAATTATAAAGCACTCCAATGCATTGGGTAAAGTGATTAATCTCATGAGTAAATGTGAAATTATGTTTGAACAAGATTCTAGCTTGTTTCACAAGTATTTGTGGTAGTTAACCACTAAGACATGATGTTTCATTTTTATGCATTGCCACATTTCAAGTCTTTTATTTATGGTCCTCTCATGTTCATGATCTTTTGCCTATGTTATGATTATGCTCACCCCATGCTATATTGTTCTTATCTATCCTCTTAATAGGATTCTAGCTCACCCCTTTTGATGTATATCCTCAGGTGGCTACATGTACTAAGGAGAGGACAAGTTCCCATTAGAAGCTAAAGAAGAATAAATTAAATAAATGTTTATGCTTGATGTTGTATTTGTTATGTGTAGTCCTTGTTTTCCCAAAACACTAAACATTTGGGTCCTATATGTGTAATACTATTATTTTATTTATCTTTAAAATGATGTAATAGTAATGTAATAAATGGGTCGGGTCGCTATAGTTGGTATCAGATCCAGGTTTAGTTAATTTGGGAATTAGGATTAGTGAACCCTAGAGTAAACCTATAGCATGAGACTAAGTAAAAATATGCTCACAAGAATATTTACCTATGGATCCCATATGTTATGTTTTTGGTATAAATTGTTTAAATGAATAAGTTATTCATTACTTGTTTACTTATGTTTTTTTTAACCTTTTCTATTTTAGAAAATGGTGGGAACCAGGAGAAATCAGGCCAACAACTCATGCGAGGGTCAATGCCACGATTTCCCGAACAACATCCCCAATGATTTGGGAGGTGGAGTTCAAAACTTCATGGTGATTCTTACCCAATTATCTCAGGTTATGAATAATAACCATAATAATGGGGAACTTCCTCCTTCACCAAAGAGGGAGCATCCGGCTATCGAGTGTTTTATATGGCAATGACCACCAACGTTTTGTGGATCTTCTGATCCACTAGTTGTGGAACAGTGGGTCAACTCCATGGAGAAGATCTTTTATGTGCTTAATTGTTCTGAGATGGAGAAGGTGACTCTAGCCGTTTATCGTCTAGATAGAGAAGCTGATCAATGGTGGGATTTTATTAAGAACACCAAGCCAAGGGAGGAAATTGAAGAGATGGAATGGGAAGACTTTAAGATGATGTTTCTTAATAAGTATTTCCCATGAACTCTTCACATGAAGATGGAGAGAGAATTCATAGAGATCAAGAAAAAATAATGAGAATCTGTCATAACCTATGAAGCAAATTTCACAAGGCTTGCAAGGTACGCTTCGGGTTTTGTTATCAACAATGATAGAAAAATTGATAGATTCTTTAGTGGATTAAAACCACACCTTATAAAGGCTCTTGAAATTCGGGACTTTGGGAGTTATGAAGAAGTCATTCGATGTGCCCTCAAATTGGAGATGGAGTTTGGAGAATGTTCCCATGGCTATGGGGATAAGAAACGAAAGATGGAGTTTCAAGCCAGTGGATCTAATGATAAAGGTGGGAAGAAAACTCAATGACCCACATGCCAAAAATGTGGAAAGTTGCACCATGGGAACTACCTCAAAGGGACGGTGAAATGCTTCAAGTGTGGGAAAGAAGGACACCATGCTCAAGAGTGTCGAAAAGACATGAAAAGGAAGGAGAATATAGCTGATGAAAGAAGATAACCACTCATGGTTCAATTCTACAATTGTAAGGATCTATGGAACTATGCAAACCAATGCACTAAACCTCGAGTTCTCGAGGGTAATCAACATTAGAAACCACCAAATCCAAAGGAACAAGGGAAGGCTTATTCCATCACTAATGCGGAGGTGTAGCGTGATAATGAAGTCATACAAGGTACACTTCCTATTCACTCAATAATGGAAAAAGTATTATTTGATTCTGGTTCTACGCATTCCCTTATATCTTGCAAGTTTGCTAGAACTATAGAATCAAATCCCTGAAACCTTGAAGTACAGATATCTGTAAAACACCAAGTGGTGCAATCATTACAACCCAAGTGTTTGAATCTTCTCTTGTTGGTGTATGTGGGAAGATTATTTCGGAAAATCTCATAATACTTCCCTTGGTGGAATTAGACGCTATAATGGGAATGGATTGGCTCTCGTTATATAGAGCACATATCAACTGTTGAGAAAAGGAAATATCTTTTCATATTCCAAACCATCTCATTCTCCTCTAAAAATGAAAGGAAGATCATGAATCTCCTTTGAAAAATACTTCAATGGTGTGGGTGTTGATTCCCTATGAAGAATCATACCTTGCCCAAATGGTTGAGTTGAAGGAAAGTTCCGACCTTGAGGAAATTTCCATCATGAGGTAATACGACGATGTATTTCCTAAAGAGTTACCCGGAATTCCCCTGGATCATGAGTTAGAGTTCTCAATTGAACTCATACCTGGATCTACTCCTATCTCAAAGTGTCCCTATAGGATGGCTCCTATAAAACTGGAGGATTTAAATAAGCAGCTGCAAGATCATCTGGACAAAGGGTTCATACGCCCTAGTGCATCACCTTGGGGTGCACCAGTGCTATTTGTGAAGAATAAGGATGGAACAATGCGACTGTGTATCGATTATCGGGAACTCAACAAGATCGCCATAAAGAAAAAGTATCCTCTCCCAAGGATTGAGGACTTGTTCAACCAGTTAAGAGGAGCTCAATACTTCTCAAAGGTGGATCTTCATTCTAGATATCATCAGGTAAAGGTGAATATGGAAGATATTCATAATACAACCTTCCGTACAAGGTATGGGCACTATGAGTTTTTGGTGATGCCCTTCGGACTTACTAATTCCCCTGTAGTCTTCATGTATTTGATGAATAGAGTCTTTAGACATTACCTTGAAAAATTTGTGGTATTGTTTATCGATGATATTCTCATCTACTCCAAGAGTAAGGAGGAATATGAAGAACATCTAAGACTTGTGTTGGAAACATTGAGAAAGGAGAAGTTGTATGCCAAGTTCAGAAAGTGTGACTTTTTGATGAATCAAGTCACTTTCTTGGGACATGTGATCATAAGTGAAGGAATTTCTATGGATCCTTCAAAGACAAAGGTGATTGAGTAATGGCCTAGGCCCTCTAGTATCACAAAAATCCGTAGTTTTCTTGGATTAGCTGGGTACTACCAACGTTTTGTGAGAAACTTCTCACGATTGTCAAGCCCACAAACTAAGTTAACAAGGAAAGGGGTAAAGTATGTCTGGATGGAAGAATGTGAGGGAAGCTTCACGGAGCTAAAGAGAAGGCTAATCACTGCACCTGTACTCACTCTACCGAAAGGTGGAGAAATTTTTGTGATATACAGTGATGCTTCAAAGAAAGGCTTGGGTTGTGTACTCATGAAAAATGATAATGTGATAGCCTACGCCTCACGACAGTTGAAGACCCATGAGCAAAACTACCCGAAGCACGATCTAGAGCTGGAAGCTGTGATTTTTTCCTTGAAAATATGGCGGCACTACTTTTATGGTGAGAAGTGTGACATATACACCGACCACAAGAGCCTAAAGTATATATTCACACAAAAGGAGCTCTGCATGCGTCAAAGGAGATGGTTAGAGCTAATAAAGGATTACGATTACTCTATTCACTATCATCCTGGTAAGGTGAACAAGGTAGTTGATGCTCTAAGAAGAAAATAACCTGCTACTCTATCCATGTTGCAGATTAAGAAAGATCATATCTTTTTAGATATGAAAAGAATGGATTTGGAAATCATAAGGGCAGGGGATACATCCTACCTTACCCAAATGATTGCACAACCATCTCTCCAAGAGAAGATTAAGGAAGCACAAAGGGATTATGTGGAGATACAAAATAGGGTGAATGCAGTAAAAGAAGGGAATCTTCAAGAGTTCCATATCGACGATGATGGTGTGATTCGGTTTGGAACGTGGATTTTTGTGCCTTCATCACCCAGGATAAAGAAGGAGCTATTGGACAATGCACATAGCTCAACTTTCTCTATCCATCCTGGGAGTACCAAGATGTACCGTGATCTTCGAGAACACTTCTAGTGGGATAATATGAAGAAGGAGATTGAGGAATATATATCATGGTGCTTGGTATGTCAGCAAGTTAAAGCTGAGAGACAAAAGTCCAAAGGTATGATGTATTCGTTGCCTATACCCATGTGGAAATGGGAAAATGTTACTATGGACTTTTTCACGGGTCTCCCAAAGATGTCAAAGGGAAATAATGCAATATGGGTTGTGGTTGACCGACTCACCAAGACTGCCCATTTTATCACTATTCGAGAAGACCTCTCGCTTGAAAAACTTGCAAGGATATATGTGAAGGAAGTGGTGAGACTGCACGGTGTTCCACTCTCAATTGTCTCTGGCTGTGATCCAAGGTTCACATCTAAATTCTGTAGGAGCCTTCAACATGCTTTGAGTACTGAATTAAATTTCAGCACGGCCTATCACCCCCAAATTGATGGCCAGTCTAAAAGTACTATTCAAACGCTTGAAGATATGCTAAGAGACTGCTCTCTTGAATTAAAAGGTGGTTGGGATCAGCATCTCCCATTGGTTGAGTTCTCATACAACAATAGCTTCCACTCGAGTATCCATATGTCTCCATATGAAGCTCTTTATGGGAAGAGATGTAGAAATCCAACCTGTTGGGATGAAGTTGGATAAAGAAAGCTACTTGGACCTGATCTTGTTCAAGAGATGACAGAGAAGGTTCAAGTCATCCAGAAACACATCAAAGCTGCTCAAAGTCGGAAAAAGAGATATGCTGACAACCGTCGAAGGAACTTGGAGTTTGACGTTGGAGATAAAGACTTCCTTAAAATATCTCCATGGAAGAGATTCATGTGATTCGGGGAGAAAGGGAAGCTAAGCCCAAGGTATATTGGCCCCTTTGAGATCCTTGACCACATAGGAGCCGTGGCCTATCGTCTTGAACTTCCACCGAATATGGCTCAAGTTCATGATGTGTTTAATGTATCACTACAGAGAAAGTACATACCAGACCCCTCACATGTACTAAACTTAGAGGTGGTGCAGCTGGAAGATGATCTCTCCTATGAGGAGAATCCAGTAAAGATTCTGGATCGAAGAGATAAGGTTCTATGAAACAAGACAACCCATCTTGTCAAAGTGTTGCGTAGGAACCATAAGTTTGAGGAAGCAACTTGGGAACCAGAAGAGGCAATAAAGGAGAAGTACCCTCGCCTATTTGTGTAAAGCGAAATTTCAGGGGCGAAATTTCTTAAGGGGGGAAGAATGTAACGACCCAAAGTTTTTCAATGAAAATTACCTTCTTATATTTATGTCATAAAATAATATGAAATCACAACATAATGAACTACTAAGTGATAAGTGACCTTTAAACATAATTTTTTCACTTCTGTGTTTAGAATTTTGAAAATCTGACATACACAGTTGTGTTCAAGATGTTTTTTGGAGTCTAATGAAACAAAAAAAAATTTGGTGAATAGTGACCTACCCTTATGAATAGTAACATACACTTATGAATATTAATATGACCCTTATGAATATTAAATCATCCAACATAAGAGTAACATTACCTATGAATAATAAAATAAAATTTAGACATCTTAGAAAGTGACAATTTGACGTTAGTAAACATTTTGGTACATTGTAAGTCATAAATAATTAATTATAATTAATTAATTAATTTAAAAGAAAATTTATTTCCCTGAAATGTATTCATAAATTATTTAATTCATGTCTTATAGTTTTTGGATAATTTTATAAGATCCTGCGTAATTTTTGAAAGCGCTATAAAATCTGTTTTAATCTTAAAAACTGTTTTTTTAAGTAAATTATGATTTTAATTAAATATTAAATTAATAATATTTAGAAAATTATTTTTGAAAAATGGAATTAATTTTTGGATTATAAATTTCAAAAATGGTTGGGGTAAATTCTTGGGATTTTTCTGAGATACTTGAATTTTTTATGAATAGTAGAATCCGATAATTTACAATAAATGCTAAATAATGGATTAATTGAGTCATCGATGATGTTATGCTGATATAATCCCACTTGGTTCAAGATCACATGATAAAATTACTATTCTTGGTCATTCAAGACTCACTATTCCTTGTCTTAGGGGAAATTAATAAACTAATGAATTTTATATTAAGGAAACCCCTCTCCCCTCCACTATAAAAGCCACCCTTCACACCCTCATTTCCTCACACCTCTAAAGCTCTAAGATTTCTCTAAACTCTGCCCAAAAACCTTCCATAGACCCTCCCCCACGTCCAAGAGTTTCTGGTATCATCAAAATACCAAGCTTAGGCCCTTAAGGAGGTTCTCAAGAAAAGGATTCAAGAGTTATTTCTCTCCCTCTTCTCCTTTAATTTTATTTCAAGTTCAAGTTCATTTCTTGATCTCTCCCCACATAAATTCATAAAAATTGTATTGAAACTCCAGTATTATACATATAATTTAATTTTATGATTCTAATGGGATATTATATCATCCAACCCCTTACCCTCTTCCTTTTATTTTATTAAAGAGAACGTTGTTCATGAGGTGTTAATTTATCACCTTCAAGAACGACGTGCTTTCTTATTCCATTTCTACCTTCAGATATGGTCATGAAACCATTTTTATGGTTGAACCAGAATATTTATGTATAATTTTCTATTTAAAGTTTTGGAAATAACCTATGTCCGTATTAGTAAGTGATAATTTAAAACAAGTTCGTTGTGATCCAAAAACCGCCCAAATTGACCCAAATAACCATCATTTAATTCTTATCTAATGATTCGTCCACATGAATCTAATATAATTCATTATAAGATCATTAAAACTTCTGTAATATCATTAATGACATGTAAGATCATTTTTGTATGTTTACTCATGTTCTACACATACTTCAATTTAAGAATACAAGTGAACCACTCAAGAGAAACCATAAAAACAAACATCCCCGAACAATGTTTTTAAACTCTATAAGTCATCCAAAGGAACATAATATGAAATAATGAAACCATAATGAACCCTATTAATGCAAACATAGTTATGTATTTCTAATTAATTAATATAATGTCATTATAAACGACATTAAAGAGAAGGAATCATTCGGGTACAAGGTAAGGGGGAATCTCGAACCCAATTTTCTTCCTTAGGGTTCTCCCTCTTTCACTCAATTATTTTGATATGGTTACTCCTTAAAGATCATTTTTTCATCATTGTATTTAATTTTCTGGGATATACATGTTTTTCACTGGTTTTGATGGCCAACAAAATGTTTTCCAAAAGAACTCTTCTTTTAAGAACACCCCTTTTACTTCTCACTCAAAGTGGACAGTTCTTGTAAGAAGTATGTTATTCCCTCTTTATTTTGGGAACCCAAAGCTTATTAATGTGTTATTGTGGGATTAAATCAATTCATTTTCATGGTTTCATTATGTTCATTTTGGAATACATGATAAATGATAATGTTATGATGTGACGGGTGCGCTCGGAATTATATAGAGCAATTATGAATGTTTCGAAGTGACGGGTGTGCCCAGAATTATATAGCGCTCCAATCCATTGGGTAAAGTGATGAATATCATGAATAAATGTGAAATTATGTGTGAAAAAGATTCTAGCTTGTTTCACAAGTATGTGTGGTAATTAACCACTAAGACATGATGTTTCATTTTTATGCATTGCCACATTTCAAGTCATTTATTTATGCACCTCTCATGTTCATGATCTTTTGTCTATGTTATTATTATGCTCACCTCATGCTATATTGTTCTTATCTATCCTCTTATTGGGCTTCTAGCTCACCCCTTTTGACGTATATCCTCAGGTGGCTACATGTACTAAGGAGAGTACAAGTTCCCATAAGAATCTAGAGAAGAATAAATTAAATAAATGTTTATGCTTGATGTTGTATTTGTTATGTGTGGTCCTAGTTTTCCCAAGACACTAAACCTTTGGGTCCTCTATGTGTAATAATATTATGTTTTTTATCTTTAAAATGATGTAATATTAATGTAAGAAATGGGTCAGGTCACTATAGCCGCCCTGACGGAGGACTTGGTGGACTAGGACCTGATGTTTCCCAGTGAGATCAAGCAAGAGGGGTGTACTTATATAGCTTCCAAAAGCTACTCTTCACTTACCCATAAAGTGAGGTTTTCAGAAGACATATTTCAGAGATCTATTTTATACATTCCTATTTTCAGTTGTCTTTTGTTGGGTTTGTATTCTGTTCCATTTGACCTACATCTTATACCTTTACTTGGTGGTTATTTAGTGTCATGCATGTTTACCTTTCCAGTTTTGGGGACATGGTTGTGTGTGTGTGTGCGTACAGGTACTCAATAAAATGCCTCTCACTTGCAGGTTGACACCTTCATCACTAGTCTCCAACCCCTAGCCTTTTTGGAGGCGGGCTTGGGGGAGTCACGACATGAGCCTCGGGGGACGAGTCGTGACAATAATCACCAGACCTATCCACCTAAAATGCCTCAATTCCTGAGAAACATGTCTAGGATAAACCCCGCCTCGAGAAGCGATGACCTCTAGAAAAAAAGTATGACATTCTAAAAGATTTGGAGGTCATCCAAACCAAGTTCTAAATCCCTGATGCACTCTATATTTCAAAATAAATCAGATATTCACTCATTAAATCTCTATAAATTTCATAGGAATTAAATATAGAAGTTTCTATGGCTGAGGTATATTGAATGGATACCATGTTAGTAGAATTGCATGCCTCCATCTCATTCATAGACCATGATCAGGAAGAAGTCATTCAATGACACATCACACCCCTATATATTTCAAGTAGACTTGATAATGTTGATATCTGAAGGTATTGATTGATAATGGATATAGGATCAATATCATCCCAATTATAACCCTCTGATGTTTGGGATATAACGAATGGGATTTGTCTCCCCCAAATTTGGTCATTCAAGGGTATAATAAGCATGATAAAAGACCTCTCAGGAAGATAAAACTCAAATATTAGTTTTGGTATCTCACACATGATGCATATTTTATGGTTATCTAATAAACCACTACATAAAATGTCCTACTCAGAAATCCCTATCTCCATAGCCACATGGTGGTACATTCAATATTCCATCAATGTCTGAAATACCTCATTGATGGAAAGTTCAACATACTACATGGTGACAGTGCCCCCTTTGAGACATGTGAGGCCACATATGCTAAAGAAGGATTATACAAAAGGGGAGGAAAACAACCAATGTTGGATTATCATATATAAGTTGTAACCCCCAATGGATTTTGGACCACCCCTATAAATCCTTGGAGTATCCTCGACAGCAACTGTGTGCTCCCTATAAATCTAGTTGAGGTGATGGACCCGGTCCCAGAGGTCCAAGCCCCTCCTATCCTTAGTAATAGTTTAAAATAAAATCATCTCTAGCATCTCTCTGCAATTACACAGGTATTAGGTGAGGATAATGTCTCTTCCCATGGCCCCTATCACCTTTATAGTGATAGAGATGCCCCCATATTTCCACTTCTACCTAAGAATGCCGCTACAGACTCAAATATGGAAGAAAAATAGGATGAGCTCAAGAATTCCCCTCCTATATTTGAGGAAGGTTCCTCCATCACCATCGATTAGATCAAGTAGGTAAATCTAGAAACATAATAATACCTATGGCCTATACTGATTAACACCACCATGCCCCTTGAATATAAATAGATATACATTAGATTTCTAAATCATCATCGATATGTGTTCACCTATAACTATACAGAAATTCCCAGACTGAATCCAAATGTGGCTATGCACCATCTCAACCTACCCGATGAGCACCGAGTCTTCAAGTAGGCATCTAGGAAGATACATCCCTCTCATGCCACCAATGAAGAGGTATAAGTTTACAAATTTATAAAATATAACTTTTTCAGAGAAGTTCAATAACCAAGATGGCTCACCAACATCATCCCTTTCAAGAAAAAGAATGAGTAGATTAGGGTATGAATTGATTTCAGATACCTTAATAGGCACTGCCCAAAAGACAATTTCTCATTTTTGGTCAAAAATATCTTGATTGATGCAACTACTGGCTTCCAAGAACTTTCCTTCATGGATGACTATTCAGGGTACAATCAAATAAAGATATCCCCTGAATATGAGGAATCTACTGGCTTCAGAGTGCCTCAGGGGATCTTCTGATATTAGTTCATGCCCTTTAGATTAAATAATACTAGTTCTACATGTCAACACACCATTAATCATATCTTTAAACCATTATTTGGAAGAATAGTTGAATTCTATATCGAAAACCTGGTATTCAAAACCCAAAAGTGATGTGATCACTTCATGGATCTACAAATGATCTTTGAAAAGCTACAACAACACAGTCTAAAGATGAATCCACAGAAATTCACCTTCGAGGTAACATCAAGGAAGTTCCTTGGATTTGTGGTATGTCGTCGTAGCATCGAGGTTATCCCATATAATACTAGTTTTATTTTAGCAACGTCACCCCACAAAATATCAAATATTTGAGGGGACTCCAAGGGAACCTTTCTTACATTATTCTATTTCATATCCAACTTGACTAGAAAAGATCTCCCCATGCCCAGGATAATGAAAAAGGGAATCACCTACTAATGAGATGGGGACTGCAAAGAAGACTTAAAAAGGCTCAAGTAGTATCTACTACACCCAATAGTTGTAATGACCCCGGTGGAAGGGAGGCCACTCATATTGTATGTGGCTACCATGGAACACTCACTGGGCACC
Organism: Viscum album; assembly: GCA_963277665.1. NCBI lineage: Eukaryota > Viridiplantae > Streptophyta > Magnoliopsida > Santalales > Viscaceae > Viscum > Viscum album. The sequence goes on from OY728141.1 coordinate 560,503,589, forward strand.
CTCCTCATATAGAAAAATAATTAGGTGAGCAATAACAATCTCTATTACCTTAGTCGAACAATTATAGGTACTAAAAACCGATACTCAAATGTCAAGAAGAACCTCCTTTCACTAATATTCATAGTGAAAAGACGATGCATTACTTGCAGCACCACAAAGTCCATCTGGTCTTTTGTATTGATTTGATAAAGTATATCCTTGTCCTCCCCATTCTAACTGGGCATCTAGCCCAATGGGTAGTCATTATACAATAATATGATATCTGGTTTGTGTCACAAAAGGTGGTGTAAATACTTGGCTGATTTTCTCATGGAACATCCCACCCTGTAGAATACAGTGGTGCACACATATCTCCTAGATAATGGGACATTCTATGACCATTACACTCCCCAGACATGGGATATGTATTTTTATGGGGCCTACCAAAGTCCTATAAAAAAGGATGGAAGACCCAAAGCTCAATCAGGTTTTCTTAGGTATTTTATTTGTCTCTCCAGACAAAGTAGTTTTTCCTTACTCTTTATCACTATCTAAAGGATGCATGAATAACAAGGTAGAATACCAAGACCTCATTATTGGGTTACCTGAATTTCAAAGGGGATTCAGAACTAGTGATAGAGAATATCAATGGTCGATATTCCCTCAAAAATAAATAACTAGACCCTCTCACTGGCTACATTATGGGACTAATGGTAGAGTTCCATTTTGATCCCACAATACATCATGTTTCCCGATCACAGAATACTCATGCCTACACATTGGCTAATGTAGCCACAGTCCTAGATGACCCAGATCAAAATGAATTGATCTTACATATCATGCATTGAAGAATGGTCTTGTCGATCGTCTTCTATGATATGGAAGAAATAAATCATTTCAACATCACCCCAGGTCAAGATGAGCTAATATCCACACCTGGATAGATGGATCTAATAATTGGTTATCTCCAAAATGGAGTCTCCTAACAGACCGATCCAGAAGCGAACAGATTTAGCATTGTGCATCAAACTTTACCCTACGAGATGAACCAAATGAGTAGGAATCCATCTATAAGTGAGTCTTTGATAGAATCCTCCTTAGATACATAGTAGAAATAAAGATCCATGCCATCATAGAAGAATTCCATGTGGGATCCTGCGACACTCATCATTTTGGGACTAGGCTCTCCCACCAAATCATGTGGTTGGGTTAATATAGGAAAACCATGGTACAAGACTATGTGGAATTCACCAAGAAATTTCATTCATGCTAGATCTATGTAAACTTCATCCATAAATCCACTAAATTTATACATGCAACTAAATATTCTTGTATGTTTGTCATTTGGGGAATGAATATTGTGGGTAAATATCCCCCAAACATAGCTAAGTAGTTTAATTAAATCCTTACTACTACTAAATTATTTTCCAAATGGGATGATGCAATACCTTTCAAAGAAGTTAGGATTAAGAATAACATTAACTTCATGAATTACCATATCATCGCCAGGTTTGGAGTCCCTCTTATGATATTAATAGACAATAGTACCAAATTCTATTATACATAGTTAAAGAAACTATACCATGAATATAATATCAATTATAATCACTCATATCATTATCATGCAGTATAAAATGGATAGATAAAGGCCTTTAATAAGACTATGTCAAATATACTCTAGAAGATGCTGAACAAGGATAAGAGGTTCCGGCCAGACAAGCTCCTCTATTATTTATGTGCCTAACTTACCACCACACATACTGCTACACAAGAAATTCCATAATAATTTGTGTACAGGACCAAGGTAGTGTTACCCATAGATGTCTATCTTCCTTCACTCTGAATAGCTATTTTTGGACAACTCTTGGATGATGAGCGATTGCAAAAGCAGCTGGATGAATTGGAGTGGATCGATGAGAATAGGTTACATACATTTAAAAAACTTGAATCCCATTAGAATCATATTTAATGAACCTTTAATAATAAGTTTCACCTCCATTAATTCTTCTAAGGAGAATTGGTGTTGGCTCTTATGACCCCACTGATACTAAGTAAGAATCTTGTAAAGTTGGAACCCAGATGGGAATGTCCTTACATCATACATAAAGTCTATCACAATGGAGATTAATATTTGAACACAATGGATGGGTAGAGTGCCACACCCCCCACCAATGAGATATTTCTCAAGAAATACTTTTCATAGATGTCATCAAGTGCCCCTCATCTTCGCAGAAAGATGTTAAATTGCATAGTGTCTCTTGTCCTGGTTGTATGATGTTAAACTGCATGAGATCATCCTAGAAGTAATACATTAAACTAAAAAGGATCTCTCATACTAATTTCATGACATTAAAATTCACAAGATCATCCTGGTTTCATGAAATTAAACTGTACAAGATCATCCTGGAAGTAAGACGTTAAACTGCATCGCATCTCTCATCCTGATTGTGTAATGTTAAACTACACAAGATCATCATAGCAGCAAAACATTAAACTACACAAAATCTATTGTCCTGGTTTCATGTTGTTAAACTACACAAGATCGTCCTGGTTTCTTGACATTAAACTACAAAAGATCATCCTAGTTGCATAACATTAAACTGCACAAGATCGTCTTGGCAAAAAGATGTTAAACTGCATAGTGTCTCAAGTCATGGCAGAAAGACTTTAAATTACACAGTTTCTCATTTCCTAACCACATTAAAGTAAACTATATGGATCACTTACTCACCAAATTACATTAAACTACACAGGAAGAACCATATCACTAATTATTCCTCACACACAAGCTAGATCTGTGAAAAAACAAGTATGAAATTCATCACCCCCGTGTGAGAGTTAGCTCTACATAGGGAATATATTCATCCAAGAACTATGTGTGGATTGATTTTTACCATAAAAGAATACATAGTGATTCCCAAACCTCTAGTCTTGGGTCCATCCACAATATTCCTTTTCTTTCACACCAGGTGATCCTCGTCCTTACCATATAATGTTAAACCGCATGGAATATGACCTTACCACATGATGATAAACTGCATGGTAGATATCCTTACTGCATGATGTTAAACTGCAGGGCATATTTCCTTTCCGAATGACATTAAAATGCATGAGTTTTATAGAACTACATGTGTCTTTATTATCATTTTCAATTAGATATATAGGGATTTCTCATTCTTGAATCTTGGTCCAGCCACCACATGATAAAAAATGATCATGTCATATCCTTAATTTCCTATGTTTGGTGAGGGGAACCCTTTCCGTTCCTTGTTTCTCACATTTACTACAGCTCATGTGATATTAGGAGTTTTAGTAAGGGCTTCCCCACACAAAAAAGGCATAAAAGTTCATGACGGGATCATCATGGTCCTAAATAAAATACCTTAAAAGGCATACCATGATCCTCACTAAATGATGTTAAACTGCATGGTTGATTCCCCCTGCATGACATAACGATACACATTCCTATGGACCTCACCTGTGAGGACCACTATTATTGATGATTGGTCTACTACCACACCTCCATTCAAGAAATAAGTGTGACTTGATTCCTAACATCATAGGATATGTAGTAGCTCCTGAATCTCTAATCTTAGGTCCATTCACAACAAATAAACATTAAAATTCCCCCCTCCAAGCATATAGGTAAGAATTATGCAGGAATATTCTTCCTCAAGAACTATGTGTGGCTTGATTCCTATTAATTAGGGATACATAGTGTCACCCATATTTTCATCCTTGGGTCCACTCAAAATACCCCTTTCATATCCAGAAGCCAATTTCCTTATCTCATGATGTTAAATTGCATGATTCCTAGAGATCTACATGTGGATTGATTCCTATCATCATAGGATATGTAGTGACACTTGAATCTCTAATCCTAGGATTAGCTACAAAAATCAATAGAAATAATGTCCACCTCTATGTGCGGGTCAGACCTGCATAGAGAGTTTCCCATTCAAGAACTATTTGTGGTTTGATTCCTATTATTCATGGATGCGTAGTGACACCCAGATTTATATCCTTGGGTCCAGTTGTAATACCCCTTTTCATATCAGGAATACAACATCCTTTTCACATGACATTAAATTTCACGGTTCCTTGAGAACTATGTGTGGATTGATTCTTGTCAGTACAGGATACGTAGTGATGCCCAGATCTCCAATCCTGGGCCAAATACAATAATCAATGGAAACAATTTCCACCTATACATACGATTTAGAACTGCATATAGAGTTTCCCATTCAGGAAATACTTATATCTTGATTCCTTTAATCATAGGATACATAGTGATGCTCAAATATCTAATACTTATCCTGGATTCAACAATAAATACCCAATTCCTTACTTCATGATGATTAAACTGTAAGAAAAATGCCCTGGTCACATCACATTAAAACTATACAAAAAATACATCATTACTGCATGATGTTAAACTGCAAGGCAAATGTCCTTACCACATGACATTAAACTGCACAAAAGAAAGTAAATCAATATTACACAACATTAAACTATGCAGACCATCATCCATTATCCTCCTTTATCAAAGGACCACGAGAGCCTTACCCTGGTCATCTAGTGTATGGGGTGCTTCCACTATATTTTAAGCACCTCAATCCATAAATCAAACTTAATTTCTAGAGCACCTCAAGTTGTCAAAAACCTTTCATGGCCCTTGGAAAAATATACCCTACTTCAAGATACCCTTTGTTTGACTATTCATGCATGTTTATGGATCCTGCATATGCGCCTATGGTTGTAAACCAAATGCATCAGTTTGCAAAAATGGATTTTTGATACTTATGAGCCCTAAAATTGCCACGGAAGAACTCAACACATCAATGTGTTCTGGGACATTTCCAGTATGATTATCCCATATCATTACTCATGACATGAGAACCTTGATCCATGATTTATAATATTTTCATTTCCCACTCAGAAGGATGAAGTGGTACTCTTGACCATAGGTATCATAATTAAGATCTTGTGTATCATCCCCCATGTTCGGTCCATGTATGTCACAACCTTAAACTTCCTACACTATGGTCAAATTTTTATGACCTTAAACTCTATCCCATAATGGTTCAAATCTCAAGACCTTAAACTTCTAGTAAAAGATACACAAAACTTATCATGTTGAAAACTAGCAAAAGTTGTCCTGAGAAAAATTAAAGTCTTCACTCGCTAAACTATTAATATCTAGCGTCTATAAAAAATAGGGTGAAAATAAATAAGGCATAAATCTCATATTTCCTTCTCTATAGCCCTAGTGAAATCCAGGTTATGTTTACTGTACCCCCTAGTTCAGGAAAAATTTATCGTAATGATTTGTCACATCTACTCGCAGTGAGAATATGTTCTCTAAGCGGTAACACAATTTTTAAGGTGCTTGAACCCTTCTTGGATATTACACTTTCCACAAATCACACTTCATTATTTGAGTTCCTCGGATCACCGTAAACCTTCCATGGCCCTTGGAAAAGGATACCTGGCTTCAAGGGACCATTTTCATGACAATACATGTATTCTTATGGATCCTGCATATGTGCCCATGGTTGTCAACCAAATGTCACTATATAAAAAGGGATTTATGGTCCTTGTGAGCCCTAACATCACCGGGGAAGAACTAAGCACCTCATTGTGTTATGGGTCATTCCCGATATGATTTTCCCATATTATCCAATCGACCTGAGCACTTTGAACCATGATTTTAAATCCTCATACCAAACTATCTGATTAGATTGTACATCCTTGATGTTACATCTTCATGTTTTGTACACTTTCTCAATGTAGGAATGTGACACTCCATTCTCAGACCTTTGATGGCCCACACCTCATGATTTGAAACACAAGGTGTAGGGATTGAGCTACACAATTAATATTTAAACTACCCTAGGGTTCCATAACCCTTCTTAGATAGATTTCCTTCACATCCAACCTCATTATCTGGATGTTTTAGTTTCAAAAATCTCTCATGGATCTCATAAAGGAGTAGAGATCATCTTTTCTTGACCATGATATTGACTCGTAATGGCTTTAACCTAACAACTAAAGGGATATCCTACTTTCAAGAAAGTGGCTTTAATCCTTGTGAGCTCTGAAAACACCTTGGTGAAACTTGGCACATTAGGGTGTTACAGTTCATCTCTGACATATCTTAACCATCCCATATTCACTAACTCAAACTTTTCAGTTATGACTTATATCACTCATACTCCAACTATCTAGGTGGACCATGAATCCCATGTATTTCACCCTCAACCAATATCACCCCCATATATATTTCATGAACCTTGGAAAAGAGTGTATACACCTATGTTTGACAATGATACCGATTCATAAGGGCTTTGGACTAACAACCAGAGGCATCTCTTCCTTATAGGAAAGGAGATCCAATCCTTATGAACCTCGGCAACACCACAGCAGAACTCAACATCCCATGCTGTTTTGGGTCATTACTGGAATGTCTACACCATATTCTTTGATCATCGATCAAGTCTTTGTAGTAATACTTTAAACTACATGGCATCCGAAGGTCCGAGATAAAAGACCCTAAACTACAGGGATAGAAGGTCCGAGATAAAAGACCATAAACTATAGCGATAGAAGGTCCGAAATAAAAGACCTTAAACTACAACGATAGAAGGTCTGAGATAAAAGACCCTAAACTATGATGATATAAGGTCTGAGCTAAAAGACCCTAAACTACAATGATAGAAGGTATGAGCTAAAAGACCCTAAACTACAATAATAGAAGGTCTGTGTAATGACCCAGAATTTTATCAATGGAAATTCTCTTCTTATAATTATGTCATATACTATAAATCATATAAAATTACATAGATAACACAATACAAACTTTATAAATGAATAATGAATTAAATAAGAGGTATTTCTATAAATTAAGGAACCTATACCAATGGGATAGTAACTTGACCATTGGAATAGTAATGTGACCATTATGAATAGTAATATGGCCAATGGTATAGTAAACTCGCCTGTGAAAGTATAAATAAAATTTAGGTATCTTATAAGTGAAAATATGATATATTTATATCATTTTATAAGTAAATAAATGTTTTAAAAATGATAAATTAAGTGTTGGTATTTTTATAAAATGTAAATGTTTATTTATAATTTTATAATTAATATAATGATTTAAAGTAAAAATTATTTTCATAAAATAGATTAATAAAATAATATTTTTTTTCTTATGATTATAAGATAATTTTATGATACCTTAATTAATTTTTTTCAAAGTGTCATAAAATCAGTTATAATATTAAAATCGATATTTTTTAAATAAATGATGATTTTAATTAAAAATTAAATTTAAAATATTAAGAATATTTTTTTCATAAAATAGAGTCCATTTTTAAAATTTTCACGTTGAAAAATGGTCAGGGTAAAATTTTTTGGATTTTTCTAAAATAGTTGAATTTTTTGTAAATAGTGAAATATGGTAATTTACAGTATTTAACATTTTAATCTAAATGCATGAATTTTTGAGTCATGGATAATGTAATTTCCCATTATTTTGAACTCACATGCACTAGTTACTATACTTAATCATAATAATAAACACTATTGATAGTCTTGAGATAAAATTATAAACTAAGGAATAAAATAATCAAAAACACCCTTCTCCTCCCACTATAAATATTGCCCCTTTCCACCTCTGCTCCTCACACCTTATAAGATTTGGAGCTTTCTAATATTGCACCCAATTCCACTCCCAAGTCTCTTACCCACGTTCTGGTCTTTATGGTCTCACCAAAAGACCATTTCTAAGTTCCTCATGGACGTTCTCAAGGAGACATTATTCAAGAGGTAAAATCCTCCACCTTTCCCTTTTAAATAATTTCTTTCTTCTAACTCATCCTTTACTACACAATAAAAAGTGACATGATAATTATATTATAATAAATAAACTATAATTTTATTATGATAATGGGATATCCATTATAAAATGTTCTCTCTTATTCTTTTTATCTTAAAAATGAAAACATCATATGTGATGTGTCGATTCACCACCATCGTGGACAGCGATTTTTTTGTTTTCTATTACTGCCTTCATGTATGATCATAAAACCATTATAATCATTAAATTAGATTTTAAAATTTATATTGAAACTTTTTTAATGTTATGTAACTAATATATATTCATAATATTAAATAATAAAACAAATCTAGTTTGGGATCATAAAAAATTCACCAAAATAAACTAACTTTCATCATTAACATTTTATCTAATGAATCATTCCCATATCTGAAAAAAAATGATATATGGGACCATATAAAATTATTTAGGTGCATATATATCATATAATTACACTTATTTATTTTTTCTTCCATTTGACAAGAACTTCTGTAATTAAACTCAAGGGAACCAATCATAAAATCATGAAACGAACGCTCCTAGAATGACGAAATTGAATCTTATAACTCATCAAAAAGGCCATAAATGAACTTAATAAAATTATAATAAATAAAATAAATATAGAATAGGTTATTAATTAATAAATTAATGTATCTAATTTTATTATCCAGGACATTAATTTCAAGTGCATAACACTTTCATAAATAAGGTAAGAGATTCTATTCAAACCTCCATTTTTCCTTCAAGTTACACTTTCTCTCTCTTTAACCCAATGTAATACTTAATTATTATTATTTAATCCTCCTAAATTATTTTTTTACATTCCAAAAATATTTAACTACCTCAATTATTCTTTCTTTTATGTGTAAATACGTGTTTTATAAGGTTTCTTTTTCAATTCCTCCTGATAAGAAAACCCAATTAAAGGGAACTTCCCAATTTCTTACCCATTTTCAAGTACACTCCATAATATGTTTTAATACAATAATATTTTTTCTAAAATCAATATTTTTATCATTAAAAACTACCTTATTTAATTTTTGGTTTTATTCAATTAATTATGTCTTTTTTCTCTTTAAAGACTCTTTTATATTTTCCCTTAAACCTCACTAAAGTGGTTCGTTTCTATAAGTTTCTTAAATACTCTTTTTATATTTTTTCACTTTTTTTGGAAAACAATTATCATTATATATGCCTATTTTTAACTTATGAATGTCCATATATGATTTAAATCCATTATTTCATGAACACCACTATGATACGCCCATTGGTTATGCCTTATGACATGATTACGATACCCATTTTTTCCATGGGTAACACTTATGTTTGTTCCTTATGTTTGATTATTCATGTGGCACACATATTCATGAACATTTTATGATAAGTGTTCCTATATATTTTTTCAATTTATTGGGTAATGTTTTAGTCTCATGATATGTCATGTTGGGATGGGGAGTATACATGATTCTTTAATAGGAATTTTTACACCATGTGATATAGTCTTGGCAGTTAGCCTTGACTCATGTTTATGTCATGTTATATGTTGCTTCCAAATTTATATTATGCCATGATTACATGATACCATATTCTAAATTTTATTATTCCATATGTTTATTCATGTTCTATTATTTTTTATGTCATCACGGTATTCCTTCTAACCCATGTGTTATGCTTTATTCCTATGTTTATTCCCTTACTGGGCTTTTTAGCTCATCTGTTTGTTCATGTATTCCCCAGGTTATCCTATAAAGATGTAAGAGATCAAAGAAAGTTATGATCTCATTATGGATATTAAATAAAATCTATTTTTATTTTGCTTTTATTATTTCTAATTATGTACCTAATATTCCAAATACACTAGACTTTACAATCCATGGTTTTTATTTGATGGTTAATTATGATTAAAATCATAAAATAATGTGTGTGAAGGGATGGGGTCTCTATAGTTTGTATCAAAGGAATGTATAGTTATTTTTGGGGATTATGATTAGAAAAATTTATTAATAACCCTAGGGATAATTATATCACCATGGATAACCTAGATTAAAACTTAGAGAATCACATGTTATGGTATACTTTTCATTTAAAAATTTATCATTCTATGTTCAAAGTTTTATTTTTATATGATTATTAGATAAGTATTGAATCCCCCCTAATTGTGCTTTATTTTTATTATTTAATAGAGGGAAATATAAGAACTTGTGCCAACAATCAATGTAATGGGAAATGTGATGATTTCCCTAATGAAATTCCAAATCTGATGGGAATGGGTGATCAAAACTTTATGATGGAACTAGAAAAACTGGATCAAGTTATGAATAATAACTTGAATCATGTGAAATTTCCTCCTTCTATTAAGAAATATCAAGTGGTAGTCTAATATTTTATGCAATAAATGCCTCTTATATTTAGTGTATCTTTCGATCCACTTATCGCAGAACAATTTTTTAACTCTATTGAGAAGATATTCTCTTTACTCCAGTGCTCAAAAGAAGATAAATTCATGATGGGGGTATATTAATTTGATGGGGAAGCTGATAAGTGGTGGAAAATGATTAGAAACACAAAGTCCAAGGAGGAAATTGATTACATGGATTGAGATTCATTCAAGAAAATATTTTTCAATAAATATTTTCCCTGAAATATCCATCTTAAGATGGAAAGGGATATCCTCAGGATGAAGCAAAAGGAAGGCGAGTCTATTGGGATGTATGAGTAAAACCTTACAATGCTTGCATGATAGGCCTCCACCTTTTTCATGAACACCAAAAGTAAATTGGATAACTTATTTAGTGGAATAAACCCGAGTCTATGAAAATACTTGAAAATTTGAGACTTTGACAGCTATGAGGAGATTATTTGTTGTGCCCTTAAGGTTGAAATAGAGATCAGAGACTCTCAGTGGTATCATGGGCCCAGAGATAAAAAATGAAAAATTGAGTTTAATATGGGAGGATCAATAGATAAATCCCATGATGGAAATAAAACCCAACATCCCATGTGTTAAAAGTGTGGGAATAAGCATCCTGGAAACTACCTAAGGGGAACCAGGAGATGATTCAAATGTGGAAGAGAGGGTCATTTGGATAGTAATTGCTTAAGGTATATGAAGAATCCCAAAAATGTAGAGGAATAAAGGAAGGTTTTGATCAACACTCAGCTTGTAGTGCAATGTTTCAACTGCAAGGAACATGGGAATTATGTGATTCATTTCACTAAGACAAGGGTTGTTGGAGAAAATCAACAAAAAAACCTCCAAGGAAACAAGTAAGGGTATATTCTATCACTACTACTAAGTTGGAACCCAAAAATGATGTGGTGACTGGTATGTTGTTTATTCATTCAAGAACAATAAATGTACAGTTTGATTATGGTTCTATGCATTCTTTAATATCTTGTAATTTTAGTATAATTATTTAAATACTACCTCAAAATATAGAGGTTGAGTTATCAATGAGAACATAAAATGGGGAAATTATTAAATCCAAAGTATATAACTTCTCCTTGGTTAATTTTTTTGGAATAAACCTCCAAAAAAATCTTGCATTACTTCTTTTAGTGAAGTTTGATTCTATTTTGGGCATGGATTGGCTAAATTTATAAAAATACAACATCAACTATTGGGAAAGGGAGATCACTCTTCACACCCTAAGGCATCCTCAAATTATGTATACGTGTAAGTATGAGGATGAATCTCTTTTAGAATCATTTTCTCAAGTGTGGATATTATTTACTTATGATCAATAATATCTAGCTCAAATGATTGAGACAAAGGAGATAATCATGCTTGAAGATATTCCCATTATGAGGGACTACACTAATGAGTTCCCCAAAGATTTTTCTGGTCTTCCTCTTGAGTGAGAGGTTGAGTTCACAATTGAACTTATTCCTGGATCTCTGCCTATATCAAATACACCTTATAAAATGGACATCATTGAGTTGTAGTAAATAAAGAAGTAGTTACAAGAGAATCTGGACAAGGGTTTTATATTCCTGAGTACTTCACCATGGGGTAAACCAGTCCTCTTCATCAATAATAAGGATGGATCAATGTGCCTCTGCATTGAATATCATGAGCTCAGAAAAATCATGATAAATAACAAGTATCCCCTACCGTAGAAAGATGACTTGTTTGATCAACTATATGGGGCCAGGTATTTCTATAAGATGGAACTTTGGTCAAGATATCACCAATTAAAGGTAATGAAGGAAGATATTCCCAAGACTGCCTTTTGAATGAGGTATGGACACTATGGGTTCATAGTGATTCCCATTAGACTCACTAATGCTCTAGGAATTTTCATGGGATTAATTAATGGAGTATTTAGAGATTAACTCAAAAAAATTGTGGTAGTCTTTATTGATGATATTCTGATATACTTCAAAAGAAAGGAGGAGCATTAAGAGCATTTTAATATTATGCTAAAGACTTTTCAAAGGGAGAAAATTTATGCAAAGTATATAAAATTTGAGTTCTAGATGAAGGAAGTATCATTCTTGGGGCATGTTATCACCTGCAAAGAAATATATGTGGAACCTTTCAAGACAAAGGTAATCGAAGATTGTCCCAGGACAACATCTGTAATGGAGATCTGTAGTTTCCTTGGTCTACCTAGGTATTATCAATGATTTGTGAGTAAATTCTTATGATTGTAAAACCCATTTACCAAGCTGACTCAGAAGGGAGTGAAGTTTTTTTTGGATTGGTGAATGTGAAAACTACTTCAAAGAGTTGAAAGGGAGGATTATCACTACATCAATACTCACACTTTCGACAAGTGGGGAACTCTTTTTGGAATACAGTAATTCTTAAAATAAGGTATTAGGCTATGTGATAATGAAAAATGAAAAAATTGATAGTCTACACCTCAAGGTAGTTGAAAATTCATGAGAAAAACTATCCCACAAATGATTTGGAGTTTCTGGCTATAATCTTCACATTAAAAATATGGTTTCATTATATCTATGTGGAGAAGTGTGAGATATATACTGATCATAAGATCCTAAAATATATAATCACATAGAAGGATATTAATATACACCAATGGAGATAGTTATACCTCATCAAGGATAATGACTGATCAATCCACTACCATCCTAATAAGGAAAATAAAGTGGTAGATTCTCTAAGTAGAAAGGATCCTGCAAAATTATCAATGATGATAATTAAGAATGATCTAATCTTATTATATTTTCAAAGGATGCACATGGGGATAATTAAGGAAGGAACATCATAAATTCTTTCTCAAATTATTTCTCAACCATCCCTTATAGAGAAAATAAAGGATTATCAAAGAAATGATAAGGAAATTTAGAAAAAGGTGGAATTTATCATAAATGGGAAATCATCAAAGTTCAAAATTTATGAGGAATAAGATGTAATATTTGGGTCAAAATTATGTGTATCGTCCAATCCAAAGATAAAGAATGAGATTTTTAATGACGCACACAGCTCAACCTTCTCTAATCACCAAGGGATTATGAAGATGTATCGAGATCTCCAGGAGCACTATTGGTGGGATAATATGAAGAAGGATATCACTAAATATACATCAAATTGACTAGTATCTTAGAAAGTAAAGGCTGAAAGGAAAAATTCTAAGGTTATGATGCAACCATTACGCATACCAACATGGAAATGGGAAAACATTACCATAGACTTTGTCAATATACTTCCAAATACATATAGAGGAAACAATTTTATATGGGTTGTTGTGGATCTTTTTACAAATAAAACTCACTTTATCTCAATTTGAGAGGACTTCTCACTCAACCAACTTGTACGGGATATACATCAAAGAAGTGGTGATCCTATATAGAGTGCCACTATCAATTGTATCCAATAAAGATATGATATTTACCTCCAAGTTCTAGAAAAATCTACAACATGCTCTAAATACTAAGCTAAACTTCAATACGGCCTATCATCCTCAAATTGATGGTCAATCTGAGTGGATTATTCAAACATTGGAATACATTTTGAGTGAATGTTCTATATACTTCAAAGGAGGATGGAAACAACATCTTCCTCTGGTTGAGTTCTCATACAAAAAAAAAATTCCACTCGAGCGTCTAAATGGATCTATATGAATCCCTTTATGGGAAAATAAGTAGAACACCAGCATGTTGGGATAAAGTCAATGAACATAAGATTCTAGGATCTGAAATGGTCAAAGAAATGGTAGAAAAGGTGAAAACTATTCAGAAACACATCAAGGCATCCCAAATTTGATAGAAAAATATACAGACAATCATTGATGGGACCTAGAGTTTGAGGTTGGAGACATGGAATTCCTCCGCATATCTTCATGGAAGAGGATCATGAGATTTGGGAAGAAAGAAAATCTGAGGCTCAGGTACATCATCCTCTTTGAGATTATTGATCATGTCGAAGATGTAGCCTATAGACTAGCACTTCCACCTACCATGTCTCAAGTACATGATGTATTCCATGTTTCTATCTTGAGTAAGTACATATCAGATCCCTCACATGTACTAAATCCAGAGGTGGTACAATTGGAGAATGATCTCTCGTATGAAGAGAAATCGGTGAAGATCTTGGACAGTAGATATAAAGTTCTACACAAAAAGACTACTCACCTGGTAAAAGTATTATAAAGGAACCATAAGTATGAAGAGGTAACACGGTAACTCGAGGAAGCAATTAAGGATAAGTACCCTCACCTTTTTTAACCTTATTATGTAAAATGAAATTTCGAGGGAAAATTTTCATAAGGGGGAAGAATGTAATGACCTAGAATTTTATCAATGTAAATTACCTTTTTATAATTATTTCATATAGTATAAATTACAAATATAACACAATACAAACTTTATAAATGAAGAATGAATGAAATAATATGTATTTATAGATATTAAAGAACTTATACCAATAGAATAGTAACTTGACCGTCGAAATAGTAATGTGACCATTAGGAATAGTAATCTGGCCAATAGAATAGTAACCTCTCCTATGAAAGTATAAATAAAATTTAGGTATATTATAATTGAAAATATTATATATTTATATCATGGTATAAGTAAATAAATATTTTAAAAATGATAAATTAAGTGTTGGTATTTTTGTAAAATGTAAATTTTTATTTACAATTTTATAATTAATATAATGATTTAAAAGAAAATTTATTTTAATAAAATATATTAATAAATTAATATTTTATTGTCTTATGATTATAAGATAATTTTATGAGACCTTAATTAACTTTTTACAAAGTGTCATAAAACCAGTTATAATATTAAAATCGATGTTTTTTGAATAAATGATGATTTTAATTAAAAATTAAATTTCTCATATTTAGAAAATTATTTTCATAAAATGGGGTCTATTTTTGAAATCTAAACATTGAAAAATTGTTGGGGTGAATTTTTTGGATTTTTCTAAAATAGTTGAATTTTTGGTGAATAGTGAAATATGGTAATTTTCGATATTTAACATTTTAAGCCAAATACATGAATTTTTTATTAATGGATGATGTAAGAACTCATTATTTCAAACTCAAATGAACTATTTACTATAATTAGTCATAAGAATAAACACTATTGATAGTATTGATCCAAAAATAATAAACTAATCAAAAACACTCACCTCCCCCCACTATAAATACCACCCCTGACACCTCTTGTCCTCACACCTTATAAGATTGGGAGATTGATAATATTATGCCCAATTCCTCTCTAAAGACTATTAACCACATTATGGTATTCCTTTTCTCACTAAAATACTATTTCCAAGTGCCTTAAGGAGGTTCTCAATGAGACATTATTCAAGAGGTAAAATCCTCCACCTTTCCCTTTTAAATTCATTATTTCTTCTACCTCATCCTTTCCTCCACTATACAAAGTAACTTGATAAATAAAATATCATAAATAAACTTTAATTTTATTATTTTAATGTGATATCCATCATCAAATCACTTATCTTATCCTTTTTATCTTAATAAAGAAAACATTGTCCGTGATGTGTCGATTCACCACCTTCGTGGATGATGATTTTTCATTTTCTATTACCGCCTTCATGGCTGGTCATAAAACCATTATAATGGTTAAAAAAGATTATAAAATTTATATTAAAACTTTTTTTATGTTCTTTAACTAATATATATACATAATATTAAAATAATAAAACAAAACTAGTTTGTGATAATCAAAAATTCACCAAAATAAACTAACGTTCATCATTAAAATTTTATCCAATGAACCATTATCATATCCAAAAAATGATATATGGGACCATTTAAAATTATGTAGTTTCATAAATATCATATAATTCCACTTATGTAGTTTTTATTCCATTTTACAAGAACTATCATAATTAAACTCAAGGGAACCAATCATAAAATCATGAAACGAACACTCCCAGAACGAAGAAATTGAATATTATAACTCATAAAAAGGCCATAAATGAAATTAATAAAATTATAATAAATAAAATAAATGTGAAATAGGTTCTTAATTAATTAATTAATTGATTTAATTTTATTATTCAGGACATTAAGTGAAAGTAAAGAACACTTTCATACATAAGGTAAGGGGTTCTCTTTGAACCTCCATTTTTCCTTTGGGTTACACTTTCTTTATATTTACCCCAATATAATTATTAATTATTATTTCTTACCTATTTTCAAGTACACTCCATAATATATTTTAATCCACAAATATTTTTTCTAAAATAATTATTTTTATCATGAAAAAATATCTTAGTTAATTTCTGGTTTTATGTAAACAATTATTCATTTTCCAACTTAAAACACTCTTTTATATTTTCCCTTAAATCATACTAAAGTGGATCATTTATAAAAGATTATTAAACACTCTTTTTACATGTTTTCACTTAAGTTGGATATCATTTATCATTAAATATTCCTATTTTTACCTTATTAATGTCTATGTATGATTTAAATCCATTATTTCATGGACACATCTATGATACACCCATTGGTTATGCCTTATGACATGATTATGATACCCATTTTTTCATGGGTAACCCTTATGTGTATTTATTATGTTTGATTATTCATGTGGAACACATATTCATGAACATGTTATGGTTGGGACTGGATAGTGATCCAATGAATTGGGTAATTTTTTAGTCTCATGAGACTTCATGTTAGGATAGGGATTAAACCTAGTTCCTTTATGGGACTTTGTCCACCATGTGATATAGTCTTAGAAGTTATCCTTGACTCATGTTTATGCCATGTTGTGTGTTACTGCCACATTATTATGATTCCATGATTACATGATCCCATATTCTATATGTTATGATTCCATATGTTTATTCATGTTCCATGCCTTTTTATGTCATTATGTTATGTCTTCTAACCCATGTGTTATGCTTTATTACTATTTTTATTCTCTTACTAGGATTTTTAGGTCATAACTTTGTTTATGTATTCCCAATGTTATCCTATGTAGATGTAAGAGATCAAAGGAAGTTAGGTGATCATTATTGATATTAAATAAAATATTTTTTATTTTGGCTTTTTTATTTCTAATTATTTACCTAATATTTCAAAGACACTAGAATTTATGATCCTTGGTTTGTATTTGATGGTTAATTATGTTTAAAATCATGTAATAATATATGTAAAGGGGTAGGGTTTCTATAGTCAAAGCTAAAAGACCCTAAACTATAGTGATAGAAGGTCTGAGCTAAAATAACCTAAACTAAAACAATATAAGGTTCTAGCTAAAAGACCCTAAACTATAGTGATAGAAGGTCCAAGCTAAAATACCCTAAACTAAATAAATAGAAGATATGAGCTAAAATACCCTAAAGTACAGTGATAGGAGGTCTAATCTAAAAGGCCCAAAACTATATCACATTAGTGATTTAGTCTACAAGAATGAAAAAAATTATAAGTCCAACCATATGGCCTTGGAAAAAATCAAGCTACACTCACCAAGACAATAATATTCAAAAAAAATATAGATCAATATCCCTCTAGGAGATATATTATACCCAATTATCTTTCTATGAATGAGGTGATCTCAAGATAGCTGGAGCAGATATATCTATAAGGAATATCATATTGGTGGCCATTCATGATCACTTCTCAAGAAGAATCTTTTATTATTTAAATATTCATATTCAGACATTTAGGTTTACTTGATATTATAAAAATGATGGGTATCATTGGCGATTCATATAATATTAGATCAGTGAAGAGTCATGCAGATCATGAATGAAATAAAAACTGGACAGTAACATTAAAAGTTTAGAAAATACATTAATTGATAGTATGAAATAGGATAAATCATCACATTTCAGAGTCTCTCAAAGAATATCATAAAAAATAGAGTGCATATAAATGGTCAAAGTATAATAAGATTCGAGCAGCTGAGTTGTCCAAGTTGATAAGATTCTGGAGAGAAACATCAATTGAACGCTGAAGTTCTACTTGCCCCACCTCTTCTACTTCTTCCCCAGGACAGAGAGTCTCAACTAAAGTAGCCAGATCCTCAACTCTCTTTTGAGAATTTTCCAATGAGGATGATGAAGTTTAAAGTTCATACCTAGTGTGATTTATGATTTCCTCATATATCAATATTTTCATGGTCTAGGCATTTATTTGGGCTTGAAATTTATATATAAGTTGGAAAATATTTTCTAGTGCCTCCAATGCATCCTTCATCTATTTGAAAAGGGTAGCCTCATCATCAAGATCGTGCAATCCCATCTAATTGGTGGTAAAATATTTTTGATTCAAGATGATTTGTTTCATGATTTATTATAGTGTTTGTCGATCAAAACCATATTCCCCCAAGTCATTAAATAGATAATGAAGGCATTCCCCTAGGCCAAAAAATGTTTCCAAAGTGGTCTCAGTAATCAAGGTGTGAATCTACTTCCAGATCATCTTGTGTCATGTCTGAGCTTCTATGAATAATAAGAAGTGAAAACCAAAATGAGAAATGGTTAGTTGAGCTAGCAAGGAAACAAGATTGGAGACTCCATATATCCTACCCTAAATAGATTCATCACCTATTTCTTGTGTCAGAGGGATGATTTCCTCAATAGATTCAGTCCCAATATCTGGATAGTCATTTACGGGATGATATCACTTCCTATAAGTCTCACCCAAGTCCTGAATCAACTCCATCATTTCTACAGACGTAGGGTTTGGTGAGGTAAATGGCTTGTCCACATGACAAACCAGTTGGCTTAGCACACCACCCGGGTTGGCTGCTACCCAATCCTCAGCATAATCCTAAGTAAGAAAGGAAAGAGCGTCATTATATGGAAGAATTATCTTAGCATCAGTGTCTTAACATTCCAAAATCATCCAAAACTGAAGGATGATCCTAGGGTGTCACTCTCCTCATACACCGGTCGAAGGGAGAGGGGATACCCTTTTGGTGTATCTAAATTAACAAGAAAACCATTAAGGTGTATATGGATTGTAGATACTTAGTTTGTCTATCCTAGCTTCAAGAACCCCATCCTAAATAGATATTTTGTATGGCCTTTCATCAAGATAATTGTCACCATTATCAATGATTGGCCCATTCGGTGTGAGATAAGGGTGAAATCAAAGCTATCAGGTCGACTCAACACACTAGTAACCTCATAGGAGCTTAGTGACATAGCCCCAACTATATATATGTTTAGAAACTTGGGATGGGATAAGGAATTAGAGATCCTGGTGGCACTGTAGTATTTATAGAAATGGAAATTCTCCCATATCCATCTAAATAAAAACTAAAAAGGACCACTGATTCTATAAGGTATTCTACCTTATTGAGTGTGTCCTAAGAGTTGGTAAAGGTATGAAAAGGTAGGCACCATCATATTGAGGCATCATCCCTCTACTATCCATGATACCATTACCATTGTACTGACCCAAATTCCTAAACACGTGCCCCCAGCTGGGAAAATCCACCCATTTAGGAACATGTCCACGAATCCCACTATCCTAAGGCTCAGAAATATCTCTAGATTCACTCAATATCCCCATGAATTATGGTCCTAAACTTCCCAAATATCCTAATATGATCTAACACTATCATGAACTTGTTTTTAAGGGAACCGATGGGGGTGTATAGCAGTTGGCCTAACCCTATTGTGATAAAACAAAATGTTAATCCAATATTTAAAAGAGATAGGTGAGATCATAGTCATCTCCTTTCTTAGTTTTTCATTTCAATGATGAGCATGTCCCTCACCAAGATTGGAGTCTGCAAATGGTCATCCCAAACATCTGTGGCATGAAGGAACCCATAGTAAATATCTCTGATAGGGGGGATCCCACCTAGTTGGTAGATATCCCATAGGCTGATTCCCACCTCATCATGGGATAAATGAAATGAGTTGGTGTTAGGAAGCCAATAACTATCTGTTCTTGAAGAATATTAGGATATAGATAGATAATAAATTGGTAAATTCATGCTCCCTTATAAATATAGATAGTATATAACTGGTTAGTTAACTCTAAGTAACTTTTCTTGATCCATAATGGCCATGTCTATTCATCATAAAAATTACCACCATGATAGAGATCCCATTTCGATCTCCATCTACCACTTGGGTTGTTTAGATAAGAGATAAATATACTCGAGTAGCTCTGAGCGATGGGATAATGAGAGAAATCATAGCTATCTAGACCCAAGGGAGATTTTTCCAATATATAATACAACCCATGGGATTAAGCTATGACTATTAATCCATCCTCAAAAAAATTCATCTGAGTATAATCAAGAGAGTTTTACACCCAGCATGATGGCAGGTTGAAGTTTGAAGGAGGAATGAAAACATCATCTAACAAGTTGAACCCTTATAGAGGAATCCAGTTAGATAAATGATATTTTTGAAGCTTGAATGGAAGAAGCTATTTCAGAATATCTTTATTAGAATTCATGTGATATCAAGGGTTTAAATTGCAATTTCTAGTAATCATGGCCCTTTTATTAGGTGAAATAGATAAACTTTTATGAGATACAAAATATATTTGAACAAAATTAAGTGGTATATGTTAGACAGATAAAATAAAATATTGTCAAAGGAAAGGCATAAAACCAGAAGCATCATGTGCATCACATGAATTAGTAGGGAATTAGCGAATCGCATAAAGTAATCGCAAATCTTCTAACCCCTGAAAATCTCATGGATCGCATAAACCCACAAGGAATCACGCAAATGCATGACCCCTCAGAAGACTCATGATTTTATAACCTTTATATGGTCATGTGAGATAAAAATAGTCAAAGAAACATGTGATCAAGCCAGAAGATCCAGTGGAACCTTCAAGATGATCGTGCATTCCCATATCCAAAATTTAAACAATTACTGAAATTAAGATCGTGGTTGATTCGAATGGGTGCTTTAGAAAAGAAATTATTGCGAATAATTTCTCGCAAAGAGGTCTCATGAATATATCTCATGATTAGTTCTTGTGGTAATGTCTTATGATAAGGTTACATGACGGAAACAGGGCACAAGAGATTTGGAGAGTTGGGTAGATAGTGAATGAATCACACTCCGCTCCTATATTTATAGGTAATTCTATAGAATAACAACTGTCACCTAGAATACTAAAAATCACCCAAGACACCGATTGGAGACATCTCCAAAGCCTCATATGGGCATTTACTTTCCTCAAAACTGAGCCCTTGTCTCTACAGACATCTCTCCTGAGGGGGTCATTTTTTGACGGCCTCCAAATGAGCCTAGGAAAATTTAAAAAGGAAGAAATACCTGAATATAGGTATTATTTTAATCATAAATAAAAAAAAGAGTAATGTGACCATGATCATGTAGATCCTGTAAATCCCTAGGAGACACGTGATTGCATGACCAATAGAAGTTCATGCAGACAACCACATGTAGCGCATAGCCTATGGAAGTCCCCATGAAGTCCCTTTAGAAAATCCTCCTTGTTCTTGAAGATTCATCCCAAACACTCATTGATCATGTGGTGATAGCCATAAAAGCACCCCCAGGTCACACGAATCATTAGAAGTCAAGCACCTAAAAACCCATCCAACAATCCTTGGGAAATAGGGAGGAAATATCCAAAAGGTGGGATCCTCTTACAGTCACAAATATCACACAATGCATCACTAATAGGTAGAGTGATTGTATTCAAAAACACTCATACAACCTCATAAGATCCCAAACCTTAGTAAAATAAACAAAGGAAATAAAAGGGGAAATTTGGGAGCCTCTTTCTATCATAAAAAACATGTGGTGTTCCCTAGGCATCCCACGAGACACTGCAGAAGCCCCGGTGATATGTCCTTCTAGTTGCACAAGAGTCTGCTGGTATGTCACTCCCATCATGCAAAAAGTTTCAGACATGTCCAAGCAGTATCATGCTCTCCCATTGGCTCCAAAGATAAGAAAAAGGTTTTATCCATTAAGTTCGTGCATATCAACATAAGACCTTTTGTTAGTCATGTGTCGCATCCCTAATGGGGAAAGTGATTGTCTTCGACAACACTCATGCAAGATCTCAAGATCCATAAGCCTTAGAAAAATAAAATAATGAAATAAAAGAGAAAATGCGGGAGCCTCTTGTGGTCATAAAACTCATGTGATTCCACAGAATGGTCTCACAAGACCCCTTGAAAAGTCGATTTGATCTCACAAAGGCCCCATAGAAAGCCACCCTTGTTGCTTGTAATATCCTGGATAAGGCATCGAAGATCACATGAAAGCCTTTCAGCATGCATCCTAATCTCACAAAAGTCCTTAGAAATGTTGGTATGACAATATGAAATTCCATTAATATGTTAGCATGGTTAAATAAGACCTCATTAATTGGATATAATCCAATAAATGAGGTGTTCATGGGATGGTCTTGCGGACACTGAAAATCATACAATGCCCCCAAAATGACCTATGGTAGGACCTCTCAAACACGCATGATGCCAAACCTCTCCACTTACTCTAGCCTATATTTTATCAATATGTGTCACACAAAGTGGTGAATAAATAGAGTGGAAATGCCTATAAATCCCCCACTTCATCATGAAAAAGTACTTTATGCACATATGGGTGAACTCTTCGAACCTCTCACCAGCACACCTAAGAACGAGAGCATATTTCTCAAAGTGGTTGATCTCATGATAGAGAAAGTTTCCCATTAGGTAAGATCTAGGGAACAGTTGAAGCAATCATGAAGCAAGTCCAAACGCTTTGCGTGATCACTCATAGATCCTATGGAGGAAAACTAGCATGTTACATTAAGGACATCCCACATATTTTCTAAAACACATGAGACTTAAAACAAGGTAACATTGAACAAATCTAAGGCATATGAAATAAAAGGCTAGAACAAAGACTAAAATACAGGATACTTATTCAAAGAACATGTACCTTGATCCTCATACACTTCATATGAACCACCTGGGTCATGAGACAGCACCAGGACAAGTTTTCCAGGTCACATGATGCTTCTTTGGTATACTATTTGGATCATGTGAAGTCTCATAGACATGTCAGAGTAGGTCACATGGCACCCCCCAGGTATTCCACCCAAGTCTCGCGAAACCCTTCGGACTCACCATCTAGGCCTCACAATGTCCTCTAGACATGTCACCTAGATCATATGGTGACATCAATACATGTTAGATAAGTCTCATGATGGCTCTAGGTAATTTCAACTAGATCTCGTGACATCCTCCAGACAAGCCAACCAGACTTTTCAATTTCCTCTAGGCATGTCAGATGGCTCTTTAGATGTCCTCTAGATAAGTTAGTTGGCTCTCACGATGACACCTAGACAAGTCTTCCAAGACATACGACATCCTCCAAGACATTTCACACTGAATCTCGCAATAAAATTCAAGTGTGTCAACCAACTTTAGAGATTAAACCACAGAAATTAAGATGGATCATGTGCCTCCCTCTAATTATGTCAATTGGTATAATGCGATGGATTCCAGGACAAGTCGTCTGGGTCTTGTGATGTCCACCATACAAGTAAGCCTTGATCATGTGACAACCTTTAGAAATACCATCCAAGTTATGTGATGTCACTTGTACAAGTCAACTAGATCATGTGATTGTATTTGTATATGTCATGCGGACATCCTCTGACATTTTAAGAAAACAATCAAGTCATGTTGAGTGTAAAATCAATGCATGATAGGAAAACAAGTAGGCCAGGTCAATTAGGTATCCTAGGAATTTATAAACTTGTCCATCCTCAGTATGTAATCCCTAATTAGAAGGGAAATTCTAGTGTGTTATCCCTAACCAATTGAACTATAATGACTCTAATCCCTACTATAACCAAGATATATAGAATGCCTTCCTAAGGCCCGAGCTCTATATTAAACATCCAAAGGGTAGTCTTAGCACATAATTCCTACATCCAAAATCAATGAGATTGATTATTTTTTGTACCTTGTTTCTCACATTGACCATATCTCATGTGGTCTTAGGGGGTCACAATTATCATATCATTCATGTGACAAGTCTCTATTAGTATAAGGGAAACCTCAGGGTGTAATCTTCAATCAAAAACATAATAAGATATGTCCCGCATATAAGGTAAACCTCAATGTGTAAACCATGATCAGTGGAATAATATTATATGTCCCACATATAAGGTCAAACTCAATTTGTAAGCCTCGATAAGTGGCGTAATATGATGTGTATAGCATATATGGGAAAGGTTAGTGTGTAATAATTGACCAATTGAACTCTAAGGACTTTGATTCATACCATAACTAGGATACATAGGGCACATTCCTAAGGCCCAATCCCAAAATAAAATGAGAATACACTTTAGTGTAAGTCTATCCATGTCTCCAATATTTCAACCATAAGGACCCAATAATTCCCATGGTTCGATCCTCTTTCCTCATCCACCAACATATTGAGAACTTATTGAACTACGAGGACTTTGATTCCTTCTATGACCAGGATACATAGGATTATTTCCTAAGGCTTGATCCCAAACTCAAATGGGTACTCACTTTGGTATAAGTCCCCTCATGTTTTTGAAATTTCAACCATCGAGACCTGATCATTCCCCTGGGATAATCATTCTACCTCATCCATCAGCTGACTGACAAGCCAATTGAACTATGATTACTCTAATTCCAATGATGAACAAGATACATAGAATACCTTCCTAATGCATGATATCCATATTAAACATCCTAAGGGTTTTCCCAATATATAAGCCCCACATCCATATGTAGTGATACTGATTAATTGTTATCCCTTGTTTCTCACACCAATCATAGATCACAGGGGATTAGGGAGTTTCAATGGTCATTTCATTCGCATTATGAATATCTACCATCCAGGGAAATCTCAGTATGTAATCCCTAATTAATGGTATGATATAAACATCCCTTATATAATGGAATCTACCTTGGGGTTAGTCCCATGGGTGTAAAAAATTTACGATAACTCTAATTCCTGCTATAACCAGGATACATAGGACGTATCCTCAAGACTTGAGCCCAAATATTTGGTGCCTAAGTTCTTGAACATGTGTCCTTTCCATGTGATGTTAAAATGCATGGGTTTAATGAAATATGTGGATTTTTCTTGTTATAATAAACAAGATACATAGGATGCCTCATAATGGCTCAATCCCCTCCTCAGAATATTAACTGCCTCCCTACATGATAGAAAATTTCAATGTTCTTGGTTATGTAGCTTCATTATATTAATTAGCTATTCATTTCTGTGAAATGGATAAAGAACCTCGTATACATACAGATGGATTCAATAATGATATCCCCTTCTTCTTATTTACATAAAAGGGGTTAACCTATGATCATTTTGTAAGGGTAGCCCATCCCATATTGGGGTTATAAAGAGATTCTCGAACATATCTTAAATCTATAAGAGAGTCCCATAGTAGGCAATAGTTCTCCCCAAAAGGGTATGATGAGCCCAACCTCCCATCCTATCGACCAATGTGAGTTTCTAAGATTCATTGGGTCTGAAACCCAAACTAACCACCTACCTTTTGATAGTAGTTTTGTACCCAGTTACTAGAAGTGAGGATTTGATTCCATTAGTGAGGACACTATACCCAAAATATCATGTCATAGGATCAATAATCAATAATAAAAATTATAATAAATAATCATAGTAAACATGCAGAAAAGTAAATATGACATACATTTAATACAAATAAAGAATCTCCCATAAGTGGAAATAATGTTCAAAATAAATAAATAAAATAAAGTAGATAAATAAATATTGTATCCTTTAGAGTCCATCCTGGTATTCTACTAGCTATACACTCCTCTGTTTAGTTATCCACCACAGGGTCCTTACCCTTCGCCAGATCCATCTTGTAATCTACAAGTGCATTAAAATTCCTGAGTAGGGTGTGAGTACGAGACTCAGTAGGACACCACCAATGCATCCTTAACCTGATGTTCTCAAGTATAAAAGTGTATTCCATAATAAAATAAATGTGTAATAATCATCGTAACACACAATCCAAAGCTGAGTGGTCGTGCTCTAACCAAGCTGCCACAAACCCCTGGTTGTACCTGCTTCGGATTGATGCCGGAAAATGTATTGTATGTCGATAAGTATCCAAAACCATCCACAACACTGTTGGCGGGTCACTCGGAATACAAAAGGCATCGAGTGAAAACAACCTACCCAGAATCCACAAGGCATCAGGTAATACTCATAATCCATGAGGCATCGAGTATCTGTAACCTACCCAAAATCCACAAGGCATCGGGTAACACTCAGAATCCACAAGGCATTAACCGTTGGTCATATACTCGGAATCCAAAAGGAATCAAGTATATGTCAGGTTACTAGGTTATCATGTTGCACCTCCATCTTAACCACACATCATTAACGCACCCCACAAGGAGTAATCATACCACAACGACCACCTATCAAGTATACGTGTACCAGTCCTCCAAAGGAAAACATGACAAGTTGTATGATGATAACAACCACAACACAAATCATGAGAAATATAGAATCGTCATATACATAAACATGTGAATTAAACATAATCATGGAATCAATCTATCACATCAATCTCATGGAATCAAATCATATCATATCATGGGATACACACACATAGCATATCGTCATAAGTAAGGTAGAACATAAATACATGTGATCAACATCGAACATGAATAATAAGATACAAATTACTTATGGAAACAAGTGTCACATAATATTCTCAGAGATACGCACACACACATGCGATCATAATCTAGCACGGTCATTGTAGGGTCCTAAAAATTCAGCCAAGAGAATAAAATACCCCCACAATCACTTTGCAGAAGGAAGAAAGTACTCCTAAAATTATATCAAGGTGAATATACTCAAATTGAGTTTCAAATTTCAGGAGAAACTTGAAGGAATTAAATTTTTCAAAGAATTTCAAGTGGCCTATGTAACATAACTAGGAAGGGTTTGCGGACTGCCTAGATTGTGAACCACCAGGTACGCGGAACGATTTGCAAACTGTTGGCCTGTAGAGCAATGTCCAGTGAACACTGTGGACCACGAACCACGTCACCGGAGGACTCATGCACGTGAAGGCCATCTATGTACCATCCTGAAAACTCATTAGTTCATGTACGATGCAAACGGGTAGGATTCTGCAAACCACGATCGCGAACTATATCCTTTGTAAACCTTGGTTGACCGAGTCTTCTGCAGGTCAGGATATCTCCTCATGGGCCTCCGCAAATGGTGCCACATGCCCATAGATATGATTACCTCGATGCTCTATAAAAGGAGAACATAATGAATTGAGAAAGTACATATTAAGAAATCTTGAAGGGGACTTAGAGGCTAGAAGAAAGATCTCAAAGAAGATTCCAACTTTAGTATTGATTCATCGACGAAGCCCGAATTGCGAACAACGCTCTCTGTAGGTACATCCTGTCGCGAACAATAAAACGGGGGAACTTAATAATAAAAAGAGAACCATGAACCTAAATGGTGAAATCAGGAACCACATACTTCTCACGAATGAACTTCCCAAGAATGATAATCCCCTGGACCCTCCTTCAATATGGTGCTCTGCATAGTGTACCGCTACGCAGACTGAACCCAGCGCCGTGTACTACATCAGTACATGGATGGAACACAAAGAGGCATGATGGGATACATACCACTTTGGTACACAGTGTTCTATACCCATTCCCACGTACTGCATCAGTATGTGGATGGCCCCTCTTCCCATATACTACTAGGGTATGTGGAGCTTCCCCCATCCCGCATAAGAAACCAGTATGCGGAATGGGGTGTTTTCAGGTATTATTTCCTCCAGTTACAACCTCACCCCTCTATTATCATTTATTCCTTCATAGTCCCTCTGCAAACTAGTCCTCTGGAATCAGGCCAAATCCTCCTCCAAATCCATTTAACTCCTATGATCAGATAATCAAGTGCATCAGTGCACCCATTTGAGTCTACACACCCAAGGTAATTAGAGTTACGAAGGCTCTCCCCAAAATGGTTCGGGCTTCAGGAATTTATGTGGGTCTACATTCCCATGGTAACCCAGAGTCCAAACTTGGGATGCCGATGTGAGCCTCCTCATTCTAGGGTTTAAGGGTGGTCACTTTATTTTCAATTCAATGAGGAATAGTGATCAATTGAAGGAGATATGTTTGCTTCTCCTTTGATGAGGAAGAAACTCCTCTCCTTTCCCAGAACGTGTTTCGGGGCCCTCCCACTAAGGTAAGTCCCCAATATTCTAAGGCCGAGTCACATGACCTTTAATGTTATCTCACATTGAAAGGTTAATCACTCCACTCCCTCACCCACGGTCACCCCAACCTCATCCGACACAGGCTCTCCCTCTCCCACCAATAGGAGAGAAAGCATGTTGTTGGTTGGATATCTCGCATCCTCTTGTTTCTCACACTGATCATGACTTAAGTTGTCTTAGAGGTTTGTAAAAATTACAACATCCACAAAATTCTGAACTATGGGAAATTTTATTCCTGGATAAATTAGGATACATAGGATTCCTACCAGAAGGCCTGATGTCAAAAGGGTGACCATCCAAAAGGGGCCACCCAATCATGCCTATCAAATGGGAAGCTTCTATGCATAAGCCCCAGCAATTTTGAACTTCGAGAACTCTGATTCCTGACTAAATCATGATACTTAGGATGCCTACAAGAAATCCTAATCTCAAAAGTGTACCCATCCAAAAGGTTCCACCCAATCATGTCTACCAAATGGGCAGCTTCCATGCGTACACCCCACATAATTTTGAACTACGTGGGTTCTGATTCCTCTCCTGAGGATACGTAAGAAACCCATATTATGGGCCCAATCCCAACATCAATTCACCTTCCATACCCCCTGGATGACGATAAACTTCAAAGTGCCTTATTGTATGGATCAAGTCAGTAGTACCTCCATAGCATCAAATATATGCATGTATACGATGATCCTGTAAATTAGGGGTATCCCGTGGATACACTCTTAGAGAATGAACCAAGGATTAAAGAACATATGAACATGACTTAAATCTATAATAGAGTCCTAGAAAAGGAAATAATCCTCCCCCAAAAGGGTATAATGAGCCTGACTTCCCATCCTCTTGACTAATGGAGTTCTCAAGTGTTGTTGTCTGAATCCTAAATCAACAAGCACCTGCCTTTGGAAAGCAGGTCCATGAATCATGGATACTAGGGTCGTTGGGTGTTTCTGTCTCCACAAATAAACCCTTTGGAGACCATTCAAGGAAGTTATATCCGAGGAGGACCAATTTCACAAGTACTTGACCCCACACAATCACCTGTTGGGACCGACTGTCTGTAGAATCTCCTTTGTAATGTGAAAGGGGTTAATTGACCAACCCCAGCAAGGTTAATACAACCTTATTTTAAAGGATAATGATGCAGAATGGGTTGAAACAAAAGAAATGGTGAATTTTATAGGAAACTGTCTCCATAAAAAGGGACGAGTGATGATACTCGTCAGACTATTTCACCATCACCTGAAGCACGCCACCTTGGAGGTGAAATAAAAATGGTGAACCTGACGTGAATCCTTATCCAAGGTGGTGGTTCTACCCCAATGATAATAGAAAAAAGATGTTTCAAATCAAACCATTTTTTCCACCCCTGTGCGTGCTAAGTGAGCCAACTCATAGGCGGAACAAAAATGGTGAACCCGACATGAATCCTTAACCAAGGTGGTGATATTACCCCACTCAAGACCCTTC
Organism: Viscum album; assembly: GCA_963277665.1. NCBI lineage: Eukaryota > Viridiplantae > Streptophyta > Magnoliopsida > Santalales > Viscaceae > Viscum > Viscum album. The sequence continues at coordinate 560,533,610 of OY728141.1, forward strand.
ACCCCACAATAAAAAGAATAGGGGAAGGGGGCCAATCTGAATTCCCAAATATGCATATGTTTAAAAGAATTATACTTTGACGAGGTCTTGTGGTCTGCATGTCATATATGTATATTGCAGGTCCCCGCAAAGTAACCTTCGATCCAAATGAAATCCTGACGAACAAGGTAGACACATGCGTCAGCGATCCTGCAGGAGGTCGGGGCCCCAATGAAAGAAGGACCCCCCTCACCTACCCAGTGTTTTCAACATTGGGTATCTGACATGCTGATCAAATAGTACCACCAAAAGGGTACTCTCTCCATGATGAAGGCTGCGAGACAATCCCTCCAGTCTGCAAAGGTCCGCCAGCCGCATTTTCAGTCACAACCAGCACCCCAGCACAAAGAGACCCCAGTGGTGGTATCAAACCATCTCGGGAGCCTATCCATAGAATGTGATAATGAGTACCTCCATTATCTTAGGGAGTAAGATGAAGTCGATGCTGAAAATTTCATCTCAACTACATAGGGTTCCTACTCACGGGCCCCCGCTAGAGAACATTTTCACTGACATCGAATGACCAAACCTCCTCCCGCCGAAGAGGACCTTATGCTTAGGGAACCTGATAAAGTCCAAGAGACTCGGGCCCCTTAGGCTGACCATCAAGGGTGTCAAATACATAATCAGGAACACACTATCACCCTGTTTTCTGAGGAGAAACTTCGACACACTAATGCAGTGGCATTCAACGGGCAGACATACGACTCTGCCCCCTCTAACCAATCCCACCACAGAAATAGAGTGAAAAAATACAAGCACACACACATTCCTTCTAGTGCTTGTCGATCCCACCATGCAGATAGAGTGGAAAACTACAGGCAGATGCAGATATTTTTCAGTGCATATCAAGCTCATCAATCAAATAGGGGGGAAACCAGCTACATGTGGGCACAAATATTTGTTGACGCCTTTCAAACTTTCCATCTAAATAGGGAAGCAACTAGCTACATGCAGACACAAGTACCTGTTGATACGTATCAAACCTGCCATCCAAATAGGGTGGCAAGAAAATATGAGCAGATTCAAATTCCTACAGATGAATACAAATCCCATGAGACAAATATAGTGGAAAGAGAGCATATGAAAATCCCCACTTGTGAATATAAAGACCACCAGTAAAATAATATGGCAACTGGAGAAGACAACTGGTGGAAGAATCATTCCTCTATCCCAGTACAGGAGAACTGCCAGTATTTAGTGGCAACTCATGGAGGACTGGAGCAGGCACAAACTCCTACTCTGACATTGGAATGGGCCTTTATACCCGTTCCATCGAAAGATGTATATCATCACATCCTGGAAATGATGGAAGATCAGATTTCGATCCTAGAACATATCATCTAAACATGCCAAGACATTATTACATCGGCGGAAAAGGTGAGAAATCGGGCCCATAACCTGGTTTCCTCAAACAGAATGAATTACTCACAAAATGAGTTAGTCACTCTGGAGAAGTTATGCATCCTTGATCTAATCCAAGAGGGTCGATGGCAATATCCCGTGAAATACAGACAACCAGATCAGGAAAAAATACTCATTCCAACAGGGGGATGTCGTTCCAACGTGGTGGCCACTTCGAGGTAGGTATATATCTCTTCCAAAACTCAAGATGTTTTTCGGCGTATCCTGACGGCATCATGGGACTAAACAAGATAGGTACTCATATATGAAGTTCATTACCAACAGCAAATGGCACTGGTTTCCCACAAGAGAGCGCTCAAAAATGAAACTCACCAAAGGAAATTGGAAAATGAAAAGCATATACATAACCCTGCTCTACTGGAAGATGGGGTTCTTGATGCCCTAAAAAATATATAAATAAAGTATCAAGATCATTTTAGTCCATTACGAAATTATGGAAGTGGCAGTATTAGTTGCGAAAGCCCTCCCAACAATGTCACTACCAGCAGCTCTGAAGGTCCTCCCCTGAGCACCCATATGGGCTCACTCCATGGGCCAGGAATGATCGATCACGAGAGCCTATCTCCTGATGCGGGTTAGGCTATCCCTCCCCTCTACCTAAAGATTAGAAATCAAAAAGGTCCTCACCTTACTATCATCCACCCTGATGGTCCTCCCCAGGGTATACGCTGTAGATATGTTTCTCCATGCAGTTGGACATCGAGTCATGATAGCAGTCCTCACCATGATGACAGTCATTGTGAAGGCCCTCCCCGAAATGGAAATTTCTATGAAGTGTAACACCCCAAGGTTTTGAAAATAAATATAGAATTCAATTTTATAATCTATCCATTAAACACAACTTTGTCTCTTCTATGTTTTGAATTTCGAAAAATGGTCATCTAGAGTTGTGTTCAGTAAGTCATTTGGAGTCTGATAGAACAAACTTGATTTTTGGTGAATAGTAACACACCCATATGAATAGTAATATGAATATTAATATGACCATTATGAATAGTAAATAATAAAATTATTTTATTTTCTTAATTCAATAAGATAATGAGATCTTAATTAGTTTTTCAATGAGAAATAAAATTAATTTTACTTTAAGATTGTTATTTTTCAAATTAACTATGACCTTATTTAAAAATTGAATTAATAATATTTAGAAAATTATTTTAGAAAAAAGGATTTCACTTTTGAATTATACACTACAAAAAATGGTTAGGGTGAATTTTGGGAATTTTTCTGAAACAGTTGATTTTTCAGTGAATGGTAAAAAATACAGTTTTTAGTTTCGGTGTGTTAATGACATCATTAATGATGTAATAATGATGTCATAAATTTGGTAGACTTTTTTATAGTTAAATAATATGTGAGGTGTCCCAAGTGGCTTTAACAATGGGCAAATACCATGGGAAAGCCCATGGTTTTGCAAATACCACCCATGAGGTGTCCCTTGGAAATTATTAAAATAATCCCTCACTTTTCCTATAAATACCAACTTTTCCCTTCATTGAATTCATTCCCAATTCTCACTCAACAAAGTTTTGGCCTCCTTAACTCCATATTAGTCATCCCAATGTTTCCTCAATCCCCCAAGGTCCCAACCTTCAAGTTCTAAGGGTTATTCTACAAGGTAAGAAAATTCTCAATTTCTTTCTTTTTCCTTTAAAGTTCTCTTTTATGTGGTATATCTTTCAAGTTTCCATACCATGTTCTTATTTTTATTCTTATTCTTGATCTAATCTATATTATGATTCATTTCTGGGTATTTTACCTTTGTCCCCTCTCTTTTTAATATTTTCTAAAACCATATTGCATAGCCATTAGGCTGCTGAATTTTTGTAAGCGATTTCAAAATTATTCGTTTATTTTGAGTTAATTATTTATTATTTATTCATATCTTCTTACCCAAGAGGAATTAAATCTAAATAATCTTTTATATTCTGTATTTTCTCATGTTCATGAGAAATTCATCATCAATCTTCTTCTTTTCCCCCACATGTTCAAGGAATTAAAAACAGTGTCAGTGATGTATCGAATTACCGACATCGTAGATGATGTAATCTTAATTTTCATTAATTATTTCACGTCTAGTCATGAAACCATTTATATGGTTGAACCAGGTTATAATATATGTGTTAGGACTCACCCATGGTTCTGAAATTATTTTTTACTCATGGTTATAATTTATAAGACAAAATGAGGTTGTTATTATCAAAGAACCATTAAAACGATCTAAACAAACATCATTAATGTTTTAACTAACGAATCATCATCATGGTATATAACCCAAAATCATTATAATATCATTTATATCTCCATAATTTAATTAATAAGATTTATTAACAACTCTGGATTTTTGACCATGTTTCAAATGAACTTCCATTCATGGAAACAAGTAAACGAACCATGAAAACCAAGGAAGAAAATGCTTCCAAAACATGAAAATTGAACCAATTGAACCCATATAAAGGGACATTAATGAACCTAATAAGGTTATACTAAATCAATTACATGTATAGGAGGTTCTGGAAATATTAATTAATGAATCTAAATTTGATTATTCATGTCATTAAAACAAACGAAGAACACACTCGAGCATAAGGTAAGGGGTTTCTCATCTCACTTTCATTTCTGTGAGATTTTCATTGTTTGACACTTATTTCATATATGTGGTATATGTGTACTTAAATTTGATATAAAATAACATGGTTCTATTTATATTTATGTTATTAAATGATTAATTTGATGTTCATTACGTTCTGGTCATATGATTCGACTGATTACATTGTGGTAAGGGACTTTGTCTCAACTACCTTTTCGTTGTGACTAACTTTGTATTGTGAACCTAATAATACTTATGTGGTGTACCTACTACCCATTTGATATCACTTTTTATTTGAAATTATATTTATATTAAATGTCCATAATCTCATCTCATGGATACATTTGTTGTCTAAACCGTATACCATATTACATACGGTGTTTATTTGGAAAATTATTTTAATTATGGAAATATTGATGAATGTGTATACTCTACTCTATACAGATATTGAAAAGGCTTATTTATCTTGTATAAAATCAATTTATAAATTATTATTTGGACATGAAGTGGTGGTTGGGGCCCGCTATATCCCCTCGATGCATCGGTAGGTCTCATGAGACAAAACAGTTTGGCAACAAACCCTTCGAGTTTGTTTCCAAAAATCAGATGGGTTTCTACCCACAGAACTAAACCGTTTTTACAATATTATGGTTTTATGTGCCAGATACATGACATATAGTTAATAATCATTCTCTTTATTCATTATCAGTTATTATTATTTTCCATGATATTTTCACTATGACAAAATCTATGGATGTAGTTTTTTTTAGTTTATTAATGGAATTAGTTATTCATTTATTCACTATGCCATTTTGATTATGTCAGATTGTTTGTGAATCACTTATTATTATACTCATGCTTCCTCTATTTGTAACCCTTACTGATCATTTGAGCTCACCCCTTTCATTTTCTACCTTCAACAGATGATGAATTGAAGATCTTTTTTTGAGTTCCTTGGGATGTCGTTTTTAGTTTTTGTTATGTATTGTATTTTGTAAACTTATCCAATGTAATTTGAGTAAAATCTAGGTATCTGGTTTCTTCAAAACTGCTAAACTAATCGTTCCTTCAGGATTTTAATTCCTTCTAACCATGCCAATATCACAAGTAATTCACCGGCTCCAGCCTAGAGGGGTCGGGGGTGTTACAGTTGGTATCAAAGGAAGTTTAGTAGAAAACTTGGAAACTAGAGTAGGAAATGTATAGTAGGGAACAAAGCCCTAAGGTAGTATCTAAATATTAACATACAAGAATGTCCTATTATTTTGGTAAGGGATAGATTATGTGGATATTTTAAGCAATACACCCCTATCTGGATATGAGCAGGTAGAGGCGGCTCTGGCGTAGATGTATCTAGGGGTAAAACCCGAAAACACTGCTTTGACCTAGACTCAAACGGGAACTGGTTCATGACAACGGGCCTTACTGCACTCTTGGTTATAACACTCCTGGGGGTATATGCTTAGGATAATTCATGTTTTCTTTACAAGCCATTATGAAGGAGTTAATGTAATTTTTTCCTTAGAGGAACCATGTTTATAAGATTAGCTATGAATAGAATTTCAATCTATGTTTAGTGCTTTTCTATTTGAGATTCATAAACTAATATAGTGTATCCCATTATTTATAAATGTTGTCTAATGGAAGAAGGGGAATCAATACTCGTGGGCAAGGTAGGGATCTCCCTACTGAGAAATTCAACACAGTCAACGTTAGAGCAGATCAAATCATGACCATATTGGGACAACTTACTCAAGTTGTAATGAATAACCATTCAACACCTGTGTTGGATCGTTTCATGCAGCAGAAGCCCCCATATTTCAATGGTACTACTAATCCAATGGTTTCTAAGCAATGGATCAAGTCCCATGAAAAGATATTCATGGAATTAAGATGCAATGAAAATGAAAAGGTAGTATTGGTAGTATATTGTCTCAAGGGCGACGTTGATCAATGGTGGTCCTTGATTCAAAATACCACATAGGAAGAAGAGATAGAGTATATTTAATGGAGGAATTTTAAGGAAATATTCTACGAAAAATATTTCCCTCATGAGCAACAAACTGAAATGAAGAGGAAATTCCTTGGCTTGAAACAAAGGGAAGAAGACAGTGTTGCAGAGTATGAGACTACCTTCAAAAGGCTATCCAGATATTCCATGGATTAAATTCATGACTCAAAGGACAAGATTGATCATTTCTTTGAAGGTCATAAGCCAAGTCTTCGAAGGGAACCGGCTTCTCAATCATTTTCATCATATGATGAAATTGTATCAAGTGCCATCAAAACAGAGAAGGAATTTACTAGATCAAATTTTTTCAAAGGAAACCAAGATAAGAAGCAGCATTCTGATAATAAAGGAAAAGGAGAAGTGCCAAAGAAGAGCAAGGGAATGAATAGTTTCCAATTATTTGATAATTGTGGAAAGAATCATCCTAGGAAATGCTTGAAAGGTATGGGAGTCTGCTATAACTGTGGAGAAAAGGGCCATACATTTAATACAAATAAAGAATCTCCCATAAGTGGAAATAATGTTCAAAATAAATAAATAAAATAAAGTAGATAAATAAATATTGTATCCTTTAGAGTCCATCTTGGTATTCTACTAGCTATACACTCCTCTGTTTAGTTATCCACCACAGGGTCCTTACCCTTCGCCAGATCCATCTTGTAATCTACAAGTGCATTAAAATTCCTGAGTAGGGTGTGAGTACGAGACTCAGTAGGACACCACCAATGCATCCTTAACCTGATGTTCTCAAGTATAAAAGTGTATTCCATAATAAAATAAATGTGTAATAATCATCGTAACACACAATCCAAAGCTGAGTGGTCGTGCTCTAACCAAGCTGCCACAAACCCCTGGTTGTACCTGCTTCGGATTGATGCCGGAAAATGTATTCTATGTCGATAAGTATCCAAAACCATCCACAACACTGTTGGCGGGTCACTCGGAATACAAAAGGCATCGAGTGAAAACAACCTACCCAGAATCCACAAGGCATCAGGTAATACTCATAATCCATGAGGCATCGAGTATCTGTAACCTACCCAAAATCCACAAGGCATCGGGTAACACTCAGAATTCACAAGGCATTAACCGTTGGTCATATACTCGGAATCCAAAAGGAATCAAGTATATGTCAGGTTACTAGGTTATCATGTTGCACCTCCATCTTAACCACACATCATTAACGCACCCCACAAGGAGTAATCATACCACAACGACCACCTATCAAGTATACGTGTACCAGTCCTCCAAAGGAAAACATGACAAGTCGTATCATAATAACAACCACAACACAAATCATGAGAAATATAGAATCATCATATACATAAACATGTGAATTAAACATAATCATGGAATCAATCTATCACATCAATCTCATGGAATCAAATCATATCATATCATGGGATACACACACAAAGCATATCGTCATAAGTAAGGTAGAACATAAATACATGTGATCAACATCGAACATGAATAATAAGATACAAATTACTTATGGAAACAAGTGTCACATAATATTCTCAGAGATACGCACACACACATGCTATCATAATCTAGCACGGTCATTGTAGGGTCCTAAAAATTCTGCCAAGAGAATAAAATACCCCCACAATCACTTTGCAGAAGGAAGAAAGTACTCCTAAAATTATATCAAGGTGAATATACTCAAATTGAGTTTCAAATTTCAGGAGAAACTTGAAGGAATTAAAGTTTTCAAAGAATTTCAAGTGGCCTATGTAACATAACTAGGAAGGGTTTGCGGACTGCCTAGATTGTGAACCACCAGGTACGCGGAACGATTTGCAAACTGTTGGCCTGTAGAGCAATGTCCAGTGAACACTGTGGACCACGAACCATGTCACCGGAGGACTCATGCACGTGAAGGCCATCTATGTACCATCCTGCAAACTCATTAGTTCATGTACGATGCAAACGGGTAGGATTCTGCAAACCACGATCGCGAACTATATCCTTTGTAAACCTTGGTTGACCGAGTCTTCTGCAGGTCAGGATATCTCCTCATGGGCCTCCGCAAATGGTGCCACATGCCCATAGATATGATTATCTCGATGCTCTATAAAAGGAGAACATAATGAATTGATAAAGGAAAGATTAATAAAGCTTGAAGGGGACTTAGAGGCTAGAAGAAAGATCTCAAAGAAGATTCCAACTTTAGTATTGATTCATCGACGAAGCCCGAATTGCGAACAACGCTCTCTGTAGGTACATCCTGTCGCGAACAATAAAACGGGGGAACTTAATAATAAAAAGAGAACCATGAACCTAAATGGTGAAATCAGGAACCACATACTTCTCACGAATGAACTTCCCAAGAATGATAATCCCCTGGACCCTCCTTCAATATGGTGCTCTGCATAGTGTACCGCTACGCAGACTGAACCCAGCGCCGTGTACTACATCAGTACATGGATGGAACACAAAGAGGCATGATGGGATACATACCACTTTGGTACACAGTGTTCTATACCCATGCCCACGTACTGCATCAGTATGTGGATGGCCCCTCTTCCCATATACTACTAGGGTATGTGGAGCTTCCCCCATCCCGCATAAGAAACCAGTATGCGGAATGGGGTGTTTTCGGGTATTATTTCCTCCAGTTACAACCTCACCCCTCTATTATCATTTAGTCCTTCATAGTCCCTCTGCAAACTAGTCCTCTGGAATCAGGCCAAATCCTCCTCCAAATCCATTTAACTCCTATGATCAGATAATCAAGTGCATCAGTGCACCCATTTGAGTCTACACACCCAAGGTAATTAGAGTTACAAAGGCTCTCCCCACAATGGTTCGGGCTTCAGGAATTTATGTGGGTCTACATTCCCATGGTAACCCAGAGTCCAAACTTGGGATGCCGATGTGAGCCTCCTCATTCTAGGGTTTAAGGGTGGTCACTTTATTTTCAATTCAATGAGGAATAGTGATCAATTGAAGGAGTTATGTTTGCTTCTCCTTTGATGAGGAAGAAACTCCTCTCCTTTCCCAGAACGTGTTTCGGGGCCCTCCCACTAAGGTAAGTCCCCAATCTTCTGAGGCTGAGTCACATGACCTTTAATGTTATCTCACATTTAAAGGTTAATCACTCCACTCCCTCACCCATGGTCGCCCCAACCTCATCCGACACAGGCTCTCCCTCTCCCACCAATAGGAGAGAAAGCATGTTGTTGGTTGGATCTCTCGCATCCTCTTGTTTCTCACACTGATCATGACTTAAGTTGTCTTAGAGGTTTGTAAAAATTACAACATCCACAAAATTCTGAACTATGAGAAATTTTATTCCTGGATAAATTAGGATACATAGGATTCCTACCAGAAGGCCTGATGTCAAAAGGGTGACCATCCAAAAGGGGCCACCCAATCATGCCTATCAAATGGGAAGCTTCTATGCATAAGCCCCAGCAATTTTGAACTTCGAGAACTCTGATTCCTGACTAAATCATGATACTTAGGATGCCTACAAGAAATCCTAATCTCAAAAGTGCACCCATCCAAAAGGTTCCACCCAATCATGTCTACCAAATGGGCAGCTTCCATGCGTACACCCCACATAATTTTGAACTACGTGGGTTCTGATTCCTATCCTGAGGATACGTAAGAAACCCATATTATGGGCCCAATCCCAACATCAAGTCACCTTCCATACCCCCTGGATGACGATAAACTTCAAAGTGCCTTATTGTATGGATCAAGTCAGTAGTACCTCCATAGCATCAAATATATGCATGTATACGATGATCCTGTAAATTAGGGGTATCCCGTGGATACACTCTTAGAGAATGAACCAAGGATTAAAGGACATATGAACATGACTTAAATCTATAATAGAGTCCTAGAAAAGGAAATAATCCTCCCCCAAAAGGGTATAATGAGCCTGACTTCCCATCCTCTTGACTAATGGAGTTCTCAAGTGTTGTTGTCTGAATCCTAAATCAACAAGCACCTGCCTTTGGAAAGCAGGTCCATGAATCATGGATACTAGGGTCGTTGGGTGTTTCTGTCTCCACAAATAAACCCTTTGGAGACCATTCAAGGAAGTTATATCCGAGGATGACCAATTTCACAAGTACTTGACCCCACACAATCACCTGTTGGGACCGACTGTCTGTAGAATCTCCTTTGTAATGTGAAAGGGGTGAATTGACCAACCCCAGCAAGGTTAATACAACCTTATTTTAAAGGATAATGATGCAGAATGGGTTGAAACAAAAGAAATGGTGAATTTTATAGGAAACCGTCTCCAGAAAAAGGGACGAGTGATGATACTCGTCAGACTATTTCACCATCACCTGAAGCACGCCACCTTGGAGGTGAAATAAAAATGGTGAACCTGACGTGAATCCTTATCCAAGGTGGTGGTTCTACCCCAATGATAATAGAAAAAAGATGTTTCAAATCAAACCATTTTTTTCACCCATGTGCGTGCTAAGTGAGCCAACTCATAGGCGAAACAAAAATGGTGAACCCGACATGAATCCTTAACCAAGGTGGCGATATTACCCCACTCAAGACCCTTCACCCCACAATAAAAAGAATAGGGGAAGGGGGCCAATCTGAATTCCCAAATATGCATATGTTTAAAATAATTATACTTTTACGAGGTCTTGTGGTCTGCATGTCATATATGTATATTGCAGGTCCCCGCAAAGTAACCTTCGATCCAAATGAAATCCTGACGAACAAGGTAGACACATGCGTCAGCGATCCTGCAGGAGGTCGGGGCCCCAATGAAAGAAGGACCCCCCTCACCTACCCAGTGTTTTCAACATTGGGTATCTGACATGCTGATCAAATAGTACCACCAAAAGGGTACTCTCTCCATGATGAAGGCTGCGAGACAATCCCTCCAGTCTGCAAAGGTCCGCCAGCCGCATTTTCAGTCACAACCAGCACCCCAGCAAAAAGAGACCCCAGTGGTGGTATCAAACCATCTCGGGAGCCTATCCATAGAATGTGATAATGAGTACCTCCATTATCTTAGGGAGGAAGATGAAGTCGATGCTGAAAATTTCATCTCAACTACATAGGGTTCCTACTCACGGGCCCCCGCTAGAGAACATTTCCACTGACATCGAATGACCAAACCTCCTCCCGCCGAAGAGGACCTTATGCTTAGGGAACCTGATAAAGTCCAAGAGACTCGGGCCCCTTAGGCTGACCATCAAGGGTGTCAAATACATAATCAGGAACACACTATCACCCTGTTTCCTGAGGAGAAACTTCGACACACTAATGCAGTGGCATTCAACGGGCATACATACGACTCTGACCCCTCTAACCAATCCCACCACAGAAATAGAGTGAAAAAATACAAGCACACGCACATTCCTTCTAGTGCTTGTCGATCCCACCATGCAGATAGAGTGTAAAACTACAGGCAGATGCAGATATTTTTCAGTGCATATCAAGCTCATCAATCAAATAGGGGGGAAACCAGCTACACGTGGGCACAAATATTTGTTGACGCCTTTCAAACTTTCCATCTAAATAGGGAAGCAACTGGATACATGCAGACACAAGTACCTGTTGATACGTATCAAACCTGCTATCCAAATAGGGTGGCAAGAAAATATGAGCAGATTCAAATTCCTACAGATGAATACAAATCCCATGAGACAAATATAGTGGAAAGAGAGCATATGAAAATCCCCACTTGTGAATATAAAGACCACCAGTAAAATAATATGGCAACTGGAGAAGACAACTGGTGGAAGAATCATTCCTCTATCCCAGTACAGGAGAACTGCCAGTATTTAGTGGCAACTCATGGAGGACTGGAGCAGGCACAAACTCCTACTCTGACATTGGAATGGGCCTTTATACCCGTTCCATCCAAAGATGTATATCAACACATCCTGGAAATGATGGAAGATCAGATTTCGATCCTAGAACATATCATCTAAACATGCCAATACATTATTACATCGGCGGAAAAGGTGAGAAATCGGGCCCATAACCTGGTTTCCTCAAACAGAATGAATTACTCACAAAATGATTTAGTCACTCTGGAGAAGTTATGCATCCTTGATCTAATCCAAGAGGGTCGATGGAAATATCCCGTGAAATACAGACAACCAGATCAGGAAAAAATACTCATTCCAACAGGGGGATGTCGTTCCAACGTGGTGGCCACTTCGAGGCAGGTATATATCTCTTCCAAAACTCAAGATGTTTTTCGGCATATCCTGACGGCATCATGGGACTAAACAAGATAGGTACTCATATATGAAGTTCATTACCAACAGCAAATGGCACTGGTTTCCCACAAGAGAGCGCTCAAAAATGAAACTCACCAAAGGAAATTGGAAAATGAAGAGCATATACATAACCCTGTTGTACTGGAAGATGGGGTTCTTGATGCCCTAAAAAATATATAAATAAAGTATCAAGATCATTTTAGTCCATTACGAAATTATGGAAGTGGCAGTATTAGTTGCGAAAGCCCTCCCAACAATGTCACTACCAGCAGCTCTGAAGGTCCTCCCCTGAGCACCCATATGGGCTCACTCCATGGGCCAGGAATGATCGATCACGAGAGCCTATCTCCTGATGCGGGTTAGGCTATCCCTCCCCTCTACCTAAATATTAGAAATCAAAAAGTTCCTGACCTTACTATCATCCACCTTGATGGTCCTCCCCAGGGTATACGCTGTAGATATGTTTCTCCATGCAGTTGGACATCGAGTCATGATAGCAGTCCTCACCATGATGACAGTCATTGTGAAGGCCCTCCCCGAAATGGAAATTTCTATTAAGTGTAACACCCCAAGGTTTTGAAAATAAATATAGAATTCAATTTTATAATCTATCCATTAAACACAACTTTGTCTCTTCTATTTTTTGAATTTCGAAAAATGGTCATCTAGAGTTGTGTTCAGTAAGTCATTTGGAGTCTGATAGAACAAACTTGATTTTTGGTGAATAGTAACACACCCATATGAATAGTAATATGAATATTAATATGACCATTATGAATAGTAAATAATAAAATTATTTTATATTCTTAAGTCAATAAGATAATGAGATCTTAATTAGTTTTTCAATGAGAAATAAAATTAATTTCACTTTAAGATTGTTATTTTTCAAATTAACTATGACCTTATTTAAAAATTAAATTAATAATATTTAGAAAATTATTTTAGAAAAAATGATTTCACTTTTGAATTATACACTAAAAAAAATGGTTAGGGTGAATTTTTGGGAATTTTTCTGAAACAGTTGATTTTTCAGTGAATAGTAAAAAATACAGTTTTTAGTTTCGGTGTGTTAATGACATCATTAATGATGTAATAATGATGTCATAAATCTGGTCGACTTGTTTATAGTTAAATAATATGTGAGGTGTCCCAAGTGGCTTTAACAATGGGCAAATACCATGGGAAAGCCCATGGTTTTGCAAATACCTCCCATGAGGTGTCCCTTGGAAATTATTAAAATAATCCCTCACTTTTCCTATAAATACCAACTTTTCCCTTCATTGAATTCATTCCCAATTCTCAATCAACAAAGTTTTGGCCTCCTTAACTCCATATTAGTCATCCCAATGTTTCCTCAATCCCCCAAGGTCCCAACCTTCAAGTTCTAAGGGTTATTCTACAAGGTAAGAAAATTCTCAATTTCTTTCTTTTTCCTTTAAAGTTCTCTTTTATGTGGTATATCTTTCAAGTTTCCATACCATGTTCTTATTTTTATTCTTATTCTTGATCTAATATATATTATGATTAATTTCTGGGTATTTTACCTTTGTCCCCTCTCTTTTTAATATTTTCTAAAACCATATTGCGTAGCCATTAGGCTGCTGAATTTTTGTAAGCGATTTCAAAATTATTCGTTTATTTTGAGTTCATTATTTATTATTTATTCATATCTTCTTACCCAAGAGGAATTAAATCTAAATAATCTTTTATATTCTGTATTTTCTCATGTTCATGAGAAATTCATCATCAATATTATTCTTTTCCCCCACATGTTCAAGGAATTAAAAACAGTGTCAGTGATGTATCGAATTACCGACATCGTAGATGATGTAATCTTAATTTTCATTAATTATTTCACGTCTAGTCATGAAAACATTTATATGGTTGAACCAGGTTATAATATATGTGTTAGTACTCACCCATGGTTCTGAAATTATTTTTTACTCATGGTTATAATTTATAAGACAAAATGAGGTTGTTATTATCAAAGAACCATTAAAACGGTCTAAACAAACATCATTAATGTTTTAACTAACGAATCATCATCATGGTATATAACCCAAAATCATTATAATATCATTTATATCTCCATAATTTAATTAATAAGATTTATTAACAATTCTGGATTTTTGACCATGTTTCAAATGAACTTCCATTCATGGAAACAAGTAAACGAACCATGAAAACCAAGGAAGAAAATGCTTCCAAAACATGAAAATTGAACCAATTGAACCCATATAAAGGGACATTAATGAACCTAATAAGGTTATACTAAATAAATTACATGTATAGGAGGTTCTGGAAATATTAATTAATGAATATAAATTTGATTATTCATGTCATTAAAACAAACGAAGAACACACTCGAGCATAAGGTAAGGGGTTTCTCATCTCACTTTCATTTCTGTGAGATTTTCATTGTTTGACACTTATTTCATATATGTGGTATATGTGTACTTAAATTTGATATAAAATAACATGGTTCTATTTATATTTATGTTATTAAATGATTAATTTGATTTTCATTACGTTCTGGTCATATGATTCGACTGATTACATTGTGGTAAGGGACTTTGTCTCAACTACCTTTTCGTTGTGACTAACTTTGTATTGTGCACCTAATAATACTTATGTGGTGTACCTACTACCCATTTGATATCACTTTTTATTTGAAATTATATTTATATTAAATGTCCATAATCTCATCTCATGGATACATTTGTTGTCTAAACTGTATACCATATTACATACGGTGTTTATTTGGAAAATTATTTTAATTATGGAAATATTGATGAATGTGTATACTCTACTCTATACAGATATTGAAAAGGCTTATTTATCTTGTATAAAATCAATGTATAAATTATTATTTGGACATGAAGTGGTGGTTGGGGCCCGCTATATCCCCTCGATGCATCGGTAGGTCTCATGAGACAAAACAGTTTGGCAACAAACCCTTCGAGTTTGTTTCCAAAAATCAGATGGGTTTATACCCACAGAACTAAACCGTTTTTACAATATTATGGTTTTATGTTCCAGATACATGACATATAGTTAATAATCATTCTCTTTATTCATTATCAGTTATTATTATTTTCCATGATATTTTCACTATGACAAAATCTATGGATGTAGTTTTTTTTAGTTTATTAATAGAATTAGTTATTCATTTATTCACTATGCCATTTTGATTATGTCAGATTGTTTGTGAATCACTTATTATTATACTCATGCTTCCTCTATTTGTAACCCTTACTGATCATTTGAGCTCACCCCTTTCATTTTCTACCTTCAACTGATGATGAATTGAAGATATTTTTTTGAGTTCCTTGGGATGTCGTTTTTAGTTTTTGTTATGTATTGTATTTTGTAAACTTATCCAATGTAATTTGAGTAAAATCTAGGTATCTGGTTTCTTCAAAACTGCTAAACTAATCGTTCCTTCAGGATTTTAATTCCTTCTAACCATGCCAATATCACAAGTAATTCACCGGCTCCAGCCTAGAGGGGTCGGGGGTGTTACAGTTGGTATCAAAAGAAGTTTAGTAGAAAACTTGGAAACTAGAGTAGGAAATGTATAGTAGGGAACAAAGCCCTAAGGTAGTATCTAAATATTAACATACAAGAATGTCCTATTATTTTGGTAAGGGATAGATTATGTGGATATTTTAAGCAATACACCCCTATCTGGATATGAGCAGGTAGAGGCGGCTCTGGCGTAGATGTATCTAGGGGTAAAACCCGAAAACACTGCTTTGACCTAGACTCAAACGGGAACTGGTTCATGACAACGGGCCTTACTGCACTCTTGGTTACAACACTCCTGGGGGTATATGCTTAGGATAATTCATGTTTTCTTTACAAGCCATTATGAAGGAGTTAATGTAATTTTTTCCTTAGAGGAACCATGTTTATAAGATTAGCTATGCATAGAATTTCAATCTATGTTTAGTGCTTTTCTATTTGAGATTCATAAACTAATATAGTGTATCCCATTATTTATAAATGTTGTCTAATGGAAGAAGGGGAATCAATACTCGTGGGCAAGGTAGGGATCTCCCTACTGAGAAATTCAACACAGTCAACGTTAGAGCAGATCAAATCATGACCATATTGGGACAACTTACTCAAGTTGTAATGAATAACCATTCAACACCTGTGTTGGATCGTTTCATGCAGCAGAAGCCCCCATATTTCAATGGGACTACTAATCCAATGGTTTCTAAGCAATGGATCAAGTCCCATGAAAAGATATTCATGGAATTAAGATGCAATGAAAATGAAAAGGTAGTATTGGTAGTATATTGTCTCAAGGGAGACGTTGATCAATGGTGGTCCTTGATTCAAAATACCACATAGGAAGAAGAGATAGAGTATATGTAATGGAGGAATTTTAAGGAAATATTCTACGAAAAATATTTCCCTCATGAGCAACAAACTGAAATGAAGAGGAAATTCCTTGGCTTGAAACAAAGGGAAGAAGACAGTGTTGCAGAGTATGAGACTACCTTCAAAAGGCTATCCAGATATTCCATGGATTAAATTCATGACTCAAAGGACAAGATTGATCATTTATTTGAAGGTTATAAGCCAATTCTTCGAAGGGAACTGGCTTCTCAATCATTTTCATCATATGATGAAATTGTATCAAGTGCCATCAAAACAGAGAAGGAATTTACTAGATCAAATTTTTTCAAAGGAAACCAAGATAAGAAGCAGAATTCTGATAATAAAGGAAAAGGAGAAGTGCCAAAGAAGAGCAAGGGAATTAATAGTTTCCAATTATTTGATAATTGTGGAAAGAATCATCCTAGGAAATGCTTGAAAGGTATGGGAGTCTGCTATAACTGTGGAGAAAAGGGCCATAGATCTGATGAATTAAAGGGGAAGAAATAATTCAATGATGTTCAATGCTACAATTGCAGAGAGATGGGACACTATGCAAATGAGTGTCCTAACCGCCAAGGAAACATGCCTTAGAAAAAGCCAAGAGAGCAAGGGAGAGCCTATGCGATTACAACCGCGGAGGTTGAAGTTCCTAGTGACGTGGTGGTAGGTACTTTAATTGTTTCCTCAAACTTAGCCAACACTTTATTTGATTGTAGATAATCGCATTCATTTATATCCTCTCAGTTTACCAAGAAAATTAGATTGTCCAATTTGATTTAAGAAAGGAGTTGTCAGTCAAAACTCTCATGGGATGTATCATTGCAACAAAGGCATGTCGACTAGTCCCCCTCCAAACACCAAAACATTCTTTAGTTGCTAGCCTTATCATCATACCCATGACTGAATTTGATATAATTCTAGATATGTATTTGCTATAAAATTATGATGCGAGGATTTGTTGCAATAAAATGGAAGTTAAAATTTTTGGAAATGGTGTAGAATCCCTTGTCTTTAGGGCAGAAACTTTGCCACCTGATTCTTATCTAGAACCACCCCCAGTAGCTCTATTGAATGAAATACTTGGAGAGGAAGATAAACCAATATCTATGGGAGAGGAAATAAATTTTCAAATTAAATATGTGAACATAGTGAAAGAGTACATTGATGTATTTCTAGAGGATTTACCTGGACATCCTCCAGATCGGGAAGTTTAGTTCTCTATTGATTTAATTCCTGATGCAAGACCTATATCAAAGACTCTATATAGAATGGAAACTGTGGAATTAGTAGAGCTAAAGAAACAACTAGAGGATTTGAGTGAAAAAATATTTATTTAACCTAGTGTTTCTCCGTGGGGATCCCATGTTCTCTTTGTTAAGAAGAAAGATGGATCCATGAGGCTTTGCATTAATTATAGGTAAATCAATACTATTACAATAAAGAATAAGTATCCTTTTCCCTGGATTGATGATTTATTTGACCAACTTTATGGAGCTCAATACTTTTCAAATATTTACCTTCGATCTGGATATCATCAACTGCATGTGAGGAAGGAAGATATTCCAAAGACAGCATTTCGAACTGGGTATGGGCATTATGAGTTTACAGTGATTCCTTTTGGACTGACAAATGAACCCTCTATTTTCATGGATTTAATGAATAGAGTTTTCAAGTAATATCTTGATAACTTTTTTGTGGTATTCATCGATGATATACTGGTATACTTAAAAAGCTATGAAGACCATGAGGATCATTTGTGAACTATTCTGAAAACTCTTAGAAGAAATCAATTATATGGGAAGTTTAGCAAGTGAGAATTCTGGCTTCAGTCAGTTCCTTTTATAGGCCATATCATCTCTAAAGATGGAATCCTAGTTGATCCTACAAATACAAAGGCAATCCAAGAATGGCTCACGCCAACAAACATAACTGAGGTGTGCAGTTTTATTGGCTTATCAAGTTATTATCAGCGTTTCGTGCATAATTTTGCCCGAATGGATAACCCGCTAACGAAGCTCACACGTAAAGGGGTTAAATTTGTTTAGACAAAATATTGTGAAGAATGTTTTGAAGAACTGAAGAGAATATTATTCAATGCTCCTATATTGACTCTACCATCGGGGAATTACGGGTTTGTTATTTATAGTGGTGCTTCAAATAAAGGACTTGGTTGTGTCCTTATGCAAAATGATAGGGTTATTGCTTATGCATCACAATAGCTAAAACTTCATGATAAAAACTATCCTACTCATGATCTTGAGTTAGCTACTATAATATTTTCTTTGAAGATATGGAGACATTATCTCTATGGTGAAAATGTGAGATTTATACTGATCACAAGAGTTTGAAGTATATTTTCTCATATAAAGAACTCAACATGAGGAAAAGGAGATGGGTTGAACTACTCAAGTATTATGATTCCACAATACACTAACACCCGGGGAAGGCAAATAAGGTGGTAGATTCTTTGAGCAGAAAGTATCATGGAGTTTTGAACAAGATGAGAGTTCAAAGGGATCCTATTTTAATGGATCTAGTAAATATGGATATGGGAATAACCATGGAAGGTGAAACATCAATGCTTTTTCAAATGGTTTTCAAACCATCTTTATTAGAAAAGATAAAAATTTCTCAAGCTGATGATGAGGAGTTTCAAAAGAAGATTAAAGCTGTGAATGATGGGAGATTGAGTGACTTTGTATATGAAGATGGAATTTTGAAATTTGGGAAGAGACTTTGTATTCCCAATGTACCTGATCTAAAAAGGGAATTGTTGTATGATTCTCATAGTTCCAATTTCTCTATACACCCTGGTAGAACTAAGATGTATAGAGATTTGAAGTAACATTTTTGGTGGGACAACATGAAGAGGGAGATTGATGATTTTGTGTCAAGATGTATGGTTTATCAACAAGTGAAAGTTGGAAGGAAACATCCTGGAGGAGTATTGCAACCTCTTCCCATACCTTAGTGGAAATGGGATAATATCACGATGGAATTTTTCATGGGAATACCAAAGACTAGTAGAAGGAACGATGCAATATGGGTCATTGTTGATCGTCTTACCAAGTCAGCAAATTTTCTTGCTATAAGAGAAGATATACCACTTGAATGTCTAGTAATACTATATATTAATGAAGTTTTGAGACTTAATGGAGTACCCCTATCGATTTTTTCTGATCGTGATCCACTTTTTACATCAAGATTCTAGAAAAGTATTCAGAAGGCCCTAGATACTGATCTTCGTTTGAGCACTTCCTACCACCCACAAACTGGTGGACAATCAGAACAGACTATTCAAACATTGTAAGACATGTTGAGGTCTTTTTCAATTGATTTTCAAGGCATGTGGGATCAGTATTTACCTCTCGCGGAATTTTCCTACAACAATATCTTCCATTCAAGTATTCAGATGGCACCATATGAAGCATTATATGGGAGGAGATTTCATACACCAACTTTCTGGGATTAAGTTGGTGAAAGAAAACTTGTGGGCTTAGAACTTTTTGAAGAAACAATGAAAAAGGTAAATATTATCCAGAACTATATCAAAATAGATCAAAGTAGTCAAAAGAGCTATACAGATAACTGAAGGGAGGATTTGGAGTTTCAAGAAGGTGATCACGTTTTCTTAAAGGTATCTCCATGGAAGGGTATTATATGATTTGGTAAGAAGGTAAAGTTAAGTCCCAGGTATATTGGACCTTTTGAAATTATGGAACGAATTGGAGCTGTAGCTTACCATTTGGAAATGCCGCCAAGTCTCTCCAAGGTTCACAATGTGTTCCACGTGTCAATGTTAAGAAATTACATGCCAGACCCAACACATGTACTAACTTATGAAGAAGTATAACTTGATCCAGATCTATCTTATTGTGAAGATCCTATCAAGATTCTTGATACTAGAGAACAAGTATTGAGAAATTGGATGACTCGTCTGGTAAAGGTTCTATGGAGGAACCATAAGATGGAGGAAGCAACATGGGAGCTTGAGGAGCTTATGTTAAAGACATACCCGAATCTTTTTAGGTAATATTTTGTGAATTTTGAGGATGAAATTTTTGTAAGGAGGGGAGAATGTAACACCCCAAGGTTTTAAAAATAAATATAGAATGCAATTTTATAATCTATCCATTAAACATAACTTTTCCTCTTCTATGTTTTGAATTTTGAAAAATGGTCATCTAGAGTTGTGTTCAGTAAGTCACTTGGAGTCTGATAAAACAAACTTGATTTTTGGTGAATAGTAACACACCCATATTAATAGTAATATTACCCTTATGAATATTAAATAATATTATTATTTTATTTTCTTAAGGCAATAATATAATGAGATATTAATTAGTTTTTCAATGAGAAATAAAACTAATTGCACTTTAAGATTGTTATTTTTCGAATTAACTATGACCTCATTTAAAAATTAAATTAACAATATTTAGAAAATTATTTTTGAAAAATGGATTTCATTTTTGAATTCTACATGTCAAAAAATGGTTAGGGTGAATTTTGGGAATTTTTTTGAAACAGTTGATTTTTCAGCGAATAGTAAAAAATACAGTTTTTAGTTTCGGTGTGTTAATGACATCATTAATGATGTAATAATAATGTCATAAATCTTGTCGACTTGTGTATAGTTAAATAAGATTTTAGGTGTCCCAAGTGGCTTTAACCATAGGCAAATACCATGGGAAAGCCCATGGTTTTTCAAATACCACCCATGAGGTGTCCCTTGGAAATTATTAAAATAATCGGTCACTTTTCCTATAAATACCAACTCTTTCCTTCATTGAATTCATTCCCAATTCTCACTCAACAAATTTCTGGCCTCATTACCTCCATATTAGTCCTACCAAGATTTCCTCAATCCCCCAAGGTCCCAACCTTCAAGTTCTAAGGGTTATTCTATACGGTAAAAAAATTCTCAATTTCTTTCGTTTTCCTTTCAAGTTCTCTTTTACGTGGTATATCTTTCAAGTTTCCAAACCATGTTCTTATTTTTATTCTTATTATTGATATACTCTATATTATGATTCATTTATGGATAGTTTACTCTTGTCCCCTCTCTTTTTAATATTTTCTAAAACCATGTTGCGTAGCCGTTAGGTTGCCAAATTTTTGTAAGCGATTTCAAAATTATTCTTTTTATTTTGAGTTCTTTATTTATTCTTTCTTCATCTCTTCTTACACAAGAGTAATGAAATATCCTGAATCTTTTATATTCTTGATTTTTTCATGTTCATGAGAAATTCATCATCAGTCTTCTTCTTTTCCCCCACATGTTCAAAGAATCAAAAACATTGTCCGTGATGTATCGAATTACCGACATCGGAGATGATGTAATCTCAATTTCCATTAATTCTTTCAAGTCTGGTCATGAAAACATTTATATGGTTGAAAAAAGTTATAATATATGTTTTATGACTCACCCATGGTTCTGGAATTATTTTGTACTCATGTTTCTAATTTATAAGACAAAATGAGGTTGTTATTATCAAAGAACCATTAAAACGATCTAAACAAACATCATTAATGTTTTAACTAACAAATCATCATCATGGTATATAACCCAAAATCATTATAATATCATTTATATCTCCATAATTTCATTAATAAGATGTATTAACAATTATGGATGTTTAACCATGTTTCAAATGAACTTCCATTCATGGAAACAAGTAAACGAACCATGAAAACCAAGGAAGAAAATGCTTCCAAAAAATGAAAATTGAACCAATTGAACCCATATAAAGGGCCATGAATGAACCTAATAAGGTTATAATAAATCAATTACATGTATAGGAGGTTCTGTAAATATTAATTAATGAATCTAAATTTGATTATTCAGGTCATTAAAACAAACTAAGAACACATTCGAGTATAAGGTAAGGGGTTTCTAATCTCACTTTCATTTCTGTGAGATTTTCATTGTTCGCCACTTATTTCATATATGTGGTATATGTGTACTTACATTTGATATAAAATAACATGATTCTTTTTATATTCATGTTATTAAATGATTCATTTGATGTTCATTACGTTCTGGTCATATGATTCGACTGATTACATTGTGGTAAGGGACTTTGTCTCAACTACCTTTTCGTTGTGACTAACTTTGTATTGTGCACCTAATAATCCTTATGTGGTGTACCTACTGTCCATTTGAGATAAATTTTCATTTGAAATTATATTTATATTAAATATCCATAATCTCATGTCATGGATAGGTTTGTTGTCTAAACCGTATACCATATTACATACGGTGTTTATTTGGAAAGTTATTTTAATTATGGAAATATTTATGAATCTGTATACTCTACTCTATACGGATATTGAAAAGGCTTATTTATGCTGTATCAAATCAATGTATAAATAATTATTTGGACATGAATTTGTGGTTGGGGGCTGCTATAGCCCCTCGATGCATCAGTAGGTCTCACTAGACAAAACAGTTTGGCGACAATCCCTTCGAGTTTGTTTCCAAAAATCAGACGGGTTTCTACCCACAAAACTAAACCGTTTTTACGGTATTATGGTTTCATGTGCCAGATACATGACATCTAGTTAATAAGCATTATCTTTATTCATTATTAGTTATTATTATTTTCCATGATATTTTCACTATGACCAAATCTATGGATGCAGTTTCTTTTTTAGTTTATTAATGGCATTAGTTATTCATTTATTCACTATGCCATTTTGATTATGTCAGATTTTTTGTGAATCACTTATTATTATACTCATGGTTCCTATATTTGTAACCCTTACTGAGAATTTGAGCTCACCCCTTTCATTGTCTACCTTCAACATGTGATGAAGAGAAGATCTTTTTTTGAGTTCCTGGGGATGTCGTTTTTAGTTTTTGTTATGTAGTGTATTTTGTAAACTTATCCAATGTAATTTGAGTAACATCTATGTATCTAGTTTCTTTAAGACTACTAAAATGATTGTTCCTTTTGGATTTTCATTCCTTCTAACCATTCCAATATCATAAGTAATGTACCGGATCTAGCCTAGAGGGGTCGAGGGTGTTACATGAAGGCCCTCCCCATAGTAACGTCAAGCAATGGGAAGGTCCTCCCCTCATTACGGTATATCCTGAAGGCCCTCCCTAGGATTTGAACTGCATAAATTCTCCCTACATCCAGGTATCAAGTCATAATGGTAGTCCTTACCATGATGACGTCATTGCAAAGGCCCTCCCTGCAATGACATTTGTTGTGAAGGCCCTCCCCATAGTAACGTCAAGCAACAGGAAGGTCCTATCCTCATTACAGTACATCCTAAAGGCCCTACCCAAGATGTGCACAGTAGAAATTCTCCCTACATCCTGGTATCAATTCATAATGGTAGTCCTCTCCATGATGACGGTCATTACGAAGGCCCTCCCCGTAATGGCAGTTGCTATGAATTCCCTCCCCATAGTAACTTTAAGCAGCAAGAAGGTCCTCCCATAATTGTAGACCACCCTGAAGATCCTCCCCAGGGTATACATCATAAAGACATTTCCCACAGTTGGGAATTGAGTTTAAATAGTATCCATTTCCATTGCAGCACCAATTACGAAGGTCCTCCCTGAAACCAAAAGACATACTGGCAAGAAGGTCCTCCCCTTTCTGGAACAAATGAAAGAAATCCTTCATATGTTGAGGTTCTAGGAAATATGGAGTCAAACATATTGGTCACTCCATCCATAACGAGTGATATTCTTTCTCAAACAGAGGATGGCCTAGAACCACACTTATCTTATGAGCCAACCCCACACTGTCTGCAAATCAATAAGGCTCCCACCAACCTGGTTTCTTAGAATGAAATTATTAAGAAGTAGTCGAGCTGGGCATATCAAATAGAGGAGCCTCCAGAAGAACAACATTAGGATATATTGCTTGTGAGAAGACAACTAGCTAAGGATAATATACCAATGATGTAATAGCATACGGCCACTTTTCACTTCAACATACCAGGCGATTTGTCTAGGGAATGTATGCATGACATTATCCTTAATATATGGAAAACTCTATGTCAGCTGAAAGAAAAATTCCTAACCTATGAAGGGTATATGGACCATGTCAACGCGTTAGGGGATCTTTTCCATTTAATTGATCTGGAAGACCTCCCATCCGCATGACAACCACAATCATAAAGGTGGAAGAAAAACCTTGAACTGGCTTGCCTCCATGTACTGCATAAGTTGTGTCACCTCATTGGTGATGCCCCAATTGGAGTTCACATTCGAGGATGGGGAGAACATAAAGCTCTAAACTTCACCTCTCATCCCGTCTAACAAACCCCATTGGAAATGACATCTTACAATGTCATCACCCAAAGTTATCAATCAAGTGAAACCCCTACTCAGGAAATATGAGATACTCAACAAAAACTATCCCAAAGTAAGTCTCGAAAGCGTTAGGACTGAAGAGATTAAGCCATCGAAAAAAATCTGAATTGGGAAACAAAGAACATCCAGCAGGCTTCCTGCCTAAGAGAATCCAACTAAAAAGTAGTGTGCATGTCTTCAAAAGACCATAGACTCTGTGAAGGCCCAATGCTATACTCGGCTCACACATGCGTGGGAGTATGAGAAATCAAAAAGGAGGAAATAACTATGGCTACCACTGCAATATGGGAACAACCCCAGCCCATAAGGATGGGGAATTTTTAAATAAAAATGCCCCTATAAGACCAAAAAATCTAGGTCATGATACATCAATGGAGGAATGGGAATAACCCCAACCCGTAGGTATGGGAGAATTATTACCTCAAGTCCCCGTACAAAGGACGTCTTCCTTCCACCGTCTAGGAAGAACGATGGACAGAGGAGTCACTCATTTCAACCCTTCTCATGGTTCTCACCCTTCGAGACAAAAGTGCGTTACGAGGTCATAACAGGTCTCCCTTTAGGTCAATCTTTTCCAAGAAACCCAAAGAATACTGCAAAGTGGAAGGAGAAAGTCCAAAAAAGGACATAGAAAGTATTCCTACCATTCGGCAGCGGGTACATCACCCCCAATGCGGTATGCCTCAGTGAACGTGGTAAAATTCAACCCCGCAGATCTCATAGGAAATGACGCAGAGTGAGAGGATGTGAAGGAATATGGTTCCCTCCCATAGGCATCCCACACCAAGCCTGATGGTGTGAATAGCTGAAACTAGGGAGCGGTCCTAAATCTATGCACCCCCTTAGTTAATATGACATTACCAACCATGAGAAACCCCAATAAGGAGAAGAATAAATCCAAGGTCATCTATGACCCGCCTCCTCCTTCCCCTGATAATGTTTCCCTCACTCTCAAGGAATGGTTTTCCAAGTAGGAGGAAGAAATGAAAGAGATATGGCGAATTAATGTTGAGATGCGTCAAGGGATCTACCTCACCAGATGTGTTCCCCCCGCGGAACGTTAGCAGATGCTTCTAGAAAAGATTCATTTTCCACAAGAACTCATCCCAGAAAAAGAATCCAAGATCAGAGGCTTGTCCAATCTGGCATCGGGACTGGAAACCTACTAAAACTTTTCCTTGGAAAGACATCAAGACTTCCCCCCACTGGGAAGGAAGCCAGAATATATTTAGGTAAACCCACAAATGATACCTCCGGATGGGTATCAACCCCAAATTCTAGCAGCATAGGCATGCCCAGTTTTGGCCACTGCCACACCAGCCTAAGTTCAATCCCGACATGATATGCATCAAGGGATATTAAACATCGTTGAGCAATTAATAGCTTAACTAGAAGCCAGGGAAGGGTGACGCGCTTCGATAAAACCAGAGCACAAAACCTTACCCCAAGTGGGTGAGCAATGTTCCGCCACCACCGAATTTCAGAAACCCCATATTCCTAGTATTCAATGTCTCATGGGACCCGGAACAACACTTAATGCACTACGCCTCTTATTGTGACCCCATGATGGGCACTTCGGAGCAGCAAGAAGTAGTAAAACTCATGTGCTTCATACAAATCCTATAGGGCTCATCTTTTGTATGATATAATAGCCTACCAACTTACTCAATCACAGGCTAGTAGGACCTCCGGTGACAGTTTCTCTTCTAGTTCAGTTCAACACTACCTAAGACAATGGTCAGCAACCTCGTGAACTACAAACAGTGATAGAATGAAAGAGTCTCAGACTTCATTTCTAGTTAGAAAGGCCTGAATTATTCCCCGAACTAACCAGTTCCCCAGGATGAGATGCTCGCCATGTGCATCGATAACCTTCAGGATGAATTGTGAACACTGCTCATCCTGGTGAAGTATCCAAGTGGGTTTAGAGATTTCTCTGTCATTTCCCAAAGGATAGAAGAGTCCTTGAAATGGACTAACCTTAAGTATCGAGTGGCCCCATCAACCCTAGTGAAAAGAATGGGAAAAAATGAAGCGGCTTTTGTCACGCTTAAGCCACCCCTGGAACCATCTCTAGTTGTGAGGCCCCCACCGAACCGTACATGACCCCCTAGAATCCAACAGCCACCCCCACCTCGGTAAGATGAGCGGTGGGGTGCTAAAAGAAATCAGTTTGAAAAATTAAGAAATAAATTTTACTCATTCAGAGATGACTAGGTCTGCATCTATTTCATAGCCGCTATGAATTGCAACTTTCTCCGGCTACCGGAGCCAAAGCGAGCCGATGAAGTGGGTCTCGATGACCATCCAAAATATTGTACCTATCACAAAATAATGGGACATACCATCTTGGAATTATTTGTTTTCAAGGATCTCCTACAAAATATAGTGGATTCTGGGCAAGTCCAGTTGGGCCCTCCACCATAACAAGTTGCATATGTTTTCGCCTTAGACTCAAGAGAGGAAAAGGAATGTAAAATAGTCACTAGTAAAAAGGAAAAAAAGTTTGACACAGGAAATCAAGTCAATCACAACGATGATAATGACTGAAAGACAAGACTCAGCTCACACAGGTATACTACTCATGAAGAGGGGTGGAGATGATAGATGTAGCCTCTAAATCATCTCCCCTGTCAAACCCACATAGGATCCAAGTACAGAAGTCATCGCTACCGAACCCAAGTAGGATCCAAGTACAGTAACCATCACTGCCAAACCAACGTAGGATCCAATTATAGTCGTCATCACTGCCGAACCCACGGAGGATCCAAGTACAATCGTCATTGCTGCCGAACCCACGGAGGATCCAATTACAATCGTCATCGTTGCCTAACCCACGGAAGATCCAAGTACAGTCTTCCTCACTGAAGAACCCACGTAGGATCCAAGTACAGTCGTCATCATCGTCGCAGTCGCAGCATGCTCTAGGGTTCCTGCATATAGCATACTCGATTCTGGGAGATTCCGTTCCACATGTAAAGGGAGGTCGATACATCAACTGTCAAAAATTCCAGAGTTGATGTATCCCGAAGTTCCGCCTCGTCATAGGGGGATAGACCAAACAAAACGTGTCCAAGACACTGAGTATAAGATAACCAATCCATTTTCCAAAAAGTACATGGTGTGTTGGTATGGTTACACATCGTGTCTTCAGACCTCGGGTATTTTCCGTGTACCACGGACCGTGTAAAAGGGTTCTTCGTGTAAAAAGGTAAGTACATGGTGTGTGGTATGGTTACATACCATGTCTGAACATCTGGGTTCGGATCTGTGTACGCTGTCCATGTGCCCGTACACTGGCTCAACCCGTGTTCTCAAACCCGTGTAATTGGTACATGGGTTAGCCGTACCACTGGCCATGTCTGGACGTGTGATAGTGTACATGCTCGTGTACTCCACACCATGTCCGTGTATTCCTAGGTTACACATCGAGTCTTGCGAAGCTATTTCTGCCATTATGCGTAGAGAGTACACGTCGTGCCTCTTGGTCATGTACTTCTGTCCGTGTCCGTGTATTTCCCAAAATACACGCCGAGTCTCGCGTAGGCGCCACCTCCTTGTAGTGTGGCATGTACACGCCGTGTGATAGAGGTCACACGCCGTGTGTTAACCATCTGATGTCTGAAACCCTAGTCGCAGAATGTCTGCACTACATGGCGTGTTCTCCAGGAGTACACGCCGTGTAGTCTGAAATTTTCCAAAAATGACACCTTTGACCAACACGCCTCCCTTGATGCTGGTTCTTCATTCCGATTGTTCGTTCGTCATGAAACTTCAGACTCTAGGTCGCCCCGTTGTCCCGAAGTCGTTTCTGGTGTTTTCGGGCTTCCGATCGGCTCTGAAAACACGTTTTGAATTCTTGCACGAAGAACGGATGAGGAACTGTCCATCCCGTTCTAGTACGAACTGTCACACGCTATCATCATCGCACCTCCTCTAGGTTGTCGTGATGTTGAGTCTTCAAATTTGGGATTGTTGCATCACTTAACGAACTCGTAACTATCCATTTTTCGTCACCCATGAAGAACATGAAGAACCACCAACAATCAAAATATTGGCGGAGGATTCGGACCATGTTAGTTTGGTTTGGTCTCTCCGCATTAGTTCGGTAGTAGACGGTTAAAGAAAAAAATCAAGAAGGAAAGAAGATTCAATCATTGATCCAATCAAAACACGCCCCTACCTCGATAATCAATGTCGTTCGCCGGGCGTCATGGAAGATGGTGGCGTTTCCATTGTCGTCGGTGTGCACCCGAGGAAGAACGATGTTCCCTCTCTTATCAAAAAGGAGAGATAATTAAGGTGTGTCATCATTGGAGAATTACCCGCATCGGTGTCTCCTCTCTTATCATAGAGTAAGAAGAGGATGAGAACCATGTTCGCCGAGTTGTTCTACGATGAAGGGTCGATGTTCTTCGTCGGAGAAGAACTGTCCTTCTTTGAGGATGAATTCTTCAAAAACTCTAGAGTTATCCCCCAATTTCCCTCACACAACAATTTCCAACCCCCAAAATAAAATAAGGCTTCTCCTTATTTTATTTAATCATTCCAAGCATTCCAAAAATACGAATTCAAACACTCGATTAATTAATGGAAGAGTTTCAATTAATTAATTAATGTG
Source organism: Viscum album (assembly GCA_963277665.1). NCBI lineage: Eukaryota > Viridiplantae > Streptophyta > Magnoliopsida > Santalales > Viscaceae > Viscum > Viscum album. The sequence continues at coordinate 560,563,235 of OY728141.1, forward strand.
TGTGTGTTGGCATGCAATAAAGAGGGAGAGAGGGAGAGTTACTTAATTAAAGGGAGTTAACAAGTTTTAAAGGGGGATTTTATGAGAGTTATGGAAATGTGAAGGGTTGGGGCTCATGTGGGCCCCACATCACATTTATCCTCACATGGGTAGTTAGGATGTTAGTGGGTCCCACCCTAACTTCCCCATGTAGGTTATAACCACTTAATATATAAAAATAAAATTGTCCCACAATTTTATGCATCTCTCAATTAATCCACAAAAAAATAAACTTCTTCTCTCGTGCAAACGCATCTTCGGTAAAGGTCCTCTTAATCAATTATCGGCGTTGCGAGTTCATCGGTGCCCTCAGATTTCAATTATGAGAACCAGTTCAAAAGATAGAAAAATCCACTTGTTCGTTCACTGAACATACCCGAGCTAAACTTCGGAAAATTATTCCGAGCACACCAGGCCTCGGAATCAGGTGCCGTCAGAAACTGCATACTCGTAAAATCCCGAATAATTTAAGAAAAAAATTCCTTGAAATTTATGGGTCTTTACAAGGAGCAGTAGGAATAAACCTCCTTCCTAAAGAAGAATCGAGATGTGTTTTCCTGGAATTACATAGAAATGCTAGGCCTCGATCCTGAGTTTTCCACTCATCATCTAGGATAACCAAAAGATCACAGGGGATATAAGCAGGTAGCTAGAAGGACCCAACCAATGCATGCTGCAGAAATAGAGGCTGAAGTTGACAAGATCATCAAAGACAACTTCATACGGGAGTTCCAATATCTGAACTGGCTGGAAAGCATAGTCCCTATCAAAAAGAAGAATGGAAAGATTAGAATATTCATTGACTTTAGGGACCTCAATCAGCATTTCCCAAAAGATGAGTTCTCGGTCCTAATCATAGAATTATGATGCAACAGCTGGATATAAGGCTCTCTCTTTCATGGATGGTTATTCTGGATACAACTAGATATGGATGGAATGAGGATATGAAGAAGCTACTACTTTTAGGTCCCCTCAGTGAGTGTTCTATTATAAAGTGATGCCTTTTGGTCTAAATAATGTCGGCACCACATATTAGTGCACCATGCATCGCATATTCAATCCCTTCTTGGGAAGATTCGTCGAGTGTTATGTCTATGATCTGGTGGTTAAATCACGACATCGCTCAAACCACCTATCCGATATTGAAACTGTCTTCAACAAATTATGACAAAACAGTTTAAAGATGAATCCCCTAAAATGTTCCTTTGGCGTTGCCTCGGGAAAATTCCTCAGCTTCATCGTATTCCATTACAGCATCGAATTCAACCCCATGAATAAAAAATCCATCCTTGGCAAGCCCCCACCTCGAAACCTCACTGAGTTGAGAGGTCTTTAGGGGCACCTTGCCTATATTCGGCGCTTCATAGCCAACTTGACGGGTAAATGTTTACCTTTCACCAGGATCATGAATAAAGGAGTTACGTATAAGTGGGATAATGATTACCAAGAATCATTCAAAAATCTCAAAAGATGTATCCTAATCCCATCAGTGTTGATGCCACCTCTTGAGGGGAGACCTCTCATTTTGTACGTAACCACCCTAGAATGCTCATTAGATGCCTTCCTCACGAAGAAGAATGATGTCAGCAGTGAGAACAACCTCTATTACCTTAGTCAAACAATGATTTATGTTTAAACTCGGTATTTAAAAATTGAAAATAACCACCTGGCCCTAATCTTCATGATTCAGAAACTCAGGCATTACCTACAGCACCATGAGATCCAACAGGTCTCTCACTGCAACCCACTCAAATATATCCTCAACTGTCCCATGCTAAATGAATTCCTATCACGATGGGAGGTCATCCTACAATAGTTTGACATATAGTACGTACCCCAAAAGGCCATAAAAGGCTAGGCGTTAGTAGACTTCCTAGACGATCACCCCTCAGAAGAAATAACACTTTTGGATGCCGAACTTCTGGATGAATAATTGTTTTCCATCCAGGAGGACCCCCAGACATGGGAAATGTACTTCGATGGTGCTTCCCAAATCCCAAGAGGGAAAAGGATGGAGTATCCCAAGATCAAAAAATTGGGGCTGGGAATTATACTTGTATCCCCTGAAAAGACCATCCTGTCTTATTATTTTCTACTTTCAGAAGGGCATACAAATAATAAAGTAGAATATCAATCCCTCATTGAAGTCCTGAAACTAGAACTTCATGTACGATCCAAACACCTAAAAATAAAGGGTGATTCAGAGCTATCCATCAAATAGGTCAGTGGTGACCACGCCATTAAGAAAGAATTATTGGAACCCTTGATAAACCATGTTTGAGAACTGATGGACGAATTACCATCAGAACCAACATTGACTTATGTTCCCCGGTCACAAAATACCCAAGCCCACGCTTTGCAAAATGAATCCATAGCCTTGTCCGATACAGACCAGGATGAAACAGTCATTAACATTTCCCACTACCGAATGGTCTTGCCATTCATCCAGAGCAATATGGATGAAATCAATGAAATTAGTCCCGTTTCTAAGCCTTATGGTCACACCACCATCTGGATGACACCCATTAAAAATTACCTTCGGAAGGGGGAACTCCCACCAGATAGGGCTGGAAGGGAGAAGGTCTGAAGATGGGTAGTCAACTTCATCATGTATAATGGGGTAAACCAAGAAAAGGTTATCTACAAATTAAGTCTTGATGAATTGCTTCTCAGGTTCATTGATGGAGAGGATATTGTTGTCTTCATGAAAGAAGTGAACGTCAGAGCTTGTAGAGTGCATCAATCAGAAACCAATATCTCTCACTAAATTTGAAGGATTGGGTATTGCTAGCCCACTATGTTATAGGATTGTGCCATATTCACCAAGAAGTTCCATTCCTGCCAAGTTCATGCCAATTTCATACACTAACCCCCAGAGTTACTTCATACAGCTAAGTACCCCTTAAGGAATTTGAGGCGAAAACATCGTTAGCTTTGTGAAGGCCAACATCATTACCATATTTTGTGTCCCTCATACAATACTGATAGAAAATGGCACTAACTTCTGCTCTGCTGAGTTGGAAAATCTATACCAGGAGTATGGAATTAAATCCAACAGTTCGCCCCATTACCATGTAGCGGCCAATGGGTAGATAGAGGCTTTCAACAAGACTTTGTCCAACATACTTCAAAAGATGGCAGATAAGGATAACAAATTGTGTCCAGACAAGCTCCTTCATACTTTATGGGATTACCAGACTATGACCCACACTGCCACCTAGGCCACCCCGTACTCACTAGTATACGGGGAAGAGGCAGTCTTGCCTATCAAAATCCAAGTTCCATCACTTTGTGTGGCCATTTTCAGTCAAATTTCCATGGATGAGCAATCCTAAAGATGGTTTGATGAGTTGGATAATCTAAACGAAAAAATTTTGCACACTTTACACCATTTGGAAATCTACCAAAATCGGATTGCATGAGCCTTCAACAAAAAGGTTTTCCTTCAATCTTTCCTTGAAGGATAAATGGTGTTAGTCCTTAGAACCCCGATGATACTCGGGAAGAAGTCCCCAAAGCTTGAACCAGAGTGGGAAGGACTGTATGTTATACATAGGGTCTATTTTAATGGATCATACACCATTATATCAATGGACGAATAGCTCATCACAGCTCCCAAAAATGTTAGGTTCTTAAAGAAGTACTTCATGTAGTATCATCCCCACCCCCATGTCATTGTCCAAACTCTATGACCATAAACTATGAGTTGTTGACCTGACCAACAAGACGATAAAATGTATGGTATTAGCCATGGTCTAAACTCTAAGACCTTAAACTATGAGTAATAATACCATGAAACCCCCATGTCATGGTCCAAGCACTATGAACCTAAACTATGAGTTATAATACCTCCATGACATGGTCCAAAATCGATCTTGTCCCATCCCCCACCATAAAAAAAATGCCTCCATCGTGCCCTCTATCTCCCCACATTTGTAAGGGATACCTTTATCACTCCTTGTTTCTCACATCTGTGTAACTCACGTGAGCTTAAAATCAGTGGTAGGGATTCTCTTACAAAAGAAAACTATATAATAACATGGTAGACCTAGAAACCATGATGGATAGAACAAAAATGCCCTTACACATGGACCGAACCAGATCAATATAGGGAACATTAAGAACTATTTATGGCTTGATTCTTTCCCTTACAAGATATGTAGTGATGCTCAGATTTTGAATCTCAGCCCAGCCATATATAAAAAAAATCCCTCACATGTCCTTACACGTGGACCGAGCCAGATTGGTATAGGGAACATTCAGAACTACGTATGGCTTGATTCCTTATCTTGTAGGATACATAGTGACGCCCGAATTTGGAATCCCAACCCTCTCATATATAAAATTAATGCCCTCACATGTCCTTACACATGGACCTAGCCAGATTGGTATAGGGAACATTAAAAACTATGTATGTATTGATTTTTTCCCTTACAGGATATGTGTTGATGCCCAGATTTGGCATTCCAACCCAGCCATATATAAAAAAAATTCCCTCACATGTACTTACACATGGACCGAGACAGATCAGTACAGGAAACATGAAGAACTATGTGCATCTTGATTCCTTCCCTTGTAGGATACGTAATGATTCCCAGATTTGGCATCCCGGCCCAGCCACCATAAAAAAATGTCCCTTTCCCCATGCGTAGGTCAGACTTGTATGAGGAGTCCATTAAAGGTCCTAATTTCATGATAATAAACTTCAAAATTCTTCAAGAGTTATGTGTGGCCCAATCCTTGGTGTTATGAGATCCCGCACATGCCTCCCACTCATGAGAAGTCAAAAGATCATGCTTCCCCCTATATATATGAGTCATACATATGTGGAAGCTCCAGTAGTTTACAATTAATCATGGTATGGGTATTATTTACGTTCCTAGGCACATCTTTCCCATTTTTCAAACTCCATACCCTGGGAAAATCTTAGATCCCTGTAATCATTCATGTCCATCTGAGACGGAAGGCCAGTGTCCTACAGAAACTTTTTTTTGACTATGCACATCATGCCCTGGTGGCTCTTCATATGTTGCCCACAACAATGGTCATCAATAAAAGGAAAATTTTTCCCCATGAGAGTCCTCTCCCATCTCAGTATGCCCAATGGATTCCAAGCCCCATGTCATTCCTTCTTATTCAAGTTGCCCCTAAGACCATGGTTTACACCTTCTATCATCGCTCACGTCTAACGAATTCCAGAGCATCCTGATTACGATTAACTCAAAACTATTAAAGATATTTATGACAGCATAATCATCCTCAATGCATGACTCTAAAACTACACAGCATCATGTCCTCACTACACGACATTAAACTGCAAGGACAAAATCGTCCTTGTTGTATGACATTAAATTGAATATAATTGTCTTAAGCCTAAAGTTCCCTATAATGTTTACTTTATTTTTCTTAGGTAATAACTCAGAATCCTCATAATCCCTTGTTTCTCACACTGAGAATAGCTCATGTGAGCTTAGGGATCTTAGAGAGAGATCCACCATGACCTTGTGGAAAAACAACCTAGTAATTTTGTCCTAGCAGCACGACCCTAAAAGGCATGTCATGGTTACCTTTCCCAAGAGGAAACCAACATCCTGGCCATGTGGCATTAAATGACTGGGTACCCCAAATATGGTATGCACACCTCACCCTACGTGTGAGCTAGATCTATATGAGTAAATTGTAGCCCAAATGTCCCAAATATGTCCGGATACACTCCTACCATACCTCAAACTCCGTGCTTTGAGAAATATTGAATTCCCATAATCATTCATGGCCATCTAAGATGGAAGTCCAGTGTTCTGCAGAAACCTTTGTTTGACTATTCACATCATGCCTCGGTGTCTCTACATATGTCTCTTATAGAACGTCCATAAATCAAAGGAAAATTTGTCCCCAGGAGAGTCCTCTCCTATCTCAGTACGCCCAATGGATTCCAAGCCTCATTCCATCCCTCCCCATTCAAGGGACCTCAAAGTCATGGTTTATATTTTCCTCCCTACACACATCTTGGATATATCATAACATATGGGCCTGATTTATCTTTTTTCTCTCTGAGGTTTATAAAGATACCCCATCTATATGCGTGAAGTTGATCCACATACAAAGAAGAGTTTCCCCAATCATTTTTGGGTTTCCTCAAAGAATTTCAGTTAAAATGCCCCTTTTGTGTTTAGGTTCACCCTTGTCAAAGGTCACATACTATATTTAGAAAGTTATAAATATACATAATCCTCCATAGCCATCGGAGATGGAAGGCCAGTGTCATGTGAAAACCTTTTTTTGACTATGTACATCATTCCCCGAAGGCTCTGTATATATTTCCTATAAAACGGCTATCAATCAAAGGAAAATTTGTTCTCAGGAGAGTCATTTCTAGTCTACGTATGCTCAAATGACATTCATGTCCTGTCACCCCCCTCCCCAATTTGGAAAACTTCTAGATAAAAGCTTATATACCTTAACCTTTCCAAATGCCCCTGACATAAAAGGACAGTTCCCCCTCACCCAAGTAAGAACCATGTGGGAATAGTTGCCCACTCAAAACTGATATGAATGTCTCTAATATTTTCAGACACCAATACTCAAGCCAGCCACTCACGGTGGCTCCCAACATCAAAATAAATTCAAAGTGTTGTGAATCCTACCAAGTCCATCGGAGATAGAAGGAAAATTTCCTTCGGACACCTTTTATTGACTATGCACATCATGCCCCAGTGGCTCTACATATGTTTCCTATAGAACAGCCGTCAATCAATGACAAATTCATCCCCAGGAAAGTCCTTTCCTATTTTCTGTACACCTAAAATGGCTCCCAGGCCTCATATAGGTCTAGAATTCACAAATTAAGGGTCAAGAAAAAAACCTTAATCCATGTATGAAGGATATTAGAACATTCTCAGCTGAAAATCCCGAATTGGGGCCCCAGTCCCATTAAGTTTGGTCAAATATGTTCAACCTAAAACATCATTAATGAGTTTAACTGGAAAGATTGTGAACTACCAAATAGAAAGACACTATACTTTTCAGATGGAAAATCTACAAAAGGAACCTATGGGTAAAACTCAAGTATCAATTCGTTAAAAAACATTGAGCCATCAAAAGAGGCGTAAAGCTTGTTAGGATGAAAACCCACAAAGGGCGACCTAAGAAAAAGTCAAGTTATGCCCGCTAAGCTCGTGCCAAGAAGGCTTAGGAAAAAATTACGGTAATAATGAAAAAGACAAAAAGTTTGTGAGGTATTCCATAAAACCTTAGTAATAGTCAAACTACACTCGTTGAATACCGTAACTTAGGAAAAAATTAGAGCTCGATTAGATTATTTCAGTTTACTGGTCATGGTTTAAAATTAATACTTGATTAAAATTATGTTTATATGATTGATCAATAGAAATGATACGAAAAGAAGAAGAAAAGATATTTAAAGGGAAATCAGTTTCATTAAGTTCAACAAAAATGGAAGAGCATCCCCAGTTCAGAGTCTCACCAAACTATCAAAAAAAAGATAGAAGTACATATCATGATTTGGGATAGAACTACAATGAGGCTTGGTTCACCCTTTCCAGAAGTATGGAAATTGATTACTGTGCCCATCAATAGTTTTCTCCAAAGAATCTCTCTCCTCCGTTTCGGCCTTGACCATTGCACGCACCAGCCCAGAACGACTTTAAGGTCCCACCCTTTCTTATGGATGGCTTCATAGTTGGCTCGTGAAGAGGCAAATTGATCCATCAACCTTGATGCGTGGGCCTCGAACTCCCACAAATCTTCCCTTTGGGTGTCCAACAAATCATGAGTCTTTGCCTCCTTGTCCATTAGATAATCGAATTCTTCTGAAACATCTCGTAAGGTCACCTCCTGGTGATATAAAGAGTTGAACTTGGCCAGCTTTTCCTTGCAGGAGGAAATGTCTTCTCAGGCAATGACGATTTAGTATATGAGAAGGTGTAAGTGCTGATAATAGAAGCCACTGGAACCCATCTCGGTGAATAACCGCTAAAAATTATCAGTCTTGTTTGCAAAATTGGCCATAGGTGTCTCCATAGAAAGATCGCATAATTGGATCCATGCTTGCTTTCGCATTGCCTGTTGCCTCCCTGTGGCACGAGAACCTTGATCCTCCTCTGCCGCAATGTGTCTATAACTAGGAAGCGTCATCATAGGAGTGGGTAGGGACCTAAGACAGGCCGCCCAAGATGGAGGAATCTCTTTTCCCTCAGGTGGTTCAACTGCTGGAGCTAGATGCGGAGGACTAACCGCAGCTTTCGAGGTGGCTGGTGATACTCTACTAGTGCCAACCTCATTAAGGTCTTGGGTAGTATCCGTAGGAGGAAAGTAGTCTGAATCACTCCCCACTGATATAGGTTGTACCTATGAAGCCCCTCCCAGACGTCTATGATGACGAAATGAGCGTCTTCTTACCACAAGGGCAGGAACAGGTGTTGTGTCCATCATGGCTGCTGTAGAGATAGGAGTAGAAGGCGTATCTATCGTACTCTTCACAGTAGAATGAATGTGTGGCATTATCATTGGGGAAATGATGGGGTAGGGAATAGTTGAAGGTTTCTACACCCACTGAACTGGTTCTTTCAGCATCCTTTTTGGGTAATAATCCGCCCACAGTTGGGAATATTCCAATGATAAAAAGTTGGATCCTGTTGTGTTAGAATGATAACTTACATAGAGACACATTCATAAATCATCATAAACCATAAATGGAAAATAATTGTGGGATGAGACTCTCCCCTTAATTAAGCAGCAGGAAGAAGTGCAGCTTGTTGAAGGCATTTGAATTTCCTGGAAAATCGGTAGGGGAAGTATTGCTCATAAATGACTACTCGATCTATACAAGCAGTGAGCATCTTGTCCCTAAGCGTGATGAGATATGAACATTCATCTAAAGAACCATTCCTTTTATCTCTTAATGACCCATGAGGGGTAGGATGCGGTGCAAATGAGAAGTGAGAAGCATCGTTCAACATCCCGACCGCATCAATAATGCTTAGAGGTTTAGGACGAATAGAGAAAATGTTGAGAAGGGAGGGTTAAAAGTCGGAATCAGGAACCTTTGCAGTATACCAATATTCGTAACAGGGGAAGTATTTTTCCATCCACCCATATAGAAATTGAAACAATTCTCTGAGATGATGTGGGGGCCTACCTTCCTGTATTTGTCCCAACAACTCATAAAGCCGGGCAAGAGTGGGAAGGGGGAAATTAATGGGTCAACCCTCTACCAGTGTGGCCTTCATCATCAAAGTATAGGCCCGAAACCCAGTATATACATCGCGGGATGGGAAAATACATCCACTAAAAAACATGTAAAATAAACCTTCCAATCTAAGCGTAGGTGATATGTCTAGTTTATGATCATATCTCCATGTGGTATATCGTCCCGCTTCAAGGGTAGCACAATATGACCCTAGAGTCTAGCGGGACTGAAGGGATGGGTGAGTTCGACTGTGGCGAGCCCTCAGCTTGGGTATGTTTTCCTACAAGAATAACTCTATCCACGCCTCTAATGGGATAAGCGAGCGATTCTGAAGGGGATGATCAAGTAATCCCTCTGCTATGACCAATAAACTACTTGTTAAGGGGGACACATGGTCAGTGTCATTCTAATTAGCGGCTGCCAGGAGAAACTCATAATACATTTCTCCAAGGATGGGGAGTCCTCCAAGCTGGTGGATATCCCATAAGATGATTCCCACCTCCCCATTTAATACGTGGAAGGTGTTGGTGCTTGAACACCAGCAGATCAGCAGTTCAGGAATGATTTCACCTAGGGAGAAGACTGTAAACTGAGAAACCCAGGCTACCTGATACAAGCCCACCACCACCAATTGGTAAGGGGACTCCAAATAGATCTGATGTACCCAGAATTCCCAGGCCCATTCATCGGAGAAACATCCTATGTCCCGCATATCTTACTTGGTGCTCCACCTTCTGTTAGGATTTTCTTGGGAGATGTTGATAATGGATGGGTACTCTCGGGCGCCTACTCTTGGGACACCATCACAACACCCATGGTTACCCTAAGTCCATGTTGAGCCTCATAGTATGAAGATGTTCTCCTGAATTGGATTGGCGATGACTTCTCTTACAGAGTAAACTTTGGTACGATCATGTCCTTGTGGCACCTCTAACAGGATGAAAGTGGTATCAAGTTCATCCAACGGTAGAGGAATGTCATTAGGGAGACCAAATCCATAAAGTGGAAACTGTATAGATATTGGATAAGCTAGGAGATCTGGTGTTAATAAATCCTTTAAGAAGCTATCACGAGGAATGATGTAGGCTTGAAGATGATCCTCACTATTCCCCACAATGGTCGCCCTTGTCTTTATCAATTTTATCACAGCCTGTGAAGCATCCACTATAGCCTGCACAGGAAGATTCAAAATCCAATAAAAATTAAGTCCAATAAAAATTGTTGGAAAAAGGATATGAAAAGAATGACTAAAGGACTTAAAATATGTCCACATAAGGCTCTACATACTATTCCTGGAAACGATACATGGTAGCCACATCCCACGTACTGCATAATGCGCAAAAGCAACCCCACCTACACCTACGGTACGCAGATGCATTTCACCGCGTACAACCATGGTACACGAACCATCCGTGAGGTGTTGTCCGGAAGATTATTGGTCAACAAACCAAAAGGTTTGAAGGAGATGGATCGTTGGCCCGCAAACCTAGGACTTTATTAAGTTCATGATTAGAAATTGAGATTTAAAAGTTTAAGTTCGGATTATTAGTTCTTAAAGTTCAGTTCACCGGATCAAGCTCAGTATGTAGACACACAAGAAGCATAGAGTTCTCCTATGTGGAATCCGGATTTCAATTTTAAATTTCACAATGTCATTCGTGAAAACCAAAATTCAGTATGCAGACAGAGAAATGGAAAATAGTTCGGTTCACGGTACGTACAAAGCAGTTTTCGAACAAGATTTTTTCAAGAAGCACGGTGCACAAATGCAGAGGAAGCCAAGGGAATTGAGAGAACCTTTCCACTTGAAACGGTAAAAGAAAAATAACATGGGACCATATATAAAGGTTTGGTCTCCTCCTACTGGGCTCATATGTTCTATCGCAAACCATTTCAGTTCAAGATCGCTTCTACATTAGAATAGTCCCATTTTCATTCAGAACGGACCTCATTCTGATAAGGGGCATTTATAAGGTCCTGAAAATTCCTCCAAAAGAATAAAATACCCCCACAATCACTTTGAATAATGAATCAAGTACTCCTACAAGTCTGGAAAGGTGAATGGACTCAAATTGATTTGAAAATTTCAGAAGAAACTTGAATAAATTCAAGTTTTCAAATAATTTCAAGTGGACCGTGTAACATCATCAGGAAGGGTTCGTGGACCAAATAGATCACAAATTACTAGGTACGTGAAACGATTCATGAACCGCTGGCCCACGGAGCAATGGCCAATGAACCTGGTGGACTACGAATCACGTTGCTGGAGGACTCATGCGTGTGACGGCCATACCATCCCGTGAACTCATCAATTCACAGACGAAGCAAATGGTAAGGGTTCTGCAAACCACGATCACGAACCGTAGCCTCTGTAAACCTCGGTTAACCTAGTCTTCCGCAAGTTAGGATATCTCCTCATGGGCCTCAGAAAATGGTATCGCATGCCCATATATAGGATTGCCCTGATGATCTATAAAAGGAGTATATAATGAATTGAGAAAGGACGGATGAATAAAGCTTGAAGGGGAATCAGAGGTTGGAAGAAAGAGATCAGAGAAGATTCTGGCTTCAGTCTTGATTCATCGACAAAGCCCGAATTGCAAACCATGCTCTCCATAGGTACAACTAGACACGAACCATAAAATGGGGAAACCTAATAATAAAAAGAGAACCTTGAACCTAAATGGTGAAACCGCGAACCATATACTTCTCGCGGATGAACTTCCTGCAAACAATAATCCCTCAAACCCTCCTTCAGTATGGTGTTCTGTGTAGTGTACCACTACACAGATTGAACCCAGCACTGCGTGCTACATCAGTACGCAGATGGAACCCAAAGCGACATGATGGGATGTGTACCACTCTAGTACATGGTGGTCTATACCCATGTCCTCATACCGCATTGGTACATGAACAACCCCTCTGCTTGCATACCACTAGGGTATGCGGAGCTTCCCCCATCCCGCATAAGAAACCAGTATACAAAATGTGGTGTTTTTGGGTATTATTTCCTCCAATTCCAACCTGACCCCTCTATTACTGTACAGTCCTCCATAGTCCCTCCATGAACCAGTCCTACAACATCATAAAAAAGCCTCCTCCAAAGCCACTGGACTCATATGATCAGACTATCGGGTGCATCAATGCGCCCCTTTGAGTATACATACCCATGGTAAGTAGAGTCGTGAAAAATCTCCCCACAACGGTTTGGGCTTCGGGAATGTCTGTGGGTCTACATTCCCATGGTAACCCAGAGTCTAACCTTGGGATGCTGATGTGAGCCTCCCCATTCTAGGGGTTAAGGGTGATCACTTTCTTTTCCATTTAATGAGGAATAGTGATCAGTCGAAGGAGTTATGTTTGCTTCTCCTTTGATGAGGAAGAAACTCCTCCCCTTTCCAAGAACGTGTTCTGGGTCCCTCCCACTAAGGTAAGTCCCCAATATTCTAAGGCCGAGTCGCAAGACCTTTAATGTCATCTCACATTAAAAGGTTCATCACTCTGTTCCCTCACCCACGGTCGCCCTGTCCTTTTCCTCCGTAGGCTCTCCCTCTCCCACTAATAGGAGAGAAAGCATGTGGTTGGTTGGATATCTTGCATCCTCTTGTTTCTCACACCGAGCATGACTCGTGTGGGCTTAGAGGTTTGTAAAGATTACAACATCCACACAATTTTGAACTACAAGAACTCTGATTCTTGAATAAATCAAGATACATAGGATGCCTACCAGAAGTCCCAAGCTCAAAAGGGTTCCCATCCAAAAGGGGCCACCCAATCATATCTATCAAATTGAAATCTTCTATTCATAATACCCAACAATTATAAACTACAAGAACTCTGATTCCTAACTAATTCAAGATACGTAGGATGCCTACCAGAAGTTTCGAGCTCAAAATGGTGCCCATCCAAAAGGTTCCACCCAATCATGTCTACCAAATGGGAAGCTTCCATGCATAAGCCCCATATAATTCCAAACTACTTGGGTTCTGATTCCTCTCCTTAGGATACGTAAGAAAGCCATCTTATGGGACTGATCCCAACATCAAGTCACCTTCCATCCCCCCTGGATGATGATAAACTCCAGAGTGCCTTATTGTATAGCTCAAGTCAGCAGTACCTCTGTAGCATCAAATATATGCATGCCTACGATGATCCTGCAAACCAGGGGTAGCTCATGGACACACTCTTCAGGAATAAACCAAGGATTAATGAACATATGAGCACACCTTAAATCTATAAGAGAGTCCTATAACAAGCAATAATCCTCCCCCAGAAGGGTTCGGTGAGCCCGACTTCCCATCCTCTCGACCAATAGAGTCCTCAAGTGTCATTGGTTGAATCCTAAATCAACAAGAACCTACCTTTGGAAAGCAGTTCCATGAATCATGGATACCAGGGTCGTTGGGTGTTTCTGGATCCACAAATAAACTCGTTGGATACCATCCAAGGAAGTTATATCTGAGGAGGACTGATTGTACAAGTACTTAACCCCACACAATTGCTCGTTGGGACCGACTGACTGTGGTGTCTCCTTCGCAATGCAAAAGGGGTGAATTTCCCAACCCCAGCAAGGTTAATCCAACCTTATTTTAAAGGATAATGATGCAGAATGGGTCGAAACAAAAGAAATGGTGAATTTTAAAGGAAACTGTCTCCGAAAAAAGGGATGGGTGATGATCCTCATCGGACCATTTCACCATCATCCGAAGCGTGCCACCTTAGAGGCAGAATAGTCATCAAATATTTATATTCATAAATCAAATATAGAAACATGTGTAAAGGAGATCCCAAGAGGTAAGAAACTTCCTACCTTAAAGTCATTGTCATCAGCGGTAAGGATAAACCACCCCATGTGGTTTGATACACTTCTTTGCAGTCTAATCATCTCATTCGCTGACACGTCAAAGCTCAATGTTCTTCAAGGGTTCCTAGTACCAATACCAGTTATTTTATTTCAAAAAGAAATAAAATATCACATGTGATAATATTTTCTCACTCTTGAATAATTTTTAGATTATCATTTAGGTCAAATCATGTGCTTGTAATATTCTCCTACAATAATAATCAAATCTTGATAATTTATTATAAATTATCCTATATAATTATCTTTTGATAATTTAATACAAATTATCCTTTTATAATTATCTCTTTTTTTATAATTATTTATGATAATTAATTATCAACTGATAATATCTTATAAATTATCTTATGATAATTCTACATTATTACTTTATAATTATCCCTTTAATAAAATGAATAATTATATTCTAATAATTATTTCTTACAAATTATCATTTTTAAATCTTCTTATGATAATTTTTTTGTAATTATTGCTTGATAATTATTTACAATTATCTTTTCAAAAAACACATTGATAATTTTATTTAATAAAATTAACCTTTTATGTGATTATAAATATATGTATATATATATCCATACATATATATATATATATACTTTGATAATTTTTTATATTTAATAAATTACCCCCTTTGATAATTATTTACAATTATTTTTTCAAAAAAACATTGATAATTTTATTTAATAAATTAGCATTTTATGTGATTACTAATATATATATATATATATATATCCATACCTATATATATATATTGATAATTATTATATTTAATAAATTATCTCCTTGACACAATGTGATATATATATTTATCTATACACATTCTTATATATATATATATATATATATATATATATATTGATAATTAATATAAAATTTATCATTTGATAAATATTGTATTATTATTATTTTTATTATTTTTATTTTATTTATTCAAGACCATTTTTATATAATAATTCATATTTTAAAAAATAAAAAATAAAAAATTAGAACTAGGGAAGAACTCCAGGCATGGCGCTTCACTTGAGGGAGGAAGAAGACCTTTGCTGCTGCACACCAGTCAACTGCTTCATCACATGGGAGGAGGTGCCTCCGATTTTTGGTAGAAATATAATGAGCAGTTGGTTTATATAGCCACAAGAAATGTGTTTTTGGTTTTATCATAATGGAAGAATTAAAGATCCATTTTTAATCCATTAATCACAAAACAACTAATTATGGAGTGTTTAATTTCCCCTCCTTAATGTGTTTTTAATTTTTAATCAACCAAAATGGCTCATATTTGAGGTTTTAAAAACCTTCACTGGTTAACAATGGAGGAACACATTTTTTGTTAGGGTTGAATGAATAGTAATGTTTTTCTTTTAATTTAATTATATAAATTAATTAATTACTTAATATAATTAAAAATAAAACAATTTATTTAGTAATCTGAATAATACGCATGTTGCATATAAAAATTATACCCTTCCTAGGGTAAAACCCCTCATTTCGGACCCAACGGATGTCTCGTATTTCTTGTATGATGTTCTGTTATGGAGATATTAAATTATTTCTGATAAAATGATATATTAAATATTATTTAATAACTTTATCACATGAGTGAGGCATTTAAATTTCTGACACCTTTGAAAGTTATACCCCTAATATATTAAAAAAATATGTTTCAGACCTAGAGGTGGTCTGATATTTCTCATATGATGCACCATTTTGGATTTATTCAATTATTTTGAATGAAAAGTGTGCATTTAATATAATATATTTAATATTTTTGTTCTGTCTTCGTCGAGGATTTACGAGCCTCAAGATCTCTCACTAAATCAACGTCTTACTTTGAAAATATTCGATTGAATATTACAAAGTGTTAACTGGGCTTTTATCCTTCTATAAAAAAACCTTTCATACATTTTGAGTTATTTTTCACTGATAAATCATTTTTTCACATGAAATTTATAATTTATCAAAAAAATATATTTTATTATCATTTTAAAAATAAGTATATTAAAATTATCCCCCTCTATAGACTTATTTTCCTCATGAAGTATCTCTAGTGGTCTTGATCAAACAACTCGGACCACTGAGCTCAAAAATCAGACTCATGTTCTCACATCTCTTCCATAATTTGTTCATGATGCCACTAAATCTGAACTAGAGGTACCATCCTTCCTCACAACTCCTTCTCACTTTGATATATGATCCACACCATACACTTCTCACAATATGCATCAATCCCCTACTCAACGTCCTCATAATCTATAACATGCGTACAGGGCCGGCCCTAGGGCAATCCCAAAGAGCCACCAGGCTAGGGAAACAGGAAATCAAAGAAAAAAAATACAAAAGCAAGGGCAAAAAATCCACCATTTCACTGTATCTCTTAATACATTTTAGGGAAAAATTTAATAGGCAGTCTTGGGAAACAGAATTTACCGAGCCACTCCTGCATACGTAGGTTCAGTTATACATCTCTAAAGTTGTGACACATGGAACACGTCGTGCACATGGTGATAGAGATAAGGGAGGTCTAGACGATACGCCACTGCCCCTATCCACTTGGTGATCTCAAAGGGTCCAACAAAAAGTGGTGATAGCTTGTCCTGATTCTTTATACATCTCCACCCCAATCTGAGGAGTCACTCGCAATTAAACCTGATCACCCACAACAAACTCCAAGGGTATCCTCCTAAGGTTGACATAAGATATCTTTATTCTTTAAGTGATGATCAACCTATTCAAAATCAGATACACTCTATTGGAGGCATCTTGAACCAAACCAGGCCCACAACTACTGCCTCACCTGCCTCATACCAACAAGTGGTGATCAACATAGTCTCTCTTAAAGATCATAGTAAAATGTCATCTGAATCAGAGCCTGATAAATGTTATTTAATTCAAATTCAACTAAGTCTATGTGATCATCCCATTCTCTAACAAGGTCTTACAAGCAAGATCGAATCATATCCTTCAATATTCATATTGTCCGCTCAGACTGTCTATTGGTCTGAGTATGGTACACTATGCTCAATTTTGACTGAGTCTCTAAGGATTTTCACAAGCCCTATCAAAATCACAATGTAAAACATTCATATCTATCTAAAAAAAGCTCAAAGGGACTCCATGTAGGTGCACTATCTCTATGACATAAATCATTCCCTTCTCCTCCACTGAGTGAGCCTCTCTGATTGGTAAGAAGTGAGCATACTTCTTTAAATGATTGAAAATAACCCATACTACATCACAACTCCTCTAGGTCATGGGTAACCCTATCACAAATTACATTGTGATGTCTTCCCACTTCCACATAGGTATTGGGAGTGGCTGTAAAAACCCACCAGAACATTGGTTCTCAGTCTTCACCCTCTGATAAATAAGGCATCAAGAGACAAAACCAGTATAGTTTTAATGGGATTTTGTGTATTAATTCTGGTTTAATTTCACCCAAGGGTTCAACATGAGTACTTCCCAGGAGGTCACCCATCCAAGTACTACTCTCACCCAATCACACTTAACTGTAGAGTTATAATGACATATCAAAATAAATGTCTATAGATACTCAACCCAGCACCTCTACCTTAGATTTAAGTCCTTCTATATGAAGATATAGATAAGTCTCTTATGTTCCATATTGGAAAAAGATCTCTCACTGAAGATATAGTGACTCCAACATTTCAGAGTGTGAGCTGCTACTTCTAGCTCTAAGTCATGTGTAGGGTAATTCCACATAGGGTATCATAGATGATGAGAACCATAGGCTAATACATACTCTCTTTTCATCAACATCACTCCCAAGATGACACCTGATGCATCATAGTACACTACATAACCAATCCCAATATCAGGGAGTGTCAGTACTAGAGCTATTTTCAATATTCTCTTTATCTCAAGGAAAGACTCTTCGTGTTAGTCTAACTAATATAATTTCAAACCCTTTTATGTCAAAACTATTAAGGGTACTAATAATTAGAAGAAGTCTTGGATAAAATGTTGGTAATATTCTACCAATCCCAGAAGTTTCCTAATCTTAAACACGTTTTAGGGACGTTTCCAAGACATAACTGCCTTTATCTTCTCTGAACTTACTGATATACCGATCTTAGAAATCACATATACTAGGAACATCACCTCTTTAATCGAAAAGTCACATTTCAATAACTTGGTGTAACGCCTATGTGATTGAATCATACTTAGGACCATCACTTGGTGCCTAGCATGTTTCTCTAGTGTCGGTGAGTAGGTGAGGATATCATCAACGAACACTATTATAAAAGAGTCTAAGTATGGATGAAAGATCTTGTTCATGAGGTCCATGAATACCACTGGTGAATTCTTCATTCTGAAAGAAATCACCAAATACTCATAGAGTCCATATCTACTCTGAAATGTTATCTTTATAATGTCCACCTCCCTAACTCGAAACTATTGGTAGCCTGACCTAGGATCGATCTTGGAGAAACATCGGGCTCCCCATAGCCGATCAAAAATATCATTGATACTGGGTAATGGATATTGGTTATTCATTATCACCTAGTTCATCTTCTGGTATTCAATACATAACTGAAGACTACCACCCTCTTTCTTGGTAAAAAAAATAGTTACACCTCATGGTGAAACACTAGGTTTGATAAGTCCCTTCCTCTCTATGTCGTTAAGTAGAACCTTGAACTCCTTCATCTAGGTTGGCACTATATGATATAGGGGTATCGAAATGGTATTCACACTTAGAATAATCTCAATATCATCTTAATGTGTCAATCCTTCAGATTCTCTACTAGTTCGAAGATCCAAAAAAATATTACAACACATTTGTCAGCATCCTGAGAGCCTCTGATGCTCTGGAAGGATGAATGATGTTGGCGTTGAAAATTATGAAATATTTTACCATAGTTCTAAACTCATATGAATAGAACAAGCACTAATACTTCTAGTTGAGGCTTCCCTGCTACCTATACCATGGAGTAGGTGTGAGAGAAATCTCAACTTCATTCTCCTACATATCCATTAGTAATGGTGATGCCTCCCCCCTTAAGGAAGTATTTAGGCCTACTTATCAAGCAGTTCTATAAACTATGTCAAGGAAACATCTTCTATAACATGAATGAAGCACTCCATAAAAACAGAGTTTTTAGTATAAACCCTAATTAGTCTATGGTATCACCTAATGTTTATATTAACTAGTCTATGGGATCAAACAAGGTTTTCCTGGGATTTTACCCTTAACCCAAGGTATACCCCTCCTAACATTAACCCTTGTCTCCATCCCTACACATTAATCATAATCATTATATATATAATAACACAAAAAAAATACTCAATTCAACAAATTAATGCTAATAAAGATATATCACATAGCATGGAAACGCAAATATATCACACAAAACAAACTATCCTAAACAGATAGCACAAATCAAGGCATTTAATAAATGAACTACTATACAACACAACAATAGGTATATATATGGAATTTGAACCTATGTGCCTATTCATGATGAATGAACATATGTGAAATATCATAAATCATATATAGCATCATGTGTGTCACCAAAGGTGAATCAACAGTAACAACAGAACATAAATTCCCCACTTTATGTAAACTCATAGGTTCATTATTTAGTGTTGGCCAGGCACTGACATAGTTCGTGTAACACCCCCAAATGATAAAGGGTTAAATGACTAAATGATATGACTCATGTCAACAAGGTGCACCTTCTTTTTCGGGAGCCTGTCTAATTAGAACTCCACAATTAAACGTGCTTCGACTGGAGTAGTGATCAGGATGGACCTTCTGGGAAGTTTCCCAGGGTGTGTGCGAGTGAGGACAAAGCACACTGGAAAGGACATGTGTTGGCCTGTAGGGACAATAATTAATCAGATGACCTGTTCGAGCACGTGGGTGGGACCTAGGGTGGGGCCCACGTGTCTGTAGGGCAACTGGTGGGCGGGGTCCAGTTTTCACATTTGGTATTAAAGGTGGGTACCCAGCCTTAAGTGCGGTGCACTACCTGGGTTGATATGTAGGGCCCACAACGAGGACGTTGTACTCTAAAGGGGGGGTGATTATAACACCCCCAAATGATAAAGGGTTAAATGACTAAATGATATTACTCATGTCAACAAGGTGAACCTTTTTTTTGGAGCCTGTCTGATTAGAACTCCACTGTTAAACATGCTTGGCCTGGAGTAGTAATTAAGATGGGTGACCTTCTGGGAAGTTTCCCAGGGTGTGTGCGAGTGAGGACAAAGCACACTAGAAAGGACATGTGTTGGCCTGTGGGGACAATCATTAGTCAGATGACCCATCTGGGAATGTGGGTGGGACTGAGGGTGGGGCCCACATGTCTGTAGGGCGACTGGTGGGCGGGGCCCAGTTGTCACAGTTCCCCTACCCAACTCCCAATTTCATATCTCTTGTCTAACCTATCCCAAACCAATAAAAGAGAAGAAACAAGTTAGTGAGTCCTGATGCTCTGATACCATTTATTTTATTATGGAATACACTTGTATACTTGATCACATCAGGTTAAGGATGCATTGGTGGTGTCCTACTAAGTCTCGTACTCACACCCTACTAAGACATTTTGATGCGATTATAGATTACAATATGGATTTGGAGAAGGGCAAGGACCCTATGGTGGATAGCTGAGAAGAGGAGTGTAGATCTAGTAGAATACTGAGATGGACTCTAGAGGATCTTATGTTTATTTATTTACTTTATCTGCTTTATTTACTTTGGACATGCTTTCCACTTATGGGAGATGCTTTATTTATATTGCATGTATGTCATTTTTACTTTTCTGCATGTTTACTCTGATTATTTATTATAATATTTATTTTTTATTATTGATTCTATGACATGATATTGATGGTATAGTCTCCTCACTTACGGACTCAGACCCTTACTGTTAGTCGACAGCCTCTTTCGTATGAGGATACGAGCATGAGGTCATGTGGCATTTTGGCTCGGACCAAGTGATTATGGTCAGGTGCTACAGTTATAGATATGGGAACCATTGGGAGTTTCTATTAAGAACAAAAATGGTAACCTGATGTAAATGATTATATAATACATTTAACTCCCCTCACTCACAATCAACCATTAGGCCAAACAGAACGGACCTATCAATTGTCTATTCTCTATCAAAACAATCACATAACCATGTCATCCCATCCACAAAACCATATAGTAACCAAGTAGTTTTCGAATGACACCACAACCTATGTGACATATATAAAACATTGTGTATTATACCTTAAGCTAGTACAACTCATATATCGAGTAAGTACCTCAAGCCATTACAGCCTATACATGTCATAACTATAATAATCCTTTGGATTTTGTATTTGGTAATACATGTGTGTGAAATAACCAAAATCAATCATATCCCTCTACACACATATATGGGAAAACTATCCACCATTTATACCATCATAGGTAACTACCAAGAGAAGAGAGTGGGTCCAAAGGGGGTAGTCATTCGTCCATCCTCCCACCCATATATTGGGGAAAACACCCTCTATGAGAGCATGCTAGATCTCAATATAACATTGCGTTACATTGATCATCATATTAAATTCCATGGTTTATCAAGATTAACATCTTTTATCATTTTCATTCCATCAACAACCAACCTCTTGGGTTAAAAATTTATTTATTCATTATTAGAATCATTTCATAAAACAGTTACTCTAGGAAAACTATCCTAATCTACCACCATGATAAAAAAATGAAACCAATCACATCCATTTGTCTCAAGTAGTGGATAAAGGAATGCAAATAAATAAGAAATTTGGTCATCATCCATTAAACAAATTCATAAGAGAGCATGCTTGATCTCAACATAACATCAACGGGTAAGCCCAGATTTAACCCATTCAATTGCCTATGGTTCCATCCTCTACACCCACATGCATATATCGATGTATCTCTCCATCACAGACATTAACTACTACCATATCATCTGGACCTCCCTGCCCACATATCACATCATCCATCCCAGGCTCAGCCTTACTAGGCTCACATCACATCTGGGCCTCCCCACCCTACATTAAAACAACCATCCTAGGATCATAAATACTAGTATCACATCACAAGTCTTGTATCTAGATTTTATCAAAAATTATAAGGAACAAACAAGAAATTAATAGGGTAACAATGTCACACCCGGTTTTTCATGTCTTTGTTTTGATCCAATTTATTTGAAATACTGATACTTTTCTTGGGTATTGTGTGAGATTAATGTTGAATTTTTAAGTTTTATATATGTCTAATCACCCTAATTTGGGTTCCCCATTTCTTTTTTATGAGTTTTTGGAGAAATGGTGGTAACTTCATGATTTGGGCCAACCGTGAGCCCATTTCCAGTTTTAAAAACAAAATTTGTTTCTTTTATAACTCCTTTGTTTTTTAAACCTTTTTACCCATTTCACTTCCCACATAGACTCAACTGAAATATTCAAACTAAAATATCCTTTTTCACCCATTAATAATTCATAATCATGGTGAATTGGGGTTACTTATTTAGGCATTGGGCCAGCCCATGGGCCCATTTCCAGTTTTAAAAAAATAATTTGTTTATTTTATATCTAATTTAATATTGAATATTTTTCGGTGATTCCACATCCCACCTGAATCCAATATCCATATCCTCACCCCCATTATCTATTTTCCCTCTTGGATCTTAGAATAGTCACAGAGTGGGGAAACATTCTCAATGTCTCTCAAATCATCCAGAATTGACAAGGTAAATTGTATCATTAATAAATCAATAAATTAGTACTATTTTGGCGAAAAATATTCTTTAACAGGTTCTTCCAGACCTCAGTAGTCTCTCTAAGAAGTTTCAAGCCATTTCCTTTTATCTATGGGTGAAGATCTAGTGGAATACGGAGAGTTTTCTAGTTGAAAAGGTGAGATTCCTTCTCCTTTATCCTCCATCTTCTTCCTCCCTTCATTATTTATTGGTCTTATAATCTACCCTAGTCCTATTAGACTTAGGGTTCTGTTATTCCATGATTTTTTATGGGTTTTTTATTCATTGGGGTCTGGTCGTCATAGGTTTAGGGTTTGTAAACCCTCGGATGGTGATTTTGGGAGTTTGTTTCCATTACGCCAAGGATTTGAGGTAGGATGTCCCTTTCACAAGCCTTTATCATTTAAGTTTCATCATTATCATACTTTTATAACCTTATTTATATGATATGTGCTTCTTTGAAACCTTGTTTTTAAAGTTTTTGTGTGTAAATTATGTTTTATGACTTATTTTGTTAAAAATATAGTTGTTTTGGTATAAATGTGCACTCCTCTTGTTTGATAAATTATTCCATGATATTATGCACTTGGTTTATGGTATTTTGAATATTTTTCAGTATATTAAATAACTTTATGTCATGAAAATGGTATTTTATCCCTTTTAAGTGCTTAACATAAGCTGTTTTGTTAAAGAGTGCATGCCACGTGTTCGGTAAATTGCCCGTTTGGATTTTTTGTGTCTTGTGAAATTTAAAATGATTTGTTTGGATTTATAAATACATTGGAATCATGTAAAAAATTATTTTGTGATCCTTTTATGGCTTTCAAATTTGTATTTGGTTTTACAAATAAATGGGTTTTGGTTTACAACATGTTTTGGCCCGAGTTGCTGGAAAATGGCATGTTTCATATTCTTATGAAAATGTTTGTGTTTTGAATATGTAACCTGATTGTTTTATGGGATTTATGTATATACACCTATTTAAAAAAAATTGAAATGCATAAATTTTTTAAATTCTATTTTTGGGAAAATGTTTAAAGGCCTGTTTGGCCTTTCCTAAAAATAGAGAATGGGTGTTTTACTTGTATATACCATGTTGTGTCAATTGGGATTATTTTATCATCCATGAAATGATTTTCTTAAATGTTTTTAGGGATGCCAAATATGGTTGGGTATGGTCTTGTTGTGTGTTTATATCAAATAGTGTTTTTGAATGAGTTTTATGTGCAAATCCTCAATACACTCCTTGAAATTGTTTTACGAAAATTTGTAGTGGTTTGTTGATTCGTGAAAGAAATGTGAAGAAATTTTATGGGATATTTTTGTTTTTATGGTTTGGGAATGGAATTTGGATGTGAAATGTGTATTTGATAATATTTATAACTTTATTGAGCACTAAATGGAATACCGGGTATCCAGGTGGGCAGACGTGTACTAGTATGCTAGTGATTCCGTGGGGTTTGGCCCCTGTTTCACGTAGCAAGTTTGACGATGACAACACTAAATAAAATATGATGATGATGATGTTGGGGGACCACTAGGTTATGGGTATGATCCCTACTAGTGGATCATGTGAATAATAATGGATATTTATTATGGTTACTTTCACCAAGATACGAGGTACCTGGGGCTCACAACTAACTAGTGCCTAGGGGTGTTCCCGTGAGTTGTGCTCATTGGATATTTTGTACTCACCATCAGAATATGGTGTGTTTGGTTAGTAAATTAAGTAGTGTTTATTATTTATTTAAAAGTTTAAAATATTTAAATCACCCCTCATTAAAACAATTTTCATTTTGAAGTTGCACCTCTTTGAAAAATTGTTGCATTTTTGTTTATAAAACATGCAAGTTTTTTTCTGATAATTATTATAGCATGGAACCTCATTTGAAAAACATAATTTTATATATTATATTTAAAACATGAAATTTATTTTTCTTTTATTTTAAATGAAGTGCATTGGGAATATAATATTGGGCTAACCTACTCAGTTTTAATATATCACACCTATAGTCTTCTTCTGTTTTTAGCCCTTGTGCAGGTTTCGGCTTGAGTTTGATCGCCTTGGGCGATGTGTGATCATTGTGTTGGAGAGTGACCAGTGGTGTCACATGGAGTTAGTTAGTTATTGGGTTTGGTCAGTTTATTTTTTAGTTTAGTTCTACTTTTTGTTTCTTATACAAATAATGTTTAGTTCAAATTTATATAAATGAATTTTGGGCTGTCCATTTATTTTCGTTGTTTGTTTGATTGTTTATATATGGGTGAAATAATTCCATTGTGTACTTTATTGATGTCCTTGGTGCTTTTCACCATCCCGGGCGGATTGGGAATGCTGCTCAGGACTTGTCACAGGCTGTCCTAGGTGACCGGTTCAGGGTCGACTCGGGCTGGTTCATGACAAAATGGTATCAAAGGAGGTCGTCTCTTAGCAGACCATTCTTTTTAGAGTGCCCATGTTATTTGGGGATATCAAGGTAGATAGAGTAGGTTTTTTGGGACTTGAGGGGTAATTAATAGAAGATCACCGTGAACTCTTGCTCATTCTGATCCTCGGGTTTCCATGGGAAGTTTGGTTTTATTAGTGTCCTTCGTTCTTACTGATTGTTTGGTGTTTGGATATGACAAGGGGAGTCTGATTAATGGAATCTGTGAGCTCACAGGTCCTGGAAAGTTATGTGGAGCCGGGGCATGGTCCTAATAAGTCTCTCCGTGTTAGTTTTGCGTTTGACATATGGCTGCCAACCATATGGTCAAGCCACCCACCGACACTAGTTCCCTTTTGTGGGTTTTTTTGGACCTTTCATGAATTCTGAATTTTTGCTTCGAAAATCCTTGTGTGAGAATTATGAAAATGGGTTTTAAAGGAAGGATTGGATTTGGAAAAGTAGAAAAGGGGTTTTCAAAAATTAAATATAAGAATTATTTTGGTAAGGTTGTGCTTTTTTTAAACATATTTTGGTGAGGAATTGGAAATTATTTAATGGGATTGGATTTTCCCTAATCTAAACTTGTGGTTTGTTGAAATAAAATGTTTTGAAAGTGTGAATCATTTTAAAGTAATTCTGAAACTTTGTTTTAAATGGGGTGTTTTGGGCTATTGAAAAGTGTTTGAATCTGATGAATAGGTTTTGGAAATTCAGTTTTGTGTGGCTTGTGTTTTTTTGGAAAGGGGTTTTGGCTTTTGTGGTTGTCAGATTATGAAAAGATACCTTGCTGGTTTTTTTAAAAAAATGGGAAAGGGCTATTTGGAATAGAATGGTTGTTTTTGTAAGTTTTATTAAATTAAATGGATTGTTTTTTTAATAAAATGGTTTTTGATGAAGTTTGGTTTGTTTTGTGGAATCTAAAAAGTGTTTTTGACTTGGTGGTTGGTGTTCCTTTTAACAGTACATGATTTTTGGAATGATGTTGTTTTGTTTTAGCCTTTGGTGTTTTCATGGGTTCTCACATGAATGGTTTTATTGATATCTGGAAGGATGGACTATATGTCATGGTTGTTGAGTGCCTGGTGTGGCACGTAAATGTTCATGTGAGTGAGACTTGATGAAACACCATTGGTGAATGTGAAAATCCACCAAGTTAGTTTTTTTCAAAAGTGTTTTTAGCTGAAAAATTGTGGTGTTTGTTTTGAACCAATGGTTATGTGGATGGTTTATCCTATGTCTTAGTAGTGTTGTTTATTTAGTACGCTCCCTTATTATCTAGAATTAATAATCTTGTTTAATCTTGAGATGGGATCTTGTTTGTGGCTCGGGTTTGGAGTAATTTTCAGTGGGTTCCTAAAGATGCGTTGGATGTTGTGATGTGGCCACAGATAGTTCTATGTTTGAAAGATTTCCAATTGATAAACCTAAGGATTATTTATCATGTTTCACAAGCTATATACACCTCCTAAAATAATTCCTCATCCCGTTAGTTTAAATAGAGAGCTGTTTGGGATCAATTTAAAGTGCTTCCAGTTCGTGATAATTCTTGTGGACATAACAGTTGTGTTCGTTGATGTTGATTCATTTTGCCATATTCGTTGTCCATTCTGCTCCTCATTTTGAGTGAGATATAATTTTGATATATATATATGAGTTCCTATATATATGAAGTTGTTTTTTTGAGAAAGTGAGTTTTTTTAGTGGTGTGGTCCTTAGCACCTGACTGTGGGGCAGTAGATGCTTCATGATTTAGGGCTCTAGCCATAGGCCTCAGAGTGAAGTTTTTCAGGAAATCAGGAAATATACAGAGGTGTGGGGAGCTTGACCAGGCTCCTGCCTCCACCATTGTGGTAAGGTAGTTTCTATGTCTATATTGTGGTTACTCATTACTGTGAATTTCCATTTTTCACAACAAGTGTGGTGGACTTACCCCTCACACAGTGTCTATGGTTATTCCTTCATGGATGTGGGTTTCTGATCAATGTCCATTTTTGGACTTCCTCTGTAAATCTGGTGCTGTCTTGGTGTTACCTATTCGTAGGTGGAGAGTTTTCGGTAGTTCCTTGGTTTCTTTTGTGGTTTTAGTGGCCAAATTATTAGGTCCCCTTCCCTCCCCTCCCAGAGTGGTGGGGTTTCAGATCCGTGCTGAAAGTGTTGTCCAAGTTCTTTTCCCCTCCGTTTGGGAGTGGATGGTTTATATTTTCATGTTATATACCTCTTAACTTGGGTTTTTGGGGTTTTTTGGGAGAGTTTTTTTTTGGACTTGTGAAAGTGAGGTAATGTTGAGTTCTTGTTTTTTTTATTGCTAGTTGGGTTCTAATGGTGGGGAGACTCACCACAGGTCTCATTGATTTTTTCTCCTATGAAATTTTCTAGTGATAGTTGTTTATTAATGTTGGGGATTCCATTATATACTCCCCTATATTACTTGGTTTTCTTGAGTGCTCTTTAGTGTGGGTGATTGTTTGTTTCATTGGTAGAAGGCCCAACAATCGGGTTCTTGGCTTGGTTGTGGAGGTGGTGGCTTGACCATTCCGTTGATTTTCACAAAGTAGTTGTGAGTTGGTGTTTTGTTTGGGAAAGAGGATTAAGTTATGTTGATGGAAAATGATATTTAACTAGATTAATAGTTTGTATAATGTTGATAAGGAATCCTTTGGTGTTTATATTTCAGCTGGAAATTGTTATGGCTTACCGGGGGCGGAAAGCTTTAATGGTGGAGAGAATTGTCACACCCGGTTTTTCATGTCTTTGTTTTGATCTGGTTCATTTAAAATCTTTGTACTTTTCTTGGGTCTTGTGTGAGATTAATTTTTAGTTTTTAAGTTTCATCTATGTCTAATCACCCTAATTTGGGTTCCCCATTTCTTGTTTAGGATTTTTTGGAGAAAGGGTGGTTACTTCATGATTTAGGCCAACCGTGAGCCCATTTCCAGTTTTAAAAACCAAATTTGTTTCTTTTATAACTCCTTTGTTTTTCAAACTTTTTCACCCCTTACACTTACCACATGGCCTCAACTGATATATTAAAACTACCATATCCTTTTTTAACCCTTAATAATTCATAATCATGGTGAATTGGGGTTACTTATTTAGGCATTGGGCCAGCCCATGGGTCCATTTCCAGTTTTAAAAAATAATAATTTGTTTATTTTATATATAATTCAATATTTAATATTTTTTGGTGATTCCACCTCCCACCCGAATCCAATATCCCTATCCTCACCCCCATTATCTATTTTCCTTCTTTTTATCTCATAATAGTCTCGGAGTGGGGAAACATTCTCAATGTCTCTCAAATCGTTTAGAATTGACAAGGTAAATTGTATCATTCATAAATCAATAAATTCGTACTCTTTTGGCCACAAATATTCTTTACTTGGTTCTTACAGACCTCAGGAGTCTCTCTAAGAATTTTCATGCCATTTCCTTTTATATATGGGTGCAAATCTAATGGAATATAAAGAGTTTTCTAGTTGAAAAGGTGAGATTCCTTCCCCTTTATCCTCCATCTTCTTCCTCCTTTCATTATTTATTGGTTTTATAATCTCCCCTAGTCCTATTAGACTTAGGGTTCTGTTATTTCATGATTTTTATGGGGTTTTTATTCATTTGGGTCTATTTGTCATAGGTTTAGGGTTTGTAAACCCTCAGATGGTGATTTTGGGAGTGCGTTTCCATTACGCCAAGGATTTGAGGTAGGATGTCCCTTTAACAAGACTTTATCATTTAAGTTTCATCATTATAATACTATTATAACCTTATTTATATGATATTTTCTGCTGTGAAACCTTGGTTTTAAAGGTTTTGTGTGCAGATTATGTTTTATGACTTATCTTGTTAAAAATATAGTTGTTTTGGTATAAATGTGCACTCCTCTGGTTTGATAAATTATTCCATGAGCTTTCACACTTGGTTTATGGTATTTTTAATATGTTTCAGTAGATTTAATAACTTTATGGCATGAAAATGGTATTTTATCCCTTTTTAAGTGCTTAAAATAAGCTGTTTTGTTAAAGAGTGCATGCCACGTGTTCGGTAAATTTCCCGTTTGGCTTTTATGTGTCTTGTGAAATATAAAATGATTTGTTTGGATTTATAAATACATTTACAGAATGTAAAAAATTATTTTTGGATCCTTTTATGGCTTTCCAATTTGTATTTCATTTTACAAATAAATGGGTTTTGGCTTACAACATGTTTTGGCCCGAGTTGCCGGAAAATGGCATGTTTCACATTCTTATTAAAATGGTTGTGTTTTGAATATGTAACCTAAGTGTTTTATGGGATTTATGAATGTGGTTTGATGCTATATATTGTGTATATACACCTCTTTAAAAAAACTGAAATGCATAACTTTTTCAAATGTTAGTTTTGGGAAAATGTTTAAAGGCAAGTTTGGCCTTTCCTAAAAATGAAGAATGGGTGTTTTACTTGTATATACCATGTTGTGTCAATTGGGATTGTTTTATCATCGATGAAATTATTTTATTAAATGTTTTTAGGGATGAAAAATATGGTTGGTTATGGTCTTGTTGTGTGTTTATAATTCAAATAGTGTTTTTGAATGAGTTTTATGTGCAAAGCCTAAATACACTCCTAGAAATTGTTTTACAAAAATTTGTAGTGGTTTGTTGATTCGTGAAAGAAACGTGAAGAAATTTTATGGTATATTTGTGTTTTTATGGTTTTTGAATGGAATTAAGATGTGAAAAGTGTATTTGATAATATTTGTAACTTTATTTATCACTAAAGGGAATCCCATGTATCTAGGTGGGCGGATGTGTACTAGTATGCTAGTGATTCTGTGGGGTTTGGCCCCTATTTCACGTAGCAAGTTTGACGAAGACAACACTAACTAAACTATGATGATGATGATGTTGGGGGACCACTAGGTTATGGGTATGATCCCTACTAGTGTCTTGTTTGCATGAGAACAGATATTTATTATGGTTACTTTCACCAAGATACGAGGTATTTGGGGCTCACAACTAACTAGTGCCTAGGGGTGTTCCCGTGAGTTGTGCTCATTGGATATTTTGTACTCACTATCAGCATATGGTGTGTTTGGTTGGTAAATTCAGTAGTGTGTGTTATTTATTTAAAATTGTACAATCTTTAAAGCATGCTTCATTAAAATAATTTTCATTTTGAAGTTTCACCTCTTTGAAAAATTGTTACTTGCATTTTTGTTTATAAAACATGCAAGTTTTTGTTTGATAATTATTATAGCATAGAACCTCATTTGAAAAACATAATTTTATATATTATATTTAAAACATGAAATTGATGTTTCTTTTATTTTAAAGTAAGTGCATTGGGAATAGAATATTGGGATAACCTACTGAGTTTTAATACTCATGCCTATAATCTTCTTCTGTTTTTAGCCCTTGTGCAGGTTTCAGCTTGAGTTTGATCGCCTTGGGCGATGTGTGATCATTGTGTTGGAGAGTGACCAGTGGTGTCACATGGAGTTAGTTGGTTATCGGGTTTGGTCAGTTGAGTTGTTGGTTTAGTTCTAATTTTTGTTTCTTGTACAAATAATGTTTAGTTTAATTTTTATATAAATGCATTTTGGGTTATCCATTTATTTCTGTTGTTTGTTTAATTGTTTATATATGAGAGAAATAATTGCCTTGTGTACTCTATTGATTCCCTTGGTGCTTGTCTCCATCCCAGGAGGATTGTGAATGCCTCTCAGGACTTTCCGCGGGCTAGCCTAGGTGACCGTTTTAGGGTCGACTTGGGCTGGTTCGTGACAAACAAGTCCCTCAAAATAAGGCATTCATCCTTCTCATGCAAACGACCTCTCACTATTCTAAAACAAGGCACTCGGTATTCTCAAGAAAATGGAAAACTCATGCCCCATAAAAATTTTTTTATCACACAAATGGTTTCTATTCCATATTGAATTAACCAATTCATTATTAATAGGTTCCAAATATGGGAAACCAAAAGCATCAATCTATAATGAGTTATCAAAGGTAAAACATGCTCTTAGAATTTATTTTGGTTCCAAAAAACCCAGAGAAGTACCGTTATCAATTAACATGACTTTTTAATTATTATCAACAAGAATAAACATGATTCACATTATTTATCAATTTCATTAATCATATGGAAGATCAAATTTCAATTAAACATATGTATTGTATCAATTTTATTATCATCAAATTACATTAAACATCATATTACAAACATTTCTCTTCTTTAATTCTCAATCCAATCAATTAATTAATTCCATATTTACATTTTTTACCAATTTCAACATGATACTCCAAGAATAACAACATTTTAACTAATCATATGACATAAATATCACACTCTATAGAAAGAAAAAAAAAAGAAAACTGATATCATGGTATAAAGAAATAACATCATCAAGATACAATCATTATCCAATTTATTTAAATATGGTTCAAAATTTATTAGGTAAATTACATTTCCATCAAAAGGGATAAAGCATGATCAATTTATGATTGTGAATAAATAAATATAGAAGCAATGAATCTCCTACCTCAAAATCCATCACTGTTCTTCATGTGAGAAGAGACCATGTTGTGGATCTCCGATCACCTCTCCCACAAGAACTGCATCCATCTAAGGATGTTGTGGCACAATCACACCAATAAAAACCCAAGAAAATCCCATTAAAAACAATGGAGAACATCCTACATTTCATGGATATATTAATGGGAGGAAAACAAGATAAAACTAGGATAACCTGCAAGAAAATGAAGGAATAACACACCTTGGATCACCACAGGTCTCCATTGATCGAAGATGGGAATCCAAGGATTGATCCCCATAAAAGGGATCTCTAAATGATGAAGGAGGGAGACATTGGTAAACTAGAATGAGATAGGGAGTTGCTATAGATATAGGGTTTGGAGAAAACATGAGTAGGTGAAACGTTTAAAAATGAATTGCACTGAGAATTTACACAGTGTGTAATACATTTACACATTGTGTAATACATTTACACATTGTGTAATACATTTACACATTGTGTAAATGTCGAGGTTTGGTTTCCACCAAAAAATGAATTTCCTTTTATTATTTAACCTCAAAACATTAAAATTTATGAAAAACCTCATTAATCGACCTTAATAATCCATGAATCACACTTACACATCATGTAAATATTACACGGCATGTAATCCCCCCTGTTTCCAATTTCTTTAATAGCCAACGCCTCTGAACTTATTCCAATCCTCCTCCAAGATCCACTAGACTCAGAAACTCACAAAGGGTTGGATTGCATGAATATAAACCCTTAAATTTATACTCTTGATATATCTTCAATTTCTATTTATGGGATTCAATGTATAAGATATTTTATTAGAAGAATGGAAAGACTCGACTAGAAGGCGCTAGGGATTATCCAAAATGTGTTGTCCAAAAATGTGACCTTAAAAATCTAGAAGGTGAAATTGACTATTGAGTTGATGTCAACACTAGGAAAAAAATTAAGTGGAAGGAAAGAATATTGATCCAATTTGATTCAACTAGGCCTTGTCACACATGTTATAATTGTGGTAGAAAATGTATTAAAATGACTTATGGGACTAAAAGATCTATTTCTGAAGTTTTTTCTATAAGATCAACAAATCCCATAGTTGGGGGGGTATTTCTTTGTTTTTGAGTGTCTATAACCCACTTTATTTGTATATTGTTGACTTTTAGGTCTCTTTTCACTCAAAATCCAAAATAGGGAGCATGATAAATTACGTTTTCAGGAGCTTCGTCAAGGATTTTCTTTCAGATAGGGAAGTGGTTGAGATTATTAGCATGGGTGATGTTTCTATCTATACTTAGAACAAATTATTTTTATTACAAGGGTTTGGAACATACCCATGTTATAGAAGAACTTTATCTTTGTTGGTCAGTTGGATGATAAGGTTTTTTGTATGAAGTTTGTGAATAGTGTGTGGAAAATCACACAGGGCTCCATAGTCATGGGTAAAGGTTTGATAAATGGAAATTTGTATCCAACTAGGAATTTGTAGGGATAAATTCATCATAAGAAAAAAATGTATTAGTTTTGGAATAGGAATCTCATTTATAAGGATGAGAAAGAGAAGATAATCTAGACCGTTAAAGGTTTTCTAGAAGTCAAATGCATGGAGTATATAATAAGTAAGGAGCATGGCCTTAGAAAGTATCTAAAATCATTATTTTATATAGATGGTAGGGCATATATGAATCTAAATCTTGATTCTATGCATATTAAAGTATAGGGACCAATTTCGTTTCATTTTCATAAAGGGTCACTTTACTTTTATACCTTCATTGATGATTTAATAAGAAAATTTTGGGTGTTTCTTCTCAAGAAAAAGTCTGAGTATTTCAGAACATTTTCTAGTTGGATAGCCATGATAGAAAACGAGGTCAGATGTAAGCTAAAATTCGTGTGGTCTAATGGTGGTGTAGATTTTGGAATTATAGATTTTTGGAGGTTCTACTAATGAAAAGGCATATAGTTTGGGAAGTACATACTAAGAATATTAGTAAATATTGGTTTCATAGAGAGGATGGTTTAGATGTTGAATGAGAAATCCAATTACATGAGGTTAAGTTCTAGTTTCTCAAAGGAGTTTTGGGAAGAAGTTGTTAACTATGAAGCTTATCTAGGGAATCAAACTACTTTTGTTTCATTAGGATAGAAACTTATATAATAAAATTGATCTAGAAGGATGTTCAACATCTCCCACCATAATTTTTTTAGAAATTATGCCTATTTACATGTCTATTCTAGGAATTGAGACAACCCAAAGTTGCAATCATGTTTCTTTGTTGGGTATGGAACCAAAAACATTAAATTTTGACTTTGGAATAATGACTCACAAAATGTTTTTAAATCCTGGAATGTCCTCTTTGATGAGGGGGTCCTATAAAAGGATCAGAACTAGGATAAAGATGTAATTAGGTGAAAAAAACCAACACATATCATGGTTGAACTGAGAAATGGATCAATGGTTCTATATTTTTCATGGAGTATGATAGTTTTAATGATACCAGATATTTTGGATGTAGTTTTGATATTAGATTACTTTGGTATCACTAAAGCCAGATGTATCATATTTCTCTCAGATCATGGAATAACGGGATGGAGTTTCAAAAACATAGGGTCTATAAGGAGAAAGCCTATGGACATAGTATATGGCATGGTAGGTTGATGGAATTCAAAAAATTAGAATCGTTCGTGAAGTGGTTGTTGTAGAGGAAACTTCACTAACAAATCATAATTTTTTTATGGTTAACGGAATTATTGATCATAGACCGAGAAAGTATAGGGTGGATTTGAACCTCAGTTGGGATTGGATGATAGCTGGTATAGTCGATAACCATGGTGACACTGTGAAAGTAAGAGAGAGCGAAAGGGGTGTTTTAGAAGTGGTCACATACTTGGTAGTGAATCCTTGATAACAATTCTTTAAGTGGAATATTGTTGGTCTTAGTGATTTACACCTATCATAGGGTATATAAAATCTAATTAATTTCCTAGGGAATGTAGTATTAGTGTTAACAAAGTTTGTCTCTTGGTAGGAGATCTATAAATCTAGTTGTTATGGGTGAGAAAATAAATGATAGTATTTTGGTTTATAGGACTAAGAAATCAATTAATCAAAGACTTAAAATTAAGATCAAGAGACAAGTGATCGGTTCCGGTATTGCTTCCCAATTGTAATTCTATCATATTATTAAAAAATACATCACTTTATCTTGTTAATTGATAAGTGATAGGTTTCACAATCACTTACCCTATTCACCCTTAATTAAGTTATTATGGTGATACTAGCCTAAAAAATTATTTTCTTCAATATAACCTCCTTAAAATGTGTGAAAGATGTAGTGAATCACCCTCAATTCACTCAAGAAATACCAAATTGGGCATTGTAATTCCAAAGGAAACCAAGTTTGACCACTATGACTTCTTCATGTGTCAACAATTACTAAACACTCACTACTTAGCCTAAGATCATTCAATAGATATAATCTAAAACCAAGAGGATAGAGACGATGGATCCTTGACTAAGTCAATAAATAGTGTGAAATAATTAATTTTAAAAATAGTTTCATTTAACATTAAATCTGTAACAAAATACTAAAATCGATTAACAATAAAATGAGAACACTATTTTCATTTAAATCTTGGAGAATCAAGCATCATGAGAGAGTTTCCTACCTTTATCCAATCACCTAAAAGTTATAATCCTCCATTATATATGAAACATGTATTTTAGGGTTAGATTACATATTAGAAATAAAATAAGATAGAATAAAGAATCACAAATCTATAGTAGCATATTGATCTTCTCTAGTTGAGTCTTCTATAATTCTTCACTATTCTGGGGGGTGTTCATTAATAAATTATTCTCCCATTTATTAGAAAAAAATTATTCCTTAAATTCTCCTAATATTCACATTCAAATCTTACTGTGTGTTCAAACTTCTTGAATTCCATTCTAAAGTATTCAAGAGATCTTTAAATTTCTATATGACTCGCGGTTTCAAAAAACTTAATCCGTCATTATGATATCTTTTCTAGAGAATATTTAATTCACACATGCATGCAATTAACATGATTTATAAATTTGTAGTTTAATCTAATATGAGGAAATTATTTCTTATATGAGTATTTCTACATCTGAAAATTTCCTCCTTGTGCAAAGTTTGGATTGCTTCACATGCATAGCTTCATTATAAATCTTCATATTCTCCTAATGACATGGAACTCAAGAACAGCCTTCATCAAAATTGGGCACTGCTGTATTACAACATTGTGATATACTTATTTTTATTTTTGCATGAAAATTATCATGAATACTATGTTTACATCCATTAGGTGTAAAAATGTGAGTATTATCTAGCCTTGACATGCTTCATTATTAGATTCTAACCATGAGGGTCGACTACCTTATGCACTGGACTAGGAATATGATTTATTTAGGTATTTTCATCGAGAAGCATGTGTTCACCCTTATAGCAACCCAAACCTAGATATCCTGAAGCTGGTGTCTACTACTAATTACATTGGCATGATTAAAAGTAATCAAATCTCGAAGGAATGATATATTAGTAGTCTTGGTAAACTAGATACACAAATAAGTCTTATATTATAAATGAATACACTACTTACAACATAATTTTTTTATTATTTATAAATAAATAACTTTGAAAATAAATCTAATCCATCTAGTAAATCCCTGTATATCTTTCATAGTACTCTTCTTGGAATCCTGGGGAGAGAAAAATAATAAGGGTGAGCTCAAATGCTCAGTAAGGGAAAAATATAGCAGAAGAAATAATTAATCAATGAGAATAGTCAATATGGAAAGATAAATAACTGAACACACATACCATGTAATTAATAAACTGAATGAAAGTGCATAAAAAATATGGAAAGGTAATAACTAAACAAACATTCCATGTAATAAATAAACTGAATGGAAGTGTCTAAATAATATGGAAAGTTAATAACTGGAAACACATGACATATAAATAACTAAAAATTAAATGTATCCATAGATATTTCGATGTAAAATCTTATGGATGAATAATAATTGAAACTAAATGATGTAAATGCATAGTTATTGGATGTCATTTTTCCCAATCACATGATACCTTTAACATCAAGAGACAGTTTAAACTTTTCCAATTTGCGCAACTAATTCATCCCATGATACTATCTATGCATATAGGGGCTTTAATTAACTATTCCCCAACACATAGAGCTTGCATTAACCGATATCTAATCCATATGGATTGCATTAACCGGTCTCCAACCTGTATAGTGCATGTCCAAAGCATTTAAATAAACAAAGTGCCTTATAAAATATCTGTATTGAATAAAGGATATGAGTTTATCAATATTTCCTCAAATAACCAAATAACTTTTAAAGTAAAAAACATATAAAATTTTGTATATGGTTCGGTAAATAATCATATCCATGAAAAATTATATGGATATTTAGGGGAAATTTAAGGTCAAATGATCAAACAAAATTGAATATTTCAAGGGGATTAAAATAAATCAAGGAAGTAGATGTGAATACTATCCTTGGACAAATAAATCATGAACCATCCATAAGAAGGATAAGGATGTTATCAATAAAACATACCCCAAGTGGAGTAAAATAATGTATTTTTTTCATTAATAAATGGAAATATTATAAAAATGTATTTTAAAAATATTCTTGTAGAAAATAATCTTTAAACATTTCAAAGTGTCTCATACCACTTTAAAACATTTTAAATCATAAGATTCCTAAAAGAATAAAATTAAATGAAAGTTATAATATCATGAGAGTAAGTATATTCATGATATATCATGAAAAATGGAAATATATACACCGTATAAAAGAAGCTAGGGGCATAACAACAAATAAGTCTCAATAGAATGTAAATTGAGATGAAATATCTTACCAATGTGGTAACAAATGAATTGGAAAACCCAAAGGTAATAATCATTAAATAAAACATTTAAATACCATAAATATAATATAATTCATGATATTATGTGTTAACATTCTAGTATGTACATTATATATAAGAAATTAGGTGCGTAATAATAAAGTATGCCTCACAGAAAGAAAAGTGAGACAAGAATCCCTTACAAATGAATCGAAAGACCCAAAACTGATAATCATAAAAATTAAAAATATAAATACCATTAATATAAAATAATTCATGATATAATATATCAAAATTTTCAGTAGGTACACCACACAAAGTAATTAAGTGGTGAATATGACATTTATCTCACGGATGTAAAAAAGTGAGATGGAAATCCCTTACAACTATGGTAACATATGAATTGGAAAACCCAAAAATAGTAATCATAAAATGAAAATTTTAAATACCATAAATAAAATATAATTCATGATATTACATGAAAATTTGGAAATATGTACACCATATATAATAAATTAGGTGCACAATAATAAAGTATGACTCACAGAAAGAAAAGTGAGATAGGAATCCCTTACCTTGAGTTTCCTTTCAGGTGAACATCCTTTAACTTCCTGTATAATAAATTTATGTTAATTTTATAATTTCTTGAGAACCTTTTTCATAATTATAGTTACTTTTATTTCACTTATTACTATGTTGTGTACTACTATTTGAACAATTGATTTTTCATCGTGTGTTTTGACCAAATTTAGTTTATGTGTCAAAATCAACTTTGGTAGGTCAACTATGGTCAAAGGGGTCATTATAAAACATCTCTAGAATAATAATAATGAAATAATAATCATATTTATACATCAATTATACATTTAAAAGTAGTCATTAAATATGGTTATGAAAAATTAATCAGCGTTGCAATCATGGAGATGGTAGGTCGTACGTACTCATGAGTAATGTTCTCATTTTTCTATGATCGTTATGGAAAGAAGGTAAGTAATAATATATCTTTAAAGAATTATAATTATATCATAAATACCATATTATTTAACCATACATACTTATATATGTAATTCTTATGATGTAAATGGAATCACATCATGTTGAGGAGGCGGTAATCCAAACATCCATGAAAGACATTATCACTACGTATGTGAAAGGATAATAAAGAAAATGATATATATATATATAATATTTTTATAAGGGTAATTATTTAATTAATATCATATATTTTTTTTATGTCTCATATGTTTAATTATAATCATCCTTTATACATTACATGGATCTTGTGAACGAATCACGTCGCTTTGAGGGGACGGTAGTCCACACTTCCTCAAACGATGTTATCATATTAATGAAAAATGGAAAGTATAAAAGGTATGTGTTATAAAAGGATTAAAAAGTATAAATAAATAATAAATTTAATATATATAATATATAAACATAGTTTCCATCATAATTTCCACCATGATAGGTGGTAAGGGAAAAATGAACAATCATCGTTTCATGAGGTAGTAGTTCGCCGTACACAGAAACAGTATGTTCATTAACCATTATATAGATGTGTGTGTAAGTGTAGGTATAACCATTTACATAAAATAATCCTAGTATATTTAGGATAATTTTTTTTTGTTATATAATCATGGAATAAATACATTTTAGGGTGTGGAGAATGGAAATGAAATGAGAGATCTTGAGAGAATACGTTGCCTCTTAATCGAGTAACTTCTATTGGTTTGTACCAAAATATTCTTTGGATTTATTCATACCTAATGTTAGGATTATAGGATTAAATTATGGATGTTTATAAGATATTTGGGTATATATTGTTTGAGACAGATTTTCTTGAGAGTTGTGATGAAGTGGGAGGAGAGGAGGTCCTTTTATAGTGGAGGAGGAGTGACACTCTTGTAATATTTTGACAAGGGAATTCCATGAACGGTTTTCATATTGAAAGTGTCTCTAATAATAGAAAAAAATTGATAAAATATATTATAGGGTCAATATATGTCCATACAATGGAATTTGTACAAGTTTATAGGTCATTTTAGGCCTTAAGTGTAAGGTTTAGTCCTTTATTAAGCTTAATTTTGCCTTAATAATTTTAATTAATTTTAATTACTTTCACTAATAATTTTGGTAAAAAAAATTGTTCTTATTAGACATTATAAATTATTATTATTATAAATATAGAATCTATTTTTCCAAATTCCAATCATATAAGTGACAGAAATTGTTTTAAATTTAATCCTACAGACGTGATGACAATATGGGTTTTTAAAGTAAAAAGGTCTGAAAGTTTGCTATGTTTTTATAATCAATTTCAAAGTGAAATTGATTTCAATGACATAAATTTTATTAATTGATAAAATTATTATCTAATTAATCTTTAAAATTGATTAAAATTATAATTTAACCTTATAAATAAATTAGATGAAAAAGGAGTTTTAAACTAAAATTCAGTATTTTTAACTATTCATTAAAAATTGAAATGTTTCTTAAAAATATCAAAAATTCACCCTAACATGGTTATTGTGTTTATATTTAAAATATGAAGTTTATTTTGAAATATTAAATTAATTAAAGTTTTAAAATTCAGATCTAAAATGGGTTCGTCATTAAAAGGCGGTAAAATTGTCTTTAGAAAAATATTGGTTTTATGTATAAAATAGAGTTTTTTCTTATCTTATGTATATCAAAACTAATGGATGATTATAAAAAATATTTTATTGAATTTATAACATATATATTTCATTAAAATCATTAACTAATTGTAATTAATTATGCTTATTAAGATAAAAATCCTTTAGAATCATAAAAATAATAATATTTCTTTTTATATCCAATTGGTTATTATTTTCATTTGTAATTAATTGGAAACCAATGAATTAATTTTATATTTATATAAACCATAAATTTTCATAATTTAGTTAATATTATTCATAACCACTAACATAACAGCTAGGTTATATCATATTATATTAAATAATAATATTTTAATAATATATTATTGTTTGGTAAAACATGGTCTTATGTGTAATGAAATCCATCAAATAATGTATCTATTTTGTGTAACACAAGATATTGAGGAAGGTCACTCTTGCATGAAACACGAGCTATCGAGGAAGGTCACTCTTGGGTGTAATGCAAGCTAACTCAGTGTTGCGTTCATTACAAGCTATATCATGCATTGAATTTATTTGAAATAGTAAATATATAGTAGAATCTTGGGATATTATATTCCCTTACGCGCTTGGTGATATGTTTCATAAACACTATTGAATACAAAGTTGTAATTTAGAATTTTGTGGTGTCACATTCTCCCCACCTTATTTAAATTGTGTCCTCACAATTTAAACTCAATCATGGTGATATATTGTTTGATACTTTCTATGTTTGAAATACCACATCATGATAAGGGTTCATAAATCATCATATATAAAGGATATAATGGAAATTACAAAGGTCACATGGACTACCATGTAACTGGGTCTCTAAGTAGGAGAACATCAGTGACAAGTAGAGATGCGTACTTGGAGGGAAAGTATAAATATTTATAGGGAGTAAATGAGGTTATCAATCATTAACAGGTGAATGGTCAATAGAAATGTGAGGGACTCAAAGCCATAAATATTTGATGATTTAAAATACCATCAGTTCCACATAAATTAAGGTATTAGAACAACATTTTATTTCAAATTCATTTTTATAATATTGGGTAATTCTTTTACTACCTAATAATATAAGGAAATATTCTTACTTGATAGGTTTCAATTTCATATGAATAATCCTAACTTTTGGTTGTGATTTGATCAAATTATAGTTCATTCCTTTACTACAATAAATTAATTACCAAT
Source organism: Viscum album (assembly GCA_963277665.1). NCBI lineage: Eukaryota > Viridiplantae > Streptophyta > Magnoliopsida > Santalales > Viscaceae > Viscum > Viscum album. The sequence goes on from OY728141.1 coordinate 560,604,784, forward strand.
AATGAATTTTTTATGCCTAAATCACTAAAATAAACTTTCAAAGGATCATAAGGCCTATAAAAGAGTCACAAGTCTAACTATTTGTCTTTAACTATCTTTCAAAACAAATATGGTCAATATATTAATCTCTAATCCTCAAAAGTGACACTAATAGTTCATAATTAACATTTATTCATCAAATTTTTTAACTAAAAACAATGAAAAATTAACCATGACATTTCTTAGGTCAGTGGTTGGCGTGAAACCCTTATCGTCCTTCAATAATGGGTTCAATACCCATGGCCTTACTAGATTTGATTGGTTTTCACCCAGCTTATATTTTTTCCTTTTCTAAAACCAAATTAATATAATTTCCAAAATAAATCAAATGGACATCCTTGAAATAAGGTTAATCACTAAATAACCTTTTAACTGGGGTTTTCAATACAACCTCAATATATAAATACCTTATCCATTTTATTTCACATAGGTCCTTCCTTGGTCTAAGGTTTATCTATAATATCAATTATAGTATTTCTAAATCATGAAATATTATTTTAAATCTAAAATACCTTAGATTTAACCTTGATCATTCGTTTTCATTATCCATTCAAATTATTAATAAAGGTTTGGAAAGAAAACACAACTAGAAATACCCCTTTTATCTGTGCTAAAAATGGTCTTTATCAGCGCTAGAAAAGTGCTGTTAAAGCCGAAGAAGATAAAGGGGGGTCCCCTTTATCAGCGCTCCAAAAATCGCTGATAAAGACCACTTTTATCAGTGCTAAAACAAAGTGCTGATAAAAGTTAAAAAAATAAAAAAAATCCTGCCAATCGGGCCGGCTTTTATAGCGCTTGAGCCCCCCTTTTACAACGCTTTTCCTCCCCCCTCCAGTGCCCGCACGCACCCCTCCACCCTTCATCAGTGCTAGCTCCCATATTTTCCCATGCACGTGCGCCCCTGCCTCCACCAGGTTTTGAACTCGAGACCTCCCCCCTGCGCGCCTAAGCCCTTACCACTCCTCTATTTTGATTTTTTTTCCATTTCATGATATCTCTATTTATATATATATATATATAGTTATATTTATTCGTACAGTAATATATATTTATATTAATATATATATATAGTTATATTAATATATATATAGTTATATTAATATATATATAGTTATATTAATATATATCTCTATTTATATATATATATATATATATAGTTATATTTATTCGTATAGTAATATATAGTTATGTATAGTTATATTAATATATATATATAGTTATATTAATATATATATTTATAGTGATATTAATATATATATTTATAGTAATATTAATATATATATATATGTAGTTATATTAATATATATATAGTTAGATTAATATATATATATAGTTAGATTAATATATAGGTATATAAATATTTATATTTTGGTATTTTAAATAAAATGGATATTAGTTATTATTTAGATAAAGCTAATATATTTTAGATGTTAATATATTTTATTATTTATATGTATAATTAAATTTTTATGTGTGAATATATAAAAAATATGTATATATTGTTATATATTTGATTATAAATAGCAGTGAATTATAAAAAATGATAAAATTTAAAAGATATAATATCAATATGAATGTAATACCTTAGAATAAATTCAGTCCCCACCAAAAAAATCCAATAATACCCCCTTAAACGAGGCTGAAAATCCACAAAATGTTAAAAAATCTGGGTATCTCGACTAAAAACTCAGTTTTGGAGGCCTTTTGTGCCTTTTTTGACCTCGAAAAATGTGACAGGGGCTTTTCCTAAGTGACTAATGCGTATATCTCATCGTAGGCTTTGATTTGATATGTGGTAGAGATCAAACGGACACTCGGATCAAAATTTATGGCCGTTTGAAGTTCGAGTTGCGTTTTCAACATATTTTGGATCTTTTTTTAATTTTTTTTATTTTTTTAGTCTTCAAATTGTTATTAAATGACTATTACTCCATAATAATTAGAAAATTATTAATTAAAAATATTTTTTTAATTTTTTTATAATCCATTTTCACTAAATATTTTATATATTAAGTGTAACTGTATATTTATACTTATCTAAAATATATTTAAAATTATATTTAAAATATATATATTATATTTATATCAATATAACTATATATATATATTTAAATATTAATATATTTTTTTAATTATTTTTTTGGAAGTATACCCTTTATCAGCGCTTTTAAAAAAATGCTGATAAAGACCCCCCCTTTATCAGCACTACTAAAAAAAGCACTGATAAAGGGGTACTTTTATTAGTACTTTTTTTAGCGCTCATAAAGGTATCCTTTATCAGTGCTTTTTTTAGCGCTGATAAAGGTACCCCCCCCTTTATCAGCGCTTTTTCGTTAGTGCTGATAAAGGGTGGCACTGTCCTTGCACCATTTTGTGGTAGTGAAATTTGGATTGTCCTAAGCATATCCCCTAGGAGTGTCAAACCAAGTGTGCAGTAAATCCCATTGTCGTGTACCAGGTTACCCCGAGTCAGGCTTGGAACACCTTTTCAACGTTATTACTCCTAGGTACATCTGTTCCAGAACCATATCCACTTATAGTATCTAGACAGGGATGTATTTCTAGGAATACCCACATAATCTATACTTTACCAAAATTCTAGGGTGTTCTTCTATACTTATCCTCAAATTACACCTTAGGGTTATGTTCTCTAACCTATGTTTTCCTAAATCTAGAGCCCAAGGTTTCTATTATACTTCCTCTGATACCAACTATAGTGACCTGACCGTAGATAGCCCAGAATTAATGTCTGCTACTAATTATATTGGCATGATTACAAGGAATCAAATCTCGAAAGAATGAGAGTTTAGTGGTCTTGGTAAACCAGATACATAAATGAGTCTTTTATTATAAACAAATACACTAATTATAACATAATTTTTTTCTTCTTTATAAATAAATAACTTCGAGGATAACTCTAATCCATATAGTAAATCTCTACATATATTTCATAGTATGCTTCTTGGATTCTTGGGGAAAGAAACATAATAAGGGTGATCTCAAATGCTCAGTAAGGGAAAAATACAATAGAAGAAATAATTAATGAATGAGAGTAATCAATATGGAAAGTTAAATAATATAACACACATTCCATGTAATCAATAAACTGAATGGAAGTGTGTAAACAATATGGAAAGGTAATAACTGAACAAACATGCCATGTAATCAATAAACTAAATGGAAGTGTGTAAACAATATGGCAATGTAATAACTAGAAACACATGACATCTAAATAACTGAAAATAAAATGTATCCATAGATATGTCAATGAAAAATCTCATGGATTAATAATAACTAAAACTAAATGATGGAAATGCTTAATTATTGTACATCGTGTTTCCCGGGCACATGATACCTTTATCATCAAGAGACAATTTAAAATTTTCCAATTTGCACAACTAATTTATCTCATGTGACTACCGATGCATCAAGGGGATTTCATTAACTAGTCCCCAACCTATAGATCTTGCATTAATCGGTCTCTAACCCATAGGCCTTGCATTAACTTGTCCTTAACCCATATATTGCATGTCTAAATCATTTAAATAAACAGAGTTCCTTATAAAATATCCTTATTGAATAAAGGATATAGGTTTATCAATATTTCCCTAAATAATCAAATAACTTTTAAAGTAAACACCATATGAAAAATGGTATATGGTTCAGGAAATAATCATATCCATGAAAAATGATATGGATATTTAGGGGAAATTTAATGTCAAATGATTATACAAAATTGAATATTTCAAGGGGGTTAAAATGAATCAAGGAAGTGAATGTGAATATTATCCCTGGAAAAATCAATAATGAACCATCCAGAGGAAGGATAAGGATGGTATCAATACTACATACCCCAAGTGGAGTAAAATAATGTTTTTTTGTTTTTGATGAATGGAAATATTATAAAAATATCTTTTAAAAACATTCTTGAGGAAAATAATCTTTAAACGTTCCAAAGTGTCTCATATCACTTTGAAACATTTTAAATCATAAGACTCATGAAGGAATAAAATTAAATGAAAGTTATAGTATCATGAGAGTAATTAAATTCATGATATATCATAAAAAATGGAATTATATACACCGTATAAAATAATCTAGGTTCATAACAACAAATAAGTCCAAATAGAATGTAAATTGAGATGAAATTCCTTACCAATGTGGTAACAAATGAATTGGAAAACCCAAAGGTAATAATCATTAAATAAAAAAATTAAATAAAATTAATATAATATAATTAATGATATTATATGTCAATTTTTCAATATATATATCATATATAAGAAATTAGGTGCACGACAATAAAGTATACCTCACAGAAAGAAAAGTGAGACAAGAATCCTTTACATATGAATCAAAAGACCCAAAAGTGATAATCATAAAATTAAACATCTAAATACCATGAATGAAAAATAATTAATGATATAATATATCAAAATGGGTAGTAGGTACACCACAAAAAGGAAGTAAGTGGTGAATATGACATTTATCTCATGGATGAAAAAAAGTGAGATGAAAATCCCTTACAGTTATGGTAACATATGAATTGGAAACCCAAATGTAGTAATCATAAAATAAAAAATTTAAATACCATAAATATGATATAATTCATTATATTGCATGTCTATGTGTAAATATTTACACCATGTATAATAAATTAGGTGTACAATAATAAATTATGCCTCACAAAAAGAAAAGTGAGACAGGAATCCCTTACCTTGAGTTTCATTTCAAGTGAACATCCTTTAACTTCCTATATAATAAAATTATGTTAATTTTATAATTTATTGAGAAATTTTTTCATTATTATCATTACTTTTATTTCACTTATTACTATGTTGTGTGAAACTACTTGAACAATTAATTTTTCATCGTGTGTTTTGACCAAATTCAGTTTATGTGTCAAAATCAACTTTGGTAGGTCAAATATGGTCAAATGGGTCATTATATATGTTGTAATCTTCATGTATTAATCATGTTTTAATGATCACAAATCCTATTCAGTCTATAAACCATGTTAACTCTATGTAATCTATCTCACATCCAATGTACGGTTGCTTAGTAAAAGCTATCCAAATCTCTTAAGCGTTATACACTCAGTTTGGTTATTATACACTTTCTTTTGATTCACTTTATAATGATTTCTCTGACAAGTTTAATTCATTCCATAAATATCACTCCTTAAGTCTGAATACAGATATTTTCTTAAGTCTGAGTCACCATGAACAAGCAGACACTATGAAATCCAGACACCATGACCATGAGACACCGTGAACAAGACACCGTGAACAAGACACCATGAACCAGACACCGTGAACAAGACATCGTAAACAAGACACCGTGAACAAGACACCGTGAACAAGACACCGTGAACAAGACCCTGTGAACCAGACACCGTGATATCAAGACACTACCACCAATCCAGAAATTGTGTGAAGGATACACTATTTTCATGACATACTGTGACACCATTTCTTAATATGTTTTGTTGTATTTTAATTTAATCTCTAACGGTCATATTTGAAGATTTTAATGCACTGACATAATTAATATTTATTTTGTAGAAAAGTATGAGGTATGAGGTGAAAAATACATGCAACATGTCGGCTTAAACACATGCACTCAAAGATAAAAGAGTAGTGCGGCCCAGAAATAGATAGAGACTTGAAAAAGCGAAACAAGTTGAGGACGTGATCACAACAACGAAGAATACACTTAGATAATTCCTGAAGAAAATAATTTTCTCATGCAACTAGACGCTTATGAAGAACACACAAATCATATTGAAATCCTGAGAACATCTTTTCACTGTCAAACATCATGAAGAACACAAGCCAGATCTGTCTCACTTGCGACACTCTATTTTCCATACGAGGACTTGAGTTCTGCATCTGCTTCATCTCAAGAAGTCCAGAGCTGCAAAGACTAACACTCAGATCACCTCTAAACCTATCTCAATATTTATTCTCTGATGTTTATCATTTTATTAACTTTTGATCAGTGTGTGTATTTTCAATACAACACACTCTGTCTCCTGCATTAAACTGAAGGATACAAGATATCCTTACTCAAACATATTTTTACACTTGTGTATACCCACGAATAAGTGTGGAAGAGGTCCCTGTGTGGCCTGGTTATTTGTACCCATTAAGAACTATGGAAGAGGTCCCTGTGTGACATGGATAGTCCTGTGTACTATTGCTAACACCGATCCAGGGTGTGGATCAAGTTTATTTATATAAATTTATTGGTGTAAGGTGATCACCAAGTGGAGTGGATTAGGTCTCATCTTGAGACTGAACCACTTGTTTCATATCCACTGTGTTGCTTAATTTAGTCTTCTCTATTTTACTACTTTACTGTATAATTCAGATATCACTAAATTCACTTTGATATTTACTCTTGGAAATAAGTTATAATTGTCTTGTCTTAGTAGAATAGATTCAAAAGTAATATTAATAATCGATATTAAGATTCTTGAGAACTAATCAATCTTCTAAGAATTTATTTAAATAGTCAAACTCTTATAACAGTATAACCTTGATTAACTGGACTGTTTTTAATCTTTTGAGGAAAAACTTTTAGAAATAATTTTTAAACAGAAATTTTTATAGATACTCAATTCACCCCCCCTCTTGGGTAATCTACTCCGACCAACATTTGGTATCAAATGTTTTTTATTAAGACTCTATTTAACCTTATTCAACTGTGATTGTAGTTGTACTTTGAAGATATTTAAATTTCTGTTAATTCTAAATTTCTAGGTCTTTAAAAGTATTTATTTATTATGGATAATAGATTGGAAGGTGCTACAACCAACAGACCACTATTCTTTAATGGAACCAACTATGTTCAATGGAAAATTAAAATGAAAATGCATTTAGAAAGTATGGGTTTTGAAATTTGGTCTTCCGTTATAAATGAATATAAGATTCCTGCTACTAATAGAATCACATGGGATGAACCTGTCAAAAATACCTACAATAACAATTGAAAATATGTGAATGCTTTATACTTCTCCTTAGGAGATGATGAATTCAATAGAATTTCTGTTTGTAAAACTGCCCATGAAATTTGGGATACCCTGTCTGTCTCACATGAAGGAACATCTAGTGTAAAAGAAATGAGACTTAATAATTATACTATTAAATATGATAACTTTAAAATGAAACCTAATGATCCTATATCTGACATGTATCTTAGGTTCAATGAGATTGTCAACATAATGATTTCTCTTGGAAGATAATTCACTACCAAGGAACAGATCATGAGAATTCTCATATGTCTGCCTAACAGATGGAGAGGAACCTCTGTCTCTATTATAGAATCATGTGACATCAATAAGCTACCTGTAAAAGAACTCATTGAGAAACTAATGATGTATAATGAGGAGCTGAAAGTAAACAAGGAAGAAGAGGATAAACCAAAGAGTAAATCTGTTGCATTCAAGACCACCACCTCTAAACATAAAGACAAAGGGAAATTGGAAGTTTCTGTAGAAAGTTTTAGTAGTGAACAATAATCACCTGACAGTGATGATGAGATGGCTCAATTAGCCAGAAGATTCAAGAAATTTTACAAGAAGAATAACTTTTTATGAAAGCCTGTCACACCCCGACCGCGGATGTCCGTAATTGTTCTCCTTTCTTGGTCCCGATTTAAATTTTTCGGAGATTAATTGCATTGGCGGTTTCGCGCTGGTGCGCGGTCACCGCATCGTTAGCGGTGACCGTGCGTTCAGCCCGGGTGACAGTGTGTTCACCCGGTGTTTTAAATATTATAATTTTTTTTAAGTTGGTATTTTATTATTAATACCTTTTTATATGTGTTATTGTTATTGTATATATGTTTATATACGTTTATATATATATATATGCGTAATAATGTATGTATATGTATAGATCTATATGTGTACAAATATATATATATATATGTGTAACATCTTTAAATTATTTTATAATTATTATTTTAAATATTTGGTCAAAAATAATTATTATTTGAATTAACTAATTTATTATTTATTATTATTATAAGTTTTATTATTGTTATATAAGTTTTATTATTATTATATAAGTTTTATTGTTATTAATATTATATGTTTTATTATTATTATTATTATTATTATTTTTATCACATATATATATATAAGCCTAATCTAACCCTAATTCTACCCCCTCCCGTAGCCGCCTCACCTCTCCCTCTCTCCTCTTTCTTCTCCCCCGCACCAGCACCCTCCTGCATCTCCCCAGCGCACCCCTCCGCTCCTCGCCGCACCCTCCTCTCCTTCAGCGCCTCGTCAACCCGCCAGGCCGACCCCCCGGCCTTGCTCCGCACCTCCGGCCTCCTCCTGGTTCGGCCGACCCGCACCACACCCACTCCGGCGCTGCCCTCCCGACTCCCTCCGCGCCCCACACCCGGCGTCCGGCTCCTGCTCCGTCGCTGCACCTGCCAGCCGTCCCGGCCCCTGCATCCATCTCCCGTCGAGCCGGCCTCCCCTCACCACTGGCGTCCCGGCCCTGCTCCCGTCCATCCACCGACGTCCGGCACCTCCTCCCATCCATTGCCCAGCCCTTGACCTCGCCGCCTCGCCCAGCCGCAGCCGCCCCCGGCGTCCCCTCTGCCTCGCCCAGCCGCCATCCCCTCTCCCTCACCTCACACACCCTCTCCGGCGTTCCGCCCCGCTCCCTGCACTCGGCTTCCCAGCGCCCCGGCCTCTCCCTCCCCTTTCCCTCTCCTGCGCGCAGCGCCGCACGCCGCCCTCCTCTGCTCCCGCGCCCGGCCTGCACCACCGGCCTCGCGCAGCACACCTCGCGGCCTGCCGACCTCCATCCGGCATCCGCCCCCCCCCCCCCCCCCCTCCGCTGTAAGTTGTTTTTATTTTTATAATGTTTTGATATTTTCTTTTATCATGTTAATAATATTATTATTATTACATTATTATTATTATATTATTATAATTATAATTATTGACATTATTAGTATTATCATTATTATTAATATTATTATTATTATTATTATTATTATTATCATTATTGTTATAATTATTATTATTAATATTTTAATTATCATATTATTATTGTTATTATCATTTTATATTATTATTATTATTTTATTAATATTATTATATTATTATTATTCATTATTATTATTGTTATTATCATTTCATATTATTATTATTATTATTATTATTATTATTATGTTATTATTACTACATTATTATTATTATTATCATTATTATTATCATGTTATTAAGTTATTATTTTTATTATTATTGCTATATTATTATTATGATTATTTTTTTATTATTATTATTATAATTACTATTATCCTATCATTTTTATATTATTATACTATAATTATGCTAAATAATCATTATTATTATCATTATATTATTATTATTGTGATTTTATCATTGTTATATTATTATGATGTTAATATCATTCTATTATTATTATTTTTATTATATTATTATTGTTATTATTGTATCATTATATTTTAACTATGTCATATTATGATTGTTATTATTATTTTCACATTATTATTACTCTGGCATTCACTTGTGCTTTGTTAGGGGCTTTCTTCATCAACTTATATTTGTTTTTGGTAGGTTTAATATTTTAGGACCCGCGCAGGGCGTTTCCGAGAAAGCGCCATCGCTGCGCCTTGTTTCCGAGGTTCTGCCGTCTCCGCACCTCAGTTTCGAGAGTGTTGGACTTTATCACGTGGCTTCGGACACACGTTGTGTCATCGCGCCTTGGTTCCAAGGTCGTTTTACCGCCGCGCTTGGATCTTAAGGTAGGTCTCCCTTTTCACTCGCCTTTAAATTTAGAATTTATTTATTCCTTGACTTTTTATTAAGTTTCAGCAAATTCAAAAGTATTATTAAGTAGTTATCTATAGTTTGGTGATCTGCTGATGATAAAAGTTGTTTTAATTCTAGCGTTTCATTAAAAGCGTTTTCTTGGATTTAATTGTGTGCTTCCATGGTAGTGTTGCTAGATGGTTCTTCCTGAATAATGAAAGACATGTTGAATTGGGTTTTGAAATGTTTTTGGTGTGTGTAAATTAGTAGATGTATTGTTTATGGAAAATGGTGTTTTCTGAGAACCTTGATTAGAGAAAATGTCGTGTGACCCTTTGAAATTGTTTTTTTTGGAAACTTCATATGTGGTTCTTGGTTGATGAAAGATGTTTTCCTTTTTTGTGTGAACAAAAGTTTGGATTTCATTTGAGAAATAGTATTCCTTAAAAGGGTGATTAAAGGCCCGTTTGGCTCTTGATAAAAGTGGGGTGCGTTTTGATATTAAAAAATAACTCTACTTGTGAAACAATTGTGTTCTAGGGTGATATGCTGATTTGAGTTTCTTAAACAAAGTTCTAAGTGTGTTTTGGTTTTCAATGAAATGGCGTGTGTAATATCCCTTTAGAAATGCTTTAATATGAAATAGTCAAAATGTAAATGATATGGTGGCCCGGTTGGCACTTTAATAAATGTGAAGTGATTATACATATATATATATATATACGTACTTGTGAGGGCATTTCTACAGGGGGACTTCCCTTCGAGGGTTGTCGTGTAGCGATGTCCGTGTAAGGGGTTGGCAAGTGCGGTGAGATGAGTCACGCGTGCGAGGGTCTCCCACTTACACAGTGTTACAAAAACCACTATGGGTTCCTGGGCGTCTTGTAGATTATCGAGTGACGGTTGCTTGCTAACCCTGATTAGACGGGTTGGTACCCTCTGGAGTTGTGGACAGGCCAGGTGGGATGTGCCACTGGTTGGCTATTAGGGCGGCCAGTTGGTTATTGACTGTGGAGTACCATGCCGGCAGGTAGTCTGAACCCGAGTACGTCCAGGGGTTTTCTAGGGATGTTCAGGATCGCCCATGGTTATTGCTGATAACTTCTGGTTTAATTTTTACTTGCACTTGGTTTTCCTTGCCTGTTTACCTTTACTTGCACTTGTTTTCCCTGCTTGTTTTCTTTCAGTCATATTTCACAGCCTGTTAGACTTTGAGAAAAATGGTTTTCAAATGAAAATGCTTTATTCGCTTTGGGTTAGATTTGTAAATGTAACACTTTGCTTTTCAGAATGAGTTTAAAACTAATGAAATGGAACTAACTTTCGAAAAAGAATAAGGGAAATGTCTCGTGTTTGATTTTCAAGTAAAACATTATGAAAAATTACTTTTATACATTATAGTTCAAACCTGGATTATGTAGATTCTATATTTACTGGCAGTGCTTTGGGATTTGTTGTTGGGCTCACCTACTGAGTACTTTTGTGCTCACACCTATCTTTTACCTTTTTCATTTGCAGATCCCTTGTGTCCAGGTTTTTCCTGGCTTGAGTCGCTCAGTGAGGGAGCGACGTTGGTTGTAGTTGGGTGGTGACCCGCGAGGTCACGTGGAGGTATGTCGTGGTATAGTTTTGTTTGTGTCTTTAGTGTTTGTCTGTTTGTTTAGTTTATATTCATTCTTTCGATCCTGTTTTTTTTTAGTTCGGGCTGAAATCGCTCCCAACGATTAAGGTTTCGATGCCCGGCACTTGTTGCCATCCCGGGGGGATCGGGAACGCCCCTCGGGACTTGTCGCGGACCGGCTCGGGTGACTAGTTCAGGGTCTACCCGGGCTGGTTCATGACAAAATGGTATCAGAGGGTGGTTCTTGTTATTTGGGTTGTCCGGTAGAAGGATATTAGGACTGTCGGAACTCGAGGGGTAAGTACGGGAAGAGCGTCGCGAACTCTTGCTCGCACTGATCTTCGAGTTACCAGGGGTAGTTCGGGAATTGTGTCCTTGTCTTTTCTGGTTTGTCTTGGATTGAGAGATGAAATGGAGGCAAGCCGACGTTACATCGCGATTTCACATGGAGTAGTGACCCATGTGGAGTCCGAGTACATGGTTTGAATTCCTCCTAGTGGCCGACGCTGACTTGGGACATGGCCCACTACCATGTCGCCAGGTTGAGTGTGACTACTAGTCCCTCATTTCAGTGATTGATGCAAATTTGGATGTTGTTTTCATTTTGGTCTGTGTGAGTGCGTAGTTGGAAATGAAAAAGGGTTTTTGAAAATTGGACTGGTTTCTTTTAAAGGACTTTAAATGTATAAAATGGGTTTTAAAACTGAAATCTCTTGATTTGAAAATCTGTTGTTTGCTTGGAATTGGTTAAGAATGATTTTGGGTGAAACCTCGGTTCCTCTTCATGAACGTTTGAACATGTGTGAGAATGCATTCAAAATGCGTGTTGGTGCGAGTATTAATGGACAATGGATAAAGACATGTGCAACGGGTCATGGGAGTACCTGGGTGTGTATTTGAAATTTAATGCTTGACTTTGTTTTCTAAATTGGTCTTAAAGGGGAAATGGTTTTGGAAAGTTTTTGGTTTGAAAGTGGATTGGTTTTTGGAAAGGAATCTTGAGAAAGGGTGGTTTTGAAATCAAAAATGAAAAGGGAATTTTAAAGAGGAGATTTTGTTTTGGGTTGTGTTGTATTTGTTTGGTCCTTGTGCTGACTGTTTTTGATGAAGGCGCTTTTATTGATGTTGCTTCGATTTGATGTTGGTTTTGGCTTTGTGTTTTATATATCGCTCAGGAAATGCCGCCCAGAAAGGTCTCTAAGGATTCGGATATGTCATGCCCAGTTTTTGGTCCTCCTCAGACTTTGCCTATTCTCCATGGTGATCAGGGTCCGTTAGAGGCAGTAAAATGGATCGAGGAAGTGGAACGTGTCTTTAGAATGTTGGGAACTCCCGATAATGTTAAGGTTCGTGCAATTATGAAGTTGTTCGATGGTCCAGCTCTGGACCAGTGGAAGGTGGTTTCCCCACCATCGACGCAAGTTGAAATGACGTGGGATGTCTTTAGAATTGTTTTCATCCAATGGTTTGTACCTGAGGAAGTGAAGCTGGAGAAAAAGAGAGAGCTTGTGCATATTCAACAAGGCCAACGGACGGTGAAGGCATATGTTGACCATTTCAAGGAACTGATTCCCTTTTCTCCAGATGTAGCATCGCATGAGATCATGAAGGTCTCTATTTTCGCTGGGGGTCTTCGTCCGAAGATCAAGGAGCGAGTCCTCCCTTCTAAAGACCTTTGTTTCGAGAAGCTGGTGGAGGAAACTTTCTTGGCTGAGTTGGTTTCCGGTGTGCGGGTGGTTAATACTTCAACGTCCCATGTTGTTCGTAAGAGTTCCTCCTCTGGTGTGGAAAATATGCCAGAGATACCTGTTCCTAATGAGTTATCCCATTTGGTCCCAGCTTCCATTTCGTCAGATCGTTCGGTGGTATGCTATCAGTGTGGTCGTTTCGGGCATTTAAAACCGTCTTGTCGCAACCCTCCGAAGACGTGTCATAGATGCGGTTGTCTGGGTCATCTGGAGAAGTTTTGCCGGAAGAGTCGCTTAAAGAGGACGCCGTGATGGGAGAATGTCAGTACCTGACTGTGAGGCAGAAGATGCTTCAGCCACCAGAGCCCCAACCACAGGTCTTGGGGTGAAGCTCGCGCACAGTCAGGAGTTCCTAGGGTTGTGAAGCCTTAGTCCAGGTTAGGTTTTTCGTATTGACGGTGGAACAATTAATATCTTTTTGTACTTGTTCACTGCTGTTAAGGTTTTAGTATCTTTGTAAGCATGTTGTTTTGATATGAAGTAATGATGGACTTGTTCTATTATAATCAAAGCAGACTGGTTTGTGTGGATGTGATATTCTGAATCATGTGTCTTTCTTAAAAGTGTGTTTGACCCCTCGGTGGGTTGAACTTAGTTTAGCAATGCTCGTCAGATGTGGTTATGTTTCATGGTTTTCAATGGGTCACGTTTTCAACTCGGTGTCTGGTTAAGTCTTTTCCATGGGTTTTCCCCCTAGTGTTGAAGGTCGTTGACTTTGGTCGTGGGTTCAACGTTTCGACGAAGGGGTTGTTTTTCACTCGTGCTATAAGAGTTGGTTCCAATCGGTTGGGAGTTCCCGCGTCGACCCCCCTTTATCCTAGGGTTGTCTATCTAGATGGTCAACTTTTCTACACTAGTTAAGTTCTTGTGGTGGGGAGAACCCCTTCGTGTTCTCCCCTCAATCTCGGACCCCAGTTTTCTCTTGAATCGGTCGGGTGTGACCTATGCAGAGTAAGGTCATCCCCGAGATTCTCAGTTCTCTCTGGTTCCTTTAGTTCCGTTGGGGAATGGACTTAAATCTTGACCGACTTTTGGCCTGGTGACTTTCTGGGGGCAGAAAGTGTCTGTGGTGGGGAGAATTGTCACACCCCGACCGCGGGTGTCCGTAATTGTTCTCCTTTCTTGGTCCCGATTTAAATTTTTCGGAGATTAATTGCATTGGCGGTTTCGCGCCGGTGCGCGGTCACCGCATCGTTAGCGGTGACCGTGCGTTCAGCCCGGGTGACAGTGTGTTCACCCGGTGTTTTAAATATTATAATTTTTTTTTAAGTTGGTATTTTATTATTAATACCTTTTTATATGTGTTATTGTTATTGTATATATGTTTATATACGTTTATATATATATATATATGCGTAATAATGTATGTATATGTATAGATCTATATGTGTACAAATATATATATATGTGTGTAACATCTTTAAATTATTTTATAATTATTATTTTAAATATTTGGTCAAAAATAATTATTATTTGAATTAACTAATTTATTATTTATTATTATTATAAGTTTTATTATTGTTATATAAGTTTTATTATTATTATATAAGTTTTATTGTTATTAATATTATATGTTTTATTATTATTATTATAATTATTATTTTTATCACATATATATATATATAAGCCTAATCTAACCCTAATTCTACCCCCTCCCGTAGCCGCCTCACCTCTCCCTCTCTCCTCTTTCTTCTCCCCCGCACCAGCACCCTCCTGCATCTCCCCAGCGCACCCCTCCGCTCCTCGCCGCACCCTGCTCTCCTTCAGCGCCTCGCTAACCCGCCGGGCCGACCCCCCGGCCATGCGCCGCACCTCCGGCCTCCTCCTGGTTCGGCCGACCCGCACCACACCCTCTCCGGCGCTGCCCTCCCGACTCCCTCTGCGCCCCGCACCCGGCGTCCGGCTCCTGCTCCGTCGCTGCACCTGCCAGCCGTCCCGGCCCCTGCATCCATCTCCCGTCGAGCCGGCCTCCCCTCACCACCGGCGTCCCGGCCCTGCTCCCGTCCATCCGCCGACGTCCGGCACCTCCTCCCGTCCGTTGCCCAGCCCTTGACCTCGCCGCCTCGCCCAGCCGCAGCCGCCCCCGGCGTCCCCTCTGCCTCGCCCAGCCGCCATCCCCTCTCCCTCACCTCACACACCCTCTCCGGCGTTCCGCCCCGCTCCCTGCACCCGGCTTCCCAGCGCCCCGGCCTCTCCCTCCCCTTTCCCTCTCCTGCGCGCAGCGCCGCACGCCGCCCTCCACTGCTCCCACGCCCGGCCTGCACCACCGGCCTCGTGCAGCACACCCCGCGGCCTGCCGACCTCCATCCGGCATCCGCGCCCCCCCCCCCCTCCGCTGTAAGTTGTTTTTATTTTTATAACGTTTTGATATTTTCTTTTATCATGTTAATAATAATATTATTATTACATTATTATTATTATATTATTATAATTATAATTATTGACATTATTAGTATTATCATTATTATTAATATTATTATTATTATTATAATTATTATTATCATTATTGTTATAATTATTATTATTAATATTTTAATTATCATATTATTATTGTTATTATCATTTTATATTATTATTATTATTATTTTATTAATATTATTATATTATTATTATTCATTATTATTATTGTTATTATCATTTCATATTATTATTATTATTATTATTATTATTATTATTATTATTATGATGTTATTATTACTACATTATTATTATTATTATCATTATTATTATCATGTTATTAAGTTATTATTTTTATTATTATTGCTATATTATTATTATGATTATTTTTTTATTATTATTATTATAATTACTATTATCCTATCATTTTTATATTATTATACTATAATTATGCTAAATAATCATTATTATTATCATTATATTATTATTATTGTGATTTTATCATTGTTATATTATTATGATGTTAATATCATTCTATTATTATTATTTTTATTATATTATTATTGTTATTATTGTATCATTATATTTTAACTATGTCATATTATGATTGTTATTATTATTTTCACATTATTATTACTCTGGCATTCACTTGTGCTTTGTTAGGGGCTTTCTTCATCAACTTATATTTGTTTTTGGTAGGTTTAAGATTTTAGGACCCGCGCAGGGCGTTTCCGAGAAAGCGCCATCGCTGCGCCTTGTTTCCGAGGTTCTGCCGTCTCCGCGCCTCAGTTTCGAGAGTGTTGGACTTTATCACGTGGCTTCGGACACACGTCGTGTCATCGCGCCTTGGTTCCAAGGTCGTTTTACCGCCGCGCTTGGATCTTGAGGTAGGTCTCCCTTTGCACTCGCCTTTAAATTTAGAATTTATTTATTCCTTGACTTTTTATTAAGTTTCAGCAAATTCAAAAGTATTATTAATTAGTTATCTATAGTTTTGTGATCTGCTGATGATAAAAGTTGTTTTAATTCTAGTGTTTCATTAAAAGCGTTTTCTTGGATTTAATTGTGTGCTTCCATGGTAGTGTTGCTAGATGGTTCTTCCTGAATAATAAAAGACATGTTGAATTGGGTTTTGAAATGTTTTTGGCGTGTGTAAATTAGTAGATGTATTGTTTATGGAAAATGGTGTTTTCTGAGAACCTTGATTAGAGAAAATGTCATGTGACCCTTTGAAATTGTTTTTTTTGGAAACTTCATATGTGGTTCTTGGTTGATGAAAGATGTTTTCCTTTGTTGTGTGAACAAAAGTTTGGATTTCATTTGAGAAATAGTATTCCTTAAAAGGGTGATTAAAGGCCCGTTTGGCTCTTGATAAAAGTGGGGTGCGTTTTGATATTAAAAAATAACTCTACTTGTGAAACAATTGTGTTCCAGGGTGATATGCTGATTTGAGTTTCTTAAACAAAGTTCTAAGTGTGTTTTGGTTTTCAATGAAATGGCGTGTGTAATATCCCTTTAGAAATGCTTTAATATGAAATAGTCAAAATGTAAATGATATGGCGGCCCGGTTGTCACTTTAATAAATGTGAAGTGATTATACATATATATATATATATGTACTTGTGAGGGCATTTCTACAGGGGAAATTCCCTTCGAGGGTTGTCGTGTAGCGATGTCCGTGTAAGGGGTTGGCAAGTGCGGTGAGATGAGTCACGCGTGCGAGGGTCTCCCACTTACACAGTGTTACAAAAACCACTATGGGTTCCTGGGCGTCTTGTAGATTATCGAGTGACGGTTTCTTGCTAACCCTGATTAGACGGGTTGGTACCCTCTGGAGTTGTGGACAGGCCAGGTGGGATGTGCCACTGGTTGGCTATTAGGGCGGCCAGTTGGTTATTGACTGTGGAGTACCATGCCGGCAGGTAGTCTGAACCCGAGTACGTCCAGGGGTTTTCTAGGGATGTTCAGGATCGCCCATGGTTATTGCTGATAACTTCTGGTTTAATTTTTACTTGCACTTGGTTTTCCTTGCCTGTTTACCTTTACTTGCACTTGTTTTCCCTGCTTGTTTTCTTTCAGTCATATTTCACAGCCTATATTGTTGGACTTTGAGAAAAATGGTTTTCAAATGAAAATGCTTTATTCGCTTTGGGTTAGATTTGTAAATGTAACACTTTGCTTTTCAGAATGAGTTTAAAACTAATGAAATGGAACTAACTTTCGAAAAAGAATAAGGGAAATGTCTCATGTTTTATTTTCAAGTAAAACATTATGAAAAATTACTTTTATACATTATAGTTCAAACCTGGATTATGTAGATTCTATATTTACTGGCAGTGCTTTGGGATTTGTTGTTGGGCTCACCTACTGAGTACTTTTGTGCTCACGCCTATCTTTTACCTTTTTCAGTTGCAGATCCCTTGTGTCCAGGTTTTTCCTGGATTGAGTCGCTCAGTGAGGGAGCGACGTTGGTTGTAGTTGGGTGGTGACCCGCGAGGTCACGTGGAGGTATGTCGTGGTATAGTTTTGTTTGTGTCTTTAGTGTTTGTATGTTTGTTTAGTTTATATTCATTCTTTCGATCCTGTTTTTTTTAGTTCGGGCTGAAATCGTTCCCAACGATTAAGGTTTCGATGCCCGGCACTTGTTGCCATCCCGGGGGGATTGGGAACGCCCCTCGGGACTTGCCGCGGACTGGCTCGGGTGACCAGTTCAGGGTCGACCCGGGATGGTTCGTGACAAAGCCTAACTTCAAGGGCAAATATGACCAAAAAGAAAGTTGGAATAAGGATTGGAAAAGAAGTTACAAGACTAATGAGATTGTCTGCTATGAATGTAAGCGTAAAGGATATATCAAGGCTGACTGTCCAAAGATCAAGTACAAAAAGAGATATGAGGACAAGGACAGGAAGTATAAAAAGGTCATGAAAGTAACATGAAGTGCTTTTGAGGATAGTTCAAGTGACTCATAAACATCACATGATGAACAGTCAAACAAATCCAATATGTGTTTTATGACAAACACATCTGAGGCAACACTGGACTCTCCTGTACATAATTCATACTATTATGAAGATAAGAGTGAATATGAAAATATGACTAATGAAGAAATGTTTGAATACCGTAACATGCTTGAAGAAACATTAAATTAACTAAAAGACAAATATAAATCATTGAAGAAACATCATGCTCTTACTATGACTGTTAAATCCGAACTCACAACTGAAAAGGAGAAAAATGATCAACTGCTCAAAGAGAATAACGAGTTAAAAATGTCTAATAAACAATTAAAGAATGAACTAGAAAAGTTTACCAATGGAAAAAATACCCTTAATTAGATGCTAGGAAAACAAATTTCCCCTAAATACAACACTGTCATTGGTTATCAACCTAGAAAAAGAAACCTTGGTAGAACAAAAAAAATTCTAAATCTAGGACATATAATTTTACTCCCAGTTCTGGACATAAATCAACTAATTAAATTTATAATACACTTTCAAATATTTCAAGTTTTTCTGGACCAAATAGAGTTTATTTTTCAAATACTTTACATAATGCTTATAGGAAACCTATGAGGCAGATATGGGTTCCTAAAGCACTTATTACTGATATTATTGGACCCAAACAAGTATGGGTACCAAAATCTGTTTTTTCTTGATCATTTTGTAGGAAAGATGCTTAAAGAGTTCCTGTAAAATTTTATGGTACTTGGATAGTGGACGTTCAAGACACATGACAGGAGACTACTCATGCTTCAAGAATCTAATAAAAATAGATGGAGGACATGTCATATTTGGTGAAAATGCCAAAGGAAATATTATTGGCATCAGCCAAATCAGTAACTCTAACTCGGTTTTAATTTATAAAGTACTATTTGTTGATGGATTAAAATATAATATGCTTAGTATCTCACAATTATGTGATGGTGGATTTAATGTTAGATTTGAAAATGATGTTTGCAATATCTTTAATTCTAAATATGAATTAGTGTTTTTTGCATTAAGAAATGAAAATGTTTACTCTGTTAACTTAGACTCCTTAGCTTCTCAAAATGATTCATGCTTAAGTGTATTTCATAAAGAGTATTGGGTCTGGAATAAGATACTAGGACACTGTAATATTCACTCCCTTAGAAAGCTAACTAGAAAAATCTTAGTTAAAGACTTACCCAAACTTGAGTTTCCAAATGACAAGGTGTGTAATCCCTGTCAAAAGGGAAAACAAAACAAAATTTACTTAAAACCAAAGAAAGAAGTGTCAACTTCTCAACCTCTCGAACTAGTTCACATGGATTTGTTTGGACCATCTATAGTTTCTAGTTTAAATGGGAAGCACTATGTTTATGTTCTTGTAGATGACTTTCCTATATATACTTGGACCTTCTTTATGGATCACAAAAGTGAAGCATGCTCTTATTTTACTAAATATGCCAAGTATTTGGAAAATCTTAGTGAAATTAGAATTAAATCCTTAAGTGATCATGGTCATGAGTTTGAAAATCAAGAGTTTGAATCCTTTTCTCACAAAATGGTTATAGTCAAAATAATGATGGTGTTATTTTAACTCAAAGTAAATATACTAGAGATCTTCTAAAACGTTTTGGATTGGATAGAAATAAAAGTAGTAACACTACCATGAGTACCACTTGTAAGTTGTATATTGATGAAGATGGAAAATTTGTTGAGCAAACCACTTATAGAGGAATGATTGGAAGTTTACTCTACTTAACTGCTAGTCGACCTGACATTATGTTTAGTGTGTGTATGTGTTCTCGTTTTCAAGAAAATCCTAAGGAATCTCATTTAAATGTTGTAAAGAGAATTTTCAAATACTTCAATCATACACCCAATCTAGGATTGTTCTATCCTAGAGGACAATCATTTGAATTAGTTAGTTATTCTGATGCTGACTTTGGTGGCTATAAGTTAGATAGAAAAAGCACCTCTAGAACATGTCAATTTTTAGGCAAGTCACTAGTATCATGGTGTAGTAAGAAACAAAATTCGGTTGCATTATCTACTACAGAATCTGAATACATAGCTGATGGCAGTTGTTGTGCACAAATTTTGTGGATGAAACACACATTACTAGATTATGGATATCAATTCAGACATGTACTTATAAATTGTGACAACACAAGTGCTATTAACATTTCGAAAAATCTTGTTTCACATTCTAGGACAAAGCATATTGATGTAAGAATAACTTTTTGAGAGATCATTATCAAAAGGGTTATATCACTTTGGAATTCATTGGTACTAAGTATCAGCTTGCTGATATATTTACCAAACCATTAAATTATGAAAGAATAGAATACATAATACATGAATTAGGCATGATAAATCTTAAGTAATTGTCTTACTATTTTATATCTTATTGTTTCATGTTTATGGTCTAACAGTTAGTATTTTGTTATTACTATCTGACATTCATTGTCTAACTATAAATTTCAGTCACTGTCTCACCGTGAAGTTCATTAATTGTCTCACCGTGAAGTTCGTTCACTGTCTTGCCATAAAATTTGTTCACTGTATCACCGTAAAAACCTAATATGGTATCACCGTAACGATTCTTTATGATTTTTATTTATGAATTAAAAATCGTATCATGGTAATTATTCATTTCACCTTTTTATTTTACCGCGCTTTTACTTTTGCGACATTTGATATTCCTAAATGATAAAATAAAGGAAGTATCACTTGTTCTTCACTCGAACTTTCTTCCATTCACTCAATTTGTAACCCTTCTTCAACCCTTCAATCCCTCTCTCTCTCAAACCTTCGGTGAATTCCCAGGATGAAATTCCCTTCATCTTCAACTCCTGAGAAATGTAGTTCAAAGAAGAAGAAAATTGCACCCAAGATAGCACCCAATGGTCCTCTAAATCCAAAACTAGTGAACTGAGTGGTAGTACCTAAGAAAGAGGTATGCCCTAAGTGGCTTCTGTCAAGTAAGTTTCTGGTTTTAAAAGTTTTAAAAGAGAAAGGCTCGTTAGAATGGTTTTTGATGGAAGATAGACCTATCTACCCCAAGTTAGTGTCTTAATTTTATCAGCATGTTCAGTTATCCTTTGATTCTGAAGCTGGTTATGTTGTGAAAAGTTGGATAAATGGACATAAATGCTCATTTTATTTGATGTTATGGGCTTAATGCCTTAGGATACCTCATGAAGGAATCTTTGAGTACTATTAGAGAGGATCTTGACCTTCTAGTGAATTCTTTGTTTTGGAATATGCTTTGAAAAGATTAACTAAAAATGGCACCAAGAGGAGAGCCATTGCTGCTGAACTGGATGGAGAATCAAGACTTCTGTTTAAATTTATACAGAACCTAATTATCCCCAGAAAAGGTTATTTTTTTGTACTAAAATATCAGGATGTTTTTCTGATTCATCTTATGAAAATTGGCATAAGATCAACCTTTGTAAGTATATCATACACCATATGTGTGAGCTGATTAAAACCACATCCAAGTAAACCTCCTTGTTTTATTCTAGGCTTATATCAGCCATGCTTCGTGACAAATGTATGGTTGGACCTAATGAGAAAATTATCAAGGATTGTGAGTACTGCCTTTCAAAATTCATTATCAAGAGGATTAAAATCAATCGAAATCCTTGAAAAAAGGCATGGGTGGAAGATAATGATAGGATTTATGAAAATTTCAATCCAGTGGAACATCCCTCAAGACTAAAAGATATTTATGACCCTGGTTTGGAACCAGATGAGGTTGTTAAGTATTCTGAAGAAGAAGAAGAAGAGGCTGATGTGCCTCTCATGGAAACTATTTCTGATAAAGAAGACAGTACTCATGTCCCTCATGTTGTGAGTGAAAAAGAAGTCCCCACTTCTAAAGATGTTGTTAATCTAGAAGATCAACCCAAAGTTGAAATAGAATCTTCTATCAAAGAAACCGAAAATAATTCTATAGAAGAACCTATAGAATAAGAATTACCTACTATGAAAGAAGCTGGTCTTAAAGAACTCCCAGTGGAACAATCTGTTCCTAAAGTCATTCCTTTGGCTGAGGAAAGGCTGGAGCTAGCTTTTCAGTTGGATAGAAAAGAAATGGGTGAGGAACTAAGAGATGAATTTGGGGACTTAGATAAAGACCCTAAGTCTCTCAGTCCTGAGAAGGATCAAACTGTTGAGGGGGAGAAAACCCCAAATCTGTAATCTCTTGAAGTACCAAACCCTGTTGATTCAATCCCTGTAGACACTCAGTATAAGTTCCCCAGTTTTTATGATGTGAATGACTCCCAGTAAGTCTCAGTAAAAGGCATTGACCTTTCTACTATGTTTCAATTGAAATCTATCTCAAATATTGCCCCTGAAAAGGAACTTGATCCCATATCAGTCCTTATCTCTGAACCATCACCAGAACAACCATCCTTAGTGAGTAAAGATTATTTGAAGGAATTTGGAGCTACCATTTTGTCTGGAGTTAAAAAACTCCTGAATTCCCAACCTACTCTTGTAACACATCTAAGTGAGAAATATGCCTCACTATTGTTGGAAAAAGTTATTTGGAAAATACAACCCAAAATTATTCATGAGATTTAGGAATTTAGAGTTGAAAACAGACTTCTTAGTGATGAAGTGAAGACCCTGAGAGGTATGATTGAAGACATACAGAAAGAGATGCATTCAAGATCAGAGCTTGATTCTCATCCTGTGGAACCTGTTGTTCCTCAAACCCCACAGAATTTTGTCTCTCAGATTCAACCTCATTTAGCTTCCTTAGCTAAGAAGGTTGCTGAAAGGAACAAATAGATTGTAAAAGAAATGAAAGAGCTGGTTGTTAATCTTAATAAGCTCATTGATGAGTATACAAGGTGCCTTCAAAAAGTGTTCAATCAACTGAAATATCTTACATCATATGTCACTACTTCTAAAGCATCTAAACAATCATCTCAATCTTCCTTAGATAGTGACCTACTCATAACAGTGGTCAAAGAAGATCTTTAGACTGTGCTTAGTGGTTTCAAAAAAGATTCTCTCTATGAAGTTATCAAGAATAGTGACAGAGTTCTTGATCTGGTCCAAATCCATTCAAAAATTGCTAATGATGCTCAGCAAGAAATTTCCAAGAAACTGGATTTCTAATTCAACCAAATCTTCTCAAAGACTGACTTTACCAATCATTTTAAATATCTTGTAGAAAATATGAGGATTCCTTCGGTTACTCAAGCTTTCAAAACTCAAGTCCAAAAGCTCACAGAGTTCACTCGTCTATTGGATAAGTTTATGGAAAACAAGTATGACTTTGAGAAAGCTATATAGTATGGTGGGGAGATCATTCCAGATTTTATTAAGCTTCTGAGGCCCTATCTTCATGTACAGAGTACGGCCATTGTTGCTCCTGCGGCTGCACCTCTGAGACCCGATTTTCCTACATTCACCTATACCCTAGCCTCCACTTCTATGTCTGTCAGTCAGGCACTGAGTCAGATTAGGCCTGTGATCCTTGATCAACAACTACCTCAGTCTTCTATTGCACCTACTCTGGATCCCTCTGTCTTTCAAGGCCTTACTTTACCTTCTCTATCCACCAGCTCACTCCCTTCCTCTACTTCAACTTCTACTCCTATGGATTCCTCTTTTGCTGCTACTGTTAAAGGCAAAGAGAATACCAGCTAGTAAAGAAGGACAATGATTACTCTATTTTGATAGGAATCTTGTTCCATTTGTTTTACTTTTTGTAATGCACCTCTTTTTATCTAATACATTATGAACTTTTCTTGTCTATTTTGTTTTTTCTTTTTCTTCCTAATTTTTGATAATCCCAAAAGGGGGAGAAATATATGAACAATATATGGGAGAAAATATAGGATAAGAGAACACTCACTCTATATATGTTATATTCACATTCGAACTATGTTGTTAGAACACATATATACTTTAAATTTATATGGTTTGTGATCATAAAAAGAGGGTATATTGTTGGAATCCTCATGTATTAATCATGTTTTAATGATCAAAAATCCTATTCAGTCTATAAACCATGTTAACTCTATGTAATCTATCTCACATCCAATGTACAGTTGCTTAGTAAAAGCTATCCAAATCTCTTAAGTGTTATACACTCAGTTTGGTTACTATACACTATCTTTTGATTCACTTTATAATGATTTCTCTAACAAGTTTAATTCATTCCATAAATATCACTACTTAAGTCTGAATACAGATATTTTCCTTAGTCTGAGACACCGTGAACAAGCAGACACCGTGACATCCAGACACTATGACCATGAGACACTGTGAACCAGACACCGTGAACAAGACACCGTGAACCAGACACCTTGATATCAAGACACCGTGACCAATCCAGACACCGTGTGAAGGAGACACCGTTTTTATGACATACTGTGACATTGTTTCTTAATATGTTTTGTCATCTTTAAATTTAATCTCTAATGGTCATATTTGAATATTTTAATGCATTGACATAATTAATATTTCTTTGGTAGACAAGTACGAGGTACGAGGTGCATAATACATGCAACATGTCGGCTAAAACACATACACTCCAAGATAAAAAGAGTAGTGCGGCCCAGAAACATATAGAGACTGGAAAAAGAAAAACAAGCTGAGGACATGAGCATGACAATGAAGAATACACTTAGAGAATTCCTGAAGAAAATAATTGTATCATGAAACTTGACGATGCTGAAGAATACACGAAGCATACTAGAATCTCGAGAACATCTTTGCACTATCAAACATCATGAAGAACACAATTTGGATCTATCTAACTTGAGACACTCTATTTTCAATACAAGGACTTGAGTTCTGCATCTGCTTTATCTCAAGAAGTCCAGAGCTACAAAGACTAACACTCAGAGCACTTATAAACCTATCTCAATATTTATGCTCTATTATGTATCATTTTATTAACTTTCAAGTAGTGTGTGTATTTGTAATACAACACACTCTGTATCCTGCATTAAACTGAAGGATACAAGATATCCTTACTCAAACATCTTTTTACACTTGTATATACCTGCGGATAAGTGTGGAAGAGGTCCATGTGTGGCCTGGTTTTTTGTACCCATGAAGAACTATAGAAGAGGTCCCTATGTGACCTGGACTGTTTTATGTACTATTGTTAACCCCGATCCAAGGTATGAATCAAGTTTATTTATATAAACTTCTTGGTGGTAGGTGATCACCAAGTAGAGTGGATTAGGTCTCGACTTGAGACCGAACCACTTGTTTCATATCCGATGTGCTTTTTAATTTGGTATTCTCTATTTTACTACTTTATTGTATAATTCATATATCACTAAATTCACTTTGATAGTTACTCTTGGAAAGAAGTTATAATTGTCTTGTCTTAGTAGAATAGCTTCAAAAGTAATATTAATAATCAACATTAAGATTACTGAGAACTAATCAATCTTATAAGAAGTTATTTAAACAGTCAAACTCTTATAACAACATAACCTTGATTAACTGGGATGTTTTTAATATTTTGGGAAAAACCTTTTAGAAATACTTTTTAAACAGAAATTTTTATAGATACTCAATTCACCCCCCTCTTGAGTAATCTACTCCAACCAACATTATAACATCTTTAGAATAATAATAATGACATAATTATCATATTTATACATCAATTAAACTTTTAAAAACAATCATTAAATATGTTTATGAAAAATGAATCAACGTTACAATCATGGAGATGGTAGGTTGTACGTACGCATGAGTAAGTTCTCATTTTTCTATGATCATTATGGAAAGATGGTAAGTAATAATATATCTTTCTAGAATGATAATTATATCATAAATACCACATTATTTAACCATATATACTTATATATATAATTTTTTTGATGTAAAAGGAATCACATCATGTCAAGGAGGCGGTAATCCACATGTCCACAAACGACGTTATCACTTCATGTGTGAAAGGGTAATAAAGAAAATGATTTATATATATATATAGTATATTTATAGAAGAATAATTATTTCATGAATATCATATAGATTTTTTTTATGTCTCATATGTTTGATTATAATCATAATTTATACATTCCATGGATCGTGTGAATGAATCACATTGCTTTCAGGGGGCGGTAGTCCATACTTCCTCAAACGATGTTATTGTATTAACGCAAAATGGAAATTATTAAAGGTACGTATTATAAAAGGATTAAATAAGTATGAAAAAATAATAAATATCATATATATAATATATAAACATATTTTCCATCATAATGGCCACCATGATATGTGATAAGGGAAAAATGAACAATCATCGTTTCGTGAGGCAGTAGTTCACCATACATAGAAACAGTATGTTCATTACCCATTAGATGGAGGTGTGTGTAATTTTAAGTTGAACCATTTACATAAAAACATACTAGTATATTTAGGATACTATTTTTTTTATATAATCATGGAATAAAGATATTTTAGGGGGTGTAGAATGGAAATGAGACTAGAGATCTTGAGAGAAGACAATACCTCTTAATTGGGTAACTTCTTTTGGTTTGTACCAAAAGCTTTTTTGAATTGATTCTTGAACAAAGGGAGGATTCTAGGATAAGTTTAGATATGTTGAGGATCTATTTGGGTAGATATTTTTTGATACAAAGTGGCTTGATAAGTGTTAGGAAGTGGGGGGAGAGGAGTTCCTTTTATAGTGGAGGAGGAGTGGCACTCTTGTAATATTTTGACAAGGGAATTCCATGCACATTTTTCATGTTGAAAGTGACTCCAATAATGGACCAAAATAGATAAAATAAAGTATAGTGTTGATATATGGACATAAAATGACATTTGGACAAATTTATAGGTTGTTTTATTCCTTAAGTTTAAGGTTTAGGCATTTATTAAGCTTAATTTTGCCTTAATAATTGTAATTAATTTTAATTAATTTCACTAATAATTTTGGTAAAAAACAAATTTGGTATTATTATCCATTATAAATAATTTTGATTCTAAATATGAGATCCATTTTTTAAAATTCCAATCATACAAGTGGTATAATTTTTTTTAATTTTAATCCCATGGGCGGGATGACAATGCGGGTTTTTAAAGTAAAAAGGTTTGAAAGTTTGTTATGTTTTTATAATCAATTTCAAAGTAAAATTGATTACAATGAAATAAATAGTATTAATTTATAAAAATATTATCTAATTAAACTTTAAAACTAATTAAAATTATAATTTAAAATTATAAATAAATTATATGAAAAAACAGTTTTGAACTAAAATTCAGTATTTTTAACTATTCATTAAAAATTGAAATGTTTTAGAAAAATATAAAAAAAATCACCCTAACCTAGTTATTATGTTTATATTTCAAATATGAAGTTTATTTTTGACATATTAAATTAATTAAAGTATCGAAATTCATCTTTAAAATGGGTTCGCCATTAAAAGGCGGTAAAATTGTCTTTATAAAAATATAGGTTTTTATATGTAAAATAGAGTTTTTATTATCTTATATCAATACAACCTAATGGATGATTATAAAAAATATTTTATTGAATATATAACATATATATTTCATTAAAATAATTAACTAATTATAATTAATTGTTTTTATTATGATAAAACTCCTTTAGAAGGCAAAAATAATAATATTTCTTTTATATCCAATTGGTTCTTATTTTCATTTGTAATTAATTGTAAACCAATGAATTAATTTTATATTTATATAAACCATAAATTTTCATAATTTAGTTAATACTATTCATAACTGCTAACATAATGGCTAGGTCATATCATATTATATTAAATAATAATATGTTAATAATATATTATTGTTTGGTAAAACTCAGACTTGCGTGTAACACAAGCCATTGAAGAAGGTCTCTATTGCATGTTACAAAATATATCAAGGAAGGTCACTCTTGTGTGAAACATAAGCTATCGAGGAAGGTCAATCTTAAGTGTAATGCAAGCTAACTCGGTGTTGTGTGCATTACAAGATATATCATGTATTGAATTTATTTAAAATAGTAAATATATATTAGAGTATCGGGATATTATATTACCTTGTGTGTGTGGTGATATATGTTATAAACACTATTTAATACAAAGTTGTACTTTATAATTTAGGGGCGTTACAACCCTTCTTCAACACTACAACCAACAAGTAGGATATGAGTGAGGTCCCTCCATATTATCTTCTTCTATAAAGTGAACACTCACCAAGCATGTAACTCTTATCCATTTAATTAATTTATTAAATTAGATTAAATTGGCCTTAGTATCCTTGGTTTCATGCATCTTTATCCCTAAACATTGAATCTTGGGTGGAATTAGGAACAACCACTCTTCTCAAATGGTTTCCCTTGGCCTCAACTTGATGAAGGCATCTGTATACAATGAGTAGTAGGGATGGGGGTCGGTGAGGTCCTTTGGGTTCAATTGGTATGGATTCAAGAATGGTGGTAACATATCCTCACATTACACTGATATCATAGCATCAATAGTAGAAGCATGTTGGCAGAAGTAA
Source organism: Viscum album (assembly GCA_963277665.1). Lineage (NCBI taxonomy): Eukaryota > Viridiplantae > Streptophyta > Magnoliopsida > Santalales > Viscaceae > Viscum > Viscum album. The sequence goes on from OY728141.1 coordinate 560,633,858, forward strand.
GGCTACGTGATAGAACTATGAAATGGTAGCAGTGGTAACTGGAGGAATCAAGGAACCAATAGAAGACTGGTGGTATAAATCAGAAGTAGAACACCCCTATCCCTATAAAATGAGCATGATAGTAGTAGAAGATAATGGAAATAAGTAGAAGTGGCAGTTCAACAGTATCACCAATAGTGGTAGCGTAGTGATGAAAGCAAGTGAGTGGTGGTAGGCCGGTAGTAGTATGCCCTTGCAGGTCAATGGAAGTAAGTGTAGGTATAAAATTTGTAGAAAAACCTTTCATATAACCGATAGCACAGTAGGGGTAGTGGAATTATGCTAGTGGAAACAAGGTTACGCGATGGTGGAACTCCCATAGATAGAGGCTAGCGGTAATAAGGTTGTGTGACGGTGGCACTCCCACGAAAGGAGGATGGCAATAACAACCCCACCAGAAGCAAGATTCCTATGGGGGTTTTATTTTCCTTCACTTAATTCATGAATTTTGGCATGGACTTATTCTTGGTTAAGGATTTATTCTCTTAAAAATGGGCATACAGAGGCTCATTCAGATTCCCAGAGTCCAACCATGGTGCTTCCCACCTCAAAGTGTCTCATTGTCTCAAGCCTGATATTCCACAGTGGTTTCTATAGAAGATTCTAGTGAGAATAGATGGAGATTCAGTGGAGTTTGATCATGGATGTGGTGATGTGGAAATATATGAGGCAAGGGCATGTGATTTCATCTAGGGATGGTGTCGTTTCTCTGGGGGGAATAGTACCCATATATGAGTAACATCCCACATCAAAGTTCCACTCAGGAGGTCACTCTATTATATTATTCAATGCTCCTCACTTAGTTTGGAATCCTACTATGAGAATGGGCTCCCGCATAAACATGTACATTGTAATAGCCCAATATTTCTAAAAATAAAACTATGTTTGATAGTGTATATGACACGCAACATTGATCCTAAACGAACCATGAAATATTATTATTTAAATATGACTATTATAACCTAGCCATTAAATTGGCGGGTATGAATGTGATCAAATAATTTATGAAATATATATAAAATTCCTACTCGGTATAAATTTATTGATAAATTATTATTAAATAATCATTCAAATTTTAGTAAAATATTCTTCAAAAACATGTTTTCTTCAAAAATGGTTTTTATTGCTTTTTTTGATGAAATGTTATAATAAATTTTTGGGAATTTTATAAATTTCATTTTATAAAATTAACATAATTTTTGAAATTATCATATCAAAATTAAATTAATCTAAAATTTGGGAATTTTTCTGAAATGATTGATTTTTCAATGAATAGTGAAAATTACAAATTTTTCAAATATTATCATTTATTTTCATTAAATAAAGTCCCATTATATATTTGATTTGGTATTAAAGTTACATAAGAACAATTTTATTTATAATAATAAAATCATCTATTTTTATGATTTAGATATGAGTTTATTTTTATGCTTAAAATGCAGTTTTCTAAAAACTGTTTTTAAGTGCATAAAATTTATCCATTTTAATTAATTAAAATAACCCATAATGAGTAATTATTTAAATGAATTTTATATTATATATATATATATGTGAATTTAAATTAATATAATGAATATTATTAGTCATAAATTTAATGTAAAATCATATTCTCCATAAAAAATGCATTTTTCATAAAACCACTTTTCATCGTGATCATGGATTTAATTTTAAATTAAATTATGCCACTTATATGAATTTAATTTGATAAAATAGATTCAATATTTTTAATAATAATAATTAATATTAGTTAATAAGTTCAACTTAATTTTTGGTCATAATGAATAATAAAAACAGTAAAAATCTTTTACCACGGTTAAGGGTAAAACAGGGTTACTGGGGGTTAAACTAAAGAGATAAGGGTTATAATGACATAAAAACTTGTATAATTTCTATTATATGGAAATATTTTGACTATATATCATATAATTCATGTAAATTTATCATTTTGGAGCCATATGTCCATGATTATGACCTTTATAACAATTTAAGTAAAGAAAAGGATAAAATATCACTCTCTTACTTTTAAAAATATCTTATGTGTTCGCATAGGGATAAAAAAAGTTATGTTCGGTTATAAATATTAATTTTAAGTATAAATAATTTTTATTTATCATGGTAATTTATTTATAATTTTTAGTGATGAAATAATTACCTTAAATTCCTATACAAATAAAACATAGTAATTATTTAATTAAATGGAAAATAAAATAAATGATTTTAAAAAAAGTAATATAATTTGAATAAATTATTGTGTTACAAAAAAATTTATATAATTATAATATTTTAGGAAATTTTTAAAGGTTTAGGTTCTAATTTCATCTTTTTATTTATGTCCTTAAAGTCAAATTAAATGAATAGTGTCAAAATTGATATTAATGATATTTTAAAATAAATAATGTTTTATTAAATGATTTAAAATTCCTAAGAATATAATTTTCATAAAATTTAATGAGAAATTGTTGATAATATAAATAATGGTCCATTTATGGGCTGATTTTCCATTTATATGAATTCTATTGACCCCTAAATAATAAAAAACCTTATTACCGCGATAATTTTCAAAAAGGGTTAAAGGGGGTTAAAACAAAAAGATAAGGATGAAAGAATTGTATAAACTTTTACAATTTTTATTTTATGAGAGGATTTATAATAACCCTAGTTTTTTTATATAATCTTATCAATTTTTATCCATTTGAATATGATAATTAATTTATATTAATTTAATACTTTAAAAAATTTCAAGAGTGCCCCTCCCCTCTTTTATAAATGGAAACATTATCTACTCTTTTATTCACACTTAAAAACAATTTTGGTTCACCCAATACCTGACCAAATATATTCTTTAAATAACTCCCCTTAACATATAGATAATTTTTTTATAAAACCATCCTAGGAAGGCTTTTGGTGAAAACCTAAAGAGGTTGTCTGAAAAAAAGGCATCGTTCTTAACCGAGCATTTTTATATTATTTATTCTTCCACCTCCTTTAAATATTATTCAAATATTATTAAATAAAAAAAACTATATTATATATACTTAGTTGTTATTTTAATTTTATAACCTATATCCATCTCCTTCTCCATCAAATGGGAAACGAAACCGTTGATCGTGTGTACATCAGACTATTGTCTCGCGAATCGATGTAATTCATTTTCCATCACCACCTCTCACAGTAGGATATAATGATGGATTTAATATATATATATATATATATATATATATTATTTATGGAATTATTATACTACTGAAATTATAATATCACATCTACCTTCTTACCTTCCAATCTTTTGGAAAATGATGATGTCGCTCATACGTATGTGTGGACTACCACCTCCACGGAGCGATGTGATTTGTTTTTTATTTCTATTTTACATGGATGGTAATAAGGATGTATTTTATGAATATATATTATTTATATTATATAATAATTTTTCTGTAAATTTTAATTATTATTTACCTTTATTTCTTTCTATCCATCAAAAAATGAAAATGACATTTATGTGTACGTACGCTCTACCATCTCCATGAACGGTGTAATTAATTTTTCTATCAATAACTTGTATGGATGACTATAAATATGTATATAATGAATATATATGATATTTATATCATGATTAACATTCTATATATTATAAAACCATAATCAAAGTGCAAGGACCAAAACTACTGAACCAAAATATACATGAAAAACGAAGCAGTTATCGCCCAGAATAGTGTTTTTAATAAATAATTTTTAATAAAATGATGACAAAATGGTTATAAGTAATCATATATGGTATGATATATATTATTATGGTTCTATAATATATTTAAAATAAACCTATATTTATTATATAGGAGTTTTGAACACATACGAATGAAGTCGGACCTGAGGTAAGGGATTTTCATCTCACTTTTATTTTTTGTGGGACACGTGCCATGTTCATCACTTATTTAATTTGTGTGGTGTATATACAACCCATGAATTTATTTTATTATTATAATAATTAAAATTATGTGATATAAATACCCATATAATTTTATTTTCTTCATGGGAATTACAATTCAAAAGTTACCAAAGTAGTAAGGGTTTTGTGATACAATCTCATTATTTATTAGGATTGTCTATGATTATGATTATGATGATGAAATATTATAATATATATCTCAAAAGACATATTAATATTCTTCTATACATGTTATTTTTTAAAATTATATGTTTTCCTTTCATTTTAATCTTTTTATGTACTCAAGAGTCCAAAAGAATGTTTTTAAGGAAAACTGACTTTATTTCTCTCTTTGGTAAAAAATAATTTCTATTTCATATTCATGTTTTCTAAAAATATTTTCAAGAATATTTTTAATATTATATAAATATTTTTTAAATTAATATTTAACCATGTTTAAATTTTTACAAAATGGTTTAAAATGAATCTTCTTCTTGTTTTCTGAATGTGGTACTTTTTAACTTTTTTACAAAAGAGTGAAAGGAATGTTTTCTTTTAAATTATACAGATTATATATAATTTAACACCATCATGAATAGTAAATTCTTTAAAAATTACTCTAAAAGTTTCCAAGGTTATTTTCAAATAAAAAAATTTCTTTAATTTTTGTGAAATTTTTGGATTTTAAATAATTGATTTCAAAATGGAAAGGATATTTTACTTAAGAGTGTTTTAATGATCTTTTTATGGTATTTATATTAATTAAAGGAAACAACATCAGATGTTTATTATGATTTACTATGTATATAATATAATTATACCATCTTTATCCTTTCTATGGATGGTTTATGATTATGATGATAAATTTTTATGAAACTCATTTATTTCCCATGAGTTATGCTATAATGAAACATTTATGAAACCTGCTTACTTTTCATGGGTTATGATATTATGAATGATTTTATGTCATGTATATATATTATTTTTATTTGGTGATGGGTGGTCCCAGAATTATATATCCCTCTAATGCATTTGATAAATATTAATGTTATATGTGCTTAAAGGGTACACGAGAGGTTATCCCAAGCTTGAAAAAAATATGGTACATGAGAGGTTATCCTAAGACCAAAAGAGGGTACATAAGAGGTTATACCAAGCCTAAAGTAAGTAAATTGGTGGTTATACCAAGAATAACATGTTATAAATGTCTTTTTGGTTATCCTTGACATAAAATTTTCTATGATTATGTGTATGCAAAAAATCTATGTCTTATGTTAATGTTATGCTCTCATGGATTATGTTATTTGATTATTTTATGATTCATATCTTATGAACTACCAATATTTATTACATGACTCAATTTTATGATATATTATATGAAGGTTATGGTTTTCAAATGTTATTATCATATTCTCATACCCTTATTCTCATGTTATGTTGATATCTCCCTTGTTTACCCTTAATTAGAAATTGATCTCACCGTTTATTATGTTTCCTTTCACTAGGTTATGAAGAAAGTTATTTTGTATGATATATCTAATAAGGGTTCTAGTTATGAAGAACTTAGTGAGAGATAATATAGTTCACTTATGAATTAATGGTTTATAAATCCAATTTTCCTAAGATACTAGACCTATATAATTTTTTTGTGGATTGTTATGTTATATAATGAATATTAATCTAATAAGATGTAATATATATATATGAAAAGTATGGGTCACTATAGTTAGTATTAGAGTAAAGGAAGGAATCTGATCCTTGGGAACTCTCATGTGTGAATTTTGGGTGAATCATGCCTCTCTTCCTAGGAGATTCTTGTGGAAAGGGTTTCCAATAGGGATGGTGGTAAGATTCTAGGCTAGGAGGTGTAGTTTCCCATGGAGTTCTCTGATAAGTATTAATTATAGTCTACAAGTAATAAGTCCAGACCACTATAGTTTGTATCAGAGTAAGTTTTAGTTAACCTTTGGAAACTAGGATGAGAAAAATTTAGTGAGAACCCTAGGTATAATTCAAGGTATAGGAAAATGTCCTAGAATTTTGGTGAAGGATATAGATAGTGGTTTCCAAGAAATTACATCCCTATTGGGATACTATAAGTGGATGTGTATCTAGAACAGTTTTACCTAGGGGTAATAACTCCAACAAGTGTGCATTTTTCTTTGACTTGATCATAACTTGGTGCATGAGAATGGGCCATGTTGCACAACTGGTTTGACGCTCCTAGGAGATATTTTTTGGAAATTTACAAACTCTTTACAAACCATCATGAAATATTTGAATAGATAGTGACCATGAATGAACTAGGTTAAACCTAAGGTGTCATATATTTAAAAGAAGGTGTCCTGATTTAGAAAACCTATAATTTATTTTTAATGATTATGTGGTTTTCCACTAATATTTATATAGCTTATATTATTCTATTTTGTTTTATTCAATGGATGAAACTAGGATAAATCATGTTAACACTGAATGTGATGGACAATGAAGTGATTATAAGAAACCAAATTGGATGATGACTAGAGAGAAATATATTATGATTATTCATAATAAGTTATCATGAAATATGATTAACAACCTCAAATTTTGTGAGATTACTAACATGTCAAATAAGAGGAAGATAGAATTTTATGAAAGTCCATGAGGTAATGAACAGAGAGGAAAGAAGGATCAATTTTCTTCATGTCACAAATGTGAAAAGTGACACCTACAAGAATGTATCAAAGGAATAATAAAATGTTTTATGTGTGGAAAATAAGGGCATAAATTAGAGAATTTATAAGGATATCAATTTCTTATGTGTGGGGAATATAGGAATTTTTAGAGTCAATTCCCTAATCCAAGAGTTAACTCCTAGACCAAGGCAGGAACTATGTCATGCCAATTATTGAAGTAAAAGTATGAAGTGTTTATGTATTTGGATTTGAGAACTATGTTTTAGAAGTGTTATATCAATGATATTTTGGTTATAAGAATCATGAAATATATAAAGATTGTTTTACAGTAGTTTTCTTTAAGGATTTGAAAGCATATGTTGAATGTTATTGATGACCTGGAAAAGTGATTTAATGGTAAGGTGATATTTTATGGAAAACACTTTATTGGGGGAAATATAACTCTTAATATATAACTAATTTTTAAGTAATAATGTTTATTTGGGATAAATATATGATTGGAATTAATGAAGTAAATCAGACAGTATTAGTGACCTTGAAAATGAATAGTGATTTAGTGATAAAGTAATTTATAATAGATTTTACTACATTTTCATATTCATGGAATATATTTGATCATTTATGATATTATTTTAGGAATGATGGTATAATTAATTTTTAGAAGAATCTATCTTTCCATTGAATTTTAATGGTGATCAAGGTATTAAAATATTTGGTACATGACACTAAGAGTTAATTTACAGTGTTTTTGGGATTAAAGTTAAGTTGATTTTGGAAATTTAGTGACCTTTCTCTTTTTTTTGAATTTTGAATTTGGTCGAACATATTTCAGAAGGGTTTTAAGGATAAATACTTATCGAATGGATTAAATTGAAGTTTGGGTGTTACTATTGATGTTTTAGAGATTAATGTATTATATTGGATAACTTGTGATAACCATTTTGGTTTAGGTAAATATTTAGAGACAAATGGAAAGACTTTTCACTCTTTTATGGATCTTATGATATGTTAAAAGATAATTTTAGTGCTTCAGACATAAAAAAAATCATAATGTATTTTCATTTAATAGAGTAATAAATGAAGTGGAAATTGATTGAAGCATAACCAAAGGATGAAAATGTGATTATGAAATAAATATATATCAATTAAGTATATTTTTTAGTGTTATATATATTAATATTAAAATAATACCTCCACTTTAGGAAATGGATCTTGAAATAAAATTTTAATCTTTTACCTTCATTCCTAATGAATCGATTCTCTTTTCACCCATCATAGATTTATAGATTTATGGTTGTTAAATTTATCCTGACCATATTCTCTGTCACTTTCTATTATTCCTTAGGTGTTAGTTTTCTCCTTGATGTCCATATTTTCACTTTCCACAATTTTTTTCCTACTTGTAAACCAAGTTATGTGTTATTCTATATGAACTTCGTACTTCCATTTCTATCTAATAAAGAGGAAATTTTATTATCCATTTTTATGATGTGGGATTTTAAAAAATGTATTCTCATATAGAAAACATTTTTTTACTAATATTAAGTTAAAATTCTAAGGATGTAATTTATTAAAGTGGGAGAATGTAACACCCCAAGATTTTTAAAAAGAAAACTATATTTGATAACATATATGACATGAAAAATTGAGCCTAAATGAACCGTGAAGTATTATTATTTAAATATAAAAATTATAACTTATTCGTTAAATTAGAAGGTATGAATAAGATTAACTAGTTTATGAAATATATATAAAGTTCCTACTCAATATAATTTTTTTGATAAATTATTAGTAAATAATCACTTAAATTTTAGTAATGTCATTATATTCTTCCAAAACATGTTTTATTTATAAGTGATTTTTATTGATTTTTGTGAGAAAATATTATAATTAATTTTTTTAACTTTTATAAATTTCATTTTATAAAATGAAAATCATTTTTAAAATCATCATATCAAAAATAAATCAGGGTGAAATTTTTGGATTTTTCTGAAATGATTTGTGAAACCCTGATATTTTAAAATAGGAATATCATATTTGATAGCATATGTGACATGAAACATTATTATTATAAGAGAATATAACACCCTGATGCTTTATAGTATATTTCTTTTAAAATAAATTCAATCTCTTTAATAACTTGCAATACACACAACATCAGGTTTAAACGAAACATGATACTCTATTAAAATATTATAATTTAAACATTACTTGTATAACCTTGTTGTTAATCTTACAGGTAGGAATAGTAATAACTAAATTATGAAAATTATATGGTTTACACATCTATAAAATAATTAAAATGGATATATATTGATTAGAAATAAAATAAGAGCCATTTGAAAAATAAAGAAATGTTTTCTGAAAAAAAAATGTATTTTTATAAAAGGAGGTTTACTCGTAATTTGTGCACATAATTTATAATTAATTTTTAAAAATTGACAAAATTGAAAAAATAAACTTTATTTTTGAAATTAATGGATCAAAATTATATTAGGGTAAATTTTTGGGATTTTTTCTGAAAATTTTCATTTTTTTGATAAATAGTAAAAAATACTGATTTTAATTGAAAACTACCTTTTAGTTTAAATTATTTACATAGTTAAATTATATTTTAAATTTTTTTTAAATTAAAATTAGTTCAATATTGAATTTTGATATTAAAACCTTCTATAATTATGAGAATTTTCTCTTTGAAAACTCATTTTTTTCATCGCATTTGTGGGTATAATTTTAAATTAAATTCTGCCAATTATATGAATTGAATTTAGAAAAATGGATTCTGTATTTGGAATTAGAATAATTTATATTATATAATAAGTTCAACTTATATTTTTACCAAAATAAATAGTGAAAAAAGTAAAAATTAATTATTACAGTTAAGGTAAAAATGGGTTTACTATGGGGTTAAACTAAGAAGATAAGAGTTAAAATGACCTACCAACTTTTAAAAATATTATTTTATAGATATATTTTCATATTATAATATAATAAATTAAAACCTAATGTTATTTTTAAGCTTTTTTCATGTTAATGACTATCATTTTAGTTCTTTTGGGAAATTTTTAAGTAATTTCCAAGAGGGTTCTCTTTCCCTGTTTATAAAAGGGAAATCCCTGCCCTCACTCCTTCACACCCCTAAAGCACTTTGTCTCAACCAAAACCTACCAAAATCTATCCCCAACATCATTATACATATTCTAGAGATTTTTCCTCCAAAAATAAATTCCTATGTTCCTTAATAGGAGATCCAAATGAGGTTTCTCTCATAGAAGGTAATTATCTTGACAAAGCTCTTTCATTTTATTTCTTATTTCTCCACCTTCAATTATTTATTAAAAATTACAATATAATAACACCAGTATATATAATACACTGTGATTTTATTATTTTTATGAAATAATAATTATCCATCTCCACTTTCATCAAATGGGAAATGAAATCATCGATCGTGTGTACAACAGACTATCACCTCGTGAATCGTTGTAGTCCATTTTCCATCACCACCTTTCAAGGATGGATATAATGAAAAATTTACCACATTTATATGATATTTATGATATTATTATACTTATTTAATTTTAATATCACATGTACCTTTTTTTATATTATGTTTTAAATATGATAACGTCGCTCGTGTGTACGACGGACTATCGTCTCGTGAAGCGATGTGGTTTATTTTTCACTTACATTTTACATGGAATATAATAAGTATAAAATTAATGAATATATTTGATATATATGAGATGATATTTATTGTTTAAAATTAATAAATTACCCACTTACTTACTCTTTTATTTGTTAAGGGAATGACATTGTCGCTCATGCGTATGTATAGTCTGTCGTCTCCATGAAGTGATGCGATTCATTTTCCACGTAAAACTTTCATAAATGGTTTTAAAACTGTATATACTGAGTAAATATTATATTTTTATAATTATTATAATTATTTATATGATATATATATATATATATATATCCTATTCACAATTATTGAAACTTTCATGACAAAACACGCATGAGAAAACAAGGCATTAACATCCAAAACAATGAAAATAATGAATATTATTAACAAACGGGTGGTAAAATGTTATAAGAGGATAATATATGATATTATAAATATTATTATGGTTTTTTAAAAATTAATAATATGATTTAAACCATTATACAGTATTTATGGACACGTATGAAGGAAATTTTACCTAAGGTAAGGGTTTCTCATCTCACTTTTACTTCTATGAGACATATGTCATATTCACCACTTATTTTCTTTATGTGGTGTGTATAATACCCATTTGATATGTTATATCATTAATATATTTATATTTATTATATTTAAATCTTCATTTTATGTTATTTATTTTATGGGGATTACGATTCAGAAGTTACCAAAGTGGTAGGGGTTTATTTCACAATCTCATCATTATTCAGGATTGTTTATGTTTACATATCCCATGGGGGAATTATTTGATATTTATATCTTAAAATCAATATATTTTCTTCAAATATGGTTATTCAATAACTTTTTCAAGTAATAGTATCATTTTTTCACTCTTTGGTACTTAAAATGATTGATAAAATGTTTTTAATATAATCTAACTTTATTTCTCTCTTCAGTCAGAAATTCTTTTTCATCAAAACACATGTTTTCTTAAAATGTTTTCAAAAATGTTTTTAACCTTTTAAAAATGATTTATTAAAGAAATATTTAACCATTTTTACTTTTTACAAAAAAAATGAAAGAAATATTAATGTTGTTTTCAAAACAATACCCATTTGGCTTTTCACTACAACAAAACAGGGGAATATCAGTGGTTTATTAGTGGTGGTTTTAGAAACCTCCGCTAAAAGGTATTTCAAATATTTATCAGTGGATTTTAAAAAACTTCCACTAAACCTTTTAAATTTCATAAAAAACACTTCTTAACCCTGTTCATCCCCTTCTCCCCTGATCCCCCTCTCCCTAAGCCCGAGCCTGAGCCACCGCTTTCCCCTTATCGCCACCCACCAATTCCCCTCATTTTCCCCCATTCCCCTCATCATTGTTCCCCATAACTATCTCTCTCTGATACCCCCCTACTCCCTTAGTATCCCTCTCATTTTTTGTTCTACTTAGCCTATGATGTAACCCTAACTAATTTGGGTGGTTTATTTTGTCGATTTTTGGTTCTTAGGGTTCATGAGGAGTGATTTGAGGCCCATTCTGGTGACATTCATTGAAGGTGGTGGATTTCACCCTATTTAAGGTGGGGTTTTATCTTTTTATTATATTTTGGATCAAATTAAATTTTGTGTTTTGTGTTTTTTAGGTTTCTCTTAATTTTCTAGGGCATCATTGGCTCTTTTGAGGTGGAATTTCACCGTCATTTTCAAGGGTAGTGAGTTTCAAGTAGGTTCCCTTATTTTAGGTCTTTAAATTCTAGAAACTAGATTTCTTGTATTTTTAATCCCAATTTTAGATATCAAATTATTATAATAAATATTTCTAATGGATTTTTTAATGGTAAATCAAGTTTTAGTTGATATCTACTTCAATTTAAGGAATTTCCCTAATTTAGAAGTTTGTTAAAAATATATTTTAAATCATTTTGTATACTAGTTGTTTTTGTAAATTCCATAATTAAATTTCATTAATATGTTAAATTATTTAATGAATATTTTTCAATTAAAATTTGGGTTATTTGAAATTCATTTTTAAATGGAATTATTTGTGTGTTCCAAGTTGTTTATATCTTGTTTATAGATTTTGCATATTTTATATTGATTGTGTAATTATTTATTGTTGTTGTGCCTCATTAATTTAAGGTTTAGATAAGCTTTTTTGTTTTTAAATTGGGGATTTATCCTTAAAGGTTTAATTTATAATACTCTAAAGGAGAAATTTTAGATAATCTCTTCCTGCACAGTGTGATGGATTATATACATTCAAATTAAAAATCTAAAAAAAATGATGTTGTTCAAAAACGTAATAAAATTAAAAAGAATAAAGAAGTTTTTATATTATTGATTTAAAATAAATTAGTAATTATTTTTTATAATACATGATATTTTTTATGTGTTTTTATTTTATTTAATGAAGTATAGGCACATTGTGATATATTGATAAAAGCTAGATCACATTACCAAGGAACACACCTCAATATACTAAGGGTTTGAAGGAGTTTTTAGATATTGAAATTTACATTCAATTAATTAATAGAACAATGATATTTCAATTACCTAAATGTAAATTTAGAATATGGTTGAAGAGACATGAATTTTATTAATTATTGATATTGAAGTAATTCCCTACTCAATATTTGTGCTGGATTTGGCATGGAGAATCGAACGTTATAGAAATTTTGAGAATTGATGTCAATCAACATAATGATATCACAACTTCATCAAAAATAGAAAATTAAATGTAAAAACTTATAAATAATTCTTTTATAATTGAAATCCAAAAACATCAATATAAAAACATATCAGAATAACCAGTTGAGGGTGCTATAAATAGTAAATTGACAAATTATGTTTTTGGGACTATAGTACAACTAGATCAAGGTTGTAATATATCATTGGATCCTTTTATTAATTCTATATAGACTAATATAAGAGAGAAATTCACTGATAAGACAAATTCATTTCATGATTTAGTTGATGATGGAAATCAAGAGTTGTATGGTGGATGTCTGAAATATTTAAAAATTTCTTTTCTACTGAAGTTGTATCATATCAAATGCCTATGTGGAATTACAAATAAGGATATGTCCATGATATTGGAATTGTTGTGTGATTCCTTTCTTGAAACTAAGATCCATGAGTATTTTTATGATATGGAAAAATTTATTACCAAGCTTGGTCTGAATTATACAAAAGACATGTTTGTCCCAAAGATTAAATTCTTTATTGGGGAGAGGATTCAAGTAGACAGGATTGAAAAAAATGTGTGTCTTCTATATAGCAGTCAATGGGTGATGTTAGAAGTCAAAATAAACATACTACTATGAAGAAGAAGAAAAATAACACACCTAAAAATGTTTTGTGTTACTTCCCTTTAAAACCTGTAAATATTATTCATGTCATCAAAAACTGTCGAGCACATGAAGTGGAATTCTATGGATAATAAAAATGATGGGTTAATCCAATATCCAAGAGATTAAAAATCACAAAAGACATTTGATTCATTATATTTATATTTCTCATCTAATCTTAAGGATATGTGATTAGGATTGGATGTCGATGGATTCAACCCATTTGGTACTTTGAGTATCAGTTATAACATTTGGCTGGTTGTTTTGACCCTTACAAGCTACTTTTGTGGATGTGTATAAAACAAATGCATTTTATCATTTTTTTTATTATTCATAGAAAAAAAATTCCTGAAAATGATATTGATGTATACTTGTATCCTCTAATTGAAAAACTATAGGATTTATTGAGAAACAATGTTGAGATATATGATGCATCTTATAGAACAATGTTCAAAATGCATGCTACTCTAATGTGGATCATTAGCGACTTCCCTGAAATTGGGAACTTATCTAGTTGGAACACTTACACGAGTCTATCTTGTCTGGTTTGTAACTTTGATTTTGAGCCCGAATGACTTCCTTACAGTAAAAAATGGTGCTTCTTATTTCATCGCAGATTTCTCGATGCATATCATAGATTTTGGTTGAACAAGTAAAGATTCAATGGTTCTATCGATCATATATCACCTCTAAAGTTTATTATAGGTTCTAAAATATTGGAATAACTTGTAAATGTTGAAATGGAATTTGGGAAGGTTCATCATTTGAATTATAGTAGGAAATGAGTTTTAATTGAATCATCAATTGAAATCGGAATGCGACAATGGAAGAAAAAAAGTATATTGTTCAAACTTCCGTATTCGGAATTTAATTTATTGCATCATAATCTTGATTTTATACATATTTAGAAGAATGTTTATAAAAATTTGATATTCATATTACTTAATGATCATGTAAAATCAAAGTACTATCTCAATGCCCATAAGGACTTACAAACAACGAATATAAAGTGTGGTCTATGGCCAAATGAGAATGGAAAGTATGCTCCGAAATTTTTTGCAATAAAATATAGGAATAAAGATACATTCCTTCAAATTTTAAAACATGTGTAGGTATCTGATGGGAAGTAACATCTCAAGGTGTGTCGACTTAAATCATCATAGGTTACATGGATTGAAAAGTCATGATTCAAATATTTTGTTACAATAGTTATTATCATTGGAATTGCATACATTGTTACCTATAAAGGTTATTGTAGTTGTACTACAATTTTGAACATTCTTTAGACAACTATGTGAGAAAACTATACAACCAGTTGAGCTTGAAAACCTTTGGGATATATTTTTACTGACACTTTATGCAATGGAGATGATCTTTCCTCCATCGTTTTTTACTATCATGGTTCATTTTACTGTGCATTCGGTCAAGGAAACTAAATTAGGAGCCCCCATACATTATTGATGGATGTATCCAATTGAGACATAATTTATTTATATGTTTTTAATCTTAAGTAAACAATTCTAGGAACTTTATTAAATATGTAATTATGTTTCATTTATTTTATTTCACAAATATTTTGGTCATTTGAAATCATACGTGAAAAATAAAGCTCAAACTGAAGGATATTTAGAAAAGGAGTTTCTTAACTTTTTTTCTAGATACTTGGATGATATTGAGACAAGATTAAATTGAGTTAGATGTGTTGATGAAACATCGGCTCAATCTCACCTACATGGGAAATCAAGAATCTTTCATACTATTATTCGATCAGTTGGGAGGATTTCAAATATTACACTGACATAAATTAAATTATTACAGGCACATAGATATATGCTACTAAATAGTGAAATTTTAGATCCATTTATTGAAGATATTGGGATACAAATAAAAATATTAATGAGAATTTAAACAAAAAATGATAATGATATAACAAAATCTATTAATAAAGAGCTTGTAGAATTTTTTAAACATTGTGTAAGTTCATAAATATTGAAATAAATATGGATATTTGGTTAACATGTATATTTTGTAAATATAATAATGTATATTACTTTTTTTAGATCATGAATACTAATACTTGGGATGATTTTTTAGAAGATTTGAAGTTTCTGGTTCTAGGTCATCTAAAATAGGCTAGAAAGTTCAATTCTTATAATGTGAATGGCTTTAAATTTTGTACAGTCGATTGAGGAGAGGGTTCGAAAACATATAATAGTGGTATATTTATAGTTTCCAAATAAGGATACTGTATAAAGTTGGCTGATATTATCGAATTAAACTACCATAAGAATTTTTCAGTTGTTTTATTCAAATGCAAGTGGGTTGATATTATCAGGGGTATTAAAAGAGATTCCTTGAAATTTACTTTTGTGAACTTCTCTCACTTGATATATGTAAGTGACCATGAATTAAATAATCCATATATCTTCACAATGTAATTGAAAATGGTATATTATGTGAAATATGTCATAGATGAAGGGTGTAGTGTAGTTTTTCACATAAAACTAAGAGACTTGTATGGTATGGGTGATGAAGTGGAAGATTCGACTTCTAAAAATAAATCCCATAAAAAACAAGAAATATACTTATTTATTGATCATGATATTGAAAATATTAGTCTTGAAATGGTGGATGAAGTAGATGAAGTAATGATGTAGCATGATAATGACATGATTGAAGGACAAAATGGTTGTATGTGAAGTCGGCCATTAACTTATCAACCGCCTATATTATATGTGTAGTCATTCATTTCTAAAAAAATTATGCATGAGTTTCTTGAAATATATGTTATAAAGTTAATTTTACTTGTTTAAATGATAATAATTCCAAGGAAGAAGTGCTTTACTTATCTTAGACGACTCCCAATTGATGTTCCCTCAACCACATAAACACCTGATGATCCATCAGGCTCCCTCTCTATAGCATTTGATACGCCCTCTATTTACCCCTCATTAGAATATGACACACCCTCCTTCCCCCTTCCATCAATATCTGGAACACCCTCCTTCTTTATCCCATCAACATCTAACACATTACCTCTACATTCAGTAGGTTTAGTAGCAAGGTAATAGGTCGTCACTCCTATTTCTTCATGAGGATATTGGAGGGTGATGGTCATATGTACAAATTTTAATGTGAATAAAGTTATTTCACTTTTTTTATACTACTAATAGTTTTTTCATAAAATATGAAAACAATGTTACTATCGAGACACATATGAATAGTTCAGATGTATGTAATCTGAATAAATTGAAAATAATTGTCCCCTTTGATTGTTATGGGGTCCCCATGGATAATTCCATAGGAATATTTGGCCAGATTCTAGGATAATTGGTGGCAGATTCGGTTACCCTTCTGATTACCTATTCTGATTGGAGGCATATGCCTCAATCTTTGAATAATGAAGTCTTTGATTCATAGATGAAGGTAATTTCAATACATTACGGCACAATTTAATGTCATTATGTAATTAAATTCTAATATTTTAAAAATGAATCTATTTATACATATGTTATTCCACTTTACCATTGCTAATATTATCACACGAAAGTGGATGTTGAAAAATTTAGGTAAGAAATAAAAAGATTTTAAATGGAGATTATGGAATGAATTCAGCTATACATCATTGACCACTTAGTAGTAGCATGATAAGGTACCTGAAGGGGTGCCTAGAGAGCAATGGAAGGTGTTTATTGATTTCCATCACCATGAGAAGCACATGGTATTGAAAAATATATTATTATATTAATCTCATTTTACATATATACATTCATATGAAAAGATTATAACATTGAATAAATTATTATTAAATTACATGTTATTTATTTTAGGATGTTTCAATTAAAAATGCATTTATTTGAGCTAAAAAAATCTTCCCCCACACTGTCAATTCAAATATTTTTTTTAGAAACAGATCGATTATGGTAATATTTTCATTAGTTTAAATATTTATAAGATAATATTATTTGTTTCATATATTAAATTGTTGATTTATCTTTGTTTAATGTATTCAAATAATTTAGGGAAACAAGGTTGTTTGGACATATATTTTCTAAATCTCATAGTCATGGTAAGCCATAATGATAAGTATAATTCTGATAGATTTTAGTATTGAAATTGGTAAAAAGGTTTCACCATGGTCAATGCATTGACACTATTTAAACCCTTTTTTCAACCAATAATTACTTATAAGTAATGACTTGTCCTTCCATGTCTATTTTCTTCTTGAATACCCATTTTCAACCAACAAGCATTTCATCCACTGGAGGATCTAACAAAATCCAGATTTGGTTTTGGTACATGGAATTCATTTCAGAATTCATGTCTTATTGCCACTTGTAAATATCTATTCAACTTATTGCTTATTTTTTAGGTTATAGGATCATTATTATCTACTAATAATGAGTCACCATCCTTGGTGACTAAGAAACCATATCATTCTGGTTCTCTAACTTCTCTAATACTCTTACACGGTACTTTTGTCTTTGTAATAACTTATTCTTCCATGAGGCTTTGTGGAATTTTTTATTATTCCAACCATTGTGTATCTTGAGTCTGGACTTCATTGAAGTCTATCTCACTCCCACTATCTCTTTTACATATAAGATCCTTCTCAATAAATTTGGGATGTCTGTTAATGATCTCTTTTTTATATATAGGATTATACAGGTAGTATCTCTTTGTTTCTTTGGGATATCCTATAAAGATACACTTTGTGCCTCATGGTGTAAGCTTGTTACCTGAAGAGTCTATAAAAAAATTCTCACAACCCCATACATTTAAGTATGAAAACTCGGGTTTCTTTCCATTCCAAAATTGGTGTGGTATACCATCTATCTCTTTAGTTGGCACTCGGTTTAGTACGTATGCAGCTTTTTGTAATGTGTATCCCCAAAAGGATAATGGAAGATTTGAATGACTCATCATTGATATCACCATGTCTAAAAAGGTGTGGCTCATCCTTTCACTCACATCATTCCAATTAGGTGTATAAGGAGGGGTGAGTTAAGATAAACTCGCAAACTCTTGTAGGTAATCAATGAATTATTGATTAATATATTCTCCACCACAGCCTAAGTATAGTTTCTTAATATTCTTACCAAGTTTTTTCTCAACTTCATTCTTGTATTACTTAAATATATTAAAGTAATTTGAATTATAACCTATTAAGTATACATATCCATATCTACTAAAATCATTAATAAAAGTTATAAAGTATGAGTACCCACCCCTTTCCTCGATAGGAAATGGTTCGCACATGTCTATATAAACTAATTTAGGAATATCTTTGGCCCTTTCACCTTTTCCACTAAATGAGTATTTGGTCATTTTGCCTTGTAAACATGGATGATATACACCAAGTGGGTTAAGTTCAAAAGAATCTAAATATCAATCTTTGTGTAATTTAGTCAAACATTTTTTGTTTACATGACCTATCCAGTGATTCCAAAGTTGGGTGTGGTATGAGTCATGTGAAGATGTTTCATTATTGATTTACATTACTTGGTTTGTATAGTCCAACACATAAAGACCGTTATTTACTTATTCCATATCATAAAAAATATTATCTTTATAAAATTAGAATCATTTATTTCCAAAATTGAAAATAAAACCATCTGTATCTAGACTAGATATAGAAATAATGTTTTTGGTAACTAAAGGCACATAATAACAACCCTTTAAAACCAAGATCATTTTAGTTGGTAATGTGAGTTGGCAGTTTCTGATAGGTACAATAAAAAGTTTATCTACATTTCTGTCATGACCCGTCCTTGGGGCCCGTGTCGTGACTACCCTAAGCCCACCTTCCATAGGTCAGGGGCTGGCGACTAGCACCAAAGGCGTAAATCCCTAAGCTGGGAAGACATTGCCTTTATAAAAGTAAACAAACACAACAGAGTACGCAACAGAAAGTAAACACTAAGTAAAACTGAATACAAAAGAGTGTGTTGGAAGGTAAATGGGCCAGTATACAAACCCAACTGAACAACAAGTACAAGTAAAAAGGGACAAACAATTGAAAGTAAAGAGCAACTCCTGGATCGTCCTCCGAGGATTCCTATCTATAGGGTAGGTACAGATGGCCACCTCAGCACTCACGTCTTTTAGTATCCTCTGTGTGTCGACTCGTCTCAAGGTCCACCTCTGGGTACCGTCCAGTCGTGGCACTCTCAGCCTCCGTCAGCGTTGTCCGTCGTCTGCATCCAACACAACGAGGTGCGGGCATAGCCCGTGCAGGGGTGAGTATAACGATACTCAGTAGGGACCCCAAGACCCGGAAGGTCTCACAATATCCACTAAGGATAAACAAAGAAGAAATTTACAATCACGAAGTATAAACCAACCCAACTTAGGTATATTCCCATACATATACCTAAGTTTCCAATCTCAGCCCGGCTCCAACTCTCGAGCCCAAGAACAAACCAATTCCACAAAGGAAGTAAAGTAAATCACCACGAAGATAATAGTTGAAATACATGACTTATCTCACACAGGTATACAACTCACGAAGAGTGGTAGAGATGATTAGATGTATCCTCTGAATCATCTTCTCTGTCGAACCCACGTAGGATCCTGGAACAATATTAGCGTTGTCGAACCCACGTAGGATCCTGGCACAGAAGTCGCTGTTGTCGAACCCATGGAGGATCCCGGTATAGAAGTCATCACTGTCGAACCCACGTAGGATCCTGGTATAGAAGTAGTCACTGTCGAACCCACGTAGGATCCTGGTATAGAAGTCACTGATGTCGAACCCACAGAGGATCCCGGTACATAAGTCATCACTGACGAAGCCAGCCCTAGGGTTTCCGCACACAGCACGCTCGATTCCAGGAGGGTCTGCTCCTTGAGCCAAGTGTCGATACATCAACTATCACAAAGTTCTGATTTGATTTATCCAATAGTTCTGTCTCATCATAAGGAACCCAACGCGACAGACGGTGAGTCAATCGGACGCCCGGTCTGAGAGTTATAAGCGTTTCCGCTCCGAGGGGCCGGTTGGATTTCAGGTACAATCCAACCCAACCATACTCCAACCTCATCTGAATCATGTTTGGAGTATTCAAAAATAACCATCTCATCAAAAGGAATCCAACATATTTGACGGCACGCCAATCGGATGTCCGGTCTTTAAGTTATAAGCGTTTCTGCTCCGAGGGCCCGGTTGGTTTCGAGTTCGAACCAACCCGTCCATACCCAAACTTCGCCAAAACCTTGATTTTAATATACCTAAACGATCGTCTTAGTCCAAGGAATCCTATTCAACTGATGGTGCGTCGATCGAAGGTCCATAGCTCAAGTTATGGGTGAAAAACCAAAAGTAGTCCGAAGAGGGGGGTCTGGGTCCGGTCCGACCCGGCCCAACCCGCCCTGGGTCGGCTCGAACCGGGTCGACCCGACCCAGTAGGGCGCGTCCCGGCCTGACGGATGTGGCCCGGCCCACTCGCGGTGGCCCGGCCCGCGCGGCAGGTGGCCCGGCCCGGTGGCCGGATGAGCGCGGAGCGGGGGGGGGGGGGGGGGGGTTGTGTGGCGCCGCCCATGCCTCCCGAAACCCGCGGACGTGGGTTCTGCTCCACCACTACGGCCGGTGCCGCAACGGTATTCCACCGGCAGCGCACGAGGGGTGCCGCTGACCCCAGGAGGCCGGCCACCGCCTCCGGTCGTCGGCGCCGCCGCACTTCTCTACGGGCCACCGAAGTCGTTTCGGTGGTCCGTTTTGCCTTCTGCCTGCGCCTACAGCCTCCTCGGGTCCTGTCCTTCACTGAGACGGCCTCAAATCATCGTTTTCCTTCCGTTCACCCATTGCCCAACAAACCACGCATCAAGAACAAAAAGGCGAAGTGTCCGGACTTATTCGTTAGACCATGACCTCCGTGTTAGAGGCTCAAACAAATGGCCAAAGAATGAACCATAACATTCAACAAGAATGTGGGTATAATTTTATTCAATTGAAAATTATAAAAATCTCCCTACCTCGATTCAAGATACGTTGTCGTAGTCGCGGAAAACGGCGTCGTGAAAGATGGTGTCGTTCCGTCAACGTCGGAGGGAGAGTCGTTGTCGTAAGCGGCATCCTATGCGGGCGGCTTCTTCTCCCTTGACGCGGAGGAAGAGGAAGGAAGACAGAGTTACTCATGGGCGTCGCCTCATGTTCTTTCCCTGTTTGAAGAATTGGAGAGAATGTTCTTCATCGAGAGGAAGTTGTCGTTCTTCGCGTTCTTCGTGGGAGAACACTTCCTAATCTCCAAGGCTCTCCAATGATTATTCCAACCCCAAATAAAAGAAAAGCTTCACTTATTTAAAGTTGGCATAATTTTTTCAAAATTCCAAACACCCAAATTAATTAATTAATTGTGGAGCTTAATAAATTAATTAGTGGTGTTGGCAAATTAATGTGAGTAAGTGGGAGGTGAAGAGTTCAACATTAAAAGAGGGGAGTTGGAAGCTTAAGAGTTAAAGGGGGGTTTCTTGGGGAGTTAAAGAGTTTGGGTTTGTGTGGGCCCCACCACACAATATCCTCTCATGGGTGGTTATGTGGGGTGTGGGCCCCACCTCTAACTTCTCTTTGGAGAAAATAACCACCCCTTAACGAAAATTATGTAACACATAATTTTTAATAATCCCCAAAATTTAACTTTCAACTCGTATAAAACGCAACTGCGGTAAAGGTCCCCTTAAGTGAATATCGGCGCTGCGAGTTCATCAGTGTCCTCGGATTTCAATTCCGAGCACTGGTTCAAAAGATAAAAAATCCCGCTCATACGTTCACTAAACGTACCTGAACAAAACTTAAGAAAATTATTCTGAGCACATCGGGCCTTGGAATCAGGTGCCGTCAGAAATTGTGGACTCGTAAAATTCCAAAGAATTTAAGAAAAAAAATTCCTTGAAATTTCCCGATCTTTACAATTTCCTACTCATAGATCTATATCCCCTAGGTCAACTCTTATAAATCTTCTTAATTATTATATTTGAATACATATGTGAGTATCACAAGCTGTATCTAATACCCAATTTTTATAAATAAATAAATTGTACTCGATAACAAATGTACATAAAAATTCCTCTTACTTATTATGGGTACAATTTTTCTTCCAGTGGCTTTTCTTTTCATATGTGAAACAAACATCACCATGTTCCCTTGTTTACCCCTTGATATTACTCTTCTTTGAAGGGTTTTTTAAAAGAATACTTGGCCTTGGGGATTTTTTCTTGGTCTTTCCACTTGTTCACCATAAGGACCGAAGGCTTTTTTTCACTTCATATCCTTATCCACTTGTCAAAGAAGAGTGAGAAGATTTGGCGGAGACTTCTCAATGTTGTTCATATTAAAATTCATAAAACACTGGAGAATCTTTGAGGGAGTGATTCTAGAATGAGATAGATTCCTAGTTATTTAGGGATTTTAAAACCAAGAACCTCTAGGAAATCAATGTAGCTAATGATCATGACTATGTGAGGCCTAGCTGGGGAATCCTCTCTAAGAATTCTCTAAAAGAGTGTCTTGTAAATCTCAAATTGACTATGTTTATCTCTATCCTAATATAGGCCATGGATATGCTTGAGCATTTTATACGTATCCATGTTTTCATGAGACTTCATAAGCTCACTATACATAGATGAAAGCATCAAACATTTATCATCGACCACATTATTCATATGTTTCTCGTAGACTGGGAACTCTTCATAACTCACCCCCTTAGCAGGAAAATCATGAAGTGAGGATTCTAGCACGTATGATTTTCGTTCATGGCGCAAAACAACCCAAAGGTGTTTGTACCATTCCTAGAAGTTACTTCTAGTTATGAGGTTGTATTTATCTAATATTTATCATAGGGATAATGTGGATGATTATCTTTTCATTTTATTATATAATTAAAATAGTTTATTGTTAGTACTTTTCTTGATTATAAATTATATAAGAAATAATAAATTAATTGATTTTATTAATTCTCCCACTATTTTATTGAGTCCCAAAATCCCTCTCCATTTAACTTGGAATGTCTAGTTATTATGAAATTATAGTGGTAAGGATCCCCATTACTTTTCTTAATGGTCCAAACTTTGGATATGAAAACCATAAGAAAGTAATTAGGTAGGAAATCTTGCCAGATGTGGGTATGTACCTCCTTGATCTATTGAGTGGAATCTCCTGTCCTAAAATATTGACTTGTATTTTCTCAACACTTGCCTTAGAATTCGTATTGACTAGACTTTGTCCATTAAACTCAATATAAGTTTAGTTAAGTCAACCCAAAACCCTCCTGATAATTCCCTAATAAAATTAAGTTTCCATAAATTGGTCATGTACTGCACTTAGTTTTATGGTTTCATTTTTAATCAAGTAATGGAAGGCTTAGTATGATTTAATATTAGTTTGAGAAATTTTAATTAATTATGCATAAATTTTATCTTGTTTTTTCATTTACATGTCTTGTTAATGTTAAGTTTATCTTATTTAATTAATTAACCTTGTTGGATAAAACATTTATGCATAATATATTTATTTAAATTTCATCTTTGCACATTTATTCATTTATTTATGTGATTGAAATATTGCATACATAAAATAAATAATTCATAGAAAAAAATAAATAAATAAAGTAAATGACCCAATCATGATCTTTATCTAACGGTTGATTTAATTAAAAGACATTAAATCAGCCTTTGAACTAGGGGAATTAATTCATATTGTCGTTCTTGGCATGAGTTATAGCATTCCACCTGTTCACCTATGTATCACCTGAGTTATAATCATAATAGTTCTATCCTGAACTGCCTCCATGCGTCTTGAGATACTCCATTAATTTCATGTATTTATAACTCATACATAGGTGAGGGGAACCAAATGATAGGTTAAAGGGGATTACATAAATAGTCATAGACACATAGGTCCTACATAATAATGGAGAGGGGGATGGCACACATGCCATCATTTTAATTTAATATTAAATAATTGAAAAATCATATAATAAATTAAATTAAATTAATTACAACACATACATAGGTCTTGGTCAAGCTCATTATCAGTCATACATGCAACAAATACATAAAATTAACCGGCTAGTATTCATTTCTTAATTTATTTTTTATTATTAAGATAAACATGCATGTATTAATTAATTCCCTTTCGTCATAATAATCATCTGAACTTAATTGTATATACTCATCATTTATGGAATTCATGGAAAATAAATGGTAGAACAAATAATGACATATCTATTACAATAAATTAATTGAGCATTTAAAATTATTTAAAACCATTATTAAATTGTTAAACACAAAATGGTGTTTCAGTCAATAAAATAAGGTTTTAATACTGTAATTTTCAATTTAATGTAATTTTAATTTTTTCCTTTAATGAGAGACTACATGGCATATACAGACCAGTTACACACTGTGTATCCAGGGTACGTGTCTAGGTCTGCGGTGTGTACCTCGGTCGGACTACATGGCATGTATAGACCAGCTACACACTATATGTTTCACTTTTCATGTGTATGGGATGCATGTCTAGATCTTCAATGTGTGTTTCAGACATGTGAATTGATGAAATACACATTGTGTACACTGCATACACATCATGTATATCATAAATACTCCAGGTTGTCAGTCTCATGCAGTTTTTTCCATGTATTAAGACCACATGGGTTGCGCGATTTACGATGCTAACCCATGAAGACTATATGGCATGTATGTCAATACCCACCATGTAATCCGATAACTATGTGTTGAGTTGGCTGGTTAACACATGGAATACTCTGTCTGTCATTACTACATGTTGCTCCATATATCCCTCAGCGCATCCAAATGTAGTGCATAGGGTACATGACATGTACTTCCGAGTACAAGTTGTGCAACCCTATCTTGCCAGTCAAAAATTTGGTAGTTCTCGATGGTATCTCTAGTTGTTTTTCATTTTTTCTTATACCTTTAAGAGAAAAAACATCGAAGAAACATGATTAATATGTCGAATCATGTTAATTAAAATAAGATTAAATAATGAATAACATGAAATTAAAATCTAACCACAATTGTGTATATATCAAAAATCAAATAAATAATTATAAATTTAAGTGTGACCGCTCTAATACCACTTGATGGTTATAGGCCCAGTAGAAACATGCGGTTATGGGTGATATATTAAAATTTCTTTTAATATTTCTATGCTTGAAACCAAGAGTGAGGATCTTGCACATCAAATTTATAATTAATTTATTTAATGTCGGAAGAAATTATTACCTTGGATTAAGAACCTTTCTTTGTTGATGACGTTGATTGTCCAAAAAAGACCCTTTTGGATTACCTTCATTACATTATGAGGATCCAAGGATAGAATCCCTCTAGTGATGATCCAAACGTGCTCCTTTGATCTCCAAGCAATGGTAATCGATCTTTGGGTGCTAGCGCGGTGAATTGATTGTCTTGAATTGTTTGTGTTGATCACTCATCCATTGAACTTGAAGGAATATCTTGCATTTCTTGTTATTGAGAGGGAAAGAGAAGGCAGAGAGGAGTCGGGAGAGAATTTTTTTTACACAATAGTTCTCTATTCTCAATCACACACCCTACACAATAGTCACAACCTTCTATTTATAAAGCTAGGGTTTAGGTTAAAATAATTATTTAATTGCACATTGGGAATTAAATAATATTATAATCTTTAATGAAACTCATTCATGATAATAATAATATTATTATAATTATTTTATGGTGTGCGCCAACTTGAGCAATAAAAAATATTATTTAACTGACTTGTTAATTAATATTTGTCAATGGCTACAGTCTTGGTCTGTTCGAACTCCTCTAATATTTATTGAACACCTAAATAAATATTTAATTTAAATATTTCATTCATCAATAAATATTTATGATTGAAAAAATGTGAATAAAATTATCCCTTGGTATTGAGAATAATATTCATTCAATTAATTAAATTCAAATAGAATTTAATCAAGATCATTAGAAACACTGAGCGTGTGACCCTCTAAGATTCTTTCTCATTGACATTAAGCAGGCTTTCCTAAAGTCCAAGATTACTATCTAGAAATGGGTCATGACACCCAAGAGAAAGAACTTAATGTCGCAATGATGATAACCACATACAAATGATCACCATGTAATATAATACCTTTGTCGTTGTGTCTCATCGACCAGGTTACACATCCATGTCACCAACCTATATACTTGATATGTATTTCTTTAACTATATGAAATAAACACATTATTACACCATGACCATGGAATTTAGGGTGATGGTTGTATTCCAATCAAATGACTGAGATATCAGCTTCCATAAAGACGGAAGGGACAAATCCTTTCTCGAATTATCCATTAATGACATGTCATTCATGATGCACCCAACGTATTCAACTTCACCATGAATTATTATCATCATGGTTTATGAAATACATCAAAGTACACGAGTTGTAACATGAATTGATAATAATCTCAAAGTCTAAGGACCATTACACATGCTTGTAGATAGGAATATCTAATGACACAAAAACATGTGGAATTCCTACTGGAGGGTTTGTTCTCATAATCTCTCATCTTGGAAATTACCAAGTAAAAACTTCATGAGAAGAAGCCTCATCCACTTACAAGTACTCACACCTGATAGTCTATGTACTATGTGTCCCATCATAATACATTATCCAACCACAGAACATTATTTGAGAATATCATTATAGCACTTCAAGGTTCTCATTATAATAGGGAATTGTTGTGACCTTGTCAATGCAATATATACTCTAGCACATTATTACAGTAGAGTCATGAATAACAATGAACAATATATAATAATAAGTTTTATTAACATTCAATATATAAAATATACATGTAATCAGAGTACAAACAGTTGGTCCTAAGACACCAACTCCAACACATTAAACACTAGTACGTGACATGTACCTCTTGGTTACATGATGTGTACCTCTTGGTTACACGACGTGTACTCTTGTGTTATCCAGACAAAATACTTATCACCTCCAGGTAAGATCTTCAAATTTATTTCATTCATAAAATTAATCGATTTGATTATTTTTTTGAGAAACGAAGTTGAAGAAATCTAATCTCACAATTCAGAATAAAGAACGATTAAACTGGAATTGAAAACTAATGAAAAATGTGTAAATCAATCAATTAAATTTAAATAATTATGTGACCACTCTGATACCATGGTCTCACCCAAATTTACCCAAGAGTTTAGGTTTAAGCGGTCACTTGTAGTT
Source organism: Viscum album (assembly GCA_963277665.1). Lineage (NCBI taxonomy): Eukaryota > Viridiplantae > Streptophyta > Magnoliopsida > Santalales > Viscaceae > Viscum > Viscum album. Next base: position 560,661,744 of record OY728141.1, read on the forward strand.
TAACTTGGGTTGTCAAATCCTCAGATACCTAAGAAGAAACCTATAGACACGTATATTCTATGGACTTTTTTTGGCTATGAAGTGGACAAATTGGGTTGATTTTAGATGAGTTTAAGTGAACGATAAGAGACTTAAGTGATGTCGATTTAAAAGAATGAGTTGATCCTAAGTTATCACTTGGGGTGGATTGGATGCATTCCTTTTTCAACAATTTCAATTTCTTATATTTGAGATGGGTTCATTTAAGAAGATCAAACAACATCATCACTTACTAGTTTAATACCTACACACTTTAATACTAATCACCTATACACTTTAAGGATCAAAGTTTTGAGCACTTCAGGGTAAAGGTTCATATTAGCACTTGAAGTGTGTGGCCTTAAATTCAACAAGGACGAAGGAGTTTAAAGATCTTCAAACAAAATTCTCAATTAAAAGAAGTGATTAGAAATTAATGGAGTGAGAAATAACATCCAATACATCCCCTTTATAATCCCTTGGATCAACCCATAAGTTGGTTAGCCCTCCATTGATTCTATGATTTCAATGGAAGCAGAAAGTAGACTCATGAGAGAGAAATTGGAGAAGTAAAAAAAAGACAATGAAATAACGATCACTCCACCGTTGTGTGATAATTTCACAAGGTTTGGTGTGAGTAAATTAACACCTTGAACAAAAAGTATAAAAGTGATATTAAGAAGAACAAAATAAGAGTATAAGAATAAATTTTATTAAGAAACTAAGGTGAATTGAACAACTTACATGAGAAGAAGAACGTTACAAAGACAAATTGTCATAATAACATTACAATGAAAACAAAGCTCCAAGATGAATAAATCCTCCAACACCACTACCTTAAATAGGCATTTTGGGAGCCTTGGGTAGATCCTCCATTAGTTAAAGTCATCCCACTTGATTATGGTAGTCTTAGGGTGGTATAAATCTTGGGGAACTTAGACTTTTCCACCCTTGACCCGAAGTGGAAGGCAATTTGCATCCACCGAACATACGCGTTGAAATGACCTTCTAGATGGATGAATTAGAGTAGGCCATAGAAGAATAAAATGGAGATCCGGGTATCTACTAACCAATTGTAAACTTTCATCCCAAATAAAATTTTGGTTTTCGAGATATTATTAAATTGGTGGGCTGTTTTTCTAGGCCACAGAATCTGGCCCAGAATTTCATCTTCCACTTGGGCTGCCTCGAACTCCATTAAAAAATTAGAATTAGATCTTATAACTATTTTATGAAATGTTCCACATGATTTTCTCTATATTCAGTTAAATTTTTAGAATCATTTGAATTATTTCTTGGCCTATACAGTCTCTTTATTGGGTTGTTTTCCAGTTTACTTTGCTCGGAATGTGTTTCCATGAAAGCTCGTTTTGGTGGTCTTCCAATGTGAATCTTCAAATACTTAAAAAGTATGAATTGTTCCTTGTATCATGAGAGACCTGAAAATAAAATATGAAAATAAAATCAAGGATATTTTTTATTTTAGGAGGTGTTAAAAAATGTAACATGTAATGATGCATTTTAAGGGGGAATTACAATCATAATGTGAAATGATGTTCAAAGTGTAAAATGCACTAAAATGGTGTTTATGAATAATAATGAACATGAATATTATATATATTAACAATGAATAGTAGCCTCATTCAGTGGATAATCATACCACTTGTAGGTTTTGGGTGAAGTGGAAGCATCGGATGGGGCACACCCAACTCAACTTTTAGTCATGGTCGATGATCAATTCGAGATTTACACGACAATAAACGTCATGATCAATGGAATTGAATCAAAGAATATAGAAAATGGATAAATGTCGGAACCAAAGCGTAGAATCATAATATATTATTTATAATAAATTTAAGCAATTATAGAATTACCTTATGATAAATTATTTCTTCATTGATAGATCTTCCAACATCTCTACATCGCACAGTCATTGTGTTTTGGGAATCAAGAATAGATTCCCTCCAGTAGTGATCTGTATGTGCTTTACGAACTTCCAAACATCATCGTAAGAATTACCGGGTGCTAGCACGACAGATTCTAATGCTTGGGTCGTTCTCCTTTGATCAGCTATAGAATCACATCAAAAAAGGGTTCTCATCGATCTCTCTAGACTTGATAGTGGTGGTGGAGGAGGATCACTCTATGTTCTTGAAAGCGTTATTGGAGAGGAAATTTTCTAGGGCTTTGAGAGGACTCTCTCTGAATCTCGTTGTGCACAACACAAATGAATTGGCTCCCTTAAGAAAATAATATAACTGGGTTTATATACTGTTAGGGTTAGAAAATAATAATTGCACATACGCCCTTATTATTTATGCAATCCCTACGGAACCCCATGTTTATGATAATATTATTATTATTTCTTAACATGCGCTAAACTCACAAATTAAATTAAATATTATTTATTCAAATAATATTTAATATCTATTATTTATCACTGAACCATTAAACTCGGTTTTCATTCTTCCATAATATTTATCAGGCCTTGAATAATGACTATTTATTTAATAAATAAATATCACTGCATTATTCACCAATAAATAAATAAATATAATATTCACTAAATAGAAAATAAATATTTATTAAATATTTTTCTCACATAATATTCTCTCGGATAACTGATGATGAAATATATGCGATCAAACAAACATGAATAATTATTAAACCATATGCAAGAATAATATTTATTCAACTTGTTAAATAATAAATAATAATATATTATTTAACCAAGATTCTGGATACACTCAGTGTGTGACCCTCTAAACATCTTTCTCAGTGGTATTTGGTGAAGTTGTCTAAAGTTCAAGGTTAGCGTCTAGTAGCATGCCAAGACACCCATAGAGGAAGAATTTAATGTTACAACAACATAATACCTCATAAAGACACTTACCGTGTAATACAATCCATATATCGTAATATATCTAATCAAGCAGGTTGAATGTTTGTGCCATCAACCTGTGTGCTCGATGTCTCTTTCTTTGACGTTCTAGAAATCAAACTTACCTATAGAACACTATAGATATAGATTTATTTAGGATATATCATTTTTATCAGATGGTCTGAGATTGAAAAATCCTTTCTTGCGTTATTTATTAATGAAATATTACTCATGGCGCACCCAACATATCCTACCTCGCCGTGAACATATGTCATCATGGTTTTCATCAATACATCAAAGCATGTGACTTATAATACTCATTAATAATAATATTAAAGTCTAAGGATCAATACATACATCCACAAATAGGAACATCCAACGACATATATAAATGTGGATTTCCTACTTGAGGGTCTCGTTCTCATAATATCCTATACTGGATATTACCAAGGGCGTACACCATGAGAGGATGTCTCAAAGTCCTATGAGTCTCCACCCCTGATAGCCTATATCATTTGTGTCCCTCAAATGATTTCATCTGACTATAGAACATATATTTAATAATACTATCGTGACACTTTTGGGTTCTCATCATAGTGGGAAATTGCTATGACATTTTAGTGTGACAACTACTCTTAGGACATTATCACTTACTATGTTATGTGGAAGAAAAATCATGATGTGATAAGGAGTTTATTAATATTCTAAACAATGAATACATGTTTTCATAAAGTACAGAGAAGTTGGTTATAGGGCACCAACTCTAACATCAAGTCATTTTGTATGTTATAATGGAATGAGTGTTGCATATCAAGTTATCTAGTCTGTATGGGAAATGGGAAACCAGTCAATGGTGGAAGTTGTTATATAATTCTTTTTGAAGAGACAAAGTTTATGTTGTGGTATTAAGTGCACCACATAATTTTTGATCAAGAACTGGTGATTCAAAAGATAAAAAACTATGAGATTCTCAGGATGTTGGGGTTTTGAAGGCTGAGTATTTTAGAGTTAAGGGTTGAAGTGGACATTGAAATGTCTAGGTTTGGCTATCTAGGTTTTTTGGTGATAAACTATTTTTTTGTTTATAAATGGTTTTTGGTAATAAACTACTTAATGAAGTTCTCGATGAGGGAATTGTTTCGTTAAATGTTTTAATTTCATTTTATTTGAAATTTACATAGGTCGTGAGTGTGTACGTGAAAAATGGTTTTAGTGAGACCAATTTTGAAAACCTCTAAGATTTCATTGTGGTATAATAAGGGGGTTTAAAGAGAACGTGTGAAGGTGAATGATGATCAAATGACAACAACTTTCTCCTTGGCGTGGTGAAGCGAGAGGTTTGGAGTTAATGTGTGAACATGCAATGACTTGGTTTACACAAAAGAAAGCTAGTTGCCAAGTATTTAATATATTTTTTTTTTATGCTCATTGATGCCTTGGCGCGAGTGTTTTATCGGGAGACAAATAGTTTTTATTGGATTTGGGAAATGTGAGGTTTTTTTGTTGGTTTAAGGAAATAGGAAGTTTTCTAAAGGAGAGTTTTTAGGCAAAAAACATGTTTTTGAATGAAAATAAAACCAGGGTTTTGATTTTATGATACTTTCCAAGAAGAAAAGTATATTTTGAGTAAATGGTTTGGATATCATGGAACTTGATATTTTGGTTTTTTAAATGCTTTGGATAAATCAAGGTTTTAGATTAAAAATTGGTTCTATTTGTCATTATTAATTGGCAATGAATTGGTAGTTTTTCTCATGCATTAATATTTATGGGAGTCTCGGGGAAATCTTATTGGGTTTATACACACTAAGGTGGGAATGTAGGCATGGTTGGTCGTGATGCATAAAAAAGGAAAGTCTCATGCTTTGTCAGTAGAAAATCATAGATCCATTTTGGAGACACGGTGAGAGATGTTGGTGACTCGGGCATGAGCTGCCTTTATCTATCTGGATTCTGCACGTGTCATTATACTTTGGTTTGGATATTGTAAAACTTGTCTTTGTTTCCTTTGCTACTTCTTATGGGATTTAATAAAACTGTTTTACATTTCACAAACATTGTTCTCGTTTTATTACAAGTCATTTAAGGGAAAATCGTTTCCCAACATTTATTTTATTCCTCGATACTAGTTGTCAACCTCTAATGATCAGGGAACACGCTTGAGGTTGAGTGGCAATTTGGTTCTCGTCTCGGGATTTAAGCTGCCAGGTCATGTCGTTGCAGTCTAACATTTCTATTAATGATAGGAAAGGGCCTAGGGGATAAAAGTCAAGTGTCAATGGGTGTAGGGAGTACATCACTTAGATTAACTCGGAGGGCGGAGTGTTCCTCGTGTGGATGTTTCGTGACATAAAGGACATTGAGGTGATCGATATCACCAATGTATTTCATAGATAATGTACTGTTATGTACATTAATTATGTTTTTTGTTGTTTTTAAGAAAATTCTCCCCGAAATGATTAGGACACATTCATTCATTTTATCATCTTCCATTTTATGCATATATAAAAATTAAATTTTTAATTGCAACCAACACATCCTTTATTATTAACGTTGTAGGGTGTGCGGTGCTCCAATTGATCAATTGAACAACCGCACTTATCGGTTTTAACTCCCTAACTCGCAAATGATATAACACAAAGTGAGACACCACATTTAGTAAAATGGGTGCTCTATTTGGACAATTGAAAATGACCCGTTTTTTGCTTAAAATCATGTAATATGCCCTAAGTGTGAGGTATTGGTAAAACTCTCCGATAATGACATGTTTTTTATAAAATAATATAATAATAAATCAATATTTTGAAAGTTAGGTATTTTTTTTTAAATCTGAAAAATAACGTCGTTTTGGAGGGAAATTACGAGCGGACGAGTGAACGTAGACGGGACCCGTGAAAATGTAGAAGTTTTTGAAATTTAAGTTATTTAAAAAAAATGGAAAATAACGTCATTTTGGAGGGAAATTAACCAGCGGACGAGATCGCGAGAGAGACCGTCAACGGTGGATGATCCGTTTGGCCCGAGAGCGCGACCCGTGAAAATGACGGGCACCGGTTCGTCGGCAAACCGGTGGAGAGAGAGAGAGAGAGAGAGCGGCTCTTCGGTATAAATTTAGGAATCCCTAAATTTAATCTCCGAGAATCCAGAGATTAAGGGGCGCTCGGCGTTGCTGTGTTTCTGTTTTGTTTGCGATCTTGCTTGCAAAGATCAAAGGTTTGGAGGTGAAACATGAGAGAGATCATCAGCATTCACATAGGGCAAGCTGGGATTCAAGTCGGGAATTCATGTTGGGAGCTCTACTGCCTTGAACACGAGATCCAGCCGGACGGTAGGATGATCAGGTGCGTTATTTTCCGGGTTTCTTGTTTTTTTTTTTGTCCCAGGCCTGCGTCGATCCATGCGGGGTGATCACGGCAGTTTATTTTTTTTCAGTTATTGTTTCTGGCTCGATCTTTATGTGATATGTCGAGGGTTTCGTCTTTTCCCTTTTCTCTTTTTTTACTTCGCGTGCCCCTTAGGTTACTCCAAGCGTCTTTTGAATTAACGCAAATGTCTACATTATTCTTGATTCTTCAGCTCTTGTTTGATAGTGCTTTGCGTTTGATCCGAGTGCTTGCCTTCAGATACGGTTGATTTTCTAATTATTTCGCTTATATTATGCACTTTCTTGCCAAGATTTCAGGTCCTCTCCAGAAATGGGTACAATAATATCCAGGCCCGCAAATTTGGATGATATAAATGTCTATGAAAATGCGCGTTCTTGCATATATTTCCACGGTCTCTGTCCAGATTAAAATGTTTAAAAACACCTTAATGATTTCTTTAAAGGCATTTAAGATGGTTCAAATCCCCCTTTCTGTATCAAGAATTAAGTCTATCTTGTTTCTGTTTGATTCCACCATACTACAAACATTGTCACCGACAGTAAATTTCACATTGATTAGGTTTACTTTCTGGCTTTATGCATTGATTTATCTGAAATTTTACGATTAAAAAACAACTTTCATTGAGGCTGTGGCCTTCATAGCTAAGCTGAGTTTGTCTGGAATAGTATTTATGTTTTTAGTTTACATTCTTCTGTGATCCACTGGAACTTTAAGACATCTCATTGCTAATTGTGGAACCTTCAATTTCACAGTATCTTTGAACATTGAATTTTCCAATACACGCTTGAGCCATCCTTTTGACTTAAACTTTGCATTTTAATTACCTTATTGTTTCTGGAAATTAATTATTTATTGGTGTCTGGCAAACATTTTTTTGCAGTGACACTACAGTTGGTGGCGGGCATGATGCTTTCAATACATTCTTTAGCGAGACGGGTGCTGGAAAACATGTCCCTAGAGCTGTCTTTGTTGACCTGGAGCCAACTGTCATTGATGAAGTCAGGACAGGATCATACAGGCAACTTTTTCATCCGGAACAGCTCATTTCTGGGAAGGAAGATGCAGCCAATAATTTTGCCAGAGGGCACTATACAGGTTTATGGTGGAGCTCATATAACTTGTAGTTAAGTGATATCGCCTTGTTCATTTTTTGTTTTGACTAACCTGTGTCTATCCATCTCTGCAGTGGGAAAGGAGATTGTTGACCTATGCCTTGACCGAGTAAGGAAACTGGCTGATAACTGTACAGGTTTGCAAGGGTTTTTGGTGTTCAATGCCGTGGGCGGTGGCACCGGATCTGGTTTGGGGTCCTTGTTGCTTGAACGTTTGTCTGTAGACTACGGAAAGAAATCGAAGCTTGGGTTTACCATCTACCCCTCTCCCCAGGTGGGTATTTTGTTATTGATGTTGAGTTTGATCATTATTTGAAAACTGCTTATAATGTTTGAAAACACTTATTGTAGAATTACTTACTGAAAACTGCTTTAATTGCAATTGTGCTGTGATTATGTGCAATATGAACTTACATGTATCAGTAGAAACTGCTCCAACCCTCTGTTGTATGCCTTATTTGTAGGTTTCAACTGCAGTTGTGGAGCCATACAACAGTGTTCTCTCCACTCATTCACTTCTTGAGCACACAGATGTTGCAGTGCTCTTGGACAATGAAGCAATTTATGACATCTGTCGCCGATCACTAGATATTGAGAGGCCCACTTACACGAATCTAAATCGACTGATATCTCAAACCATATCATCCTTGACCACTTCATTGAGGTTTGATGGAGCCATTAATGTGGACATTACAGAGTTCCAGACTAACCTTGTGCCATATCCCCGCATTCATTTCATGCTGTCCTCATATGCCCCGGTCATATCAGCTGAGAAAGCTTACCATGAGCAGCTTTCAGTGCCTGAAATAACTAATGCGGTGTTTGAACCCTCAAGCATGATGGCCAAGTGTGATCCGAGGCATGGGAAGTACATGGCATGTTGCTTGATGTACAGAGGAGATGTTGTTCCAAAAGATGTAAATGCCGCGGTTGCAACTATAAAGACCAAGCGGACTGTTCAGTTTGTTGATTGGTAAGTTGAAAAGCATTTTGGTAACATAAAATTTGCAGAATGACTGTAAAAGATGATTGAAGAGTGTCATTTGTAAATCCACTTAGTTGCATCTAGAACTTTTTATGTTGAATGTGTAGGTGCCCAACTGGGTTCAAATGCGGCATCAATTATCAGCCGCCATCCGTGGTGCCTGGGGGTGACCTTGCGAAGGTGCAGCGGGCAGTGTGTATGATCAGTAACAACACTGCGGTGGCGGAGGTGTTTTCCCGCATAGACCACAAGTTTGACCTCATGTATGCAAAGAGGGCTTTTGTGCACTGGTATGTTGGTGAAGGGATGGAGGAGGGGGAGTTCTCGGAAGCGCGGGAAGACCTGGCTGCTCTTGAGAAGGATTACGAGGAGGTTGGGGCTGAGGGTGTGGATGATGAAGAGGAGGGGGAAGAAGGCTATTAGGTTTAGCCACCCTTCTTTGACTTGTTTCTTGCTGTGTATTGTTTTCATTGAAACCAGTTAGGTGTTCTGTCCCTGCGCTGCAGTGACATGTTATGTGTTTTTTTTTGTGTGGTTTTTTATCTTGTGTTGAAGAAACAAAACAAAAACACTTAATTCGCTTTACTTTTCTAACACTCAACCGGGCAAACAAATTGGTAACATCTCATTGTTCTACATTACTTCTTCAATTAATCAGTGTAATAAAGAAAACAATCACAATAAGAATACACTGTTTTACAAGGTTCATCTCTTCATGTGGAATTTTATATCTTTGAATGAATCCTTAATATAGATTATCTCACAGGAAACCCACAAATTCCATAGATGCATTGCTCCTTTATCTGTTTGAATCATTCATTAATATTCAACAAACAATTCACTATTTAAAGTAATTGGATATTATTTTTCTTGCAATGTTAGCTCACACATTTTCTTTTAAGAAAAAAAATGTTCCATCATGGGGATGCATATTGTAAGATATAAGACTTCTAAGTGTATACACTTATTTAGATTCTCCCATGCCAAATTTCTTCAACATTTCTTTTTCATATTTTATTAGGAATGAAAAATATAATTATAACTATCTATTGGAATTTGTGTCCACTAACTGTTTGTACTTTGATTACTTATGATTTCGATAATTTGAATATTAATAAAACATTTTATTACATATCGTTCATTGTTCTGCATAACTTTTATGTAATAATGTGACATCTGTTGTATTGATAAAGTCATAACAGTTTCTTGCTATGATGAGAATCTTGAAGTGACATGATGACATTCTTAAATATAGTTATGTGGTCGAATAACGCACTATGACGAGACACATGGTATATAGACTGTCAGCTGTGAGTACTCGTAAGCAGATGATGCTTCTTTTTATGAAGTTCACACTTGGTAATCTCTAAGATGAAAAATTATGAGAACAAAACTGCCAGTAAGAATTCCTCATGTTTTCGAGTAATCAGATATTCCTATATGTGAGCATGTGTAATGATCCTTAAACTTTAAGATTATTATTAATCCATGTCACAACTCATGCACTTAGACGTTTATCGTAAACATTGACGATACAATTCATGGCGAAGTTGAATACGTTGGGTGCGTCACAAGTGACATGTTATTAATGAATAAGTCGAGAAATTATTTGTCCCTTCCATCTTTATGAGAGTTGATATCTTGACCATTTGATTGGAATAACACCGTTGCATTAAATTTTATGTTCATGGTGCAACAACATGTTTATTTCAGATAGTCAAATAAAGACATATCAATCATATAGGTTTATGACATGGATGTGCAACCCAATTGATGAGATATCGAGACAAAGAAATTATATTACACAACGAGCGTTCATATGTGGTTGTCATCATTGCGACATTAAGCTCTTTCTTTTGGATGTCTTGAGTTAGACAATCTTGGATTTTAGGCAAGCCTGCATAATGTCAACGAGAAAGAATCATAGAGGGTCACACACTAAGTGTTTCCGTTGATCTCGATTAAATTCTATTAGAATATAATTATTTGAATAAATTTTATTCTCAAATCTGAGAAATAATTTTATTCATGTTATATTGATCATTAATATTCGCAAGGTAATAAATAATTTATTACATGAATATTTGATAAATATTTATTTGCTGGATTGTGAATAAAATATTTCGAAGCGGACCAAGATCATGTCTGGCGATAAATATTTATTTGCAAGCCAATAAATAATATTTGTCATTGCATGAGTTAGCGCACACCATAAAATAATAATAATAATAATATTATTATATGATATTAGGTTTAGTAAATATTATTATTGTCACACTTAGAATTTCAATTCCATGCTTTGGTTCAAGTCCTCTTTCAGTTCTTAGCTTTCTCTTGGTTTCTAGGTATTCTGGGTTTGAATTTTTGGTGTCTCTTGTGTTGTTGATCAATGACCTTGGTCTTGGGGGTATTGTATGATACTTGGCCTCCTCTTTTGTCAAAAGTTTGGTATTAGGTTGCGGTGTTTTGGAGTTGGTTTTGTGACACTCCTAGTGGCACCACTTGTGGGGTAAGTTGTTGAGGTGGTTTGTACCCATGAGTTGGATGAGTCTTGGGGTGAAAAGATGGTTTTCTTTTGAGTATTATTTCCCCCTATTCTTGGCCTATCTTTCCCCCTTGTTTTTCCCATTGGATCCTCTTGAAATTGGAGGAGAATGGATGGTTTTTGAGTGGCTGGAACATGCTGCACGGTTCCAAACCGTGCAAAGGTGTCCAGGTTATTAAAAACATATTGAAATTCCATTTTTCCCTCCCAGAAATAAGTCTAATCTGTTCCATTCTTCCCCCATTCAACACCAGCAGCCACGGGAGGCCTCCAAGCTCCCTCAAGCTCCCATGAAACCCATCTTTGATGGGGTTTTTGGTGGGGAAACTCCAAGATTCCTTCAAGTAAGTGTTCCTCTCTTCATTTTCTTCCATTTCCTTAGGGTTTCATCCCTCTTTCACGATGTTCCAAAATGTCCAGAAGTTAGGGTTCAAACCTAAGGTTTGATTTAGTGTCTTTTTGGTGTAATCTTGAGGTTTTAAGTTGCTCTTCACTTCCCTGTGGTGCGGTAGTGGTGCACTTGATGTTTCGCACCAAGATTTGAGGGTTTCGACTCAAAAGGTAGGTGATTCCATGTGTAACCATTTTATGATGAGTTAGCTTGCTTGGTTTATTAATTTAGCATGTTTCTAATCTGTTGTGTGACTCTTGGGGTAATGTTTGGGTGTATTTTATAACACATGAAAGTGATTTATTAGTGTTGAAAGCGGCTGCCAATTCTGGTTTGTTAATGCCTCAGTGTCATGTAGGCCTTGAAAGGGGGTTTTTGAATGAGTTTAAGGTGTAAAACCATGTTGTACTTCTTGAAAGTGATTTATGAAAACACGTGTTTTTCATGTGTGTCTTTTGTGATTTATTTGAGGTATTTTTATAACACATGGGGGTGGTTTAATAATGTTGTTAGGGCTGCCAATTCTGTTTTGGATTGGTAATGGTATAATTTTGGTCTTGAATGAGGGTTTTGAAATGAGTTTTGTGTGCAAAGCGTAGTTATACCTCATGGGTTTGTTTTATGAAAATTGTAAATATTTTATTTGGTTAAACAAAGTAGGAAAATGGTGTATATGTACCGTTTGGGTGAGTGTGTTAACCTAATATGGGTTTTTGAAAGGCAAAGTGGTGATTTGAGATGTCAAACATTTTTAGAATGTTTTATAAATTGCTTAAATGTTTTACTAAATTGTGTTGTGGGTGCGAAACATAGTTGTGAGCTGTTTTGTGTGAGTTTGTTGACAAAATGAATTTAATGAATTTTGAAGGTGAGAAGGGTATTATGTGATAGGCATGTGGGGTGTTATGTGAGTTGGAACATCTTGGAATGGTTTTATAATTTTTTTTAAAGGATTTGTGGAAGTGTTAAAGAAATGTGAAAAGTGTTGTGGGCTATTTTGGTGTGAGTATGATTTCAAAATGCATTTGGATGAAAAAGTGGATTTTGTGACTTGTGTGTTGTACATGTGGGTTGTTTGGTGAATGTGTGATGTGGAAGAGATATTTTCATGTGCAAATTATATTTCTTGTCTTGTTGAACTTGTTTGAGCACAAGAGGGAAACCTGAGTATCTAGGTGGGTGGACGTGTACTAGTATGCTAGTGATCCTGTGGGGTTTGTCCTCAGTTTCACATAGAAAGATTGACACTTACAACACTAACTAAACTATGATGATGATGATGATTGGGGACTACTAGGTTATGGGTATGTTCCCTACTAGTAGCTTGTGCATGAGAACAAATATTGTGATGGTTACTCTCACCGAGATACGAGGTACTTGGGACCCACAATGATCTAGTGCCTAGGGGTTATTGTAAAGACCTGTAAAATTCAAGGATTTTTTTTCTAAATTTTCTTTGGGATTTTACAAGAACGCAGTTTTTGACGGCGCCTGATTCCGAGGCCCGGTGTGCCTGGAATCAATTTCCAAAGTTTAGCTCGGGTACATTCAGTGAACGAACGAGCGAGTTTTTCTAACTTTTAAATCGGTGCTCGGAATCGAATTCCGAGGGCACCAATGGAATCACAGCGCCGATTTTTGCTTAGAAATACCTTTTCTGGAGTTGCGTTTACTCGGGTGTGGTTTTTAATTTTTGGGGTTAAGTTAAGAAATAAAATAAAAGTGGTGCGACACTTTATTTTATTTCACTTAAAGCGGCTTAACCTAAGTTAAGCGGATAAGGTGGAACCCACCATATCCTACCCACTTGGTAGGATATTTGTGAGGTGGGGCCCACACGAGCCCCGCTGTTTCTTTCCTTCTAAGTAACACACCCGCACCCCCCCCTTTTTAATGAAGTCAAACCGTGCGTTTATTCTGGTTAAAAAACGCCTCATTAATTTGGGCGGTTAAATCGTTACAATTAATTCATTGAATTGATTGTTTCTTTTTGAATTTCAAAGGTTGACTCGTGCGTTAATAAAATAAGACTGTTCTTATTTTATTTCTGTTGGAACTTGTTGCGTGGAGAGGATTTGGAGGAAAACGTTCTTCTTCGACGAATAACGCGAAGAACGCTAAGAACGCGAAGAACGCACCGATCTCCGACGAAGAACGCCAAATCCTCGGAAATCAACGACGCTCCTTCCGCGACGTTTCTTCCGTGACGATCCTTCTCTTCCGCGAAGATCCTCTTCTTCTGCGACAGTTAATTCCGCGACGAACTCTCGTTCGACGACAACGTTGAGGTAGAGAATTATTTGAGAACGATTTTATTCCCTTGATTCTTTCATTCTAAAGAAAACAAAGAAACACAGATCAAATTATTATCTAGTTGATCCGCGAACGTTTTCCTTGCGGGTTGGGAATTTTTGTTGCGGGAAGTTATGAGGGTTTATTTTATTGTTGACCGTGATCTCATCTGTCGCCTTTCTTGGTTTCAATTGGGCCGCCTGTTATCATAATAACGGGAGGAGGTCGGACCGCATGAACACGGCCGACCCTCCTCCCCCCCTCGTTTGTTTGAATTTGTTGCGGCACGTGAAAGGCAGCGCGGTGCCGTTGCACCGCGCGAAAATGAGAAAGAACACGACGAAGAAGCGCGGCGCCGTCGCGCCGCGCCGTTGAGGCCGAACGAAACCACGGGCGGAGTCGGGGCCGCGAAGACGATTCGAAGACCCCGCAGTTTGTTGTCGAAGTGCGGATCGACGGACGATGGTGATGCGATCCGCAAAGGTGTTTTGAAGTCGCCGCAGTAAAGGTCGGGTCCCGGGAGGACCGTTGGCGAAATTGGCGAGCAAAACGGACCACCAGAGCGCGTCCGGTGGTCCGCGGAAGACTCCCCCGGCGCGCCACGCCGGCACCGGCCGACCGCCAGGAGGCGGCGGCGCCCGGCGCGCCACCAGGAAGGGGCCGCCACGCCTGAAGCCGCGGCGGAGGGCGGCTGGTCTCGCGGCTGCGCGGGACCAGAGGGACGCGGGATCGCACCGCGTCCGTTGACAGGGAGTGGCCCCCGCGCGGGGGCCGCTGTTTCGTCCAGGGGGGGCGGTCCCCCCTTGCGCGGCCGCTTGGCCAGCGCCAGCGAACCAGCGCGCCGGGCCGGGCCACGCCCAGCCGGGTCGGAACCGGACCCGGGTCGGGTCGACCCGGTTCGGGCCGACCCAGGGGGGGTTGGGCCGGGTCGGTCCGGGCCCAGACCCCCCGTTTTCGGACCTCTTCGGTATTTTACCCATAACTTGGGGTACGGACCTCCGATCGACGCGCCGCTAATTGCGTATTAATCCTTGGATCGAGACGGTCGTTTCAGTATATTACACTCAAGATTTTGTAGAACTTTGGGTTCGGCCGGGTTGGTTCGGATACGAAACCAACCGGGCCCTCGGAGCGGAAACACTTATATCTTGAGTTCCGGACGTCCGATTGACGTGCCGTCGACTTTGTTGGTTTCCTCTTGATGAGACGGAACTTTTGGCATACTTCGCCCAAGTTTTGGATGCAGTTGGAGTATGACCGGGTTGGATTGTACCCGAAATCCAACCGGGCCCCTGGAACGGAAAAGCTGATATCTTTCAGACCGGACGTCCGTTTGACGAACCGTCAGCGGCGTTGGTGATCACGTTGAGAAACGGTCCCTATGAGTATACCCTATGAGAGTTCGGGGTACAGTTGAGATACGGCCGGGTTGGTTCGCACACGAAACCAACCGGGCCCCTGGAACGAAAAGGCTAATAACTCACAGACCGGGCGTCCGATTGACGCGCCGTCTGTTGCGTTGAGACCTATATGATGAGGCGGTACTTTGAGATATTTCTTCGTGGGACTTGTGACACTTGGAGTATCGACCTGTAGCTCGTGGAGCGGACCCTCCCGGAGACGAGCATACAGAGTACGGAGACCGTGTAGCTGGTTGTGACCGATGACTGCTTGTCCGATTCGATTCAGAGTGACTAGCATAGGCCAGTGGGGAGCACTACTTTGTGAGGTGGCAGACCCATGGCAGAGGAGCACTACTGTGTGAGGTGGCAGACCCGCGGTACTCGACAGGAGGAGTACCTCTGTAGGCTATGAGGGGGAGCACTACTGTGTGAGGTGGCAGACCCATAGCGGTGGAGCACTACTGTGTGAGGTGGCAGACCCGCGGTACTCGACAGGAGGAGTACCTCAGTAGTCTTAGGTTAGTGATCAGTACCTCGAAGTTGTGACAGGATCACTGTACACTCCAGAGACGGGCTTATCAGCAGTTACAGTTTCGATAATGAAAATCCTGGTTTGAGCTGAGTCTATGATCTTTGTGTTTCCTCATGATTGAGATGAGTTACTTGATAACTTAGGTATAAGTATGGGCATATACCTAAGTAGATGTTATCTGTTGAGATCTTCTTTGTGGTTATCCTTGTTGGATTTAGTGAGACCTTGAGTGTCTCGGGGTCCCTACTGAGTATCGTTATACTCACCCCTGCACGGGCTATGCCCGCACCTCGTTGTGTTGGTTATAGACGACGGGCAGTGCTGAAGGAGGCCGAGTGTTCGAGGACTGGACGGTACCCGGAGGTGGACCTCGCGACGAGTCAGTATCAGGAGGTGGACTTCACGGCGAGACGATACTCGGAGGAGGTTGACAGGCAAGAGCATTGTAGAGGCTATCTGTACCTACCCTTTAGGTAGGATCCGTGGTGGACAATCTAGGAGCTGCGCTATCTGTACCTACCCTTCAGGTAGGATCCGAGGAGGATGACCCAGGAGCTGCTTCCTTTCTTCCAGCTTTTGTCTTTTCTGTTGTACTTTCGTTCAGTTGTAGTTGTACTTTTAGTTGAGTTTGTATTCTGGCCCATTTACTTTTCAGCACTTTCTTTTGTAACTTAGTGTTTTACTTCTGCTTGTTCTCTGTGGTGTTTAGTTTACTTTTATAAAGGCAATGCCTTCCTAGTTATCGGGATTTACGCCTTTGGTGCTAGTCGCCTTCCCATGGCCTATGGAAGACGGGCTTGGGGTAGTCACGGCATGGGCCCCGAGGAGGGGTCGTGACAAATTGGTATCAGAGGGAGGTTCGGTTCTACCACAAAACTTATAACTCTGATATTTTCTTTATGTGAAGCAATAGTGTTAAGAGTACCGAGTGTGGTTTTCAGTTCAGGGAGTCCAGTGTTGGTGCGGGTGACCGACATATCCATACACGAGGACCCTGACAACTGATTTCTGACTTTGTGCACGAAAACACTGATTGCGTGTGTGTTTCCAGAAGTTTTTAAAAGTCAGATCAAACCAGGTCATCTCACCAGTTATAAATTGTTTGACCGTGTCACGTATGTTTCTTTCAGGATGCCTCCCCGCGGACGACCAGCTAGAGCCCCGAGAGTTGTTCGTACTGACAGCCCACCGAGCGACGTGGCCTCAGTACAGGGCCCTATCCCAGTTGAGACACCAACGGTACTACTACCCATTGGGCCACCGATGCCACCAGCCCCAGAAGCAGAGGGTGCACGTCACTTGAGCGCACTGCACGAGTTCCAGCGCCAGAGGCCACCCAGGTTCTGGGGAGAGACGAACCCACAGGCGGTTGAGGATTGGCTGAAGGCTGTGGTGAGAGTCTTCAGGCTAGTGGGGACGCCAGCAGACTTCATGGTGATCCTTGCTGCCAGCCTTCTTCAGGCAGCAACAGGCAGATGGTGGAGCCTGATGCTACAGATTCATGACGAGGCGACACTTCTATGGGCAGACTTCGAGAGCCTATTCCGGGCAGAGTTTGTACCAGCCACCCTTCAAGCGGTGCGTATACAGGAGCTACTTCAGCTGCGGCAGGGCAACATGACAGTGGCGCAGTATTCAGCGAGGTTCACAGACCTCTCGCGCTACTCCACAGATATGGTATGAGACCCTTTCTTTAGGGCCCGAACCTTCGAGCAGGGGCTCAGGCGAGAGATTAGAGCTTATGTTGTTTCTCACAGCATTTTGACGCAGACAGGGGTGTTGGAGCGAGCCCTCTTAATAGAGAGTTTCCTTGCTGAGCAGTCTCCAGCAGCAGGACCCACCACTAGCCAGCATGTGACAAAGTCTTCTGTAGCAGGCAGTAGACAAATGACGCAGAGGTCCAAGAGGACCAGACCTACAGGTGGTCGACCGCGTGACTCAGGGTCGGTAGTGCGAGGCACCAAGGGGAATGACAGAGCCAGACCTGCCATGCAGTGTTACTCCTGTGGCGGGATTGGTCACATGGCACGTGACTGTCCGACCCGCCATGCAGATGACCAGTAGTTAAATGAAGAACCTCCCAGGCAGAGGCAGAGGTTTGATCAAGGCAGACCGCTAGGAGCTGGAGGTTGACGATGCTTCGAGGTGTTGCCACCACCACCACCAGGAGGTCCACCCCGACCGCAGGGAACAGGTAGACATGGGAGAGATCAGCTTCAGGCAGCAGAAGCTTATGACTACGGAGCTCCAGAAACGAGTGGACAGGAGTGGAACTAGTGGTGTATATCTAGTTCCATGTTGTTGTTGATTACATTTGTGTCTTTGTACCATGAGCTACAATAATATAAAGACACTTACCTTTGTGACATTTTCTTCCTTCCTTTTTGAGTACTAAGAGGTTCCGGTTTAAACTGTTGACTTGACCCTCACTTTCGAGATTCCTACTGGAAGAGACCCAGTGACCTCACGCTGATGCCGGCAGTGTGACTCGACCCTTAGAGGCGAGAGTGACGGTTGGATATCTTGGTAGTAACGTTGAGGCCTTACGACGTCGTCCATGGAATGAATACATCATTCATGTCCGGATTGACTGTATTAGGCAAAGAACGTGGTTCATCCAGGGGATGAAACCAGATTTCTCTTATCGGTAAAGAAGAAATCATAGTATCTCTTGTGGGACCAGAGAAGGTCTAGGTCATCCAAGAGCGGATGAGGACAGCTCAGAGCCAACAGAAGCCTTATGCTGACAGGAGGCAGAGACCACTAGAGTTCGAGGATGGCGACCACGTTTTCTTACGGGTCTCACCTCAACGTGGAATTATAGAGACATGGCCGAGGCGACAAGTTATCTTCGAGGTTCAACGGATCTTTATAGATCCTCAGCAGGGTAGGAAAAGTGGTTTACCACTTGAACCATCCACCTCAGTTACACCAGGTGCACGATGACTTCTGTGTATCTCAACTGAGGAGATACGTGCTCGACCCTTTGCATATCATCGACCATGAGGAGCTGGACCTTGGCGATGGGGTGACTTTCACGGAGGTTCCAGTGGGGATCAAGGATTGACAGGAGCGGATCCTACGAGGACAGTCGATTCCTCGGGTGCACTTTCTTTGGCAGCACGGGAATCTCCAGGTAAGCACTTGGGGCGGGAGGCTCAGATGCGTGCTCAGTACCCACTTTTGTTTCCCTAGTTTTTGATGTATCTTTACGGGGACGTAAAGCTCTGAGGTGGGAGTTATGTAAAGACCTGTAAAATTCAAGGACTTTTTTTTTCTAAATTTTCTTTGGGATTTTACAAGAACGCAGTTTCTGACGGCGCCTGATTCCGAGGCCCGATGTGCCTGGAATCAATTTCCAAAGTTTAGCTCAGGTACGTTCAGTGAACGAACGAGCGGGTTTTTTCTAAGTTTTAAACCGGTGCTCGGAATCAAATTATGAGGGCACCGATGGAATCGCAGCGCCAGTTTTTGCTTAAAAACACCTTTTCCGGAGTTGCGTTTACTCGGGTGTGGTTTTTAATTTTTGGGGTTAAGTTAAGAAATACAATAAAAGTGGTGCGACACTTTATTTTATTTCAATTAAAGCGTCTTAACCTAAGTTAAGCGGATAAGGTGGGACCCACCATATCCTACCCACTTGGTAGGATATTTGTGAGGTGGGGCCCGCACGAGCCCCTCCGTTTCTTTCCTTCTAAGTAACGCACCCACAACCCCCCTTTTTAATGAAGTCAAACCGTGCGTTTATTCTGGTTAAGAAACGCCTCATTAATTTGGGCGGTTAAATCGTTACAATTAATTCATTGAATTGATTGTTTCTTTTTGAATTTCAAAGGTTGACTCGTGCATTAATAAAATAAGACTGTTCTTATTTTATTTCTGTTGGAACTTGTTGCGTGGAGAGGATTTGGAGGAAAGCGTTCTTCTTCGACGAAGAACGCGGAGAACACAAAGAACGCGAAGAACGCGAAGAACGTGAAGAACGTGAAGAACGCACCGATCTCCGACGAAGAACGCCAAATCCTCGGAAATCAACGACACTCCTTCCACGACGTTTCTTCCGCGATGATCCTTCTCTTCCGCGACGATCCTCTTCTTCCGTGACGGTTAATTCCACGACGAACTCTTGTTCGATGACAACGTTGAGGTAGGGAATTATTTGAGAACGATTTTATTCCCTTGATTATTTCATTCTAAAGAAAACAAAGAAACACGGATCAACTTATTATCTAGTTGATCCGCGAACGTTTTCCTTGCGGGTTGGGAATTTTTGTTGCGGGAAGTTATGGGGGTTTATTTTATTGTTGATCGTGATCTCATCTGTCGCCTTTCTTGGTTTCAATTGGGCCGCCTGTTATCATAATAACGGGAAGAGGTCGGACTGCATGGACACGGCCGACCCTCCTCCCCCCCTCGTTTGTTTGAATTTGTTGCGGCACGTGAAAGGCAGCGCGGTGCCATTGCATCGCGCGGAAATAAGAAAGAACGCGTCGAAGAAGCACGACGCCGTCGCGCCGTGCCGTTGAGGCCGAACGAAACCACAGGCAGAGTCGGGGCCACAGAGGCAATTCGAAGACCCCGCAGTTTGTTGTCGAAGTGCAGATCGACAGACGATGGTGAGGCGATCCGCAAAATCATTTTGAAGCTGCCGCAGTAAAGGTCGGGTCCCGGGAGGACCGTTGGCAAAAGCGGCGAGCAAAACGGACCATCGGAGCGCGTCCGGTGGTCTGCGGAAGACTCCCCCAGCGCGCTGCCAGGAAGGGGCCACCGTGGATGAAGCCGCGGCGGGGGGCGGCTGGTCCCGAGGTCGCGCGGGACCAGAGGGATGCGGCATCGCGCCGCGTCCGTTGACAGGGAGCAGCCCCCGCGTGGGGGTCGCGGTTTCGTCCAGGGGGGCGGTTCCCCCTTGCGCGACCGCTTGGCCAGTGCCAGCGAACCAGCGCGCCGGGCCGAGCCGCCTGGCCGGGCCGCGTCCAGTCGGGTTGGACCCGGACCCGGGTCGGGTCGACCCAGTTCGGGCCGACCCAGGAGGGTTGGGCCGGGTCGGTCCGGGCCCAGACCCCCCGTTTTCGGACCTCTTCGGTATTTTTCCCATAACTTGGGGTACGAACCTCCGACCGATGTGCCGTCAGTTGCGTAGAAATCCTTGGATCGAGATGGTCATTTCAGTATATTACACTCAAGGTTTAAGAGAACTTTGGGTTCGGCCGGGTTGGTTCGGATACGAAACCAACCGGGCCCTCAGAGCGGAAACGCTTATATCTTGAGTTCCGGACGTCCGATTGACGTGCCGTCGACTTTGTTGGTTTCCTCTTGATGAGAAGGAACTTTTGGCATACTTATCCTGAGTTTTGGATGCATTTGGAGTATGACTGGGTTGGATTGTACCCGAAATCCAACCGGGCCCCTAGAACGAAAAAGCTGATATCTTTCAGACTGGACGTCCGTTTGATGAACCGTCAACAGCGTTGGTGATCACGTTGAGAAAAGGTCCCTATGAGTATAACCTATGAGAGTTCGGGGTACAGTTGAGATACGGCTGGGTTGGTTCGCACATGAAACCAACCGGGCCCCTGGAACGAAAAGGCTAATAACTCACAGACCGGACGTCTGATTGACGCGCCGTCTGTTGCGTTGAGACCCCTATGACGAGGCGGTCCTTTGAGATACTTCTTCGTGGGACTTTTGATACTTGTAGTATCGACCTGTAGCTCGTGGAGCAGACCCTCCCGGAGACGAGCATACAGAGTACGGAGACCATGTAGCTGGCTGTGACCGATGACTACTTGTCCGATTCGATTCAGAGTGACTAGCATAGCCTAGTGGGGAGCACTACTTTGTGAGGTGGCAGACCCATGGCGGAGGAGAACTACTGTGTGAGGTGGCAGACCCACGGTACTCGACAGGAGGAGTACCTCTGTAGGCTATGAGGGGGAGCACTACTGTGTGAGGTGGCAGACCCATATCGGTGGAGCACTACTGTGTGAGGTGACAGACCCGCGGTACTCGACAGAAGGAGTACCTCAGCAGTCTTAGGTTAGTGAGCAGTACCTCAGAGTTGTGACAGGATCACTGTACACTCCAGAGACGGGCTTATCAGCAGTTACGGTTTCGATAATGAAAATCCTGGTTTGAGCTGAGTCTATGATCTTTATGTTTCCTCATGATTGAGATGGGTTACTTGATAACTTAGGTATAAGTATGGGCATATACCTAAGTAGAGGTTATATGTTGAGATCTTCTTTATGGTTATCCTTGTTGGATTTAGTGAAACCTCGAGTGTCTCAGGGTCCCTACTGAGTATCGTTATACTCACCCCTGCACGGGCTATGCCCGCACCTCGTTGTGTTGGTTGCAGACGACGGGCAGTGCTGACGGAGACCGAGTGTTCGAGGACTGGACGGTACCCGGAGGTGGACCTCGCGACGAGTCAGTATCAGGAGGTGGACTTCACGGTGAGATGATACTCGGAGGAGGTTGATGGGCAAAAGCGTTGTAGAGGATATCTATACCTACCCTTCAGGTAGGATCCATGGTGGACGATCCAGGAGCTGCGCTATCTGTACCTACCCTTTAGGTAGGATCCGAGGAGGACGACCCAGGAGATGCTTCCTTTCTTCTAGCTTTTTTCTTTTTTGTTTTACTTTCTTTTAGTTGTAGTTGTACTTTCAGTTGGGTTTGTATTCTGGCATATTTACTTTTCAGCACTTTCTTTTGTAACTTAGTGTTTTACTTCTGCTTGTACTCTGTGGTGTTTAGTTTACTTTTATAAAGGAAATGCCTTCCCAGTTATCGGGATTTATGCCTTTGGTGCTAGTCTCCAGCCCCTGGCCTATGGAAGGCGGGCTTGGGGTAGTCACGATACGGGCCCCGAAGATGGGTCGTGACAGTTATTTTCCCGTTGCTTGTGCTCATTAGTTACTTTGTGCTTACTATTGGCATACGGTGTGGTTGGTCAGAAAATTCAGTAACATTGGCGTTATTTTTAAAAATGTTGATTCTTTAAAACAGCCCACTCAATTTTTTTTATTTGAAGTTGCATATTTTTAGAAAATTGTTACTAGCACTTCATGTTATGAAAACTTGCAAGCTTTTCATCTTTGAATGTTTATCACATGGAATCTCTTAGTGGTGGTATCCTACTGGGCTTTGGCTCACACCCTACTTACACCTTTGGGTGCAAGTAGACTTGGTTATTTTGTTGTCGTAGGTTTGGGTACAACTTTTGTGCCAACGATTCGGGTTTTTTCCGGTCGTTCGTGATGCAGTGTTGTGGAGATGGCTTGAGGGCGGTGCCTCTTTCCATGTAGAGGTTCTTTGGCTGTCATTTTTGGTTTTGTACCTTTTTAATAATCTTTAAACATTGTTTTAAATTGTGTAATTCAGTTCTGAATTTTAGTGAAAGATGTTTTGGTTTGGAAAATCCAGATTCAGTTTCTTGGTTTTGTTTGTTGTTTTATGTTTATAAATTCGAGTAAATCATTCCCAATTTTCTTTTTATGGTAGCTGGGCACTTGTACCAGCCTGTGGGGATTGGGAACGCCCTTCGGGCCTTGTCACAATCCAGGTTTGACACCAATTTTGGTGGAGACCAGATTTGGTTCGTGACAATTATATTATTTAAGAGCCGATATACAATTAAATAATATTATAACCTAAATTCCATATCTATAAATAAATGGTTATGTTTATTGTATAAGGTTAATTGAAAATTAAGAATTGAGAATCGTTGCACACAATGAACTTATTTCTCGAATTTTCTTCCTCTCCTCTCAAGAACAAGAAGAATTTCATCAAGCCCAAAGGATCTTAGAGTGATCAAGAAAAACAACACAAAACAATTGATTCTTCATGCTAGTACCCAAAAATTAATTGACGTTTTTTGTAGATCAAACGATCATGTGTGGATCACTGTTAGATAGATTTTACACTTGGATACTTACATCTCAATGAAGGTAATCCGAACAAGTTATTTCAAATGATTAACAACATCATTGAAAAAAGGATCTTAAGACGACATGATTCATTTCTTCAGATCTAAATAAATTAATTATAAATTTAACATGAAAGTTCCGTTATTGGGGTTTCAGGAAACTCCAAGTCAAATTAATTTTTGATTTATCACCCACTACCAGTACTTCTACCGTGCCTAAAAAATTCAAGTGTTATTAGAGTGGTCACATTTTAAATTTATAATTATTTATTTGATTGTTGATCTATATGTGTAATAGTGGTTAGATTTTCATTTCAAGAATTATTAATTATTTAATATGATTTTAATTAAAATGTTTTCGACATATTATTCATCGTCATTCAGTGTTTCATTTTCTTAAATGACTAAAAATAGATGAAGAATGATTGAAGATGTCATCGGGAAGTGTTGAAGATTCTATCCAGATAGCATGAGATTAGATGGCGTGTAACTGAAGTACACACTGTGTACCCAAGTTCATCGCACCTATGTTGTGAGATACATGACACACTGAGCAGTAACTACACACAATGCATTTATTGCACACTGTGTGTAGATCCGACCAACCTGGAAGATGACATGTCAGATGACATGTTGTGTAGCTCACGCACACGACGTGTCATCCACATGATTTAGCGAAGAAATTAATGCAAACCATGTGGTCAAATACACGATTAAAATCACGTGAGACCAAAAAATTGGAGAATTAATAAAGTACATGGCGTGTAGCTGGTGTACACAATGTGTAGTTCATTAATTCTCGCATAAAAAATACACACCGAGTTCCTTAGTGATTTATACAGACAAACAACATGCGAGATACATGACACATAGTTAGATTGTACATGATGTGTAGTCCCATGTCCGATGAACACGCCGAGTCCTTTGGTGGGTTGCACAGACACACGATAAGAGAAATACATGGCATGTAACTGACTTGTACACACCATGTAATCCAACCAAGATACATGTTTAAGCCCTAGGTCTGTATCCCAGGTATGCGATAATCGAGGTACATGGCATGTAGCTCATAAGTACACACCATGTAGTCTCCCAATAAATGATAGAATTAAATTATATTAAATTTATAATTGCACCATTAAAACCTTATTATATTGATTGAAACTTTCTGTGTTTGACAATTTAATAACGATTTTAAAAAATTATTAAATGCTCAATTAATTTATTGTAATTATTTGTAATTATAGGTTCGATCATTTATTTTCCACGAATACCTTTAATGATGAGAATTTAGATGGTCATTAAGTTGAAAGATAATTAATCAATGCATGTTTGTTTATCTTAATAATAAATAATGAATAAGAAATAAATGTTAATCGGTTTTACTTTTATGTATTTGTTGCATGTGTATGGCCGTTCACGAGTTTGACCAAGACCGACATATGTTTTGGATTTATTTAATTTAATTTATCATATATATTTTCAATTATTAATTATTAAATTAAAATAATGGCCTGCGTGCCATCCCTCCCTCCATTATTATGTTAAACCTGCGTGTGTAACCCCACCTCAACCAATCCTTTGGTTCCCCTCACCCACACATGAGTTATAAATACATGTAATTAATGGACTATCCAATGACACGTGAAGGCAGTTCAAGACAGAACCAAGATGATGCCAACCCAGGTGATACATAGGTGGACAGGTGGTATATTGCAACTCATGCTAAGACCGACACAACGAATCATTTCCCTAGGTCAAAGGTTGATTTATTATACGCTCAATAAACCAACTATTAGAAAAAGATCATGATCGGGTCATTCATTCATTCATTCATTTCCATATTATGCATTATTTATTTTATGGATGCAAGACCGTGATCATATAAATAAATGAATTAATGTTCAAATATGTGATATAAATAAATAGATTATGCATAGATGTTTTATCAAAACATGGTTAATCATTTAAGTAAAATCCACTCAATATTAACAATACATGTAAAATATAAAACAAGATAAGTTTATACATAATAAATAAAATCCCTCAACTTAATATTAAGTTAAACTAAGTCTTCCAATACTTGATTGAGAATGAAACCATAGAACTAAGTGTCTACATGGAAAAAGTCTGTATAATTTATTTTATTAGGGAATTATCATGAGAGTTTTGGGTCTAATTAACCAAACTTGTATTAAATTTAATGGCCAAAGTCTCTTCAATACAAATTTTTAGGCAAGTGTTGAGAAAATCTAATTTAGGATTTCAGGATTGGAGAATCCACTCAACGAATCAAGGAGTTGAAAGACCATAGTTGGCAATACCACCTATCTAAATACATCTTATGGTTTTCATGGGAAAAGTTTGGATCATAAGAAGGGAAATGCAAATCCTTTCCACTAGAATGTCTTGTGTGATGGGACAATCCGATTTCAACGGTGAGGGTTGTTGAGATTCCACCTACCTAAATATCGTCTTATGGTTTTCATGGCCAAAGTTTAGATCATAAAGAAAGGAAATGTGGATCCTTTCCACTAGAATGTCTTGTGTGATGGGACATTCTGAGTTCAATCGTGAGGGATGTTGAGACGTGATAAAATAGTGGGAGATTTAATAAAAATTTAATAATTATTATTTCTTACATAAATTGTAATCAATCAAAGTACTAATAATATGCTCTTTTAAATTATAGAATAAAATGGAAAGTTCATCATCAATATTATCTCTATAATCCATATTGAAGAAAGACCATCTCCTCACTGACATCAACTTCTAGGATTGGTTCAGATGCCTTTGGGATGTGCAACGCCACAAATAAAAATCTTACATGTTGGAATCCTCAGTGCATGATATACCTACCAAGAAGGTGAGTGATGGAGAGTTCCTTGTATATGAAAAACATATGAATGACATGGTCAAAGTTTAATGTTTGATGTTATCATCTATGTCTAGTGAACTCATTAAGTCACATGAAAACTTGGATGCTTATAGCATACTCAAAAATCTCCATGGTTAATATTAGGAGAGAGAAAGATAAGAATGATTTTAGATATCCAAATCACTCTTTCAGAGTAAACTCGAAGAGGGTTCACCAGTTGGGCCTCATATATTCAAGCTAATTGGATATATTGAGCACTTAGAGGTTTTAGGGTTTAAACACCCTAATGAACTATGCACTGATATCATTATTTCATCACTCCCTTAGAGATTCTCCAACTTTATTATAAATTTTAATATGAAAAACATTGAGAAATATCTTCTAGATCTACTCATTATTCTTCACCAAGTATATAAGGAGACAAATCATGAAAACATTTCATCTATATGGTGAACAAACGAAAAGGGAAAGCGAAGAGATTTAAGCCCAAATCTTCTTCACGCCCTTATAAGAATAGAAATATCAAGGGGAAATCAAGGGCGTAAGATTCTGTTTGTTTCACATGTGGAAAAGAGGGCTATTGAAATAAAAATTTCGCCCAACCTAATAAGAAAGGGGAAGATTTAGGTGAAGTTATTATCAAGTGAAATTTATCTATTTTTAAAAATTTTGTATTAGATTGAGCTTGTAGTGATCATATATGTATTCAAATACATAAAAAATTAGATTCATAAAGATTAACCTAGGGGAGGTAGATATATGAGCAACCAAAGAAGTTAAACTTTCTACTATAGATATCGGTGTCTACCACCTCACGCTGCCAATTGGAATGATATTGGTTTTAAGAAATTGTTATTATGTTCCATCCATTACCAAAAACATTATTTCTATATACAGAATTGATATGGATGGATTTATTTTCAAGTTTGAGAATAAATGTTGCTTATTTTGTAAAGACAACATTTTTTATACTAAGTAACATTTAAATAAAATTCTTTACGTGTTGGATTACACAAACCAAGTAACGAACATCTATAAAAAAAAAAGCTTCACATGACTCATACCACACCCAATTTTGGAATCATTAGCTAGGTCATGTAAATGAAAATCATTTTACTAAATTACATAAAGATGTATATTTAGAATCTTTTGAACTAAAAGCAATAATGCATGCCATATATATTTACAAGAAAAAAAATGAACAAATCCCTATTTAGTGGAAAAGGTGAAAGTTCCAAAGAGCTTATTGAATTATTTCATACCAATGTGTGTGGACCATTTCCCATTGAATCAAGGTGTGGGTACTTATACTAAATAATTTTTACTAATGATTTTAATAGATATGAATATGTCTACTTGATGAGGTATAAGTTGGATTATTTTGAGAGATTAAAGGAATACAAGAATGAAGTTGAGAACCATATTGATAAGAAGATTAAGAAAATCCACTCAGAACATGGTGGATAATATATTAATCTACCCTTCATTGATTATTTATAGGAGTTTGGGATTCTATCCCAACTCACTCCTCCTTACACACCTCAATGGAATGGTGTAAGTGAAAGGAGGAACTACACTTTGTTAGACATGGTGAGATCAATAATGATTCATGAGAGTATTCTATTATCCTTATGGGGATACATTTTGCAAAAAATAACACAAATACTAAACCAAGTTCTAATTAAAGTGGAAGATGGTATCCCATACCAATTATGTAATTAAAAGAAACCCGTGTTGTCATACTTATATGTACAGGGTTTTGAAGCGTTTGTTAAGGCCTATTCAGGTAACAAATTTTCACCCTGAGGCACAAAGTGTAACTTTATAGTATTTTACAAGGAAACAAAGGGACACTACCTATACAATCTTTTAGATAAAAAGGTATTGGTCTAAATACATCACACATTACTTGAGAAGGATCACATCTTTAAAAGAGATAGTGGGAGAGAGATAAAATTCAATGAAGTCTAGGATCAAGATACAAAAGAGTTGGCATAAAAACAATTCCACAAAGCCTTGTGGAATTCCAATGACATAAGTACTGTGTAGAAGTACAAGAAAGGTTAGAGTACCAAAGCAATATGGGTTTCTAGTCACTAAGGATGGTAACTCATTATTAGTTGATAATAATGATCTTCTAACCTATAATGAAGCACTAAGTGTCATAGATGTTTCTAAGTTGTAAAAATCCATGGATTCTATAATGGATTCCATGCACCAAAACCAAGTATGTATTTTGGTAGATCCACCAGTGGATGTAAAGTCTATTGGTTTTAAATGGGTATTCAAGAAGAAACTGGACATGGATGGGAAAGTCAGTACCTATAATGCATGATTGGTTGTAAAAGGGTTTAAATAGCATCAAGGTATTGACTAAAATGAAACCTTTTCACTATCTGCAATGCTAAAATCCTTCATAATTCTAATTTCCATTATGTACTTCCATGACTATGAGATTTGGAAAATGGATGTCAAAACAACCTTCTTTAAAGAGAACCTTTAGGAAGATGTCTATATGAAACAACCTGAAGGATTTTTGAATCCAAAGGATGCTAACAAAAATTTCAAATTACAAAGATCCATTTATGGATTAAGGCAAGAATCCAGGTCATGAAACATTCTCTTTGATGAGGCTATAACAGAATTTGGTTTTATAAAGAATGAATGTGAGCCTTGTGTCTACAAGAGGTTTAGTGGGAGTGTAGTCATTTTCATAATAGATTATATTGATGAAATATTACTTATTGGAAATGAGATACTAGTCTTACATTCTATCAAGGCTTGGTTGAATAATTTCTTCCCACAAAGGACTTAAGGGAGAAAGCATATATTATTGGGATCAAAATCTATCACAATAGATATAATAGGTTGATCATCCTAATTCAAGGTTCATATATTGATAATATACTAAAGAGATTCAATACATAACAATCCAAGAGGGGATTGTTTTCAATATCACATGAAATTCATCTTTCTAAGAAAATGCATCCTTAGAAAAATGAGGAAAGACAAAGAATAATGAGGATTCCATATATGTCAGTGATTGGATTAGTCATGTATGATATGCTATGTACTAGGATATATATCTCCTATGCCTTAAGTTACATAGGTAGATATCAAGCCGAACTAGGTGACCATCATTGGATGACAATCAAGACTATCCTTAAGTATCTTAGGCTTACTAAGGATATGTTCCTGGTCTATGGAGGAGATGATGAACTATTAATAAGAGGATATACATATTCTAGTTTCCAAATAGATCAAGATGATTTTAAATCATAGTCGAGATACATATTCACTTTAAATAGAGGTGTTGTGAGTTGGGAGAGCTCAAAACAAACCGTGGTCATAGATTCTATAGTAGAGTCTAAGTATATTGCAGCTTATAAGGTAGATAAATAAGCAGTTTGGATATGAAACTTCATCTAAGAGATTAATGTGGTACCTAGTAATAAAGACCCTATCAAACTCTATTGTGATACTATTATAGCGATGTCCCTTGCTAAAGATCCAAGGTCACATCAGCGGATGAAGCACATACTTTATAAGTATCATATTTTGAGGGTTTTTTCTCAAAGATGTGAAGTAATAGTGAGAATAATATCTATATAAGACAACATGGTTGACCCCTTGACTAAATCCTTGACTCATAAAAAACATGATTATCATGTGAGGTCCAAAAAACTGAAAGTCACAGGTAGTTGACTCAAGCCTGTGTGAGAGTTTTTTGGAGTTGGCGCCCAATGAAAAACTATTTTCACTTTGATTACATGTGTATCAGATAATTTGAATATTAATAAAACATATTATTACATACTGTTCATTATTCTTCCCGAATCTTATGCAATAATGTACTAGGATATTTGTCTCATTGATAAGGTCATAGTAGTTCATCGCTATGATGAGAACCTTGAAGTGCATGACGATAGTCTTAAATATAGTTCTATGGTTGAATAACATATTATGATGAGACACATAGTATATAGACATTTAGGCATGATTACTCACAAGAGGATGAGGCTTCTTCTTATAAATTTCATGCTTGATAATCTCCAATATGGGATATTATATGAACAAACCCACCATTAGGAATTCCGCATGTTTTGGTGTCATTAGATATTACTATTTGTGAGTGCGTGTAATGTTCCTTAGACTTTAAGATTGTTATTAATGCATGTTACAACTCATTCACTTATATGTATTTCATAAAACTTGATGATACAGTTCATGGAGAATTTGGATATGTTGGGTGCATCACGAGTGATATGTTATTAATGGATAAGTTGAGGAAGGATTTCTCCCTTCTATCTTTATGGGAGTTGATATCTCAACCCTTTGATTGGAATAAAACTATTGCATTAAATTCTATGGCTATAGCGAAATGAAATGTTTATTTAAGATAGTCAAATAAAGGTGTATCGAGCACATAGGTTGATGACATAGATGTGCAACCTTCTTGATGAGATATTGAGATAAAGAGATTATATTACACAATGAGCATTCATATGTGATTTTCATCATTGTGATATTAATTTATTTGTCTTGGGTTCCTTGACCCGTTGCTAGAAAATAATCTTAGACTTTAGGTAATCTCACCTAATGTCAATGAGAAATATTCTTAAAGGTCACACACTAAGTGTTTTCATTGATATCAATTAAATTTTATTTGAATTTAATTATTGGAATAAATATTATTCTCAAGACTGAGGAATAATTTTATTCATGTTTTATTAATCGATAATATTCGTAAGGTAATAAATAATTTATTACATGAATATTTGATAAATATTTATTTGATGTATTGAGAATAAAATATTTATTTTATTTATTGATGAATAAAATATTTAATTAAATATTTATTTAGGTATTCAATAAATGTTGAGGAATTGGAGTGGACTAAGATCGTGACCTGTGATAAATATTTATTTCCATGTCAATAAATAATATTTTTCATTATGTGAGTTAGAACACACCGTAAAATAATACTAATAATATATGACATGGGGTTTAATAAATATTATTATTTTATTTAAGGGAAGTACACAATTAAATATTATTTTAACCTAAATCCTATCTCTATAAATAGACGATTATGTCTATTGGGTAGGGTTAATAAATAATTATGAATTGAGAATCATTGTGCACAACAAAATTCTCTATTGAATTTTCCTCCTCTCCTCCTCTCAAGAATGAGAAGAATACTTTCAAGCCCAAAGGATCTTAGAGATATATAGACAAACAACACAAGGTGATTGATTTTCCATGCTAGAACCAAAAAATAAATCGACGTTATTCAGAGGTCAAAGAAGCATGTGTGGATGACCACTAGAGGGATTCTACACTTGGATCCTTATAGCTTAAAAAAGGTAATCTAAAAAGGGCATGCTGGAAGATCCATAATTCCATAGAAGAAAGGAACCTAAAATAAGGTAATTCATCTCTTCAGATCTAAATAAATTAGTTATAAATTTAACATGCAATATCCTCTATTGGGTTTTCAGTAAACTCCAAGTCAAATTGATTTTTGATTTATCGCTCACCACTAGTGCTTCTACTATGCCCAAAACCTTCACTATCAAGATTGGAATACCATGCCCTTGGGTATTAAATTAAATCATAAAGAAACTTACTCAACTTACACACTTTATTACTATATTTTTTAAGAATAAAACACTTAGGTTTTTCAATAAAAAAATCTTTCAACAACTCATCATTTAAGAATGAAAAATTTCATATCCATTTGATAAACATTATAATTTCTTTGGGAAACAATGAAAAAGAAAATTATTATAACCATTAAACTTTTAGTGTGAGCAAAGGTTTCTTAAAAAAAAATTCCCATAACTTGAGAATATCCTTTGAAAAAAAACCTTACCTTATTTCTCACAAATTATCCTTTATCACTGAATTTGTTTCCAAATACCCACTTATTCCTAATAATAGTTTTCTTTTTTTTCATACTAATGAAACCCTAAGTATTATTTTTCCCAATTTGATCTAACTTTTCATCCATAAAATTCACCCGTTATGTATGCTAAATAGCTCCATTCACTACTACAAATATGACCTTTATCAACACTAGAAAATTCAATTAACAGCGCTAAAAAAGCGTTGTTAATCAACCTTTTATCAGCTCTCCGAAAAGCGCTGATAAAGACCCCTTTTATCAGCGTTGATAAAAGACCCCTTTATCACTGTTTTTTTAGTGCTAATAAAAGGGGTATTTTATCAGTGCTTTTAAAAAGCACTGATAAAAGTCAAAATAAATAAATAAATAAAAATGAATTATATAATGCGGCGGGGGGGGGGGGGAGCTTTTAACAGCGCCTGACCGCCCCTTTAACAGCGCTAGACAGACCCCCTTACACTCTCCCGCACGCTGCCCTTCCCGTGCATCCCCATATGCGCGCACCCCTTTGCTTCCACCCGAACTCGAACCCATGACCTCCCCCCTTTCGCTTCTACACCTTTACCGCTAAGCCATTTCATTTTTTCTCTGTTTAATGATATATATATATATATAGTTATATCTATTCGTATATTAATATAGATTCATATTAATATAAATATATTTATTCATATATTAATATATATATATTCATTCGTATATTAATATATATATATATATATATATATATTTTTAGTTATCAATTTTTATCCATATATTTATTTATATATTAATATATACTTATAAGATTAGTTTTAAATACATTTATGAAATATGTTTTTTATGTGTATTTATAAATAAATAAATAAATACATATATACATATATACAACACACACCCACACACACACAGACACACCTACACACAGACACAAACACACACACACAGACAAAAACACATATATATTTACGAATAAATACATATATATATGTGTATTTGAAAAGCCATAGAATGTTAAAATGACCCTAAATTATAATACAGAATCCCATTTCAACTCCAAATCCAGTAAAATCGAATAAAATGAAACAATATTTGATATGATATGTGGTACAAGCCTAACGAACATTCGGATCAAAATTTATACCTGTTTGAATGTTAACAAATCAGGGTATCCCGACTAAAAACTCAGTTTTGGAGGCCTTCTGGGCCTTTTTTGGCCTCGAAAATCGTGACAAAAGCTTTTCTTAAGTTATTAGCGCATAGATCTCATCGCAGGCTTCAATTTGATATGCTGTAGAGCTCAAACGGACACCCGGATCAAGAGTTATGGGCGTTTGAAGTTTGAGTTTCATTTTTAACTTATTTTAGATCTTTTATTATTATTTTTTGATTTTTTGTGTCTTCAAATTGTTATTAAATGATTTTTAATCAATAATAATTAGCAAATTATTAATTAATAATATTTTTTAAAATATTTTAAATCCATTTTCACTAAATTTGTTATATATTAAATGTAATAGTCTATTTATACTTATCTAAAACATATTTAAAAAATATATATTATATTTATATCAATATAAATATACTTATATAACAATATTTTATTTTTCATGATTTTTTTTGAAACATAAAATTTATCAGTGGTAGGAAAAAGTGCTGATAAATCCCCCCTTAATCAGCACTACTAAAATAAGAGCTGATAAAGGCCCCCCTTTATCAACGCTTGTTTTTAGTGCTGATAAAAGGGTAGCGCTTCCCTTGCCCGTTTTTGTAGTAGTGATTAAATGAATGTGGTTTTATGTGAGAAATAAAATCTGTTTAATTAGTGAATTTCAATTTTTTTTTCTTATTTTCACTAGACCTTACTTATATTTAATAATATTCTCTATCACAACTTACATTTTCACTTTCTTATAATTCAATTTTTAACCTTCAATAAAAGGTTATTCCTTATCACCAGTGTAATAAAAATCATCCTCACCAATATGTTTATCATTTTTAGATTCATTTTAAAAAAACACATACACCAATTTATTAAAATTTATCCTTTTTAACTAGCTTCTTATTCTTTTTTGACTTGTGATTCTCAAATGACTTAAGTTACTATTAATATTCACTAACAAAGGCATCAAATTTGTTTTGGGATTCAATTAGAGAGATTGATTATTCAGTCCATTCCACTACTTCAATCATTTTTAGATGAGACCACCCCTAAGAATAAATGACACATCTCAATAGAAATCAGAATTCATAGAGGATCGAACCACCATAAAGACATTAGAAAAATCCAAACTGACCTCATGTGATTCCCATTAAATATTTAGTATGACTTACTACTTATTTACTTAGATCACTGAAGGATAAGTGGAGGGAAAGTCCTTAGAGAAAACCACCTAACCCCCTCTATCCATACGAGAAAATTACAAAGTAAAAACATTCCAAGTCTCCACAAATTTTAATAAAGAATCTCTAAAAAATCCATTATGTATATGTGAAACTAGAAGTTTATCAATGTCACATTCTTGACATGCCTAAATATCTTTAAGGGAATATTATCCTCTCTTGGACTATCTTCCTCCCCTTTGAGAGTTACCTCTTCCTGACCTTCCACAACTTATCTAAACTTTGAAATGACAATCATAGGGACATCCAATTTCACATTAGCATGATTAAGTTCCTTGAAAATTCTAGATTCATATTAAAAAAATCCTTAGAATTAAAACCATAAAATTTAGTAATAAAAAGGACCAAAAAACCTCATTGGAGGTTTCATTCAAAGGGACCTCATCAAATAGGGTATCCAAAGATTTGCAGTTGCAGCTATATCCACCTTCTATAAGGACAAGGGGGAATCATTCGATTGACTATAAGGATACATTGAATATTTATAACCTATATTTGATTCAAATATTATAAAATCACTTGAATTATTTCTAGGAATCATACCTGAACATAATGATTTAAGTCAATCCTTAAAATAATGACTTTAGAGTTTGAAATACGTAAAAAACAACATTCATTTCATACCACATATATTGCTTAAACTAGAGACCTCCTTCAACCCTGAAGCTAAAAAAATCTTAAAAATGGTTGACCATATTGACCTAGATACAAAATTTTCCAAAGATTGGATGATTACTTGTGATAGTTTATTAATCCATACATAATAAGAAACCCAAAGCATTTCCACAACCCTAAAGTATAGCTCTGTTTTACAAGGGTAATAGCAAACACAATATATAAATCAAGATAGAATCTAAAGAAAAATCATGAAATAAATTATCATCCATGGACCAATGATAGAGATAAAAAAATTAAATCCTTAAAATGAACAAACATGCTAATACCAACCTATTACAAAATCATCTTCGTTTGAAAGCTTAAAATTGAATGAGGGATATGCAAACCAACAACAACATGATTATTTAAACACCAATTAGATCGAATATGATTATATAAGTAATTTATAACTAGAAATTTCCTCCAAAAATGTGATATGAGAGAGTATTGGAGAACCCAAAAGGCATCATCAATCTCTAAATCGCTGACAGTCACCACCAAAATACCATACTTGTTCCCATCCATAATCAAATAAACACAAATGCCTAGGATGAGTGGAAGATCATATGGGTGTGTG
Organism: Viscum album; assembly: GCA_963277665.1. Classification (NCBI taxonomy): domain Eukaryota; kingdom Viridiplantae; phylum Streptophyta; class Magnoliopsida; order Santalales; family Viscaceae; genus Viscum; species Viscum album. Next base: position 560,697,624 of record OY728141.1, read on the forward strand.
AATAGAATGAAATAACCCACTTTCACCATTATAACATACTAAGATAATCTATCCCCCATCACTGGAGGGGGAGCTGAAAATTGTCCTCCATTATCTTTCTCATAAAATTTACACAAATTTCATTTTTTTAGTTGAATCAAACATAAACTTAAAAATAATTTAAAATAATTCACAAAAATTTTATTATTGTATCATAGATAAAATGATTTTTTTTGAAATTTGGACTTAATAAACACATATTTTTAATATGAACATCAGTTGATTCATATTTATTCAAAATTATTTTAAGATTTAAAACTCAATAAGAATTGTTCTTACCATTTAAATAATGCCTCTATTATTCCTATCAACCACTAATTTTATTGAGGTGTATATGGAGTCTTATACTCATGTTTTATTCCATGATTCATCAAATAACATTGAATTAAATTTGACTTGAATTCCTTTAAATTATTTTTCCTTATATTTTTTATAAACAACCCAAAATATTTCTCAACATCCCTTCATTTTTTTAAATTTTGAACAGATTTTGTTTTTTTATAAACATCACAATTTTCATTCCTATATATTAACTAATTAATGTGATGAAATAAAACAAACCCTAGGTATATTGGTTTGTCATATTACCACATAAATCATAATTAACTAATACCATTGGTATTTTGAATTTAACATTTCTTTACATATGGTTTTTAAATTGATTTATAATTTTGACATGTTTTACAAACATTGACACTTTACATATTCAATTTTGGTATATTTATAATAGCCTCACACATTTTTATTTTTCTCATGATCCTTTTTCTAAGGATACCATTACATAACTATCACCCCTTATTTTTATTAAAATAAAATGAATTTTTAGAATTTCCAATTCAAAATAAATTACCTTTTGTTCCCTCATATTGTGAAACACTTCATTTATATTTTAAGATTTTGGTGATACAAGCATTACTTATAAAAATTCATTCATTTAAATCATCACATAATTATATTACACCCAATAAATTATGTTTCAACCCCTAAAAAAATAAAACATCATTTGATTTTAATTTTTGAGCATATTTTTTAGCTGTTCCATTTTTTTTAATTCTAAAATCATAATTATTGAAAAATTCACTTAATACTACTATGAATTTCAATATTTTTCAATATATATGTATCAATAGTCATATGTGATGAACAAAAACATTATAAGATATAATAAATATTGTTTTTTCTATTCTTTAATACAACCTTCACAATATAAGAATTCTCAACTCTTCTTCTTCCTTGTTGACGTTTGAACTCAAAAAACAAATTTAATTACTTAGGGTTTATTGTTAATAACTCTAAAACATAATGAATATTATGTTAACATCTTGTAAATCTTTTATATAGAACTAAATCTATTATGTATATGAAAAAACTTTCTTTAGCATCTTTTTTATCTTCAAATTTCCCAACCCCCCTCACTTATGAAATTATTTTTCCTATTTTAAATGAAAAATTATTCCATAAATTATGTTATTTTTGTCCATATGTTCCAAAAAAACTACCATTATCCTTGAAATATACCTTTTCATATCTAATAAATTCATTATCTTAAAATATTATGAGTTTTCTTAGAAATATTTTGTGCCTATTTTGTAAAAATAAGATTATTATGTTATACTTCTTTTGTGAGAAAAATTTTCTATAAGACTCTAAATTATCCTTTGATTTAAATGTGGGTGATTAAACTTTCTTTTACCTATATATTTTCATTAAATATTTCTTGAAACATATACTAATAAGGAAAATGATTTTAGTATTTTGAAAAATTTACAAGGAAAAATTTACCTCATTTTTTTAATGCCCATATATTTTACAATATATTTATATTTAAATAAATTTTATTTCTTTGATAACTTACTTTACACACAACACTGAGTTTAAATGAACCAAAATATAGATATTATTATTTAAATACGACCATTATAACCTAGCCGTCAAAGTTGATGTTATGAATAGGAATAACCATATTATAAAAAATATGAGTAAGGGTTTTATATAATATAAATTCATTGATAAATAAGTACTCAACTTTCAATAAAATCATTTTATGCTTTAAAAATACATTTTATTCAAAAATGGTTTTTATGGATTTTTGTGAGAAAATATTATAATTAATTTATATCAATTTTAGAAATTTTATTTGATAAAATGATATATTTTTTTCAATTATCATATCAAAATTATCTTAGATTAAAATTTTGGGATTTTTTTGAAAAGATTTATTTTATAGTGAATAGTGAAAAATACTGATTTATAATGAAAACTGTCTTTTTATTTCAAGAATTTAAAAAGTTCGATTTTTTTAAAAATGATTTAAAAGTAAAATTTGTTCATTTATATTATGAAAAATTTAAACAAGGTAATTGGAATCAATTTTTATTCCTAATTTTGGTATAATAACTTTTTATACTTAAGAAGACATTTTTTATGGAAAACCACTTTTCATCGTGTTTTGTTGGTTTAATTTTAAATTAAGTTCTGTCACTTATATAAATTTAATTTGATATAATTGATTACATTTTAGAATAATAATAATTAATATAATATAATAGGTTTAATTTAATTTTTGGTCATTATGAATAGTAACCATAGTAAATATTTGCCACCTCAGTAAAAGAGCTAAAAATAGGTTAAAACCATGGGGTAAAGCTTTACAATATCTATAAAACTTTACTTTTTCCTATTTTATGGGTGTTTTTAACCAAATATATTTTTAAGGAGTTAAATAATGTATTTTAAAAAATTATTTTGAATTTGGGAATCCCAGCTTGACTTTTGTGAAGACAAGTTATATTTTATTCAAATTAAAATCTATTTTTGGGTATTTAATTTTAATGGAATTTTTGGAAGATTAAATTAAGTTTTTTCTTAATAAAGAAGTCTAAAAATATTAATTTTATTATTATTTAACCAAAAAAATTCTTTTAAATTCAAGGTGAAATTATTTTTACTCTTAAGGTCAGGTATTTTCCTAAAAACAATTTTTCATGAATTTTGTGTTCTTATATTAAAATTAATTTATAAAACCTATTGAAATTGAAACTGATAAAATGGATTAAAAATTTTGATTCATAATTTATAATTTTTTATAGGGCCCCTTTTATTTTTGGTCATATAATTATTTTATTATGGTAAAAAATTGACTTATCATAGTTAAAGTTAAAATGTGTTTAAAGTAGTTTAACTTGGAGACAAGTCTTAAAATGTATCCAAAACTTGTAAAAATGTTATTGTTTGAGTTTATTTAGACATTATCATATATTATATTTTAATTTTGGGTGAATTTTTTTCCACTTGACATGACTGTGATATATATATATATATATATATATATAATTTAATCTTTTAAGTAATTCCAAGTGTGACCTTTCCATCCCTTATAAAATGATACCACCTTTCATCTCTTATCTACAATTAATGAGACTTATATCACATAAAATAACTACCATAATTACTTACTATATATCTTATCCACATCCTAGAGCTTCTTTTATTTCCAAAATACCATCCTTTCAAGGCTTAAGGTGTAATACAAAAGAGATTTCTCAACAAAGAGGTGTAACTCTTGGCTGTGTACTTTCAATTTTATTTCTCATTCTACCTCCTATAAATATGTGGTATCTATAATAAAATAATAATATTTTTATCCTAAATATACTGAAATTTTATCATGGAACCACCATCATCCACCTTTCTTTCCATCAAATGGGAAATGAAAGTATCACTCTTACGTAAGTGTGGGCTACCGCCTCCACGTAGCGATATAATTTATTTTCCATCACCATAACTCATGGTTGAATATTATATTGGATTTAATGTTTATATATGAAATTTATAATATTATTATTATTCTTTAATGATATAATATTATTTCTATTTCTTTCCTTATTTTTAGTAGAAAATGAAAACATCGTTCATGTGTACGTACGACCTACCGTCTCCATGAACGATGTAAATATTTTTTCTATATATAATTTATATGGATGATTATAAATATGTATATAATGAATATATATTATATTTATATCATTATTAAAATTTTTAAGATGATGGAATCATGATCAAAGCACAAGGACCAGGACTGCTAAACCGAAACACGAATGAAAAACAAAACAACTATCACCCAAAACAGTGATTTTAATAAAGAGTTATTAGTAAATAGGTGATAAGATGTTATAAATAAATAATATATGGTATGATATATATAATTATTTTTCTGGAATATATTTATAATAAATCCATATTTATTATACAGGAGGACCGGACATGTATGAAGCACGACGAGACTTGAGGTAAGGAATTTATGTTTCAATCCCATTTTAATCAGGATTGTTTACACTTAAATTTACATTGAGGAAATTATATGATCCTTATTTGATAAAATAATTTAATTTTTATTATCCTATGTATATTTCTATAATTTTTAAGTTTTACCACCATTTTCATATCCTTGGAACTCTAAATGGTTCATAAAGCGTTTTTAAGAAAAGATGATCTTATTTCTCATCTTTCAGTTATTTTTTTTCTTTCATATCCATGTTTTCTAAAATATTTTCAATAATGTTTGTTTACTATTGTTTAATTATTTTTAAATTCATTTTTACCCATGTTTTATTTTTTTTCAAAAAGGTTTACAAATAATCTTCATGAAATTTTTTGAACAAGATATTTTTTACCGAAGGTGTGAACAAAATCTTTGTTTTAACAATTATGACATGAATGAATTTTATCATCATCATGATTGCGCACCATTTTTGAACATTCAATTAAAATTTTATATGGTTATATTAAAATAAAATTATTTCCATAATATTATATAAATATTTGGATTTTAAATAAGTGATTTCAAAATGAAAAAGGTATTTTCCTCAAGAAATATTCCAATGATATTTTAAATAAAATTTCCATCTATGATGACATATTTTTATTTTAATTATGATTTAATTGGGATATTATACAATGATAAAATAATTAAACTAATATAAATATGGCCTTTAATAGCGCTAATAAAAGGGATTTATTAGCACTTTAGAAGCACTGATAATCGATGTGAAAGGGTTGGATTTAACAGCGCTCAAAAAAAGTATTGATAAAGGGGGCCTTTATCAGCGTTAAAAAGTGCAGATAAAGGTCCTGATGATAAAGGGGGATATTTTTTTTTAATTAAAACCTCTTCCCACCCCACCTTTAATCAGTGCTTCCCACTCTCTTTATCAGACTTTAGATAATTCCACCCTTCCATGTGCACCCCTACCTCCATCCGGTTTCGAACCCGAGACCTCATGCTCATACCCCAATTCCTTTTCCACTCCCCTATGTTCTTTTGTCTTTTATTTTATGATATATCTATATATTTATATATATTTCATTACATTTTTTAATCCATATATTTATATATATGTTTATATATATATATATATATATTTAAATACATATATAAAATATGTTTTTGTGTGTGTGTATGTGTGAATATATAAAAAATATGTATATATTGCTACGTATTTGATTATAAATAATACTAAATTGTGAAAAATGAAAAAAATTAAAAACCATAATATCAATATGAATGTAATCCTTGGAAATAAATTCAGTCCCCACTTAAAAAAGACAATAAGACTCCCTTAGAAGAGGTTGAAATTCCATCGAATGTTAAAAAATTAGGGTACCTTGACTAAAAAATCAGTTTTTGAGGATTTATGGGCCTCTTTTGACATCAAAAAATAGTGACCAAGGTCCCTTTGTCAATATGAAATAGAGCTCGTCACATGCTTTGATTTAATATATGACAGTGCCCAAACGGACACCCAGATCAAAAGTTGTGGTCGTTTGAAGTTCGAGTTAAGTTTTCAAATTATTTTAGATCTTTTATTATTATTTTTTGATTTTTTTATCTTCAAATTTTTATTAAATGACCATTACATGATAATAATTAGAAAATTATTAGTTAAAAATATACCTTTTAATTATTTTATAATCCATTTTCACTAAATATCATATATATTAAGAGTAAATGTCTATTTATCATTATCTAAAACATATTTAAAAAATATATAATATATTTATATTAATATAAATATATTTATATATTAATATATTTTTTTGAATGATTTTTTTTGAAATATACCCTTTATCAATACTTTTTTACAAGCGCTGATAAAGGGCCCCTTTTAAGAGATTTTTTTAGTTCTATTAAAGACCCCCTTTAACAACACTAAAAAAAGCGCTGTTAAAGACCCCCTTTAATAAAGATTTTTTTAGCGCTGACAAAGGGAGTCTTTAACAAACCTTTTAGCTAGAACTTTTAAATAACTAGTGATGAATTAACCTAGTTTTGTAGTAGTGTTATTATTTCACTATATGGTTTATGAGCACATGAGCCTCAGCCCAGTTAGTGAGGTATCCTTAAGTGCATCCATACGACCCAGGTTCAAAACCAGGTAGAGGCATATTTCTGAGTTGCTATAGCATTACTGTAGCAGGCACTATAGTAGAACTGTACACTGTGCGGGTACGGTAACAGGTAATTTTCGGTACTGTAGCAGCTGGAAATATTCACCTTGGGCCACCGGTTTGGGTTTAGAGTCCTTAAGGATTTCGGGCCACCCAGGCCTTCGGGTCAGTAGGGTTTTCGGGCCACCTTTAAGGCCTTCAGTCTACCTCAAGGCCTTCGGGCAACATGCAGTTTCCCCAGACACACTACAAAAAAAAGAGCAGCCCTAGAAGAGGATTCAGAGTAGGTGCACTCACTAGAGCAGAACCAAATGGATTTTTCAGAATGAGAGGGTATGGCTATGCCATCGGGACTAGCCTGTGCTTGCACGATAAGCCTATCCAGACGGCCATGTGAAGGTGAAGAGCTACTATCATGATGTAGATGCTGGGGAGGGGAAGTTCCTTGTAGATAGTCTGGTTGAATTCCCTAAGACATTCGGGTCATGTAATCTCCTAAGCCTATGGGACATGTAATCTCTAAGCCTACAGGCCTTGTAAGGGTTCCCCCTCATCCCTTAAAAGGGGGGTTATAAAAAATCAATAAAAATGAAGGCCTTCGGGCCATTCAAGCTATATGGTTTATGATTAGGATGATTATATGTTTACAAAACCAGTTTATTTTTCACGAGTTATGTTATGATTAAATATTTATGAAACCCATTTACTTTCCATGGGTTATGATATAATGAATGATTTATGATATTATGACACACATATGAATGGATTATGATTATGTGATGGGTGGTCCCAAAATTATATAGCCCTCCAATGCATTGGGTAATGATGAATATCTCATGAGATGATTAGAACTGGAATGAGGAGTGGACCCAATTTAGTAGGGGACTTTTTCCACTATAATAGTCATGAGATTGAACCTTGACTAATGATACGATAGAATGGGGAGTGAACATAATCCACCATGATAGTCATATAAATGATCATTGACTATGGAAATGATTTTCTATGATTATGTATATGCTAAAAATCATGTCTTATGCTTATGATATGTTCTCAAGGCTTATGATTGATTATTGATGATTCCACACACTTATGACTTTTGTCTTTTATTATGAAAAAGCCTTATGTCATGATTTATGATTAATTATCTTTGACTAATTAGGTATGATTATTGTAAGTTATGCACATGGTATCATACCATTATGTTTATATTATACTCACTTATTATCATTGATTGATATATCTTATGTTCACCCTTAATGGTCATATAAACTCACTCTTTCTCAGGTTTCCTTTTCCCAAGTTATGAAGAAAGGTTTTAAGTAGGTTATGTCTAAGAAAAGTACTATGTGAGAAGATATTTGTGGGAGATTTTTATTATTTTCATAAAATACAAATATTTTGTATCTTGTCTCTAAAAACACTAAACCTTTATGGTTCTGGTGTGTATCATAATTCTATGTAATTAATAGTCATCTAATAAGATGTAATATTTATGAGAAAAAGTATGGGTCACTAAAATTTTATTTTTATGTTTGAGTAAACATGTCCTTAGAAAATCCATGACCTTTATTTCATTTAAAATGAAGTCTTTTAAAGTTTACACATTCCTCAAATTTATTAGAAAGTATTTCCCTTTTCTTATCAATCATGGATGATTCAAATCACTCAACTTATTTAGAGTATTTTCAACATCAAGAAACATTGGGTTAATTTCTAACAACTCATTCTTCTTATAAGAAACAACATCATCAATATTTTTATTGATAATAAAAATTTGATCCATTTGATATTTCAAAATTCTTAGTTGTTCTATATATTTATCTTCTTTATTATAAAATCTAGATTTATTTATTTTGAATTTATCAACCTCCTTTCTCAAACTCTTGATCTAATTTTTTATTTTTATCCTTTTTTATCATGAAATACTTCTACTTTATATTTTAACATGTATTTCATATGGACTTATATTTCTTTTTATTCTTTTAATTCTTTACTTAAAGATTTATTTTACTTTTCAATTTAATCCTTGAATATTTTTTATTATATTCTTATTCTTCTTTTGATTCACTCTCATTATTAGAGCTCTCTTATTCTTTATCCTCCATACTTAAGTGAAATTTTTGTTCCTTGAAAATATTATATTTTCACCAAAGTATTTTTTCCCATTTTAAGTTAAATTTTGTATTGAATTTATTCCTTTAATGAATTTAATCTTGATATTTATATTTCACTCCAATAATTTTCTTCATTAGGGGGTTAACTCAAAAAATACAAAAAACTCTACAATTGAAATGTAACACCCTGATTTTTTTTATTTCTTAAATGTAAGTCTTTTTTGCCTACTTATCCTCCTTTATTTTATGTTGGACCATGTCTAGGTAAAGGGAAAGGTATTTGATAATACAATTTAGGCTTATGTGTTTTTTTATTAAAGTTTATTCCAAATAGTGGGTGATTACACCTTGGACTATATGGCTATACCGCAACGAGTAAGTACATGCAATAGAGGTTAGCGCTACACCATATAGGTTCCAGTGGATGGATTTCTCGGCATGACCATAGTTGTAAAGGGAAGTTTGAGGAGGCTTTACCATGGAGGCTGGGGCCACACCACATAATATTTCTTCTTGCCAGTTACAAATGGATGGAAAGTATTTGTCCATCTATCTTCAAGAGTTATGGATTTAAAAATCTTTTTTGGAGTTTAAATCAAGGATTTTATTCATATTTATGAATAGGTGTTAAAAATGGGTTTCTCATGTAGATTAGACCCTGAATATTCCCTGATTATACTAGTTTTTCTCCTCCTGGTCGAAGGAAGGTTTAGGATCTCTGAAATGCTGTAAAAACAAATCCATGTAGTTGTGCTTGATCCTAAAATTAGTGGTTCCAAATGACAGTACCTTACCACCCGATACCCTCCATTCCATAACAATCACCTCTACACTGTGGTGGTGTTGATCCATGCCACATCCATAGGCCCCGCACTGTGGTGGTTCCTCCTAGAAAACATCAGAGCCGTAACTTCTTCCCTTTACACCATGGTGATACTTTGCATGGTTCTTATTACACCATGTCGGTGTCCCCTGTGCCATGGTGATCACCTTTTCACCAAGGTGGTTGAAACCATACACCATGGTTCTCTTATTTTAGTGTTTTCCTATATTTTAGTGTATCATTCTTTGTCGCGGTGTGGTTTCCAGTACACCTCCATGCCATAGACTATGGATTATGCTGTGGATCCTACCATATTTTTAGGAGCTTTAGGGTTTTCCAGGAGGTGTACCTCAGGTAATAATTGGTTCTAACCTTAGTATTGTTTCACTTTTCCTTGTTCTATAACCCATAACATTTCAGATTGGAATTGGTTCTAAGATCCCTTGGCATGCGATTGTGTTTCGTTTGGTGTGCGAATGTGGTTTGAGTAATGACACCATTGATGAACCTCAAAATTTATGTTGACACCATGGTAGAAAGTTCCTTACCTATTGGGATATTATATATATATATTTCCATATTTTAATTTATGTGTTCGCATATTTTATACCATGATTGATTATGATCGAATGTGGGTGTGTGAAGCCTATGAGACTAGTTGTGATTTGTGATTCCATGAGTGATACTAGAGTAGCATGTTTCCATGTTTTATTGTGATCATTTACTATCATGTGTGTTGTTTTATACTCGTGATGATATGTTATATATTCCTTGCATGCTTCACCCTGTATGTGTGTTACCATGCCTTGGTGGTTGTTGTTGGTACTTGAGTTAGGTAGACTATCATGACATATTTATCCCTTAAAGGGGGAGTGTGATTGAATTGTGATTATAGAGACTATGGACATGAGAATAGGGTGGAGGTATGAGGTATCCATGGAGACTGTGTTTGGGATTTACTCGAGGCATCCTGGCATTTTTTTGACTATCATGGCCTTGAGTTATCCTAGTGGATGTGAGTACACAATTATTCCCGACTAGTGGATTCTGGGCTGTATGACCTATTTGATGGCTAGAGGATTCCATTTAGAATGTTCACACAACTCTATGAGTATTCTGTACTAGTTTCATTACTATCAACATCTTCCGATATCATTCTGACATGGAGCCGAAGCAGGTATAACTGGGGGTTTGTTGTAGATTGGTTAGTGCATGACCACTCAGTTTTGTATTCTATGATGTTATGATTGTTATTAATTTATTATTATTATGGAATAAGCCTATTATACTTGAGAATACTAGGTTAAGGATGTATTGGTGGTTCCCTACTAAGTCTTTTACTCACAACCTACTTGGGAATTTTGTTGTGCTTGTAGATTTCATGAGAGATTTAACAAGGGTAAAGGGCCCTATGGTGGATGGATGAAAAGAGGAGCATAGAGTAGAAAAAGAATGGGAAAAACTCTGAAGGACCCCATTATTGTTTATTTATTTATTTATCATCTTCTTATACACTGGATAGGCTTACTACTCTAGGATCTATTTTTTATCATATGATATGTATTCCATCCTTTTAGTTTCTGCATGATTGCTATAATTATTTATTTATTGTTTATTATATTATTTATAGTTTATTATAGATCCTATTAAATGATACTAAGGGTATAGTCTCCCCATTGATGGAATCAGACCCTCGCTACTAGTCAGAAGCCTCTTCAATATGAGGATGTGCGTATGAGGTCATGTGGACCTCCAGCTTAGACCAGGTGGTTTAGGTCATGGCGTTACAAAATGGTATCAAAGGAATCAGATTCATTAACTTGTATCTTCTCTTTTCCTTGATTTGAGATAGGTTATATAGGATATATGATAGGACTCATATAGGGGAACTATGACTGCGCCTAGCCAGCACTGTATAATGGATCTATGAGTTTCAATAAAGTGAGGAAATTATGTTTTACTCTTACCATTGATTAAATCCACATTGGATGATGCATACGTTGTTGACATGTGATTTATGAGATTTTGGGTGTGTTCATGCATCATAACTAGGAACGTAGGTTCACATTCCATATATATATATATATAAACATATACCTTTTATTGTAAAACATGTTAGTTCTTTAATTAAATGAATTTATTTATGATATCTATTTTGGATAATTCTCTTTGTTTTGATTTATCTTTATTGGCATTGATTAGTTTAACTGAGAATGATGTTGTGTTATTATATATATATTATGAATGTGAATTATGTGTAGGGATTGAGACCAAGGTTAGTGCTAGGATGGGTATACCTTGGGTTATAGACAAACTCATGGGAGAACCTTGTGTGATCCTATAGATTGGTTATGAATTTATATGTTCCAAATACTACTTCTGTTGTAGAAGATTCCACTTTGCAGACATTTTGTGGGACCAACAGTTGAGAAGTCTACTCTAGAGCTTGTTCCAACACCTTCCATAGGGGTGCAGGTAGTGCTTTCTTACCTGCCACCATTGAGATCTATGGTTGACTATGACAGGGATTTATAGCTCCAACATCCTCTATCCCTTCAAGGAATTGGTGACCAAAGGATATTGAGGACTATGTGGTCATTATTGAGAGAATATTCAATCTTGTGAAGACACTTATGGATAGGAAGGTGAAATTGGAAGAATTCATGCTTCAGGAACCCACCAGGAATTGGTGGGATGTTATAGGTTAGGATAGATAATGTGAGGGTCTCACTTAGGAGGCCTTAAAGGACTTTTTTTTGGAGAGTTCTTACCTAACACACTGAAGCTTGACCAACAATAGGAGTTCATGGTGATACAACAGGTCTCCATAATAGTATCTACACACTCTACATGTTTTGATGAGATCTACTATTTTTCTATGATTATGGTCAGTAATGAGCTTCAGAAGGATAGTAAGTTCAAAATTAGACTTCAACCCAAACTTAGACAGTAGGTTTGAAGATTTGAACTAGCTTCATATCTATAGGTTCTAAAGAAGGAATTGACCATTGAAAGGATTATAGATGACATATGAACAACTGGACTTTTCCTATCCTTCACTAATCAGATGGGTGGAACTCCCACTATTTCCACAAGTGCCTCTTCCGATTTCAAGAAGAGGAAGACCAAAATAATGTAGAGAAACAATGGCATGAAAATGCAGCAGAGTTCAGTCTCTTCAGTTTCTTCTAGAGGTGACCGGAAATGTTTCAATTGTGGAAAGTTCAGACACTACATTCGAGTATTTTCATCACCATAGATCCATTTCTAGAAGTGTGTAAAGACAAGAAATATCAAACAATTTTTTGCTAGAGATTCACCTAGGAGGTAGATACAACCATGTCTAGAGAACCAGAGGTTCAGTAGGGGTCCTTAGTAGTATACTCGAATTGGTCATACACCTTAGGTATAAGGAAGAGAAGTTAAATCAGGTCACGTGTATACTATGGACTAGAGTTTAAAAGATGGAAGAGAGGGGATATCTACCATTCGAGGTGCAATTTTGATCACATACACTTAATATATTACTTTTTTGATACCAGTGATTCCCATTCTTTTATATATGATCAAGTATTTGCTGGATTTACATACCGGTCAAGCTATCCTTTGAATTAGTGTCCCTTGATACACTATTGGGCATGGAAGTGGAAAATCTCTATTTATGACCAAAATATCCTATAGTTGTCACTAGTTATGTACATATATGTGAGTTCATGATTCTGGATATGATGACCTTTGATGTGATCCTTGGCATGAATTGTATGACTAGCCTCTGAGCTCACATAAACTGCCATTGAAAGCATATGTTGTTCACTTCACCAAAGGGATATATGTTCATGATAACCGTATAATGGGAACATGGAGTAAATATAGTTGGACTAAACTTGAGTCAGATCAAGATGGTTATAGCATAGACGGTGACCTTGTATCTTTTAGAAATATTAGTGACAACCCCCTCATCTCTCCATCTAGTCATGGATCTCTATCAAGATGTATTCCCAGAATACTTCATAGGACTCATCCTAATAGATGAGTTTATTTTGAGTTAGATCTCATACTGGCTGTGAAACCCATTTTGATACCCCCATATTTTATGGCACCAATTGAGATGAAGTAGCTCAAGGTGCAGTATGATAACTTGGAATGGAAATGATTTATCAAGATGAGTACTTCACCATGGGGTGAACCTGTGTTATTATCCAAGAAGGAAGATTCTATTAGTTGACTCTACATTGATTACTGGAAGATGAACCAGGTGATAATGAAGAACTGACATCCCTTGCCTATGATTGATAATATTTTTGATCATATTTAGGGATCCCGATGGTTCTCCAAGATATATCTTTGATTGGGATATCACCAATTATGATTCAGAGAGTGGGATAATCTAAAGATGGTGTTTTGGAGTAGTTATGGGTTGTATGAGTACTTGGTAATGCTTTTCGGGATGACGAACACATCTATAGTGTTTATAGATATCATAAACAAAATATTTCACCCATATTTGGACTTTTTCATCATGGTATTCATTGAATACATACTCATCTACTCACTAACGCCAGAGGAACATACTAGATGACTCAATATATTCTTGAGTACACTTTGAGAATATTGGATTTATGCTAAGATATCAAAGTATGAATTATGTATATAAGAGGTGAGATTATTGGGACATACGGTGTCTGAGACCAGAATATACATAGACCTAGATAAAGTTGAGGTAGTCATGCCCTAGAAACATTCCCAAAACATGTTCATTATCGAGAGTTTTCTGGGTTTAGTAAGATATTACCAATGGTTTATCTATGGATTCTCCCAATTATTAGAACCCATGATAGCACTGGTGAATAAAGGAGTGAAGTTCTAGTGGTTGGACTACTGTGAATAGAAATTCCTTGAGTTAAAGATAATTTTGATGATAGATCCAGTACAAGCACTCTTTAAGTATGGGATTGGTTATATAATGTACTATGATTCATCAGGTGTTGGTCTGGGAGTGGTGCTGATACTAAGAGAGCAAGAAATATCCTATGGGTCAATTTACCTATGACCCCACATGAAGAACTACCCAATTCATGATCTAGATCTAGAATCTATGGTCCATGATCTGAAGTGTTAGCAAAACTATATATGTAGAGAGATATTTGTTGCTTATACGAACCATAAGATCCATCACTATAGCTTCACTCAGAGGGACCTGAAACTAATACATAGGCATTGGGATGAGTATTTATAGACATTATACTTTGATATAGAGAAAACATCTAGAAATGGTATTGTTATTTCATATTATATTAGCTGTAATATGTAGTTTGGATAAGAGTTAGACTCATAGTGAGCTGTGATGAGGGAGAAACTGGATGAGGATTACCAGATACTCAGATGGTTGATGGATGATGATGATGTGATCTTGATACATGGGAGAGTAGTCATCCCCACTTACATAATAGAGGAGTTTATGCGAGATTAATATAAATCTATATAGAAAGTAAATCCTGGTGAAAATAAGATGTATCACGAATTCAAATTCCAATTCTAGTGGCCAGGAATGAAGAGAGAAATTTCTAGGTTTATCTCTCGACACCTTATATGCTAGAGGGTGAAGGCTGAGAACCAATGTCCTAGTAGTTTACTCCATCCACTTCTAGTTCCCATTTGGAAGTGGGAGGGAGTTACAATATACTTTGTGATGGGGTTAACCAGTACCTTAAAGAGTCATGATGTTGTTTGGATGGTTGTTGAGTAGATAATTAAATCTATCCACTTTTTACTGATCAGAGATACACACTTAGTGGAGGAGTTTGGGAAACTATTTATCTATGATATCATACAATTTCACTGAGTTCCCTTGAGCATTGTATCAAATAGAGACACACATTTTACATCACGGTTTTGGCAGGGATTTCATAAGGCCCTAAGGACTCAGCTAAGGTTGAGCATAGTGTACTATCCTTAAATAGATGTAAAGTCTGAGCAGAATATATGAATATTGAAAGATATTATTTGATATTGTGACCTAGAATTTAGTGGAGCATGGGATGATCATATATCCTTGATTGAGTTTGCATAAAAAATAATTAATATGATTTTGTTCAGATGAAACCTTATGAGACTCTATATAGGAGACCATTTCATTCACTATTCTATTGGCATGATATGGGTGAGGCAATAGTTGTATTCCCTAACTTGTTTCAGGAGACCTCTAAGAAAGTAAAACTGATTCAGAAGAGGTTGATCACTATTTAGATTTGATATGTATTTTATGCTGATCAAAGGAGGATACCTTTTGAGTTATCTACGGGTGATCATCTTTTCTTGAGAGTAACTCCTTGGTTAGGTTACAAATGCTTGAATAAGTTGAGAAATCTATCAACTCATTTTTTGGACCCTTTTATATCAACGAGTAGATTATAACAGTGGCATATCATCAAGATCTTCCTTATCGATATTGAGGTATGCATGACGTGTTCCATGTGTCACAACTTCAAAGGTACATACCCAAACCTACGCATGTTATTAACTGTGAAAACATTGAGCTAGAGCCTGATGCATCTTATGAAGAGAATCCTGTGTGTATTATAGATAGGATCAATAAATTTATTTGAGGGAAGATGAAACAACCTTTTCAGATTCGGTGTCAGCATAGTTGGATCTAGAAGGATACTTGGGAATGAGAGGCTGACATTCACTACCACAAAATAGGGCAAGGGAAGCGCTGCCATTTATCAGCACTAAATAGAAAGCACTAATAAAGGGATATACCTTTATCAGCACTAGTTAAAAGCACTGATAAACATAACCTTTATCAGTGCTAAAATAAGCACTGATAAAGGTATACCCTTTATCAGTGCATTTTTTAGCGTTGATAAAAGGGCACATTTATCAGTGATTATTTTAGCACCGATAAAAGTTTTTATTCTTAATTTAATAAAATTATAATATTTATTAGCACTAAAATAAAAGTGCTGATAAAACATACCTTTATCAGCGATTTTAATGAGTGATGATAAAGGTTCCAGCGGTTTCTATTTAATAACCCTAACATGACCTCCTCTCTCGAACGCGGTAAAGCTTTTGTGGAAGCTGAACCAAGACCCTCTTCTTCCACGACTTCTCCTCCTCGTCCGTGCTGCGTCCTCTTCCTCCTCCTCCTCCTCATCATACTCCTCCTCCTCCTCCTCCTTTGCCGCCACCGCCGTTGCCTCCGCGCCGTTGTTTTTGCTCCTCCGCCGCGACCGCCGCTGGCTCTTCCGCCACAACCGCCGCGACCACCGATGCCTCCGCCGCCACGACCGCCGCTCCCTCCGTCACCGCTGCCTCCACCGCCGCCGCCTCCGCCGCCGGTCAGCGTAGGAGTATATATAATCATTAACTATAGATAATATTTATTCAATTTGAGGATTATACTATTACAAACATAATATTGTTTTCTATAGTTGGATTTTGATGATGAACCTCTTAGGGATGAGGATTCGGTGTAGGTAATTGGTCTTGAGGTGGTACCTCTGGGTGGTTTTCCAATCCATCTGCTACCCATTGAGTAGAAGGTTATGATGACATTACAAGATGAGGATGTGAACAAGATTATTGTTCTAAATGTGTTTTAGAGGAAGATTTCTCCCATGTATTGGTGTGAGCTAGACCCCAGGAAGTTGATGGTTGACTTGATAGAGTCACATATGTTCCACACCTTGTGATGAAACCTCTCAATAAAATGGTGGTCTTAACGATAATTCTTTTTCTGGTATTAACTAGTCAATGGTTAATTCTGGTGATGAATAACCATAATGAGATGATACTCACTTGGATGAATATTAAGTTATTTTTTGGGTAAATTCTTATCTAGACATGTAGTGCTCAGTTTGTATCTAAGAGATTCTACACCTTCGGAAGAATATCATGACCTTTATAGAGATTTATCTAAGGTTAAAAAATCTTTCATAGTATAAAATGGATATAGTTTGATAGCGAAGGAATGGTCATGCCTTGGATTTGTATAAGGGAAGCACTCTTTATTCTTGAGTTTTGATGTTATGACTGGGTTGAGGGACATGATCATTTGGATTCCTAAAATTATTGATTTATAGAATGGTTTTAATGTTACCATCACTATTGAACCTATATGGATGGGTTTAAGGTAATGAAGCATGGGCATATTCCTTTGGTTTTGGAATAATGTTGGGTAACTGGTGATCGTGTGGTGAGTTTTGGCATGGTGTGATGTTAAGATTGGAAAAGAGTACCAGGGGTGTCCCATTAGAAATATGTGTGTTCCCCCTAATTTTTGTCAATATGTACGAGTAGGCTCATTGAGTTTGAATAGGGATATGATTCTACTCACTAGATACCACGTGTTGTGTTGAAAATATTGTACCATGAAGTTTAAAGTCATGCGATTAGGATGTATGCGTCATGAAAGGTGTGATAACAGAGGATTGATCAGGGCTTACTCATTTGGGATATTCTATCTAGAATAAACTTGGGGATTATACTTAGTAAGGAGGACCTATTGGTCAGGGCTTACCCACTTTATGTTCATCTTTTATATTTTAAAAAGTATGTTGAACTCATTCTATTGAAGGTGGGTTCTATAATTTCTTGTTATCTTAAGGTGTGTTTAACCATGGTGTGGATTGATTTCGGTATTAGTGGGTTCTTGGGGTTTTTGGGATGTGGTAAATGGTGTACTCGGTTTTAGATTATTTTATTTTCATGAGTTTCCCCTATTTTATGTTTTCTTTTCAGTTGGAAATCTCCTCTGTTGTGCGCCTCTCCTTTGCCATGAATGCATCTCTGCCGTGTGCTTAACGACACCTTCACGGTGAGTTTTCTCCTGTTACTCATTGATTTCCTCTTGTTCAAATGTTATTACTATTTGATATTGATGGTTATAATGTGAAATGTACGGGCTAAACGCACCGCTGAAAATCGTGACTGTTGGTGGTCGTTGTTTGCGCACTAAATGAATTGCATGTTGGTTGGTTCTTGTTGAACATTTGTATATAAAAATTGGTAATTTATGTATACTTGACTTATGAATGAATGCCCTAGGATGATAAAACTTCTGTGATAACCCCTGAATTAACAAACAAAATTGAATAAGGGATGCTTTGTAAAATCTAAAATTGTGATTGTTTGGTTTGTATTTAAAGTACACGCCTTTAGCTCAAGTTGTTCTATATGTCATGTATTTTCAAAGGCATCATGCAGTCTTTGTAAGAATAACTTGGAATTAATTTGATATATGTCAGATTAAATCAGGTTTCTTATCCATAGACGATGTTCACCCTACTGGACACACCATGTATATGGATTTCACATGAGTTTAGAAATGACAGTATACAACCAACCTTGACTGAGAACCCTACACATTGTGTATCCATTAAACAAATTGTGTGCTATGTTAATTTCATTATTATTATTTATTTTTCACTTATATGATAATATTTCATGTATGAGTATCCCATTATAAATATCTTCTCATGTAGATCACAATATTATGATTCCCTCATTCATTGGAAATTTCACATGATGTGGTTTGGATATTTTAATTATCTTTACTCTGCTTGAGAGTTGACAAGTGACAAGTGAGATGTTTGGAGAAAATATGAAGTATGGTACTCCCCCATGTTTCGGTGAAGAGTCCTCCATGTATAGGTTTTAGGTACTCCATGGAGATATACAAAAGACAGGGCACAATCCCTTGCATATAGATAGAGTTCAAGTACTTTCACATGTTTTGGGGTAGGTTCCTCTATTTCATTGTAGAGGCATTTGTACCATGATTTTTTTATAAAACCCAAACAATGCTACTTGATTAATTAAAACATAACATTAGGAAAGTTCGAGATCAAACCCATAAAGATGATGAATATGAATAAAGAATGGATGAATGTCAATCGGTTGACAAAAGAGTATGAATATGGTGTGAAAGAGTTTATCAAGTTTGCAGTAGATCATGCATGTGACCCTTCTCAAATCCTCTTTTCATGTTTACGCTGTTGTTATTCAAGAAAAATTAGTCCAGAGGAGTTGGAAGAACACATGATCTATCACAGAATAGATCAAAGTTATACATGTTGGAATAAACACAGGGAAAAGACGAATGTAGGTAGTGGCTCAAATAACACGACATTTTATGGAAGATCTGATATGATTACAAGTGTGAACAGTGAAGACAATCGTATGGAGGGTGTGATTACATATGTGAATGATGATGAAGATCATATTGAGGAAATGAAAAGGACATTTGAAGATGAACTTCGTGATTTCCCAAAAATTGTTTGAGAAGTTAAAGAGTTGTGAAAAAATTCCATTGTATGCTGATTGCACTAAATATACAGCATTGTCAGCCGTACTGAAGCTGTATAATTTGAAAGCAGGCAATGGGTGGAGTGACACCAGTTTTACGGAACTACTTTCTCTCCTAAATGATATGCTCCCAGAAGATAATGAACTCCCAAGCCGAACATACGATGCCAAACGAATGCTACGATCGATGGGTATGATCTTTGAAAGAATACACGCATGCCCGAATAACTGTATATTGTTTTGAAAGGACCAAAAATCACTTAAAGAATGCCCAAAGTGTGGTGCTTCTTGATACAAGAAAGATGATTCTAGTTCTACAAAATTTGTATGGTACTTTCCAATCATTCCAAGGTTTAGGCACCTATATGGAAGTGAGGAGACTGCATGACAATTGACATGGCATGCAGATACAAGAATTAAAGATGGGAAAATACATCACCTGGCAGACTCTCCTCAGTGTAAGAGAATTGATCACGAGTATCCTGAATTTGGAAATGAGCCGAGAAACCTTCGTCTGGCGTTATCTATAGATGGGGTGAATCCTTTTGGTTTTCAAAGCAGCTGTCACAGTACATGGCCGGTTATGTTGGTAAATTATAACTTACCACCGTGGTTATTCATGAAACGAAAATACATCATGTTATCTATGATTATATCAGGACCAAAACAACTGGGTCATGATATTGATGTTTATTTGGCT
Source organism: Viscum album (assembly GCA_963277665.1). Lineage (NCBI taxonomy): Eukaryota > Viridiplantae > Streptophyta > Magnoliopsida > Santalales > Viscaceae > Viscum > Viscum album. Next base: position 560,718,061 of record OY728141.1, read on the forward strand.
CTATTGATTGAGGATTTGAAAATATTGTGGGATTCAGGTGTTACGTTGTATGATACTTACAAAAAAGAAAATTTCACTTTGAAAGCCATATTGTAGGGGACGATAAATGAATTTCCTGCTTATGGAAATTTTTCAGGATATAGCATTAAAGGAACTCAAGGGTGTCCCATTTGCGAACAAGGTACACATTCAATTAGGTTGAAACATTCATTGAAAACTATGTTTTTAGGACATCGCAAATTTCTACCCCGACGACATAAGTACCGATCTTAGACAACATCATTAAATGGAAGTTCAGAAGAACATACAATACTGTCTCCACTAACAGGTGATCAATTTTTTGAGAAGGTAAAAGATTTGAACACTACTTTTGGTAAACCGTTTTCAAAAAACCTTACGAAAACTGGTTGGAAAAAGAGATCGGTTTTTTTTGAATTACCATAATGGAATTGTCTGTATGTCAGACATTTTCTTGATGTTATGCATATTGAAAAAAATGTATGTGATAATGTCATTGACATGTTGCTAAATGCACCCGAAAAAACGAAGGATGGAATTAAGGCTAGATTGGACATGGTTGAGATGGGAATACGAGAAGAGTTGGCACCAGTGAAGGGTGAAAAATGAACATTTCTTCCTCCTACTGCTTACACTCTTTCCAGGAAGGAGAGATATCAGTTTTTCAACTTCTTGAATGATGTAAAGGTTCCATAGGGGTATTCATCAAATATCAAGAACATCGTATCAATGAATGATTTAAAATTAAAGGGTCTGAAATCACATGACTGCCATGTTTTGATGAAAGATATAATTCTTATAGATTTACATTGCATTTTTCCCAAGAATGTCCACCATACATTAACGAAGCTTTGTTTATTCTTCAAAGTTATATGCAACAAAGTTATAGACCCAGCGAAATTGCTAACTATGGAAAGAGAAATTTCCATCATATTATGTGAATTGGAAATGTTCTTCCCGCCAACATTTTTTGATATGATGGTTCATTTTATGGTTCATTTGGCAAGAGAGATTCGACTATGTGGTCCTATACATTATAGATGGATGTACCACATTGAACGGTATATGAATATTTTTAAAGGGTATGTCAAAAATTGAAGTCGTCCAGAGGGTTGTATTGCGGAGAAATATATTGTTGAGGAAGCTGTTGAATTTTGTACTGAATACCTGTCTGGTGTGGAAAATGTTGGCCTACCGAAATCTTGTCACACTGAGCGACTTGAGGGTGAAGGAATTTCTGGAAGAGATGTTGTCACAATCAATATTACAGATCGGGAGCAGGCTCACCTTTATGTTTTGCATAACAGTTTTGACGTTCACCCATATGTTCAAACCCACAAAGAAATTATAAGGCATTTGAATCCATCTAGGGATGAAAAATGGATATCAGATACACATAATAGACAGTTTATAGGATGGTTTTAGGACCATATTTTGAAGCAGTTAGATGAAAATCCAGACTCAATTTCAGAACGATTTTGATGGCTAGCCGGAGGAGCAAGTGTGTATGTATTATCTTACAATGTTTATGTAGTTAATGGTTATAAATTCTATACTAATGAACATGATGAAGACAGTACCATGGAGAATAGTGGGGTTACACTTGTGGCTGAGGCGATGCATGTTTCCGGTGATAAGGACAAAAATCCAATTTATGCGAATATGTCATACTTTGGCATCATCAAATGAATATGGGAGTTGGATTATATGAAATTAAAAGTGCTAATTTTTCAATGCAAGTGGGTTGATAACAAGAGTGTTGTTAAAATAGATGAATTAGGATTCATGAAAGTTGATTTCAGTAAGGAAGGGGAGAAAGACGAACCATTTATAATGGAATCACATGCAGTACAAGTATTTTATGTTCCAGACCCCGCAAACTGAAATTGGTCAATTGTTCTGTTATCGACCAAAACAACTGAAGGGTTAAATGAAAGTTCAACGGAGGATGAACCTTTTATAGGGACTTCAAAATCATTTCGTAGCATTCCAAATGTAGACGAAATTTTGTATGTCAGAGGAGACCACAATGAAGGGATTTACATAGTCGATAGAGGAGTCAAATCTCTTCAACCTTTAAAGAAAAAGAGAGATTACAATAATTAGGTTATTTGTTTATTGTAATATACATTGTGTTACGTTATGTTATTATCTATCCGCTGCTACTTTTATGTAATCTAAGTTAAATGTTAAACCACTTATGCAGATAATGAATTCTGCACCTGCTGATGCGCCTAATCCTGAGGCACAAAAGGTCTCTCAACCACCTGCTGGTGGTCCTAGTGTAGAGCAACAACATGTTTCTCAACTAGCTGCTGGTGGTCCTAGTGCAGAGTAGCAACAAGTTTCTCAACCTGTTGTTGCTGGTCCCAGTGCAGATCAAAAACAAGTTTCTCAACCTGTTGCTTCTAGTCCTAGTGTTTATGCTAGTTCTCCATAGAAAGATATTGATGATACTTCTGAGGAAATGGTAGGAAATGAAACCCTGAAAGTGCAAAAAAAAAAAAAAACAAGAGCACCGTAGTTTGACAATGTTAGCCAAAATACTTAAGGCAAAAGAAAAAGGCATCAAATTTGAGGTGGGATGGAATAAGAGAGACCGACATGTTAACCCTAAAAAATCCATATTTAGTAGCTACATTGGAATCGTCACTTGGAAACGGGTGCTGATTGATGTACAGTTGTGGCACCATGTTGTCACCGGTCTTAAGACACTAATGTGGGAAGAGATTACAGTAACATTATGATATCATTTTTTTAATTTATTAAAATAAAATACCAAAACATTGACTTACTCTTCATCATCCATTTCAGAGTGCATTTATAGTAGATGCCTTGAACAAGGAATATGTATTAAGAGTTGCAGGAAGGATTCATAGAGGTTTCCACACAATTTTAACGAAATATCATCTTAAAGATGCTGAAGGAAAAATCAAGCTACACCCACCTCCTCTTTATGCACACTTGATATCCCAAGGAGCGTGGGATTCATTTATCAACCGTCGTGGGGAGAAGACTTTTCAGGTACATTGTGTGGGGTAATACGTTGTTTGATGTTTCTTGTATTCATTACTTTGATTGACAGTTTTTTATTTATGAAACAACAACTAAGTGTTGAAAATAAAAAACGTGCAGTAGAACCAGCGTGCCCTTACTATAAAGCAAGGTTGGGGTATGCTTCACATGACCAAAAATTGGAATGTCTTTTAAATCTACCGTACTACTTATATGTGACATAAAAAAACACTATAACCATGTTTCTCTATTTATATGCAGATTGATGAATCGAAATCGAAAGCCAAATCCATCCCACGTCATGTGCTATGGAAGGAGGCGTGTGTAAATAAAGAGGGGATACTGATAGATGAAAACACACAAAAAGTGTGGGAAACATGTGTAAGTATGACATAATATAAATTTGATTTGTTTTAAATCGCTATTACATTACAATGACTACTTATTTTTCTATATTTTCTATCTGACATAGTCACATGAATCAACAACACCCACACCAGATGCAGACATACTTTTAGCAGCCTTGAAGCGGCTAGACTAGTATGGCCGTGTCAGAGGTGCAAGTTTTGGGGTGACACCCCGAACATATTTTCAAAAACAAAAACAAGTGGATGATGAAAATGAAAAAATGGAAAAGCTGTAAGAAAAATTAGTTATTTTTCAAGAAGAATTACAATACCAGAGAGACATGATAGAAACATTGATAGGGGAGAGGAAAAGAGAAGAAAAAACTCAACAACAACCCATGCGTGACGATCCCGCCCCACCCCCCACCAGCTTTGAGGCAAGCCATTCCCCTAAAAAACCTGACTTAGCTGAGGTAATCAATGTTTTAATAATTGTTTATGTGAAATGTGATTCACATAGACACTAATACCTTTCCTATACTAATATTATATAGGGTGAAAATGACTATGATTTATATCTAGAAACTCCCACATATCGCCTTGTAGCGAGGGCTACGGTGTTCAATACGCATAATGACATGCTACACAACAGACAGCTTCCAACAGATCATTTGAGAGTGTCAATTAACGTAGCTAATGAGCCGAGTGCTGAGTTACCTATTCCAAATGACGATAACGACATTCATACGGTTGAACAAGCTATTGGAACATTCATCGGATGGCCGTCAGTTCTTGTAAAAAAACATGTCGACAAGGAGGTATCCATTTCAAAGTTATTTTTCAAGATGGACCTTAAACATTTAATGAAAACAGGCCTGAACCGATGAATGTTATTATAGAATGACAAAGAAAAGGGGGCGAAATGAAATATCAGCTCAAAACTATCTCAAGGATCAACCAACCGATTGAAACAGTCTACTGAGATCACCTTCACCCCGCCCGTTCTATATCCACAGTTAATATCATTGCAGGCTCATGTGGATACAAAGTTGATAGAAAACAATGCTCACACAGTTGTTTTTGAAAAAAATATGTACAGAGAGGAAACATCTGATTTCATTAGTGCTAAAAATGTAAATGAAGTCCTAAAGTATGAATGGCTAGGCGCCTCAGTTGTAAATGTATACATGAGGTATGTTTTCATGATTTGATTTTACAAAAGTTGATATACTCTGATAATAATGACTAAATACATTTTATACTTTTCGCAGGCGTATATATGAAAAACAATTGAAGGGATTTCCCCATGAACACAAATTTGGACTCGTTAGTCCTCACACCACCTCTTCAAAAGAAGATATAGATTCTGATAAAGAGGTTGCAATAATGTCATCCCTGCTCAAATCGTTTGAAAACAAAATTATGGATGAAATACTCTTTTTAATACCAACGATGCAGGGGTAAAACTCTACAATTTAATCATATCAACTATATTTTCATTTTTTTCTTTACTTATTCCTTTTTGTATTTTTATGGATCATTGGATGCTGATTGCAGTCAATTTGGATACTCCAAAGATTTATTTTCTAGATTCAACGCATGGATATCCAAAAAACCGACCATGCATGATGGCGTTTGTTAATTTTTAATACACTATATCCATCATTTTAAAACTAAACATATAGTTATATAATTTATGTTATATTTTAATGAGAATTCTGTTATGATAGGGTGGTGCATCAATATCGTCTAATGCATGGAATGAATCCAGGGCATAAGGATGAGAAAGCCTACAAGATCTACAACTTTAAAAGTATCTGGGTATATATGATAACATTTCAATATCCAAACACATATCAAAACAAATTACTTATTGTTTTCGATGTTTCTGTAGTGTCCATAATAAACAAACGGAAAGGACTGTGGTTATTATGTTTGTAAATTTATGAAAGAGATCATATTTCATCAACAAATTAGCATCCCTGACGAGGTATTTTCAAAAATAATTACGAGTTCATTTAAAATATTTATTAATCCTTTGTGTATTTATATTTTTTCAGTACTACCATGACTATCACAAAAACTCATATTCAGAAGATGATATAGATGTGTTTAGAAACGAATGGGAAACAAACCTGATGGAAGATTGTACAAAAATAGGATGAAGGTGAATTCCTACTAATGTTATCCATATATGATCATTGATATCTCCCTTGTTTACACTTAATGAGCATATATTATCACCATTTATTATGTTTTATATCCTTAGGTTATGAAGAATGGTTTTAGATATGATTTGTCTTTCTAGTAAAGCATAACTCATTGGATAAAAGTGTCTGATACCAGTTTCAAATTGACATTAAGTTTAAAAAACAACACAAATGACATACGGAATACCGAGAAAAGGCGTTCGGATTGTTTTGATACTTTAGGAAAATGATCCATGAGTCATTTTTGAGGTGTACGAATTGACCGCATCTCAATCTGATGCACAGTGTGACCGGTATGGCTAAAAGTGTCTGATACCAGTTTCAAATTGACATTAAGTTTAGAAAACAACACAAATGACATATGGAATACCAAGAAAACACATTAGGATTGTTTTTATACTTTAGGAAAACTATCCATGAGTCATTTGTGAGGTGTATGAATTGATCGCACCTCAATCCGACGCACGGTGTGACCGGTATGACTAAAAGTGTCTGATACTAGTTTGAAATTGACATTAACTTTAGAAAACAACACTACTGACATACGAAAAACTGAGAAAACGTATTCAGATTGTTTTGATACTTTAGGAAAATGATCCATGAGTCATTTATGAGGTGTAAGAATCGACCACACCTCAATCCAATGCACAGTGTGACCGGTATGGCTAAAAGTGTCTGATACCAGTTCCAAATTGACATTAAGTTTAGAAAACAACACAAATGACATACAGAATACCAAGAAAACACATTCATATTGTTTTTATACTTTAGGACAATGATCCATGAGTCATTTGTGAGGTGTATGAATCGACCGAACCTCAATCCGACACACGGTGTGACCGGTATGGCTAAAAGTGTCTGATAACAGTTTCAAATTGACATTAAATTTAGAAAACAACACTATTGACATACAGAATACCAAGAAAATGCGTTCGTATTGTTTTGATACTTTAGGAAAACTATCCATGAGTCATTTTTGAGTTGTAAAAATCGATTGCACCTCAATCCAACGCACGGTGTGACCGGTATGGATAAAAGTGTCTGATAACAGTTTCAAATTGACATTAATTTTAGAAAACAACACAAATGACATACAGAAAACTGAGAAAACACGTTCGTATTGTTTTGATACTTTAGGAAAACGATCCATGATTCATTTGTGACATGTACGAATTGACCTCACCTCAATCCGATGCACGGTGTGACAGGAATAGCTAAAAGTGTATGATATCAGTTTCAAATTGACATTAAGTTTAGAAAACAACACAAATGACATACGGAATACTGAGAAAACATGTTTGTATTGTTTTCATACTTTAGGAAAATGATCCATGATTCATTTTTGAGGTTTAAGAATCAACCGCCCCTCAATCCGGCGCACGGTGTGACCGGTATGGCTAAAAGTGTCTGATACCAGTTTGAAATTGACATTAACTTTATAAAACAACACTACTGACATACAAAAAACAAAGAAAATGTGTTCGGATTGTTTTGATACTTTAGGACAATGATCCATGAGTCATTTTCAAGGTGTAAAAATTGACCTCACCTCAATCCGACGCACGGTGTGACCGGTATGGCTAAAAGTGTCTGATACCAGTTTCAAATTGACATTAAGTTTAGAAAACAACACAAATGACATACAAAATACCGATAAAACACGTTTAGATTGTTTTGATACTTTAGTAAAACAATCCATGAGTCATTTGTGAGGTTTAAGAATCGACCGAACCTCAATCCGACGCACGGTGTGACCGGTATGACTAAAAGTTTCTGATACCAGTTTCAAATTGACATTAAGTTTAGAAAACAACACAAATGACATACAGAATACCGCGAAAACATGTTCAGATTGTTTTGATACTTTAGGAAAACGATCCATGAGTCATTTTTGAGGTGTAAGAATCAACCGCACCTCAATCCGATGCACGGTGTGACTGGTATGACTAAAAGTGTCTGATACCAGTTTCAAATTGACATTAAGTTTAGAAAACAACACAAATGACATACGGAATACTGAGAAAATTCATTCGGATTGTTTTGATACTTTAGGAAAACGATCCATGAGTCATTTTTGAGGTGTAAGAATCAACCACACCTCAATCCGATGCACAGTGTGACCGGTATGGCTAAAAGTGTCTGATATTAGTTTCAAATTGACATTAAGTTTAGAAAACAACACAAATGACATACGTAATACCGATCAAACACGTTAAAATTGTTTTGATACTTTAGGAAAATGATCCATGAGTCATTTTTGAGGTGTAAGAATCGACCGTACCTTAATCCGATGCTTGGTGTGACCGGTATGGATAAAAGTGTCTGATAACAATTTCAAATTGACATTAACTTTAGAAAACAACACTACTGACATATGGAATACTGAGAAAACGCATTCGTATTGTTTTGATACTTTAGGAAAACTATCCATGAGTCATTTGTGAGGTTTAAAAATCGACCTCACCTCAATCCGACGCACGGTGTGACCGGTATGGATAAAAGTGTCTGATAACAATTTCAAATTGACATTAATCTTAGAAAACAACACAAATGACATACGGAAAACCGAGAAAAAGTATTTGTATTGTTTTGATACTTTAGAAAAATGATCCATGATTCATTTGTGACGTGTAAGAATTGACTGCACCTCAATCCGATGCACAGTGTGACCGGTATTTCTAAAAGTGTCTGATACCAGTTTTAAATTGACATTAAGTTTAGAAAACAACACAAATGACATACGGAATACCGAGAAAAAATGTTAGGATTGTTTTGATACTTTAGGAAAATGATCCATGAGTCATTTTTGAGGTGTACGAATTGACCACACCTCAATCCGACACACGATGTGACCGGTATGGCTAAAAGTGTTTGATACCAGTTTGAAATTGACATTAACTTTAGAAAACAACACTACTGACATACGGAAAGCTGAGAAAACATGTTTGGATTGTTTTGATACTTTAGGAAAATGATCCATGAGTCATTTTTGAGGTGTAAGAATCAACCACACCTCAATCTGACGCACAGTGTGACCGTTATGGCTAAAAGTGTCTGATACCAGTTTCAAATTGACATTAACTTTAGAAAACAAAACTACTGACATATGGAATACTGAGAAAACACGTTAATATTGTTTTGATACTTTATGAAAACGATCCTTGAGTCATTTTTGAGGTGTACCAATCGACCTCACCTCAATCCGATGCACAATGTGACCGGTATGGCTAAAAGTGTCTGATAACAGTTTCAAATTGACATTAACTTTATAAAACAACACAAATGACATACGAAAAACCGAGAAAACGCATTTGTACTATTTTGATACTTTAGTAAAACGATCCATGATTCATTTTTGACGTTTATGAATCTAATGCACCTCAATCTGACGCACGGTGTGACCGGTATGGCTAAAAGTGTCTGATACCAGTTTCAAATTGACATTAAGTTTAGAAAACAACACAAATGACATATGGAATACCGAGAAAATGCATTCGAATTGTTTTTAAACTTTAGGAAAACGATCCATGAGTCATTTGTGAGGTGTAAGAATTGACCGCACCTCAATCCGACGTACGGTGTGACCGGTATGACTAAAAGTGTCTGATAACAGTTTCAAATTGACATTAATTTTAGAAAACAACACAAATGACACACGGAATACCAAGAAAATGCGTTCGGATTATTTTGATACTGTAGGACAACAATCCATGACTCATTTGTGAGGTGTAAGAATCGACCGCACCTCAATCCGATGCATGATGTGACCGGTAAATCTTTTCATTGGATAAAGAATCAGTATTTATTAAATGAGATAAATCATCCAAAAACATATTGATTTTACATTATTCCCTTTCATTGTTATCAGAATGAAAACATTTGAGTTTATCATTTCCATATTTTAGTTTCACATTTCCATATTAATGTATTCTTTCATATTAATGTTTTAATTTATTTCATTATTGTATTACTAACATACTATTTATTTTCTTATATAGGTGAATTATTTTCCTTGATTTCAGATGCTTTGTTCGGCAACAAATACCGTGGACAAAAATTTTTGAGAGAGGATCATGGATATCAAAAGATGAAACATTAATGATTATAACTGTTGTTGGATAATTGTAATTGTATCCTTGTAATTTTTTTTTGAAATGTATATAGTAGTGTGTTTTTTTGTATTCATGATGTTAAGTAAATGTATATAGGCTTGTATGTCAAAATATTGTGTGCAAGTGCTGTTTTGTACAGGTGCAGGTGCTGTTTTGTATAGGTGCAGGTGTTGGTTTGTGCAGGTGGTGGTTATGGAGGTGCTGCTGAAGGAGACTTTATCAGTGCTATCTTGAGCGATGATAAAGGACACCTTTATCAATGATATCTTGAGCGCTGATAATAGGGACCTTTATTAGCTCTCAAGATAGCGCTGATAAAGGATCCCCTTTAAAAGTGCTATAAAGGAACTGTAAATTCCGGTGAAGATAAGGGGGGGGGGGTCCCCTTTATCAGCACTAAAAAAAGCACTGATAAAGGGACCCCTCCTTTATCTTTGCCAGAATTTATAGTGCTTTTCTAGCGCTGTTAATGTTGGTTTTTAGCGCTGATAAAGGGACAATTTGTAGTAGTGATTTGAGCTCTGTGGTCTGATCTATTTGAGAAGTTTACCTTGATAAGCTTCTCAAGGATGAGAAGTCTTTAAGAGGGGGAGGATTGTAACACATTTTTTTTTGTTTCTTAAATGGAAGGATTATTTCACTACTTTCCCTCCTTGTTTTTTTGGAACATGTTTGGGTAATGTTCTAAGGTATTTGAGAAGCCGATTGAGGATTATGTGTTTTTTTGGTAAACTTTATGCCAAACATGGGTTAATTATTCCATGGCATATATGGCTACACCACAACGGGTAAGGCTATGCCGTAGAGGTTGGCGCTATGCCGTAGAGGTTTTGGTGGATGGATTTTATGCCACAACCATTTTTATGAAGGGAAGTTTGAGGAGGATATTCCATGGAGGATGGTGATATGCCACATATGATTTATCCACATCAGTTATGGATTTAATGATCCATTTTGGAATTTAAATTAGGGAATCCATTCGAATTTATGAATAGGTGTTAAAAAGGGTTTCCTCACATGAATTGGTCTTAAAAGATTCCCTACTTATACTAGTTTTTCTCCTCCTGATCAAATGATGGTTTGAGAGCTATGAAATGCTGTAGAAGTGACTCCACACTATTATTCTCAACCCACAGAGTAGCGGTTCCATTTGGTAGTACCCTACTTCATGATACCCTCCACATCACATCACTCAACTCTAAGCCATGGTGGTACTAATCCACACCACAAACACAAACCTTGCGCCATGGTGGTTTCTCCTAGAAAACTTCTACACTGTAGCTTCTACCATTTTCACCTTGGTGATACTCTTTATGGCAGTTTATATTCTATGGATGTGTCCCCTATTCCATGATGATAACATTTTTACTATGGTGGAAAAACCCCCACATCATGGTACTCTTCTTCTAGAATTACCCTCTGTTGTGGTGTATCATCATGTTTCATGGTTTGGTTTCCACCATGCCATAGCCTCCGGCTTGCACTATGGAGCCTCATAGATTTCAAAGAGTCTGAGGGTTTTCCAAGTGACAGACCTTGGGTAAGAATTGGTTATACCCTTATTCTTGTTTATATTATATTGATCTATAACCCAAAATACATTATATTGGAACCGATTCTAGGATCCCTTGGTGTGCAACTATGTTTCAGTTGGTGTGTGAACACGGTTTGGGTAATGACACCTTAGGTGAACCTCGACATAAACGTTGACACCTATGTAAGAAATTACTTACCTCTTGGTATATTGTTTACAAATATTTATATATTGTAATTTATGTGTTAGAATATTTGATACCTTGGTTTATTATGATCATATGTGGGTGTGCTTGTAGCCCATGAGACTTGATGAAATTTTTGATTACACGAGTAATACTAGAGCATCTTGTTTCCAAGTTTGATTGTGATCACTTTGTAATGACCCAAAGTTTTTCAATGGAAATTTACCTTCTTTTAATTATGTCATAAAATCACATGAAAACACAACATAATGAACTACTAAGTGCTAAGTGACCTTTAAACATAAGTTTGTCACTTCTATATTTTGAATTTTGAAAATTCGACATACACAGTTGTGTTCAAGATGATTTTTGGAGTCTATTAAAACAAAAATATTTTTTGGTGAATAGTAACCTAACCTTATGAATAGTAACATACCCTTATGAATAGTAATATGACCCTTATGAATAGTAAATCATCCAACATAAGAGTAACCTCACCCATGAATAATTAAATAAAATTTAGACATCTTAGAAAGTGACAATTTGACCTTAGTAAACGTTTTGGTATTTTGTAAGTCATAAATAATTAATTTTAATTAATTAATTAATTTAAAAGAAAAAAATATTTTCTTAAAATGTGTTCATTAATTATCAAATAAATTTCTTATAGTTTTTAGATAATTTTATAAGACCCTACATAATTTTTGAAAGCACTATAAAATCAGTTTTAGTTTTTAAAAACTGTTTTTTTAGTAAATTATGATTTTAATTAAATATTAAATTAATAATATTTAGAAAATTATTTTTAAAAAATGGAATTCATTTTTGGATTCTACATGTCAAAAAATGGTTGGGGTAAATTTTTGGGATTTTTCTGAAATACTTGAATTTTTGATGAATAGTGAAATACCGTAATTTACAAAAATAAGCTAAATAAGCTAATTATAGAGTCATGTGTGATGTTCTACTGATGTAAGCCCACTTTTTTCGGGATCACATTATAAAATTACTATTATTGGTCATGTAATACTCACTATTCCTTTTCTTGTGAATAAATAATAAACTAATGAATTTTATATTGAGGAAACCCCTCTCCCCTCCACTATAAATACCACCCTTCACACCCTCATTTCCTCACACCTCTCAAGCTCCAAGCCTTCTCTAAAATCTACCCAAACATCCTACCTATCCCCTCTCCCACGTTCAAGAGCTTCTGGTCTCATCGAAAGACCAAGCCTAGCTTCCTTAAGGAGGATCTCAAGAGGATGACTCAAGAGGTAATTTCTCTCCCTCTTCTCCTTTAATTTCCTTTCATGTTCAAGTTCATTTATTTATCTCTACCCACCTATATTCATCTAAATTGTATTATAACTCTATTATTATACATATAATTTAATTTTATGATGCTAATGGGATATTATATCATCCAACCCACTTTCCCTCTCCCTTTTATTTTATTAAAGAGAACGTTGTTCATGAGGTGTTAATTTTTCACCTTTAAGAACGACATGCTTTCTTCTTCCATTTCTACCTTTAGATATGGTCATGAAACCATTTTTATAGTTTAACCAAAACATTTTATATTTATTATATCTTATTTAAAGTTCTAGAACTAACTTATGACCATAGTTCTAGTGATAAAATAAAATAAGTTCATTATGATCGAAAAATCACTCAAATTAACCCAAACAATCATCTTTTAATTCTTATCTAATGATACATCCACATGGATCTAATATAAATCATTATAATATCATTAAAAATCATTTTATATCATTAATAACATGAAATATTAGTTCTAGATGTTTACCCATGTTCTACCCAAACTTTAATTTAAGAATACAAGTGAACCACTCAAGAAAACCATAAAAACAAACATTCACAAATAATGTTTTTAAACTCTATAACTCATACAAAGGAACATAAAATCACTTAATGAAACCATAATGAACCATATTAATGTACACAAGGTTTTTTTATTTCTAATTAATGAATATAATTTCATTATACAGGACATGAAATGTTGGATCTTGAATATACAGATTATACACAAGAGGGGGGTGAATTGCGTCTTTCAGATTTTTTGTTAACTCTTTGATTGAACAAGTTCTGTCCTCTATGCTTTATCAAATTTGATCATGAAGCAGAATAAGTAAAAGCAGGTACACATATATTTATAGTGGTTTGGGGAATAGAAGACCCCTAGTCCACTCCACCAACGCTCAACTCCACGAGCTTGGTGATTTTCACTATCTGGTCCTCGTTTCAACAGACCAGTTCACAACTGAGTATAGGCAGTTGACACCTTTACAATCCAAGGAAAAACAAAGCCTTATAGTTCAAAAATGAACCTACATAGCTTAGTACGAGAATATGGTCACTCAATAATAGAAAGAAAAGATTTTCGTATTTTGAAAATACTTTCCAGATGTTCTTCATAATTGCAACAACATGAAATTGACAACAGATGGATCGTCATCTCTAGAAATATTGATTTTCAATTCGAAGTAGTTCTGAGTCGATCCGGTTGCAGTATATATAGAGATATAATTCACAACTTCAGCAATAGTAGATATATAGTAGATATTTGATGTAGAACAAGTGAATCTTCTATCAAGTTCCTTCTTCTTCTTAAAATAAATAGAGCTTTAATGCTCCTCTTAAATCAGCAGAACGAAGTGCTTTTTGCAGTCTCTGTTTTCCACATTTTTGAATAATCATTTGATCACCACACAATTGTGCCTGGTGTTTCATAGAAAACATATATAATAAAGCAGAGCATATTCCCTGCACATTTAGATCCATAAAAGTCACCTTTTGATTCGCGATATTCAAAAATTTGAATTTACAGAGTAGTCGTAACATCCCTGAAGACTCGGCATAAAAAGTTCCTTTTAATTTGATCTTTAATCCATTGATAAAACGGATTTGAATCGATCAAAGTCATATTTTAAAATCGACTTTAAATCTGGCTTGAAATCCGCCTAACAATCAGCTTGCTGACCGTTGTATAAGAATATCATCTTTCAAAATTTCCGACGCCAAATGTAAGGTTGATTATGTGGCCTCCAAACATAGGGTTGATGACATAGTCTTCAAATGTAAGGTTCACAATGTATGGTTGAACATAAACATAGGGTTCATGTTACTTTCTTCAAATTTAAGTTTGATCATAAACACAGGGTTGATCATCCATACTTTTTCTTCAACTTTCAAACGTATGTTAAAAGATCCATACTTTTACTTGATCCATACTTTTCCAAGAACGTATGGTTGTTTACAAAAGTAAGGTTGATGAACCATAATTCTGAGAAACAAACGTAACGTTTAATATTTACGTATAGTTCTCCTTCCATAATTTTTTGATAACCCAAACGTAAGGTTCCTTCCTAACGTAAGGTTCTTCTTCCATACTTTGCCGATAACGTATGGTTGATTAACCATACTTTTCTCTTATCTCAAAAAGTATACACGCTTTTCATCCTTACAATACATTTATCCACGTAGGGTATGAACAGTGATTCCAGGACATGCTAAATTAGATTACGACTAAGTAGCGCATGAACAGTGTTTCCAGAACACGCTAAATACGAATACTTTAACAATAAATTCCCGTAATTTCAAGAGTAAAATAAAATGAGAAATTCCTGAAAAATACTAAATAAAATCATTAGAAAATAATTAAGGGTATTTGTGAGAATCAAAATTATCATAAAGAGACAGAGTATTATTTTCAATAATCTCCCCCTTTAAATAACATTATTATGTATTGTTGAAAACAATACTTTGCTCAAAAATCTCCCCCTTTTTGATGATCACAAAACCCATAAAATAATAAGAATAATTAAATGAAATTAACTTTCAAAATTAGTTACATAAAGTTATAGAATTTTGAGAGGATAAAACAATATTTAATTTTAACAAGATCATTTCAATAAATATGAATTTCTCCCCCTTCATGAAAATAAAATAATTTTTCTTTAAAAATAAAAGTTTCTAATTTTATCCAAATTTCTCCCTCTGAATAAAAAGTAAAAGAAAATTTATTTTTATAATAAATGACTATTAATAACTTTAAATAGTTTTCTTTATAAATACAAAACATTAAATATACAATAAATCATTTAAATATTTTAAAATAAAATGTTGTGTTTATCCAAATTTCTCCCCCTTTTTGTGATATAAAAAATAATGATAAATTATGGATTTGAACACATTTAATGTTGCACTGAACTGTAGTTAAATTCTATTATTAACTGTGTATCAATAATTAAATCTTGAGTACTGGCATTTCAAAATAAAGACAGTAAAACAAATAGAAATAATCAAATAGACAATGGAGAAAATTTTCATTCAAAAACAATAGTATTTACATGACAATGATATACACAGGAATCAAGGTTTGGGTGAGGTAGGCAATAGGTTCTATATTCTCTGGATTCCAATATTGATTTCTGTGAACTGTTCCCTGAGTCTCTTCATCATCCCATCTCCAAGTTTGATTAGGAGCTCTCTGTTCTCCTGAGTCATATGAATATCCTCGATTAAATTGACTTTGAAAAACTCATGCATCCTTTCCTCTTTTTCTATAAACACCGAAAGCTTCTCTGATAGCTGATTTAACAGTGTTATGATTGGTGGCTCATTAGATGTCAGTTAATCCACTAATTTTTTTTTATTGTCCAGCAACACTGATAATGGAGCACTGTTACATTGAAGATATTACAACCTGTCATTCATGTTGCTCATCGTGGTTGTGATAGCTTGAAATATTCTGATTAAATCAGGTGAAGTGCCTGATCCACTAGCAGCATTATTTGAAACTGATGCAGATTGGTTCTCCATAAACAATTTTAGATCTAATAAATCTATCTTCATAACCATTTCAGATTTAAACTTGTCAACTTCATTCAGCATATCCTCTTTAAACATGTCAACTTCTTACCTTGAGACTGTACTCTCCTTTAGTTTTTTAAATCTCAATTGTTCGAAATCTAAGGCATTTCTCAGAGTGACATTCTCAGATTCCAACTGAGACACCTTTTTTTACAGTTCTTCAACTTCTTTCTTTCTTGAATCAGAGGCACCCTGTGCTTGATTCGCATTCTCAGGCTCTGGATAATGCAGCATTACCAAAGGAAATGATTCAGCATCAGATTTTTCTCTCTCTTTTTTCTGAGTAGGTTGGTCCACAGATTTTTCCTTAGAGTCCGCAGACTCCTCCACAAAAAAATCCTCTTGAAGTACTTTTGTGTGAGCTTCAAAAGCATGCTCATCATGAACATCATCATCTTTGTCTTCCACTGGAATTTCAAGAACAATATTTTCAGGATTTTCTTGAGGTCTGTCCACTTCCTCACCAGGCTCTGCCTCCTTATCTTGTTCCTATTGAAGTGTAACTTCAACATCAACTAAAATCTGTTCCTGATTCTCCCTTTGAGCTGCTTCTTGAACTCCTTATCCCTCTATTGGTGTTGTCATTTCACTAACATCTTCATGGTATTATCAGTAGCAGATTTTCTTACAAAAGAATAAGAAAATAAAGCTTCTGTTGTTGCCAATGCAGGAGAAGTAATTTCCTCAGTAATAGGTCTAGGTATTCGAGATTTAAGTCCCTCCCGACTTCTTTCTTCCTCATCATCTTCCACTTCAAATCGGATCCTTCTTGCTACATTGCTGACTCTTGATTCAGCTTGTCCCTCCTTGGACTTAGCAGGTTGAGCCTGGGCACTCTCTGAGTCATCCTTAGCTCCTAATGGAATTTTTTTTCCTTTAATGGTGCTCTAGAAATAGCCAGTTTTTCTTAGAGTTCTAGCATTAAACATATTACTGTGATGACAGTGTACTCAGGAATCCACTAATCTTACCGTGTCCTTCTTAAGTAACAACTTGGAAATAAATCGACCGAAAGGGTAAAAGTTCATCCGGGCATCACTTTGACAATAGTAATTGAGGTACCTTACCATGTACCTTGGGAAGTTTAATTTGATATCGATTAACAGAAGATACATAATGTATATATTAGGGTACAAAATCTTTTCCATTTCTGGCATTCTGGGAGCTATTTCAGTCTGAACAAATTTAACCAGAATCTTCTGATCTGGTTCTAAATCTTTCACCATCATTTTCTTAATAGTATATGTTCCAAAAAAAAAGGACATAATGTCCTCGGATTTATGCACAACATCTCCTATGTTTTTCAAATCAAAATGAAAAACTCCCTCATGAGGGCAGTTGAGAATCTGACCAATTTCTATTGACGAGATTGAGAAATCCCTATCCTATATCTTAGCCATCATACTATCGTCAGTATCCCCCAGACTAAACTGTACAGATTTGAAGAAGTATCGAAGTTATAACTCATACAAAAATTCCATATTTTCACTGTTGAATGTCTGTTCAAGGTTATGAAATGACAACACTTGTTTCAACAATAGATTTGTCTGAAATAACCAGTCGAGATCGATTACCTTGACCTGTAAGATCTTTCTTCCTTCTAAGCATTGTCTCTTGGAATTTCTTGGCTTGGATTCACTATCTCCTTTAGTCCTTACCATCTCTGTGAGAATCTCTGAAGGTTTTAAGGTTAGGGTTTCAGAGGTTCAAAGATTAGGGTTCACGAGCAGAGGTGTGGTTTGTGGATTCGAAAAGGTTTCGATAGAAATGAAACAGTTTAGAAATCGAAAGGGTTTCTGAAAAACTTGATTCCCATGTTTTTAATAATCATTACATATATTTAAAAATAAATAAAATAGATTACGTGGATAAAATAAACTTATTCTGTTTAAAAAAAAATTATTTTAAGTAGAATTAAAATAAAGAACAAGCATTGTAAAATAAAATTTTATTTAAAATCAAATAAACCTAGCTTCTCCTTAATAAAATCAAACCTTGCAGTGGGAAGTGGTTTAGTAAAAATATCTGCTAATTGAATTTCTGTATTTATAAATTCTAAAAATATATCCTTTTTAATAACATGATCTCTTAAAAAGTGATGCCTTATATCAATGTGCTTAGTTCTAGAATAACTAATAGGATTTTTTTGAAATATTAATTGCACTTGTATTATCACATAAAATAGGTGTATTATTAAAATTCAATCCAAAGTCCATAAGAGTGATTTTCATCCACAACACTTGTGCACAACAACTTCCAGCAGAAACATATTATGCCTCGGCTATTGACAGGGCAACTGAATGTTGTTTCTTACTAAACCATGACACCAAAGACTTTCCTAAAAAGTGACATGTTCCTGATGTGATTTTTATATCTAATATACAACTTCCAAAGTCAGCATTTGAATATGAAATCAAATTAAAATCAGAAGTTTTAGGATAAAGTAGAGATTGAAAAATAGTTCCTTTTAAATATCTAAAAATTATTTTGATAGCAGTTAAATGATATTCTTTGGGATTTGATTGAAATCTAGAACAAAGACATACTGAATACATTATATCTGGCCTACTAGTAGTAAGATATAACAAACTACCAATCATACCTCTATATAACTTGTTCTCAACTAATTTCCCAGTTTCATCCAAATCAAGTTTTATATTAGTACACATAGGAGTTATAAATGACTTGCTGTTTTCAAGTCCAAATTTCTTAAGTAAATCGGTAATGTATTTTCTTTGATTCAAAACATTTCCAAAATATTTTTGAAAAATTTGAAGTCCTAAAAAGAAATTTAATTCTCCCATCATACTCATTTCAAATTCTTCTTGCATTAATTTTGAAAATTCACGACAAAGAGTTTTATTAGTTGATCCAAAAATTACATCATCAACATAAATTTGAACCAATAAAACATTATTTTTCACAGTTTTCTTAAAGAGTGTTGGATCTTACAATCCAACAGTAAAGTCATTTTTCAAAAGAAAAGAGCTTAATATTTCATACCAAGCTCTAGGTGCTTGTTTAAGGCCATAAAGAGCTTTAGTAAGTTTAAAAACAGAATCAGGTTTTTGAGAGTTTTCAAAACCAGGAGGTTTCTCAACATAAACTTCCTCCATTAAATAACCATTTAAAAAGGAAGATTTTACATCCATCTGAAATAATTTAAAATTCATATAAGATGCATAGGATAAAAGGATTCTAATGGCTTCTAACCTAGATACATGAGAAAAATTCTCATCATAATCTATTACTTCTTCTTGATTATATCCTTTATCTACTAATCTTGCTTTATTTCTAGTTATTGTGCCTTGATCATCCTGTTTATTTCTAAAGACCCATTTGGTTCCTATTACTGGATAATTCTTAGGTCTTTCCACTAATTACCAAACTTCATTTCTTTTAAACTGGTTTAATTCATCTTGCATTTCTATTACCCAGCTTTCATCATCTAAATATTCTTCTATAGTCTTGGGTTCTTATTGGGATAGGAAGGTAGAGAATTCCACTAGGTTTCCTAAG
Organism: Viscum album; assembly: GCA_963277665.1. Classification (NCBI taxonomy): domain Eukaryota; kingdom Viridiplantae; phylum Streptophyta; class Magnoliopsida; order Santalales; family Viscaceae; genus Viscum; species Viscum album. The sequence goes on from OY728141.1 coordinate 560,737,896, forward strand.
TTTTTTCTAGTCTGAATTCCTGTATCTAAGTCACCTATCACAATTTTTAAAGGGTGATTCTTTAGGGTTCTAGACTTTCTAGGAAATACACTTATAGGTTCTTCAGTATCATGTTCTTCGGAACTGAACTAAATTTCTTTTATATCATTTTCAAAATCATTCTTTAAGTTCTCAAGTCTCATGTTATCATTAGAGTCAGGTTTATCCATTTGATCTGTCCTTTTCTTAAAGGGATCAGATTCATCAAATTTCACATGAACTGATTCTTCAACAATCCTTGACTTTTTATTATAGACTCTATAAGCTTTGGAGGTAGAATAATATCCTAAGAAAATACCTTCATCAGATTTTGGATCAAACTTACCAAGATTATATTTGGTGTTCAATATATAGACCTTGCATCCAAAAACTTTAAAGTAATTTACTTTAGGTTTTCTGTTATTCCATAGTTCATAAGGTGTCTTTTTCAAAATAGGTCTAATTAAAACTCTATTAATTATATAGAAAGTTGTATTTACAGCTTCTTCCAAAAAATATATAGGTAGGATATATTCATTTAACATAGTTCTATCCATTTCTTGAATTGTTCTATTTATTCTTTCTACAATCCCATTTTGTTGAGGTGTTCTTGGTGCAGAGAAGGTATGTTTAATACCCATGTTTGAGCAAAAGGAATTAAATTCATGATTCTCAAATTCTTCACCATGATCACTTCTCAATAAGATTATATTAAAGCCTTTTTCATTTTGAACAGATTTGCAGAAACTTTCAAATAAAGTAAAAGTTTCTTTTTTAAATTTCAAAAAGAAAATCCAAGTAAATCTAGAATAATCATCAACTAATACATAAACATATAATTTACCAGCTAAGATTTCTAATCTTGAAGGTCCAAACAAATCCATATGGATAAGTTCTAGAGGTTTACTTGTCACAACTTTATTAACAGATTTGAATGATGATTTGTGTTTCTTACCAAGTAGGCATGCATCACATAATCTGTCACTTTCAAATTTGAGACTAGGTAAATTAGAAACTAGATGTTTCTTAGATAATTTATGTAAAACATATACATTTCAATGTCCAAGTCTCCTATTCTAGATCCAAGATTCACTTAATTTATCAGTCAAGCAGTTTACTTGTTGTTTACACAAGGAATTTAAATCCAAAGTATAGACATTATCAGTTCTTGGTGCCTTAAATTTAAACAGTTTATCTTTAGAAACAGTATAACAATTGTTAGTAAAATCAAAAATATATCCATCATCAGAAATTTGAGAGATACTTATCAGGTTGTGTTTTAATCCTTGTACATAAAGTACTTTGTTGATTGAGACTATTTTTGGATCTCCAACAGTTCCAATGCCAATGATTTTTCCTTTGGAATTGTCACTAAATGTGACAAGTCCTCCTTCCTTCTGAGTGAGTAATGAAAAATTTAATGAGTTTCCACTCATATGTCTTCAAAAGCCACTATCCATGTACCATATATCTTTTCTACTCTGGTGGCATGCTACCTGCGAAGACATTCAAACAAATTGCTTTGGTACCCATATTTTGTTGGGTCTAGGGGTGTTAGCTAGCAATGATCTGGGTATCCAGATTTTCTTTGTTTGTTTAAAATTAGCTGAATCATATAAGTCTTTTGAAACATTGTATTTCTTAATACCACAGATTTGAGGTTGTCTTAAGAAACAGTTTTTAGCTATATGTCCCTTTGTCCCACAAAAGTTACAATTAACCCTTTTAGAGCGAGGAACAAAATAATTTTTATATAGCTTAGGTTTTTTTCCTTTACTGCCAATTCTAAATCTCTCCTTTTTAATGATAGTTTTTCCAAGAATTTCATTTAATGAATTCCCCCCTTTTTTAAAAACCAATGCAGCCTGTTTGTAAGATTCTACTTCATCCTGTAGTGTTTTTATTCTTGATTCAAAATTAATATAGTTAGTGTTAATAGAATTGTATTTATCATTTAATTCCTTATGTTGTTTCAGCATTGCATCTCTTTCATCTGAAACAGCTTTATGTATGTTCTTTAGTGACTTATGTTTCTTAAATAGTGAGTCATATCTTTCTTCAATCATATTGTAGTAGGCTGAAAGTTTATCATTTGTGTAGCTTGATTCAGAACTTGATTCATTATTTGAGTCAGAGGAGTAATATGAGTGTACCTCATCAGTTTCTTCCATGAAACACAAGTTTTATTTTAGATTGACTTCTTCTTTCTCTAAGCTTGATTCAGGAGAGCTACTAGAGTCTTCAGATACACTCCAAGTGGCTTTCATAGCTTTCTTGTCTTTCTGCTCATAGTCATTTCTTTTGAAGAATTTCTTCTTCTTTGCATCTTTTAATTGTGGGAAATCTGGTCTGATATGCCCCATCTTCTTGCATTCATAGCATCATACTTCCTTATCATCTCTCTTAAAGGATTTTTTGAAGTCTCTTTTCTTTCTGTAGAATTTTCTAAATTTTCTAGCTAGCTGAGCTAGTTCTTTATCTGAGTTTGATGAGTCAGAGCTCTCTGATTTAGCTTTGACTTATCTGCTTTTCATCTTTCTGCTTCTGCTCTGTGATGATGATTTCAGGGAAATATCTTCTCTTTTGATAAGCACTTTATGTTCATTAGCTTCATCTTCCATCTCAGCTTCATACATCATTAATGTTCCAATCAGTTCTCTCATGGTTAAATCTTTGACAGGTGTTGACTGTCTGATTTCTACAGAGATTCCATTCCATTTTTTAGGCAATACTCGCAATACTTTTAAAGCTTGATCCGCTTGCTTAATGGGATCTCCCAAGGAAGTTATGTTATTGACAATCTCTGTCAATATTCCATTCATTTGAGTAATACTCTCACCTTTAACCATTCTGAATGTATCAAATTTAATCTTAGAAGTTGCATATCTCATTTTCTTAATATTCTTAGTTCCTTCATAAGCAATAGTAATAGTTTTCCACATTTCATATGCTGTTGGGCATTGAGATACTCTGTTAAACTCATCAGGTCCTAGACCACATATAATTGCATTCATTGACTTTGAATTCATATCATATTCTGTTTCAGTAGCTGCACTCCATATTTCAGGTTTTTCTGGTATTTCATATGGAGTTAGAATCTTAGAATAGACTCTGTATCCAAGATTTTTCAGATAGATAATCATTCTAGACTTCCATAATCCATAATTTTCTCCATTGAAGTACGGTGCTCTGACCATAGACATTCCCTCTCTTGTATCAGTCATGATTCTCTGTTGTATAATATTTAAATGCTTCTAGTTTGATAAGGCTCTATCAGAAGCTCCTCCTCTGATAACAATTTTTGGATCTTGAATATACAGATTATACACAAGAGGGGGGGGGGGTGAATTGTGTCTTTCATATTTTTCTTTAACTCTTCAATTGAATGAGTTCTGTTCTCTATGCTTTATCAGATTTGATCATGCAGCAGAATAAGTAAAAGCAGGTACACATAGATGTATAGTGGTTCGGGGAACAGAATTCCCCTAGTCCACTCCACCAACACTCAAATCCACAATCTTGGTGATTTTCACTATCTGTTCCTCGTTTCAACAGACCGGTTCACAGCTGAGTACAGGCAGTTGACACCTTTACAATCCAAGGCAAAACAAAGCCTTCTGGTTCAAACACGAACCTACATAGCTTAGTACGAGAAGCTGGTCACTCAAGAATAGAAAGAAAATATTTTCGTATTTTGAAAATACTTTCCAAATGTTCTTCACAATTGCAACAACATGCAATTGATAACAGATGGATCGTCGTCTCTAGAAATATTGATTGTCAAGTTGAAGTCGTTCTGAGTCGATCCAGTTGCACTAGATATAGAGATATAATTCACAACTTCAGAAATAGTATATCCACAATATATATTTGATGTAGAACAAGTGAATATTCTATCGAATTCCTTATTCTTCTTAAAATAAATAGATCTTTGATGATCCTCTTAAATCAGCATAACAAAGTGCTTTTTGCAGTCTCTATTTTCCACATTTTTGAATAATCGATTGATCACCACACACTTGTGCCTGAGGTTTCAGAGAAAACACATATAATAAAGTAGAGCATATTCCATGCACATTTAGATCCATAAAAGTCACCTTTTGATTTGCGATATTCAAAAATTTGAATTTACAGAGTAGTCGTAACTTCCCTGAAGACTCGGCATAAAAAGATCCTTTTAATTCGATATTTAATCCATTGATAAAACAACTTTGAATCGGTCAAAGTCGTATTTTAAAATCGACTTTAAATCCGGCTTGAAATCCGCCTAACAATCAGCTTTCTGACCGTTGCAGAAAATTATCATCTTTCAAACTTTCCGATGCCAAACGTAAGGTTGATGATGTGACCTCCAAACATAGGGTTGATGACATAGTCTTCAAATGTAAGGTTCACAATGTAAGGTTGAACATAAACGTAGGGTTCATGTTAATTTCTTCAAACGTAAGGTTGATCATAAACTTAGGGTTGATTATCCATACCTTTTATTCAACTTTCAAATGTACGGTAAAAGATCCATACTTTTACTTGATCCATACTTTTCCAAGAACGTATGGTTGTTTACAAAAGTAAGGTTGATGAACCATACTTTTGAGAAACAAACGTAACATTTAATATTTACGTACAATTCTCCTTCTATAATTTTCTGATAACCCAGACATAAGGTTCCTTTCTAACATAAGGTTCTTCTTCCATACTTTGCTGATAACGTATGGTTGATTAACCATACTTTTCTCTTATCTTAAAAAGTATACACGCTTTTCATCCGTACGCTACGTTTATCCACGTAGGGTATGAACAGTGATTCCAGGACATGCTAAAGCATATTCTGACTAAGTAGCGCATGGACAGTGTTTCCAAAACACGCTAAATACAAATACTTTAACAATAAATTCCCGTAATTTCAAGAGTAAAATAAAATGAGAAATTTCTGCAAAATACTAAATAAAATCATTAGAAAATAATTAAGGGTATTTGTGATAAGCTAAATTATCATAAAGAGACAGAGTATTATTTTCAATAATCTCCCCCTTTAAATAACATTATTTTGTATTTTTGAAAACAATACTTTGCTCAACATTAAAGAGAAGGAAGCATTCAGATACAAGGTAAGAGAAAATCTCGAACCCAATTTTCTTCCTTCGAGTTCTCCCTCTTCCACTTCATTTTTGATATGGTTACTCCTTAAAGATCATTTTTAATCACTGTATTTACTTTTTTGGGATATACATGTTTTTTACTGGTTTTTATGCCAAAATTTTTTTTTCCAAAAGAACTCCTCTTTTAAGAACACCCCTTTTACTTCTCACTCAAAGTGGATGGTTCTTGTAACATGTATGTTATTCCCTCTTTCTTCTGGGAACACAAAGTTCATGAATGTGTTATTATGAGATGAAACCCATTACATTACATGGGTTAGTTATGTACATTTTTGTTATGTGTTCTATGTGGAAAGCATGATGATGATAATGTTATGATGTGACGGGTACACCCAGAATTATATAGTGCAATATGAATGTTTCAATGTGACGGGTACGCCCGAAATTATACAGTGCTCCAATGAATTGGGTAAAGTGATTAATCTCATGATTAAATGTGAAATGATGTGTGAACAAGATGCTATCTTGGTTCAAAATTATGTGTGGTAGTTAACCACTAAGACATGATGTTTCATTTTTATGCATTGCCACATTTCAAGTCTTATATTTATGATTTCTCTCATGTTCATGATCTTTTTCCCATGTTATGATTATGCTCACCCCATGCTATATTTTTATTATATATCCTCTTACTGGGCTTCTAGATCACCCATTTTGATGTATATCCTCAGGTGTCTACATGTATTAAGGAGAGGACAAGTGCCAATAAGAAGCTAGAGAAGAAGAAATTAAATAAATGTTTATGCTTGATGTTGTAATTGTTATATATGGTCCTAGTTTTCCCAAGACACTAAACCTTTGGATCCTCTATGTGTAATACTATTATGTTGTTTATCTTTAAAATGATGTAATAGTAATGTAATAAAAGGCAGGGTCGCTATACACTTGATGTCATGTTTTCTATTTTATACTCATGATGACTTGTTTTATCTACCTTGTATGCTAAACCCTATATGTGTATTACCATTAATTTGTAGTTATTGTTGGTACTTGATATTTGTGGACCATTTTGACATGTTTATCCCTTGTAGGGGGAGTATACTTGACTTGTGATGATGGAGGTGATGGAACTGATCATAGGGTGTAGGTATGAGGTATACATGGAGAACATGTTGAGGATACACTCAAGGAAGCCTAGATTTTTTCAATTATCATTCCCTTGAGGTATTATAGTGGATGTGAGTACACATATATTCTTGACAAGAGGATGTAGAGATTTATGACCCACTTGATTTCTAGAGAACATTGATTAACATGTTTACATGAATCCATGAGGATGCTGTACTGGGGTTAGTTTCATTACTATCAACATCTTTCATTATCATTCTGGTATGAAGCTAAAGTAGGTACAACCAAGGATTTGTGGTAGCTTGGTAAGCGCAAGACCACTCAATTTTGTTTTGTATGAAGTTATGATTATTAGTAATTTGTTATTATTAGGGAATAAACCTATTATACTTAAGAACAATAGGTTAAGGAGGCATTGGTGGAGTTCTACAGAGTCCTTTACTCACACCCTACTTAGTAATTTCGGTGTTCTTGTAGATTTATTGAGAGATCTGGAAAGGGGAAGGACCCTATGGTAGACAGATGAGTAGAGGAGCATAGAATAGGTAGAAAATCAGGATAGATTCTAAAGGACCCTAACATTGTTTATTTTTTTATCTTCTACTTATATGCTGGACATGATTACCACTTTGGGAGATATTTTTATCATAGCACATGTATTCCATCCTTTTAGTTTCCCCATGATTACTCTGATTATTTATTTAGTGTTTATTTTATTGTTTGTGATTGATTATTTATCATATGACTTGATACATAGGGTATAATATCCCTATTGACTTACTCACACCCTCACTAATAGTTTTTAAACCTCTTGCATATGGGGAGGTGTACATGAGATCATGTGGCCCTACGGTTTTGTCTCAATGGTTCAAGTTGGGGTGATATATGAAAAATTTCAAAGGTAATTTATGTTTGTATTTTCCTTTACTATTTTTTTTTATTTTTTTAGAAATAAGACATAATCTTTTAAATCACCTACTCTTGTTCTTCATCATACTAAAAATTAGTGGATGCTTATTATTCATTCTAATCGAGTTTAAGTTTATTCATTTCCTTGAAAAAATATATTTTTGTTTTATATTATTTTTAAAATGAGTTCCTTTCTCATTTTATAATAAATGAGTATAATATGAAGTTCACTAAAAGTAAGTTTGTTCAAATCTATATCTTACCCTAATGATACTTTGATATAATTTTTTAGGGATAATCCTTAATAGTTTCATAACAATAATGATTCTAATAATCTTTCCCCAAAGAATCTAATGTTTCTTACAATCTATTTGACTCTTGTAAATAATTCACCAATAGATTAATCATTATACATCCTTATATCATTAATATTTCCTCTTCAAATTTAAAAATTTTCTTACTTAAAAATAATATATTATTTTTTTGGGGATTTTTTGGATTACAACACAATGTACCCATGCCGGGATTGGATCCCATGATCTCCACCCCAAACCCCAACCACCCCTACCACCCCAGCCACTTATGGGGGGATAATTTTTCTTTCTTAACTTCACTATTTCCTTTATAAATATTTTGACCTTTATCATGACTTTCTTTTATATCTTAAATCCCATTAACTTTTTGAATTATTTTTTAGATTAAGAAATTAAAATAAAATCTATACACTTCCCATAATTCTAACTTTTCTTATTTTTAGTTTGTGTCATGATAGATCCTTTTCCATGAGGTGTAATCACAAACTATGAAACATCAAAAACTTCCAAGGAAAAAGATATAATATAGTGAGTCATATTATTCTTCCACACATGATAATTATTTTCATCAAATGTGATAATTCATATACTATTAATTGAATTTATATTATCCATGATTCTTTAAGAAAAATTAGAAGTCAGATATGAAGAGTTTTTCAAAGATTTTTTTGATATGGTGAATATTGATCCAATCAGATGTAGGTCATGGATGCTATGATGCTAATTTAAGTGTCTAGAAATTCATGGAAGTAACAATGTGTGTGTGTGGGGGGAGGGTTCCAAATTTCCAATTTTAATTATAGATTATATTTCACATTTTAAATTAAATAAATATTCTTTTAAAAATGTTTCAATCACTCACACATTATTAAATGAATAAAAAAATCATAAAAAGAGAAAAATATTTTTATAAGGTTCATCTACTAGTGTATAAGACTATATCTTTTTCATACATGTTATCATTTATGGAACATATCATATTACTCATATCATAAAGTGAATTAAAACATTCATATGAAGGTTTAACTCCTTAATTCACCAAAATATGGTATCTCACTAATAATCACAAGATCCCTCCAATTTTTAAAAATAATAATGAAAAGATCTTCAATAAGCAGTTAGACTTCCTTTCATTAAAGTTTGAACTTCTTCAATTTTGTATTAAGAATTCCAATAGTGATAGTATTTTCATCAATGAATACTCAAAAACATATTATTCCATGAGTATTGCAGTATATATGATAAATATATTATTTTATTTATATTTTATTCTATATTTATAAGAAATTCCATAAATTCCATAGTTTAATTACACTTTTATTTCTGTGAATTAATCATTATCTCTATTAATTTAAATAAAAACTATAACTATTTAAATCTCTAATAATATATTTAAATATATCTCCATAAATTTTGATATTCAAATCCCATCATATCCTTAAAAATATCCTAAGATAATAACCTTATTTTAATTCAAAATTTGAATCAAATATTAATTAGATAATTATTCAATAGATATTTATAAAATATTAAAAAATAACACAAAAAATAGTTTTTCTCACCATTTTAATATTGAACATTAATAATTTCATGCTCATCGATCAATTTCACATAAACTCTAAAAAAAATCAGTCATACATAGCTTCATTTATACAAAACTCAATATCACACAACTTTAAAAAATTCAAAAGAAATATTATAAAAACTCAAATTTACTATTATGAAACTATTGAAATGTTCAATTTAATATTATGTAAACCATTATAATTAAAAATAAATGTCACAAAATTATCCTAGAAAATATTACACAACCTTTTCAGTTTTCTATTCAATTGTTTGAGTGAACTGCAACATCTATGTGCTCAATAAGTGAATGAGTAAATAAAATACTATTATATGTATTAAAAAATTTAGTTTAAACCTAAAAATAAAAATGAAAAATAACTTTAGAGTAGTTTCTTTTTATATATGTAATAATTTCAACATGATAATTTCTCCCCAATTGTCTAAAAGATTTTTTTTCAAAATAGGTTAATTTTACAAAAGGTATTGAGTTAGTTAGTATATGGTTTTAGTTATTAATTAATTACTCCATGATTTATATCATGAAATTATATATGGATTAGAAAATTTTGGGAGGGAAAAAGTATATCTTTTTTTAATAATCTCTATGATCTAGTTCAGAATATCCCATCCATGGGTAAATCATCAAAACTCAAAGAAATATGATGCATGAGTCATAAAAATAAATTTTATCAATTATAAAAACTAAATTTTGGTATATTTTAAAGATTCAATTGGTTTTAACAGTAAGTGGGGAAATTTATTTTTTAAGTGGTGTATTAACATTTTTTATTAGAATCATTTCTAGTATGTTTTGATGATTTAAATTAGCAATATTTTTTTTTTCAATAATTTGAAAGTAAATAAATGATATCAATTCAAAATATAATTTTAAAGACATGGATGATTTAATAATAAATTAATGAGCTAGTAACCTCTCATTAATTCCTTTAATTTTCCATGAAATCTTTCTTTATAAATCCTCTATATTAATTCATTGAATTGAATCTCTTTATCTCTCCCACATAAAACCTTGTTAAAACAATGATTTTATTTCTCCATACAAATATCAATGTCATGAAAAATATTCCATATTACTCTAATTCAACAATATTTGAACTCATTTATCAATATACCAATTATGTCAAAATCCCTGAAAACATGTTAAGGATAATATCCCCAAATTAATTCATTCAAATTAATCCCATCATATTAATATCCATGGCGGACCACCAACATAATTACATGAAACCAAAATTCTAAAATCCAATAATTCATTAAATATTTACATTAGGAACATCATAATAAAATCTAAGTCAAACATATACAAATTATTTTAATCCTCACAATTGATTAAGGAATATCCTATATCAATAATTTCAATTTCAAAACCCATGATTAATTCCTTGGATTAATTATAAAAAACTCATAGTTAATTTCATGTTAATAACTTCCTCATTAAATGCTCAAGATATTCCATTAATTAAATCTATAAATTTCCCATCAAGGATGCATCACTCAAAAATGACACCTCATGATTTAAATAATGATATTTAATTCATAATTCGATACCAAAATCTCTATATTAATTATCATGAATTAATTATTTAACCCACATAATTATTTATCACTATATAATCACGAGATAACAAAATATAACCCATAATAAAATAATAAAAATTCAATCACACTTCATGTCACCAACACTTCAATTAATGAACTGAAGTCATAACCCATTTTATTAAATAATAAAAAAAACATGGGTGCTATAAATATCCTCCATTGAAATAAATTTTATGAGAAAAACCATTATTTTTTATCAATTTATAGTGAATAATTTTCTAAACAAGCTTTTATAATTTCTATCTCTCAATTTTAGTGGTTTTTCATTTTATAAATTATGCATGGTTCAATCAATTTATTTTTAATTATTTGAAATTGTTATTTTTTAATTGAAATATTCACTTAAGTTAAACCATGGAATGATGGTATAAAACACAACATGGTTTGAGTTGATATAAACTATGATATAGTGAAGGTTACTACACCATGGTTTTATGCATGGAATTTTATTCATTATATGATAATGTATACAAATTGATTGTTTCTTTGCTATAAGATATCATGTTTGGTTAGATAATCATGTAATGATAATTTGATAAGTTTGAATATACAATTAAAACGTTTAAATATTAAACAATAGAATACAATGATTATATGAGAGTTATAAAGTGTTTTAACTTATGAATGGTTTATAAAATATTTCATTCAATGGAAAATTTTTGGGAGAAACACTTTGAATCCAATTTGTGTACTTGGATGAGTATATAATTAGGTTCATGGTTTGTGAATTGTGTGTGTGAGACTGTGATTTGATTAATGATACTCTTCAAGTCTATACTTTTCTCTCTCTCCACCTCTCTCTATAACTCTCTCTAATCAAATTTCTAACAGACGTTGGGGAAAGAGGGATCATTCCTATGTGTTGTGAGATTCATACAACACATAAATACCCTAGGATGAAGGAGTCTATTGGGTGATTCAAATAGATCTATATCAATGTCATATAGAAGATTTTGGATAAATTAGTTCATTAGAGAAGAGGTATATTTTCATTTATTTTTATTTAATTAAAATGAATGGATGAATTTTATGAAAAATAGGATTTTGGTTTATTATTTTATACTATGTTTGGATAAGTTTTGTGAAGTTCCTAAGATAGGATCGAGACCACTGGGGGGGGGGGGGGTGGGGTGGGGGTGAATTAGTGGTACCTTTTTCTTATTATAAGAAAGTTTCTTAAGTACTTTAGAAACCTTTCTTAGCCTCTAAAAATTGTTATAGTTATGATAAACTCAATTATAAACATAAACCTCAAATTTTTCATGAAAAAATATAAATATAGAGCATCACATGATGTTTACAAGGTTTGGTACAAAGACATACTCCTTTCCATGTTGGATAGTCCCACCAACATGGATTCATTTACCAGATTATTTATAGAATACAAAATAATAAGAATAAAAAAGTTATAAAACCCATTTTTCAATTTTTCTATTATAGTTAGTTATACCCCCAATTATCCTTTTCATATCCACTTTCCCATAGTTGGTTATACACCCCAACAAACAAGCCTTTTTAGTAACTAGTAAGAACCCTTAACTATAAGCTTCTTCCTCCTTTTTTTCTAATATACTTCATAAAGTTATTCAATTCCTCCACAAACAAGATGAATAAAAATTTACCTTTTTAAAATATTTAATAACCTCAAAAATTATTTTAATAACTTGTTACTCTTGAAACTTCTTCCAAAATATCTATATGAAAAACTTACACAACAAAATTTATTCCAATCCACCTCCATCTAGTAACCTGTATCCTATAGTCTCTATTTTATCTTCTCCATCTGATTATTCTTCTTTTATTACTACTTAAACTGAGTAAAGAACTTAATCAGAAACTGAAAATTGCTTCATCTGATGGAACTCCTTCTGATAGACCTTGCTTTGATGGGATTCGCTCTAATGGATCTCGCTTTGATGGAACTTGCTTTGATGGAACTTTCTCTGATAGAAATATGATCTGATTGGATCTCACTATGATGGATTTTCATCAACTTCAACCTAAAATAAAACTCGGGTTGGGATCTCAATATCTATCACAAAATTTTCATAGATTCATCTTTCTAAACACGTGAACATTTTCAAGTACGAATGTACTATTCTCTTTATTTATGGGCATCCCAGAATGGAAAAGGAAGGAAATCTAATTCTTCTTCCCGCTCAAAGAAATTTATAAATCTATGGATTTAATTTTCATTTGAGATCCATGTATGAATATTTCAACTCTTCTCAATATTTAGGGATCCTTATCAAATCTTCTTGAATCTTATCAAAACATCGAACTTCTTTGAATTTACAAACAATTCTTCAGTCCGATAAATTGTGTTTGATCATTCTTTATTTGTGACTATGATTTTTATAAATACCTCAGATTCAGTAGATGGAATTTCTTATAGAAAATTCATTCAATTTACTTTCTTATGAAAAGATCATCTAATAGATCACAACTTTAACACTTTGAACTCTGCAAAATTTTCTCTTAACTTAATTGAAATATACTGATCCATCACTTTGATCTTGAACCAATGAATAATAAAAACAATAAAATGAATGATTTATCTAATGCTTCAAGTCAATTTAATTGACTGTGTTTTTGAAACTTCATTATACTTATGTTACCTTCAAACATTTCTCACATTTTTAATTACTTCCTCATTACGATGGAACCCTTCATACATTTTCTCAAACCGATTGAATGATTCAACTACCAATATGAACTCACCATCTACCTATGCTTAGGTAAATAAATAGGTGTCATCAATACTAGTCTATATGATGTTATGCACCCAATGTTTTATCAGTGTTAAACACCATCTAATGAATCAGTTACTACTTCCTGTCTGATAAATCAACATCTATCTCATACCGATGGATCAATCTCTATTTCCCATATTATGTATCAATGTAAGGAAATCATTTTATTCATCAATAACAAAAACTTAAAAAATACGATCTAACTTATATATAACTCTTTATCTGATTCCATAATGATACCAAAAAATTGTAAAATGAATCAGTGTTAGAATCCCCTTTGATGGATCAATGGCATACTGTGTCTGATGAACTAATGTCGGTAGTGGATTATTTATTTTAGATTCTATGAAACTGATGATTGAAATAATGGACCATTTATTATGATGAATAAAACCATATGATGGATTGGTTGATCAATTTTTTTTCAAAACCTCTAACTTTTTCAAGATCAAACTTCTAACCTTTATACATTCTCACACAAATGATTCTCACACCAATGTTTCTTACATTGATTATTCTCACACCGATGATTCTTACATCGATGATTATACCACTGATGAAATGCTATTAGAACCTATTATACAAAATCCTACATGTATCATTACTTCTTCATGATTTGTTAAACGTTGAACGATTATCAAAGCATAATTATATTTAATTTGGAAAGTTATTTCTTAGAATTTCCCACAAACAAAATTATCAGAATGAATTCTGACTCAAAAAATTCTGAGATCAATTCATAGTAGTTTCTACCTTTCTATCTAATTCCTATTATAATAGAATAGATCCTATAACTCATGATGATATAATGAAAGAAGTTATTTAATCAGTTTAATCTTTTTCAACAACATATACCACATATTAATCCATTCAAAACAAATACAACCAAAACATAACTTGGGCTTAACAATATCCCCCTTTGTGTTTGTTGTTAATACCCATTTAAAAACAACTTACTCTTGATCCCCCTACTTTTCTTCTCCACATGTCTTCTACCCCTATCATATATTCTCCCCCTTATTAATAATAAAATTCAAAGGGGAATCTCATGAATAATTTTTTATTTCAAAATCATGAAATTCTTTTTCAGGAGAACATTTGTATCACATTAGTTTCTTAACAAAGAAAATTTAACTAAAAAAACTCTAAGTCTACATGGGAGAACCCATTTGTAGAAAAAAAGAGTGAATAATAAAGGATATCAATGTTTTCCATAACACAACTTTCATATAATACCATTTCACATAGCTTTTCATCATTATCATATCTTTGGAAATTCAATAAAATTTGTTTAAGATAAAAAAACCTGCACCCATCTCAACAAAAATATCATAAAGTTCAAGTGTAAAAACACAAATTTCCGAAAAACTCATTTTTTTAACCTCATAAATTTATTTTGAAATAAGAGTAAGGAAATCATTCATCATCTTTCTAACTTAAAATCCTTAAATTCCCTACAAGTTAGTACAAATATATAAATATTTTAGGAATAAATAGGAATCTCAATAGTTTTTAAAAAAAACATTCAGACTCGGAATCTTCTCTCATTCTTGATTTCTTCTTCTTATTCTTGGATTTTTCATTGGATGTGTTTTCTTACTTTTTTTCATCCTTATTAGATTTTTAACAAGTTTATTGTCATTTTTAGAATCTTAAGATGAAGTTTTCAACTTCTCTTAAACTCTAGAAACATTTTTTATAAGGAGTTTGTGACAACTTCTTCACGTTTTCCTCCTAGGATAGAAATATAGTCAAACAATTATTATAACATGACCTTATTTCTCATATCTCTTACACTTTTTCTGAATCTTAAAACCACAATATGTTGATTTATTTTTATCAACTTTGTTCTCATCTTCAGAAACCTTTTTATTTCCCCTTTCTTCAGCTATTTTTTTGCTTCTTCTAACTTTCTATCCATGTCAACTTATTATGGACAGATAACTAAAAACTCTTTCTTTTTGGACTCAAAATGTTTACTTTTATCAACTTACTTAAAGTACTTAACTTTATTCATATTTTAATTTCTATTTGATGAGATTCCAACATTCTTCACCTCATAGGTTTCCTTTTTTAGTACCAACTTTTTATTAGAAAAGTTTAGTCTTCTTTGGTCACCATGCCCCCCTTGAATCATACCCATTTATTGGTAAAGACATGTTGTACCAAAAAGAAAAAGCTCTGTGTCTAAAACTTACACAACACCAATAATGAAATATTAATCTTGATCTTTCGGACTAATTAGTAAAACTATTCATAACTTTTTTGTTTTTGTTTCATCACAAATCATGGACCACTTTGATTGAGGATCTTTTTTGATGAATTCCTCTCTTTTTTAGTGAAAGATGTATTTTCATAAATCTGATTTTGCAAACCCTTATTTTCAAAATATTTAGAAGTTTTAAATTTAACATCAGTTACCTTGATGAATTTTTCTATCATCTTTCTTATTTCACCTTTTTGTTTTAAGAAGCATTGAATGTGTTTTTAAAAAATCATTTTCTTTATCACCCAACCTATTTTCAGAACATATATCATCTTTTCAGATTTATATATATTAAACTTGTTATGCTTACTCTATTCAATAAGTGTATATTCTACCATGTTGATATTTTCATTTCCATTTATTTTTTATTAGCAAACTTTTAGTTTTCTTTCAATATAAAAAATCCTAATTTTATAAGATCTAATCAAATTTAAATTTTTATTCACTTTATTCATCAAATCACCATTTTTAGAAGTTATGTCTTTAACATATTTCTGTAACTTTATTCAATCTTTCTTGAGTTGAGTATTCTGTTCAAGTGATTTCTCTAAATTATCTTTGAGAATCTATTCCATTTTGGTTATTTCTTCACAATTATCATCACTGCCTAACGAAAAATTTCTATTTATAACTTTAGAAATGAAGTTAACTTGATGACCAAATTCATCACTGAATGAGGGATCATCATTCTTTCTTCTACTCAGATATATTTTATTCTTATTTTCATAAGGAAATATTTCCTTATGTTTCTTACACTTTTGTTTTTGAGACTTATTATCATCTTCTGTGGACTCATACTCTTCTATTTTATTCCTTGTATTTTTTTACAATATTTCCTTTCCCTTAACAATTCCAAAATTTGATATTTTTTACTTTTTTATTTACCCTTATTGTATTTCTTAGAAAGGAGGGCAATAATTATGTTGAAATATTCAGCTTCTTCTTATGCCTTTGAATCACTTCATTCTTATTCAACTTCTTTATCTTTGTTTTTCACTTTTAAAAAAGATTTTAAGTCCATTTCATTCTCAACACTTTTCTTGAAAGCATGGTATTTTCTAAATTCATATGCCATAAGAATATTCTAAAGTTCATCCAAATATAAATCTTCATGATTTTCTAAAGATAAACACAACTGAAAAAGGGCTATTTCCACGGTTCAAAACTGTGACAATAGTCCCCAAAACCGTGGACAAAGGCTATGACCATGGTTTTGGCCAACTGTGGCCGCTATCGCCATGGAAGTAGGTCCCAACCTATTGCCATGGTTTTGAAAACCATGGCAATAGTCCTCCAAATTTGAAACCGTGGCGCTTGAACTATATCCACGATTTAAACCGTGGCAACAGCCTCGTAAAACCGTCGCAATAGCCAAAATTATAAATGTCCCCCGTGGGTTTTGATCCCTGCACCTCTACTATGCAGTCCAACGCACTTACCACTACACCGCACCACAATTTGGGTATATATATATATATATATTATGATATATATATTAATAAAAACCATGGGAATAGACTAAAAAACATGGCGATAGGGCTTCCCACCAAATTTTTGGCGGGAATTTTCCCCCCACGGAAGCGCGGGAACCCTATAGCCACGGTTTTGGAGAACCGTGGCCATAGGGTAATGAAAAAATTGTCCTATGGTCACGGTTCGGAAAATCATGGCTATAGGCTGTGGAAAATAGGCCTATATCCACAGTTTTAAAACTATGGCTATAGGCCACAGAATCATGGCTATAGCCACCTATAGCCACGATTTTAAAATCGTGGCTATAGATCCGTGGCAGTAGCTCCATTTTCTAGTTATGAAATTTTTTTCATCAAATTGATCTAGAATGTTTCTTATTAGTTTCTTAACAATTGTAGAATCTTTCAACTTATTACAAAAACTTATGATGTTACTCACAATCTCATTCACTCTTTTAAAGTAACCATCAATACTTTCATCATCATCAATTTTTATATCCTCAAATCTACTTCACCAGATTTGTAAGTTGGATATTTTAACTTTATAATTTTATTGAAAACTACTTCTCAACTTATCCCACAACAGATTATCTATTGGAAACCCCATAATATTTATATAAAAATTATCAGTAAGAGCCATCAACATGAAATTATGAGCTTTTCCATCAGCTTCTAAACTTATCTTATCAATTTTTTTCATATAAACTTCATTAATGTGAGGAAGTCCTACTATTTCTTATTATATAACTTCAAGGACAAGAAATAAAATATAGGGTAAAATCCTTTTATTCCAACTATGAAAATTATTTTCATCAAAAATAGGAACACCCCTATTGTTCACTAAATTAAAATTATCTATTCTCAGATATGGATCTTTCTGATGAAAATTTCTCTGATACCAATAGAAGTTCCCAATATAGGATCGAGACCACTGAGAGGGTGGGGGGAATCAGTGGTAACCTTTTATTATTATAATAAAGTTTATTAAGTACTTTAGAAACCTTTATTAACCTCTAAACTTGTTAGAGTTATGATCCACTTAATTTTAAATCTCAACCTCACCTTTTATATGAAAAAATATAAAGATGGAGCAAAACACGATGTTTACAAGGTTCGGTACAAAGAACTACTCCTTTCCATGTTGGATAGTCCCACAAAAATGGATTTCTTTACTATCTTCTTTCTAGAATACAAAGTCATAAGAAGAAAATTCTCTACAACCCAGTAGTAAACTTTTATGCTATAGTTTGTTACACCTCCTATTATCCTTTTCATATCCACTTTCCTACAACTGGTTATAAACCCTAGAAAACAAGCCTATTAAGTAACTCGTAAGATTATTTAGCTACAATATTCCTCCTCATTTTTTTTCTAATCCACTTCATAAAGTTCTTCACTTCCTCCACAAGTAAGATGAATCAAACTTTACCTATGTACAATCTTCAAGAAATTGAAAAATTATTTGAATAAATTATTAGCCTTGAAACTTATTCTAAAATATATATCTAGAAAACTTACTCAACAAAATTCATTATGACTAGCCTCCATCTAGTAACCTCTTCCTGATGGTATCCATATGGTCTTATCCATCTAATTATGCTCCTGATCTTCTTACTTCAACTAAGCAAATAAATCATTCAACAACTCACAATTCCTTCATCTAATGAAAATATGTCCAATGTACCTTGTTCCAATGATATTCACTATGAATAATTTCACTCTAGTGAAACTTTATCTGATGGAACTTTTCCCAATGGGGATACAATACGATTGGATCTCACTCTGATGGATCTTACTTAGCTTCAACTTGAAACAAAACTCAGGTTTGGATCTCAATACCCATCACAAATGTGTAAGATATTCATCTTTCTACACACATGAATAGTTGTAAGTAAAAATGTACTGTGCTCTCTATTTATAGGTATCCCAGAATGGAAAAGATGATAAAACCAATTCTTCTTCCCACTTAGTGAAATTCATAAATCTCTGGATTTAATTTTTATTTGAGCTTTATGACTGACTATTTCAACTCCTCTAAATATTTATGAAGCCTTTTAGAATATTATTGAATATTATCAAAACTTCAGACTTCTTTGAATTTAAAAAAATTCTCCAGTCTGATAAATTTATTCCGATCATTCTTTGTTTATGACTTTGATTTTTCAAACTGCCTCAGAGTTAGTCTGATGGAATTTCTTATAGAAAATGCATATAATGGAATTTATTATGGAAAGATAATCCAATGGACCATAACTTTACCACTTAAAAATTTATATCCTTTCCTCTTAACTAAATTTAAATATACCCATCCATCACTTTTACTTAATCCAAAAAATAATTAAAATAATCAAATGATTTATTTTTCTGATTCTTTGAGTCAATTGAATTGACTAAATTATTGAAACTTATTTAGACTTATATCACCTTCAAACATTTCTCACATTTTTAATTGATTCTTAATTATGATGAAACTATTCAAACATTTTCTCAAACTGATTTAATGATTCTGATTACCAATACAAACTCCCCTATGTCTATACTTAAGTAAATAAATCTGTGTCATCAACTCTGGTCCATATAATGTTCTGCACCCAATGTTTTATCGGTGTCAAACACCATCTGATGAACGAGTTCTTACTTCCTATTTGACGAATCGACATCTATCTCATATCGATGGATCATTATATGTTTTCTATACAATGTATCAATGTTAGGAGCTCATTTGATTCATTATTCCCAACAACTTAACAAATCTGGTGTACCTACGATAGAACTCTATATCCAATTCCTTAATGATACCAACAATTTGTACAATGAATCTGTGTTAGATTACCATTTGATGGATTCGTGACATATCATGTACGATGAACCGGTGTCGGTAATGGTGTATTTCTTTCAGATTCTCTGTAACTGATGATTGAACCAATGGATTAGTTCATATGATGAATCACACCATCCAATGGATCAGTCGATCAATACTTTTAAAAAACCTATGAATCTAGAAATATCAAACTTACAACCTTCATAAATTCTCACACCAATAATTCTCACATTGATATTTATTACACCAATGATTATCACACCGATGATTCTCACACCAATGATTCTCACACTGATGAACTATGATCGTAACCTCTTCCACAGACTCCTTCTTGTATCATGACTTCTTCATGATTTGTGAAACTTTGAATGATTAGTAAATCATCATCAAATTTAATGTGGAAGGTTATTTCTTAGACTTTACCACAAAAAAAAATTCTTAGAATGAATTTTGACTCAACAAATTCTAAGACCGATTACTAGCAATTTCCTAATTTCTGCCAAATTCCTATTCTGATGGACTAGATCCAATAACTCATGCTGATAGACTGAAGAAAGTTGTTTAATCATTTTACTCTTTTTCAACAACATATACCACATATTTTTCTGTTGACAAAAAATAAAACAAAAACACAACTTGGTCCTAACAGATTTTCCTCTCCAAAATCCTTTAGTGGTATAAAATTCACTTCCATATCATTTGGATAAATGTTTTAGATAGATGAAGAATTGGGGAAAATGTGATTTTCAAGAACCATAATGTTTTTTATGAAAAAAGATCATGGTTCATGAAGATTTACATAAACAAAATGTAGTTCTAATAAAAACTGTGGTGTAAAGTGTTTGAAAATAGTGCATCATAAAACAATAATTTATACTGTGGTTTTATTAAAAAATTATCATGGTTTATATGGTAATTATATTTACATGAGAAATCCATGAAGTAGTTTAATAGAACCACATATTGGTTTTATAAGTGTGACTTTTAAAGGATCTACCCAAAACAAATTTGGAAAAAGTAAAAACCAATGTAGTTTCCTTAGAAAGTATTGAAATTAAGGAAAAGAACATTTCACGGTGTCTATAAAAAATGGTTATGATTTTTTTTCAAAGAATTTTTTTTCATAAATTTCTAAAAAAATTTCACCGGTTAGTGCTGAATCTGATGGGGGATTTAGATCACACCAAAAACATTTTGGTGGATGATATCCACACACACTAAACTATCCAAGATTCATATATGATATGATTAACATGATGGTATACCTAAATAGATAAGTTTTGTGAGGAACACTTAAGTATAATCAAAGCTTAGTGAAATTTGTATCTTGTAACACTATTGGATATGATGTAAATTAAAAGGGGTGATCATTTTAGTGGGAACATATTTAAAAAAATCATTATTAAAAGGAATGATACACATCTAATTAAAAATTATACTATAAATAAAAATGATATCATCATCATTAAAATTAACTGTAAGATCAATTCTATCAAAGGATATGTTTAATGGAAGAAATATCTTATATTAGTATAGAAACTTACAAATTATTCTTAAGAAAGAAGAAATATTCTATGTGTTATAGAAACCCCTTCTTGAGATACTGACTTGTGAAATTGTTTAAAAAGTAAATCTAGATGATTATGAGAATCATAAAAAATATTCACCTGATGGTTCAAAAAATAACCAATGGAACTTCAATCACCACTCATATCCTCAATATAATCTGGTATGCCAATGTCTTGGAGAGGATAGTGTCTCATTTAATTCTTAATCTGGATATAGTATTAATTATACAATCATTGTTATAAAAATATTGATAATTAATTATAAACTACAATATTAATGAGTTCAATAAAATTTTACCTGATCTCCTCAATATATTGAGGATAGTGGAGCATCATTCATGGGAGGTCCAATATATAATGCAATGATGGAAGTATAGATAGGAAAAAAGAAAAATATTGAAAGGCCACCACTAGAAAACATGCCTTTAACAATGATGGCCTTTATCAGTGCTAGAAAAAAGCACTGATAAAGGGGATATTTATGAGTGCTAAAACAAGCGCTGATAAATAATGTAATTTATTATTGTTTTTTTTAGCACTGATAAAGGGTAACCTTTATCAGTACTTTATTTTTAGCCCTGATAAATGGTACTCTTTATCAAAGCTTTATTTTCAATGATCATAAAGAGATCCTTTATCAACACTTTATTAACCCTGATATAGGTCTGAATAAAATGAAATAAATTAAAAACAAAAAACAAAAAATGAGTTTATATAAAAAAATATTAAAAAATTTATTAATTAAATAATTATTGATAAAAATGAATGAATTGATTATACTACATATAAATTATAAATAATAATAAATAGTGTATATTAAATATATAGATATATGTAGAATGAAAATTAAAAAAATGAAAATTAAACAAATAAAAATTAAAAAAAAATAAATTGAGAAAAATATCAAAATTTTTATTAATTTGATAATTATTGATAATGTTAATAAATAGTATATATTAAATATATAGATATATATTAATGTATATAAATATGATTTATATAATACAAAATATTACTTTACATTAAATAGTAACATATTTAGTGAATAATGGTTTATAATTAAAAATTAACATGAATTAAAAATACTGACTAATTGCATAGAGTAATTGACATAATTGAATGTCATTTGATTTTTAAATTTAACATAGATCAAATGTATGTTATATTGATTTCAAATATAAATAATTAATGTATTTTTATATGCAACACACACACAAAAAACTTATCTATTTTCTCAAAGTGTGCTTATTTTTAATTTATTCATTTTCACTCATTTTTAACATGCATGCACTTAAGATTAAATATTCATTAATAATATTAAAAATATATTTATAAATAAATATATTTACTATATTTATACATTTATATATTGAAAAATAAATAAATGTTAATAAATAAATATATATATTTAAATAATTATTAAATTTATAATAAATTTATTTAAATAATGAATATATTTACTAAATTTATATTTATATATATTTATTAAATATATATATAATTATATAAATATAAATATATATATAATTATATAAATATAAATACATATATAATTATATAAATATATAATGATATAAATGTTATTTAAAAAAAATATTTATATACTTATAAATAAATAATTATATATTTAAATAATTATAAAATTATAATAAATATATTTAAATAAAGAATATATTTACTATATTTATATATATATATATTTATTAAATATATATATAATTATATATATATATATATATATATTTATAATTATAACTACAAATCCTTTATCAGCGCTTTTTTAGTGCTGAAAAAGATTCCCTTTATCAGCCCTTATTACTTAAGCACCGATAAAAGGTATCTTTATCATCGCTTTTTTGAAATCACTGATAAAAGTGTCATGATCAATTTAAAAAACCCTAACCAGTTACGAACCTATGAAATATCCGAAGCTTTCCACAGAATCCACCCTATGTCGGCACTCCTCCTCGGTGAATTGAAGCTCGAATTAAGCCTTGAACAAATCTAAGACTCAAGTCTAAGGCTCAAACTATTCAAGGTTCAAATGAATCTAAGGATCGAACGTAAGTATCTATCTATTTTCTATCGAACGTAAGTCTTTCTCTAATTTGTCTTGGGGAACTCAGGGTGTAAAACATCAATGGTTTTAGCTGTGGTGGAGGCTATTTTGCAACTGTGAGTGTGGTGAGTTATCCATTTTAGAGATTTGTCTGTTGAGATCATCCATTTTGATGCATGTAATTTTTAGAGTGTGAAACACCTATAATGTGAGCCTTCCAATCTTCACTCCCAGGCTATACGAGTATCTCCTTCCTTATCAATTGTAGTTGCAAATTAACTATATGGTATAATTCCCATCCCATTCTACAACATCTATATAATTTTGTATGTATCAATTTCCATGACGGTGGTTGGGTAGCCTATGAGACTACTTCTTGGTGTATTAAACTAACTAGTTATTTTCATATTTGTGTAGTAGAGGCTTTCGATAAGGAGTGATGTTTTATAGATATGTTAATTTTGTGAGTCCACTTAGATTTATGAGTGAATTAAGGGTAGTACACTTATAAAATGTGACCTCATGGGAGTCATTCCGTCTTGATAGAGGCTAGTGTGTATGGTATAGATGTTGCAAGGGTTGGTGTGTTTTTCTCCCTTGTTTCTGATATATATTATTAATGTGTATTATTGATTTATGAAAATTTATTTATGGACCTCCCGAGAATCTTAAGGATGGGTCAATGTGTATTAGATGGCCTCCTTAGAATCCTTCAGATGGGTAGATCTGATTTTATGACCTCCCAAAAATCCTTGGGATGGGTCGGTGTGGTGACATGACATCCCAAGTGTAACACCCCAAGTTTTTCTAAAAAAAATATAAATGCATGGAACTTTGTTTTAAGTAGATATTTATAACTAGCCTTTAAACATAATTTTTCCACTTTTATGTTTTGAATTTCAAGAAACTGTCATCTACAATTGTGTTCAGTAAGTTATTTGGAGTCTGATGAAACCAACTTGTTTTTTTTTGTGAATAATAACATACCCTTATGAATAGTAATATGAATAATTGTATGACCCTAATGAATAGTAAATTTTATTATTATTTTATTTTATTAAGGATTTAAGATATTAACATCTTGGTTAATTTTTCATCGTGATATAGAAGTAGTTATAGAATCAGAATTGTTAATTTTTGAATTAAGTATGCTTTTATTTAAAAATTAAATTAATAATATTTAGAAAATTATTTTCAAAAAATAGACTTCATTTTTGAATTCTATACATCGAAAAATGGTTAGTTTAATTTTTTGGGATTTTTCCGAAATTCTTGAATTTTTGATGAATAGTGAAATACGATAAAATACCGTATAATCAAATTACCAGTAAAATACACTATTTATGACATCATAAGTGATGTAAGGCCACTTGGTTCGAACTCACATGCCATTACTACTTTTTTAGGTCACATTAACTAAGACTATTCATAATCTTTGGAAAAAATATTATAATAATGATTAAAATAATGAAAAATACCCCCTCCCCTCCACTATAAATACCACCCTCACTCCCCTCTTCTTCCCACACCTCTCAAGCCTTGATCCATGCCTAAGTTCAGCCCAATACTCCTCCCACAGCTCTTACCCACGTCTTAGAGATTTTTGTCTCACCAAAAGACCAAAACCAAATCCCTTAAGAAGGATATCAAGGAGAAAAGATCAAGAGGTAAACATTCTCTTATTTTTTTTCTTTCATTTTATGTTATTCTCTTCCTTTAACTTTGGATTATGTTGGGATATTTCATTCAATATACCCCCTTAATGTCCATATTATTTATGATTTATTAGATATCCCATTTCTCTCATCAAACTATTTTTATGAAATTTTAAGAGACGTCGTTAGGCTGCTGAATTTTCGTGAGAAATTTCTCAAGTTTTCTTTTATTTCAAGATTCCTTTATTTTCTTATTCTTTCCTCACCTCCTATTAACCCAGAGGAATGAAATCTCCATAATCTTGTATATTCTGTATGTTATCATGTTCATTTAAAATTCATCATCACTATTCTTCTCCTCTCTCACTTATTCAAGGAATTAAAAACATTGTCCATGATGTGTCGAATTACCGACATCGTGGACGATGTGTTTTCATTTTTCTTTAAATCCTTCAAGTCTGGTCATGAAACCATTTTTATGGTTTAAAAAGGTTATAATATATTTATTATGTCTCATTAATGGTTCTGAAATTCTTTTTTACACATGGTTTTAATTTATAAAACAAAATGAGGTCGTTATTATCAAAGAACCACTGAAATGATCTAAATGAACATCATTAATGTTTTAACTTATGAATCATCTTCATGTAAGAATTAAAAATTAAAAATGGTATAATTTATGGTATTTTAAATATTTAAATACTACTATATTCCAATTCTATAGTTTCACTTCCAATCGACAAGAACATCCATGATGAACCAATCTTGGAAATCGCGTAAAGAACTCACCCAAAAACAGTGCAAAGAGAAAAATACTAACAATTAAAGGGTGAAATGATGTTATGAAATGATCATATAAGATGTTATAAACATGATTTTTTATAAAATACTAATAACACTCTTTTAACCATTATACATATGGTTTAAACAAGTTTTAAGTAAGACAAACCCTAGGTAAGAGAATTCTTAACCTGATTTCTATTCTTTGGGTTAACCTTCTACTTCATTATTTATGTGGTATTAAAATTGATTGTGTGATGGGTTTTGCTTATATTATGTTTAATTATGTTTAATTATAGTGTATATACATATTCTATCCACTCTATTAAGTCTCTCTTCAATTATATGATATTTATAAGGGACTTTTCTTTTAAAATCCTCTTTTAAAATTATGTTTTACAAAATTCAAAAGCAATGTTTTTATGATAATATTCATGTTGTATGATCATGTTTTGGATCTTGGGAATTGTTTATTATGAAGGTTTGGACCTATATATCCCTCAAATTAATTGGGTATGTGTAAGTTGGAGGTCGGCCGTATGGTTACTCCAAGTGTAACTGCGATGGTTACACAAATAGTAAGGTTTCCATGAGGGTTACAAATTATAAGGTAGTCGAGAGAGTTACAAGATTATGTAAGTAATACCCCAAGATAACTTTATGGTTATAATTATGTTCTTATGTATTGTTTAAATATCATGTTTTACAAATTAATTATATATATACAGGTGATAAGTATGTTTTTTGGAAATGATTTCATACGTTACAAGTATTAATGGAAAAATGTGTTCTTTCCTTCTTTTTATATCCCTTACTAAGTTTTTGTACTCATCCCAAGTTTTTAAATAATTTTCACAGGTTATAAGGATTTGTAAGAAAGTGAAGGAAGACAAGTTAATTTTTTTAAGATCTATCAAATAAATCATGTTTTATTTGGAAAGTTTTAATTTTTGGAAGGAATGAGTACTATTTTTTTGGTATCCACACTGTAATAATGTGTAATGTTTTGAATGTATTTTCCCAATCCTCTAAAGCTATAAACTTGAAAGTATCATCAATATAAAAAGAAAGTTATTTCTTGACTAAATTCAAGAATATTTAAATTAATAAGGCTGGGTTATTATACCAAGAGTCTTTAGATGATTTCAAATATTTGATATACCATTAATATTAAATTTAATAATTACTTAGGATGTTACACCACTTATTACAAAAAATAGAACGAAGGTTATCAAATTCTATATATTAGAAATTATTTTTAGGTATTAATCATTTTAGGTCTAAATGTATTGGTTCCATCCCTAGGAATCTCTGATTACGATCAAGGTATATGAAATAAATATTTATTTATTAAAATGTTTTATAAATACATTTTTATATATTATATTTGATTGAATGAGAGTTTATTATTATTATTTGTCATATTTTTGTTTATTATTACTCTTTAATTTTCTATATTATATTTTCATTTGTTTATGGTATTTAAGAAATACTTGATGTGTTTCAAACAACAATTATTATTGTAATTTGTTTCTTGATAATCACCCCCTCTCTTTTATAGACAACTTTCATTCTCATCGGTTACATCTATTGAATATTTATTGATTTTTTTGCTTGAGACTCATCCCCCATATATTTTATGTTTCTTGTACCACCCTGATTAGTAGTCATACCATGGATGACTACCACTTAGAGTATTTCAAGCAACATAGGTGCATGTCCACAAGAGATGGAGGGTGTGTATCAAACAAAAAAATGTAATGATAAATGTTTGGGCGATGAGATGATGATCATGATAGTTGTCTATAACTTTAACCTTTGAATTAATTCAAAGGATAAAACCTACTATAGTGGAGTAATTCTTTCCTTAAATTTAATCACCCATTTTCTTAAAATCATGATGAAATTATTTGAAACAATCAAATTTTGGGTTTACCTTATTAGAATTGTCTAAAAATTTCACCTTTGATAATGAATATCATACATGTATTTATTTATTTATTGTAAAAAATTAATATTTTATGAATCCAATAGGATGGATAAGAATAAAAAATTCATGCACACTAATCATTTGAAATGATATTATAAAGATGGAGTTAAAGAGTTTATCAAGTTTCCAAGAGAGCATGCATGTGACCCTTCTCAAATCCTTTGTCTGTGTTTACATTGTTTTTATTCAAGAAAAATTAGTCTAGATGAGTTATAAGAACATTTGTTTTATCATGGAATAGATTAGAGATATATATGTTGGACTAAACATGGTAAAAAACTAAACATGCACACCGATTAGGATGATACTGCGGTTTATGAATCATTTGATATGAATACCAGTGTAAATAATGATAGAGACTTCATGGAAGAAATGAAAATGGAAATTAAAGATTAAATTCATGATTGTAAAAATTTGTTTGATAATTTAAATATCTTTTCCAAGAGATCATTGTATATTGGTTGTACTAAATACACAACATTGTCAGCTGTATTGAAATTATATAATTTAAAAGTTGGCAGCAGATGGAGTGACACCTGCTTTAAAAAACTAATTGGTCCCTTGAATGATATTCTACCAGAAGAAAATGAACTACCACTTCAAACATATAATTATAAACAAATGATAAATTCAATGTAAATTATCTCTAAAAAAATATATGATTGTCCAAATGATTTAATATTGTTTCACAAGGACCATGAATCACTCATAAAATGCCATAAGTGTGGTGCTGATCGATACAAGAAAAATGAATCAAGTTCTTTGAAATCTATATGGTACTTTCCTAACATTTCAAAGTTTAGAGAACTATATGTATGTCAAGAAACCACGATATAATTGACATGGCATATAAATACAAGAATTAAATATGGGAACCTACATCATCTAGAAGTTTCTACCTAATGAAAGAAAATTGATTACAAGTATCCTGAATTTAGAAATGAGTCGAGAAAATTTCCTCTCATGTTATCTATAGATGGAAAAATTATTTTGGTGTACATAGTATTACTCACATTACATGGCCCTTCATGTTGGTAAATTATAACTTGCTGCCATGGTTATGCATGAAGTGAAAATACATTATGTTGTCTCTGCTTATATCTGGATCAAAGAAAACCAATAATAATATTGATGTCTATTTGGACCCATTAATCAATGATCTAAAATTGATGTGGGATACAAGTTTTATAATGTATAATTCTCATAGAAGTGAATAATTCCCATTGAGGTCCATGTTGTACGGGATGATAAATGACTTCTCCGCTTATGGAAATTTATCAGGATATAGAATTAAAGAAATTTTGGGGTGTCCCCTTTGTGAAAAAACACATACTTAGTTCGGTTTAAATATTCATTGAAGACTATATTTTTAGGAAATCATAAATTTTTACCTCTATGATATAAATTCCAATCCTCAATGTCAACATTTTATGGGAATATCGAACAAGTTACAACATTGTCTCCAATAACAAGTGATAAACTATTTGATAAAGTAAAATATATTGACACTGTTTTCGGTAAACCATTTTCAAAAAACCTTACGAAGTAAGGTTGGAAGAAAAGATCAATTTTCTTTGAATTATTTTATTGGAATTGTTTGTATTTTAGAAATTTTCTTGATGTCATGCATGTAGAAATTTTTTTATTTGATTGTGTTATTGGAATGTTACTAAATGTTCCTGGAAAAATGAAATATTTCATTAAGGAAAGGTTAGACTTGATTGAAATGGGGATAAGGGAAGATTTGGCTTAGATGAAGGGTAAAGGATGAATTTTCTTCCTCTAGCTGCTTACACTCTATCCAGATAGAAAAAATTTCAATTTTCCCCTTTTTTTAATACTATAGAAGTTTCACCAGAGTATTTATCAAATATCAAGAATGTAATTTCAATGACTAATTTGAAGTTATAAGTACTAAAATCACATGAATATAATGTTTTGATACAAGATTTTATTCATGTTTCTTTCCATTTCATTCTACCTAAAAATGTATGGCATACATTAACCAAACTATGCTTCTTTTTCAAATCCATATGAAGTAAATTTATAGACTCGAAGAAGTTTCCAATAATGAATAAGGAGGTTGTAGTCATATTATATGAATTAGATATGTTCTTCCCACCATCATTATTTGATATAATGGTCCACTTGGTAATATAGGTTCAACTATGTGGTCTTTTCCATTATAGATGGATGTACCCCATTGAATGATATATTAAGATTTTGAAAGGGTATGTCAAGAATTGATGTTGTCTATAAGGTTTTATTGTAGAACGATATATTGTTGAAGAATTTATTGAGTTATGTATTGATTAACTATCATATATTGATAAAATCAATCTAGTCATGACACGAACCATGCTAGGGCTCAAGCTGAAACTACCCCAAGCCCACCTCTATAGGCCAGGGGGTGGCGATAAGCATCGAAGTCACAACTAACTCGAGGAGGCCTTTTCTTAAGAACCTGTACACACACACATAGACAAATTAAATTCAAAAGTGCAGATGTAAAGAATAAAAATGCAACATTTCTATAAAATATCCCAAGCATGTTTGGACATCTAGGAATTACAAAAGTACAATAGTGTAAACTTAAAATTAAAGGGAAAAAATACATACCCAACTAGAAATATATCCCAACCTGAAAAAAAAACTAGAAAAGTAAAATGGTTGAGAGAGACTAACTCCAGAATCCCAAGATATGACCACCGTACACAATCTAAGAACCCAGTATCCCTTATCTCCTCTAAATTCATAGTCAAACTATCCATAATATGTAAAATACATGACACATGTGGGAAAAGTATATGCATTGGTGAGTATATACATACCCAGTAGAACACCCTAAAGGGTGAAGGGGGATCAATAAGAGATACAACTAAAGAGGAAAATAGTAGATAGAACAAGGTATAGTGAAAGAGTAAAACTCAACCAAACAAGAGTGAAAGTAATCTCATCCAAGAACATTGGGATAAACACGGTGAGTAGATGAACTATCCATTGAGCCTTTTCCACCTATAGCAGGAGAGTAGACTCATCCAACCATGAGAAGCTAGACATGGAAACCAAGTGGCATACCCCACACGTATTCACCTCCCCTATAAGGATAATAACCAAACATAAAAAGTGGGTAATGAAGAATAATATATATATATATATATATATATATATATATATATATATATTCTCAGTCAAAGAAACCCAAACGAGAGAGAGTAGGGGATATCCATATCACAGCTTAGCCCATGAAGAAGAGAAACCAACAGTTTCAAAATAAGTCCATCAACAATACCTAGTATCTTGTGTGTCTTCCCTAAACACACAATTATGAGGGAATCAATCACCACATCTTGATACTATCTACTTTAAGTGGAACTAAATCACCTATACAATTTTAGGTCGCATCACAAAATTTCATCTCGATGGGGAAAACATCTATCTTTCTCGTGATTCCAAAGGTACGTCAAACCACATCCCATCACTATGTTACACAATCTAGGGGATAAAACTCTAGGTAAGGATCCCATGCCCTGGTATGACAGGAGGGTGCTACTTTGATCGTCACCAAAGAACTCCACTACCCAATCCTACTAGAGGGAAACACTCAGGAATTTCATTGAGGAACTCCGCTGCCCAGCCCTATTAGATAGTAATCCAATAAAGAGGTATTAATAGAACTCCACTACCTATACCTACTGAAGGGTAAGCCCAGAATGATCATCAGGGAATTTCACTACCTAGACCTACTGGAGGGTATGCCCAGAATGTTGAGGAACTCCACTATCTATCCCTGTTTGAGTGTAACTCGGTAAGATCATTAGGGAATGAAACTTCCCATCCTTGCAGGAGGGTAAGCCCATAACATTGATGAACTCCATTTCCCAACCCTTATAGAGGGTAACTAAGTAAGATCATTAGGGAATTCCATTTCTGAACCTTGTTGGAGGGTAATCCTAAAATGTCAAGGAACTCCACTGCCTAGCCCTACAAGAGGGTAAATCGGTAAGATCACCAGGGAATAACACTGCCCAAACCTATTGTAGGGTAATCCTAGAACATAAAGGAACTCCACTACACAGCCTTTTTGAAGGGTAACTCGGTAAGATCATCAGGTAACAACATTGCCCACCCCTACTGGAGGGTAATCCTGGAACATCAAGGAACTCCACTTTCTAGCCCTACTGGAGGGTAACTCAGTAAGATCATCGAGGAACTACATTTCCCTTCTCTGATAGAGGGAATTCTTGGAAATATCTAGTGATCCTATATGATTTTTTCTATCATCGAGCATTTCCTTAGTGCATTCTAAGCTCAGAACATTTAACATTGTAGCTTGAAAGCTGCTACTAAGGACACCATTGCATTATATGAAAAAAACACTTAGAATAGGCTACTCACGGGTCAAAAATATGAGTTCAAATAAAGGATATAAAGATTATGGAAGTTTTCTTGAAAGAGCTCAATGGGTACACAATGTGTGAGGGGACCCACATGATGCGTGGTCCTGATCCACTTATTACCCGTGTCCCTATCCAGTACATGGTTCCTTATCTGTGTGACAGTACATTCCATGTAAGTGGACTAAACAACGCTTCCTAGCTAACTGGGACTTGGGCCATGTCTGTGTACTCAAACCTCATATCCGTGTGGTCCTTCACTTGATTTTCCCAACTAGGGAAGGGGGTACACAACGTGTAAGGGAGAATACACACTGGGTCCTTCTTAGTATTTACAAAACCATAGTGCCACCACTGAGGGGTGATACACACTGTGTTTTTCATCAAATACATGGTGTGTAGTCAAGTTTTATCCAGAATGTCTAGATTTCTAGATCTGCATCCATGCTTCGAATCTGGTAAAACTACTTCAGATCCAATTCTATGCAAGGCCAAAAAAGTGGATCTACCTAGAAATCGTGATTATGGATCGTTGCTTGCCAGAAATCAATTTCCATCACACATTAGTGTTTTTTCGGTTGTTCCACACACTTCCATTTGTGTATCACCCCAATACTTTACCATATTTACCTTTAGATATCTTCGCAATACACACAACACCCGATTTAAACGAAACATTATTTAGTCACATTTTTCATAGTCAATTAAATTATAAAAATTTTCGAGAGTTTATTTATATATATATATATAAATAATTTTAAACTCATATAATAGGAATATGATAAGAACAATCCCAATATTACACATAAAATACTATATTCTTATATATACAGTTTTATTTTCTTTTAATGGTGAACCTATTTTAAATATTAATTTTGAAACTTTTATGAATTTAATTTGATAAAATAAACTTCATTTTTGAATTAAAAATGTCAAAATTATATTAGGGTAAATTTTTAGGATTTTTATGAGAAACTTCATTTTTTGATGGATAGTGAAAAATATAACGTTTTAGTTAAAAACTACATTTTCATTTAATTAATTATTAATGTTAAATTATATTATAAATTTGTTTTAAAGTCATATTAGATAAATTATACTTCTATTAATACAATTTAGTTCATTATAATAAATTTAAATTTTAAATTGAATATTAAAACATAACAATCTTTTGAATATTTTTCTACTAAACCAGTTAATCCGTATGTTTGCGAGATTAGCATTAATCCTATTTTTTTTGTTTCTGTGATTTAAATTGTGAAAATAAAACATACACCATTGTAATAAATAAAATATTTTTATTCTAATAATATCAACTTAATTTTTGATAAAAGTTATTAGTGAAAGTGATTAAAATTAATTACAACAATTAAGGTGTAATTAGGCTTAAAAATGGACTAAAACCCTAAGTTTAAGGGACCAAATAACCTATACACTTTTCCAACACCCATCCTATGGCCATATGTCTTCCATTAACCTTAAATTAATGATTTTGGGTGTTTTTTATGACTTTTTTTAGGTAATAACATGTGTACACCTAACTTCTTTTCAATAATACCATGAGAGTCCTTTTCCTTCCCCATAAAAGGCCACCACCTATACCCATTCCTCACACCTCTCAAGCCTCTTAAGTTTTTCCAATACCTGCCCAAATTGTCTCCAAAAATCCCCACCCATTACCAAGAATCCTCCCTTTGGTCATAAATATTTACAAGTAAGTCTTTTGGTTCAAACCAAAAGAAGTTACCTGATTAAGAGGTAACACCTTCTCTCATGATTCCTAGTTTCATTTCAATTATCCACTCCCAATACTCTTCTTATTATATTATTACATAATAAAAACATTATCCTCAATATAATATGATTTTTATATGATAAGTATTCAACCTAAACTTACACACACATCAATCTAATGGGTAACAAACATACTACTTCGGTGTACGGAGAACTACTACCTCACGAAATGATGATTGTTCAATTTTCCCTTACCACCTCTCATGATGTCCATTATGATGGAATATATATATATATAATATTTAATCTATAATTTCTTTTTTTCTAATATAATTTTTATTGATAACATACCTCTATGCTTTCCAATTTGTGTAAATATGATAATTTCATTTGAGGAAGTGTGGACTACCACCATACATGGAACATATAATGGATGGTTATAATAAAACTATGTAAAATTTATAACATAGATATGATATTTTAAATTATAATATACATATGTAGCATTTAGTTGTAAATTATTTTAATACGACAAAGAAATGAAAGTAGCGTTCATGCGTACGTACGACCTACCATCTCCATGAATGGTGCACTTCATTTCCAATATCCAAATATTATGGAATATTATAAATAAATATTTACTGAATATATAAGATAATTTAGTCTTGTTTTACATTCTGGATATGATTAAACCATGATATATTTAATAATAATAGTAAATAAAAATTCAAAACATACTTGAGAAAACTAGGCAATTAACACCCGAAATAGTCAAAATAATGAAAGAGTGTTAACAAATAGATAATAAAATATTGTAAGAAGTTAATATATGGTATTATAAACATTATTTTGGTTATTTTATTAGTTATTAACATATTTTAAACCACTATATATGAGGTTAAATACCACACAACAAGAGGAAGGTTAAGGTAAGGGATTTTCATCTCACTTTTTAAATTTCTGAGATTAATGTCATATTCACTACTTACTTATTTTGTGTGCCATAAATACTTCCCATTTTGATATATTATATCATTAATCCTATTATTCTCATGATATTATAATATTCATTTAATGTTATTCGTTTTTTGTGATTATGGTTTAAATGTTTCAAAGTGGTCTGGGATACTTTGGAATGTTTAAAGATTATTCTCCTAAAATGTTCTTAATATAACTTCCTTTTGTGATTGTTAATTTCCCTTGAAGAAATAAATTTATTTTAATCATTTTTCATTATAATTTTACTTGAATATCCACATTCTCATTTAATGTATATTAGTATTTCCTAAACCATATACCATTTTTCATACGGTGTTTACTTTGACAGTTATTTGATAAATCCGTATTTCTCAACCAATAAAGTTATTTGATAAGGAATATTATTTATTTTGATTATTAAATATGTGTAATGATTTGTACATGAAATTATGGGTGGATCCCAAAATTTATATAGCTCCTCGATGTATAGATAGGTTCTCATGAGAAAATTTAGTTGGCCAAATTAAATAGAGGATGGATCTGTAGTTTTAAACTATCCAGAGGATAAATCTTGACAGTAATATGTCCTCATGTGCCTTAGACATGAAATCCATTAATAAAGCATTAAATTCATATTATATTCAGTTATTATTCATCCATGATATTTTGTTTCAAAATATCTATGGATACATTTCATTTTTATTTCATTGATTAAATGGAATGCGTTTCACCTTCTTACCTTGCCATATTGTATTTGCCTCATCTAGTTATTTGAATGGCATGAGTTATCGGTTATTTACCTTTCCATGTTAATTTTTATCACTGATTCATTTTTTCTTCCTCTTTACTTTCCCTTACTAAGCATTTTAACTCACCCTTATTATATTTATTTCCTCAGGTTATGAAGAATAAATATTTGAATAAGAATTTAAGGATGTAGTTTATTTAATTTTATTATATATCATGATTGTATTTACTATTTACCAATATATTATGGGTATCATGTATGTAATATGCCTTTCCAATACTAATAAACTAAATGATCCTTCAAGATTTATTTCCTTGTAGTAATGCCAATATAATGTAATAATGCACCAGATCTGAGAATCCGGGGTTAGGGTGTTACAGTTGGTATCAAAGGGAGGTTTAACAACAACCTTGGAAACTAGATTTAGAAAAATTATATTAGGGAGAATAACCATATTATAGACATTGAGGATAAGAGTATAAGAACATCCTAAAATTTTGGTAATGTAGATATCATGTGGTTATTCCTAGAAATACATCCCTATCTGGATACTACAAGTGCATGTGGTTATGAAATAGATGTACATAGGAGTAAAAACTCTGACAAGGTGTTCTGGGCTTGACTCGGGGTAACCTGGTACACGAGAATGAGCCTTACTATGCAACTGTTTTGACACTCCCAGGGGATATTCTTAGGATAATTCAAATTTTATTTACCTACCATTATGAAGGATTTATAAGTCAATATTTCCCCAAAGAAAAAAAAGTTTATGATTCTAGGATTTATGATGCATAAATTTATGTTATGGACCATACCATATTTGTAATTATATATTATGAGCTAATCCAGTGCATTCCATTGTTTAGAAATGACACATGGATGGAAATAAAATGTCAATACTCATGGAAAATGCAGATATTTCCCTCTTAGGGAAACCAATATAGCTGGTATTGGAATAGATAAAATTATGGTGATATTAGGGAAACTTAATCACATTATGATAAATAACCTTTCTCGAATGGAGAAACCTATTTCATGGAGATAATATCCTATGATGGATCACTTTATACAGTAGAAAACCCCATTTTTTAGTGGGACTACTAATCCAATTGTGTCTGAGCAGTGGGTTAAGTCTCTGGAAAAGATATTTATGGCCTTGGAATGTAGTGAAAAGGAAAAAGTTATACTTGTATTATATTGTCTCCAAGGTGATGCAGATCAGTGGTTTTATCTAATCCAAAATACAAGGGATGAATAATAAATTGAACTCATGGAATGGAGGACTTTTATAGATACATTATTTGATAAATACTTCCCTCACGATCAATAAATTGAGATTAATAGGAAGTTACTTAGCTTAAATCAGAAGGAAGAAGAGAGTGTTGCAGATTATGAAGCTACCTTTACAAGGTTAGCTAGGTATGCTACATATTATATATGAAACATAGAGTGCAAGATTTACAACTTCTTTGAAGGTCTCAATCCACATCTACAAAGGGCACTGGTTTCCTAGAATTTTTCATCATATGAATAGATAGTTTTATGTTCCATAAAGATGAATAAGGAACTTTCTAGAATCAATATATTCAAGGGAAACCAAGAGAATAACAATCCATCTGAGCATCATGAAAAGGGGAATGCATCAAAGAAGAATAATAAAACTCAATCTTTTCCATCCTATGAAAACTGTAGGAATAAACACCTTGGGAAATTTTTGAAGGGACTTAGAGTTTTTTATAAGTGATAAGATAAGGTTCACCTGGCTTAGAAGTGCAAAGGGAAGAAGGAAAACACTTCTTTCCAATGTTTCAACTATAGGGAGGTGGGTCACTATGCAAATGAATTCCCTAAGCATCAGGGTAATATACTATAGAAGAGGTCAAGAAGAAATGGACAAGCTTATGTGATCACTGCAACTGAGGTAGAAGTACCAAATGATGTGGTGACATGTACATTAATCCTATATTTAAATTTATCCAATACATTATTTTATTCTGGATTGTCGCACTCTTTTATGTCTACCTAATTTTCTAAGAAAATTAGACATTTCTCTTTTGATCTAATAAGAGATTTGTTGGTTAAAAATCCCAAGGGAAGTATAATTGTAACAAATATGTATCGTGTAGTCCCCATTATGACACATAAACATATTTTATGTGCCAAACTTGTTATCATACCCATGGTTGACTTTGATATTATCCTTAGTATGGACTGAGTATTGAAATATGATGAACTTTTATTGCAAGATGAAAGAAATTACTATTTGTGAAGATGATTTAGAAACCCTTATCTTCAAAGCTTAAGCTTCCTCACCTAATTCATATTTAGATCCACCCCCAGTAGCTCTACTAAATGAAATGATTGGGGTATAAGAGTAAACAACAACTAGTGGAGAAAGAAGTAATCTTCAAATTGAAGATGTGCCAATTGTGTAGGAATACATTGATGTATTTCCTTAGGATTTACTTAGACATCCCCCAGAGCGTGAAGTTCAATTTTCCATTGATTTAGTTCTATATTCAAGTCCAATATCAAAGAACCCCTATATAATGGCCATAGTGGAATTGGTGAAATTTAATAAACAACTAGAGGATTTGGGTAATAATGGATTTATTCACCCTAGTGTTTGACCATGGGGAGACCCTGTCCTCTTTATTAAAAACAAATATGGATCCATGAGGTTGTACATTGATTATAGGAAAATCAATGACATTACAATAAAGAACAAGTATACATGACCTTGCATTGATGACTTGTTTGATCAACTTCACGGAGCCCAATATTTCTCAAAGATTGATCTTCATTATGGGTATCACCAATTATGAGTGAAGAATGAAGACATTCCGAAGACAACTTTTTGGAAGAATTATGAACATTAAGAGTTTACGATAATGATATTTGAAATGAATAATGCACCCTCTATTTTTATGGACTCAATGAACAAAGTATTCAAGGAATATCTTGATGATTTTTTTAGTATTCATTGATGATATTTTGGTATATTATAAAACCTATGAGGATCATGAGGATCACTTGTGGACCATACTTAAGAATCTTATAGGGGAAGATTTATATGATAAATTCA
This sequence comes from Viscum album, assembly GCA_963277665.1. Lineage (NCBI taxonomy): Eukaryota > Viridiplantae > Streptophyta > Magnoliopsida > Santalales > Viscaceae > Viscum > Viscum album. The sequence goes on from OY728141.1 coordinate 560,776,856, forward strand.
GTAAATATGATTTTTATCTTCAAAGAGTATCTTTTCTTGGTCATATTATCTCTAAAAATGGAATATAAGTTAATCCTGAAAAGACAAAGGTATCTAGAGAATGACATACTCAAAAAAAAATAACTAAGGTACATAGTTTCATTGTTTTGGTAGGTTATTATTGATAATTCATTCATAATTTTTCCAGATTAGCTAAATATTTAACCAAGATTACACGTAAAGGTGTTAAGTTTATGTGGACAAAGGAATGTGAATAATTCTTTGAATAACTAAAGAGAATATTAGTCAATGCTTTGATTTTGACTCTACCATCTGGTAGTGATGGGTTTTTCATTTATAGTGATGCATCGAAGAAAGGCCTTGGTTGTGTCTTAATGAAAAATGATAAATTTATTTTATATGCATCAAGGAAATTGAAGAATCATGAGTGGAGCTACCCAACCCATGATCTGGAGTAAGCTTCTGTAATTTTCTCTTTGAAAATATGGAGACATTATCTCTATGGAGAAATATTTGAGATATAAACAGATCATAAGAGCCTGAAATACATATTCTCACAGAAATAGATCAACACGAGACAACGATTATGGATTGAACTACTAAAAGATTATGATTTATCAATCCACCAATACCCATGGAAAGTGAATAAGGTGGTAGATGCATTGAGTAGGAAATATCATAGAGTTATAACCAAAATGAGGATTTAGAAGGATCCTATGTTCATGGATCTAGTGAATATAGATATGGTAATTTCTAAGGAAGTGGATACATCAATCATTTATTAAATTATTGTAAAACCATCATTATTATAAAGGATAGAGAATTCCTAATTTGATGATGATTACTTTTAGAAGAAAATCAAGGGTGTGAATGAAGGGAAATTAGCAGACTTTGTTTGTGAAGATGGTGTTTTGAAATTTGGAAAAATACTTCGTGTTCCATCTATACCTGAGCTAAAAAAATAATTGTTGGATGATGCTCATAGATCAAATTTCTCTATACACCCTTGCATCAAAAAAATGTATAGGGAATTGAAGGAACATTTTTTGTGGGATAACATGAAATAGGAAATTGTAGATTATGTGTCCCGATGTCTGGATTTTCAATAAGTGAAATCTATAAGGAAGTATCCTAAAGGAGTTATAAAACCTCTTCTTATCCCTATGTGGAAATGGGATGAAATTTCTATAAACATTATCACAGGGATACCAAAGACTCCTAGAAGGAATAATGCAATATGGGTTATTATTGACCACCTAACCAAATCTGTACATTTCCTTATAATAAGATAATATCTTCGTCTTGAGCACCTTGCAAGGCTCTACATTAATAAAATTGTATGACTTCATGGTGTACCTATATCAATTGTCTCCGATTGAGACCCCCTATTTACATCAAAATTATGGAAGAATCTTTAGAAGGCCCTTGATACTAAGCTTCATTTGAGAACTGCCTACCATCCACAAACTGATGGAAAGTCGAAAGAACAATTCAAATAATGGAAGATATATTGATATAATATTCACTATATTTTGAAGTTATTTGGGATCAATACCTACCTTTGGTGGAGTTTTCCTATAATAATAGTTTCCATTAAAGTATAGAAATGGCACCATATGAAGAATAATATGAAAAGAGGTGTTGTAATCCAACTTACTAGGATGAAGTTAGCGAAAGGAAACTGATAGGAACAAAAATTGTTGAAGATAAAAAGACAAAGGTAAAGACTATTGAGGCTCATATCAAAACGGTTAAAAGTAGGAAAAAGAGTTATGGTGATAATTGGAGAAAGGATTTGGAATTATAGGTGGTAGATCATTCTTTCCTGAAGGTATATCCATGGAAGGGTGTTATCTGGTTCGGTAAAAAGGGGAAAATGAGTCTTAGGTACATCAGACCCTTTGAAATTCTTGAATGAGTTGGAGCAGTTTCTTATCAATTGGAAATTCCTCTAAATCTCTTAGAGGTACACGATGTGTTTCATGTATCTATGATGAGGAAATACATGCCTGTGCCAACACATGTGCTTACATATGATGAATTAGAGTTGGAACCTAACCTTTATTATTGTGAATAACCCATCTGGATTCTTGATACTAGAGAACAAGTTTTGAGGAATCAGACAACTTGTCTAGTAAAGGTACTCTAGATAAATCACAAAATGGAAGAAGAAACATATGAACTAGAGGATTCTATGAAGGATAATTACCCATATATTTTTAAAGGTAATAACCCTAAAATTTCAAGGACAAAATTTTTGTAGGAGGGAAGAATGTAGCACCCTGACACTTTACCATCATATTTACCTTTTGATATCTTTTCAATACACACAACAACCAATTTAAACAAAAAATTATTTAGTCACATTTTTCATAGTCAATTAAATTATAATACTTTTAGATATTTTATTTATATATATCCAAAATAATAATTTTACACTCATATAATATTCATAGGATAAGAACAATCTCAATATTACACAAAAATACTATATTCTTATATATGTAGTTTTGCCACATTTTAATGGAGAACCTATTTTAAATCTTAATTTTGACAATTTTATGAATTAAATTTTCTAAAAATTAACTTCATTTTTGAATTCATAATTTCAAAATTATCTTAGGGTGAATTTTTGAGATTTTTCTAAGAAACTTCTTTTTTAGATGAATAGTGAAAAATATCACGTTTTAGTTAAAAATTTTCTTTTTTTAATTAATTATTAATGTTAAATTATATTATAATTTTTTTTAAAGTCAAATTGGATCAATTATACTTATATTAATACAATTTTGTTCATTATAATCAATTTAAATTTTAAATTGAATATAAAAACATAACAATCTTTTGAACATTTTTCTACTAAACCAGTTAATCCGTATGTCTGCGAGATTAGCATTAATCCTAATTTTTCCGATTCTGTGATTTGAATTTTGAAAATACAACATAAAACATTTTAATTAAGAAAATATTTATGGTCTAATAATATCAACTTAATTTTTGAAAAAAATGACCAGTGAAAGTGATTAAAATTAATTACAGTAATTAAGGTGTAATCAGGCTTAAAAATGGACTAAAACCCTAAGTTTAAGGGCCAAAATGACCTAACCACTTGTCCAAAATCCATTTTATAGACATATTTCGGCCATTCACATTCCATTCATGAGTTTTGGTGGTTTGGTATGACCTTTTTTAGGTAATAAAATGTGTACACCTAACTTCTTTCCAAGAATACCACGAGAGTCCTTTTACTTCCCTATAAAAGGCCACCACCTCTACCAATTCCTCACACCTCTCAAGCCTCTTAAGTTCAGACAATTCCTACCCAAATTGTCTCCAAACATCCCTTCCCATGACCTATAAGCCTCCCTTTGGTCTGAATATTCCATTATGACTCATTTTATGTCGTGCCTAGGGTAAACACTGCGTTCCAGACTCAATCGTAGTATCAGGTTTTTGATCCGATCAACCATTTAAGAGTTATCCTTTTTTTCTTTGAGTTTTCATTCAAACATGATATAAATATATTTAATATTTTTATAAAATTATTTCTGGGCACATCGGGCCTTAGAATTTCATGCCGTCTCAGTGCCTAGCTCTGGAAATATATATAGAAATATTTCAAAGTCTTAAAAGGGAAAAAACCAGGTCTCTACATCATTACCTCCTCCTATATTTTCGTCCTCAAAAAGAAAAACGTGGAAAAAAATTTGGGATACTGAGCCCTCACTTGGATCTACCACTCCTAGGAACTCTCCTACACATTTCCATTCACTATAACATGCGAACCAAAGGGACGGTCTGTCCACGTAGGGTCCTTTCCTACCGATCCTCGATCACCACTGGGTGCTCCTAAAGGTGGCTCCATCCTATATGTACAACTCTCCCTAGTCAACGATGTGTGTAGGGTCATGAATGTATCTCATCATACATGTCACATGGAAGATTTTGTGTACCCTCTCTAGCTATAGGGGTAGGGAGAGGAAGTAGGTAACCTCTCCAACCCTATGCACAATCTCAAATGGCCCAATGAACCTCGAGGATAGCTTACCTTCCCAGCCGAACCTATGCATTCCTCATCATGGAGAGAATTTAAAGAAAATTTGGTCTCCCAATTCAAACTCCAAGGGCCTATGATGGTGATATTCATATTATTTCTATATACTATGGCCTGTCTTCATCTGCTCACAGATGACCTACACTTTCTCCATTGTCTCCTGCACCAACTCTGGGACCACTAGAGATATATCACCAATCTCTTTCTAGCACAAGGCTAACCTGTAGGGTCTCCCATAGAGGGAATAAAAAGGTTCCATATTTATGGTAGAGTTTTATATATTGTTGTATGAAAATTCTACCATGTGTAGGTGATCCTCCCAGCTCTGGCTGATGTCCAACATGCAAGCCCTCAACATATCCTCTAGCACCTGGATAGCGCGCTCAGTCTGCCCATCATTCTGGGGGTGGAAGAATGTACTCATCTACATCTGGGTCCCAAATTCCTCCCGTAGGCCTCTCTATAGTCATGTAATAAGTTTTTCATCATGATCAGAGAAAATCGTTGAGGGTACCCCGTGAAGGCGAACGATCTCTCATACATACAACTACCCCAAACTCTTTACCGAACTCTAATCCCTCATGGAAAGGAAGTAAAATGACTTCACGATTCAGTCAACAATCACCCATATGGATTCATGGCCCTTAGATTTTCATGGAAGACCTATAAAAAAGTCCATGGATATTCCATCCCACTTCCACTCTGGGATCAATAAACCTACCAGAACTTGGTGATCAACTTTTACCTAATGAAATTTGAGACACCGATAGACGAACTCAGCTACACTCTATCTCATGTTGGACCACAAAAACCACCACTTAAGGCCTCTATAAATCTTCCCCACACCGGTATCTAAAATTAGGGGAGAAGTGTGAAACTCCCACATCACCTAACCCTGCATCATGACCGGAACCACTGTTCACCCCTGAAACATGATGTCACGATTCCCTCCTTCAGAGTATCCATTCTATGAGTCACCTATAGATATATAATCACTTTACATCATATTCTATGTCTCACAGTTGAGATTCTCTCACAAACTCAAGGAGAGAAGGATCAAGACCACTGACTAAAGAAAAGATATACCCTCCTGCTCTACCAGGGTCAGTTGCATGGAAGCTAACTGCTCAGAAGATTCCTTAACTAGGAGAGCCTAGGAAATCCTGCTAAGGGAATCTACTAAAATGTTTCCCTTCCATGGAGTATATACTATCTCAAAGTTTTAGTTCTATAAAAACTCCAACCAACATCACTTTCTCAGGTTTAGGTCTCTCTGAGTGAATATTTACCTGAGACTCTGGTGGTTTGAGTAAACTAAAAAGTGCTCTCCTAGAAGGTGGTTCCTCTACAACCTTGGGGTGAAGACTACCACTACCATATCTAGGTCATGGGTTGCATAGTTATACTCATGGGGTCTCAACTACCTCAACCCATATGCGAAAACTACCCACTGATACATAAACATACATCGAGACCATATCCTAAGGCTTCGCAATACACTACCAACTCCACACCTTCCTTTAGTAGTATCAATACTGGAGCACTCATCAGCCTCTGCCTCAACTCCTAAAAGTCCCTCTAGAACTTATCATACCATATAAATGACTACCATTTCTACATCAAGGTATTCAAAGGGGATTTGATATTGGATAAGTCTACCACAAACCTACAATACTACCCAGCTAAGACAAGGAAGCTCTACACCTCTGACACATTTTTAGGTGGATCCCAAGAAAGCACTACTTTGATATTTACTGGATACATGGATAAACCATGTTCAGAAATTACATGCCTTAGGAAATGAACCTCAGGAATCTAGAACTGGAACTTCGAGAGATATCCATAAAGCTGGTTCTCTCGAAAATATAGGACCATCCTCAAGTGTTCTGAATGATTATCCTTTGTTGCAGAGTAGATGAATATGTCATCAATGAAGAACACAATAAACCAGTCCAAGTACGGATATAAAACTTGGTTCACCAAAGAAATAAACACAGTGGGGGAATTTGTCACACCAAAGGGAGTCACTTGGAACTCAAGTGTCTGTATAAACATAGAAAATCAAAATTTAGAATTTTAGCCTCACAAAACCTCAATTGGTGGTAGAAGGATCAGAGACCGATCTTTGAGAACCACATAACACCTCTCAAAATGGTCAAAGAGTTATTCAATACTCAGAAAGGGGTACTTTTTCTTTATCATAGCCTAGTTTAGGAGACAATAATCCATGCAAATTTGTAAGTACCCATCCATCTTTTTCATGAACAACACTAGAGATGCCCAGTGGGGAATACTAGGTCTGATAAAAACTTTCTCAAAAAGGTCCTCAAACTATAACCATAGATCCCAAATCTCAGAAGGTTCCATCCAATATGCTATAAAATATATCAAGGAAGTCCCAAGATGCACTTCAATTCAAAAAATACATCTCCCACCTTAGAGGTAGTCACATAACATCTTCATGGAAGACGTCCGTATAATACTCCACAACTGAAATAACCCATATGCCTAATGATCCTTCTACACCAAAGGCTACACTTTCCAACTAATGGGTGATAGGATGAATCCTACTACTCACATAATCCACCCACCCTACCATGAGATCTCTCTTACCATAAAAGGAGAATCTAGTCCCATCAGTGCGTAGGCATATGACTAGTCTGCAGTGACAATCGATAAGGGCCCGAACCATGGAAAGCTAATACATACCTAAGATGATGTCACAAGGTTCCATAATGATGACCAAAAGGTCCCACGTGAACCTCTATACTCCAAGATATAGCTCACACTTCCAAAAGATGAAAGAAACAGAAGAACCATTCCCTATAGGAACCTCAAGTCAGAGATGCTGTGCTAGAACCTCTATTGGGAGCTATAGATCTCACACCAGGATTATCGAGATAAAATAATGACTAGATATTGTGTCTACTAATACTAAGGCAAGAGTATAATAAACATATATTTTACCTCTGATCATCTTGTGTGCTGCGGGATCATAGACATTCAAAGCATACAACTATCCATGACCCTAACTACTAGCTATCTAAGCCTGATGTGGGCCACCTTGTGGTAGTGGTGGAAGGATGTCATGATGGAGTCCACTACCCATGGACACTCCTACTACTATTCCAGCTCCGACTCCCTAGGGACCACCCTATATGTGCCTGAAATATCCTTGATCACGGTGCTGCCTCTGCCATGGTGGTCCATCAGCTATCTGACTAGGATGCTCAGCATGTCTGGTTAGGTAGTCACATGCCATGTAACCTCTCTAATCATAATAAAATCAATGCACCTCTCCAAGATTAATTTCCACTCTCTTCTTCCTTGACCCCATACAACCACGTGCCTGATTCTACTTGTGAAAGGGTATCCTATTCCAAGATCCCAGTGCCTAGTGTCTGCTAACTACAGCAGATGACTCAGCTCTAGGACACCCAATTCCAACTCCAACTTCCTAACATACATCTGACAAAAATCTATCGATCACCAGTGACCTCTCCAGCACCCTGACATAGGTGGGGATGCACAAGGGAACAACACTGAATTGAACCTCTCTTCAGAGTCCCTGATCAAACTTATGTGCTCAGAAGTAGCCATCCTAGATCATGTCAAGGGAGTAACGCATAAGGTCTGTGAACCTTGTCCTATAATTAGACACTATCATCCCTCCCTACTGATGCTCCAGAAGTTGTTGGATCCAGACTAAGCGTAAGCAGGAGGGGTAGTACTCCTCACAGAATAGATTTTGAAAGACATCCCATGAGAGTTTCAAATCACCATGCATATGCGTAACAAGTATCCACCAATGCCTAACTAATCAATGGAAAAAGGTATCTTCCAAAGACACTACCTGATCCATCAAGGTCTAAACAAGCCTGCAGATATGAACCACCGAATCTAGCTAATCCTCTACTACTTGAGGATCTGGATCATTGTTGAACCTCAGTGGTTTGTGATGATGGAACTCGCAGATCATGCTAAGCCTATACACATCCTATACCTACTTTGCTGGGATGATATACTGCTCGACAGGTGGATGTGCTAATACCTTCCCACCTGAAGGAAGGGGATCACAGGATGGACCCTAAATTGAGGCCTCATCCCTCATAGGATCATTTTCACAAACCAGAGTTGGTATCCTGTATGACTTTCATTGCAGAGGCATCCTGAAAGTTATTAAGGAGTATCACAATCATATGAATATATATATATATATATATATTGAAAAAAACAATGGGGAGTTGAATCAAGAAGGAAAGTCAAAGACTCAATCCTACATGATTCATGTACCATTAATCCCTACAAAAAAATGTCTCAGCATATCGAGTCAACATAAGGTAGTCAGGGTCCTGGTTAATGGATATGTCATCCATATGATCATTAGACTCCCTTTCTTGAGATCCACACTCGAGAAACTTTGAAACTGTTACCCTAAACCCAACCAATCCTATTAAGGGGATATGCCCAAAAAAAGTCCCAAGGAATGAACTTTCTCTGATACCAATCTTTCATGACCTGACCTATGTCAGGGCTCAAGATGCAACTACCCCAAGCCTTCCTCTATAGGCCAGGGGGTGGTGACAAGCGCAGAAGGCACAACTAACTTAAGGAGTCCTTTTACTAATAACCTGTACACATTCACAAAACCAAATCAAATGAAAAAGTTCATAGTTAAAGGAGAAGAGATGTGACACTGCTATAAAATAACCTATGCATGCATGGAACTCTAGATAGTACAAAAGTAAAGTAGTGTAAATTGAAAAGTAAATGGAAAAAATACATTCCCAAATAGAAGTATATCCCAATGTGATAGAAAACTAGAAAATTAAAATGGAAAAGAGATCCCAACTCTTGAATCCCAAGCTATGACCACTATATGTGGTCAAAGCACCCAGTATCCCTAATCTCCTCTAAAGTCACAGTCGACCTGTCCGTCATTGATAAAAGAAATAACACATGTGTTAAAATCCCATGCAGGGGTGATTATATACATACTCAGTAGAATGACCTAAAAGGGTGAAGGGGGATAAGTAATATATAAAAATGAAGATGAAAACTATAGATAAAATAAGGTACGGTGAAAGAGTATAGTTCAACCCAACAAGAGTGAAAGAAGTCTCATCCAAGCATAAGGGGATAAACACGGTGAGTAGATAAACTACCCATCAAGCCTTCACCACCTATAGTAAGAGAGTAGGCTCATCCGACCATGAAAATCTAGACATGAAAAACACATGGCATACCCTACACGTCTTTGCCTCTCCTGGAAGGAGAGTAACCAAACCCAAGGGATGGGTAATGAAGAAGAATATATATATATATATTCTCAGTCAAAGAAACCAAAATGAGAGAGTAGGGGATCTCCATCTCACAAATCATCCCAAGAATAAGAGTAGCCAATAGTTCCAAAAGAAGTCTATAAATGATTCCCAAAATATCACGCATCAGTCCTGAACACACAAGTCTAAGAGACTCAAGCACCACACCTTAATACTATACACTTTGGGTGGTACTGGCTCAATTGTACAGTTTTAGGTCACGTCACAAAAACTCATCTCGGTGGGGAAAGTATCCCTCTTTCTCGTGAGTTAAAAGGCACTTCAAAACAAATCTCATCACCATGACACATAATTGAGGGGATCAAAATATAGGTAAGGATCCCATGACCTGATATGACAGGAGGGTCCTACTCTACTAGTTACTGAGGAACTCAACTACCCATTCATACTGGAGGGTAATGCTAGGGAATGTCATCGGGGAACTCCAATACCCAGCCCTACTGTAGGTTAATCCTAGAAAGAGGTCATTAGGGAGCTCCACTACCCATACCTACTAGAGGGTAAGATTGGAACAATCATTAAGGAATGACACAGCCTAACCCTACTAGTGGGTAAGCTGAGAATGTTGAGGAACTCCACCGCCCAACCTTATTGGAGGGTAACTTGGTAAGATCATTGGGTAAGGCCATTGCCCAGACTTGCTAGAGGGTAAGCCTGTAACATTGATAAACTTCATTTCTCAGCCCTTCTGGAGGGTAACTCGGTAAGATCATTAGAGAACACCACTACCCAACCCTTATGAAGGGTAAGCCCAGAACATCAAGGACATCCATTTCCCTACCCTACTAGAGCGTAAATCAATAAGATCATTAGGAAATTCCACTACCTATCCCTACTAAATGGTAATCCCAGAACATTGAGGAAATACACTACCTAGCCCTGATAGAGGGTAAATCAGTAAGATAATAGGGGAATTCCACTTCCCAGTCCTGCTAGAGAGTAATCCCAGAATGTTGATGAACTCCACTACCCAACCCTACTGAAGGGTAATCCCGGAAAGCTCTGGTAATCCTGTATGATTATTTCCATTATTGATTATCACCTTAGTGCATGAAAAAAACATAAAATTTGACATCATATCTCAAAATATGTTACCAAGGAAACCATCACATTCTATAAGAAAAAAAAACTCAGGATAGGTTAGCATCGGGCTAAAATATGAGTTTAAACGAAAGAGATACGAATGATGGAAGTTTGATCGAAAGAGATCAAGGGGTAATCGATGTGTGAGGGGAACCAAATGAAATATGGTACTACTCCACTGCCCACATTTTTCCCTAGACGTTACATATTTTCCTGTTCGTGTGACAGTACACACTGTATAGGTGGACTACGCGGCATGTCCTGGGTAATCAGGACCAAGGCTGTGTCTGCTGGACCTGTCCATGTACTCAAACCTTGTGTCTGTGTGGTCCATCACATGGTTTTCCTGACTAGGGAAGGGGGTACATGGTGTGTAATGGGGACTATATACTATGTCAACCTTAATATTTCAAAAACCCTAGCACCACCACTGAGGGGTGCTACACGCCGTGTTGTCAATCATGTACATGATGTGTAGTCGGGTTTTCGCTAAAAAGTCCAAATTTATAGATTTTCATTCATGCTTAAAATTTGGTCAAATAACTTTAGATCCATCACTATGTAAGGTTGAAAAAGTGTATCTACTTGGAAATCATGATTCCAAGCCACCGCTCACTGAAAATCGATTGCCATCACGCAAAGGGGTTTTGTTGGGTGTTCTGCACTCTTCCGTTCATTCATTAATCAATTTCTTGATCCCAAAACAATAGATCAATAATCCTTGAATCATGAAGATTATAGATCTATGATTTTCTCACAAAACCTTCTTAATTTCATTGATTTTTAAAGAATTCGGGTACCCGATCAATCTCGGGTTTCTCGATAATTATCGAACTTAGAACCATGGGGATCCCATTGGATAAGAACATGAAAAAATTTTGGAGGAAGGAACAAGAAAAAAGTTTTTGAATGATCAATGGCCAATAATTCTTGTCCACTTATCAAGAAAATGATTTAGAGTTAGATAAAAAAATGAAATAATCAAATTCCAATATGTTGGCTCATGAAAAGGTGTAGGGTGGGGCACAGATTGAAGAAAGATTATCAATATACTCTAACATTTAATACAAAGGTGTAAAAAACAAAAATATGATTCTTACCTCTGTTTTGGATAAATAATTGGTGAATAATGTTCCCACACAATGATTAGAAGAAGCTGATGCTTTCATTGAATCCGGATTCGATCCAATCCGACATTCCATCCTTGTTAGATCTGGTTTTGTCAAAGGGAGATGGAAGAGATATTTCCCAGTGGTGGGAGAATTATGAACCAAACATGGAGAATTTTCCCTAGCGATATATTTATAAACATATCATTTAGGTTTAAAATAAATAAATAAATAATTTAATAATTATTTAATCTGCTTAAACGTACCACCATCGAGCGATGGGTCTGAACATCCCATGCCGACTCATTTTATGTCGCTCCTAGGGTAAAAAACATGTTATAAACTCAACTGTGATCTCTGATTTCTGATCCAATAAACTTTTTAAGAGTTATCCCATTTTATTTGATATTTCATGTTCTTAAAATATAAAATATATTTAATATTTTTATAAAATTAATTTTGGGCACACTGGACCTCAGAATCACACGTCGTCTTAGCTTCTAGATCTGGAAATATATATAGAAATATTTAAAAGTCTTACAAGGAAAAAAACTAGGTCTCTAAAATATCCCAAAGTCTCATCATAGTGAATGCCTTATGGGTGAATGGATTTCTGGAAGATATGTTGTTACAATTACATTGATAGAGTGGGAGAAAACACACCTTTATGTTTTACATAATTGTGAAGATGTTGATCCATACATTGAATCCCACAAATAAATTATTAAAGATTTGATATCATTAGGGGTTGAAGGATGGATACCAAATACACATAATAAATAGTTTATAGGATGGTTTCGAGATCAAATTTTTAAGGATTTATCTAAAATTTTTAATTTAATTGCTGAATGAATTTAATGGATAGCTAGGGGACCAAATGAAAATGTTATATCTTACACTATTTCTTTAATAAATGGTTATATATTTTATAAAAAAGAACATGATGACTATAGTAGGATGAAAAAAATGGTGTTATGCTTGTGGCTAAAGTGATGAACATATCTAGTTCCAAGGATAGAAATCCAATTTATGAAAATATGTCATATTTTGGCATTATAGAACAAATATACAAGTTAAACTATTCAAAATTTAAACTACCAATTTTCTATTGAAAATGGGTTGACAATATGAGTGTAGTGAAATTTGATTAAGTGGACCTTGTGAAGGTGAATTTCAGCATATAAGGGGAAAAATAATATCCTTTCATAATGGAATCACAAGCAGTGCAAGTATTTTATGTATCAAATCCAATAAATAATAATTAGTCTTTTTTCCTGATAGTGACTAAAAAAATGTCGAGTAAGATGAAAATTCAATTGAGGATGACCCTTTCATTTTGAGATCACAATTATTTCATTATAGTCCTAATGTAGAAAATGTATTGTATGTTAGATGGGATAAAAAATAGGCGATTTGGATTCTCTATAGAGGAACCAAATCCCTAAAACCTTTAAAAAAATAAAGTGAGTTCATTGAGAAGGTGAAATTGTTTTTTCATATACAATGTTTTTCCTCATAATATTATATGTTCTCTACTGCATTAAAATAATCTAAATTAAATATTTTACAACTATGTAGAAAATTTCTTCTTCACATTATGATGTTACCATTCCTTCATAAGAACAAACCTTTTCACCCCTGTAGTGTTGGCATTTATCACTTTTCTACAAGTTTCCTCCGCTACTCAATCATAGAGGCAATTTGATGTTTTCACAGTAAAATAATTTTCCATAGAATTAATTTATTGTTTCATATTTATATTTTATTTATTTCTTTTTAGTATTACTCATATAATAATTGTTTTCTTATATAAGTGGATTCTTTTTTTCAAGTTGGGGTGGTTTGTTCAAAGCTTCTCATGCTCACTGGAGATTGGAATTCGATCCTACAACTGAGATAATGACAAAATGGAACCACATCAATAATTCATACAACCATCATGAAAAGGTGAATCCATAATACTTATTTAATTAATTTTTTCATCATTTTATCTACTATTTTAAATTTATTTTTTTATCATTTTCATCTAATACTTATTTAGTTTTTTCATAGATCTTTTGGGAAGTCATATTGATTCTATGTTCTTAGTAGAATTTTTTTAATTGAAATACAGAATAGTATATTAATATCATGTAGTCATTTTGGTGACTTATCATGATATAATGGGCACATGATATTTTTACACTCTTATGGATTTCAAAAATGAGAAAGGTTTTTCAGATAAGAACATCAAGTCAATATATAGTTTTGTAAGTTTAACAAATAAATGAAATGAAAATCATTATAAAATTTTTAGTTATGATTTTTGTGAGACTTTTTGATGTGAAGAAATCAACTGCACCTCAATTCGACACATAGTGTGACCGGTATGACTCTAAGTGCTTCTTTTTATTTAAAATTGACATGAATTTTAGTAAAATGGATAACCAACCTACTCAAAATAGAGAAGATAAATTATAATTGTTTTTATACTTTATGAAAATTATCCATAAGTCATTTTTGATGTTTAGGAATCAGCCTCACCTCAATCTGATGCATGGTGTGTCCGATATGACTCAAAGTGTTCGTTATCAATTTAAAATTGACATTTTAGTTCAAAAAGTGTTACTCACTGAAAAATAATCAAACATGCTATGATTTTCTTGATAATTTAGGAAAATGACTCATAAGTAATTTTTGATGTTTAGGAATCAGTTTCACATAAAACCAATACACAATGTGAACAGAATGATTCAAAGTGCGTGTTTCCAGTTTAAAAATGACATTTTAGTAAAAAAGTAAAGTGACATACTCAAAACTGATCAAAAGCATTCATATTGTTTTCATAATTTAGGAAAAATATCCATAAGTCATTTGAGACATGTAGGAATCATCCTCACCTCAATATGATGCATGGTGTCACTGGTATAACTCAAAGTACATCTTTTTATTGAAAATTGACATCAATTTTAGTAAAATGGACAACTAATGTAACGGATTGAACCTCTCTGGTCCATTCCTTTATGAAAATCAGGTGTATGAGGTGTTTCGGGAAGTTAAGGTGACTTATCCCCAACACTTTTCCAAATTACCATTTCTATGAATAGTTCCATTGGTGAATAGTTCCAATGGTAGACCATTGTGAACAGAGCATCGGTAACCTTCTATGAATAGTGTAACAGTGACCTTATGTGAATAGTGACATTGGTGACCTTATGTGAAAAATGTCATCGGTGACCTTCTATGAACAGTGTCATCAGTAACCTTATGCGAACAGTGCAACAGTGACCTTATGTGAATAGTGACATCAGTGACCTTATGTGAACAGTGTCATCGGTGACCTTCTGTGAACAATGTCACCGGTAACCTTATGTGAACAGTGCAATGGTGACCTTATGTGAACAGTGACATCAGTGACCTTATGTGAACAGTTTCATCGGTGACCTTCTGTGAACAGTGTCATCAGTAACCTTATGTAAACAGTGCAATGGTGAGGTTCCAACGATGACCTCTTTCCTTTGCCAAATTTTGGGTTCATTAACAGTGTTTCCAGAATGGTGAGGTTCCAATGGTGACCTCTTTCCTTTTCCAAATTTTGAGTTCATGAACAGTGTTTCCAGAATGGTGAGGTTCCAACGGTGACCTCTTTCCTTTGCCAAATTTTGGTTTCATGAACAGTGTTTTCAGAATGGTGAGATTCCAACGATGACCTCTTTCCTTTTCCAAATTTTGGGTTCATGAACAGTTTTTCCAGAATGGTGAGGTTCTAATAGTGACCTTTTTCCTTTTCCAAATTTTGGGTTCATGAAAAGTGTTTCTAGAACGGTGAGGTTCTAACAGTAACCTCTTTCCTTTGCCAAATTTTGAGTTCATGAACAATGTTTTCAGAACGGTGAGGTTCCAACGGTGACCTCTTTCCTTTACCAAATTTTGAGTTCATGAACAGTGTTTCCAGAGCGGTGAGGTTCCAACAGTGACCTCTTTCCTTTTCCAAATTTTGGGTTCATGAACACTGTTTCCAGAATGGTGAGGTTGCAACAGTGAGGTTCCAACAGTGAGGTTTATGAACAATGTTTTTCCTTTTCCAAATTTCGAGTTCATGAACAGTATTTCCAGCTTCCTACAGTTTCACCCCTTTAAAATTTCCTTTGACTTAAAATGCATTTAAATCCCCATTTTAAGGACTCTAAGTCTGCTTCAAAGGCCGTAACTCCTATATTAATTTCTCCTAAGGTTCGGGATGTTTTTACTTGGTCAAACCGCGTGGCTTAATGCAATCTTCTTTTAATGGAAAACCCAGCGTATCTTAAACCATTGCTCTGTTAAATCTTCTAAAGGGATAAGATATCTTCCTCCCTGGTTCTTCCTCCTTGTTCTCAGGTGTGTGATGATCTAACATCCCATTCCTTCCCGTAGGAGTTGTTCAATCAAACTTTCCTCCTAGGATTTTTTCCTCTCTATTTTGATGCAACCGAGCAATATTGACCAACCTTTGATATAAGGTTTGATCTATCTTCATTTTTTTCGGATTCATCTCCTTCTTTCTCCTTTCCCTTTTTTTTGAAATTACCCCCATGTTCCTAATGGTATTTTCTTGGGTGTTGGCCGATGTGGTGGTGTCTCTGCATCCTCAGGTGGATACAGTTGTCACAGGGGAGGAGATTGTAACCTGTTGTGTGGCTTGTTCTCGTATAAAGAACTAAGAACTATTTGAGGCAGGGATTCATTGATTCTCTCTTCTTTTGCATGAAAATGTATTGTTAGCATGTTTTATCCCACTGAATCACAATGGAATTGACATAATAAATATTTAAACCATATAAATAAATTGATACCAATTGTATGTTATTGCCTCTTATTTTTCTAAATAGTGTGATATTAAGGCTTGCTTGTTTAGCTTTTCATTCTTGATGGAAATTGGTAAAGAAAATTAAGCCAGAATTAATTGATATTCGCTTGGCTAAAGATAAAGAGGCATGTGAATGAATCAGATTGATGCTGTTATAATTTGATGTTAATAAAATTGGTTCAGTAAGCATGTTTAATTATTTGTGATAGCTTACTTGTTAGGTTTTTCATATTTGGATCCTACGAATAATAAATTGGTTAATCTAATAAGGATTAAATAACTGGTTGTTTGATAAAAGATAATTCCTTGTAGGGTTCTGAGTTACCCTTTTTTGCTTGTTTAAGGGCTAAGATCCCAATTGATATGATGTTTGTTTTCCTGCTGCTTGTGTTGTGATGTGAGCCTGGATGGCTATTGTGATATATAGGGGAAGGGAGGCCTATTGGTTGTGGTATCAGATGAGGCCTAGAGTGGCGAGATGCATCATTTATGCATGTGGGTGCCGGAGAGGACACCAGGGATGATGGAATAGGTTGGATTTGAATGTTTGGATGCTTGATGTTTTTTGATTGGTTTTCTGCTTTACTTTCCCCATTTCTCAAGGCAACCGGTCTTTCTTACCCTTATTCCGAAAGGGGCGAAGATGTGCTGGGTGTTCCATGTGCTTTCCATGTATAGTTTCTTAAGGGAGGATGGGTCTACGTTCTTGCTATAGGCAGAAAATACTCAACGGGTAGTTATCTACTCACTTTTTTGAGCCCTCTTATGTTTAGTAGCATAGAATATTTTTTTTTGGAATGAATGGGAATATGGGGAAGTAATTCTGTAAATAAATAATTAAATAAATGATGTTAACCCATGGGATTGGAGCTTGTTGGCACGAAATGTTGAGGTTACAATTTTAAAGGGACAATGGACTTTGGGTGTGATGCTAATGAAATATAATGTGAAATTGTTAATGGTTAATTAATGTTTAAATAATTAATTATCATAAAGTGGAACTAAAAAAAGGGAATGAAGTAATGTAATTAATCTCTTTAAATGTTTGTGTGCTTATAGGATACCTAGTATTAGAAGTGGCAGCTGGGAGTCTGAGAGACGTCAGCTGTAGTTGAGTCTAAGACTAGGTTATTCTCATAGTGTGGTTGTGAGATATAATATATTATGTACTTTTTGTGTTTTTATATGCTACTCCATCTCGTCAGTTAGGGAAACTGACACCGTGAGGATTCTGAGCCTTGAGGGGTGTTTTCCCCAACATTCCGGTGGGAGGATGGATGGATGACTACCCCCTTTGGCCCCGCTCTTTCTTTTGGTAGTTACTTGTGTTGGTAGGGACAATGGTTAGTTTTCCCCATATATGTGTGTAGAGGGCTATAGTGGCTTGTGTTTATTCACACACATATATTCTAGATATAGTATCTTATGGACTACTATAGGTGTAACGTGTGTAGACTATGATGGATTGGGAATCCTTACTCGGTGTATGGGCTGTAATGGATTGAGGTATAATACCTAACATATTATACATGTTATACGAGCTGTGGTGGCTCCTGGAAACTACCTGGTTACTTTCTTGTGTGGACGTGGTGGTTTTGTTGCATGAGGTGCATGTTGTGGTGCTTCGCCCAGGTGTCTGCGGGCAAGCCTTATTGAAGAGAGATGCTTAGGACGTGTGACACTGGGGAAAAGCGGCAGACCAGTGGGTAAGTAGTAGTAGGGTACCCTTGATATTATTTATTATATTATATGCTACTGTATGCGTTACTTGGTGAGAGTATCCATAGTGAGGCTGAGAACTTAGTATACCTGTTTAGGTGACGAGTTAGTTTCAATTTTTTTTTCACTATACTTTAGCATGGTTTCTTTTCTTTTGAATGAGAGGCTATGTGGAGGATCCTATTGAGTATATTGTTATACTCACCCTATGTATATATAAACTGTTTTTCAGGTCACTTGGAGAAGGTTGACGACCATGCTGGTTTCTACTAGCTTGGGGTTGCAGGAGCTATTTGCGCTAGTGGTTGATGCTATTTTTACTTTCTTTTGGGTACTTAAACACTTTTTTAATTCCATTTATAGTAGTATTTCATGACATTACATATATGAACTTGGGTTTTCATTTATATTTTAGTCTGAGTTGGAGTTGGTTGGTGTCTATCTTATCTCTCTATTCTGAATGTGTTCTCTTTGAGGTTAATGCCTCCCATATGTGTGTTTACTATACCCTTGGTGCTAATAACCAACCCGGGGCCTACTGGAGGCGGGACTCAGGGGTCATTATCTACCTTCTCACATTGCCGGCCCAATAGGGGTACACTTTGTGGGGAGGGGGTTGTGACAGAGTGGTATCAGAGGTCTGTTTGAGAGATTGGATGGAGTATGGTGTTAGTCACATGTGAGGTTGCATGGGTTGGTAGGGAAAAAGTTTCTGTCAAGTTTATAAAGTGATGTAAACACTGGAGACTAGCTGAGACATAGGATTTTAGGGCCTCCTATGATCTGATGTATGGACCTTTAAGTTTACAATAAATACTAAACAAGGTGATACTAGTTGCAGGGTAGAGACCTAGGAAAGGATCATGCATCATTCTTTTTTGTGCCTGTGTTTGAATGGGTAGACCTTGGGATAGGTTAACCTAAAATGAATAAAATAAAACAAATAATTAATTAACGTCGATTCTTCCATATTCTAGGTTTAGAAGCTCTAACTATTTTTTATTTTACAGGTATGGCTCCAGGTCGACTTCCTCATCAGGATCGCATAGAAGATGTCCAGCAGGCTGTGACAGTAGATCACCGCATGGTAGAGGTTGAAGATGATGAAACTTGGAGGAGGAAAATTTGAGAGTTTCAGTGCCATAGTCTGCAAAAGTATGAGGGATCTGTTTCAGATGCAGTCACAGAATACTGGTTGGAGGAAGTTGAGATAGGCTTCAGTTTGATCCGTGCTCGGAAGAAGCATTGGGTGTCCTTGGTTGTGACGATGCTGCATGGTGGAGTGAGGAAATTATGGTTCTTATTTCTTAGGGATCATAAGGTGTCTGCGATATCATAGGAGGAGTTCTAAGAAAAGTTTAGAGTTGAGTTTCTTTCTTCGGCCGTGAAGGAATCTAGTCAACAGGAGATTCTTACCCTTCAACAGGGGAGCTCTAGTGTGAGAGAGTTTAGAATCCGTTTCAGGAATCTTTTATGATATGCTTCAGACCTTTTTCCAGATGAGGAGGCCAGGGTAAGGCATTTCGAGGAGGCTTTGCATCCAGAGATCTAGTGCCAGGTCACCCCATTTATACTGAAGAAATATCTTGAGGTGCTGGAAAGGGTAGAGGTCATTGAGAGGACTTTGGACAGAACCAGATCATCATAAGAGGGGAGTCATCATGATTCCTCATGAAGCCGAGCTATGGTCTGGGGTTCCTGGTTTTCAGGGCAGAAGAGTTTCCGTTCGGATGGGGGTAGGTCCCAGCCCTCAATATATCATTTCTCCGGGGGAAACAACTCTCAGGCCTATGCCAAGGGATCAAGCACATGTTTTTCTTGTGGTGGTCAAGTTTATCAGTAGAAAGAGTTCCCAGACTTTTAGAGTAGTCATCGTGCACTAGGTTTTCTACTCTAGGTTCCTCCATTGAGGCAGTTCCAGCAGAGGCAGCATCAGCAGGTTACACCAGCTTTAGATCAGCAGAGGGTAGATGGGGTAGGCAGAGGATAGCCTCGTGATTCTCCCCATCCTCAGGGAGCAGAGTGAGTCCATTTTTGTGGTTGTCATCAGGGTTAGAGAGGTCGTGGAGGAGGTCATGGTTAGCTTCATGCTTTATCATTGCCAGCGCCAGGTAAGCCGAACATAATTCGAGGTACCCTTTGCTTGTTTTCTACCTTGGTGTATGCCTTGTTTGATTCGAGAGTGACACACTTCTTCATATCACCTACCCTTGTCCATGATTTGGGACTTGAGGTAGAGAGGATTCCATTTCCCTTGGCATTGACTATGCCAGTTGGAGGTTGAGCTGACTTGTTTGAAGTATGTAGAGACTGTGATCTAGTGTTGGGGTAGCACCGATCTTGGGGAGATTTCCTATGTTTATGAATACAACCATATGATGACATACTCGACATGGATTAGTTGTATTCATTGTAGGCTATGGTGGATTGCTTCAGGAAGAAGGTCATTTTATTTGATGTGGATAGAGATCCAGTGGTGTTTGTTGGGGAGCGAGATCCTCGGATGGGTCATAGGTGTGTTCCATCCTTATCAACCATGATGGATGAGATAATGTTGAGTTATTCAGAGGTTCAGAATATGGTGTTTCCTAAGGTCGTAGAAGATTACCCTGAAGTCTTTCCAGAAGAGGCTGTAGCATTACCCCCTCGATGAGAGATCGAGTTTGGGATCAAGCTATAACTAGGAGCGTATCCTATCTCTATATATCCATATATAATGTAACCTTATGAGTTATGAGATCTACGTATATATCTTGATGGTCTGTTATAGTGGGGGTTTGTTTGGACGAGTGTGTCACCATGGGGTACACTAGTTTTGTTTGTGAAGAAGGCTGATGATAGTTTGCAGTTGTGTGTCGATTATTGTTGCTTGAACAAAGTGAAAATAAATAATCGCTATACTCTTCCATGGATTGATAATTTATTTGATCAAATGAAGGGTAAAAGTTGGTTCTCAAAGATCGACTTGTGTTCAGGGTATCATCATATGAGTGTGAAGGATGAGGATATCCCAAAGACTGCTTTTCGTCGTTGTCATGGGCATTATGAGTTCATTGTAATGTAGTTCGGCATAAAAAATTATCCATCTGTGTTCATGGGATTGATGAACACTGTGTTCCATGAGTTCCTGTACAAGTTTTTTGTAGTTTTCATCGATGAAATCCTTGTGTACTCTACATCCGAAGAAGAGCATGCTGAACATCTACACGCCTTTTTGGGAGTTCTTCGTCAACATCATCTATTTGGGAAGTTGTAGAATTGCGAGTTTTGGGATCGAGAAGTCCATTTCTTGGGGCATGTGGTCTCACAGCAGGGAGTAGATGTGGATTCATTAAAGATAGAAGTGGTTTTGTCTTGGGCAGCCCCCAAGACTATATTAGAGGTGAAAAGTTTCCTTGGTCTCACAAGCTACTATAAGAGGTTCGTAGCCAATTTCTATCGAGTTGAAACTCCTCTGACAACATTAACTAAGAAGGATCAGGCATTCATATGGACTGATCAGTGTCATTCAGCTTTCGAGTATCTAAAGAATAAGTTAGTAAGTGCGCTGGTTATTTGTCTTCCCGCAGAGGGAGTTTTGTTTTATATTTTCTACGATGCTTCACATCTAAGGTTAGGTTGTGTTCTGATGAAGTAGATATAAGTTGTTTCTTATGGGTCTCGGCAGTTACGTCCCCATGAACGTAACTATTACACCCTCGATCTTGAGTTGGAATCCGTAGTGTTTACTTTGAAGTTATGGAGACATTACCTCATTGGTGAGCGTTTTGTGGTTTTCACCGATCATAAGAGCCTGAGGTATGTTTTCCCCCTAGCATGACTTGAATTTTCGACAGCGTCAGTGGATGGAGTTATTACAAGAATATGATTTCAAAATATCATATACATCTGGAAAGGGGAATGTTGTAGCAGATGCGTTGAGTCGGAAGTCACATAGTGATGCAGTGCATGAATCTGGTGACTCTTGGAGAGTAATGGAAGAACTTTCAGCATTACATATTGACATGGGAGAAGTTGGGGGAAAATTTTTTCTTTTTCAGATGATGATGTAGTCATTTCTGATGCAGAAGTTGGAAGAGTCCCAGTTGAGGGATATAGAGGTAGAGGTCTGGAGAGGCCGAGTTGTTTGTGGCGAGGCCCCTAATGGTTGGTCTGAGGATGAACAACACCGAGTGTTGTATCATGGAAGGATATTTTTTCATTTTATGATGCGTGAGATAGTTCTCATATAGTTCCATAGTTCTCCTTTAGCGGTGTATCCTGGCGCGACAAAGATGTACCGAGCCTTGAGGAACCAATTTTGGTGGCCTGGTCTGAAGCATACAGTTGTGAAGTTTGTGTCTCAATGTTTGGTCTGCCAGAAGGTGAAGGTCGAACATCGCGTTCCTGTGTCCTACTCCACCCGTTAGATGTTCCTCAGTGGAAGTGGGAGGACATCTCAATGGACTTTATTACTAGTTTAACTCGATCTCAGGGAGGAAATGATTCTATTTGTGTGGTATTAGATCATTTAACAAAATCAGACTGCTTCATAGCAATCAAGGAGTCAAGATCAGTGGAAGTTTTGTCGAGGTAGTATCTGGAGGAGGTGGTGAGACTTCATGGATTCCCAAGGATGATCATTTCTGATCAAGATCCTTGTTTTAACTCTAGGGTGTGGAGAGGTCTCCATCATGATTTTGGTTCTCATCTATGCCTTAACACTACTTTTCATCCTTAAATGGATGGTCATACAGAGCGAACCATCCAGACTCTTGAAAACACGTTATGCTCTTGTGTCCTGGATTTTGGAGGTTCGTGGATGAGACACTTACCCTTAGTAGAGTTTACTTACAAAAATAGTTTTCACTCCACCATAGGTATGTCGCCATTTGAAGCCTTATATGGGAAACCTTGCGGTTCTCCATTTTGATGGATTGGGGTCGGAGAGTCAGCAATTCTCGGGCCGAAACTAGTGCAGAATAAAACAGAGATGGTTCAGGTGATTCGCAAAAGGATGAAGACAATGAAAGATCATCAGAAATCATATTCCGATCAAAGGAGGAGACCCTTAGAGTTTTATGTTGGGGATCACGTGTTTCTGAAGGTGAATCCCCGTCATGGGCATCGAAGGTTTGGTCATGGGAGTAAGATTTCTCCTTGATTTGTTGGGCCTTTCAAGGTGTTAGCTCATGTTGGAGCTGTGGCATATCGAGTAGCACTTTCCCCGCAGATGAGTTGGATACATGATGTTTTCAATGTATCACAACTCCATTGTTATCTTCATAATGAATCTCACGTCATCGATTGGGGAGAGATCAATGTTGATAATGATGCGACCTTTGAGGAGTGACCTATGGAGATCCAAGACCACAAAGAGAAGGTGTTGCACATGCGTTCTATCTCCTTGGTTTGTGTCTTGTGGCGACACAGTTGCATAAATGAGAGTACCTGGGAATGTGAGTCACAGCTATGTGCTCAGTACCTAGAAATTTTTGATGTTTAACTCTTTTCATGTATTGATTTAGCCTTTGTGGTTTTAGACCTTTCATGTTTATAATATTGTTTTCTTTTGTTGCTTCTTGTGGATTTCTCTCTTTTGAGAGGTATCTCGATGGGTGGTTGTTCAGACCCCATTTCATTTTCCCTTTAGGTGGGTTTTGAATTCTCAAGGACGATAGTGTTTTGAGAGGTATCTGATGTAATGACCCAGACCTCTCTAGTCCATTGCTTTGTGAAAATCATGTGTATGAGGTGTTTCGGGAGGTCAAGGTGACTTATCCCCAACACTTTTCCAAATTTCCATTTCTATGAATAGTTCCATCGGTTAATAGTTCCATCGGTGAACAGTTCCAACGGTAGACCATTGTGAACAGTGCATTGGTAACTTTCTGTGAATAGTGTCATTGGTAACCTTATGTGAACAGTGAAACGATGACCTTATGTGAACAGTGACATTGGTGACCTTATGTGAACAGTTTCATCAGTGACCTTCTATGAACAGTGTCATCAGTAACCTTATGCGAACAGTGCAACAGTGACCTTATGTGAACAGTGAAATCGGTGACCTTATGTGAATAGTGTCATCAGTGACCTTCTGTGAACAGTGACATCGGTAACCTTATATGAACAGTGTAACAGTGAGGTTCCAATGGTGAGGTTCTAACGATGATCTCTTTCCTTTGCCAAATTTTGGGTTCATGAACAGTGTTTCCAGAACGGTGAGGTTCCAACGGTGACCTCTTTCCTTGTCCAAAATTCAAGTTCATGAACAGTGTTTCCAGAATGGTGAGGTTCCAATAGTGACCTCTTTCCTTTACCAAATTTTGGGTTTATGAACAGTGTTTCCAGAACGGTGAGGTTCCAACGATGACCTCTTTCCTTTTCCAAATTTTGGGTTCATGAATAGTGTTTCTAGAACGGTGAGGTGCCAACGGTGACCTCTTTCCTTTTCCAAATTTTTGGTTCATGAACAGTGTTCCAGAATGGTGAGATTCCAATGGTGACCTATTTCCTTTTCCAAATTTTGAGTTCATGAACAGTGTTTCCAGAACGGTGAGGTTCCAACAGTGACCTCTTTCTTTTGCCAAATTTTGAGTTCATGAACAGTGTTTCTAGAACGGTGAGGTTCCAACAGTGACCTCTTTCCTTTGCCAAATTTTGGGTTCATGAATAGTGTTTCCAGAATGGTGAGGTTCCAATGGTGAGGTTCATGAACAATGTTTTTACTTTTCCAAATTTTGAGTTTGTGAACAGTTTTTCTAGCTTCCTACAGTTTCACCCCTTTAACATTTCCTTTGATGTAAAATGAATTTAAAGCCTTGTTTTAAGGAATCTAAGGATGATTCAAAGGCCTAAACTCCTATATTAATTTCTACTAAGGCTCAGGATGTTTTTACTTAGTCAAACCATGTGGTTTAATGCGATCCTCTTTTAATAGAAAACCCATCGTATCTTAAACCACTTCTCCGTTAAATATTCTAAAGGGAAAAGATATCTTCCTTCCTATTTCTTCTTCCTTGTTCTCTGGTTTGAGACGCTCGAACATCCCATTCCTTACTGTAGGAGTTATGCAATCATGCTTTCCTCCTAGGATTTGTTCCGCTATATTTTGATACAACGAAGCAATATCAATTAGCCTTCAATATAAGGTATGATCTATCTTCATTATTTCGGGTTCATCTCCTTCCTTCCCCTTTCCCTTTTTATTGAATTTTACCCCCATGTTTCTAATGGGATTTTCTTGGGTGTTGGCCTATGTGGTGGTGTCTCTGCATCCTTGGGTGGATACAGTTGTCATAGGGGAGGAGATCATAACCCGTTGTGTGGCTCATTCTTGTATAAAGAACCAAGAACTGTTTGAGGTAGGGGATTCATTGCTTCTCTCTTCTTTTTCATGAAACTGTATTTTTAGCATGTTTTATCCCACTGGAATACAATGGAATTAACATAATAAATATTTGAACCAGATAAATAAATTGAAATCGATCGTATGTTATTGCCTCTTTTTTTTCTAGACAGTGTGATATCAAGGATTTCTTGTTTAGCTTTTCATTCTTAATGTAAATTGGTAAAGAACGTAAAGCCAAAATTAATTGATATTCACTTGGATAAAGATAAAGAGACATGTGAATGAATCAGATTGATGGTGTTGTAATTTTATGTTAATAAAATTGGTGCAGTAAGCATGTTTAATTATTTGTGATAGCTTACTTGTTAGGTTTTCCATAGTTGAAACCTATGAATAATAAATTTTTTAATCCAATATGTATTAAATAACTAGTTGTTTGATAAAAGATAATTCCTTTTAGGGTTCTAAGTTACCCTTTTTGCTTGTTTAAGGGATAAGATCCCAATTTATATGATGTTTGTTTTCCTACTGCTTGTGTTGTGATGTGATCCTGGATGGCTGTTGTGGTATGTGGGGGCAGGGAGGGCTATTGTTTGTGGCAGCAGATGACGCCTAGAGTGGAAAGATGCATCATTTATGCATGTGGGCGTTGAAGAGGACACCGGGGATAATGGAGCGAGTTGGATGTGAATGTTTGGATGCTTGATGTTTCTTTGATTGGTTTTCTACTTTACTTTCCCCACTACCCGAGGTAGCTGGTCTTGCTTACCCTTCTTTTGAAAGGGGCGAAGACGCGCGAGGTATGACATGTGATTTCTGTGTCTAGCTTCTCAAGGGAGGATGGGTCTACACTCTTGCTATAGGCAGCAAAGACTTGACGGGTAGTTATCTACTCATCGTGTTGATCCCCCTTGTGTTTAGTAGCATAGAATGTTTTTCTAGAATTCTTGGGAATATGGGGAAGTAATGATGTAAATAAATAATTGAATAAATGATGTTAAACCATGGGGTTAGAGCTTGCTGGCACGAAATGTTGAGGTTACAATTTTAAAGGGACAATGGACTTTGGGTGTGATGCTAATAAAGTATAATGTGAAATTGTTAATGGTTAATTAATTTTGAAAGAATTAATTAACATAATATGGAACTGACAAAAAAGGAATGAAGTAATGTAATTAAGCTCTTTAAATGGTTGTGTGCTTATAGGATACCTAGTATTAGAAGTGGAAGTCGGGAGTCCGAGAGACATTAGCTACAGTTGTGTCTAAGACTAGGTTATGCCCATAGTGTAGTTTTGAGATATAATATATTCTATAATTTTTGTGTTTCTATATGCTACTCCACCCCGTCAGTTAGGAAAACTGACACCCTGGGGATTCTGATCCTTAGGAGGGTGTTTTCCCCAACATTCTGGTGGGAGGATGGATGCCTGACTACCCCCTTTGGCCCCGCTCTCTTCTCTTGGTAGTTACTTGTTCTGGTAGGAATAATCGTTAGTTTTCCCCATATATGTGTGTAGAGGGATGCAATGGCTTGTGGTTATTCACACACATATATTCTGGATATAGTATCCTATGGACTACTATAGGTGTAACGTGTATAGGCTATGATGGCTTGATGATCTTTATTTGGTTTATGGGATGTAATGGCTTGAGGTATAATACCCGACATATGATACATGTTATACGAGCTGTGGTGGATCCTGAAAATCACTTGGTTACTTTCTTGTGTAGAAGTGGTGGTTTTGTTTCATGAAGTTCATGTTTTGGTGCTTCGCCCAGGTGTCTATAGGCAAGACTTATTGGGGAGAGATGCGTAGGATGTACGACGTTGGGGAAAAGCGGAAAACTATCAGAGAAGTAGTAGTGGGGTACCCTTGATATTCTTTATTATATTATATACTCTTGTATGCCTTACTTGGTGAGAGTAGCCATGGTGAGGCTGGGAACTTAGTATACCAGTTTAGGTGATGAGTTAGTTTCACTTGTTGTTCATTGTGCTTTAGCATGATTTCTTTACTTTTTCACGAGTGGCTCTAGGGAGGATCCCACTGACTATACTGTTATACTCACCCCATGTATATATAAAATGTTTTTCAGGTCACTTAGAGAAGGTTGGAGATCAAGCTGGTTTCTACTAGCTTGGGGTTGCAGGAGCTGTTCGGGCTGGTGGTTGCTGCTGTTTTAACTTTCGTTTGGGTACTTGTAGTTTTCCCTTTCTAGTTGTAGTAGTATTGCATGGAATTACATATGTGAACTTGGGTTTTAATTTATATTTTAGTCTAAGTTGGAGTTAGTTGGTGTCTATCTTATCTCTCTCTTCCGCATGTGTTCTATTAGAGGGTAATGCCTCCTATATGTGTGTTTACTATACCCTCGGTGCTAGTCGCCAACCCGGGGCCTACCGAAGGTGAGACTCGGAGGTCATTATTTCCATTCTCACATTGCCGACCTAGGAGGGGTGCACTTTGTGGGGAGGGGGTCATGAAAAATAAACTACTAAAAATCAAGAAAATTCATTCATATTGTTTTGATACTTTACAAAAATTATCTATAAGTAATTTTTGATGTTTAGAAATTATAAACACTCAATCCTACATGCAATGTGACTGGTATGACTCCAAGTATGTCTTTTTTTATTTAAAATTGAAATAAATTTTAGTGAAATGGAAAACTATCCTACTCAAAACCAAGAAAAAGCATTCATATTGTTTTTATAATTTTTGAAAATGATCTATAATTTATTTTTGACATATAGGAATCAGCCTCACCTTAATTCGTTACATGATGTGCCCGGTATGACTCAAAGTATTTGTTATCAGTTTAAAATCGAAATTTTAGTTCAAAAAGTTTAAATCAATGAAAATCAATTAAATGCACTCATATTTTATTAATATCTTAGGAAAATTATTCATATATCATTTTTGACATTTATAAATCGGTTTCACATCAAACCAATACACTATGTTATTAGAATGATTCAAAGTGCGTGTTTCCATTTTAAAATGACATTTTAGTAAAAATGAAAAGTGACATACTCAAAATTTAAAAAACACATTCATATTGTTGTGATAATTTAGGAAAATAATCCATAATTCATTTGATACATGTAGGAATCAGTCTTACCTCAATTCGATGCACAATGTGATCAGTATGATTCAAAGTGCGTCTTTTTATTTAAAATTGGAATTATTTTTAGTAAGATGGAAAAATAACATACTCAAAAAAAAAAAAAAATTGGGTTGTTTTTGTAATTTATAAAAATTGTACAGAAGTCATTTGTGACATTTAGGAAACATCCACACCTTAATCTGATGTATGATGTGACCGGTTTGACTCTAAGTACGTCTTTTTATTTAAAATTGACATCAATTTTAGTAAAATGGAAAACTAACCTACTCAAAACCAATAAAACACATTCATATTGTTTTGATAATTTACAAAAAAATCCATATGTCATTTATGACATGTAGAAATCAGCCTCACCTCAATCTGATACATAATGTGCCTGATATGACTCAAAGTTTCTGTTATCTATTTAAAATTGACATTTTAGTTCAAAAAGTATCACTCAATGAAAACCAATAAAACATGATTATATTTTTTTAATAATTTATTAAAAGGATTCACAAGTAATTTTTGATGTATAGAAATCTACTTCACATCAAACCAATACACGATGTGATCAGAATGAGTCAAAGTGCATGTTTCCAGTTTAAAATGAAATTTTCATAAAAAAGACAAGTGACGTAATCAAAACCAATAAAACACATTCATATTGTTTTTATAATTTAGGAAAATTATCCATATGTCATTAGAGATGTATAAGAATCAATATCACCTCAATTCGACATACAGTGTGACCAGTATGAATTCAAGTGTTTCTTTTTATTTAAAATTGGCATGAATTTTATTAAAATAGACAACTGACCTACTAAAAAAACAATAAAACACATTCATATTGTTTTGGTAATTTACAAAAAAAGAAGAAGTTATTTTTGACATTTAGGAATCATTCCAAACACAATCAGATACACGATGTGCCGAGTATGACTCAAAGTGTCTGTTATCAGTTTAAAACCAACATTTTAGTTCAAAAAGTGTTACTCACTGAAAACCAATCAAACGTTCTCATAATTTATTGATAATTTAGGAAAATCATTCATAAGTCATTTGTGATGTGTAGGAATTGGTTTCATATCAAACTAATACACGATGTGATCAAAATGAGTCAAATTTCGTGTTTTCAGTTTTAAATAACATTTTAGTAAAAAAGAAAAGTGATGTAATCAAAACCAAGAAAAAAAATTTGGATTGTTTTGATACTTTATGAAATGATCCATAAATAATTTGAGACATGTAAAAATTATCCTCACATCAATATGACACATGGTGTGACTGGAATGACTCCAAGTGCGTCTTTTTATTTAAAATAGATATGAATTTTAGTAAAATGGACAACTGACCTACTCAAAACTAAGAAAACGCATTCAGATTGTTTTTATACTTTATGAAAATAATATATAATTAATTTTTTATGTGTATGAATTAGAATCACCTAAATTCGATACATGATGTTCCTTGTATGACTCAAAGTGTCCATTATCAGTTTAAAATTGATATATTAGTTTAGAAAGTTTGACTCACTAAAAACTAATCAAACACGCTCAGATTTTCTTGATAATTTATGAAAACAATTCATAAGTAATTTTTGATGTGTAGGAATATGTTTCACATAAAATGGATACCTGATGTGGTCAGAATGATTCAAAGTTAGTGTTTCCAGTTTAAAATGATAGTTTAGTAAAAAAGACAAGTGACACACTCAAATCTGATTAAATGCATTCAGATTATTTTTATACTTTAGGAAAATGATCCATAAGTCATTTTATATGTGTAGGAATAATCTTAACCTCAATAAGACCTATGGTGTGACTGTTATTCCTCCAAGTGTGTCTTTTTATTTAAAACTGACATGAAATTTAGTAAAATAGACAACTGACTGACTGAAAACTGAGAAAACGCATTCATATTGTTTTGATACTTTATGAAAATGATCCTTAAGTAATTTTTGATGTTTAGGAATAGTATTCTTCTAAATATTATACACAATGTTCCTGATTTTAATCAAAGTGTCCATTATCAGTTTAAAATTGATATTTTAGTTCAAAAAGTGTCACCATTTTAAATCTAATAAAACATGCCCAGATTTTATTAATAATTTAGGAAAACAATTCGCAAGTCATTTTTGATGTGTAGGAATCTATTTAATATCAAAATTAAACATGATGTTTTCAGAATGAGTTAAAGTGCGTGTTTCCAGTTTAAAATGACATTTTAGTAAAAAATACAAGTGACATACAAAAAAATGATAAAACTCATTTATATTGTTTTTATACTTTTGGAAAATGATCCATAATTCATTTGAGACATATAGGAATCAACCTCACCTCAATACTATGAACGTTGTGACCAGTATGACTCCTAGTGATTCTTTTTATTTACAATTGACATGAATTTTAGTAAAATGGAAAAATGACCTAATCAAAACTGAGAAAACGTATTTATATTATTTTGATACTTTACAAAAATTATCCATAAGTCATTTTTGGTGTGTAGGAATTATTTGAACCTTAACCCAATACACGATATTCATGGTATAGATCAAAGAGTCTGTTATAAGTTTAAAATCAACATTTTAGTTCAAAAAGTGTCACTCACTGAAAACTGATCAAACATGATAAATATTTATCTTATACTTATTTAATTAATTTTCACATAGATAATTCTTGAATACAAACAAGAAATGGTATGCCATGGAATAATAAACCACAACTCAATCTGATACATAGTGTTCCTAGTATGACTCAAGGTTTAGTTTAAAATTAACACTTCGTGTTAATTTATTTCTTTATATTATTACTAACATAAGAATTGTTTTCTTATACAGGTGTGTTCTTTTTCTTGATCAAGGTTTTTTTTGTAAATATCATGATTCAGGGTTAAGATTAAAAGACAAAGGAACATTTATGTTTTTTAATGTATGTAATAATTTTCACTTATTTAATTGTATAAAACAATGTTTGAAATTTATATAATATAGTGTTTTTTCTTGTATATGTGTTTTAAATTTCAATTAATTTAAATTTTGTATTGGTACATGATTTTGTTAATATCTAGTGGTGTTTTTGGTGCTGTGGTGTGCTATTATAGCACACTGCAGTATGCCCCTTTACCAGTGATTTTTAAAGTGATAATAAATGGTTCATTTATCAATGCTTTTGAAAGTGCTAATAAAGGGTTCCTTTATTAGCACTTTGGAAAATGCTGATAAAGGATCCCTTTATCAATATTAAATACAAGCGTTGATAAAGCAGTCCTTTATCAGCACTAAAAAAATCACTGATAAAGGGGTCATTTATCAGCACTTTTTTTTTATCATTGATAAAATGATCCCTTTATCAGTTATTTCTTAGTGCTTATAAAAGAGAAGGGCTTTTAATTGAGCTCTGATTGTTAGTGATTGTCTAGCGTTGATAAAGACCATTTTTAGCACTGTTAAAGGCCTATTTTGTAGTAGTGGACCCAATGGTTATCCTATATCATTAAAACCTAAAGGATGTGCCCATAAGAAGGAAAAATGATTCTATTATGAAGAACCTGGTTACTAGAGGGTGGATTTACCATAATTAATAAAGCATTTCAAGAAGCACCCTAAAGAATCTATATTAGGTATTAATGTTATAAAATTTAATTTTTATATTTTTAAGGGTACATTCTAACAATTCTATGTTATAAAAATATTATAAATATGAAAAATAGTTCAAAATTGAATAATAATTAATGGATGAATCTTTAAGTATGCATTCAAGTGGCGAAGAATAGGGTTTTTACATCAAGAAAGTCAATACAATGTATTAATTTAAAGATCAGATGAATATTGAATAAAAATGTGTATTTTAATCTTATTTATCTTATGTGATAAGAGAATTTATTTATATATTTTTTATTATAAAAAATATAATATGATGGATTTAGTAAAAATGTTTTATGATTTGATCTAATTTTATAACATGTTTGAAGGGAATATAATGATTAAAATGTTTTATTCAGGATCAAAATGTTTATCAAATTTATTTTTTTAAAAATTAAAGAAAAGTTTCGACCACCCAATAATAACATATTTTAATTAATAAAATATAATTTTCAAAATATTTCTCTAAACACATATATTCCCATAAAAGAAACAAGTGTTATTTCTTAACAAAAAATATTTTTTAGTTTAAAAATACATTTTAGAGAAAACATAATTTATAAGAATCTAGTGGGAATATGTATGGTCTTAAAGAAGTTTAACTTGTAAAAAATATATTATTATACCCATTTAATTTAAACAAAATTCACTTTATATTCTAAAAGTGTTTAGGGTTTTTTGGTAAATAATGATTTTAATTTAAAGAGTTGCATTTAAATTTATTACCAAATAATATCAAAGAAATGATGAAGATAGAGAAGTTTTAAAGATAATGATGATGAACTTAAAAATTGTTTTAATAATTTAAGATAATATAAGTTATTATCATTGTTACATTAGATATTGTGAAGAAAAAAGTTTTTATATCCAGTTCAAAGTGTTGATCATAAGGATTATGAATCCTAATCCCACTATTATTCAAGAAAGATATATTTATAAATTTTAACCCATTAAATGAGTTTAATGAGAGTATTTATTATACGGTCAAATTTAGATGTGATGGGGATTACATAGTGATTTAATAATTTTAGAAAAACTATAAAAATATAGAATATATAAGGTCTTTTTAGTGGTATATCACATGGGATATGACTAGACTAGATATTATGTATGGTTTTGTTAATATTATTAAATGATTTTAAGTATACATAAAATTCATCATATTATATAAAAGGTAGTCACTACTTTATCATTATTTTATGTTACCTATATATACTATATTAAACTAAGTGACAACTAACCACACAAATCATGTCTTTGAGTTATCCCTGATCGATGATCATCTTTGAGTATTATAGGTTTTGATAACATGTGAAGTTTATCATGAGTTGAGTTTTATATGGAGATAAAAAAATCACTATTGTGGCACAAAAGAAGTTTTCTATTTTGGTTAACCCACTATGTATACCACTTGGAGTTCCAAACACTATTTATTTTGTATATTAGGGGGTTTTGTTTCATAGTTAATCCAAATTAACTGAGTTTGGAAAGATAAACCTTGAGGTCGGTCTAATTAGAGGGGGTATGGTATGTCACTGATCATGTTATTGGTTGAGGTTTAATCAAGATGTAATTTGTCCTTATATATGATAAGTACGAAATTTGGGTCCTTGATCTAGATATATTGAGGAATTTTATAGACATACATAGATAAGTGACATGTGATGTTCATATTTATTTAGGCATGGGGCATGTGATGTGTTCATTCATCTAAGTGAATTACATATGGTGTGTTCTCATATTTAGTCAAAATATCCTTGTATGATTGAGAATATATGAGTTAGATATATGGGATTGATATAATCTACAAATCATAGCCAGTTGATGAATTGGAAAAAGGAATATATTATTATAAATACTTGTATATGATACAACTAGTAGACATGATTATCAAGATACATGTGTTTGATAAAGATTACATTAGATAACTTTATAGATCGAATAACACTGATATTTATCTAGAAGTTTCTATTTTCTTGAAATTATATCTTATATTATTTATAATTTTTTTTCAATGATAAAAAGGATTGTGGGGATACACTTTTTGGATATGTGAATGTGGATTGAGTATTGTTACAAAGTGCTTTTACAAAATTTTGAGATCTACCCAAAAAGTATTATGGTGGATACCCAAAAAAGAGTCTTGGATGAATATTCACATGTTTTTAAATATAATGCAATATATAGTGAAAATATATGATATCTTTTCCAAATTATCTATAGAAGATATCATAAAGGAGTTTTGGATATAGTTTCATGAGTCATAATAGATTTTTTGACATAAGGTGAAAGAGTGCTAAGTATATGACTATTTAGTGAAAGTTTGAGATTTATAGAAATATACACTAAATATAAACCATGAAATGGTGATATAAACTATGACATGGTTTGAGATGATTTAAACTATGATTTAATTAAGGTTATTCACTATGGTTTTATAAATGTCAGTTTATGCCTTATATGATAATGCATATGGATTTCTTGTTTATCCCATTATAAGAAATCATGTTTGGTTTAACCATAATTTAATAATGATTATAAAAGTTTTAAAATCCAAATCAGTTGTTTAAATGTTAATAAATTAAGAAAAATGATAAATTGAGAGTTATAAAGTGTTATAAATTATGAAATATTTATGAAATGTTACATTCAATGGAAAAAAATTTGGGCAACATTTTTAATACAAGTTGTGAATTTGTATGTATATATAAATATTTTATCAATTTTGAATTTTTCATGTGAGACTATAATTCAATCACTGAAACTCCCCAAAGTTATAGATCTCTCTCTCTCTATAATCAAGTTTCTATAATACCATGAGAAAAAAATTATACCTTCCAAGCATTGGGAGATTTATACAAACTATGGATACCCCGGGTGGAAGGATTTAATTAGATGATTCTTGGAGATCTCTATCAACATTGTGTAGAATATCTTGAATAGAACGATTCATTAGAGGAAATCTAAGTTCTTTATTTTTATATTCAATTCAAATGAATGGATGGATCTTATAGGAAAATATGTTTTGGTTGATTATTTTTCACTAGGTTTAGATATGTGTTTTCCTCTCCAAAAAAACTTAATTTTTGGATTATTTTATATTATATTTTTTTATATTTACTCAACCATAAAATAATTTAATTTTATTTCATTATTGTATGAGTTCTCACATCCTCTTTCCCTACATTTGATATCAGAGTGTAAGTTATTAATTTATCATATAGGATTGGTTAAATCATATAGAATAATTATTAGAGTGGTCAATTTGAATGAAAAAAATTATCATAAAGGTAGACACATGGTAAAACATTTATGTTAAGAATTTTTTTTACTTCTAAGTGTTTTCTACCTATAAGTCATAGTCCATATTTGATGAATAATAAATATTTTATCATAAAATGTTATGAAATTTTATTCTTAAACAAGTTTATTTTTTTCTAAATCACAATATAAATATTTCTCATATCATGAAATTATAGGATTAAATGAAAAAATATATTCTTCAAAGATAAGGAAAAATAAGCAATTTATTCTAAAAAAGGATGAGTTTTTGAATTAATTCATGTTAATGGCCATAAATTTACTTCATTACATTTAGAAATTATGTTTTAGTTATTTATAGTTTTAATTGTATTTATGATTTATTTTCAAACATTTTTGGATTATAATTAATTTTTAAAATTGATTATTCACTATCATTTTTCAAATATTAGGTTATTAACATGAAATAATTTCAAAATTAATATTTTTTGATATTTTTCAAATTTAGGGTAATTAATTTTAATTAATTTTATTATATGGTCCTTGAGTCTCATTTTATTATTTTCTTGGATAAAATATTCATTCCCCATAATGTCATTTTTTCACTATTTAATGATTAAGTATTCTATAAAATATTACTATGTATGGTTAAATTTATAATGAAAATATTATAATGTTTTTATGGTTCAGAATATAATAAAAAATTGAATATTCAATTTTAAACTATTAATATGGATCTTCATTAATTATGAGATATAAAACTATAAAAATGTTGAATCAAGGGTATTTTTTAGAATACATTTAATAAATTTTCTTAAGTTTTTTGAAATTTTTATTTTTTCCTTATAAGTTGTGTTTATGATACAACATTTGGGTTTGATAGATATTGTTATCTAGCCTAATTAATGGATAAATGTTTTTTATTGATTAAAATTAAATAAAGTAATACATATATTATTTATTTATTTATTATTGTTGTTATTAGTGTTATTTATTAGTAAATTTTAATAATTATATTTTTTTTTACAAATTTAGATTCTAATCATTTAATTGAAATGATTATTTTTATAGGGTTTCTTGGGTTACATTTAATTATTTAAAGTGTTATGATGATTATATTTTGGATGTGTACGTTCCCATTTGGATTCAAATGTGGAATCAATTATCAATCATAACCATAGTACTCAGGGGTCACCTTTCTAAGGTGAAACGAGTGGTGTGCATGATTAGTAACAACATGGTTGTGGTAGAGGTATTTTCATACACATACATGTATACGAAGAGGGATTTTGTGCCTCCGTATATTAGTGAAGGGGTGGAGGAGGTGGAGTTATCAAAAGTGAGAGAATACGTGGCTTCTTTCAAAAAGGATTATAAGGATGTCTGGGTCAAGGGTATAGATGATGGATAAGAAATTAAAGAAGGATATTATGTTTAGATTCCTTGTTATTTGAATTATATGTTTCTTGAATTGTATTTTTTTCATTAAAACAATACAGGTGTCACCTTCCCCTACCTTTTTTTTTGTTTTTCAGTTTTTAATCTTGCATTAAAAAAAACCAAATTCCCTTTACTCACACTTGAAACTATTGTGGGGGGTGATCATGTAACACCAACTAACCCCTCAATAGTGATGTACAAGGGATCGTGGTTATGATTATTTTCACAAAAAAGAAAAATAAAAGTGAAAAATATAGAAGAAAAAACAACACAGAGTAAATAAAAAATGAAATTTAACATGATTTAGACCATGCTGGTCTTATATGCATGAAAATAACACCATATTACAACATTTTATTATGTAAGGAAAAAATTGTATCTTATAATAAGAGAAACCATCAGTGAGGAATACCCCTACTCATACACATACCCTAGGAATCTAGGAAGAATAATAAACCAATACACCTAACCAAAAAAAGAAAATTAAAGAATACTATAATAAACCCAAGCCTACATAAATAACCTAGAAATGATCCTAAAAATGTTTCACAACACTATCACTATCTTCATCTTCTTCTAATCTTGCAATAATTGAGATTCTCCATCAAAACATGCATGGTGGAATAATAATTTAGATTTAGAGTAAAAATCATTCTTCTTCTCTCTTAGATTCTCTCTTCAGTAGGTATTTAAAAACTATTTATTTCTCTCTCTAAATGAATTTAATCCTTGGGAACTTGTAAATCCATAACAGTCATCATGACTTAATAAAAAGATATACATGTTCATATGTTATCTCTTAGAAGTGTTGGAAATGCACTAAAATATAGATATCATATTTTATGATATCCTCTGACCCATAACCCATGATCTACATGTGATGCATATCACAAATTACAATATCCATATATCATATAATCCCTAATATGACTCTATAATATCTTATGATAGGATTATGATATGATTACTAAGTTAATGGACATGGCCACAACTACCACATGGTTTTCTTTAGTTATGAATAAATGGGTTGATTTATTTATGGATACATATACATGTAATAATCATTTGAAACATTAAAATGATTATATATCACTAATGATCCATGTGTTTTCTTAACACTTATAATATTACATGTGGTGGAAGATGAAACTTGAATCCCTTTATTGAATAAAGGGACCCTATATAAATGGATATGATCCCACTATTAGTAGTGTACAACACACATAATACATAGAAAAAACTCTCTTCTACTTGGTTGTACTTCTATATTTGTGGAGAAGATTCTAGCACACCACATGAGATCATGAGGTCCTCTTATTTTGAATGAGGATTATAGTTCCCGGTGTCATCCTTGTAGAGGATAGAGTTCATTAAATGTTTCTAGGTGACTATGATTAATAATTTTTTTTCCAATGGCTATGGAGCTTGATGCATTTCTGGTATGAGTATTTATTATTTGTTTTCTTTACTACATGTTGTTTATATCATGCATTTTTTATGGGTTTATTCTACTGTAATGATCATTTTATTATCCTTCAAAATATAATCCATGGTTTTAGATCCAAATTCATTAATGAACCAATATGTTATTTTACTATTTTTGAAAAGAAAATATGTAGCGTAATCTAATTGATGCTACATCATAGAATATGATAAGTTATCATTGAATATTACACTTGAATCAGGATGCTTGACATTATGTTATAGGATAACATAGTGTGTGTTTATTTTACTTGGAATTACATTATGTGATAACATAATCTCAACAGAGACCCTGATATTTTTTTATGTGATAACATAATTTTCATTAGGATCCCTAATGTTATGTTATGTGATAACATAACCTATGTTGGGGTAACTAATATTATTTTATGTGATAATGTAAACTATGTTGGGGCCACTAATATTAAGTTATGAGATAACACAATCTATATTGGAGACACTATGTATGGTTATGTGATAAAGTAACCTGCATCCCACATTATAAAAATAGAGAATCATTTAGTAATGATGATATATTGTATATTGTTAAATATGGTAGGCACCTTATGCTTGTTATAAAATCCAAAAGCATTCATAGATTGTGATTGATAATCCCCCTATCAATAATAAAATATGACTTAATCCTATAATAAATAAATTTTATATTTTGGCTAAAAATAATTATAGTTTATAAATTATTTACAAATGATAAGTGTTAAGCATTTTAAATAAGAGATTTTCATACCTAAATAAAATATGAAATATTCATATTAATATCTCATGATTTGAAAATAAATAAAATGTTTATTTATTTATCTCTTAATTTTTAATATTCATGTTTATAAATTGTTTATGAAATATAAATATTATATATAATTTAATTTTGTGATAAATTTCTTCTTATAAAATTGTAATTCCATGAATTATATACCAGGTATGATAACATAATATTTAGTTTTCATCTATGTTGACCTCAATTTTTCATTAAAGTTATTAAATTTATTTTGGATATTGAATATAATTTATATATATTAGGTATTATATTTATAATGAATTGGATTCTCTCTTGAGTAAAGTATCCCTGGGTAGAGGGACTTTGGGTTATAATTCTCATCGGTGTGAACACTTATGACTTTTTCTCATAAAGGTGGGGGTGGGATATCTATGGCTCCAAGATTACTCATATGGATATTATCAGTCTCATATAATTCTAAACTTTTAAATGAAAAGTTCATATAATGTATGCAAATGATACATTTGAATATGTGTAAATATATTTGTCTTTTATTTTTTGATGAGTAACAAAAATTTTGGGATGTGTTAAGGGTTATACATTAATATGGTTTGAACATTTTAATTTGGTGGATGGAATAGGTATTATAAAACTAAATTATTTGAAGCATTCACACATGAAGGAATAAAACATGCGACAATAAAGATTTCATATGATGTAATAGTTATAAATTTAACATTCATATGATGTATATTAAATTGGTGAGTCTCTGAAAGAAAAAGGTTCAGATAATAAGTTTGACATTTCTTCCAAAGAAAGAACATGTCGAGTCCTTGATCATTCAATCAAGTAGTTTCATGCTAAAGTTGGGTGCCCATGGATTATTACATGCAATGAATGATGGATATGGATAACCCTAAGAGTTAGGAAACCATATACCATGGTGTAATTTGGGTGAATCTTAGATGGGAAACCCTAGGATTTAGCATACCAAAGAAATAGAGTTTATTTTATATCCATACGATGGATTTATGTCACAAACCAGCCCGAGTCAACCCCAAACCGATCACCTAGGCTAGCCCGCGACAAGTCCTGAGAGGCATTCTCGATCCTCCCGGGATGGATACAAGCACCTAGGGCATTAATAGAGTACACAAGGGAACGATTTATCCCAAATATAAACAATCAAACAAATAGCAGAAAGAAACAGACAACCCAAAATACATTTACATAAAAAATTTAATTGAACATTATTTGTACACGAAATCAAAAGTACAACTAAACCAACAACTCAACCGACCAAACCTAAAAACTAAATAAATCCATGTGACCCTTACGAAAACTCTCCAACACAATGATTACACATCTCCCAAGGTGATCAAACTCAAGCTGAAACCTACACAAGGTCTAAAAATAGAAGAAGACTATAGGCATGAGTATTAAAACTTAGTAAGTTAGCCTGATATTATAATCCCAATGAACTTAATTTAAAATAAAATAAACATCAATTTCAAGTTTTAAATACAATATATATAAGTATGTTTTTCAAATGAGGTTCCATGCTATAATAATTATCAGACAAAAACTTGCATGTTTTATAAACAAGAATACTAGTAACAATTTTTTAAAGAGGTGAAACTTGAAAATGAAAATAGTTTTCAAGAGGAATGATTTAAAGAAGGTAAAATTTTAAATAAAACACACAATCTTATGAATTTACCAACTAATCAAATCTTATGACGATTGTGAGTACAAATTATCCAATGAACACAAGTCTCGGGAACACCCCTAGGCACTAGTTCATTGTGGGCCCTATGTACCTCATATCTCAGTGTAAAAGTAACCATAGAGAATATCCATTATTTTTCACACAAGCCACTAGTAGGAGAATAATACATAACCTAGTGGTACCCAACAACATCATAATCATAGTTAAGTTAGTTTTTTCATCGTCAAACTTTCTATGTGAAATAGGGACAAAACCCCTCCGAATCACTAGCATACTAGTACATGTCCACCCACCTAGATACACAAGTTTTCCATTTTTGTGATCAAACAAGTTACACATATATAAAATAACATTTTATCATGAATATGAAATTTAAAAATCATAGACACATCAAATAGTCCACACACGTCTCACATTTCTTTCACGGATCAATAAACCACCTAAAAATTCATAAAACAATTTCAAGAAGTATAATGAGGCCTTGCACATAAAATCCATTCAAAAATGATATTTTAAGGACAAAAACCCATAAATACCATATAAAAAAGTATTTGGAAGCCCCAAAAACAATTAATAAATCAATTTCATGGACCATAAAATGGACCTAAAAGATAGAACATGAAATACACATGGAAACCATTTTTACAAGAAAAAATGCCAAACGAGACTTTAAGACTTTCTCAAAACTAAAATTGGAAAAAGGTATGAATTTAAATTTTATTAAGGAGGTGTATAAACACAATTTAAATTAGCAAAACACTTTCATAAATCCCTTAAAACACTCAGGTTACATATTCAAAACACAACCATTATCATAAGGATGTCAAACGAGCCATTTTCTGACAAATCGGGCCAAAACATGTTGTAAACGAAAACCCATTTGTTTGTAAAACAAAATCCACTTCAGAAAGCCATATAAGGACCCAAAAATACCATTTTTAATGCTTACAGGGTATTTATAATTCCAAAAAAATAAATTTTAAATCACATTAAACACATAAAATCCAACCGGCAATTTATCGAACACATGACATGCACTTTTAAAAAAAAATTTATTTTAAGAACTTGATAAGGAATAAAACACCAATTTCATGCCATATTTTATTTAAGATACTGAAACATGCTCAAAATTCCATAAAATAGGTTCTAAACCCCACAAACCAGGTGCGAAAGATAACAAAACATTTAAACAAATACTTGGTGTTCACTTTTATGACAAAACAACACTAACTTTCACAAAAAATCTTAAACAATAGTTTTGCACACCAAGAAAATTATCCAAAGTCTGAAAAAAACAATAAAAATATATATTAGGTGCTAAAAATAAGAAAATGATGAAACTTAAATGATAGTCGAATGTGCAAGGGATATCCTACCTGAAATCCTTGTTGTAATGGAAACACACACCCAACATCACCATTCGAGGGTTTATAAACCCTAAACCTATGATGAACAACTCCAAATGAAAAAAAACCCCATAAAAAATCATGGTATAATAAAACCCTAGTTCTATAATGAGTATAAGTGAATAGAAAACCAAGAAATAATGAAAGGAGGAGGAAGAGGGAGGACAAATGAGAAGGAATCTCACCTTAGAAATTAGAAAACTCTTCATATTCCCTTAGATTTACACCCTTAGAGGAAAGTGAATGGCTTGAAAACTCCTTGTAGAGAATCCTAAGTTCTGGAATAATTAGGGGAAGAATATTTGTGCCAAAAAGAGTACTAATTAAATGACTTATGAATGATATAAATTACCTTTGGAAAATATGGATGATTTGAGAAACGTTGAGAAGTTTTTCCATAATCCGTGACAAAGATGAGCTCTAAAGAGGTAAAATGGAACATGGGGGGTGATACTATGATTATTGGCCTCTATTGAGATGTGTAATCACCTAAAATTATAAAAAAATGAATAAGATATGAAATAAAAAAAATTATTTTTTTAAAATTCGAAATGGGCCCACGAGATGGCCTGGTACCTAAATAAATAACCTAAAATATCCATCCTTATGAATTTATAAGGGTTAAAAAAGGATATGGTGGTTTGAATATGTAAGTGGAGACAAAGTGGGAAGTAGAATGAGTGAAAAATATTGAAAAATGAAGGAGTTATAAAAGAAATAAATTTGGTTTTTAAATCTGGAAATGGGCTCACAGTTGGCCCAAATCATGAAGTAACCACCCTTTTCTCAAAAACTCCCAAACAAGATATGGGGAACCCATGGAAGGATGATTATAAATATATGGAAGTTCAAAAATCCAAATTAATCTCACTAAAAACCCAAGAAAAGGATCAGTATTTCCAATGAATCAGATCAAAACCAAGACATGAAAAGAAAAAAAACCGGGTGTGACAATTCTGCCCACCATTAAAGCTTTCCGCCCTCATAAAGCCATAACACTTTACAACTAATAGAGAAACACATAAGGATTCATTGTCAATATGATAAAACCTATAAAGACAAGGAAATATCATTTAACATCAACAGAACTTAATACTATTCCCCAAACAAAACACCAACTCATAACCACTTCCCAAGAATCAACGGAAAGATCAAGCCACCACCTCCACAACCAAGCCAAGAACCAGAATGTTGGTCAATATCCCAATGAAACCAATGATCACCCAAAACAAAGTTCACTCAAAAAATCCAATGAATTGGGGGGGGGGGCTGGAATGGGATCCCCACCATTAAATCACAACTACCATCCGAAAAATCCTTAAAGGAATGATCTTCAAGACCCGCAGTGGGTCTCCCCACCATTAAAGACCAACTAGAAATGAACAAAAAACAATTCAACATGAACTAGAATTGGGGATAACCCACAAATTACAAAAAAAATCTCCCAAAACAACCTAAAAACCCAAGTTAAGAGGGTTACAACATGAACATCTAAACAACCCACTCCTGAATAGAGGGGACAAGAACTAGGCCAACACTTTCTACACGGATCCAGACCTCCACAACTGGGGGAGGGGAGGGAAGGGGACCCAATCATTAGAACACTGAAACCACAAAATAAACAAATGGATTAACCAACACTCTCCACCTATGAATAGTTAAAACGAAGACTGCAACTGATTTACACAGGCAGTCCACACAAGGACATTGATCAGAAACTCAAATCCATGAAGGCATAACCATAGAAACTGTGTGAGTTGTAAGTCTACCATGATCGTTGTGAAAAGAGAAAATTCACAGTGATAAGGACCCACAATAGAGTCGAAACAACTTTACCAAAATGGTGGAGGTAAGAGCCTAGTAGAGCACTCCACACCTCTGGCAATTTCCTGACTACGTGAAAAGCATCACTCTAAGGCTTATGGCTGACGCCCTGATTCTTGAAG
This sequence comes from Viscum album, assembly GCA_963277665.1. Taxonomy (NCBI): domain Eukaryota; kingdom Viridiplantae; phylum Streptophyta; class Magnoliopsida; order Santalales; family Viscaceae; genus Viscum; species Viscum album. The sequence goes on from OY728141.1 coordinate 560,821,071, forward strand.
CATCTGATACACTGTAGTCAGATGGTAAGGATCACACCACTAAAAAAAATCACTTTCTCAACAACACACCCTCATATAAATAGGAACTCATAGATACATAGCACAATTCTCTCTCACTCCGAATAAGGATCAAAATGTACAAGGAATACAGGGAAACACATCAACATCACCAAACACAAATGCTATGTCCAAAATAATTATCGCAACCTGGAAGCACTTTAAATCAATCCCAAATAGATCTTCATTCTAACAAAAAGGATAAGGAATCATCTAAATAGGTGGATTTAACATTTTAAATGAATTCTTATGTTGATCAATAGGAAGGTTTTCCAATGGAAAACTATCCATGGACACATCACTACATCCAACACATATTTAGAAACCCACTGAACATTACTCAAAAATGAAGACACCAACAAGATCCCATCTCACAACACAACAAGATTATTACTTCCAGATCACAAGGAAGCATACTAAATAAACAACCCTTATAAGACAGAGAAAAAACTAGCCACATAACCATCGGTTTATAAAAAAATTCCACAAGGTTTTAGCTCAAAATAATTTTGAAAAAAATCTAACTTGGTGGATTTTCACATTCACCAATGGTATTTCATCAAGTCTCACTCACATGTACATTTCCATGACACCCCAAACACCCAACCACTATACCATATAGGCCATCCCTCCATATATCAATAAAACCATACATGTGAGCACCCATGAAAACACTAAAGGCTAAAAAAAATAACATCATTCCAAAAATCATGTACCTTCCAAAGGAACACTAACCACCAAGTCAAAACCCTTTTCAGATTTCACAAAAAAACCAAACTTCATCAAGAAACATTTTCTTAAAAACCTACCCCTTTTCATTTTAAAAAATTTAAAAACAACCAAGCTACTCCAAACAACCCCTTCCCATTTTATAAAATTTAGCAAGGTATCTTTTTATAATCTGATGGCCATTTAGACCAATACCCTTTCTATGAAAACACCAACCGCTCAAAAACAATTTCCAAAACCAATTCATCAGATTCAAACACTTATCAAAATATCAAAACACCCCATTTAAAACAAAGATTCAGAATAAACTTAAAATGATTCACACTTTCAAAACATTTTATTCCAACAAACTGCAAGTTTAGATTAGGGATAATCCAATCCCATTAAATCATTTCCACATCCTCCTAAAAAAATTGTTTCACAAAAACAAAACCTTCCAAAACCATTCTTATATTTAATTTTTGAAAACTCCTTTTTCCACGTTTTAAAATCCAATCCTTCCTTTAAAACCCACTTCCACAATTCTCACGCAAGTATTTTCAAAAAAACATATTCAGAATTTAAGAAAGGTCTAAGAGACCCAAAAAGGGAACTAGTATCAGTGGGTGACTTGACCATATGGTTGGCGGCCATATGTCAAAAACAACACAAAAACAAAGGGACTTATTCAGACCATGCCCCATATCCACATGGATTTATAGGCCCTGAGATATCACGAAGTCCATTAGTCAGACCCCCTTGTCATATCCCAACACCAAACAATCAATAAGAACAAAAGAAACTAATAAAACTAGACTTCCCGTGGAAACCCGAGGATCAGAACGAGCAAGAGTTTGTGCCTCTCTTCCCTCAATTACCCCTAAAGTCCCAAAAATCCTACTTATTCTACCTTGACATCCCCCAAATAACAAGGGTGAAATAAAAATAAAGTTTGGCTAAGATCCAACCTCTTTTGATACCATTTTGTCACAAACTATCTTGAGTCGAGCCTAAAGAGGTCACCCAGGCCAGCCCGCAACAAGTCCTGAGAGGCATTCCCAATCCTCCTGGGATGGAGAAAATCACCTAGGGAATAAATATAGTACACAAGGTAATGATTTCTCCAAAATATAAACAATCAAACAAACAACAAAAAGAAACGGACAACCCAAAATACATTTACATAAAAAATTAATATGGACATTATTTGTACAAGAAACCAAAAGTACAACTAAACCAACAAATCAACCAAACAAACCTGAAAAAAACTAAATCCATGTGAACCCTCTGGTAACTCTCCAACACAATGATCACACATCTCCCAAGGTGATCAAACTCAAGATGAAACCTGAACAAGGGATAAAAATAGAATAAGACTATAGGCATGAGTATTAAAACTCAGTAGATTAGCCCGATATTCTATTCACAATTCACTTAATTTAAAATAAAAGGAACATAAATTTAAATTTTTAAATTCAAAATACAAAAGTATTTTTTTTAAATGAGGTTCCATACTATAATAATTATCAGACAAAAACTTGCATGTTTTATAAACAAGAATGCTAGTAACAATTTTCAAAGAGGTGCAACTTCAAAATGAAAATAGTTTTCAAGAGGGATGCTTTAAAGAAGGTAAATTTTTAAATAAAACTCACAATCTTCTTAATTTACCAACTAATCACACCGTATGCCAACAGTGTGTACAAAATAGCTAATGAGCACAAGTCTCAGGAACACCCCTAGACACTAGTTCGTTGTGGGCCCCAGGTACCTCGTATCTTAGTGTAAAAGTAACCATAAAGAATATCAATTCTCATGTACAAAAGACACTAGTAGAATAATCACACATAACCTAGTGATCCCCAACATTATCATCATCATAGTTTAGTTTGTGTTTTCATCGTCAAACTTGCTATGTGAAACAGGGACAAAACCCCTCCAGATCACTAGCATACTAGTACATGTCCGCCCACCTAGATAAACAGGTTTTCCTTTTTTGTGCTTAAACAAGTTACACATATATAAAATAAAATTTTCTCATAAAAATGACATTTAAAAATCATACACACATCAAACAGGCCACACACATGTCTCAAATTTCTTTCACGGATCAATAAACCACCTAAATTTTCATAAAACAATTCTAAGTAGTATAACGAGACCTTGCACATAAAATCCAATCCAAAAATGATCTTTTAAGGAAAAAACCCATCAATACCATATCAACCCAAATTTTTATACCACAAAACCAATTAATAAATCAATTTCATGTACTATAAAATGGCCCCAAAATATAGAACATGAAATACACCTGGAAACCATTTTTACAAGAAAATATGCCAAACAGGCCTTTAAGCCTTTCTAAAAACTAAAATTGGACAAAGGTATGCATTTAAATTTTATTAAGGAGGTGTATAAAAAATATTTCAGCATAAAAACTCTTTCAAAAATCCCTTAAAACACCCATGTTATATATTCAAAACACAACCATTTGCATAAGGATGTGAAACATACCATTTATTGGCAACTCAGGCCAAAACATGTTGTAAACCAAAACCCATTTGTTTGTAAAAACAAATCCACATTTGAAACCCATATAAGGACCCAAAAATACCATTTTTAATGCCTAAAATGCATTTATAATTCAAAACAAATTAATTTTAAATCACACTTAAGACATAAAATCCAACCAGGCAATTTACCGAACACATGACATGCACTTTTAAACAAAACAATTTATTTTAAGCACTTGATAAGGAATAAAACACTAATTTCATGCCATATTTTATTAAAGATACTGAAAAATGTTAAAAATACCATAAAACAGGTTCTAAACCTCAAAAAACTGGTGCAAAAGATAATGAAACATTTAAACAAACACTTGGTGTGTACTTTTATGAAAAAACAACACTACATTTCACATAAAAAGGCTTAAACAACCATTTTACACACCAAGAAAATTACCCAAAGGATGAAAAAAAATAATAAACATATATATTATGTGATAACAATAAGAAAATTATGAAACTTAAATGATAATGGAATGTTTAAGGGATATCCTACCTAAAATCTTTGACATAATGGAAACGCACACCCGATATCACCATCCGAGGGTTTATAAACCCTAAACCTATGAAAACCAGCCCCAAACAAACAAAACCCACATAAAAAATCATGGTATAACATAAAAATATCTATATAATTACTATAATATAATATAAAACCATGAAATAATGAAAGGAGGAGGAAGAGGGAGGAGAAATGAGAAGGAATCTCACCTTGGAAACTAGAAAACTATTCATATTCCCTTAGATCTACACCCTTAGAGGAAATGGAATGGATTGAAACAACTTTTAGAGGCTCCTAAGGTCTTGAAGAACCAGTTAAATAATATTTTTTTCAAAAGTAGTACGAATTGAATGAATTATTAATGAGACAAATTACCTTTGGAAAATATGGACGATTTGAGAAACATTGAGAATTGTTTCCCTAATCTGTGACTAAGATGAGCTCAAAATAGGTAAAATGAAACATGGGGGTGGGACTAGAGTTATTTTACTAGAGTGGGAGGTTTAATCAACAAAAAAATATAAACAAATGAATAATATATAAAATAAACGAATTATTTTTAAAAAACTGGAAATGGGCCCATAGGCTGGCCCAATACCTGAATAAATAACCCAAATTCACCATGATTATGAATTTATAAGGGGTAAAAATGGTATGGTGTTTTGAATATGTTAGTGGAGGAAAAGTTGGAAGTTTAATGAGTGAAAAATGTTGAAAAATAAAAGAGTTATAAAAGAAACAAATTTGGTTTTCAAATCTGGAAATGGGCTCACAGTTGGACCAAATCATGAAGTAACCACCCTTTTCTCTAAAAATCCCAAACAAGCTATGGGGAAACCATGGTAGGATGATTATAAATATATTGAAGTTATAAAATCCAAATTAATATCATCCAAAACCTGAGAAAAGGATTGGTATTTATAATTAATCATATCAAAACCAAGACATGAAAAGAAAAAAAACCCGGGTATGAAAATTTAGGTAAAGGGTTGTCTACTAAAATATCCAAGAGTCATATGTTATATGATTGGAAAGTTTTATTACCTAAATAGATATGTTTTTTTTATGAATACTAAATTTTACTCAACTCTTAGTGAAATATGGATCTTGGATCACTAAAGGTAATGATGTATGGGGTCATCATTTTAGTGGGAGTACTTTTATTAAAAGTACTTAATGAAAAGGTATAAAACATAATACCCACCCATAGATATGTATTTTTTGTATATTACAATATGCATCATGTTTATAGTTTTGAGATATATTATAATCACGACTTATAAAAAAATTCTATATTGATATATAATGTTGAGAAGTGTTCTAAAAGAGAAGAATTATGAGTATATGAATGTGAATGTTATAAAGATAAATTTATACAACTTTGACTCATGGGTATTAGATACCATGTGTATATCACACATTTGTGATGATAAACATAGGATTAGAGATAAAACATAATTGAATAAATTTTAAGTAAGTCTATGTATTGGTAAATGAGAAAGAGTTTCTACATTATAAGTTTGCACTTACGATCAAATTATAAAAATTTGATTTGCTTTGGAATTAGATTATGTTCCAACCATAAATATACATTTTATTTTTTTGACTTGTTCGGACAAGATGAGATATTAATTCATTATTAAGAAAAATAGTTATTCTATATGTATGAATGAAATAGTTTATGGAATCAAAAATTTGGAAAATAGTTTGTACATTCTAAATATGGATAATCTTGTTTATAACATCCAAAATAAGAAGGTAAAGGCTGATTCGAATCCCACTCACCACTAGAATTGTTTCCTTGGAAATATAAATGAGAAGTTAATTCAAATAATCCATAGATATGGATTATTTAAATCATCTGATTATGAATTGTTTGATAAATGAGAACCTTGTTTATTATAAAAAATGAAAAAAATCACCTTTTAGTGGAAATAGTGAAAGGGGTAATGGACTATTGGATATTATACATAGTGATATATATGGATCAATGAGTATACAATAAAGTGGAAAATTTGGGTACTATGTAACCATTACTGATGAATGTATTTGGCATTGTTATGTGTTTATGATGAGACACAAGTATGAATATTTTGAACAGTTTGAATAGTTTTAAAATGAAGTATATTATCAACTAAGAAAAAGTATTAAGGTTATTTAATCAAATCAGTGTGGTGAAAAACTGACCCAAGAATTACCTGATCATATAAAAGATTATGGAATTTTTCTACCATTCACTACTCCAGGAACACCATAGTGGAATTGTATTCCCAAGAGGAGAAATCATACCCCATTATACATGATTTGATCATTGATGAGTTAGTGTGAACTTAAATTTCATTATAAGAATATTATCTATAAAATTTAGCATTCCTACTTAACTGTGTTTCATCTAAATGATTCATAAAGACACCATATGCTATATAGAATGTGAAACACCCTGATATTTATTTTATAAGGGTTTGAGGTTGTGAATAACTAATATGAAATTTAGTTTTTGATAAGGTTAACCCTAATTTAGATAAATTTTTAATTTTTGGTTATACCAAGGAAACTATTAGATATTATTTCTATAATCTTAATGAACACATAGTGTTTGTGACATGATATAATGGTTTAGTTTAAAGTGACCACATGAATCATAGAGTCAGTGGGAGGAAAATTGAACTTGGAGAAGTTCAAGACTAAAAAACAAGAAGTTTTCCTAAGATGTAAGTTGAGTTGGTTCCACAAAGATCTATGTAAAAATAACTGACTTAGATTACACAATAACATCAAAAGGTTTGGTTAGATTCATCAAGATCCTGAGAGATATGGATTTCTTATGGAAAATAATGATGAAGTAATTTATATAGGTGATGAACCTACTACCTACCAAGAGGCCATTGAGAGTTATGATTCCAAGAGATAGCTGAAATACATGGAATACAAAATGTAATCCATGTACGATAACCAAATTTGGATTAAAGCACATCTCTCAGATTTGGAATATTCATTATGATGATGTAATCAAAGAGTTTGATTTCATTATTAAAGTGGATGATTCTTATGTATACATGTATTTTAGTGGGAGTGTGGTGGTTGTAGCAACCCAATATTTTAAATTATATCTTTCTTTGAAACCTAATGTGTTCACTAGCTTGCTTAACATGCAACACCGAACCAAGATGAACTACAAAATAATATGAAATTGTTAAAATGCATTCATAGTATTAATGGGTAAAAATCATGGTAATTTTATTCTGAAATATATTAAAAAAATGAAGGTCGTTATTAATACTAAGACATTAATAAAATTTTATTAGTGTAGCTAAGTAATTAATAAGATAGATTTATGATTTAAAATGAAACCATTTAAAATTGAATCTTATACACGTTATTCTAAGATACTATTTATATTATAGATAAAATATATTTTTGTTATGAATAATATATTAAGACCAATTTGATTAGTAATTAATAGGAAATAATAATAAGAATGGTTAATATTTTAAAAAGTTATTTTCCCATGAAAGAAATTTTAATTACATTTTTATTTAAAAATTAAATTAAAAAATTTTAGAATTTGATTTTTTTTTAAATTTAAAATTTTAAAATTAACTTCAGATGGATTTTTTGTAACGATTTTTATTTTTCCATGTATTATTTTAGAATATTTTATGGATTATTTTCGAATCCAGGAACAGAGACAGTGTGATATTTTTAGGTCTGATGTACCTGAAATTAATTTTTGAAATATATTAAATATATTAAATATTACACGCATATATTTTTCCAAAAAAAGTGAATAAATCATAAACAAAATCTCATATTATAAAACTGAGGCCTCCGTTGAGTTCAGATCAAGAGTTTTACCCTAGGAATGACTTAACTTTGGAGTGCGTTAGATGTTTGGGTTGAGTTCCATTATAGGAGAATTAATAAAAAATAAAATAAATTTTTTATTTTATTAATTGATGTAGTGACCTAATTTATTTCAAAATAAATATACTGTTAATAAAAAATCCTAGGGTTATATGCATAACCCTAAATATTTGTGAGATATTTAGAATAACTTCCATTGGCGAGTGATGACCGGATCATGGATCATCAATTGGTGTGAGAAAAAACTCAAGGGCCTCACCAACAATAGTGACATAGAATCATTCTTCACCAATGCTTTATCCAAATTGAGGTAGCACTACTATAAAATAGCCCTATACCTACAATTTTTGAAAACTGTAGGTATAAGGGTATTTTGGGAACCTATACCCATAGTTTTCTAAAACTGTGGGTACAGGTCACCTATACCCATGGTTTTTCCCAAAACCATGGTTATAGTTTTTTTGAAGACCTATTTCCATGGTTACGGAAAACTATGGGGAAAAATAGCCATACCCACAGTTTTGGTCAAAACCGTGGGTATAATTTTTTTTCAAAGGCCTATACCCACGGTTTTATAAAATCATGGGTATAGATTTCCTGCATTATGGCGGGAAACAAATTCCATGGGACACAAAAAATATTTGGCGGGAAAACCAATACCCATAGTTTTCCCTCCTTTACCCATAGTTTGGATTAATATATTTAGGTAGATACCAATATATAATCATATAAGATTCGCAGGTGAGTTGGTGAGCCACTCCTTGGTTTTCACTATGGTTGTTGGATCAAATCCCATTGACCTATTTTTTCTAATAGAGTGAGCGAGATTAATATATTACGATAAATGAAGATATATTTATATATAAGCGTGTTTTCTTGGATGGTTAGTCATTCAAATTATGAAAGAAAAATGCAGGATCAAAACCCATGGGAAGTATTTTTTATATTACCAACATGGATTAATATATTTAGAGAAATATAGATATATATACTTTTAAGTGGCATAGCTTGAGTGTCGAGGATCCCATAATTAGATTGGTAGGTCATGAGTTCACACCTGCTGGCTGTTTTTTGTATTCTTTTTATCCATGTTTTTAAAACCGTGGGTATAAGGCTTTGACAGTGTGGCATGAGTCTTTGAAATGGTGGAAAAAAATCTATACCCATGGAAAACTGTGGGTATAGGCTGGGGACCTATCCTGACGCCTCGGTTACCCACAGTTCAAAAAATTGTGGGTATAGCCTATACCCACAGTTTTGGGGGAAATATCTATTGTTTTGAACTATGGGCACAAGTCATTTTTTTAGTAGTGTAGGATGTTGTTTTATTTGGATTCATCCCCATTTGATTTATCCTATGAAAAACATGAATCAATCAGCTAATGTATTGATTCATGGGTTGATCATATTGCAAGTATGAGATTATTTGTGAGTAATTTGGGAGAATTCTTTATTTTTGTTTGGATATTCATTTTTTGTTCTAACAAAAACGAATTGAGGCCAACTCAAATATGGATAAGGTTTATTTTTGTGTGTTTTTTTGGGTTTCCCCCACCATTCCTCATGCGTTCATCATCGATATTTCATTTTAAAGGTGGTTCAAAAAAATACCAGATAATTAATCATTGCGCAACCATTTATTGACACAATAATTTGATATCATAGATCCAGGATTGGATCAACAACATAATCAATATACATCAGTAGATCAAGGATGAATGATAGGAATTCATTTGTGGTTGGTCATTGTAATGATGATGAGGTTCCATGGGGAATCTTTTGAGAAAACTGGATGGCCAGAATCTGGACTTAAACGGAGATTGAACTCAGTAGAACTAGATCCTTGATCTATGGATGAGATGTGTAGTGGATATATTAGTGGCAGCGGCAGAAGAACATGAAGTGGGATGGACCAATGGGTTCTAAAAATCATGACATATATGATGTGTAATACGAGATTAAAAAGTGTGTGGGACCCCCTATGCCATTCTAGGGTTTCTTCATAGAAGATAAATATCACATGGCATGTAACAAATATCACAGGATATTTGAACCTCACTTGGAATCTTAGTGTGTATATCAGAGGTTACACGAACATTTCCAACCATACACATAAATGACTAGGCTAGATGTACCTGGGAAGATATGTGTACCTAAACATCATTATAAGTAAACGGGCTTAGAAACACTGTGTAATTGGACACTGAAACAGGCACGGGTCATGATACACAGGTAGAACCCGATGCCAAAGGAACACACCGTGTACTACCAGTACACATCATGTTATCCTTTAAAGAAGGCTTACATCCATTTTCCTCTTCATCTTAGACAATTTTTGTTAGGTTAAATTCCCTTGATCCTTTCTCTGAGGGTTATGAAATCACATCCACTGCATAATATGATGATCCCCTATGAGGAACTTCAGTCTTGAATGGAGTTGTGAAATACCTTTGTGAGGTCTAAAGTGAGATCCTCTATCATATTTTCCCTAGGTGGGGTTCTTGGAATCATCATGACCAACACTACATGGGTGTCAATCCCCTACTTAGTGGGTTAATCCGGATTGGTTTGTTAGTATACCCCATGGAATTGGGTGTGATCCTTATCCATGTATCGTTTTGTTCAAACTTACACCATATAATTATTATGGTGAGACCCAATGATCATGACATCTGAGATGGATTCCATTAGTTCTATTTGGATTGTGGGGTGTGTTCTCCTAAATGAGTGTTATTTGGAACCTTCAAGCAGGAATCCTAGGATGGAAGTATGAGTGTGGCTTTAACTTGATACTATGTATCTATGTAGAGTATATCTAGATATTATTGTTATATAAGCCGTAAAAATATACTTGTGATGATTTGACTATTTTTCCTAATGTTATATTCTTGGTGATTTTAGGACATCCTACTGGGTATTTTTATACTCACCCCTACTTTGTATTTTCCTTCACATGTCATGTCTTATGTGAACAATTGACCTTTCGATGGAGTCCTAGAGGTACCCGGACTAGGTGAAGCTTAGTGAGCCAGATATAATGAGGTTTGTTCCTGTAGTCACCTTAAAAACAATCCTCAACCACTTTACAGGTTGGAATTGTTTTTAGTTTCTTTGTGGTGGTCTTGTATTTGGACCTTTTTCTTTCCAGTACTTGTTGTCATACTATGATGGTGGGATTCTAGATCCATGCATACATGGTTATCAATTTTTTTACATTTCAACATTGTATGGGATTTGAGATGTGTGTGTGTACAAGTAATTTAGGATAAGGCCTCCCTTTTATTTGATATGCCCACTCGGTGATGGTCTCTATCCCCTGGCCCATTAGAGGCAGGCTTGGGGTAGTCACGACATGGGCCCCATTGGGACGGGTCATGACAGAATAGTACCAGAGTAGTCAGTTCTACATTAGGATCAGAGTCTGTGATATTGGTTTGGGGAAAATGTATTAAGTGTTTCAAGTTCATATTTTAGGCTAGGGAATCTAGTGTTAGTTTAGCGACCAATGTATCCATACACTAGGAATTTGATCACCTGCCTTTCTACTTGGTACTGGTAGACACTGGTTATAGGGAAAACATTAGTACATGTATCATATAGGAATGAGTTATGGTTTCCATGTCCTTATTGAGCTAGATCTCTAGATATACTCATTGAATGTGGTATATATTGTCTATTTCAGGATGCCTCCAAGACATTTTCCAGCTAGGATTCAACATCAGGATAATGAGGATGATCCTATCAGTGATGAGGATTCGATATAGGGACCTATTCAAAAGGTGTTACCTCTAGTTGGTGCACTAGTCTTACCACCAACTATCAAGCAGAAGATGGTACCAACGGTACTAGATAATGAGGTGTGCAGGATGAGAATGCTTTATAAGTTCCAATAAAAGTGACCCCTTAGGTTCCAAGGTGAGAATGACCCATAGTAATTTGAGGACTAGATTGAGGCAGTGACACAAGTATTCCATATTTTCAGGGAACCTATAGACCAAATGGTGGCCCTAGTAGTGAACCTTCTCCATGGATCTATAGGATGGTGGTGGGGATTAGTGACCCATTCTTATAATTAAGAGACCCTTTAGAGGTCATAGTTTTAATGTTTTTTAAAGAGGATTTATCTCTAGTTATATTGAGGTATGTGCACGTACAGAAGATTCTATATCTTTAGTAGGGCAGTACAATTATGGTTGAGTATTAATTGAGGTTTACCAACCTCTCTCATCACTTTATGGATATGGTACACGATCAGTTATTTTGGGCTTAGACCTTCAAGAAATGATTACGTATGAACATCCAAGCTAGCTTGATACCTCTATTAATTCCTACCTATAATGGGGTTCTAGATAATTTTTTGGTGGTCGAGAGTTTTCTGGATGAGTAGACATAGATAGTTTTTGCTGGTAGTGGGAACATAGGAGTAGATACTTCAGTGGATGGGAGATGATGTCAAAATCAGGGACCTGAATGTGAGATAATTTTCAAGAGGTAATACTAGGATAAAGAGTCTTCAGTTCTCAAAATATGGGTCTAGTCAGATGGTAGGGGAATCTCATGAGAGATTGTATAACCTTTCATATGTATGATACAAAGATAATGGATAATCCACATAGGTATAGGTATAGGTAGTGTCTTAAGAAAGTAGGTCTATAGGGAAAAGGATGTGGAAGATGAGTTGGAAGAGTAGTTAGAGGTGGGGGACTCTATAAATTGTTTCTACCACCATCCCCATGAGGTACGTACCAAGCTCAGTGAGCTGGGGGATAAGGGATAGGGAGGATGCAGATGATCGAGGATTATGACCTAGATTATCTAGAGATGATATGAGGTATGATTCATGTCTTTTATACCATAGTTATAGTACTGATAGACATGGGTGTGAGTCATTCCTTTATTTCCACTTATCTGATTTGAGATTTAGAGATTCTAGTTGAGTCTTTGGATTAACTTTTATGCCTGGAGACTCCAAATGGATCTGAATCAGTGATCAAAAACTTGTGAAGATTGTGTGACATGAATCTTGGATGTGAAATTTTCATTTGGGATCTCTTTGTAGTAGTGACGATGCCTTACAATTTCATCTCAGATATGGATTGGTTATTTATAGTTCATTCCTAGATAGACTATTTTAGAAAAAGTAAGTGATGCATTCACAATTATGGGACTAGGTTTTCCTTTGTGGGTGAGAAGGAAACATAGGAAAACTAGGATAGAATCATACATAGGTGGGTGGATCTGATTACTCATCAGTTGGATAACATGACCCTTGGTGTAGTGGATGCTATGAGTTTCCAGTTTTCTATAGTGGAGGTGGAGTATGAGGAAATATTTTTTCAAGGATGTTCCAAGATTACCTCCCCATCGAGAGTTAGAATTATAAATTGATATAAACCCCATGATGACCTAGATATATATTCCATAATATCAGATAGATCCTATAGAGATTCCTGAACTGAGGGTGTAGTTAAAGGACTTATAGAGGAAGGGCCTTGTTAGACCCAACGTTTCACCTTAGGCAGTGCCCAATGTTGTTCACCAAGAAGGTGGATGGGAGCTTGAGGTTGTGTGTGGACTACCATTTATTAAACTAGGTGAACATAAAGAGTAATTATCCACTACCAAGGATCAATGAAAAATTTGATTAGTTGAGTGGGGTATGATAGTTCTCGAAGATTAACCTCATATCAGGTTATCATCAGTTACGAGTACAAGATGAGGATATAATGAAGAAGACATTTATATGTTTCTATGTTCACTATGAGTACTTGGTGATGCACTTTTGTAATGCCCTGACCCTAGATTCCCAGAGTCGGTGTATTATTTTAAAACATTGGAATGATTACAAGGAATCAGGTCTCAAAAGACCGATCAGTTTAGTAGTCTTGGAAAATAGATTACATACATGAACATTACATTACACTTTCTAACATACAACACAAAAAAAAAATCCTTTGAGAATGCCATTATTCCCTTAGCTTAACCTTGCATCTGAAACATAAAAAACTTATTAGGATCCTGGGAAAAATAAAACATAAGAAAGGGGTGAGCTCAGATGCTCAGTAAGGGTAAATAATTTAGTGGAAGATATAAACTTTTGAGGAAAGATGTAAATAAAAGAATATCATTTTAAACATAAACATAAACATAATATGGAAAAAATAAATAAAAAATTACCATATAAACATGCACATGGATATTCTACTAGTCAAATAATCACACTTAATAACTAATTTCATAATGAGGTAATGTATAGTACCAGACTTTAATTTCTGTGTCAAGGCCTCATGCCAGGACCTGGGGGCTAACTGTAACCGGACCCCAACCTGGAGATCCTCTGTAACCAGACTCCAACCCGGAGAGGCTCTGTAACCAGACTCTAACCCGGAGAGCCTCTGTAACCGGACTCCAACCCAGAGAGCCTCTATAACTAGACTCCAAAGTAGAGGGTATGCTGTAACTGGACCCCAACCCAGAGGGATTACTTTTACCGGTCCCCAACCCAGAACATACTAGTCTAATACATTCATCTTAAGAAAAGGTTGAAATATAACATAAACATTTGTATTAAAAATAGCACATGAAATGTAAATACTTTAACCATAAACCATGAATGGAATAAAAATAACTCATCCACAGTCCAAAATATCACAAAACCTTAAATACAATATGGAAGATTTGTATCATAATAAATCAACTTCAAGCAATTATAAAATTTATCAAAGGATGTTGACATAGATGAAATCAAAAATATTTGAGATAAATATCTATTTCTATTTTGAAATAATTTAAGAATAACATAATTATAATGAAAAAATTTATTTTGAAAATATTCTTATAATATTTTAAGGGAATATTCTACAATTTTATAGTGGCAAAAAATAGCCGCACCCACCGTATAAGTTAAAAAAGACATTCTTACCTTAATTTTGTCGAAAAGGTCATAAAGTACCTTGTTTGGAAAATGACTGAAAGATTCATTTCAAAACATATAAGTTAAAAGAAGAGTATAAATGAATTTAACCCATTGTCTAGTAAATAGTAAAAATGTTTTGAAATACATTTTTAAGAAACATGGATGTGGATGATAAATTGGTCCTAGTAGATACTTACGTAAAAACAACCTCGGATAATAAAGAGATTGTATAATTAACCCTTACCTTGTAATTTTCCTTGGTCGAGGGTATGTTAACCTGGTGTATAATATTTAAATCATTTTTATTAAATTATACAATAACCATATACATAATTATGATATCATATATGATCTTCTAATAATTCTTTGTTAATGATATTTTAGTATTATCGTCATTTCGGGTGTTAACTGATTTGTTTTCCTTTATATTCTTTTTATGCGAGTCATGTTTGTTATGGATGGGATGTTTATTATTTATATCCATAATGATATCAAGTATTTATACATTATTTTTAATCATCAAATGAAAATTAGTCTTCAATGGTTTCGATGGGGAGTGAATCTCATCGTGTTCGTGGAGACGGTAATCCGTACGTACGCACGAGCGAAAATATAATTCTTTTGATATTAAAATCGTATATAATTGGATGGTATATCATATATACAGAATAATTATCATGTTATATTTATTATTTACATCAATTATACATCATTATTATACCCATCCAAATAATAATGTATTGAATAACAATTACACCACGACGTGGAGACGATAATCCATACGTACGCACACATGGTGACATATCATTCAAAGGATGGATAGAATAATGAATATTATTGTACCATATTTATAATAACATCATAGTATATATAAGATACTGGAGTTATTATTTTAGAATGTAAACAACAAGGAAATAATAAGTGGAAGAAGAAAAGAACTTGAAAGAGGTGATGAAATATTTACCTCTTCTTCGGGTTCTTCCTTTTGATTTGATCAAAAGGGCACCTTAAGTTGGATTTATGATTAAAGGGAGGAATCTAGGATTAAGGGAGGATAGTTGAGAGGATATTTGGGTAGGGTTTGGCCGAGACAAATAGCTTTTAAGGTGTGGATTTGAGAGAAGGGGGAGTGCCCTTTTATAAGAGGGGTGAGGGGCACCTTAGGAAAAGATTGAAATATTATTTTATAATAAAATAATATTCGATTTATAATGGCTCAAAATTGATTTATTTAAAAGATAAAGTGAGTATGGGTATAAATACTCTCAAATAATAGGTTTTAGACAAGTTTAGATTACCATTTTAACCTTATCTTTTAGATTTAACTCTAAGTTAAATAATTTAACTTGTCTTCTTGTATTCTTACAATATTTGGTTAATAAACTTGCTATAAACATCCAAAAGAACCTAAAGTATTTCATTAATGACATATATAATATTATTTAATCCCTTTGGACTAACCTTATATTTTTAGGAATATTATATCAACCAATAATATAGTATTTGTTTTAAAAATTAATTTATGTCAATTTTGACACTATTTGGTATTTTGTTTTTTTGAAAGTCATAACAACCTTATCATTTCGACATTTTTTAATCTAATCAAACCTAACATGTCTTATTAACCTATAAAATTAGTAGAATTCATAAAAAGTCTCAAATAATATTTATTTGGATATTTATAATATCAAATATTTTAATCTTTTATTAATAAGGTAATTACTGCATCATCATTTTGTCATAAATAAATTATATTATTTAATGTCTAAAAATTATAAATAAAATACCATTATGTAGGAAATATTTTTATCTTTATAATGAATATTTATAGTTTAATTACCATATGTATAACCCTATATTAAAATGTTTTAGTTATTAAAACTTGAATTTAACACTTTTAACTCTTTTTTAAATTAAATAATAATAAATATCCTAATCTAATACAAGTAGACATAAATGATAATATTTTATTCATAAGGTTGTTTTTAGTCTAATTAAACTTATAAAATATAATTAGGACATGTTTTAGGGTAATAATAATATCATTTTTACCCTTAATTACCCTATTTATTTTTAACCGTGGTATATAAGTCAAAAGTTACTATTCACCAAAAATTATTTTCATCTTATTGAACCACATTTCACTTAATAAGGTTAAAAATGTCTCTCAGATTTTTTAAATTCAACTCACAGAAGAGGTGAAATTAAGTTTTATACAAATTTTCAAATGCTTCTAGAAGGTGGGTAAAAGACGATAAAAAGTTCAATAAAATTTTATACATATAATTTTATTATAAAAAAGACTCCAATTAATTACATTAAACTCATATTGTTATTATTTATATATTTTGACATAAAATAAATTTAAATAAAATAATTAATTATTTAAATAAAAAGTGGGTTTTAAATAATAACGCCGTGTTTTTCACTATTCATCAAAAATTGAAAGTTTTCAGAAAAATACCAAAAATTCACCCTAAGATAATTTTGATATTCTGAATTAAAAAATGAATTATATTTTACCAATTTAAAAATATAGAAGTTGCATTAATTAATTTAAAATGAATTCCCATTGTCAAAACCAAAAAGCATATTTTTAGGAAATAATAACTATCAAAAGATTGACACTTGTTTATGTCCAATTTCAAGGTAAAATTACTTACAATGACCAGAATTGGATTAAATCGGAAAAATATAATCTAATTATACTTCCAAACCATTAAAATTTATAATTTAACACTATAAATTATTTTGATTAAAAAGTTGTTTTCAGTTAAAATATAGTATTTTTCACTATTCACCCAAATTTGAAAGTTATCAGAAAAACACAAAAAATTTATTGAAACTAAATTCTTATGTCCAGATTCTAAAGAAGAAGTTTATTTTTTCAAATTTAATATATAAAAGTTTCAAATATTGGATTAAAAAAGGGTTCGCCATTAAAAGGTGGTAAAATTGCATTTTTGAAAAATACTTCTTTTATATGAAAAATGAATTTTTTATTACATTATGTCTAAGAAACTCATAATATGGATTCTAAAATTATAAGTATTATATAAAGTTCAAAATTCAGTTAATACTATTCATAACCGCTTTTGAATGGCTAGTTTGGTAAGTCATGGTGTGCTTGAACTCGGTGTTGCATGTAGTGCAAGTTATTGAATTACTTTGAAGAAATAACGTACTATGAAATATTGGGGTGTTACAACTTTGGAATGAATAACTCCCTAGTATTGTTCATGGGCTCATGAATTAGATCTTTTAGCCTTTCTTATACTGGTTTGTGGTAGTCTTCATTGATGATATCCTTGTGTACTCATAATCCAAGGAGGAGCATGCGATACACTTAAGGATGGTTTTGGATGTACTTCGAGAGCTATAGCTTTATAATAATCTCTCAAAGTGACAGTTCTAGATTCATGAGGTCCACTTTATGGGACATGTTATCTTAGCAGATGATGTAGTAGTGGACTCGGTGAAGGTCCAGATGGTGTTCTCTTGGGAGCCACCCATGAGCGTTACAGAGGTGCGAAGCTTCCTTAGGTTGGCATATTACTATCAGAGATTTGTACCCAATTTATCCAGTATATAAAATCCCTTTATAGATTTGACCCAAAAGAGAAATCATTTCATGTGGATAGATAGGTACCATTAGGATTTCCAGAAGTTGAGGTAGATATTGACAATAACTCCAATCTTGAGATTTCTAGAGGTGGGTGTCAAGTATGAAGTGTTCTACAATTCATCAAGGATCAAAATTGGTTGTGTTCTGATGCATAGGAAGGTGGTAATTTCCTATGGTTCATGTTTGTTGAGACCACATTAACAAAACTACTTGAACCATTATTTTGAGTTAGTAGCGGTAGTATTCACACTGAATATATGACAACACTACTTGATGGGAAAGTGGTTTATCATCTATTCTGAACACATGAGTCTCAAGTATATCTTTTCTCAGAAGGATCATAACTTGATATAGAGGTGATGGTTAGAGTTCATCTAGGATTATGACTTTGATATTATCTATACTCGTATAAAGGGGAATGCAGTAGAATATTCCTTCAATAGGAGATCTTGTTTGTAGTTTCTGTGTGAGGCGTCAGAGCAGTTTGCCTCATTGCAGTTATCCTTCATGGATGGGGATGGAGAATATTACCTCCAATCAATGGTTTTTATACCTCCACTTTTATAGAGATTCAATGAGGCACAACTTAGGGATACCGACTGTGAGACCCTATGTACTTTGATATCCACTAAACATGCTCCTAATGGATTTTATAAATGTTGGTAAAATGTCATTATTTTTAGAGGAATGATGATGGTAAAGATTTAATTGAGAGAATAGGTTCTGAGGGAGTTTAATAATTCAAACTTAACAGTAAATCCAGGTATATAAAAGATTCACTAGGACCTTCAGCATCGGTTTTGGTGTCTAGGGATGAAAAAGTGATTTGCATAGTTTCTCTCTCGATGCCTTAATTGTTAGCAAGTGAAGGATGATCACTAGGTTCCAGTAGGTTTATCCCAACCCCTTGAGTTTCTATAGTTTAAAAGGGATGATATATCCATGTACTTCATGATGGGGTTATCGTGTACGTATAAGGGACATGATGCCATCTGGGTGATCGTAGACCAACTCACCATGTCGTCCCACTTCCTAGCTATGTGAGAGCAGAGTTCAGTAGAGAGATTGGGATGCCTCTATGTGTAGGTGATAGTACGAATCTATGGGGTTATCTATATGATAATTTATGACCATGATGATCACTTTAAATCTCTGGTATGTAAGGGATTTTAAGAGTCCTTTAGTACCCAGTTTCATTTGAGCACAACGTTTCACCCCTAGTCTGATGGCCAGACTGAGCAGACCATCTAGGTCCTAGAGGACATGCTGTGGGATTTCATGTTATAATTTTTCCATATTTGAGAGGATCATATACCATTGGTGGAGTTTGATTATAATAATATCTACCATTACACTATTGGCATGGAACAATTTGAGTCCTTGTATGGGTGACCATAAAGGTCACCACTATACTAAACTGACATAGGAGAGTGACCATTTATGGGGCCAGAGTTGGTGTGAGACACTATATATGAGGTTTTGATCATCCTAGAGTGGATGAGGATTGAAAAGATCCATCATAAGTCTTATGTGGATTGAAAACAAAGGTAATTGAAGTTTGATGAGGGATACCATGTGTTCTTGAGGGTTTCACATCGATGTGGATTATGGGGATTTGGACGGAATGACAAGCTATCTTTGAGATTCATTGGACTTTTCTAGATACTGTGTAGAGTTGGAAAGGTGGCATACCATTTAGCTATACTGCTATAGTTAGAATGGGTACACTACATCTTCCACATGTCACAACTGAGGAGGTACATGCATAACCCGTTGCATGTTATCGAATGAGATAACATGGACATAAAAGATGAATCTAACTTTGTTGAGTACCTAGTAGAGATTGAGGATTAGTAGGAGAGTATCCTCCATGGGTGAGTCATTACTTTAGTGAATTTTCGATGGCAGTATGTGAATCTTCAAGAGAGTACCTTGGAGTGGGAGACCTAGATTCATAATTAGTATCCATATATCTTTGTCTAGCCTTTTGTTTTGTATTTTCAAGTTGTAAATCCCCAAGGTGGGGATAATGCAATGACCCCAATTTTTCTATTTATTTTTTTGGAATATTTTAAGGATTTTTTTGGAGTTTGGCACTGATATTTCATGATATTTTTAGCTTGGTGTTCCCAAAATTAGTTTTTAAAATATATTAAATATATTAAATATATTAAATATCACATAAATTCAGTTTTCCTAAAAAAGTGGAATAAATATTAAATGTATTATCAGATAAAAAAATATAAGTACACGGTTGAGTTTAGATCATGATTTTTACCCTAGGTGCAACTTAATCTTGGAGCACGTCTGACGTTTGGGTTGAGTTCCATTATGGGAGAATTAAGAAAATTAATAAAATAAACAAATTAAATTGTTTATTTTATTAGGTGATGCAATAAACTAATTTATTTATCTATATATAAAATATTAAGAAAAAAATCCCAAAGTTATTCACATAACCCTAGATATTTGTGAGAGAATGTTGGAAGAGCTTACATTGGTGAGCGATAATCGGATCATGGATCATTGATCAGTGTGTGATGAAACTTGAGGATTTAACCATTAACAATGTCACTAAATTATTATTCATGAGCAATTGATAAAAATCAAGGTAGGTTTTTTTTTATTTTTATTCATTCCCATTTGATTTCTCTTATAAAAAACACAAATTAATCGGTTAACAGATTGATTTTCGGGTTGATTGTAATGTGGGTACATGATTTTTTTTGGGAAATTTGGGATAATTGTTTTTTTGATATTCATTCATCATTATAATGGAAATAGATCTAGGTGAACCCAAAAATAGTCAAGGTTTGTTCCTATTTGGTGTGTTTCTTGGTTTTATCCCACTGTTCCTCATGAATTCATCACTGGTATTTCATTTGACTGGTGGTTTGAAAAAATGACGGATAATCAGTCATTAGACAACCATTTATTAGGGAAATGATTTGATATTGAAGATCTAGGATTGTATCGATGATGGAATCAATCCAAATTTGTAGATCATGACTAGATGAGATGTGTTCATGTGTGGTTTGGAAATGTGTTGATAGAGAGGTTCTATGAGATGTTTTTTTTGAAAAAATCATATTACTAGAATCTAGAATCTGGTGGCGATTGAACTCGGTAGACCTAGATTGACGATCCATGGATGGGATGTGTGATAGATCTAGCAGTGGCATCAGAGGAGTAGGATGATGTGGGATGGACCAGTAGGTTTTGGAAATAACGATATACATGACATGTAATCCAGGATTACACAACATGCGGGACCCCCTGCACGGTTTTAGGGTTTCCTCAAAGAAGATAAGTATCACATGGCATGTGACAGCTATCACATGAAGTGTGACCCTCACCCAGTGGCTTAATGTGTACCTCAAAGGGTACACAAAAATGACCAACCATATAAGAATAAGTCTATGCCAGGTGTACACGGGAAAATTCATGTACTTGGAAACAGTTAGGAGTACACAGGCTCAGACATAGCATGTACCCAGACATAGACATGGGAATGGGCTGTGATACATGGAAAGAAACCAACATCAAAGGAAAATTTCGTGTACTACTATCACACACCATGTTATCCTTCAAATAAATCTTATAGCCCTTGAGCTCTTTATCTTGGAAACATTTTGTTAGTGTACATTCTATTGATCCATTAATTGAGGGTTCTGGAATCATATTTATATCATAGGATGGTGACCTATTTTGAGAGACTTTAATCTTGGATAGAGTTTTGGAATCCATTAATGAGGCCCAAAGTGAGATATTCTATCATCTTTTACCTAGGTGGGGTTCTTAGAATCATCATGACTAACACTACGTGGGATTCGACCCCCTACTTAGTAGGTTAATCTGGGTTGGGTTGTTGGTATACCATATGGACTTGGGTGTGATCCCCATCAATGTATCATTCTATTCAAACTTATAGTGTGTACTTATTATGGTGATACCTGACGAGTATTAAATCTAAGACAAATGCCATTAGTGCTATTTGACTCATGGGATGTGTTCTCCAAGATGAGTGCTTTGTGGAACCATCTAGAAGGAATCCTAGGCTAGCATTATGGTTTTGAATTTACCTTGAGACTTTGTGTCCATGTTGATTATATTGGGATATTCTTATTATATGTGTTGTAGACATACACCTATGATAAGATAACTTCTATTCTTGATGTTATATGTTTGGTGATTTAAGGGTGTCCTATTGGTTATTATTATACTCACCCCTACATGAGAGTTTCCTAAACATGTTGTGTCTTATGTATATGATCGAAATTTTGATGAATTCCTAGAGGGACCAGGACCATGTAGATCTTAGTGAGCCTAAAAGAATGATGTTTGTTACTACGGTCACCTTGACAGTAGTCCTCACCCACTTTATATGCTGGAATGTTTTCATTTTCTTTGTGGTGGGATTATATTTGTCCCTTTCTATTTCTATTACTTGTTGCAGTACTTTGATGGTTGGATTCTAGATTTATGGATGCATGCTTATTAGTTGTTTTATATTTTAGTATTGTATGGGCTTGGAGATGTGTGTGTATAGGTAATTTAGGCTAAGGCCTCTCATGTGTGTGATATGCCAACTCAACACTGGTCCCTTGAACCTGTCCTATTAGAGGTGGTATTGGTGTAGTCGCGACACAAGACCTTTTGGGATGGGTCGTGAAATTTTTGATATTTTTCAGAAATAATTATTTTTAAGTGAATAGTGAAAAATACAATTTTTACTAATACGGTAATGTTTATAAATTTTTCATGAAGTATTACTTAAAAAAATGTATTTTTTTATTAAAAAAATTATATTCAAGGAGTAAATTTATTCATTTAAAATACACAACTAGAAAATTCACCTACGACAACAGTTTCAAACTGTAGCCGTAGGCCCTAAAACTGTGGCAATAGCATATGGTCACAGTTTTAGAAAATTGTTCCCACTATCGCCGTGGAAGTAGGGTTATATTACCATGATTTTAACCATGGCAGTAGGGGTCAATTTCCACAGTTAAACCATGGCATTATAGGGCCTACTGCCATGGTTTTAACTGTGAATTTAGGGGGTCTACTATCACATTTTAACTGTTGACTTAGGGCCCTTAGTGACACAGTTTAACTATGGCAATAGGCCCCTATTGTCATGGTTAAAACCATGGCACTAGGCCCCTACTTCCATGGTTAAAACCACAGTTATATCATTTACATGGTATAAAAAAACACAGCCCCCAAGTTCCCCACCCCCACTACCAGTTTCCCCTCCCCCTACCAGTCCCCCTACCACTAGATAGCCCCCATGCCCCCTGGAAAACCCCCTTACACCCCCTAGACACCCCCCTTTTACCCCCTTGAACACCCCCTACACCCCATTCCCCCCTGGACAACCCCTTTCACCCCCTAGATAGCCCCCTTGCACCCCCTTGAACACCCACTACACCCCCTGGACATCCCCCTTTCACCCCCTTGAACACCCCCTACACTTTTATGCTCCCTTAGACATCCCCCTTTCACCCCCTTGAACACCCCTACACCCCCATGCCCCCTGAAAATCCCCCTTGCACCCCCCTGGACAGCCCCTTGCACCCCCTGGACAGCCCCCTTGCACCCACTTGAACACCCCCCTATACCCCCATTCCCCCATGGACAACCCCTTGCACCCCCTTGGATAGCTCCCCTGCACCCCCCTGAACACCCCCATACACCCCCATTCCCCCCTTGGACAACCCCCTTGAACACCCCTGTACCCCATGCCCCCCCATGAACAGCCCCTTACACCCCCTTGAACACCCCCTACACCCCCATGCCCCCTGGACATCCCCCTTACACCCCTAGACAACCCCCTTTCACCCCCTGGACATCCCCCTTGCACCACCCTTCCCCCTAGACAGACCCCTTGCACTCCCCCTACAGTTCCCACCCCCTAGATAGCCCCTTGCACCCCCTGCCCCTAGAAATCCCCCTTGCACCCCCTGCAGTAGCCTACCCCTTAGACAACCCCCTTTCACCCCTTGGACAACCCCCATGCCCCCTGGACAGCCCCCTAGCACCCCCATGCCCCCTAGACAGCCCAACCTTGCACGCCCTACAGTATCCCAACCCCCTGGACAACTCCCCTGAACAGCCCCTTGCACCCCCACCCCTGCAGTATCCCCCCTGAAAAGCCCCCGACCCCCCATGCATCCCCCTGAACAACCCCCTTGAACACCCCTTTCATGTTGCAAACCTAACCTATATCTATGTGGAAATTGGAGAAAATAATTATAAAAATTTTCATAGGTTTACTAAGAATGGTTTGAAAATAGGATTCCTTATGGGTGATTATGGATTGGATCTCAAAGTCATCTCACTTCATACCTATTCGTGAATCCAATATGGTAGAAGACTTACCAATCCATTTGGCGTAATTGTGTGGATCCTGAGTTGATATCTAGTGTCATTCCATGAAATTAAACTTTAGAAAAGAGGCTTAACCATAACATAATTTACTACATGAGGCATTACCTCTCATGTGCCAAGTTAACCATGTTCAGTTCCATTTAACTCACTCAATTCATTAAGTTAACCTCCCCCCTAGAAATCCCCCTTGAACACCCCCTCCACACCCATTCCCCCTTGACCCCCCTGCACCCTCCCCCTACCCCTTGCACCACCCCTGCCCCCTCCCCCAGCACCCCCTACACCCTACCCCTTCCCCTTGAAAAAGAACCCATCACACCCTCCCCCCACATGATAGTTCCCCCAACTAGTTCCCCCACCCCACCTTGTCCTCCCCCTGCCAGTACCCCCTGCACCCACCCACCCTGACCCTTGCACCCCCTCCCCCTGCCAGTCCCCCCTTCCAGTTTCCCCTCCCCCTACCAGTTCCCCCCTGCCAGTCCTGTCCCCTGTCAGTCTTGCCCCCCACCCTGCCAGTTCCCCTACCCCTACCCCTTATAAAAGAACCAAAAACACCCTCCCCCACCTACTAGTTCCCCTACCAGCCCCAACTTTCCCCCCCCATGCCAGTCCCCCCTACACCCCACCCACCCTACCCCTTGCACCCCCTCCCCCTGCCAGCCCCTGCTAGTTCCCCCTCTCCCTTCTAGTTACCCCTCCCCCTGCCAATTCCTCCCTCCCCCTGCCAGTTCCTCCCCTCACAGTCCTGCCCCACCCCTACCATTCCCCCCTATCAGCCCCCATCACACCCCCTACCATCCCCCCCTTGCACCCCTACCAGTCCCCCCTGCCAGTTTCCCTCCTTCCACTACCAGTTTTCCCCTACCCCTGCCAGTTTCCCCTCCCCCTACTAGTCATGATCCCTGACAGTTCCCCTCCCCCCTACCGCTACCAATCCACCCTACTAGCCCCCTTGCACCCCTTCCAGTCCCCCCTTTCACCCCCTTGCACACCTGCCAATCCCCCTCCCCCTACTAGTTTCTCCTTCGCCTCCTCCACCCTGGTTTTACCAGTCCCCCTTCCTATTAACATCCCAACCCATTAACTTGTATCAGGTCATAGGATCTACTAACCATTGGTGAAATTTCCTAGACACTAAATATATTTCATGGGTTTAAAAACAATGTTACAAAATGAGAATGAGTTACTCTATTTATCACATAGAAGATCATCGTGGTACTCATTGTACAAATTAAATTATACACTAAAGCTACATATATACTAAGAATAAAAAAAACTATAAATATAAAAAACACATAACTGCACTTACATGAGTATCCCTATAAGACAAACCATCAAAACCATCAAAGAAGTCTGGAACCAGCTCACAAGTACCTACAACACAAGGTAGAACATAGTAGTGATCATCCCATAAAATTATGGTAAAACAAAACATCTTAGAAAATTCACAAGGAAGATAAATCAATAAACAAGAATAGTGTAGTCATTATCACAAGGTTTATCCATAGATCATTGGATAAAGTTATAAATCTGGAAATTCCATGTCAAATAATATTCACGTTTACTAAAATCATGACTGCTTCATCATGAAGGAATTTCATACCATAAGAAAGGAAACAACCTCCGATCCCTCCTGGACACCCTCCTGGACACCCCCATGGACAGCCCCCCTCACTCTTGGACAACCCCCCAATCCCTTATGGACACCCCTCCTAGACATCCCCCGATCCCTTCTGGTGCAAAGCATGCCTTGTTTTTTGTATTTTTTGTAACATAAACATGTTTAGAATTCAGATATGGAGAATATTGAGTTCTCAAGGAATTTACAACCATAGTATTTTGTGAGACATATTTTGAAGAATAACATGGATTCTTGGGGATGGGAAGTGTTAAGGTGGAGATTTTGTAATACCCCATAGGTTTCCGATTCATTATTTTTGGAGGAAATTTGTGTATTTAATATGAAACATGGGTTATTGCTTAAATTGAAATTTGGATCATAAATATGAACATTAGATGTTCCTAAATGGTATTTTTGGATTTGGTTTTAGTCCCCTTTTGGAATAATATGAGGTTTGGGTGGAAGTTGGTGGAGGTTCAGGGTGATAAATAACTGAAATTTAATCTACCGTATCCTTTCATGTTGTGACCCATTAGGTTTATGTAATGAATGGGGCTAGTTGAGGGGTGAACCCCTTATCTCGAACATTTATGGATGTGAACCTTAGTTCACAACATGAAATTATTAGGGGTAGGGATTTATGGTGTGAAACCCATGGTCACACCATGAATCATGCCTAGGTGGATTTATTTTAATAGGTTAAATTCTGTTTTTTCTAGGTCAAGTGTTTCACAATGATGTTACTTAAGAAAGTGTCAAGTTTTCAAGGCTGGTTGTTTGTGTTTGATGAAATGAAAACAAAAATTTTCTTTAAGTTTTAGATTTTTATGAGAATGATCATTTCATGTTTTCTCAAAATGAGGGCACTGTTATCTCTAAAGTGAAGGAAATTTCATTTTCTACTATTGAGTTGGCTGAAACTTTCTACTAGTCCACATTGAAGGCTTAGGGAAATCATGTAAAATAGGTGAAAATGTCATTTCAAAGATCCAAAACCAATTTTCATAGAATATACACATTATATAATAATGAAAACAGTTTTTAAAATACTCGAGCAATTATAGAATTCAAATTAAAGGGTCAGGCAGAAGAAACTTACCTCAACATCAAGATGTGCTATTTTTGATGACGACAACTCGAATCTTCATTTTTTTTTGCTTGCATGCATATGAAAATTAACATATATATAAGGACACCTAGCCCCTATGTACATATTTTCATGGTCAAATATGCACAAGGGGGTCCTTAGATATATGTTTATACTTGGATATACCCCTTTACACTTACACATGTATATATTTTTCATATCTATATATAATCACACTTAGCCCCAATATATATATATATTCATACTACCATGAGTGAATATATATAAAGGGGGAACTTATATATGTATATTTCTACCTATGCATATACATGTAATCCTTCATCAATGGCAACTTGAATCCAACTCAATGACATCCAAAAAGCACTAAAAAAATATAAAGAACCCAAAAATCACAAAATGCCCTAATTAAAATTTGGACAAAGAATAAAAACAGAATAAATATTACCCAAATACGATGTTGAACTCACTGTCATCAATGTAGGTGGATAGAACCAACCTCATCATAAGAAACCACCTGTAATAAAATAGTGTGAAAAGAAATGAGATATAATGACTTCTTATATATATGTGATTATTGATGATAAATGATACAAGAATCCATTAGCATTATAGATTCTATAATTCCTCTCTATTATTACCACAATATCATCATCTAGTCACTCCCATTAGACTGATAATTTATGGTGGTCATGTCAACAAAAAATAGCCACAAACACACACATTGTTCATCATAATATTAATAATCATTGCATCAGTACATGCATAAACAATAGAAATAACACATCCATGAAGCATACCCCATTCTTCCATATTATCATTTCCATTCCATATTCTCTTCTTAGCATTTATTTCCAATATATATCTCAATTACTATATGAAATCATATAAAAAAGTTGTGCATGTTCAGTATATAATCAACAAATAGAATATAAAGGAACTCATATTCATCTTTTATTTCTCATTCCCTTCCATTTTACCTATTCTGTTCATTTCCAAAACACTTCCCAAATTTGATTTCCAGCCCCCCTGCACCACTCCCCCAAACCCACAACCCCCCCAGCCCCAGCCCCCCAGCACCAGTCCCTCCTACACCACCCCCCTAAACCACTCTCCCCAACCCCTATCCCCCATCACCACACCCTTAGCTCCTCCCCCCAGACCCCCTGCACCACTCCCCCACCCCCCATCCCTCATCCCCCCACCTACACCCCCACCCCACCCCCCAGAACCAGCCCCCCCAACACCAGTCCCCCCCAGCACCAGCCCCCCTACACCACTCACCCCCCCACAACCCCCAGCACCCCCACCCCCACCTGCTACCCCACTGCCCCCAACCCCCCAACACCATCCCATCCCTCCCCCAATACCAATCCCCCCTATACCAGTGGAGAATAATGGTCTCAATCCTCACCCAATAATCCTCCATGTTCATTACTAGGTCAAATATATCCTCAATGAACTATGTAAAGTTATCTACATCCTAAGTGCCTCCTGTTTCCTAGTTAGATGAATAATGTTGTAAATGAAAATCTCAGTCACAGATGACCATAGTCTAAGTAAAACCCCCATTTGTACCATACAATGAAACCAAAAACATACAGTCATAAAAAAATCAATACCAAGAAAAGGGTAATCAGATAGTTTTGTAAGGTTAGAAACATGTTTCCTCTTCCCACATAAGGGTAGAAATGCTGATGAATAAGGGTACCTATATAATTTTAACCTATGAACAACAACTAAAAAAACTATCTTATTATCTATTTCTGAACATCATTGAATTTCCATAGAAACACTCATTCTTATGAAACTATTTCCAATGACATTTTTCTGATGAATATTTTTTTAGTAAAAGAACATACATTAGAAAGGTACTAAAACCAATGTAATAGGAAAACATCCATTAGTTATGATTTGAGTTTGACCATCACTATCCAGATAACCATTTATATTGAATCATGGATAAATCTTATGTAATCCCAAAAATAGTATGTCTATGTGATCACAAAAACTATTTTATATGAGGAAACCCACAAATAGAGGTATATCCCTCCCTATACTCACTGTGGATCTCCATCACTAAAAATTAATCCTAGTAATATATAAAAAATAGTAATAAAATTACCAGGTTCAACTAATTAATTAAAACATAGATATATAATAACAAAAAATAAAGTTAGTTATACCACAAAATAATGAATAAAATCCCATCTCAAAATATATCATAATTAAAATAAATAAATTGAAGAACTATAATAAAATATAAAAAACATGTATATATAGAGATTAGGATCTACTGTGCCTACTAATGTTGCATGAAAACTACAAAATATCAAAAAACTTTAACAAACACACCATCAATGGAAACTCAAATTTCCATTACACATTTGTTAACCAAGAATATGGAAACTCCCATAGAAGAGTCCAAAAAAACCATTATCCATTATAAAATATCCTAGTATAGTCAAAAAAATAAGAAAATGGTTCTCTGATAACATTTTGTAACATCTTGACCCAACCCACTAGGTTCGAGCTAAAGAGTAACAAGAACTAATTACAACCACTCTCTATGAAAGATGCTAATGAAAATAAGTGAGGGACTGAATGAAATCATTGGGGAGACTATAATAACTAGTATCACTTCCATGAAAAAATTATATAATAAAAAATACAATATTTAAAGTAACATGAAAAAAATAATATTAATATTTTTAAATGTAACACATGTATTATAATAAATAAATAATTGAGATATTAAGGTGGAAATCCAAAAAATATTACAAATGTGGTAGATAATTAAATAAATAAACTATTTTAACCCTTAGAGTCTATCTAGGTTTGAAATCCTGCTCCATACTTCCCAGCTCAACCATCTTCAATGGATCATTTTATATTTCATGAATGTAATACATGATGTCTCATTGTGCATCAATATTCTTAGACAAGGTGTCAGTAATAAAATCCATTAAGGTACCCCCAAATTATCCTTAACACAAGTTCACATGAATAAGAGTTTAAGTCATGATACGAAATAAATTATCACATAATAAAAATACCATATCGTTCATCCATAAGATATCAAAGCTACCAAAAACAAAATATATACCTACATTGGCTTAATGATAGATGAAAAATACTGTATTAATGAAAATTACACAATAAAATTGACCAATATTAATGATTCTAAATAGTTGTATAGGTCTTTGGCCTTGAGGTAAGACCATAATATTCCACTACACCATGTTTCTATATATCAGTTCAGGTCACAAAGTCCATCATGACCCATTGTTCACTAAAGAGGTAGGTCACATAGACCATGTTTACATACTTTTTCTTATTGGTATGACTATTTATGATTGTTATGTCATCATTTCTACCCAAAAAATTATATTATTCCCCAATGTATAACTTGGTTTGTTCATTATATCACATACTGTATCTTCACACACTCATACCTCAAGCGTTACTGAGCCATGACAAGTCAACTAGTAACTTATGTACCATTAATATAATTACAAAAGAAATCATATACAAAATCTATCATAATGAAATATTTATATCATATAAAAAACACATAACATATGATGAGTGTGAGAAAAACAAACATACTAAAACATTTTATCAAAATCAACATGGTCTAAATAAAATCCACACACAACATAATATTTTGATAACTACCGTAAACCTGGACTATACAATATAAGGATCTTAATAACTCATTGTATTCAATTCCAACATTAAATTTCATCCATGATGTTGATGACTGAGTCACAACACACACCCATGGAGGAAGACCATGCATATTAAGGATGCATAACTCGGATTCTAGTCTATCGAGGAATATATTGAAATAGAGACTCATGAATATTCCCTATTTAGTATGTGAATATAGAATCACTTGAATTTTTATTCTTCTAATGACAAAAATTGTGAATAATTTTAATGGATGGGATTCTATATCACTAGATATATTAATGACCAATGAATGAATAATGAATAATCATAGATTATAACATAAATCATTGGGTCCAAAAATGAACATCAAAACATCATGAATCCATAATTTAAAGATAAATCCAAGATAAAATTCATGAAATAGAATGTTTCATGATGATTTACCTATAATTGATTACTATAAAATATCATGTTCTTTAAAGTTCAAACTATAATCAATATAGTTAGTGTTGAAACACTAGATCCTACAACGATGTAAGAAGGATTTTGAACAATGATCACCAAAATTACCTCACTAGAAAACAATAAGTAACATCATCCTAGATAAACCAATATAATCCATGATCAAATAAAGTAGAAAAATTGTAAAATTCATCCTTGAATGGGACATACCAAAATTCATCACTAAATCCAAAAAAGGCATCAATAAAGGATGGTGAACAAAGAAAATATATAAATGAAGAAGAGTGAAAGATGATTCTAAACATGAAAAAAACAACAACATAAATTGATCAAAAACATAAAAAATAGAATGATTTTATGGTTTCAAGAAAATCCACCAGAATGAGTGGAATTTAATGAATCAAAGGGATATCATGATTAGTAGGACTTTTAATTGAAATAATATTCCCTCTATTAAGAGTATCATGCATTTTCACCTTGATAAAAATTATATCTAAGGATAAAATTCACTAATATAACAATTTCTATAAAAATAATGATGTTGAATATTCATAAAATACATTGTGGTGCGTGAAATTATGTTATTAATGCCATATAAAAAATGACATGGGATACATTGTGTTCCAAAAACCATGGTCATTTATTCCATCACCCGGGCTGGTGCACACAGCTTGGAAAATCTATTTTTCAAGCTATTTTAGATAGAAAGCTTTCAAAAAATAACCTATAACACATCAAAGATAACCAAAGTACCCTAGAAATCTCAAAAATAAGGTTAAGCACCAAAAAAGGACAAAAATAGAATCAATTATTTTCCTTAAAGGAACAAAATTCTTAGGAACTTACATTGTGAAATTGTCAAAAATAGGTGAGTCGAGGAAGAGGGTAGCCGAAAGGGGGAGGCAGAGGTGGAGTCGTGTCAGAAGAAGAGGATCACGGGGAGGTTGGGTGGCCACATCGTCAGAGGAGGATCGAGGTTGGGTGGCCACATCATTGGAGGATTGAGGTTTGGTGGCCTCATCGTCATCATAGGATATCGGGAGGTGGGTGGTAGCATCAGACGAGGAGTTTTTCTGACTCATGGGGAGGAGAAATCGACATCGGGGGTGGAATTGTGAGGGTTGTGGGCGTAGTGCCACGAGTATCTTAAGACCCATTGGGATATATTAGGCTATAGCCATGGTTTTTTTAAACCATGGATATATAAGTTTGGAAATATCCTATAATTATCGTAGTGATACTATGCCAAATTTATAAAACCTAAGTTTCAAATTTTGGAAACTTGTGTAATATTTTACTCTAAAAATGTTTTTTATTTGACTATATTAAAAATTAGTTTTTATAATTTTTTTGAAATTAAATCCAAAAAAAATTTATTTCATATTTCATATCATTATTTTTATATTATATAATAAGATAAATTTCATTTTTAGGAATTAAAGTATAATTGACAAGATTAAAGTTAATGACCATGATAACGGTGGTAGGGTTATTTTTAAAAAATTATTTTATTAATGTTGTGAAATTTTTATCTAATAAACTAAATTGATATATTTTGTATTGTGAATTTTATATTATTTATTCTAATATATAAAATTTTTTTATCACTCATTTAATTGTTATTTAATGTTATATAATATTAATAACACTTAATGTTGAAAACAATATTTTTCTAAAATATTTTTCTATATATTAAATGTTTTAATTTAAAAGTTAATTTTTAGTTATTTAGAATTTAAAATAAATTATATGGATTTTAAATTTAGCTTCATAAAATCATAATTTGGTAGTAGGGGTTAAAAAATACCTTTTAATAAAATATAAATTACTTAGTTAAAAACTAGTTACCAAGGTGAAAACAAAAAATGGTTAAATGAAAAAGTCTAGTAGTAAAAGACTTGAAACATGTTTAAAAAATGTGTGAAAATGAATGGTATAGGATTTATCAACCTAATATCACCCCAAAATTAATTATTTCCCATTTTTGATCTATTTAACCTTGGGTAGATTCATTCCATCATTGAAAAATTAATAGGTATTTACAAAAATTCAATTTTCTTCACTTATAAAAAGATATCACTTTAACCACATTTATGAACCAATTCCAAAGATGTAGCTCAACCAAAAATATTCCCTAGTATCTCCTGAAAAATATCCCCATGTACAATAATCCTTGGTCTTTCTAAAAGACGAATATATAGAGCCTCAATGAGTTACCCAAGGAGAACATCCAAAGGGAGAGGAAATGTTCTCAAATGAGCTCTCTCAATTATTTTCTTCTTTTATCCCCTGAAAACTATTATATACTTGAAATTATGATAAAAATAATTTTTAATAATATGATTAAATGTTATTATTCTAATTTATGGTCCATTTTATAACTCCCTCCAACACTATTTGAAAAATAAATACATCCCCATGCGTATGTGCGAACTACCGCCTCCATGAATGTCGTGCTTAATTTTTCGTCACTGCCTTACATAAATGGTTATAAAAGACCATTTAAAGGATTATTATGATATTTATAAAATTATTAATATTATTAAATTATAAACCATTTCCTATCTTCTTCTTGATCTATGTAAAATGATGTGTCCCCTGTGTATACGTGCGGACTACCACCTCCATGAAAGTGGCATATTTCGTCTTTCACTCTAGTTTTTTTATTAAATATCCAAAGATCTTATAATATGATTTAAAACCTAAATAAAATCCAAATAATATCATTATAATTTTATAATAATTATATTATTTTAAAATAATTATTTCTTAACCATTATCACACTATGATTATAGATTATTTTTTTAAGTTTATTTAACAACCTACACGAACAATGCTATAAATTTCTATCATGGATAACTAAAGAAACACAATTACTAATTATATAAAATAATATTAATTAAATAATTATTTGTTTTTTTATGTAATGGAAATGTTAATATCTAACCTGTTATTAAGAAATCACCCTTTACTAGTTAAAAATTACCGAAACAATATTATTATAAATTTTAACTTTATGTGTCACAACAAAAAATATCATGGGATGAACATAAAAATTTATAAAACACCATAAAACATACATACAATTATCTTGAATAGTTTATTAAATTATAAATTATATCATAATAATAAGGATCAACATTGATATTACAATCCATGCACGAAACAAACAAAATTACAACATCCTATAATAAAAACAAGTGATAACTAACTAATAAAAGCATAATAAATAATTATAATAACAGAGTAAAAAGGTTTATCTATATGAATAAGTTTATGAAATAGGATATAAATATGGTTTTATATATTATACATGAGTTTAAATTGATTTAATGTAATCTAATAATCAAAGAAAGTGTTTCTTGGTCACAATTTTGACTCTTTGGGGCCTTATATTTCATGCACCATTTTTCCTTTCATATGGAATTATTTTTATTTAATTATGTTGAAAATTTTCTAATATATTTTTAATTTAATTCATAGGGTATCAAAATACAAATTTAGTTACTTTATTCATTCTTCTTTTTATTCAAGTGTTAACCAAGTTTTAAGGGTTTTTGTTAACTAAAATTTCATTCATTGAGTTATTATTTTTCTTTTAAAACATTATTATTATAAGCTAGGTATGTTCTAATATATTATTTTATTATTATTTATTTAATATTTTTTATATGTATTTACATTTATTTTTTATAAATTCCCTTCACAATGATTCTCCATTAAAAATACGATGTTTTTAAGGGTTTTTCAAAACTCCATTTCATTTCTTTAAGTTATAATGATTATTCTTAAAACCCATTCCTCTAAGTTGAATTATTTTACCCTATAATTATATAAAATAGTATCTCCACCTCCATTTCAATTTATTTATATTTCATCCTCATGAACTCATTTCTTTATGAATCATTTTCTCTTGATATCTTTATACCATGAAAGTACTCCTCACTACTATCATGTTATCATTCATTTACTAAGGAAACTTTCCATTGTATTGTGAATATTAATATTTTTGGATATTCAACTATTTAGAAACATTATTAAATTTAATGGGGAAATATTGATAATATTTATATCAACTATTTAGATATTGATAGCTATTAACTAATTAACTATGATTTTGTATGTGGTTCATTAGGGAACATTAAGATATGTGTTATTTAACCATCCACCTTATTTATCTAGATTGATTATGATCATATAATTCTATTTATTGATTTGGGAAAGTATTGAATTAATTTCATACCCATTACTCTATAATATGTTAGTTTTAGGTACGATTACATATAAATATATTCTATTTATTGATTGGAGAAATTATCAACTTAATAGTATACCCATTATTCTATACGATGTTAGTTCATGGGATGCTAATAGAGAAATATATTCCATTTATTGATTGTGTGAATATTGAAAATCCATATTATTTTTATTTCAATACATATTTTTATTGATTACTAATGAAATTTGGTTATGTATTTTATATATTATTAATTATTTCATATGATCAATGCATTGGACTTAATTAGTTATGGGTGGGACCCAATATAGATATCCCCTCAATTCATTGACATGTATCATTAGAAAAACCATTCTAGGTATTTTTTGTATACCTACCCATTTATTTAGATGTGTTGACTATGGTCTTGACATAAAAAAGATGTCTTATCCCAAGGCCTTGACAATATGTAATGTCTTGGAAAAAGGCCTTAACAAGTCTGACATTATTAATTCTATCACCATAAAATTTATTATTATTATCCATGTGTTTATTTATATTATTAAACATGGATTTTTTTGAAGCTCATGTGATCAATTATATGAAATTATTTTATTACCATTTATTTACTACCATATCATTCGTGATTTTTTATTTTATAATAGATTCTAGTTCACACTTTCCCTAAACGAGTGTTTGAGCTCACCATTATTATGTTTCCATTACCCTAAGTTATGAATAATAGTGTTTCACATGATATGTCTAGAATAATATCATGTGTGAAGAATTTATTGAAGATGTTTAATACTTATTATAAAATAATTATTTTTTATATAGTGGGAAAATTATCCATTAGTTGAGAAAGACATGAGATTTATTAGTTAACATTTTTTTCCTAATTATCTAAATATCTAAACCTAAAATTTTATGGGAAGGTATGTAATGAAATATTTTCTTTATGTAATTTAGTTATGGGATAATTATGTCTAGTATATCAAAATTGCTATCAAGGAAGGGTTTATATAAATTTATAGGTTAGGATGTTATTTAAGGATTATATAAGTATTTTAGATACCATAATGGGTTAATATGTTTAAATTTGATTATAATTTAAAATCCATAGATAACCCTTTAGGTTAGTTGAGGAAATATTGGATAATTTATGTTTTTTGGGAATTAGTTTGAGAGAAATTTAATAAAAACACTAGAAATAAGTCTATGTATAGGAAAACATCTTAAAATTTTGTTAAAGTATATATTTTGTAGTTCTCATAGTAATTAAATCACTTTATGTGTACTAGAAAGTGGGTGCATTTATGAAATATATGAACCTAGGGGTTATCACCTTGAAAAAGTGTAGTAGAGTATCAATTAAATCTTCATTCGGTGCACGATGAGTGGGCCTAATAATTTAGACCTGGATAGAAACTATTAGATGATATTCTTTAGAAATTCACTCACTCTTTACTAACCATTACAAGGTATTTTAATATATTTTGGTTAGAGAACCTAACAATAAAATGAACATAGAAAACCTAGGTTAAACTAATGGATTTATAGGTTGATCCAATTGTATCATAGTTGAACAAAATTGTTATGGGTTGAAATGAATGTGTCATAGTAGAAGAAATTATATGATTGATTTTTCTTATTCATACAATCATTTACTCTAAATTTATAGGTAATTATCATAACCATATTGGTTTTAGTATTTAGTTAGAATTGGGATCATGAGAATGAATCTATAAAAGGTATGTATCTAGAAACCCCACTGTCATATCAATCAAATAAGAAAACTTATTTGGTATAAATTTCTTTGATAAATAAAAAACAAGGCACAAGTTTATTAATAGGTAAAAGATGACTTTCCTAGTCTTACCTAAGATAGTGAGGTTGATGTCTTAATAAAAATTATATATTTTGTTATGATTATACTTTAGATACCCATAGATAATTTTATTAGTAAGTGATAATTAAAATTATGAGGATGAAATTTATTTAAGGTGTGTGTGTGTGTGGGGGGGGGGGAGAATGTAACAACCAAAGATTTTAAATTATATATTCCTTTGAAACCTAACATGTTCTCTTACTTTGTTCACACGGAACATTGAACCACAACAAACTACTAAAAAATATATAACCTTTAAAATGTATCTATAGAATTGGAAGGTTAAAATAGAGGTAACTAAATTATGAAATATAATTATAAATAAAATAAAGTTTATTATTAACACAAAGTCATTCATAAAATTCAATTAGTGCAGCTAAGAAACTAATAATATGGATTTATGCTTTAAAATAAATTCGTTCAAAAATTGAATTTTATGAGATTTATTTTATGAAAATAAATATATTATGAATAAAATATGTTTTTGGCATTAATAATATATTAACACCAATTTTTTCAATAATTTATAGTAAATTAGAAAAATAATATTTAATATTTTAAAAAGTTATTTTCATATGAAAACAGTTTTCATTATATTTTTATACTTTTATATAAAAGTAAAATTCCAAAATTTTAGAATTTTAATTTGAAAAAATAAACTTTATTTTTGAATTCATTATTTCAAAATTATCTTAGTATAGGTTTTTGATATTTTTCTAAAATAATTAATTTTTAGTTGAATAATGAAAATACTGTTTTTACTAATACTGTAGTGTTTATAACTCTATCATGAAGTAAGTATTACTTAATAACTTATAGATTTTTTTATTTAACCAAAATTATATTTAAGGAGTAAAGTGATTCAGTTAAAATATGATTTTTAATTTATAAAACCCATGTTAAACATTTTGGAAACTTAATATTTTTCTCTAAAAAATGTTTTTATTCTCTTATATTAAAAATTAGTTTTCATTACTTAGAAATTAAATCTAAAAAAATGAATTTGAAATTTTAGATCATAATTTTCATATTATATAGTTATTTAAATTTATTTTTTATGTATAAAAGTATGATTACTATGATTAAAGTTAATGACTATGATAATGGTGGAAGGGATATTTTCAAATAATTGTTTTATTAATGTTGTGAAATTTTTATCTAATAAATTAAATTTATATATTTTATATAATTAATTTGATATTTTTTTAAATATTTATATAAATATATTATCACTCATTTAATTGGAAATTAATTTTTTATAAGATTAATAACACTTAAAGGTGAATTTTGTTTTTCTATAAAATAGTTTTTTATATATTAAATGTTTTAATTTAAAAGTTAATTTTCTATGATTTATAAATTTAGGTAGATTATATATATATATATATTAAATTCAGGTTTATTAAATTATAATTTTAAGAGTTTTTTATTTATATTTTTTAATAAAAAATAAATTATATGGGTTATAATTAGTTACTAAGGTGAAAACTAAAATTATAAATGTAAAAATCTAGTGGTAAAAAACTTAAAACATGTTTAAAAAACATGTTAAAATTAATAGAAGAGGGTTTTTAACCTAATATCACCCCAAAATTTATTATTTCTCACTTTTGGATCTATTTTCCATTTAATAGTGTCATTCCATCGTTGAAAAAGTAGTGGGTGTTTATAAAGAATTCCATTATCTTAACTTAGAAAAAGGGATAACTTTAATAACATTTTTTCTCCATTTAAAAAGCCTTATCTTGACCAAAAATATTCCCTAGCCTCTCCTAAAATCTATACCAATTTCTTAGATTTTTTTTTCAAAATACTAAGCTAAAGAGCCTTAAGGTGATACCCAAGGGAGAACATCCAAAGGGAGAAGTAATGTTGTCAATGAAGCTCTCTCAATTATTTTATTCTTTTACCCCCTAAAAACTTTTATATCCATGAATGTATGATAAAATAAGTTTTAGTAATATGATTAAATGTTATTATACTAATGTAATATCCATTTTATAACTTCCTCCAAAACCATTTATTAAATGATGATGTTGTCATTCATACATGCAGACTACCGCTACTATAAATGATGTGCTTGATGTTTCATCATACCCTTACATGGATGGTTATAAAATTATATTTAAGGGATTAATATTATATTTATAATATTTATAATATTATTATATTATAAACTATTCCCTATCTTCCTCTTGATCTATGGAAAATGAATGCGTCGCCCGTGCGTACGTGTAGACTACCACCTCCATAGAAGTGATATATTTATTTTTTCACTCTAATTTGTTTCTTATTTATCAAAATATATTTTAATATAATAAAAAAACTTAATAAAATATAAATAATATTATTATACTTATGTAATAATGATATTCTTCTAAAATAACCACTTTCTTAATCATACTCCCCCTATGATTATGACATGTCTGTTTTAGGTTGGTTTAACCACCCAGATGAATAATGTTATAAATTTATATCAAGAAAACTTAGGAAAAATAATTACTAATAATATTGGAAAATAATAAGTAAATAATGATTTTTTTAATGGTAATGGTAATATTTAACCTTTTATTAAGAAACCACCCTTCACTCATTAAAAATCATCGAAATAAGTTTATTATAAATTTTACCTTTATATTTCATAATTAAAAATATCATGAGATGGATATAAAAATTTATAAAACATCATGAAACATATATTAAAGAATATTGAATCATATAGTAAATGAAAAATTCTATCGTAATTATAAGTATCGCCATTTAAATTACAATCCATGTGTGAAACAAACAAAATTAGAACATCTGACAATAAAAATAAGTGACAATTACAAAATTAATGGATAAAAAATGATCATAAAAAAAGATTAAAAATGTTTATAGATATTAATAAGGTAATGAATTGGGATATTAATATGTTTATTTCATTATATAGGATGTCAAAGTGATTCTGTAGAAGCTTATAATTAAAGTAAGGGTTTCTTGGTTCAATTATAATTCTTTGAGACATGTTATATTTTGTGCACAATTTCTTTTGTATATGAATTTATATTGATTTAATTCCCATGAAGTTATTATAAAATATTTTTCATGTAATTAATGGGGTATACAAATCCAAATCAAGGTCCATTATTCAATATTATTTCGATTTTAGTGTTACCCAATCTTTAAGGGTTTTTATTAACTCAAATTTAATTTATTGATTTATTATTTCTCTCTTTTAAATTTATTCTTATAAGTTGTTTATGCTATTTCTGGTGATTTTATTATAATGTAATTTATATTTTTTGAGGATTTAAATTTATTTTTTATAAAATCTATTTATAACAATTCTTCCTTCAAAATATAATGTTTCTAAGGGTTTTTCGAAACTCAAAATCCTTTATTTGAGTTATAATGATTATTATTAAACCACATTCTTCTAAGTTGAATTATTTTACCCTATGATTTTATAAAATATAATTTCCACTTAAATTTCTAGGGATTTTCATTTCATCTCCATGAACTCCTTTTTTGAAAAACCATTTCTTATTGATATCCATATGTCAAGAAAGTACTCCTCACTACTACCTTTTAATCATTCATTTGATAATGATACTTTCCATTATATTATGAATATTAACATTATTGGATATTCACCTAGTTATCCAAATTATTCCATTGAATGGGAAAATAATGATAATATATATATATATATATCTATTATTTCTATGCAGATAACTATTGAATACTTAAACATGATATGTATGAGGTTCCCTAGGGATAATTAAGATATGT
The DNA here is from genome assembly GCA_963277665.1 of Viscum album. Classification (NCBI taxonomy): domain Eukaryota; kingdom Viridiplantae; phylum Streptophyta; class Magnoliopsida; order Santalales; family Viscaceae; genus Viscum; species Viscum album. The sequence continues at coordinate 560,862,445 of OY728141.1, forward strand.
GTTGTTTAACCATACACCCTATTTCACTGGCATCTTTTCCCTTGATCTTTTTGAAAGTATTTTCTGGAAAGATGGTTCCATGGTATTAAAGGCGAGGGACCATAAAAAATGGCCAGAGCTGTAATCTTAAATGCAGGTTGTTGGTGCATCTGGTGGGCAAGGAACAAAGCCAGGTTTGAAGGTAATCTTTCCACAGAATGGTCCATTTTTATGATGATGAAGTCATTACTGATTGATCTAGTGAATGGTTTTAATAAATTTAATTATGCTCCTTCATTAAGGTCTTTGAAGAGGAATGGTTTTATGTTTCAACAACCTGTCCATGCACTGAGAGGGAATTGGGTTCAATGGATGGTGCCAATCACATGTCTGAAACTGGATTTTAATGGTTCATGCATGCTTGGTATTATGCGAGGAGGAGGGGTGATTTGTGATGCTTTGGGAAGTGAAATTCTTTCCTATTCTACATACTTTGGGAGGGGGAATTCAATTTAAGCAGAGGACAAAGACATACAGATGGGTCTCGACTTTTTCGCCTAGAAAAATATTATTCTCATTCAGATTGAATATGATTCATTGATTTTCCATGATGCAATGCATGGTAAAATTCTAGATCCTTGGTCGATATATTATTATATTAGGAAGTGAAAAGGTAGCCTCAACAACACCAACATTCGGGTTACTAATGTGTGGCAGGAGGTCAAAAAAGTGGATGATCATCTTGCTTCAATGGAGGTGGATGATCAAGGTAAGCATGTCATTTGTTTTTAAAGTTCTCATAAGTTGGATCCAGAGGGGGTTAACTTGATTAGGGGGGATCAATTGGGTCTACATCATTTTAGGCCCCCAAGATGTTTTTCTTTGAATTATTTGTTGTAGTTTTTTATTTATCTTTAATAAAAATGTTTTTTTGATGATGATATAATTCCATATATTGATTTGGGAAAGTATTGAATTAACTATATACCCATTACTCTATATGGTGGTAGTTTGATGGATTCTTAAATAGAAATATATTATATTTTTTGATTGGATAAATTATTGACTTAATCATATCCCAAATACTATATATAGTGTTTTTTGAGGGATCATGATTGAGAAAACTATTCCATTTATTTATTAGGGAAATATTCACAATCTATAATTTTTTTATTTCAATATAGATTATTATTGATTACCAAGGAATGTTAATTATGTGTTGAAAAATTTATTCATTTCTTCATATGATGAATGTATTGGACTTAATTAATGATAGGTGGGTACCAATATAGATATCCCCTCAATGAATCGATAGGTGTCATGTGGAAAACTATTATGAGTATTTAGTGTATTATTTCCCATTTATTTTTATGTCCTTACCACTTTCTTGACAATAATAATATTTCATGGAACAAGGCCTTGAAAATATTTAATGTCTTGGTGAAAATCCTTGTAAAGTTTGACATTATGAATTCCATCACCATGAATTAAGTTATTATTATACATGTGTTTATTTATATTGTTAACCATGGATTTTTTTCAATATCATGTTATTATTTATATGGAATTATTTAATTATCATTTATTTCCTATAATATTATTCATGCCTTATTTTAATGATAGCTTCTGGTTTATTCTTTCCTTTACTGAGTGATTGAGCTCACCCTTATAAGTTTTTTGTTTCCAAAGATTATGAATAAAAGTGTTTTATATAATATGTCAAAAAGAATATATTGTGTAAAGAATTTATGAGATATGTTGAAGAATTATTATTGATTAAATTGTTTCTTATATAATGGGAAAAGTGTCCATTAGTTGATAATGATGTGGGTTTTATTAGTTAAATTATATTCATAATTCTCTAAAACATTATATCTAAAAGGATATTTTAAGTTATGAAACGAAATATTTTCTTTAAGTAATTTAATATAATATCCTAGTATTTTAAAAAGAAACACTATATTTGATAGCATGGAAGATACACAACATCGATCATAAACAAAAAATAAAATACTATTATTTAAATGTGACCATTATAACCTATCCATTAAATTGGTGGGTGTGAAATGAATAACTGATTTATGAAATAAATATAAATTTTCTACATAATATAAATTCATTGTAAATTTTTTAGAAAATAATCAATTAATTTTTAGTAAAGTCATTATATTCTTCAAAAATTATTTTCTTTAAAAATATTTATTTATTTATTTTTATGAGTGATTATTATTATTATTTTTTATAAATTTTAGAAATTTAATTAGAAAAAATTAATTTAATTTTTGAATTTATCATGTCCAAATTATCTTAGGATGAATTTTTGAGAATTTTGGGAAAATATTGATTTTTCAATGAATATTGAAAAATACTACTTTTTATGGAAAATTGTGTTTTCTTTAAAAGTATTTACAAAATAAAATTATAATTTTTTATTATTTATAAAATTTAATTATTTATTTTCTATTTTAAATAAGCTAATTATTTTTCAAATGTATTTTAGACTTTAATAATCATAAAAACATTTAATATTTAAAAATTGATTTTTTTTGAAAAACCGTTTTTTCGTTGCATTTTTTCGATTTAATTTAAAATTAAATTCTTCCACTTCTCTGTTATTAATTTTGAAAAATAGATTCCATACTTAGAATATTTGGGTCTAATTCCTTTTTATTTTTGTTCAATATGAATAGAAACTTTAGTAATTGTTTTACCATAATAAAGGGTAAATATGGTAATTAAGGGTTACAAATAAAATGACAAGGACTATAAGATGACCCTAACCCTTACATAAATTTTATTGGAAGATTAAATATAAAATATAATAATAAAAAGGTATAATATATGGCTTTTTTTATCCATTTTTATGAGATTATTACCATTATAATATTTTATTTCAAAAGAAGTAAAAAATGTCACACTTTGATTTTTAATAACTATAATATTTATAAAATGGGAGTAAAAATAAGATATATTAAGTTATTAATATTATTTTAAAAAATAAAATATTTATATTCATCTTGGTAATTTATTTTTAATTTTTATTGAAAAAATAATTACCTTAAATGTTTACACAACATCGACATAGTAAATATTCAATTAATTAAAAAATAAAATAAATGATTTTAAAAATATTAAAAATAATATAATTTAAGAAAATTACTATGATACAAGAATTTTATATATTAACATGACATTTTAGGAATTATTTACAATTTTTTTTTTCAAATTTACTTGTTTTCTTGATGTCATTAAAATCTAAGTAAGGAATTGTTATAAAATTGACATTAATGATATATTATAATAAATAATATTTTATTAAATGGAATAAAATTCCTAAAAATATTATATTTGTTCAATTTATTAGTATATTATTCAAAATATCAACCAAGATTCATTTATGGACCTTGTTTCTATTTATAGTAACTATATTGACCCTCAAAGAGTAGAAATCTTTGTTGTCATGATAAGTTTAAAAAGGGTTAATGAGGGGTTAAAACCAAATAATATGGGTACAAATGTGACCTAAACTTATACCAAAATTATTTTATGACACTTTTTATATCCATTATAATCCTACATTCTAAATAAATCAGTTTTGTTGCATTTGGAATTAAAAATTAGTTTATATTAATTTAATATTTTGAGAAATTCCAAGAGTGCCCCTCCTCTCTCTTATAAAAGGGCACCACTTCTTCTCATTTATTCACACTCAAAAAACCATTTGGTTTTGAATATATTTCTAAAATTAATTAATATAATCAATACCCTAATTATTTATATATTGTTTTAGTCATAACACCAACCTTAGTGGTGTTAAGGTGTTAAGAAAAGGAGGTTGTTTGAAGAAGTGATATCATTTTTAATCGAGTGTTTTTGTTTTATTTATTCATCCACATACTTCAAATATTCTTAAAAAATGATAATAAAAATATTACTATATATAATTATATGTTATTATTTTAATATCATAACCTATATCCATCTCTAACCTCCATCAAATGGGAGATGAATTCATCATTTCTGTGTACGACAGACTAGCGCCTCTCGAACCGATGTAATTTATTTTCTATAAATATATTTAAAGATAGGTTATAATGATGAAATTAAAGTTTATATATGATATTAATGACATATGTATCATTATAAAAATATAATATATCATTTATCTTCTTACCTTTATATTCACTGAAAAATGATAATGTTGTTCGTGCGTACGTGTGGACTGCTACCTTTATGAAGCGACGTGATTCATTTTTCCTCACTACATCACATGGATGATATATATAAGTATATTTAAAGGATTAATATTATATTTATAATATTATTATCATTATTTTAATATAAATCAATACTTACCTTCTTTACATACCTATCGTTGAAAAATGGAAACATTACTCATGCGTACGTATGACCTACCATCTCCATGATTGTAACATAATTCATTTTAAATAACCATATTTAATAGTTGGATTTAAAAGTAAAATTGATGTATAAAATTGATAATTTTTTCATTAATATTATTATGGAGATAATTAAATGATTAACTATTGGACCAAAATCAACCTACCAAATTTATTTTGGACTTATATATCAAATATTATCAAAACATCCGATGCGAACTTAATTGATTAAGTAATTGTATATAAGATGGTATTAAATGAAATAAAGGAATAATGAACATGAAAACAATTATTAATAAAGTATAAAATTAACATAAGTTTATTATTCAAAAATATAAATAACATACATTATGAGTTAGACTCAAGTTAAGAGACTTTATTTTAAAAATCATCCTTTTAAAGTTCCTATTTAAACTCTTTTTACAAAGTTCAAAAAGAATGTATATTTTTATATATATAGAATGAATGGAATTTACCACCATCATAAAAACTCAATAATTTTAAATTTCCTTTTTAAATTTCTGTAGTTATTTTTAAATAAAATGGTTTCTTTATTATGTGTGTAGTTTTTAAATTTTAATAAATGATTCTATTTACCTTTATTTCAAAGGTTTCCAAAATGAATCTTTTTACAGAATGCCTAAATTTCTTTAAAAAAATACAATAAGGAATGTTCTATTTTAATGTATATGGATAAAATGACTTTACCACCTCCATAAATATTATTTCAAGTTGGGTTTCCTCGACAATATTTCATGTTTTATTCAAAGAAAAACCATATTTCTCTTTTTTCAGAGTATTTTGGTATTGAAAATGGGGTTTTTATAAGCAAGGGTATTTTTATATCCAAATATTTTTTTTCACATGGTTTTAAAAGTGGTTTCTAGGGTTTTATTCATGGTATGGTCCTTGGATATTGTTTACTAAAGGTTGAGCCCCATTATAGATCATGTATGAGACTTTTATAGATTATATGATGGGTGCACCTAGATAGAGATCCAATTCATTAGGTTCTCTAATAGTGGAAGCTGATTGTATAGTTATTCCATTTTTTAGAGTTATTATAAGAGTGATTGAAAGAGTGATATGGTAATGATTTAAAAAATTACCTACATGAATTTTATATTATTTCTTATGAGTTTTTTGTGGATTTTTTTTTTTATTTTCAAAAGGTATGATGATGATATTTTTGAAGAAGATGAATCCCTTTCTAGGTACAAAGGTATGCTTTTAAGAAAATGTTTTTCATGGGTTTTAATGTTTTTAACTGGACTAAAAAATTTCTTCTTTTTATATCTCTTACTGAGATTTTGTGCTTATCCCATGTTTTTAATATCTTTTCATAGGGTTTAAGGATGAGTAATAGAAAAGAAGAATTGAAGACAAAAATCATGAATATTTTTCATTAAAATAAAACATTTTTTATTTTAAAGGTTCTATATTATGGGAAAATGGATACTAAGTATAAGTTTATACCTTAAAATTTATAGTATTTTTATGTAAGATTTATGACATAATTACCTAAAACTATAAACCTAAAATATATTTGGGAAAATAAAGTGATTTCTTGTTTAAAATATCTAGAATATGTAATGTTTAAGGCTAGGTCCTTACATTTGGTATTAGAGAAGGGTTTAGATAACTTTATATGTAAGGTTGTTATTTGATAATAGGTTACAAGTCTTCTATAACCACAATGGTTAGAATGTCAAATAAAATTATAGTTATTTTGGATAAATCGATAGAATATAATATGAAATGGTTAAGGATATCATAGTGTTTATCCTTATAATAATATTGTTTATTATGATTTCATTAATATATTCACACTATTTTTTTTGGTTTTAGTAAATTAATAGATCCAACAGGAACTAAATTGAAATGGATGTGAAGGAAAATGCGATGGTTGTATGAACAAGAAATCTAATGGAATGGGAATTGCAGTGAGAAATATTGTGGTTATTCTTAACCAACTATCTAGAGTAATGATTAACAACTTGAATCTAGGTGAGTTTACCAATACATCAAATACATGTTAAATGAATCCTTATGGAATTTTAGATGATAATGATCATAATTGTAAACATATTCAATGGCCCATATGTCAAGAATGTGGAAACAAGGACCCATGAAAATTTATTAAAAGAATGGGAAGATGTTTTTTATGTGGTAAAGGAGGCCATAAATCAATAATATTTAAAGGAAAAAGAAATTGTTCATTTAACTCCAAGAAGGGGAAATAAGTTTTTCTTTAGGTGTCAATTGAATGTTTTAAATGTGGGGAGAATGGTAAATATGAAAATTTATGTCCTAGGGGGAAAATCATGAATGGGATTAGAAAGAATGTATAGATATATTTTTAGTAATATCTAATTTTATTATAGTTGAATATGAGGAAACTGCAAATGAAGTATGAAGGGTATGTATTATTTCTTATCTTATGTTTTGAAATTGTCGAATCTTAGGAAACGATTCATATTTTTGATTATAAGAAAGAAGTATTAAGTAATAATATGGAAAAACATGGTTAAGGTATTATAAATAATGTTGAATGATTAATGTGTTGACATTAAAGAGTTATTATTTAGTGGTAGATTAAAGGATGATAATAAGTTTACAATCATTTATACCCTTTTAACAATGGGAGTAATTTGGGAGACTTTTATTGAGTTTTGATAGATGTTTGAGGTACAATGTAACCCTTATGTTTAACATGTAAAAAATTTATTTGAGGAAGAATTATCTTTTCATTTTTTGTAAATAAGTTTAAAGGTATGGATAACTTTTAGTGTTTATATGATCTTTTATTTTGAGGTAATTTTTCCTTATTACATTTTTGGGATGCATAATGATAGGTATGAGATAACATTTTATGTTAAAATATTTCTTTAATATAGAATAAATTAATTTTATTTTTGAGGATGTTTCTCACATTTTTGATAATTTTATAAGGCTTATAATTTCATAAAAATGATAATCTGTAGGCTGATCAGTAACCCATCACATCAAAAAAGGTTACGAGGTTTGAACCCGAAACTGAAGGGTGACAAGGGTGCATCACCTACCACTGACCTACATGATGTCCTAGTTAATACAAAACTATTTTAATTTATTTAAACAATATGATAGACATAGGTTATAATCATTTTGGGAATATATGTTTTATCATATAGATATCCATCATATTGGAAATTTATTTGGTGATTAAGTGATTACAATTATTTTAGAAGAAGCTCACTATAATTTTGGGGAGTATTATTAGAATAAGTTAAACATAATACTATGGGATTTTATTTGAGGAATAAATATTGAATTATATTTTGGAATAATATATGATTTTAATGTGGATTTATGGTGATTCAATTTATTTATGATAACAATTAGCATATATAGAATATTATATGATTATGACATATAATTTTTAGAATAAGAAATTAAGAGTGGTTGATGTTATTTGAAGATAAATGTTAAATTAATATGGGAAGAATATGTTATTAAATCCTTTTAATTTTCTAGTTTCAATATTAGTTTGTAATATTTTTAGTAATTTTATGGATAATTATTTGTGGAATGATCTATGTTGACGTTTTGGTATTACTGTTGAATTTTGGAAATTAAAGTACCTTTTCTTCGTATAAAGATTTATTAATTTTGGGAATTATCTTATCTTATCCTAACCCTTTTTTTGGTTAAAATATAAAGATAAAAGGAATATTGTTTAACCTTTTATGCATTATGTGATCCATTAGAAGTTGATTCTAGTTCTTTAGGCATAAAAAATCATCTTTAATACTCATTGTTTGGAACAAAAAGATGAGTATATAGTGGAAATTGATTAAAGGATGAAATTATTATTTAAAAGTAAGTATATTTCATTATGTTATCAGTATACAAAGTAAAATAATTCCTCAAATTTAGAAAAATGATTTTGTTAAAAAATTATCTGTTTACTTTTCTTACCAAGAAATCAATAACCTTTTAACCCATCACAAATTTATAGTTTTTTTGATGGTTAACATTATCATAAAAATGTGATCAATAACTCTTCAAAAAAACTTAGAATTTATATTTTTATTCTATATAAATTTTCACTTCCCACTTATGTTATCTTACTAGGAAAAACATTATGAGTTATTCTATATGACCTTCATACTTCCCTTTCTCTCTTTTTAAGAGGAAGTTTTATCGACCCTTTTTACGATGTGGGTTTTCCATAAAGGAATTTTGAGAATCTAAACCCTAATTATCAATCCCAAATTAAAATTTTGAGCATAAAATTAATAAGGGGGTAAGAATTTAATATCCTAATACTAAAAAAAATACTATGTTTGATAGCATACAAGATATACATCATTGATCTTAAATGAACAATGAAATATTATTATTTAAATGTGACTTTTAGAACCTAGCTGTTACATTAGTGAGAATGAATAATAATAATTAATTTATGAAATAAATATAAAGTTACTAATCAATATAAATTCATTGTAAATTGATTATAAAATAATAACTTAATTTTTAGTAGTCATTTTATTCATTAAAAATACATTTTCTTTAAAAATGGGGTTTCTTTTATTTTATGAGTGAATATTATAATTAATTTCTTGTAATTTTAGATAATTTACTTGAAATAATGAATTTAAGTTTTAAATTCATCATTTAAAAATTATCTTAGGATTATTTTTTGAGAATTTTGTGAAAATATTGCTTTTTTAATGAATAGTAAAATACTGATTTTTATTGAAAATTGTGCTTTATTTTAAATTATTTACAAAGTAAAATTCAATTTTTCATTAGTTTTAAATTTTAATTAGTTAATTTTGATATCAAATAATCAAATTAATTTTTTTTAAATTGATTTTATACTTGAATAAATCATAAAAATATTTTATATTTAAAAGAGAATTTTTCTAAAAAACAGTTTTTCGTTGCATTTTTTCGGTTTAATTTTAAATTAAATTATAACAATTAGAAGATTTAAATTTGGATAAATGGATTACATACTCATAATCAGTGGGTCCAAATTTACCAAATAGCTCATTTTTATTTTTGGTGAATATGAATACTAACCTGAGTAATTTTTCCCCATGATAAAGGGTAAATCGGGTAATTAAGGGTTAAGAATAAAATTATATGGACTATAGAATAACCATAAACTTGAATAAATTTTATTGTATTAGTAAATATTTTCCATAATAATTAAAATTTAAAATATATGGCTTTTATATTTTATTTGGAAGAGATTATGACCTTTATAATATTTTATTTCATGAATAGTAAAAAATTTCACACTCTTGTTTTTAATAACTATAATATTTTTAAAATGGGAATAAATAGAAGTTATGTTAGCTTATAAAAATTATTTTGAAATATTAAATATTTATATTAATATTAGAAATTTATTTATATTTTTTAGTGAAGAAATAATAACCTTAAATATTTACACAACACCGACGCAATAAACATTCAATTAATGGAAACATAAAATAAATGAAATTAAAAATATTAAAAATATTATAATTTTAGATAATTAGTTTGATACATTAATTTTATAGATTATCATGAAATATTTTGGATGTATTAAAATATTTTTTTAAATTTTACTTATTTTCTTGACATAATTAAAATTAAAGTAATGAATAGTTCTAAAAATTGACATTAATCATATATTATAATAACTAATATTTTATTAAATGATATAAAATTTATAAAAATATTATATTAATCCAAGTGATTATAATATGGTTTTTAATATTAACCATGGTCTATTTATGGTCCTTTTTCTCATTTATATAACTATGTTGACCCTCAAAGAGTAAAAATCCTTGTTGCCATGGTAAGTTTAAAAAGGGTAAACAAGGGGTTAAAAATAAATGATTAGGGTACAAATGTGACCTAAAATTTCAAGAAAATTGTTTTATGAGATTATTTAGACCTATAATCATATTATAATAAAAATAAATTAGTTTCTATCCATTTTAAAAGAAAAATTAATTTATATTAATTTAAAATTTTGAGAAATTCCAAGAGTGACCCTCCCTTATCTTATAAAAGGATTTGTCTTTTTATGATTTATTTACACTAAAAAACCCATTTAGTTTATCCAATATCTATAAAATACCTTAATAGAATCTCTACCCTCATTCTAGAGGTATTTGTTTAGGCAGAACCCCAACCTTAGCGGTCTTAAGGTGTTAAGAAAAGGAGGTTTTCTGAAAGAGATGTATTGTTTTTAATCAAGTGTTTCTATTTTATTTCTCATTCCAACTCCTTAAAATTTTCTTAAACCATGATAAAATAATAAAAAAATTATCCTAAATATAATAATATGTTATTACGTTAATATCATAACCTATATCCATCTCCAACCTCTACCAAATAGAAGAGGAATCCATCATTCGTGTGTACATAAGACTACCACCTCACAAACTAATGTAATTTGTTTTCCATCACCATATTTCAAGAATGGTTATAATGAAGGAATTAATATTTATATATTACATTTACGACATAATTATCATTCTAAAAATATTATATATAATTTATCTTCTTACCCTTCCATTCATTGAAAAATGATAAAGTCGTTCATACGTACGTATGGACTACCATCTCCGTGAAGCGACATGATTAGTTTTTCATCACAAAATGAAACTAATGATATATATAAGTATATTTAAATAATTTGTATAATATTTATGATTATGTGATAATTATTTAAATATAAAACAATACTTTCCTTCTTTTTATACTAATCGTTGAAAAAAAGTAACGTTACTCATGCATATATATGACCTACCATCTTTATGGTTGTAACATAATTAATTTTTCATAACCATATTTAATGGATGGATTTAAAAGCATAATTGATGTATAAAAGTGATAATTATTTAATTAATATTATTTTTTATATGATGAAATTATGAACTATTTGACCATAGTCAACCCAGTGAAGTCATTTTGGACATATATATCAAATATTATTAAAATGTACGACTTGAAATTAATTGATTAATTAATTGTATAAAACATGGAATTAAATTAAATAAATGAATAGTAAACATTAAAAAGCTTCTTAATAAAAAATAATAATAATATAATTTTTTTATTTACAAGATAAGGAGCGTACATGATGATCCAGACTCTAGGTAAGGGACTTTAATTTTAAAAATCCTCTTTTAAAGTTCCTCTTTAAACTCTTTTTATAAAGTTCAAAAGGAATGTTTTTTACAAATACAAAATGAATAGAATTTCCCACTATCATGAAACATCAACAATTTAATGTTTTCTTTATAAGTTTCCATAGTTATTTTTAAATAAAATAGTTTCTTAATTACCCAATTCTATAAAACTATTAACATAAAAGATCTTTTTGAAAATAAAGTGATTTATAGTTTAAAATCACTATAATGTGTAATGTTTAAGGATGCATCCTTACATTTAATTATTTGAAATTTGTATCTGGGATATCATAATGGTATTATTGATATTACATGTTTATGGAATACTCTTTATTATATATTATGCCCCAAATTCACTCTTTGTAAATATATGGTTTGGAAAATGATTTCGATGAAAGATATGTGTGAAGCATCCAACATAATGGGTATAAATATCTATAAAGATAAATATAATGGGTTTCTTAAACCAGTTTAGAAAATATATATTGGTAAAGTGATAAAGTGGTTTATCATGGATAACTCTAAGAAGTGGTCATTACTAGTGTCTCATGGAACCAATGTTAGGAAGATTAAAATTCCCTATAAAGAGTTAAAAATGATGGATAAAATTAATTATGTGTCTACTATATGATCTATCATGTATTCCATGTTGTGCACATGACCTGATGTCATTGATTCTTTGTGAATTACTAGTAGATACTATTCCAATATCGAAGAGTCAATGGATTAATATAAATAACTTCCTTAAGTAATTAATAAAAATTAAGGATATATTTTTAGTATTTAGTGGTGAGGATGAGATTATTGTAAAGTGTTATACTGATTCTAGTTTCCAATATGAAAAAGATGACATGGGATCTAAATTTGGTTTCATGTTTTTCCTAAATAGCGGTTCTATCAGCTAGAAGAGTTCTAAATAACCCACTATAGTGGAATCGATGACATAGGTTGAGTACATCACTATATCAGATTCTATAAAGGAAAAAATTTTGATCAAGAATTTTATATTTTAACTTTTTATGGTTCCAAGAATTATGGGAGGAATAAAACTTTAATGTGATAAAAATTGAGCTATTGATTAGGCCTAAGAACCCTGGTTTCACCAAAAAAACCAGGCATATATTTTACAAGTACTATCTTATGAGATAGATCATTGAGAGGGGTAATTTAAAGAATTTTTGGGTGGTTATAAAGTAGAATGTAGTGGATCCATGGATAAAGTCATTATCATAGAAAAAAAGTGAGGGTCTTGTTGAATATCTTGTTATAAGATACATGATATATTAGATGTGTGGCCCCCTAATTTGTAAAAATTTAAAGATTTTATAGGGCCTCACAGATTTCAACATAGTTGATAAGTCATATAGAGAAACCATGTAACCAATGTAGTTTTTGATAGTTGATAATCACACAGCTACTACAAAGGTTAGTAAATCATGTTAATAAACCATGTAACCTGCTCAAGTTTGATAATTTTTTTCATTTTAAGCCCTTTTTAATTAGGGGATCCTCCTTTATCTTCCCTATTTTGAACATGAAATTCTAGGCACCTCTCCTTTCCATTCCTCTTACTCTTCCTACTTTCCCTTAGTTATTCTAGAGTGATTTCTTAGTGAATATTCACCTATATTAAAAGGTAAGATGTCCTCCTTCACATAATTCTTGGTTTATTATATTTTCTTACATCTTCTCTAACCCTAGTGGCCATATTGGCTGAACTCAAAGGATAGGGTTGTCTAAAAATTAGGGATTTTGGTTTCTATGGATTTTGGAGTCCCTCTTGCAACCTATTATAGTAGAATTCATTAAATGTGACTCAGTTATGCCATTTGAGGTTGTTGTTTCCATCTCATTCTACTTAATTTGATAGAACCATGGATACTTAGTATTCTAAACCTAGTTTTCATCTTGATAAATGAAGTATATGCTATCTAGATTTGTTTTGTCAAAGGTTTTCCATAAATTCTTTTGGTTTTAATTTGGAATAATGGTTATATTTCTTATTTTAAAGGAAATTCTTTCCCTGGTGGTGTTTCATGAATTCCCATTGTTTGATAAAATTTTAATGTTGGTTTTCCTCAATGTAAATTATTTGTTCATGATTTTTTGGTCTAAATCTTATTTATAAATTAAGGTATTTCATGGTTTAAAGGCTTTACATGTTTTATCAAAGGGGTGTGTGTTCTATTTACAAAATTTCCTAGTTAAGTCTTCAATTATTTGAGAATTATGGTTCCTTTACATTGTTTATGAATTTATTGGAAATTAATTTGTTTTAAAATATGGTTTTAAAGAAGGATTTCCAAAGGTATAGCGATTAGTTAAAAAAAAGGCATGTTTGGAACCCTATGTAAAGGAACCTTTTTTATTTGATGGTTACACCCTTATTGAACCCTATTTTTATCCATTATATATGTATATATATATATATCTATAAATGAGTGAATTTTTGTTCATATATATGATTTTTGGAAGAGGTATCACTATTGAAGGTGGTGTTGGAGGTGGGATGAATAATATTATTATGATATGTTTCCTTAGACTATGTGGTTGTTATATGATTGATGTGTGATTAGATAATAACCCACCTCCATTATTTATTTCATGGGGAACCCTAGGATACTAAGTGAAAAATCAAGGAATGAATGATATTATAGTAGAGTGTTTTCATTGGCTAGTATCCCTAAGTTGAGGTTCATTTGGATAAGGGGTGTTTATCTTATGAATCTAGTTAAGAGTGATTCGAGTGATGAGTTATAAGATTTTAAAACCCATTGAAATTTGGTTCCACCTATGCATGTTAAGTACTATCCCATTCACCCCTATTTTATTTCCTAATGATATTATATGTTAGGTTTTCCTTATTTATTACCTATCATGTGATTTCTTGTTTATTATATTGCATATGTTTTAGCATATTGAAGCTTTTATGGTTGATCCTTAATGTTATATGGTTTTCCTTGTGTCATTATTGTTATTATTTCATGATTTTCTTTGGAATTAATTTCTTATAGGGTTTTCTTATTATTATTTTTTTTTACTTGAAGAATGTGTGAAGGGTTTATAAAAAGGGACTAGTTGTTTTAAAATGATTCTATTTTATGAAAACTTTTGTTTATAAAAGAAAAATCATTTCATACTTATGAAAATGTTGTTTTCTTTCAAACTATGACAAAAATGGAAACTTAATTGATTATATTTAGTTTCAAACTAGTATAATTGTTTTCTCATATAAAAGGAATGATATAGAATCTTGGTGGAATCATACTAGGCCTTGGATCACAACCTACATAATCAAATTGGTGGGTATGTAGTCTTCATGTCTTATACGAGTAATTATCTATCAACTTTTGGGTTTGGTTCGAATTTCTATTCTAGGGTAAGTGGGTGATTTCAATTCATGGTGGTGACTTGAGAGTCATATGGTGATGGTGTGGTTAGTCTATTAGGTTTATTGGATCTATTGGTTCATGTTGGGTATTAACCTCACCGGCCTTCTATTTTTTTTACTTTTAAATTATGGATATAAACCTTTTATAAATTAGTTTATACTATTCAGGTAATATATTAATTAAAATTTTATATTATCTTTCTTGTTATACCTTATTTGGTTGGTTTCCTTTTATTATACTCTTTATTTATTTGTAATGATTTTATAATGCATGGAAACCTCATACTTGGATTTTGGTTGGAACTCGTTATATGCTTTATTAATTTTGAGGGTGAAATATTTTCCAAATGGTCAGGTTTTGATACCCTTAGTTCTTTTTACTAGCCCACATAGACTAAGAATTCACATAGGGACTTATGGTATAGTTTTCTAGGTGACACGTCTGGTTGACTTAGGTACGTTCATTATAAAATGGTATTAGAGATAAGTTGTTATTTTAGAATTAATGATATATTAGAGATAAAACCATTATATCTCAAGAAATGGATGTGGGGGAGTTCCTAGACAACTTTTATTTATACTAGACCTTGAGTTACCATGGGTGTTTTGAATTTTTATTTTGAATTTGAGTTTTATAGTTGATTAATATTGAGATATTTTGATATTTTTTGCTATTACTTTGATTTTTAGGTAAATATTGGGAGTTATTTTGGGATATTACTAGTTGGGGGGGGGGGGATTAGAGGGAATCTTGAGGTATATGGTTAGGGTGACCAGTCTGTCAAAACATGTATAACCATGAGAATATCTTCTTTGTAACTTATAGTGATACTTTCATGGTTGTCACAAGATTTGAAAAACTATGTATACAAACCTTTCATAGCATAATTTTTTTCACCCCATTGGCACTTTTATCTTCTCTTATAATTTATGATTCTTGTATATGGGAAATAAATAACATTTTATGGATTGTAAACATTTCTTAATTGAGTTTCAAAGTAATTTTTTATGACTTTGTATTTGGACTTGTTTTAAAACCCTATATTGGGTGTTTTAATATGACATTATGAATTTTTTTAAAATATTATCATAAATTATATTATTAAAGGAAATAAATTTGGGTTGTTTTAGTTTTCAAATATTTAGGATATTTCTATAAAATTTTTTCAAATATTTTGAAATAAAACTACAAAGGGGATTTTGAAATCTTGGTTTATTTGATTTATGCTGCATCTCTTAAATTAGGATTTGGGATGGTATAATTAAATTTTGTGTTTTTATGATGTTTTAGAATATTAACCCTATAAAGGAATGGATGAGTCTTGGAGGGAATGATTCAAATAGTCATTCTAATTATAATTGATGAACCCGGGTCAACCAAACCATACACTTGAACCAGTCGTCACATTGTGGGGTGAAGCAAGAATGACAAAAAAGTCTTGTATATAATGAAACAAGAAATAAAACCAGAGTACAATGTGAAAGAAAAATATACAACCAGATCTATACAATCCAATCCAAATTAGCTAAAACAAAAAGTATGAATAATGAAATACCAATAGGTCTCAATGTGGCCAATAGTAACCTCCAAACCAACCCATAACAAAGGAAAGGACCAAAGTGGAAGCTGAAATTCTATAATATTTCCTTAAATTTACCAATATCTTATATTATAACAATAACAAATACCCTAGGGGAAAAAGTTTTGTGTGAGAACAATTCCCAATAGGATACCACCACAGAGACTATACAAGGTCTAATATTAAGAATAAAATCGTTCTGGATTAAAAAAACAGTTATAAATATCATTTTCATAAATATAATTCATTTGTAAATTATTTCTCCCTTTTTTTTGATAAAATCTTTTCATATTCTCAAACCAGAAATATTAAAAGTAGAAGTTATGTAAATAGGAAAGCATATCCATGTATCAATAGGTAAGAAAGTAAACACATATCCCTGGAATAACCTATCATGAAGATCTATGTGATATAACCTCACATAAAAACCTATGAGAAACAATCCATGATAAAAATAACCATGTGATAAATAAATGTTAATGAAAAATCACCTCATATTGGTCCCTAGCCTATGGTACAATGCACACTAGATACTCAATATTATAAACAGGTATAAATTTGGATCCAACCAATATCGATTCCTACCATAGTCCATCAATATCCAAAATGGATTCCTCTTAGTGGTTCCGCACACACTAAGGATACCTGTGTCTCTTTCCTAACACACCCATGGTTCCCAATGTTCAAATTTTCAAAATATATTTCAATACCATGCTCATAATTTTATAAAACATTTTCAAATCCAATCCAATCTACATCGGTGTTTGAAAACCCATATCTAAATTTAGAAAATCAATTTTCATGAAAAAGCCCATTAAAAACATTTTACTTTCCAATAAATATTTTGAAAATACATATTACTTCAAAACAATGAAAAACCTATAGGAATTTACTTATAACGATATGAAATTCATCGAATTAACCCATTGTATTGAAACACCTACCTCAAACTGGCATAAAACTAGTTACCTTTGACAATAATGATTGGAAACCATGAGATTGGCCTTTTAAAGACAAACCATGATAAGAAAATATAAATTATCAATAGAAAATACTAGCCGATCACAAATCTAAACACAAATACAACTAAAACTATAGCCGCAACCAAATCCAAATAAGAAAAATAAGAAACACTTACCCAAATATATGCAACCCAATAACAATAGATATCAATCACTGAACAAAATGATTCATATGGAGTGGAGGTCTTAGAAATCATCCCAAAGAGCCTCTAGGATGAGAGAGGTAATGCTGCATTCATAATAAAATGAAAATCAGCTATGCACTTCCCTAAAATCCCAACTTGTGACTATCACACACTGTGTAATCCCATTACATTTCATGCAATCTATGAAGCTCAAGTACGCCAAAAAACCCTTCTCCTTTTTACTGAAATCTGATTTTTGACCATTATATATCTGGAACCTATTACAAAACATGTAAACCCTTTACACCCTGAAACTGTTTCATGAAATCTACTTGGAAAATAGTACAAAACATGCAATACCTTTACACAATATGTAATCAACCAAGAGACTACAGAAAATATAGGTTTTAAGTAGGAAACTCAAAAACCCCACACTGAGCATTCTATGAACTTGGAAGGAATCCTGATATGTCTTTGAAATATTTATACCCAGACACCATTAATCTAAACAAATGTATATCCCTGAAATTTAGGTCATTTCCATAGTAAAGACTATATATCCTCAAGAATACCATAAACACACCCAATCAAGGATGATAAACAAAACATAAATAATGGAGTACTTGAAAAGAGTAATAGGGTGTTATAATCTCCCCATAATAAATGATTTCTTCCCCTATATATACCTCATATTCTTAGACTCACAAAAAGTTAAGGATACTACCATATCATAAAAAATTCCCTCTCCCACATCTCGTGGCTATCCCATACACACTTCTATAGTACCTAGACCCAAGGAATCATTTTACCGTGTAATACCATCTCTCGACGATCCATAATCTAAGATGGATACTCAATTAAAGTGGTTTAGGTCTCAAGATCAACAACCTCCCATTCAATCACATGAGAGGGATATGGTTTATACCTCCTCTATTGGGAAACATGAAACGTGTCATGGATAGATGTCAAACCAGATAGTAAGTCTAACCAATAGGATACCTTTACCAGTCTTCTAATGGTATCAAAGGGTCCTACATACCTTGGTGTCAACTTACCCTGTTCACTCAACCGATGCTGTACCAAGAAAGGTGAAAAAATAAAAAAACCCTATCACTAACCACAAACTCTAGAGGATGACAATGAAGGTCTGTATAGGATTTATTATGACTCTATTACTTGCTCAATATCCTCAAAATCAATTGCACCATCTTTGTTGTCTCTTGAATGAGACTCGACCCAACCAGGGACCTCCCTACTAACTGTTCCAAACACAAAGGATATCTATGTGACCACCCATACAAAGCCTCAAAGGGTTCCATCCTAATCGACACTTAATAACTATTGTTGTTGAAAAAATATACTAGAGGCAAATTCTTTTCCCAAGATACTCTAAAATCAAGCACATATTCCCAATGCATATCCTCAAGAACATGGATAGTCCTCTCTATTTGTCCATCCATATACAGATGATAAGCTATGCTCAATATAATCTGGGAACCCATCTCCTCCTTCAAACCTTTCTAAAACTTAGACATGAACCTCAGGTCCCTATCATATATAACCCTATATGCAACCCTTTAAATTTTCACAATCTCTTGGATATACAAGTCCCCAAGCTGTTCCACCTTATTCATCTCCTTGATAGGAAGGAAATGTGCCAATTTCATGTGTCAGTCAATGATCACCCAAATATAATCCTTCCCAATAGAATTCCATGGAAAACCAATGATGAAATCCATGTAAATATCATCCCACTTCCATAATGGAATGGGTAAAGGCTGTAAAAAAATATAAGGTCTCTAGTGTTCTGACTTAATTCTATAACTAATAATACACTATGATACAACACCGCAATTGAACGCCTCATTAACAACCACCAATATGGATGTCTCAAGTCATGATACATCTTGGTAGCCCTAGGGTGGATGAACTAATAAGACCAATGTCCCTATCTAAAAACTATTGTCTTAATAAAAACAGAACAACCATCCTAACATGGAAGTACAAAGTGCCACTAGGAGACCAAGACCACTCACTTGAGCTCTCCCCACCATAAAGGATTTCACTACATAATTAGAACTCAATATATTCCATATGATCCATAAAAACTCACTTATCAAAATATGATTCATCTTCTATAAAATCCAATAACACATTTCCACCAACCTCTTCCACTCCCAAGTTCATCTCAGTGAAAAAACTCATTAGAGGCCACTGCTCAACCGATTCCTTCATGGATTGTGTTGGTAATTTTCTACTCAATTCATTAGAAACAAATTTTTTTTCCTAGGAGTGTACACAATATAAAAATCAAAAGTATAAAGATATTAAACCCAATTTCTATGTTCCAAGTTCATATCCCTATGAGTAAAAATATATTTTAGGCTCTTATGATCTGAATACACCATAAACAACTTCCAAAAGAGATAGTGATGCCAATTTTTAAGTTCATTCATAACCACTACTAATTAAAGATCATGGGTAGGGTAGTTCTTATCAGGAGGGTGTAATTGGAATGATTCATAGGCCACCACAAGTTTCCCCTTCATCAAGAAACTTCCCAAACTTGTACCAGAAGCATTACATAAAACATCACAAACCAAACCTGGTTTTGAAAGAATCAAAACTAGTGATAAATTAAACCTCATATTTAAATCTTCAAAAGATATCTAATAGTGGTTGTTTAATTCAAACTTCATACCCTTACAGGTTAAAGTAGTTATCAAAGATGTGATATTGGATAAATTCTAAATTGACAGTCTATAATAACCAGAAAAACTCTAGAATATTTCGATATAAATAATATTTCTAGGATTCTCTATGGACATCACTTCCTATATCTTTTCAAGATCCAATGATACAACCCTTTTAGATATCAAATTCCCTATAAATTTCACTTCCTTGATCCAAAACGCACATTGGGAAAGCTTACCATAGAGATAGTGTTCCTTCAAGGTTCAAATAATGATATCCAAATGGTCTATATGATCCTCCTCTAACTTGGATCACATAAAAATATCATCCATGAAAACAACAATAAAAGTTTCCAATAACTGTTGAAAAATATGGTTCATTAAATCCATAAACACCATAGAAGCATTATTCAGTCCGAATGGAATAACCAAAAACTCAAAATGCTTATATCGGATCCTAAATGCTCTCTTAGGTATATATTCTTCTAAGACCCTCAACTAGTGGTACATTGACCTCAGGTTAATCTTTCAAAACCAACATTCCCCTATAAGTTGGTCAAAAAGATCATCGATCCTAGGGAAAGAATAATTGTTCTTAATAGTCACTCGATTTAACTTCTTATAATCAAGAAAAAGTTCAAGACTCCTATATGCCTTATTAGAAAAGAGGATAGATGAATCCTATGGTGACATTCTAGGATGAATAAAGCATTTAACCTCTATGTCCTCAAGATATACATTAAGTTCCACTAACTCAGTAGGTTCCATTTGATATGATAGAATATAAATAGACATCATACCAGGGAGATAGTAAATAGTAATATCAACCCCTCTTCATAGTGGAAAACTAGAAAAATGATCTGGAAAGACCTCAGGGTACACACTAACCACTTCAGGAATCCAAACACCCAAACACGGGTCAACTACATCAATAAAAATCTTTGAAAACCAACACGAGATTACCCCAACACAAGGAACAACAATCACTTCCTTCCCAATCTAGAGTCCCACTCACCTTGAAATACATGAGTGACCCAATTGGTAGATAAGAACTATACCTTTCAGTGATAATAGTCTATCTGGGACTTAACACTGACCATCCAATCTATTCCGATAATCAGGTTGAAGATTTTAGGATCAAGCATGAAGAGTTCCCATTTTACCATAAGGGTGACTACCAACACCCAACATGCATGACACTTGAAACCTTGTTCATAAATCTTTCCCAAAGGATTGAAAATACCCAAAAAGTAAGAAATAATTTCTAAACACAATCCCAATACATCAACTAACTTTGATGATATGAAAAAATGAGTAACACCTGTATCAAAAAAATCTGGCACCATAGAAGAAAAAACAAACATCGTACCTATAATAGTAGATATCCTTGCTTTAGATTCCACTGGTTCATACTTGGTCACATAAAGAAATTTGGTTTTAGCCCCAAGAACACACCCTTGTCCTAGGGATTTGACCCACCACCCTTGGAAGTATTTTTATGAACTTGAAAACCCTTGGTGGGAGTGGATCCTACCTTACTACCTTGGGACATCCTTTCAAAAATATTCTTTAGATGGACTAATATTCTAAAATGATGGAAAGTAAAAGGAGCCTCCTTAAAATTAGTATTGATATGACCTAGACACCCACACTGATAGAAAAAAATATGCTACTGTCCTGAAGAATCCCTTGAAACCAATTTTGAAGAAAACTAAACACCGTTGTGCTTCCTCTTCTGTCCATAAAATACACTCTAGCTAATAGCTGTACCAAATAAAGCTCCACCCAAACCTCTCTTCCCAGATATGTTAGTATCATCCAAATATAATTTTTGAACTACCTCCACAAAGGTCTAAATTCACATAAGAATCAATATCGACCTAATATCAGGCCTTACCCCCAACTCAAACCTTCAATACTTAGTGATAAGCTATGGTGCTAAATGAACCAACTTAGTAAAATGGGTAGAATACTATATAATGGTATGATCCTCATTCTCCAAGGTCATAAACTCCTGGGTATTTGTAGCACCTAATGTCTCAGGGTAAAATAATTGATTAAATATTTTCTTTAAAGAAGCCGAGGTAAGATCTTCATGCAACTTAGCTTTCATAATAGAGTCCCACCATCCCCTTCCTGGTCCCTTGATCATGTAAGTGGGAAACCCAGTTTTGAGTCTTCAGGAGTATTCAAGAAATTGAAGATCCTATTAATCCACTCAATCCACTCCTTAGACTCCTACGGTCCTTTGTCACCATGAAATATGGGTGGATTCTACTTAGTAAACTCAGAGACATAATCCACCACACATCCTGGGTTCCCAACACCCACTTGACCTAGATTCTAAATAGTGGTGATAACAACTTCTACCAAAGAAGGGTCAACTATAAAATTATCCTATGGAACCTATCTCAAAACTTCCTCTCTTGGATTTGGAAGTGATATTCTCAGAGTAATTGTGTAATAAACATAAGATAATCACCAATTACACCATGAGAACATTCTGAAAATCTTAGTAACTCTTTTCGAATTTAAATCAACTCTTTAAACAACAAGAATTTAAAGTAATTAAGAATTATATCCATGAAAGAAGTTTCCAAAAGGAATAGGTCAATTTAAATAAAATTCTAATACAAATCATTAAAATGACCTCAAACTACAAGTCTAAAACCTGGTAAAAGTCCCTGAACACCCATGGTAACTCGGGTTCAGTCACATAAGAGAGTTGACTAGGACCCTTTTTGGAACTTACTATCCAAATTCTGATGGTCCTAACTTCTGTATACCCAAGACACAAAACCAAACTCAGGTAGTGTTACCACACTTCAGGATGATCATTCCATTTTATACCAAATTGTAATAGACTAAACTGGGTCAACCAAACCATAAACCTGAACTATCCATCACATGGTGAGGTGAAGCAAGAAAACAGAACAAGTATTTTATATAATGAAACAATACATAAAACTAGTTTACAATGTAGAAGAAAAAGAGACAACCAGATCCATACAATCCAAGAAAAATAATCTAAATTCAAAAGTATGAATTAGGAAAGACTGATAGGTCTCCATGTTACCAATAATCACCTCCAAAACAACCCGTATTAGATAAAAAGACCAAAGGAGAAGTCGATATTCTACAATATTTATTTAACTTTACTTATATCCTAGAATAAAAAAACTACAACTACCCCAAGGGAAAAATTTTAGAATGAGAAAAATGCCCAGTAGGATACCACCACAGTCTACACAAGGTCTAATATCAAGAATGGAATAGTTCTATATTTTAAAACAAAAATAGTTTTACAAATAATTTTCTGGAATATAATTCATTTTAAATCATTTCCCCCCTTTGGTTTTCATAAAATCCTTTCATATTATCAAAAAATAAATATGAAAATTAGAAGTGATATAAATTAGAAATCATATCCATGCATCAATAGGTAAGAAAGTATAAAAATATCTATTAAATGACCTATCATGTGAATCTAAATGATACACACTTGTATAAAAACCTATGAGAAATAATCCATGATAAGAACAACCATGTGATAAATAACTATAAATGAAAAATAACCTCATATTGGGACCTAACCTATGGGAAAATTCATATTAGACACTCAATAGACTAAATAGGCATAATGTTGGATCTAACCAATATTGATTCCTAGCACAATAAATCAATATACAAAAAGGTTAACTCTTATTAGTGCCACAAACACTAAGGCTAACTGTTTCTCTTTCTCAAAACACCCAAGGTTACTGATGTACCATTTTTAAAAATAAATTTCAAAACCATGATCAAAATTTTATAAAACAATTTTAATTCCAAGAGAATATACTTTTGTGTTTGAAAACCCTTTTCCAAATAAAGAAAATCCATTTTCAAAGAAAAAACCCTTTAAAAATATTTTCCTTTCCAATCAATACTTTAAAAACACATATAAATTCAAAGAAATTAATAACCCAAATGAATTTACCAATAATGATTATAAATTTATTGAATTAATCCATTATATAGAAACATCCACCTCAAACTGGTATAAACCAAGCTTCCTTCAACAATGGTGATTGGAAACCATGAGATTGACCTTTAAAAGACAAGATATATTAAGAAATTTTAAAGGATTGATAGAAAACACTATCTGATCACAAATCCAAAAAGAAACCATTTCAAAAACTACATTTTCAACCAAATATAAATAATAAATGAAAGAAAAACTTACTTGGTGATATGAAAACCAAACAAAATAGAGACCAATCACTAAAAGAAGCAATTTAGATAGAGTGGAGGTCTCTTAAATTGTCCTCAAGAGACTTTATGTCAAGATAGGTAGGGATGAAACAATATTGAAATGAAAATAAGATATGCATCACCCTAAAATCCCAAATCATGACTATTAAATAGTGTGTAATCCCATTAAACATTGTGTAATCTATGAAGATCAAGTACACCGAAAAACATTTTCCTTTTTTATTAAAATCATATTTTGACCATTACACATCACGAACCTTTTACACAATATGTAAACCCTTCACACCCTAAACCCATTTCATGGAATCTTCCCCGAGAACATTAAATGGTGTTTAATTTCTTATCATGTTTTAAAAAATATAGGATTTAAACAGAAAAATCAATAACCCCACACCAAGCATTCTTCGAACTTTGGAAGAACCTCGATAAGTCTTTGACATGTTTATACATGGGATCCATTAATCCAAAAAAACATAAATTTATGAACTTTATGTTATTTTTCCTAGAAAAGGCACTTAATCCCTAAGAATCCTACAAATACACCAAATTAAATATGATAAATAAAAAATAAACTAGGGAGTACCTGAAAGTAATAATGGGGTTTTACAATAATGACCTATGAATTGTCTTCCTAGTCTCCGAATCTACATAAACACATGATATAGTTATGGGTCCATGTTCATATCATCTTGTGGATAATTCATGAATTTTTTTGAAATGGTATCCTTTATCCTTTTATGGTGATCAAGGCCCTTAAGAGGGGATGGAGTAGTTGAGTAAGGTCGAATAAATATTTTATTCATTTGAAACTTCTAAAAGATTATGGGTAAATATCATTACTTTGTTGTTTGAGGGATCATTTATAGAATTAAGGATGACCATTTTCCTTACCCAAACACTTAATGGGGTCTCTTTGTAATATTTTTAAATCCTCTTCTTCTAGTGGAATTACTTAGAGGATGTGAAGGTGTTATCAGAGTTCAAGTTCTTGAGCATCTATAAAGGTGACTAGTATAAGGACCCGGCCTTAAAACATCACATAATCATGAATTAAAAGAATAATTCACATAGAGGATCTTTTCAGGTTTAGAGTTTTAGAGAATTAGGAAAAAACTATTACATCTCAAAAGATCACAAAGAAGACATTTCTACTAAGTTTCCATAAAATAAAAACTCTTAAAAAGAAATATGTCTACTTCCATGTTTTAGGTAGCATGAATTTTCTTTGATCCCATCCTTGAACATATTCCACATTAAGTCCTGTGAAAAACATTTCAAAAAAACTTGGGGTGAGCATAAAAAGTTCAGTAAGGGATACACAAATAAGGAAAACTATTATTTTTTTTAAAACATCAAGTAAACCATGAATACTCTATCAAAGTAATAATTTTCACCTTTATGAAGTAGTAAAAACTCTTCACTGAATATAAGTTCATTACTTACCATTTTGTAACCAAAATATTACCATAAAACCCATATAAAGAACACATAACATATAAAGGTAACTTGGGACATAAACATACTTAAATTGAATAACCATACGGTCGACTTCCACACATATCACTAAATGGAATAGCCCTATGGAAGACTTCCATACCCAATGCATTGGAGGTTATAACGTAACCACCCTTCCTGGTATTCACGACACCACCCGTCATATGGTTTATCACATAACCACCCGTCAAATGTCCAAGTACCATTATAAAATCATAACACATAAAACAATTTTAAAGGAAAGAAAACATTTCCACATTTCAATCACAATATATCACTTAAATATATTAACATAACAAATCCATTATCAAAACCATTTTCAATACCAAAATAAATAAAAGAGTTTATGGTATTTATTTACTTTTAAAAATATTATGGCTTGTTGAGGAAGCGAAAGATCAAACAATACTCACGGCGGCGGAAAGGTCGTTTTCACTGCATACATTAAAAAGAAACATATTTTTTGTCGTTTAGTAAAACTCTTCATATATAAAAGATTCCTTTTGAATAAAAGTAGAAGTCAAAGGTGTTTTATACAGTGTATAAAATAAATTCTTGTATTAGAACATAATATGCCTCAATGAAAGGAGATTGAGACAAAGTCCCATACCACATTGAAGCTTTTAATGGAATTATAATTTTATAGCATTAATGTCCATATAAATAAATACTGAAAACCATTTTGAAAACATGGACATTAAAGATAATTATTTAGAATAAAAAATATTTAAAACATTTAAAATGATATTTTTGTTATAGAGTTTTTAACAAAATGAGAGACTCTTGAATACAAATAATTGTGGAATAACATTTAATAAGAACTTTATAATATCATGAGAATAAAGTGATTCATGATATAATATGTCAAAGGACAGTATATACACCATATAAGAGTGAATTGGTGCATAACAACAATGAAGTCTCAATGGAAATGTAAATTGAGATTAAATCCATTATAAAGATAGTATCCTTAAATTAAGGATAAATCTATCACATAATTATGTGTGAGAAAAATAAATACACCCAATATAAGTGGATATTAATTGTGAAACAATCATAGGTCATTCACACATATTCATAGGATGACATGTTCAAGAAGTACAAGTTGAACCCAAAGAAATCGAAATTGGGTTAAGACGTTCCCTTGTAAAAATTCGACAGCCTAACAGTGTCACTTTAAAATTTAGAAAATGAGTTTATGAGAGATAAAATGGTATCTCATCACTTGGACATAAAATTTACATCAATAATTATATATAATAACATATCCCAGAATAATAGTATGTGAATTAAAGGACATAACAAAAGAAGTCTTTTAAAAAGAGGAGGGTGAAAGGTTCCCTTACCGACTTGGGTAACTTTCGAAACGTACACCCCATGAAAGAAGGGTCATACAATGAAGATGTAAATACCCATAAATTAAAGTATATTACACAAATAATATAATCATGGTAAGTAAATACACCACACAAAATGAAATAGTGGAAAATGTAGCATAAATCTCACGAGAACAAAAAAGTGAGATAAAAACTCTTTACCTCGTGGTAATCAATGGAGTCGTATGACCAAAAGATAATAAAAACAAAATGAATAACATAATACCATGAATATAAATAGAATCATGATAATATATATGAATTGTCATTACACAATACACCACGTGCAATAAATAAGTGTCAAACAATGGAAATCTCACAGAATTAAAAGTGAGATAAGAAATCCCTTACGAAAATTCGGCAGCTTAACGACGCCACTTAAAACTTCCAAAAATGGTTTGATGAGATCAAATAGGGTCTCTCATCATATGAAAATAAATATTACAGTAATAGGAATATAAAATAACATCCCCCAACATAAGAAAGATGATCTTAAAAGAAATGACATAAAAGAGAGTACTTAAAAAGAAAGAGAGAGGTAGGATCCCTTACCTCAAGTCCGAATTTCCTTGTTCGTTTCTTTATATTCATGAATAATAAACTTTGGTTAATTTATAATTTATTAAGGTTATAATTTAAATATTATTATTCAGTTCATATCTCTTATTATAATGTTATAATAATTGGTTAATAATGTGAGTTCATATCAGACATTTTTGTCGATGTTCGGTACATGAGTCAAAATTGAGCTTGTTGGAAAAGAATTTTCCATGAAGTTATAGGTAAATCATCTAAATAATATTATAAATGATTTACATATCTTATATATCCAGTATATATTAATTTTATACCATTCCATAACATTTGGAGATAAAAATGAAATGCACCGTTCATGGAGACGGTTGGCCGTACGTACGCATGAACGCTACTTTCATTTCGTTATCATATTAATGGAATTAAAACTAATTGAGAGATATATATATTATAATTACATAATTATATAAATAATTTAGATGTAATATATTACATATATATCCATTATATATATGTACTTATAATAGTACATAACATTTGGAGATAAGAAATGAAATGTACCGTTCATGGAGACGGTAAGCCGTACGTATGCATGAACTCTACTTTCATTTATTTTTTGTATTAAATGGAGTGAAATAATAATTATATAAAGGTATATTATAATTAAAGTATGATATATTATGTAATACCATTAATTCCATCCTTTATACATCCCACATATGGCATTAACAAATCAAATCACTTTCAGGGTGCAGTAGTCCACACTTCCTAAAATGAAGATATCGTGTTTAACCATAATGGAAACCATAAAGGTATGCCATAAATGAAAAATACAGAATATTAAGGAAAAAATAAACATATTATATATCATATATAAATATATTGACATCTTAATGGCCACCTTTTAAGGTGTTAAAAGAATATTGAACAATCATCATTTCGTGAGGCAGTAATTCGCCATCCACAGAAACAATATGTTCTTTAACCATTAGACGGAGGTGTGTGGAAGTGTAGCTAGAATAATTCTTATAAAAACATCCTAGTATATTTAAGATACTGTTGTTTTTACAAAAAAATAATAAAAAGAGTTTAGGGGGTTGGGGAAGCAAAGTAAAACAAAAGAACACAAGTGAAGACATTACCTTAAAATCGGGTAACTCTTTTTGATTTGAGCCCAAAGGCTTACTTGGAAAGAATTATGCCCAAAGTGAGGATTCTAGAAGTAATAGAAAGATGTGGAGAGTCAAAATGATCAGAGTTTGGCTGAGCCAATGGCTTGAGAGGTGTTGGTAAGGAGGTAGAGGTGGGGGCCTTTTATAAGAGGGAGGAGGGGCACTCTTGGAAAGTAAAGAAATGCTACTTTTTATTAAAATGAGTTTCAGATTTTAAAGGTCCCAAATTTATATATTTAGAGGATAAGGTGATAAGAGTTTTAAATATTCTCATCCAATAGTTATTTGACAAGTTCAATTCTTATATTTTACATTATATTTTCATTTTATTTAAATCGTTCATTAATGAGGTAATCACTACATCATCATGGTGTCATAAATAAATTAATTTATATAATGTATAAAAATTATAAAAAAATTCTATGATGTAGGAAATATTTTTGGATTGATAATGGATATTTATAGTCAAAAATATTACTTGTATAACCCCATGTAAATTTTTTTTTAGTAAAACAATACATGTTTGTGACATTTTTATTTTAACTTTAAATAAAAAGTTATTAATGTCATTTTCCTACCAAAGCGGCTCCACGGGGTCCCCAAGTTGACCCATGGATTTTCTTGGTCGGACATGACTCATCCAATAAGGGTAGGATATGTGTCAAGGTCATTTCATATTATTATAACATTATCTTTACCTTAAATTACACTAATTACCTTTAATCGTGATTAATAAAACTTAAAAGTTACTATTCACCAAAAAATTATTTTAATCCCATTGAACCACATTTTACATCCTAATGAAAACCATGTATGTTAGATTTTTGAAATTCAAATCATATAAGTGGTAATGTTTCATTTAAATGAAAAATCAGTTTTTTAATTACCACTTAGTGGTTTCACTATTCATCAAAAATTGAAGTTTTTCAGAAAAATTCCAAAAATTCACCCTAAGAGATATTTGATATTACAAATTCAAAAATGATGTATATTTTAAAAAATTCAAAACATATAAGTTTCATTAATTAATTTAATAATTAATTCCCGCCGTCAAAACAAATAGCGTGTTTTTAGGAAACAATATCTATTAAAAGATTGATACTAGTTTAAGTCCAATTTCAAAATGAAATTAATTCCAATGACCACCATTGGATTAAATGTTAAAAATATATTCTAATTTAACTTTAAAATCAATTCAAAAGATGATCTAATCATATAAATAAATTAGATTAAAAAGAGGTTTTGAATTAAAATACAACATTTTCACTAAAACTCATCTTTATCGGAAAAATAACAAAAATTTACACAAAGTAAATTTTTATGTCCAGATTCTAAAGAAAGATTTTATTTTGTCAAATATAACATTTAAAATATTAAAAAGTATATTTAAAAAAGGTTCTCCATCAAAAGGCGGTTAATCTACCTTTTAAAGAATATTAGAATATTTATACTTAAAATTGGATTCATTCGCATTTTAAGCCTCTAACATTTATTAGATAAAAGTAAAAATATTTAACAAACATATATAGTAATTTTGTAGTTATTTATATTCATTCCCACTATTCCAACGGCTAGACGTTATCTATCATTTAAAATAATCTTATTATATCATTAGAGTACAGCGTAAGATTTCAAAGAAACTCGTTGTTGCGTATTGGGTACGCCATCGAGCATAGCGTTACATTTAAATTAATATTAAAATTTTATTCAAAAATATGGATAAATATAAAAAATTAATATT
The DNA here is from genome assembly GCA_963277665.1 of Viscum album. NCBI lineage: Eukaryota > Viridiplantae > Streptophyta > Magnoliopsida > Santalales > Viscaceae > Viscum > Viscum album. The sequence goes on from OY728141.1 coordinate 560,893,384, forward strand.
CTTTATTTACCTGGGGTGTTACAACTAGCCAGTGAAAGAGTAGAATAATTTTTTTCCAAATTAGTTCCCTTTTCACTTGAGTTAGTTAATGATGATTTAATGAAGGAAAAATTCTTTAAAAGAGTCTCTCATCCTGATATTAGTTAAAAAATGATTCTTCTTGACCCTACAATGTATGTAGAAGTGGTTAGTAAAGCTATCATCATTTAGTAATTTTCATGGAGAAGTAGATATAGATAGGTGTGTAAACCCTATTAGGTATCTCTGAGAGTGGGTTAGTAAAAAAATAGAGAAGTCTATAAGGGATATAGTTGGGAGGTAGTGACTAGGTGATATTTCCTTCTCAACCAAGTGTCACTAATTCACTGAAAGGAAAGTTGTTATTATTCTTTCAGTCTAGAAATCTTGGGCACTCTAAGCACTATTGTTCAATATATTTGAGGAACTATCATATATGTGGATGCCTTGTTCACCTTCATAGGGGTTTTAAGCTAAAATAGTTTCAAAATAATTCTTATAAATAACTTAAATATAGTCTGTAGTTTACGGTGTTTCTTCCATATAAAGAGTTGAAATCTGGATGATGGATTTGGGTGGAGGGATTCTCTTTTTATGTTTATTTTTATTTATAATTGATCTCAATTGCATGTATACCCCATTTTATTTTAATAAAATCAATGAATGAGTTTTGGATTTGTGTTCTTATAATTTAGATATGCTTCTCATTCTTTTCCTTATTTTGGTGATTTTTTGAGATTTGATTTGTTGATATATAATGGAGTTATTCATTAATTTGTGTCTTTATTGTGTGGTTTAATTATGTTAAAGATTTATTTTTCTCTAGTGGTATTAATCTTATCTTTTCCCTTTTTATTTGATGTTTAAAAATGGTGGGGTGACCTATGGAAGGTCTCCATTTTTTTCCTCTATCTCATGGAGTTATATTTTGTGGTGATTTTGGTTGGGATTTTCCATTGATTTTAGATATTTTGATCTTATATATTCTGAAGATATTGGTTATGTTTTTTTCATTTGGTATGTCTTGGGATTCAGGAGGAACTTATGTGTAGGGGAATGTATGTTGTTATTCCCAAATTTAAAGTAGATCATAGGAATACCAATCCCAACATATCATCTTATTTATCTTCTTTATTTCAATCGGTGAGGAATATGACTTTTATAATTATTAGTGCATTTTTGATTAGTTATTTTCAAAATATAATAGGATGGATATCTCAAAGTGGAAACTATTTGTGTTATAGGTTTAAGGTTTGGTAATTTGGGTAGGTGATCGGGTGCTTGTTAGGGGTAAGGTGGTTTTGTATTTCCCATTATCCTAAGTTATAAATGATTTTATGGGAGAAAAAGTGGCATGGTGGGGAGAAAATAACCTCTAGGACGTTTCTAAGAGTGTTAGGGATGGATTTCAGTAGAGGTTCAACTATAATTCTAATTTTTAGAGTATATATAAAGGGGTGTTGTAAGTACCCTTTTATAAGCGAGGGGAGTAGAATTTTGGTAATAAGAGGTGCACCATTCAAGGATAGTGGCTATAAAAGTGGTACATTATGGATAGGCGAAGAGTGTGAGTTGATAATATCCTTTACCATATGTTTGGAGATAGGTTTTGAGGATTTATAAGCATTTTCTCATTAATTTTAACCTTTACACCAATTTACTTTTACCATAGTAACTTATTTTTATAAATAAAAATAATATTAATATTTTTAGATAATTTGGGTATTTTGATTCCAAATATAAAAAAATTCATAATATTAAATTTCTAAAAGTGATAAAAATTAATTATAAAATAGTAAGTGTATGACACATAAAAATAATTTTAGAAAAAATATAACTTAAGTTTTAAAATATCAAATATAGGTTTTTAAATTTAACATAATATCTTTAAATGTATAAATTTACTTATAAAATGAATATTTAGTAAATAAAAATGTTTTATAAATTTTAAGTTATGATTATATCCTAATGATGTCATAAAAGTTTTGGTATTTGTAAAAATAGTATTTTACACTATTTACCTAAAAAAATCTTTTTGGGAAAATCCCAAAAATTTGTCTTAATATAAAATTGGCATGATAAATATAAAAAATAAGTTCTCTTTATCAAATTAAATTTCTAAAATTTGTGAATTTAACTTTTAAATGGAAATAAAAAATAAAATGAAAATAACTATTTTAATTAGAAAATGACTTTATAAATATTATTTGTTCTTATTCTTATTTTATATAAATTATTAATTAAATGAGTGTTAGTATATTGTTAATATAAAAAATATATTTTATAACCATTTAACCACAATATATTTAGATTTATAAAATAAAAAAAATGCACGACACCTAAAAAATCAATTTTTAATAAAATACATTTTTAAGAAAAAGATGATTTTATTAGTTATTTAGCTACACTTATTGATTTTATTAATGAATTAGTATAAAAATTGAACCTTTTTATCCCTAATTAGACTAATTTTTTTGTTAATTATATTTATTCTCACCAATTCAATGACTATATTACAATGGTCACATTGAATTCTTAAAATTTTATCATAATAAATTATACCGTTGTTTTTTTTGTTTAGTGTTGTATGTGACTAAATCTATTCAAAATAACATTGTATTAAATGAATATATATAATAAAATCTTAGGGTGTTGTATTATACCCCCTTAAATAAATTGCGTCCTTGCGATTCTAATTTATCTCATCGATGAAAACAAATGTCGATATTCTTAATATAGTCGTGATTTGAGTTGTATTTTATAATAAAATATTATCCTCACTTACTTTGGTAAGACTTGGGAACTCATTTAATGTTTGATTATTAAAAACCATATAATGGAAGTAATTTGGATAAGGATTTTATAGTTAAAATTTCACTGATTAATAATCATAGAATGACTTAGGATATGAAATGTGACTTCTTTATTCTAGGAATTGGTGTGCAATATATGTAGATAGAGATAATAAATGTCAAAAATCACATAAAATTCCTCTAAATAAAAAATAATAATATTTTCAAGAATCACATTCCCAAAAAATTCAACTTGGGATACAATAATCATAAAACCAAGAGTTTTCTTTAATAACTTAGTGTCAAATCATTGGGGGTGGTGAATCTATGATTTTATGAAACATTATAGATATAATAAAGTGTCTAGAATATAATCCAATTAGATATAATCACTTATGGAGTGGTGGATAAGTGTACCTTAATTACAATGATCCACTCTAGTAACAGTCATTGTAAAGTCCTTCCTTGTTCCCTTAGAGGTTTCCCATACCTTTTATCCTCATTAAACCTTGGGTTAGGGCATAAATTTTCATAATTCCCAAATTACTTGCATTTTAAGTATTGAATTTTGAGTGGTATATTAGTTGTAATCTTTATACCTTTCATTTTATTGCCTGACTTATTTATATATTTTCAAAAAGAACAATCTTAATGGACAATCCATCCATACTTGAAACATTTTCTTATTCCTTTGAGGCATTACCTTATGTGCTTCTTACAAAATTATTGACATGTATAAAATTGAATCTATTTTCACTCCATATTATTTATCAAAATAAAATCAATGAAATATAATTTTTCTCTTATGTGGTGAATTTTTAAAATTAACTTGGTTAAAATGGTTAATCATAACTCTATATAGGTGGTTAGGCATAACCATGATATTTATCACTATATCTTCTATCTCATTTGATTATTCATTAGGATGATCACCTTATTTTTCATTATATCCATAATTAACTTGATTCCTCTGGGTTCTAACCATTAATTTATATAAAGTAAAGTTTAGGTATAATAAAATTAATAATTTCTAAAAATTAAACTATAAACCTAGAATAAGTAATTCATAAATGAAATTCATATCCTAACTTAAGAATTTCTATGTTTCAATCTAGGTTATCCATGGAACATTCTTATTTGGTCCTCTAACCTAACTAGTTATATCTTATATCATCAAATTACATTTAAATTCTTTATAATGGTTTATAAATAGCACGTAAATCACCCCAAACATATACCCTGAAAGTGTCAAACCAAGTGTGTAGTTAGGCCCACTTGTTGTGTGCTGAGTAAATATTGAGTTAATACTCAACCAAACTTTTTTATGGTTATTACCCCTTGGTGAATATATTCTAGTTCCTTCATCCACTTGTTTATATCTAGATAGAGATGTTATTTCTTTGAAACCATACAATCTATACTTTGCCCAAAAAATTTAGGATATTTCCTATATTTAGACTTCTCCCTAGGGTTCTCACTACATTTATCACATCCTAATCCACAAAAATAACCAAACCAATCACAAAAAATAACTAACGACTACTTTGATACCAACTAATATAACATAAAGTTTCACTACTAAATCTTGTACTAAAAATACATTCTTTAATCATAGGATTTGATATAAAGTGGGATGATCTAATCTCAATTAGCATATATTTCATATTATTTTCATAATTTAAAAATTATATCTCACAAACAATCTCAAAAAAATGAGAATTAAAAGATTTTTAATATTTTGAGATTAGATATATAAAAATATTATTATGAACATTTATCCATAATCTCACTACACTATATCCCCTTATTGACATCTACCAGGATATACTAATCTTCATAACCCAGGGAATGGAAACATAAGAAAGGCATAAGCTCAATTGCTCATTAAAGGAAGGATTGTCAATATGTCATAAAGGGTTAAATAATAATCATGTTATTAAAAGTGATTATGAGATAACTATATTATTGAAAATAATATGGAGAAATAAGAGTTGTTAATAAGGCATAATAAAAGGATATGTATTCTCCAATGACCAGACATATACCATGGAATATGTGTGTAAAATCAAGAGATGATAATCATGAGAAATGTAGAATAATATTGGCATATCAAATAGAAATTTTTAATATGAATAATCATAGGAAAAATTAACATTGTGAATATAAAAATTTGTAATTATGACTTCACACAATCTCTGTGAGAATAACTAACCACAAATACACTCACTCATAGTCTCTCTTAGCATAACTAACTGAAATTACACCCAAGAACAGTATTTGTAAGAATAAATAAATTTAAATACACTTAAACATAGTATTTTTGAGAATATAGAACCATAAATACAATCACACATAGTATTTTTGAGTATAGATAACCATAATTACACCCACACACAATCTTCTTAAGAATAAATACCAAAAAATACACTCACAAATAGTCTTTAAGAGCATAACTAACTAAAAATGAACTAAAAAATAGTCTTTGTGAGAATATATACTTATAAATGCACTAACATATAGTCTTTGTGAGTATAAATAACTTTAAATACACTCATACATCATCTTTGTGAGCATAGATAAACACAAATACACTCATACACAATCTTTGTGATGAAATCTTACCACAAATACACTCATGCACAAAGTCATTATCTCATGAGATACAAATACTTAACCAATTAATTGTAAGGCTATTTAATACCCAAACCTATCACATAATAATCATATATAAATATGTGTGTTGAGAAAATATAAAAACATTCATATTTTAAACATTACATAGTTAACCTTTGGAAAATAGACGAGTTTCATAGAGACATTCATAGGTTATTTAGAGAAAAAAGGTGAAAGGTATCATAAAAACCTATCTAATGTGTAATATAAGAAATGTAAAATTATATTGACATAGATCTAAAGTAAAATTTTAATATTATTGGATAAATCACTTTGAAAAAATAATAAATATTCCTTTTTTTTGAAATTCTTAAAAACTTCTTAAAAATGTTTCCTTTAAAACGAAATACTTTAAGATTGATAAAATGTTTTAAATAATACCCATTAAAACCAAAAAAGGGTTTTCAGAAAAAATATAGAATAAATAATCTTTCAATTTTTTTAAAGAATACATAAAACACTAAATACTTATTTCTTAAAAACACAGGCCTTGAAAATATCTTTTAAAATAAAAAATTCCTTTTTAAAATTGTACTTTTACTTTTAAAAACTATCTAACAATATTTTATTTTATTTTAAAAAATATTTAAGGATAAAAATAATTTTTAAATCCATTTTAAAACATGGAAATGAAGCTTTATAAATAAAAATTCTTATAACATTAAATTAATGTGTTCATAGGGAAAACATTAAAAGGGATACTTTATTCAAAATGAAACTTGTGGAAAAAGTTAAAAACAAATTCCCAAATTTTTTGTAAAAAAATTCAAAGTAGTAGAATACATCCTTACTAAAATATAGAAGCATGGATATGGTCATTCATAAAATAAATGTGAACATATAGAAGTAATATTATTAACAAAAAATAAGAGGTGGTGTTGGTATCACTAATAAGTTCGAAAACATGTAAATTATTTTCCAAGAGAAAATAAATTGGAAGAGAGCATATAAAAACTTAATAATAACTCGAGGAGAAGAAAATGGTTGGTATTTTTATGATAAATTTCATAAAAATTTCCCCCAGATTAAATTTTATTCATAATAATCTTGATTTGAAAATTATATTAGAAATAAACCCTTACAACCTCATTACCTTTAAAATAAAAAACCCATGAATGGTGGAACATAAGATGGGTTTGTAAAACCCTTGAATTTCATGATAAGTATATTAAAAGGAATCCGTAGGAAGTATATACACCACAAAATAAAATTGGTGGTGACTATTTAGTATTTAATAATGAAGAAAAATTAAGATGAGGAAACCCTTACCTTAATCCTCATCTTCTATGAATGTGATTTAAGCACTTTACTTCATGGAATAAATCCCTTTTTAAGTTAGATTAAAACTTTGAGTGGTGGGATTTTGAGGTGACCAGAACCTATCAGATATTTCTAGGAGTGTTGGTGAGTGGTTTGGGTCAGGGTTTAAGTGGAATTATAATTTTTATAGTGTATGTAAAGGGGTGGTGTAAGTTTTATTTTACAAGTGAGGGGAGTGCCATTTTTGGTAATAAGAGGTGCACTATTCAAGTAAAGGGGATCTAAAAGTGTGTAATAATGGAGAGTGTAATAGTGTGGGTAGAAAAAACACTTCACCACATGTTTGAAGATATTTTTTGATAATTTTTTGTCTTTTCTTGTTAGTTTTGAAATTTACCCTAATTTACTTTTATCACAATAAATCTTTTTTCACCGTTGATAACTTATTTTTATAAATAAAAATAAAATCACCCTTGTTAGATAATATTGGTATTAAAATTACAAACTTCAAAACTATTTCATAATATTAAATTTCTAAAAGTGATAAAAATTAATTCTAAAATAATAAGTGTATAATGTATAAAAAAGTTTTTTTAAATATAGCTTAAGTTTTAAAATATAAAATATAGGTTTTTAAATTAAAATCAATATTCTTAAATTTATAATTTTTCTTATATAACACATATTTGGTAGAGAAAAATTATTCATAAAATTTATGTTATTTTTATATCTTAATGATTTCATAAAATTCTAGATATTTTTTAAAATGGAATTTTTCACTATTTAACTAAAAAAATATTTTCTAAAAAATCCTAAAAATTCATATTAAGATAATAATTAAATGGAGGATTTATAAATTAATTTTCATTTTTTTCACATTAAAACTCTAAAATTTAGGAATTTAACTTCTAAATGGAAACATAAAATATAATTTTTTTATAAGAAAACAAAATTTTAAATTTTAAATATTCTCATTATTATTTCCTATAAACTAATAATTAAATGAGTGTTAATATTTTATTCATATAAAAAAATATATTTTATCACCATTTAAATTTAATATGTATAGTTTCATAAAATAAAAAATGGATAGCTCCTAAAAAGAAATTTTTTACGAAAATACATTTTTAAGCATAAAATGATGGTATTAGTTATTTATCTGTATTAATTGATTTTATAAATGATTTGGTATTAAAAACGACCCTTTATTTTTTATATATATATATTTAAAAATATTGTAACACCCCAGGTAAATAAATAATATGAAATTTTCATATTTATCTATATTTGTGAATAAAATATGAATATGAATTTAAAGGGGACGCTATGCTCGATGGCGTACCCAACACGCAACAACGAGTTTCTTGGAAATCTTACGTTGCACTCTAATAATAAAATAATATTATTTTAAATGGTAGTTAACATTTAGCCGTTGTATTGGCGAGAATGGATAGAAATAACTAAAATATGATTATATATGTTTTTAAATGTTTTTACATTTATCCAATAAAGGATAGAGACTTAAAATACGGAAAGAATTCAATTTTAGGCGTATATGCCCTAATTTTCACTAAAGGTTCACTTATTGCATTTTGATGGTGAACTGTCATTAAATATAGTTTTGATCACTCTTATACATTATTTTGGACCAAATAAAACTCTTCTTTATAATCGAGACATCAAATTTTACTTTGTGTAATTTTTTTGGTATTTTTCCGATAAAGTTCATTTTTTAATGAATAGTGTAAAATGTTGTGTTTTAATTCAAAACCTCTATTTAATCTAGTTTATTTATATGATTAGATAATCTTTTGAATTGGGTTTAAAGTGAAATTAGAAAATATTTTTACCATTAAACCCAATAGTGGTCGTTGGAATTAATTTCACTTTTAAATCGGACTTAAACTAGTATCAATCTTTTGATACTTATTGTTTCTTAAAAACACGCTATTTGTTTTGACAGCGGGAGTTAATTATTAAATTAATTAATTCTACTTATATTCTTTGAATTAGGTAATATAAACATCATTTTTGAATTCGGAATATCAAATATATCTTAGGGTGAATTTTTTGGTAATTTTCTGAAAAACTCCAATTTTTGATGAATAGTGAAACCACTAAGTGGTAATCAAGCAAACTGATTTTTCAGTTAAATGAAAGTTTACCACTAATGTGTATTGAATTTTTAAAATCTGACATACATGGTTGTCATTAGTATGTAAAATGTGGTTCAATGGGATGAAAATAATTTTTTGGTGAATAATAACTTTTTTTCATTAATCGCGATTAGAGGTAATTAGTGTAATTTAAGGTAAAAATTATATTATAAAAATATGAAAACACCATGACACTTGTCCTACTCCTATTGGATGAGTCATGTCTGTCAAAGACAACCCATGGGTCAACTTGGGGACCCCATGGAGCCACTTTGGTTGGAAAATGACATTAATATATATTTATTTAATGTTAAAATTAAATTGACACAAACATGAGTTGTTTTACTCAAATAGTTTTTAAGTGGGGTTACACAAGTCCAAATTTTGACTATAAATATTCATTAGAAAGATAAAAAGCTTTCCTACATCATAGTATTTTTTTTATAATTTTTAGATGTTAAATAAATTAATCTAATTATGACATCATGATGATGCAACGATGACCTCATTATTTAAAGATTTAAATAAAATGGAAAGATAATGTAATATCTAAAACCTAAACTTCTCCAAAAACTATTGGATGGGAATATTTCGAAGACTTATCATCTTATCTTAGAAATATATCAATGTGGGACCTTAGAAATTCGAAACACTTTTGAAAATAAAATAATAGTTTCATGATTTCCAAAAGTGCCCCTCCTCTCCTCTTATAAAAGGCCCCCACCTCTACCTCATTTCACACACTCCTCAAGCCTTTGGATCGTCCATACCCTACCCATTTACTCTCTACACATCCCTCTCCTCATCCTAGAGGATTCCCTTTGGGAAGAATCCTTTCAAAGGAAGCCTTTAGGCTCAAATCAAAAGGAGTTACACTTTTAAAGGAGATTAAAGAACGGTCGGGTCAAGTCGGATACGAGGTAAGGGATCCTACTCCTCTCTTTCTTTATAAGTACACTCTTTTATGTCATTTATTTTAAGATCCTCTTTGTTATGACGGGTGATTTTATTTTATATTCCTCTTTCTGTATATTTTATTGTAATATGATGAGATAATCTATTTGATATCATCAATCCATTTTGAAAGTTTTAAGTGGCGCCGTTAGGCTGCCATGTTTTCGTAAGGGATTTTTCATCTCACTTTTATCCAGTGAGATTTATGCTACATTTGCCACAATTTCCTTTGAGTGGTGTATATAATGCCCATTATTATACACTTTTTTTAGTATAATTTCATTTATGGGTATTCACATCTTCATTGTATGACCCTTCTTCCATTGGGTGTATGTTTCGAAAGTTACCCAACTCGGTATGGGGACCTTTCAACCTCCTCTTTTTAAAAGACTTCTTTTGTTATGTCTTTTAATTCACATAATATTATGTTGGGATATGTTCTTATATATCCTTATTTATTTAAATTTTATGTCCAAGTTATGAGATACCCTTTATCTCTCTCATCAACCCTTTATGTAAAATTTTATGTGATGCCGTTAGGCTGTCGAATTTTACCAAGGGAACTTCTTAACCCAATTTCGATTTCTTTGGGTTCAACATGTAGTTATTGAATATGTCATCCTTTGAATATGTGTGAATAACCTTTGATTGTTTTACACTTAATATCCACTTATATTGGGTGTATTTATATTTGTCACACATAATTATGAGATTGATTTATCCTTAATTTAAGGATACCTTCCTCATAAGGGATTTCATCACATTTTACATCCCTATTGAGACTTCATTGTTGTTATGCACCAATTAACTCTTATATGGTGTATATACTGTACTTTGGAATATTATATCATGAATCCATTTATTCTCATGATATTATAAAGTTCTGATTAAATGTTATTCCTCAATTATTGTATTCATGTGTCTCTAATTTTGGTAAAAACCCTTTGACCAAAATATCGCTTTAAATGATTTAATGACTTGTTCTTATTAATATCCATGTTTTCAAAATGGTTTTAAGGATTTATTTATATGGATATTAATGGTTTAAAATTTTAAAAGCTTCAAGGTGGTATGCGACACTTTGATTCAAAAATATCTTTATTAAATGTTTTAAATGGTTTTGGAAATGGTTTCTTTTTGAATGGATTCATTATTTCAATATACTAAAATGTTATATTGTGATTGAAATGTGGAGATGTTATGTTTACTTTATGCATGTTTTATGTGATATGTTTATGTTATGGTTCTTGGGCATTGTTATGAAAACGGGTGGTTCCATGATAAACTAAGGGTGGGTGAGCCCAATATAGCTCTCCAATGCATTGGGTAATGCGAAGGAGTGAAACGTTAAGGTTTCTCCGAAGAGATTTAGGGAATATACTGTGATGGGTATTCCAAACGTAACCATGAGGGTTAATCCCTACGTAAGAATGTTATGAATGCCTCAAGTTACCTTTATGTCTTATGATTTCTATGATTTATTCATGGGTTGATGAGGTATGTTAAAGTGCCTTTGTTTTATGGGTAAAGTATGATTTCATTCTTATGTATATATGAACTCATGTTTCCTTTCCATATTTTTATAACCCTTACTGAGCTTTTTATGATCATCCCATGTTTTTGAAATGTTTTTCACAGGTCAAGGGAAAGGTACATGATGTGATGATAGTGTCAAGGATGTGTCAAGAAAGAATCCATGTTTTATTTTAAATATGTTTCCGTTGATGGGAAGAATGAATACTGTCTTTTATGTAACCACTTTGTTTAAATGTGGAATGTAATGCAAGTTTCATGATCTAATTCTCTAAAAATCTAAACCTGAAAAGATCCTTTATGTGTAATCTTGTAATAACACAAGATTAAGTAAGGTTTAAGGCTGGGGCCTTATAGTTGGTATCAAAGGTCGGTTTAGATAACTTTAGCAGTTAGGGTATTCTCTAAGCACAAGTGACATTATCATAATGGTTAGGATTTCAGAAAGAGTCCTAGTTTTAGATAAAGTGAATGAGTAAGTGTATCTTAGTGTTTACCTTCCTCAATAGTACATGATGGTTTTGTTGATATACTCACACTGAAATTTCTATTTTAAGTGAATGGATGGATCTAGCAGGCACCAAAGAGACAACAGGTTTGAAGGAAACTGTGGTGGTTCTCTGATTAAGATACCAGATAAAATGGAGGATTAAATGAGGAAACTCGTGGTTGTCCTAAACCAAATATCAAGGAGTCATGATCAACCACTTGAACCTTGGTATGTTCTGTAATGCATCATGTACGAGATGACCAATCGATGTGGAAGTTAAGGTAATAATTATAAAGGTAACCATTAGAGTTTATATGATCCTTACTTTTGAGGTAATTATGGGTTATTATATGATATGCTGGAAAATGAAAGGCATGAGATAAACTTGAGGTTAAAATATGTAAAGATAATTTTTGATGATTTTATCCCTTTTTGGTGAATGATTTGAGAATTATATAGTTTTGGAAAAAGGACAACACGCAGGCCGTGTGACTACCCGTCGTGTCGGACAAAGCTGCGGGAATCGAACCCACAACCAAAGTGCGACTGGTATTTATCGCCTACCACTGGACTACGTGAAGTTCCTGGTTAGTTTGACTGATTCTTTCTAGTTATATGATTTTATGAATTAGGAGTAAGTTGATTTTGGGTTATTTATGAAAATGATTAACCTATCATGGAGGATATGTGATTAGGTTAATTACTTTTCAATACGAGACTTTAGGAGCAACATATGTTGTTTGGAGTTAAATGTTACGATTTAACTTGGAAGACTATGTGAATAAATCCTTCAAACATTTGGGTTTCAATCTTAGATTGGTTTACTTTGAAGAATTTTATGGACAAATTGTTTATCGAATGATCCTTGTTGAACTTTGGGTTTTGTTTGACAAATTTTGGAGATTAAGAATAGATTTTCTTTTTATAAAGGGTTATCCTTTTCTCGATTATCTGACCTTTTACTAACCTTTTTGGTTTTGGTTATGGTTAAGGTCTAAAGATATGGGAAGTATATAGTTCTCTTTGTGGATTAAGTGATTCTCTAGAAGTTGATTATAATACTCTTAATGCGAACAAGTCTCCCTAAATACTCGCCTTTTGGAAAAAAATATGAGTTTGACTAAGGAATCTAGTAAAAGTTGAAAGTCAACATGATAAGTGATGATGTTTCCTTATGAATAAATTCCTCAACAAAAAGTAACTTAAAACAAAAATTTTGTCTATTAAATTTTTCTACTGGGGAATCGAATACAGTTTAACCCATCACAAATTTGTGATTTTCTTATTGTTAACTTTCTCCTAAACATGTTTACTATCACTCTCCCTCAAGAACATGACCCTTTGCTTTTTCTTCCATGTCCATGTTTTTCTATATATGGGTTAACTCGGGTGACCACTGTACTTATCTTTATTTATTTTAAAGTGATTGTTTTACCGACTCTTGTTCCGATGTGGGACTTTCAAGGATGTTTCCAAGCGCAATTTTAAAATTGCGAGGATGCAATTCCCAAAAGGGGGGAAGGATGTAACACCCCAGGTAAATAAAGAATATGAATTTTTCATATTTATCCATATTTGTGAATAAAATATTAATACGACTTTAAAGGGGACGCTATGCTCGATGGCGTACCCAACACGCAACAACGAGTTTCTTGGGAATCTTACGTTGCACTCTAATAATAAAATAATATTATTTTAAATGGTAGTTAACATGTAGCCGTTGTATTGAAGGGAATGGATAGAAATAACTAAAATATGATTATATATGTTTTTAAATGTTTTTACATTTATCCAATAAAGGATAGAGTCTTAAAATACGGAAAGAATTCAATTTTAGGCGTATATGCCCTAGTTTTCACTAAAGGTTCACTTATCGCCTTTTGATGGTGAAATGTCATTAAATATAGTTTTGATCACTCTTTTACATTCTTTTGGACCAAATAAAACTCTTCTTTAGAATAGGGACATCAAATTTTACTTTGTGTAATTTTTTTGGTATTTTTCTGATAAAGTTCATTTTTTAATGAATAGTGTAAAATGTTGTGTTTTAATTCAAAACCTCTTTTTAATCTAATTTATTTATATGATTAGATAATCTTTTGAATTGGTTTTAAAGTGAAATTAGAAAATATTTTTACCATTAAATCCAATAGTGGTCGTTGGAATTAATTTCACTTTTAAATCGGACTTAAACTAGTATCAATCTTTTGATACTTATTGTTTCTTAAAAACACGCTATTTGTTTTGACAGCGGGAGTTAATTATTAAATTAATTAATTCTACTTATATTATTTGAATTAGGTAATATAAACATCATTTTTGAATTCGGAATATCAAATATAGCTTAGGGTGAATTTTTGGTAATTTTCTGAAAAACTCCAATTTTTGATGAATAGTGAAACCACTAAGTGGTAATCAAGCAAACTGATTTTTCAGTTAAATGAAAGTTTACCACTAATGTGTATTGAATTTTAAAAATCCGACATACATGGTTTTCATTAGTATGTAAAATGTGGTTCAATGGGATGAAAATTATTTTTTGGTGAATAGTAACTTTTTTTCATTAATCGCGATTAGAGGTAATTAGTGTAATTTAAGGTAAAAATGATATTATAAAAATATGAAAACACCATGACACTTGTCCTACTCCTATTGGATGAGTCATGGCCGACCAAGACAACCCATGGGTCAACTTGGGGACCCCATGGAGCCACTTTGGTTGGAAAATGACATTAATATATATATTTATTTAATGTTAAAATTAAATTGACACAAACATGAGTCGTTTTACTAAAACAGTTTTTAAGTGGGGTTAAACAAGTCCAAATTTTGACATAAAATATTCATTAAAAAGCTAAAATGATTTCCTATATCATAGTATTTTTTTTATAATTTTTAGATATTAAATAAATTAATTTAATTACGACATCATGATGATGCAATGATGACCTCATTATTTAACGATTTAAATAAAATGGAAAGATAATGTAATATCTAAAACCTACACTTGTCCAAAAACTATTGGATGGGAATATTTAGAAGCCTTATCATCTTATCTTTGAAATATATCAATGTGGGACCTTATAAATTCGAAACACTTTTGAAAATAAAATAATAGTTTCATGATTTCCAAAAGTGCCCCTCATCTCCTCTTATAAAAGGCCCCCACCTCTACCTCATTTCACACACTCCTCAAGCCTTTGGCTCGGCCATACCCTGCCCATTTAATCTCTCCACATCCATCTCCTCATACTAGAGGATTCCCTTTGGGAAGAATCCTTTCAAAGGAAGCCTTTAGGATCAAATCAAAAGGAGTTACACTTTTAAAGGAGATTAAAGAACGGTCGGGTCAAGTCGGATACGAGGTAAGGGATCCTACTCCTCTCTTTCTTTATAAGTACACTCTTTTATGTCATTTCTTTTAAGCTAGTCTTTGTTATGATGGGGGATGTTCTTTTATATTCCTCTTTCTGTACATTTTATTGTAATATGATGAGATACTCTATTTGATATAATCAATCCATTTTGAAAGTTTTAAGTGGCGCCGTTAGGCTGCCAAGTTTTCGTAAGGGATTGTTCATCTAACTTTTATTCCCGTGAGATTTATGCTTCATTTGGCACAATTTCCTTTGAGTGGTGTATGTACTGCCCATTATTATACACTTTTTGTAGTATAATTTCATTTATGGGTATTCAAATCTTCATTGTATGACCCTTCTTCCATTGGGTGTACGTTTCGAAAGTTACCCAACTCGGTAAGGGGACCTTTCACCCTCCTCTTTTTAAAAGACTTCTTTTGTTATGTATTTTAATTCACATACTATTATGTTGGGATATGTTCTTATATATCCTTATTTATGTAAATTTTATGTCCAAGTTATGAGATACCCTTTATCTCTCTCATCAACCCTTTATGTAAAATTTTATGTGACGCCGTTAGGCTGTCGAATTTTACCAAGGGAACTTCTTAACCCAATTTCGATTTCTTTGGGTTCAACATGTAGTTATTGAATATGTCATCCTTTGAATATGTGTGAATAACCTTTGATTGTTTTACACTTAATATCCACTTATATTGGGTGTATTTATATTTGTCACACATAATTATGAGATTGATTTATCCTTAATTTAAGGATACCTTCCTTATAAGGGATTTCATCACATTTTACATCCCTATTGAGACTTCATTGTTGTTATGCACCAATTAACTCTTATATGGTGTATATAATGTCCTTTGGAATATTATATCATGAATCCATTTATTCTCATGATATTATAAAGTTCTGATTAAATGTTATTCCTCAATTATTGTATTCAAGTGTCTCTAATTTTGGTAAAAACCCTTTGACCAAAATATCGCTTTAAATGATTTAATGACTTGTTCTTATTAATATCCATGTTTTCAAAATGGTTTTAAGGATTTATTTATATGGATATTAATGGTTTAAAATTTTAAAAGCTTCAAGGTGGTATGGGACACTTTGATTCAAAAATCTCTTTATTAAATGTTTTAAATGGTTTTGGAAATGGTTTCTTTTTGAATGGATTCATTATTTCAATATCCTAAAATGTTATATTGTGATTGAAATGTGGAGATGTTATGTTTACTTTATTCATGTTTTATGTGATATGTTTATGTTATGGTTCTTGGGCATTGTTATGAAAACGGGTGGTTCCGTGATAAACTAAGGGCGGGTGAGCCCAATATAGCTCTCCAATGCATTGGGTAATGCGAAGGAGTGAAATGTTAAGGTTTCTCCGAAGAGATTTAGGGAATATACTGTGATGGATATTCCAAACGTAACCAAGAGGGTTACTCCCTACGTAAGAATGTTATGAATGCCTCAAGTTACCTTTATGTCTTATGATTTCTATTATTTATTCATGGTTTGATGAGGTATGTTAAAGTGCCTTTGTTTTATGGGTAAAGTATGATTTAATTCTTATGTATCTATGAACTCATGTTTCGTTTCCATATTTTTATAACCCTTACTGAGATTTTTATGCTCATCCCAAGTTTTTGAAATGTTTTTCACAGGTCAAGGGAAAGGTACATGATGTGATGATAGTGTCAAGGATGTGTCAAGAAAGAATCCATGTTTTATTTTAAATATGTTTCCGTTGATGGGAAGAATGAATACTGTCTTTTATGTAACCACTTTGTTTAAATGTGGAATGTAATGCAGGTTTCATGATCTAATTATCTAAAACTCTAAACCTGAAAAGATCCTCAATGTGTAATCTTGTAATAACTCAAGATTAAGTAAGGTTTAAGGCTGGGGCCTTATAAATATAGTTACTTCTATTTATACCTTCCAATTAAATGATTACATTATAATGGCCACATGTAATACTTATAATTTTATCTTAATAAAATGCATCACAATTCATTTTGGTTTGGTGTTTTGTGTGAAAAAAGATATTAAAAATAGTATTTAACTAAATTAAACTATATACTAAAATATTAGGGTGTTAAAAAAACATTCTTATGGAAAGTTCATTTGAAACGACTCACATGTATATATTGATCATGATATTTCATATTTAACCCTTAGGATTTAAGTTTTCCATAATTGAACACCCAACTACCATATTTTACCTTATTTTAATCATGAAAATTTCATTTATTCAAAAAAAAGTTTCTAAAATGGGAAAATATGTTTTAGAATTCAAAAATCACTTTATAAGTTTAAAAATTGAATTTAATATTTGAAAATAACTTATTTAAATAATAAATATATTTCCAAGTCATGTTAAATACTATATGAATTATTACATTATTTTTTCATCAAAATAATATCATAAATAATATCGCATATGCATACCATATTTTTATTTTTATTTCCAAATTTTTCTATTTCATATAATTCCAAAAAAATTACCCTTAAAAATTTTTACACAATGATTCTAACTTCTTGATTTATTTTATGATATTGAATATCTAAATTTGAAAAATATAATTATTAAATAAAAATAATAACTACATCATAAAATAATGTTTCTAGATAAAATATATTACTTGATCATTTAAAATAATTTTATTATATCTATAACATCACTAATATTTTTATTTTTTTTATACAATGATGCTCATAACCATAATGCATATAAGAGACTACAAACCTAGAGGTTTTCAACTCTAATCCATGTTATTTATGTATATTTGTTTTTAATTTTTAATTTTAGTAGTTATGGTTTATATTTATATTTTTTATACTACTTTAATCTAAAATAGTACTTGTTTCGTAAAATTTATTTATGACATCTTTCTATATATCATGAAAAATCTATTAATAAATAGAATATATATATATATATATATTGATTATTATAACATATCTAAAACTATATATTTTATATATGATTTTCAAAAACCAAATATATATATATATATATATATATATATATATATACTAGGATGCCTCCTAGTCCATTTTGAAGATATTAGTGGATGATGATAGAATGGATAACTCAGATGATAATAGATGATGATCTCTAAGGCATGTTTTATTGTCTCCTTCCTTAAGAGTAGATTCAACCCCACTAAATCAATAGTACTATAGGTTGTTTTAAAATACTCTTTAGGATACAATAGTGACTTGTTACTTAATACTAATAATTAGTATAGAGTAACCCTTGAATAAATGTTAGAAATAAGAGAGTAATGTAAATTATTTTATTATTACATATCAAAAAAATATATTTGATGCTTGAAAAAGATAGTATAAGGAATACAATTTTTGATAGGAATTTTTAATGATTTTTATAATTTTTCATGACATAGAGACTCCATTTCATATGCATGGATTTTTTTCTTAAAGATAATATATACTACTCTTTTAGATCGAGTGAACACATATTCTAGAAATGTATGAATCATTATGATTTTATCTTTTATATTAGATAACACCCAATCAAATAAGTGAGCTAGATAACTCCTACCCAGTGAATGGGTGTGTTTGTTATATCATTAAATCTATAGTCCAAATTATAAACATTCATGGAACTAGGTTAACCCACTAGACACACCCATTTAGTTTTGGGCCCAAAACAGTATGAATCCACCTACTTATCTAAAAAAATAAAAGCACCTCTAAGCATCACACACTAAAACATAATGAAAAGTATAAATTGTTCCATCACAACTCTACATTTAATGATCACAATAATGATCATGCATGCATGTGGATAGTGTAGTGCATCATCCCCAAATAATTTTATACCACTTTAACATTTTAAAATAATGATAAAGTGATTCCACTTATAAAGTGACCCACTTTTATTAAATTTTAATTTGGTATTTAAAAAATTTATTTCCCCTTTTAATTAAAAGAAAAATTAAATATTTCAAAAACTAAATAAAAACCCAACAATCTACCTCCATATTAAAATATTTATAATTCACTTTTTTTACTTTGAAAAATAAGATTCACACTCTCTTGGAAAAAAATTAACAAATAAATGTATCTTAGGATTTAAACCTTCATATAGTAAAGATAAATAAAAGTTGTATAGAGAAATAGTTAGAAACTTCCTTGAATAAAAAACTCTTATTATCAGTCACATTCATCCTAAAAACGTTTACTCAAATTCCCTAGTTCTTAATCTACTTGTAAAAAATATCATAGTCATGTTTCTATTATCCTTATCGTTATTTGAGAGTTAAAGTCCTAATATCTTTAAAGTGGCCACAATATTGCATTCATATAAATGAATCGAAAAATATTCCCTTGTTTCAAAAACTTTTTTGATATCCTTGGGTCACTAAAATCACTTTATCATAGGTTTTAAACACTATTCTCTTAAGATTTAATATAAGTTTTGTGTTTCCTTCACACATATGATAAATTTTACTGTATTTGATCTTAGAAATACCACCAGGTACTCAATTATATACCCAAACTCATTTCAAAGAGGGAAATTACCAAATTTTCACTATCATGTAATTTGGGATAAATTGTTTTTCTTCCCTAGATGAATTATAACTTAGGATTAGATATCTCTAAACACTCTCCTTATTATTTAATATTTTTTGAATTATTAATCTCTTAATTAATATTGTAATTTTTATCTATTGGCGGTGTTGTGATCATGGTGGTAAGGATATAATTTTCCACATATTTTTTAAGATATTATTGGTGTGGCTAAGTAATTGAATGAAAGGTAGGTGATTTAACTTATTAATGTACAATTTAATTAAATTTTTTAATGATATTTTTATAGATTCTATATGTGATTTTACAATTTTGTTTTATAAATGAAGTGATAATGAAATTAATTCTAATAAGTACTAAATTAAATGAATTAATGGGCCTAAGGTATGTGATACGTATCAAAAAAACTATTAAAAATGCATTTTAATGATATAAAAATGTTCAGTGATTAAGTATTTAAGTGATATTAAAGAATAGGAAGGTATTATCATTATTATATATAATAATAATTAGGCATCTATACTAGAAAATTTGTTCTTACAATTAAATAGAGTTTTTTTTGAATTTTTTAATGTTGTTTATAGTTTTAATTGATGTTATATGAATTTATGCGACTTAATGAAAGTATAAAAATTCAGATTTATATGATATGGATTGTTTTTATATGTTGTAAATTACATTTTTTCTTGAAATTTTACTGTATTATATTAAACCCATGTAATTGAGTTAGTCATATTGGCATTTGAGTATTAATATAATAAATGGATAATTATAAAGAGAAGATATTGATTTTTGATGTGTCTGAAATATGTTTTTTATTCTAATTGAGAATATTTATGGGTTAAAGAACTATTTTTAACTTAAAATAGTGTTTTTTTAAATCCTTTGACTAGTGATGGCATATAATAGAACTTATACGCATTTAAATATTTTAAAAGATGTTGAAAATTTAGTTATTAGAGAATAAAAAGGGGAAATAAAGGACTTATATGCCATTTAAAAAAAATAAATGTGATTTGAGGTGTTTAATTAAGATTATAATGGGGATTATGCATGTTGAATTTTTTTTCCTAAAAGAAAGATAATTTTTTTTGGATTTATTTATTTTATATTTAATTAAAAGATGATAAATATGATTTTATGAGTAATTTAAATAGGAATACAAAATAATTTTATATTCCAAAAATGATGTTCCTTATTTAATAAATAACATGTATCGATGAAAAGTAATAGGTGCTTATTTTCCCACTGGTTTGTTGGATTATATTGATTATTATGATGTGTTATTAAGTATTTATTGATATATTTAAATTAATGATGTGATTTATCATATTTTGATATATCAAACATTGAAATTTAAGGGCAATGATATTGTATAAAAATAAAAGAAAGTATTGAGTTATGATATGATATGATGTGATCTATGGGTTTGGTTAGGCCTTGTCTTCAGTTATGATATAAAATATTCTATGATATTAGTAAGATCTTGTGTTAGAATATGATAAATTTTTTGATGTGTTTGGTAGGGATATTATGTGATCCATGTATATTGTAGGGATATGATATAATCTATATTTTTAGATATGGAATAAACTAATATACATATCGAGCATTCACCGACATTATATGAAGTAGGTAAACATGGTATTAATGTTTCTTTATAAGCACATGATATACTATGATGAATAATATTTTAGATATGTTAAAATTATCATATAGTGTTACCCCATTCACATAAGATCATGTTAAACTATAGGTAGTGATTAGGTTGATAGTGTTTTTTATCAAGATATTTTGATACACCATGTATATAGAGACCTCTTGTGTAACTTTTTTATTCATGGTGATTTAGTAAAGGGAAAAGGTCCATTTCAGATGATAGTTTATGTCTAGAAATGTTAGATAGATGTTTTTATAGTGATTTTGGATCATTCAATTTAACTAACTTATATATTTTGTTTTGTGACATTCAATTTATATTTTATTTTGATACCTATACTGGTAAATTTGGTTATTCCTTTTTTTATGTATAAAATTTTTGGGCATTGAGATGATTTTTCGAAATTTTATTGTTTTATTTTTATTATGATATTATAATATGTTTGATTACTATTTTAAATATATTTATTGTTTCCTATGATGATCTATTAAAAGGTAAATCACTCCCCAAGTGATATACTTAAACCCTCAATTATAGTTTCCATCCTTTGATGATCAAGGATCACAGTTAAGACTATGCAATACTTTTTATCAATTCCACAATCATGCTGGGAGAAGAGGTTATAACTTTAAATATCATATTAATTTTTTTAGCATTACTAAATATCTTTTATAATTTCACATGACAAAAAGGTAATAGTAAATTATCAAATATATAACATTGATATCATATCTATCATTGATTCCAATTCTAATTCATATAATGAAATCAATCTCATCAACTTAATACACAAATCTAATGCATGATAATTCTGCATTGACAATAGTAAAATATGGTTAAAAAATCATCTACCTCTATCTAATGATTGAATCTTCAGACCATTGGAAAATGAGATCTTATGACCCAGCACACACATTCTTATGGATAACTACCACTAAATCTATAACCCATTAGTCAATTATTAATCCTCAATTTCCATAATATGTCTTCTGCTTCCATACACCCCCAAAATAGTAAAATAAAAAAATAATTAAGGAAATAAGTTCTTTTTTAAGGGGGGGGGGGGTTACCTAGTACCTTTATTATACTTTGTGATCCCAGGTCTTGGATATATTAATTTACTAAATACAAAAATTCCTATAATTATAATCTATCACATGGGGACTCAAAGGGTTGATCACATGGAATGTGTTAGAAGACAAGTGGAATGCGGGTAGCGATATGCGACAAGGTGTTAGTAGTGGAGGTAATTATAAGTGAAAGCATGGTGGGTCATAAAGTAGAGATCAATACCTAGGGAGTTCATGAATGATAGATCATTATGAATACATGTAGGGGATTGGGAAAACCATGAATCTCCCTAAATAGGGAGGAAAGACTGAGTAAAGTAGGGTTCAAACCACCACCATAGGGAATCCTTGGCAAACACCATAGCCAGTTGGGTATGTGACAAATAGAAAATTGGTACCTTTATTTGGATAAATTATAACTCTTGGAAGGATTAAATCAAAATTTATCAAAATGGAACCTAAATGTTCTTAGGTGGTCTATCCTATTACTTGGAGTTGTATAAGAATAATAAAACCTAATATATAAGAGAGAAATCTATATTAATTTATAAATGAAGGAAGGGGAAAAACCATGAAATGATTTCCTAAATTAAGATATAATTTTGGTCAACCAATTTTGGTAATAAAACCACCATCAAATTCAACATCCATTTGAAAAATTACACAAAGCGTTTCCTTTTTAAATTTTGAAGTTCTCAAATTGATAAAAACATAATAGTCCCCATTAACTCATTATTTCTCTGATAAAAGGTAAAAAAAAATTCATAGTGTATCCTCCTTCATTCCATAATTTCATAACCTCCTTCATTTTAAATCCATGCCTATATAAAATTAATTATGGTATGGTTAGTAAACATTATGGTTTGATTTATAGATTTAAATAAAAACTATAATTTATTTTCATGAAAAAATCCCTCTCCCCATGGTGACCAATCATAAAAATAAAATCATATTCATCTTTCACTATAAAATAGTATACATAGCTAAGGTTTAATTTAAATAATATGGGTATACTACATACATATTAATAGCCAATCTTATCACCTTCCCACAACTCCAACACTTAAGTAAACCCAACCCATTTTAAAACAAACCACAATGTAATCTCACCAATCATGATGTGATTTTTGTTTTAGGTTGAAATCCACTCAATTAAAACCCTCATCTCCTTCTCTCATTCTAAAATCCTAAAAATCACACAAAGGAATATTTTAGGAAAATAAAAATCTTCACATCATGGTAAAATAGTTTCTTTATTTAATGGTTAAATAATATCATTTCCACTATTCCCTACAGTAATGTGTTTAAATTATTTATTTATATATTATATTTTTTAATAGTTATAGATTTTTATTAATAAAATTAATTTTAAATTTGTAACAATGATATAAAAATTATGAAAGGAGGAAATTATTGAATTTTGATAAATAGTTAAATTCAATGATTAATAGTGAAATTTTGTAAAATATTACACATATATGATGAGAATACTAATTTTGATCCATTAATTAAGTTATATCATAAAATAATATAGTATATATATAATAAAGTAATTAATATTCTAATACTAAGTATTTATGGATTGGTTTTAGAATAAAAGTAAATAAATAATTTTACTTAATTTTCGATTAGTTTTGTTATTATATGTTATAAAAAACTTTAAATAGTTTTTATTTAATAATAAAAAAATATATAAATGAGAAATATTTATAGAAAATAAGAGTTTCATATTTAGAAATTAAATGATATATTACATAATAAATATCCAGAAGCATACATAATGAAAAATGAAAAAAATGATTATTCCAATGCTTATATAAGATAAAAGGTATTAAAAATGATGACTCAAGTTATTAAGTCTTTTTCTAAATAAAAAAATAAAATGGATAAGGATTATCACAAAATATATAGAAAAAAATTATGATTCAACTGATTTTGTAAATGTTATAACTTTAATTTACAAATAATTCAAATATTTTCATGATTAATTACAATAGTACCCTTAAAATTTTTTATAAATAAATGATTTCTCTCTATTTTACAAATAAAAACTGTAAATAATAAACAAATTACTTTTCATTTCTTCCTTTAATAAAAAAATTTCTCTTTTTTTTATAGAAAACACTCTTCTAAAATTATTTCTCACCCAGAAACTTAATCAAAGTATAAATTCTTGAATTTAATTAATATATGAGTAATTGTTTTTTCAATTAAATTATTTTATTTATTTTAAACATTTTAATAATGGTAAATCACATTTATTTCATCTATGTCACCTAAATAATATTTAACCCTCAATATTTCATTCTTAAAGGATAAAATATTTAAATAATAACTAAACTATTCACAACCTTTTATTTTATTTAGTCTTATCTTATATTTTACTATAGTTCCTTTTATTTCATTCTTTTTATGTATAAAATACTTTTGGGTATCCATTGATGCTTATATATGATGTAATAATATTTATTTAAATTTATATTAATCCTACATGGCATCAATAGTTTTTACCATAGTTGACATAAATTTATATATGTAGATATTTTTATGTGTTGACTAAATCCCCACAAAATAATATTAAGATAAAATTTTGGTTTTATTTTTATTAGTGATAAAATAGATTTCCTTAGGTGAAAAATAACTTCCCATGGAGGAATACTATATGTATATGGATATACATCCACCTTAACATGGTATAATTGTCACATTGATCCACATATTTATATACTTTCTCATAAATATAAATATTAAATTTTCAAAATCAATAAATCATTATAAAATATCTCTTTGATACTATCTCAAAACTTTTTATTTTATTTTATAGATGGACACATTTTTTGGATGTAATAAAACTTGAACAGAACAAAAAATTGAATATAAATATTTTAACTCCATAATGGTGGAACCTTAATATCATGTGAATCCTTGAGCACTCTAACAATAGAATTGTGATGATTTTGAATTCCATAAATATAGAATTCTTAAATACCATGATAGTGTAATTTTAATGACCTAAAAAAGTCATGAACATGGAACTCCAAATTTAAACTAAATTTTCATATTAAAATCATTTTATAATTATAAAAAAATATAATATACTAGAATGTATTTTTATACAAATAAATATTTTTATAATCATCTCTTTATGAGGTTTTTAAACTAAAATTATAAGTATCATTATTTATAAATATTCTCTATAATATTATGATTTATTTGTGAAAATTCTTAATCAATAATCTCAATTTCTTATTCATTTTCCTTTCAATTGGGAATTTGTAAACCCATTGGATTAATTTTCTTTTAATAGCACTAATAATATTTTCCCTATTAATTCTATCACAGTTGATGTGAAATATTATATCAATTTATTTGCATGTATGTTTTT
Organism: Viscum album; assembly: GCA_963277665.1. NCBI lineage: Eukaryota > Viridiplantae > Streptophyta > Magnoliopsida > Santalales > Viscaceae > Viscum > Viscum album. Next base: position 560,919,309 of record OY728141.1, read on the forward strand.
TGGATATTGTATATATTGATGGATGAACCTTGAATTATTTAATTCTGTAATGAATTGGGTAAATATTTTATTCTCTAAATAAATTATTTTAGGGAATTTTGTGGCTATATATTCATTCTATAATAATAATTCATGAAGGAACACTTGTATATAAATATATATATATATATATATATAAATAAGTAGGGGATAAGTCCCCCTTTTTTATTAAACTAAACAAACCCCTCTCATTTTTCTAGGTAGAGGGATCTCATTACATGACTTGTAGGTCTAGTGGGCGTTGAAGCCCTTGAAAATATGACCTGAAGGCCCAAATCCATATGTGAACCTAGATAAACTAAAATTCCACACTACGAACCTACCTAGTTAATTTGGTATACTCTATGTTTAGAAGGTTTAACAATTCTCACCATTATAAATCCCACATGAACCCCCCATCCACTTGGCCCGAGGTCACCCATCATCAGCAGCATCACTAACCACCATCACTAAGGATCTTGAGATATACATATTCACCATCACCTATTGTCAGTAGTACCACTGACTGCCACCGGTATCACTCACCGATCGTCGTCACCATTTCAAGATCTACTAATATAGTCCACTATCATCCATTTCTAGTGGCATAACATACCACTTTCATTTCCTTCATCATTGAAGGCCCACCCCACAATTTGGGTTCTTTGGTGGGGATCGAAACCCTGATAGAAAACTAATGGATACCACAGACAGGTGTATATCACTAGTTGATATATGACTCATTGTAAATGGATACTTGAATATATGAATATTATGTACATAATTTTATCATTCATTCAATTCAACAAAATTTTATATTTTTTTATTATCTTATATAAATTGAATTTAACTTCATATTTCATTTTTATGTATTATAGTTATTCTCAAGTTAAATATTTTTTTATCCCTTACTATGATTTATATTCTCATTATATTTTTCTCAATTATGATAATCACAAGGATAGTGAATGGTTAAGATTAATATGGGAATCAAAATTTTATCAAGGGATTTTTATAATAGAAGAAGAAAATGATAAAGATTTCATAAAATAAAGTTTTTGTGACATTGTTTTACTCATTTTAATAGTCTATAAATAGGTATAAATAGTGTGACTTCAAATATATACACTAATGATATGTTTTTGTTAAGAATAATCCTTAAAATCTCTAAACCAAGATCTTGGGTGATTAAATATCATGATATTTATGAAAAAACTTGTAATAATGACCATTTTTTTTGATTTTAATATAATTGGATTCATATAACTATTTAGAAAACTTTAGGGGTTAGTATTTTAGTTAGTGAAGAGAAAAAATTATGAGGTGTTCCTAGAATAAATTCAAAATTACATAACCTTTTCATGTTCCCTAAGAAAGTATATAAGAAATATTTAGAGTGTGTGTGTGTGTGGGGGGGGGTAAGGGGTTGGATTTTCATTTCTTATTTTTACCAATTTCTACAAAACCAAATCAATAAACTTTGTAGATAAAATAAATATACTTATTCTTGATAAATTAAAACACCCTACATGCTATACTAAAAGAATACACAATAGATACACAATACTTTTAAAAGGTTCATCTCCAAGTTTGAAAACTGCATCCTTTTTATACAAGGTAATGTCCATGGAATAAGCTATCCTCTTATTTCATAAAGTATATTGTAGTAGTATATATATGATCCTTAAATCCCTATGAAGATTATTAAATCTTGATAATTTATACAATTATCCCTTGTATTTTATAGGAATCTAATGAGGAGAACTATATATTTCCAACAGTTATCCCATAATCTAATCACAATATATATTTGTTTACCCATTTAATACTCATTATAATCCTATTAATTATCTTTAAGAGCTAGGGAAGCCAAAGAGTACAAGACTAGATCTAGATCACGATTCTTAATATAGTATTCACCACCCTCAAACTGGAATGTATCACATGGTATCCGAGGTTAGTCATACTTAATTGATCATTAACCTTAAAATTATATTGTTTAGACTTGGTCACATTTTACCATGTACTATATATGTAGCATTAAAACCCACTCACTTTACCCCATGATAAGAGAGTACCTTAATTGCTTATCCTATAAAATTTATTAACCATTATATATTTCTTTCAAATTAAATTAATGAGTGGGTACACACTCCGATAATACCATTTTATAAAACTCAAATAATGCTTTCATGAGACATATTCTACTAATCCAAGGAAAACCTATTTATTTAGCTAACTATGTATTCCATACATGTAAACTGCATTTTTCATGAAGCAGTGTTTGTGATTTTAACCCAACAATGTGCTAGAAAATTAACTTGACTATAATTATTTCTTGACAACACATCACCTAATTTTCATTCATATTAATCAAATTAACTACCCATGATTTCATCATCATGAGGCATCTACATGCTTAGACTAACCTTGCTGTTAGGGAATCCTCCAATATATCGGAATCTTTCTTAAGTAGAAATGGGAAAAGTTTCATGTTACTCTTATAACATTCTCAATTCATGAAATATTGAGTTATTACTTCTCATCACAGGCTCTCATTCTAATATATTGAGTATACACTCCCTGAAGTCCATAACTCATAAAGAAATTTTGATACTTCTATACTTAAATAACTCATAAAAAATCCATATTCCGACACAACCATCACTCAGTTCCCATACCCCTCAAGGAATTCACATACCTTAACACCCACTATGGGTCCATATTCATAAAAATGTGTATATTGATGAAATAATTATCAATTTATTTATATTAAGGAAGTCTCTTATATCTATTTTATTAAATTAATGTGCTACTGATATGTTATTTAGGAAAAAACCAAATAAGTTATTATTTATATTTTAATTAATCAAACCCCATTTTAAAAGTTATTTTTTACAATCACAAAAAATCATGTACATTTCATGTGAACCTATGTACCAATTATGATGCATGTATGCATGCCACTTTCTTTTAGGCCAGAATAATATAAAGATAACACAAAAGGAGGGTTAATTGTGTCTTTTCGAAAAACTTTACTGATTTTGACTTTTAACTTCCTTTGAGATTTATATAGATCTGAAACATTTTATTCTGTATGTAATATGAGTAGGGGATAAACAAAAATAATGAAAATATCTATTTTTATAGTGGTTTAGGGCACAAAAATACCCCAGTACACTCCACTAATGCTCTCTTTGTGAGTTTGGTGAATTTCACTAGAAAAGACCCTCTTATCACAAGACCTCAAATCCAAAAATGAGTGTAGGAAATTGAAACACTTAAAATAAGACTAAACAGTGCCTTATGGTCCTTTTACAGGGAACTGATTATCCAAAGATTAGTAAAAGAAGCTGATACTTCACCACAACTGAGTATGAACAGTTGATACTCCAATAAATAAAAAGAAGTTGATTTTTTATGGTTTCAGTTTAATCTTCACAATTGAAATAACAAAAATTGATAGTATATGGATCTTCTTCTTCAAAAATAAAAAATCTTCAAGAAAGAAAAACCCTGAAGTGATCCCAGTTGCAAATTATCATCAATAATAACATCAAAAAATTGTATAAGTAACCTTACAATAGTAAAAAGTTGAAATATGTAGAACTTTCAAAGTGCATCATCTTTTATAAATAAAAGAGTTGATCATTCATTGAAGAAACAATGCAAAAGATATTTTCAAGAATAAAGTCTAATGTGAATGTTTTATCACTAATATGTGAAAAATATACACTGGTAGAAGATATAGAGTAGATAACTTGATATAGTATTCCATATATAAGAAAATCATCTGAATGATCATGTATATTAAAATTCAAAATAATCCAAGGGATTTGTAACTTCCCTTAATAATAGGAGTGATTTTCTCCATCGAATATGGTTCTTGAATCAATCATAACAAGATTTTAATGAGTTTAAAATGTTCTTTTTTTAGCTATTTAATTTTTTCAAGATCGTTATAGAAATCTTGGATAAAATTGTGAATTTAAATACTCAATGTTGAATAGTCAAATTCAGGGTTCCTTCATAAAATGAAAAAATTACCAAATATAGGGTTCAACAATATAGTGCCAATTCTTTGGGTGTGAGGTTGAAAAACGTAAGGTTTATCATAAAAGTAAGGTTGATGAATGATACATTTATCACTCAAATGTAGGGTTCCTTACTTATGTAGGGTCCTTTAACCATACTTTCTTCTCTTAACAAACATAAGGTTTCATACAAACATAAAGTTCTTTAACCATAATTTTCAGATAATGTATGTTTGAGGCTCTATACATACTGTTCTGAACGTAGGGTGGATTCCTTACATGCTGTTTTAAGTGTTGGGTTTGTTACTTGCATTATGTTTATCAACGTAGTGTATGAACAATGTTTTTAGAATACACTTAAAATGTGTTCCAATTTTTTTTAACAAATATTCCTTTAATATTAGTCTAGAATAAATATTTCAATAAATATTAATTTACTAAAATAAACTTAAAGTAATATTATTAATAAAACAAACAAGGGTATTTTTTAGCATCAAAATCAATAAGATGTATAGTGTATTTTTGAGAAAATATATGCCAAAAAATATCCCCTTTTTAATGATCATAAAACCTATATAATAACTAATAAAAATTATAGGATATTTCTAAAAGAAAATATTTTTATTTGAAAGTATTATTTCAATGAAGAAATAGATACTTGTAAATTGATAAAATTTTACCCAAAATTCTCCAAGTTTTCTCCCAAAAAATGTAATGTTTTTGGTTATCAAATTATCCACATTTTTGTGATATAAAAATAAATTATAATAAAATGGATTAAAAAACTTTCAATTTTTCACATAAAAATAAATGAATGTTTATATAGTACTATTTTGATAAATAGGACATGGGTTCTGGCAGTAGATATAAACATATAATAAAATATAGAAGTGAAGAAAATAATATAAAAATAAAAATAAAAATTTTATTATTATAATAACTATACAAATACATGAGTGGGATTGTATTTTAGCAAAGGGTTTAAACAATAGGTCTGTTAGAAGGTGAAAGGGTTTGGTCAGGAGTAATTTCTAGTGCTAGTTTTGGTGGAGTCTAGGCCACTTGAAAAACTCCTTTCAAATCTACCAGCTGAGCATGTAACATTTATAAAGGATTGTCTTACAAATTCTTTATAAAAATCCTCAAATCTTTATTAAATTTCATATTTTCAATCAAATTTAATTTTTTTAAAAATTTATATAGATTTTCTTATATCTGTAGAAATTTAGATAACATGTCACTAAACTAATTAAGAAGAAACTTGATACCTGGTTCACTTGAAGTAAATTTCTAAAAAATATATGATTATCTAATAGAACTAATAAGGGTTCAATATTACATTAAATATTCTAAATCCTCTCATTCATATAATCCATTACTGATGTAAAATATTGAAATATTATGATTAGATCTGTTGATGTTGTAGGCGTAGAGGTAGAAGCACTGGACTTATTGAAGCTCCCATTTACCGATTCAAATTGGCTTCCTAAATACTATTTTAAATTAGAAAAATATATTTTAGAAAAATATTCTAATTTTAGCTTCCGAAAATGATCTATCATATCTCTCTTGAATGATAAAAATATATTTTTTGCACAAAATTTTCTATGATCTCCTATAGATGAGTCTGAACAGACTCCAATTAAATCCTTGGAACAAAATAATTTCTTAAATAATCAAAATATTTTCTGGATACTTATAGCTCCTATCAAATATTGGAGTTCTCCTCGTGATTTTTTTTAAAATTTTTAACCATTTTTCTATCTAATTTAATATGGAATAAGATATTCCTTCATCTGCATTATTTGATTGAGAACCAACTTCCACAATAGGTGAGGGATTAGCATGAAACTTATCCACATACTTATCACTTAAACAATATATACTATGAAGGACATCTATCCTTTCTCCAGAGAAAAATGTAGTTCCTTATTTTGAATGACCAAAGGTAGAAAAAATGTTGATTTCAACAACCTTAATGGTCTTAGTGACTGATTTATAAACTTTTTGTTCTCCCTGATAAACTTCTTCCTAGTGATCTGGTTGAGGAACATCCTGAAGCTTTTGTGCCTAACTTTTTTCTTGTTGATTTGTATAATGATATGGTTCTTCCAAATGCACTGAACAAGGTGCATCTCCAAATCCTAACATTGGTTCTTCAGGCTGGGTTTCTTCTCTAATAATTGGTCTTAATACTAGTTCCTCATGAATTCCTTCTTATAAACCTTCTTTATAAATATCTATATCATCATATTGAAGTTTCCTTTTTTTATATTGAGAAATAACTTTTATTATGGATTCTCCAACTTTTTCATTTCTCAATTTTCCTTGCCCCCCTAAGTAGAATATCTAGATTTTTGTTGGTCATCCGCACCGAGAGGTATTAAATTACCTTTGAATTTACTCCAAAATAAACCAAACTTCCTTAACGTACCAGCATTAACGACATTACTATGATGACATTTGACTCAAGAAACAAAAAGAAGAATCAAAATTTTCATAAACAGAATAATATAATGTATCCTTCCATAAGGATTGAATGAAATCCTTTCCTATGAATGACAAAAATAATTTAGATATCTCATCATATATATAGGAAAGTTTAACTTGATTTCACTAATGAACATAAACATGATATAGATGTATAGATATAAAATCTTCTCTATCCCATCAACCCTAGGAGCAATAAATGTTTGAATAAATTTTACCAAGATATTCTGATCTACCTCAAGATACTTTACAAAAATTGTCCTAATATTTTATGATCCAAATAGAAATGAAAAAATATCATTAGATTTATGATCTTTATTTCCAATTGTTCAAAGATCAAAATTAAATAACCCTTTATTAAGACATTTTAAAATCTGAGAAATTTATATCAAAGAGATCGAAAATTCTTTATTTTATATTTCACTAAAACTAAATTGAACATTGCTATAAAAATGATTTAACTCTACTTCATAAAGAAAATATGTATTCTCCTCATTAAAAATAAATTACATACCTTGAAATATAGGATCTTGTTTGAGAAGAAGGTTTTTCTCATACAACCATTCAAAATATACAACTTTTCCTTGAAGAATATTTCTTAAGGGAACATGTTGATGCTTCAATTTACTTAGTTCACCTTCATTTATTCTCTTGGTATTTTTAATTTCTAATAATTTGAAGGTTGAAGGTTTTCATATTCTAGGGTTTAAGATAAAAACTAAGGCTCTGGGAGCTGAAACGGTTCAAAAATGAAAAGGTAAGAGAATTTGAAGGGTTTTATGATAGATAGATGACATGGTACGGTTTCTCATACCGATTACATAGGGTAATCTTTAAAATTTTAATTTTGAAAACATGTACTTAAAATAAACTAAAATTGAGAAAAATTTATTTAAGAAAATAAATGAAATATAATTTGACAGTGAAATTAATGTAAATTAAAAATTAATAAAGACAATAAACAAATTTAATCAAAATATAATTATAAAAACTTATTTAAAATTAAAAAAACCAAAATACCCATTATTAAAATGAAAACTTGCAGTGAGAAGTGGTTCAATAAAAATATCATCCAATTGATATTCTATATTTATAAATTATAGAGATATATCCTTTTTACAAATACGATCCCATAGAAAATTATTCCTTATATCAATATGATTAATCCTAGAATGAATTATATGATTTTTTGAAAATTTATTGCACTAGTATTATCACATAAAATATGTATATTATCAAAATTTAGTCCAAAATATAGTAGAGTGTGTTTCATCTACAACACTTGTTCACAAAAACTACTAGAAAACATATAGTATACCTTGGCTGTTGATAGGGAAACTGAGCACTGTTTCTTACTAGACCATGATACAAAATATTTTGCTAAAAAGTGACAGGTTTATAAGGTTCTTTTACTATCTAATATATAACTTCTAAAATCATCATCTGAATATGAAGTTAAATTATACTAAATTTTTTTAGGTTAAATAAGAGATTGAAAAATAATTCCTTTTAAATATCTAATTTTTTAACAGTAGTTAGATGGGGTTATTTTGGATTTGACTGAAATATATCACATTAACATACATAAAAAATAATGTCTGGTCTACTAGTAGTAAGATATAATAAACTACTAATAATAAATCTATATAATTTTTTGTCAAATGGTTTTCTAGATTCATCCAAATCGAATTTTATATTGGTACACATAGGATTTTTATAAGTCTTTCTGTTTTCAAGTCCAAGTTTTTTCAATAAATCGATAATATATTTACTTTGATTTAAAACATTTCCATAATATTTTCGATAAATCTGAAATCCTAAAAAGAAATTTAGTTCTCCCATAATAATTATTTAAAATTAATTTTTGCATTAGATTTTATAAATCATTACAAATCTTTTTATTTGTTGAACCAAAAATTACATCATCAATATAAATTTATACTAATAAAATATTAGAAAAAACAGTTTTCTTAAAAAGAGTAGGATATACTAATTCAATAGAAAATCCATTTTTTTAACAGATGAGAGTTTAATCTTTCATACCAAGATTTAGGTTCTTGCTTAAGTCCATAAAGAAATTTGGTAATTTTAAAAACATAATTTGATTTATGAGGATTTTAAAACTTGGGGACTGTTCAACATAAACTTCCTCCATTAAATATCTATTTTAAAAAAGATATATTTAACATCCATAAGATATAATTTAAAATTCATATGAGATTAATAAGTGAAAAGGATTATAATGTTTTCAAATCTATCTACAGGTGACAAGGTTTCATCATAATCTATACCTTCTTCTTGATTATATCCATTAGCTACTTATGTAGCATTATTTTTGTTTATTATCCCTTGATCATCCTGTTTATTTTTAAACATCCACTTAGTTCCAATTAATGGATAATCTCATTGTCTTTCTACTAAATCCCAAAATTCATTTATTTTAAATTAGTTGATTTCTTATTGTATATATAACAACCAACTCTCATTTTCTAAAGCTTCTTCAATAGATGTATGTTCTAATTGAGATAGAAAGGAAGAAAATTAAACTAGGTTTATAACATTTATTCTCATTCTAATTCTTATGTCTAGGTCTCCTATAACAGTTTATATAGGATAGTTCTTTAAGGTTCTAGAATTTCTAGGTAATACACTTTTAGGTTATTCAGTTTCATGTTCTTATGAACTTGACTAAATTTTATTTATATCATTTTTAAAATTATATTTAGGGGTTTTAAGTCTCATATTGTTAAATGAATCAGTAATTTCATCTATTTTATCTTTTTATTTAATCAAAGGGTCAGTTTCATCAAACTTCACATGAACTAATTCTTCAACAATCCTTGAATTTTTATTGAACACTCTATAGGAATTAGAAGTTGCATAATATCCTAAAAATATTCCTTCATTATATTTTGGATCAAACTTACCAAGGTTTTCTTTAGTATTTAAGATATATACCTTATATCCAAATACTTTAAAGTACTTTATTTTAGGTTTTCTGTTATTCCAATGTTTATAGGATTTCATTTTAAAGATATTCCTTATTAAAACTCCATTCATGATATAGAAATATATGCTCATAATTTCTTCCCATAATTAGGTTGGAAGACTGTATTCATTTATCATAGTCCTTTCTATTTCTTTAATTATCATATTTATTCTTTCAATAATTCTATTTTGTTGAGGTATTTTTTGGTGCATATAAGTTGTGTTTAATACCTAGGTTTGAGAAAAAATAATTAAATTCTTGATTCTCAAACTCTCCACCATGATCAATTCTCAATGAAATTATTTTAAAATATTTTTTCATTTTAAATTTTTTTACAAAAACTTTCAAAGACAGTGAATACTTCACTCTTGAGTTTTAGAAAATATACCTAAGTAAATCTAGAATAATAATCAACTAAAATATAAACATGTAATTTACCAGCCAAACTTGCTACTCTAGATGGTCCAAAAAAATCTATATGGATAAGTTCTAATGGTTTAGATGTAGAATTTTTTTAATAGATTTGAAAAAAGATTTGTACTGTTTTCCAATTTGACATGCATCACATAATCTATCATTTTCATACTTAAGAATAGGATAATAAAAAACTAACTATTTATTAGATAACTTATGTATAGAATATACATTTAAATGACCATGTCTTCTATGAAATATCCATGATTAATTTTTCTTAGCAGTTGAATAGTTCACTTTTTGTCTACATAAGGAATTTAAGTCCAAAGTATAAACATTTTCAGTTCTAGGTGCTCTAAATTTAATCAGTTTATCGTTAAAACTGAGTAGTAATTATTAGAAAAATAAACATAGAATCCATCATCAAAAAGTTTATAAATACATATCATGTTTTGATTTAACCCTTATACATACAATACTTTATTGATTGAGATAGTCTTTAGATCTCCAACTATTCCAACTCCAATAATTTTTCCTTTTTCATTGTCACCAAAACTGACTATACCTCCATTCATTTGATTCAGTGTATGGAAATTTTATGATTATCTACTCATGTTTCTAGAACAACCACTGTCCATATACCATATAACATTCTTATTCATGTGTCCTTTTTCATGGAAAAGAAATTAAACATTTGTTTATTTTGGTACCCATATTTTCTTGGGTCCAGTAGTGTCAGTGAATAGTGATCTGGGAATCTTGATATGTATTATCTTTCCAAAATTTGAATTATGAGCTTCAGAGATATTTTTAGAAATAAAATAATTTTTAATACCACCAATTTAAGGATTTATTAATTAATATTTGTTAGTGTAATGACCTTTCATTCCATAATAATAGCAGGTAGCATTTTTTGAATTGGGTATAAAATATTTTTTATATAATTCTGGGTTTTCACCCTTGCTTCCTATACAAATTTTTATCTTTTAATAACATTGTTATTGAGAATATTATTCATAGTATTTTATCCTTTTTTAAAAACAAGAGAAAAACTTTTATATGATTTTATTTCATCCTATAATTATTTTATCCTTTTGTTCATGACCAATACAGTGTGATGTAGATGAATTAAAATTTTCAATTAATTCTTAATGTTGTTTTATCATTGCATCTCTTTCACCTAAAACAACATTATGAATATTTCTCAATGATTTATGTTTTTTAAATAAAGAATCATATTCCTCTTATAACATTGAAAAGCAAGCTTCTAATTTATTATTTGAGAAACTATCAGTACTAGAATTAGAAGTGTAATAAGTTTGTACCTCAGTTTATTCTTCAGCCATAAAGCACATGTTAGCTATGAGATTTGATGGATCTTTTTTGAATAAGGTTTCAATGAAATAATGGAGTCTTCAGATACACTTCATATATACTTTATGACTCATTTTCCTTTATGATCATAATCAATATTCTTCTGATATTTCTTTTCTTTACTCTTTCTTTAATCTTTCAATTGAGGGAAATAAGGTCTGATGTGACCCATTTTTTTATTCATAACATTTCACTTGACGAGGTTCTTTTTCATCCTTCTTGAAGGATTTTATGAAGATTCTTTTCTTCTTGTATAATTTGATAAACTTTCTGGATAGTTGAGGCAGTTACATTTCAAAATCTAATGATTTTGAATTTTCATCTATTTTGAATTCTTGTTTTGATTTTCTTTTATACTATTGAGATGTCACTTTTAGAGAAATATTTTCTCTTTTCAATAAAATATTATAATATTCAACTTTAGATTTAATTTTTTTCTTCATACATTATAAGATTTCTAATTAATTCCTTCATTGTCAAATTCTTGGTAGGTGATGATTGACAAATAGCTACAGATATGCCATTCCATTTAGAGGGTAGTACTCTAAGTACTTTTAGTGGTTAATCTAGTTTACTGATAATATTTTCCAAGGAAGTAATATTGTTGAAAATCTCTATTAACTGTCCATTCATCTGTGTGATTCTTTCACTATCCAACATTATAAAGGTTTCAAACTTTAGTTTGACAGTAGAATATCTCATATATATGATGTTATCTATTCCTTAATATGATAAATCTATTGTCTTCCAAGTTTCATAAGAAGTAGGGAACTGTGATACTTGATTGAATTCATCAGGTTTAAGACCCCAGATAATAGAATTCATTTCCTTTGAGTTGATGTCATATTCAGCCTTTGTTTCAATAGTCAAAGTCTCTAGTTTCTTAGGAATTACATAAGTAGTGATGATCTTTGAATAAAATTTGAATCCCATATTCTTAAAATAAATGATCATATGAGATTTACAAAATCCATAGTTTTCACCATTAAATTATGGAGCACGAACCATATACATTCCTTCTTTTGGATTATCTATTGACAACTTCTTTGTATAAACCTTTTTATCTTGAATTTTTCTATAGCTTTATCACCAAATCTCACCTCTGATACCAATTGTTAGTTTGGAATAATAAAAATATGACACAAGAAGGGGGGGGGGAAATTCTTTCTTTTTGATAAACTTCAGAGATTTTGAATTTTAAATTCCTTTGAAATTTATACATATGTGAAAAGTTTTCTTCTGTATATAATATGTGCAAAAAATAAAAATAAATAATAAAGAAAACTATTTTTATGGTGGTTCGGTGCACAAATATATCCTAGTCCACTCCAACAACACTCTCTTCTAGAGTTTGGTGAATTTTACTAGAAAATGTCCTCTTATCACAAGACCTCAAATAAAAAATTGAGTGCAGGTAGTTGGAACCTTTCCAATAAGACTATTCATAGCCTTTTGTTTCTTTTATAAGGAACTAATTATCCAATTCATAGAAAAATAAGCTTATACTTCACCAAAAATGAGTACAATAAGTTGATACTCCAAGAAATCAAAATAATTTGATTTGTTGATGGTTTTAGGTTAATCTTTACAATTGAAACAACATCAATTGAAAGTAGATGGATCTTATTATTCATTACTAAAAATTATTCAGGAAATAAAAAATCTAAAGTGATCGTGTATTTAAGAGATCTTCAATAATAACAGAAAAAAATAACACCAATAACCTTATAATAGTACAAAGTTGAAATATGATAAACTTTCAAAGTGAAAACTCTTTAGTAAATAACATAGTGGATCATTTGATGCAGCAGTACTATAAAATATATTCACAAGAATACAGTTTAATGTGAATGTTTTATCAGTTTTATGTTGAAAAGATACACTGATATAATATATATAGCAAATAGATTGATACAGTATTCCAGATCCAAGAAAATCTCCTGAAATGTAGTGGATATTAAAATTTAAAATAATCGTGGGAATTCATTAATTCCCTTAATAATAAGAGCAATTTTATTCATTTAATATAGTTCTTGAATCAATCATAATGAGATTTGAATCTATCATAAATGATATTTTATTAGATCTTTAATTCTTTCAAGACCCTTATAGAAATCTCAGATAAAATCGCAAATTAAAATCTCTCACATTTAATAGTCAAACATAGGGTTTTTTCATAAAATGAAAAAATACCAAATGTCGGGTTCAACTACATAGCGTTAATTCTCTAGACGCAAGGTTGAAAACTTAATGTTGATCATAACAGTAAGGCTAATGAACCATATGTGAGTATCTTAAACGCAGGGTTCCTTATTTACCTAGGGTTATTTAACCATACTTTCTTCTCTTAACAAATGTAAGGTTCCATCCAAACATAATGTTCTTTAACCATACTTTTCTGATAATGTAGGGTTGATGATCCATACGTACTATTCTGAATGTAGGGTTCATTCCTTATGTAATGTTCTAAGAATCGGTATTGTTCCTTATGTTACGTTTATCAATGTAGGGTATGAACAATGTTTCTAGAATACACTTAAAAGGCATTATGAACATTTTAATAAACATTCCTTGAATATTAATCTAGAATAAATATTGCAAAAAACATTAATTTCCTCAAATACACTTAAAGTAGTATCATTAGTAAAACAAAAAAGGTATTTGTGAGCATGAAAATCAATAAGATTTATAGTGTATTATTGAGAAAATACATTCCCAACACTTTTCACCATGGTCCAATAGAAAAAAAATAGATCATAACTCATTAAAATCATAAATAACTCAAATAAAATAATTTTTTTGTAAACAAAACCCAAAATTCTTCGTATCTTGTATTTTTAACACACTTATGTTGGAAAGACATAAATATTACTTCAATTACTTGTTCTAACCAGGTCTAGATCCATCTAACCATTCAAAAATTGTAATAAAAATAAAAAAGTTATGATACCATTTATTAATGTCCCTCACTTGGAACCCAATAATGGGCCTGAATCAAAGTGAATGACACATCAAACATACCTCCTCATATTCCAAAAAACACTAACTACTAGGGAGGATAAGATGCTATCTCATGGGGAGACTATACCTTGATAACCATAGAATAATAGATAAATAATAAAAGTAACTATGAAAAATTATCAACTTCATCACAATGTGGTATTATATAAGAGTACTCATAAAAATGAATAATTTACCCCATGTTGTAATAAATGAAACTCATTTCATTCCATACATATTATATATAAGATAAATATTTTTCAATATGATGATTTTATATAGTATATATACTAGACGGAATAAATAATTGAAGGAAACACTGCCAAAAGACTTCAAACTCACCTTGAAACTATCTCCATACCCCCTCAATCCATTTTTATTACAATAACATATCCTAGGGTACTTTCTTCAATCATCATGCCAATATTTATCTAAACATACACCAAAGGAAATATATAGGATGCGAGTAAAAAATTCAATAAAACATCACCAATAACTCACAAAATAGTATATATTTTAATATATGTATAATATTAAATTAAAGTAGTAAACATCACCATGCATAAATTTTTTTATACCATTATGTGTTCGTGAAAACACCCGAATGGTCCAAATTTACCTACTTTGGAAAGTGTTGGTAATTAGTCATAGAATTAATCAACAAGATACTAACTCAACCCATATGTAAATTTGGTTAACTAGATATTATGTTAGAATATTGTTCAACCCGTTTATACTTTTAGTCTACTAGATACTAGGCTAACATATAACTCAACTTGTTTGTAATCATAGTAAACTATATACTTAGTTAACATATAACTCTATCCATCTATATTTATAGTAAATAGGATACCAATTTAGATATATAGCTCAAACCATTTATACTCATAGTTAGTTGAATACTAGGTTAGCATATAGATTAAGTTTACCATACTCATAGTCAAATAGATATTAGGTTAGCATATAATTTAACCCATATATACTTATAATCAATTGGAAACTAGGTTACTAGATTAATTAATACATCAGTACTCATAATCAATTGGAAACCAGGTTAGTATATATATCAACCTCTTCATACACATAATCAACTAGATACTAGGTTGGCATATATATTAACTAATCTATACTCATAATTATCTAGATGATATGTTTTCATATAGCTCAACCAATTAATACTCATAATAGGGTAGGCTCGGATATATCCCCATGCTACCCGAAAATAACTTCATGATAGTGGTGGAAAACATGTATCCATCCTATCAATAGTGAAGAGTATATCATATAACAATTTAACATTCTAGATGATAATAATAATAATCATGGTTATATGTATAAATTAACACTATACCTTAGATAATCTCAATTTCTTATTCATTTTCCTTTCAACTGGGAATTTGTTAACCCATTGGATTCATTTTCTTTCCTCAGTGTTAATTATATTTCCCCTATTCATTCTACCGTGGTTGATATGAAATATTATATTAATTTTTTTATCATGTATATTTTTTTGAATATTGTATATATTTATAAATGTGATTTGAATTATATAAGCCTATAAGGAAATTCATAAATATTTTTTTCTCTAAATAAATTATGGCAGGGAATTGTGTGGGTATCTATTTATACTATGCTAATAATTCATGAAAGAAGACTTATATATATATATATATAAATATGTATTGGGGAAGTATCCCTTTTCATTTTTTAGACCAAACAAAACCCTCTCATTTTTCTTAGAAGAGGAACCCATTACATGAAACATAGGTCTAGTGGGAATTAAATCCTATGATAATAAAACCAAAAGGCCCAAAAACATATGTCCACCCTAATAAACCAAAGTTCCACACTATGAACTCAATTAGTCCATGAGGTCTGATCCACGTCTAGTAGGTCCACCTACACTCTCCATCGAAAATCCCATGTGACCCCCTATCTTCCTGGATTGCTATCACATATCATCAACGGAACCACCGACCGCCATCATTGAACATCTCAAGAGATCCCTATTCATCATCACCTGACATTATCAGCACCACCAAACACCACCGCCATCGCTCACTAATTACCTTCACAATTGCGGGACCTTCTCATTTGGTCACTCGTCACTCAACACTAATAACATCACCTACCTCCATCGCTACATTCATCACTGAAGGCCCGCCTCAAAATTTGGGAACTTTGGTAGGGATCAAATCCCCAATCCCCAACCACATGGATACTATAGATAGGCAAAGATCAGTAACTGATCTATGTCCCATTGGAATGATACTCAAAATGATCATGAATGATT
Organism: Viscum album; assembly: GCA_963277665.1. Taxonomy (NCBI): domain Eukaryota; kingdom Viridiplantae; phylum Streptophyta; class Magnoliopsida; order Santalales; family Viscaceae; genus Viscum; species Viscum album. Next base: position 560,935,921 of record OY728141.1, read on the forward strand.
AATATTAATAAAGTAATTACACATGATCTATGTATATTGATAATATTGGAATAATAAAATGACAAGGATTTCATAAAATGAAGTTTTTGTGACACATTTTTCCTCATTTTAATATTTTATCTATATTTATAAATAAATTGACTTCAAATATGGAAACAAATGTGTTGTTTTTGTTAATATTAATATTCCAAATATCTAAACCAAGATATTGGGTGATTAAATGTCATGATATTTACCAAAAAACTTGAAATGATGATATTTTTTGAGTTTATTATAATTGGCTATATAGAATGATTTAGAAAAAATTAGGGGTTGGGATTTTATTTAGTTAATATAAGTGAAAAAATTATGAGGTATTCCTCGAATAAATTCTACATGTCACAACATTTTCATGTTCCCCAATAAATGATATGAGAAATATTTAGAGGAGGGGGGGGGGTGAGGGGTTGAATCAATGTCTCATATTTTTCTAAATCTCTCTCAAATCAAACCACTAAACTTTTTATAGTGAATAAATATACTTCTTCTTGATAAATTCACACACACTACATTCTAAACTAAAAGAAAATATGATAGAAAAATAATATTTTTATAAGGTTCATATCCCAGTTTGAAGGACTACATTATTGTTGTATATGGTAATGTCCATAACATAAAATATCCTCTTATTTCATAAAGTATATTATAATAGGGTATATATTACCCTTAAATACTTATAATGATAATAAAATCATGAAAATTTATACAAGTATCCATCCTATTTTATAGGAATATAATGATGTAAACCATATATTTATAATGGTTCTCCCATACCACGATCACAATATAAAGGTGATTACAAGTTGAACTATCATTAGAATCCCATGAATTATCTCTAAGAGGTATGGAAACCAAACTGTCCAAGACTAGATCAAGATTATGATTCTTAATATAGGATTCATCACCCTCAAATTGGCATGTATCACATGATATCCAAGGTCAATCATACTTAATTGATCATTAAACTTAAAATAAGATTGTTTATACTAGGTCATATTATCCCATATGTATGTGTCATTAAATCCGACTCTGTTTACCCCATGGTAAGAGAGTACCTAAAGGACCACTCTTTGAAAATTATTAACCATTTTATATTTCTATCAAATTCAATCAATGAGAGGGTAGACACTCCCATAATACCATGTTATACAGCTCAAATCATTCCTTTATGAGCTGTATTCTACTAGCCAAGGAACAAACATTCATTTAGTTGACCATGCATTCCATACATGTGAATTACATTTACCATGAAGTACTATTTGTGATTTTAACCAAAAAAATCCCTGGAAAATCCACATGACAAGACTATTTTCTTGACTACATATCACCTGATTGTCATTCCTTTTGAGAAATGTATCTACCCATGATTTTCTTATATCGATCCATCTACATTCTTAGGCTAACCCCTCTATTTTTCTATCCTCACACATATTAGAAACTTTCTTAAGTTGAAATGTAAAAATTATCCCATTACTCTTATAAAATTCTTGATTCATGACATCTAGAGTCATTACTCATCATCACAAGGCTATCCTCCTAGTCAATTGACTATACACCCCTCATAGGTCACAACTTACAAAGAAATTATAATGATTATGTACTCACATAACTCATGAAAAATCCATATTCCAACACAACTATCACATGGGTCCTATCTCCATTAGTAAATTCACATAGCTTAACACCCACTATAGTGACAACATTACACCCATGTTCATATTGAAAAAATTACTATCAAGTGATTCATATCAATGAATTCATTACTATATATTTTATTAAACTAATGTTCCACTAATATTTTATTTAGGAAAACACTAAATAAGTTATTATTAATATTTTAATTAATCAAACCCTATTTTCAATGTCTTTTTTTTCAACCATAGACAATCTTGAACATGTCATGTGATCCTATATACCAAGTATGATGCATATAAGAATTACACTTTCTACCTTGGTTCAAGAGAAAATAAATAAGTTATAACTCATTAACATCATACTTTATAAAAAACTCAAATATAATAAAAACAATTAGTAAACAACACCCCAAATTCTTTATAACTTAGATTTTTCCCCACACTTAAGCTGTGAAGGTATAAATATCACTTCAATTCCAAGTTATAAAAAACTCTATATCTATCTATCCATTTTAAAATTGTAATAAAAATAAAAACAAGGTCCTGGTGCCATTTATTAATGTCCCTCACTTGGAACCCACCCATGGTATTGAATTAGAGTGGTACACACATCAAGTATACCTACCCATATTCTAGAAACCACCAACTATATGGGAGGATTGGATAAAATCTCATGAGGATAATATACCTTCACAATCATACAATAATAGGTAAATAATACTATTAACCACAAACAATTATGAACACCATCATAATGTGCTAATATAAAATAATACTCATCAAAATGAATAATATACCCAATGTTATAATAAATTAAATACATTTTATGCCACAATAATCATATATAAGATAACAATTTTACAGTAGGATGTTCCTATATATTATATATACTAGAAATAATAAATAATTGAATGAAAGACTAACAAAAGACTTTCAACTCAACTTGAAACTATCTCTATATCCCCTCAATCCATTTGTAGCACAATCACATATACTGGGGAACTTTCCCTGATCAACATGACAATATAATTTCTACACATCCAACAAGTGCATGAAGAGGATGTGAGTATAATATTAAATAATACATCACTATTGATCCCTAATATATACTAGTATTAATTTTTATATATCTATAATATGTAATGAAAGTAGTAGACATCAATATGAATAAAAATATTTGTACTGTTAGGTCTTTCTGAAACCACCCCAATGGTCGACTTTTACATACTTTAGATAGTGTTGGTAATTAGTAATATAAGTAATCAACAAGATACTAGGTTGGAATAATTACTAATATATTTGATCTCATAATCAACCAAATACTAGTATAACATATAAAAAAACCCATCTGTACATGTAGTTAACTAGATTATATCTTAGAATATTTTCTATCCCATCTATAATTGTAGTCAACTACATATTAAGAAAAAATATAACTCAAACTATTTGTAATCATAGTCAACTATATACTTGGTTAATACATAACTCAATCTGTCTATACTTATAGTTAAAGGGATGCCAGGTTATCCATATAGCTCATCCCAATTATACTCATTTTCAATTGGATACTTGGTTAGAATATAAATTAAGTTTTCCATACTCATAGTCAACTAGATACTGTGTTATCATATCATTTAACCCATATATACTTATAATCAAATCAATACTAGGTTAGAATATTTCGCAATACATCAGTAATAATAACCATTTGGATACTAATTCAGTATGTATATCAACATATTAATACACAAAATCAACTAGATAATAGGTTGGTATATATCTTATACCATCTATAATAATAATCATCTCGATACAAGGTTTTCATATATATCAAACCATTCATACTCGTAATAGGGTTGGATAAGATATAGCCTCATGTTTTCAGAAAATATTCTCCGGATTATGGTGGAAGACATGTATCTATCCCCTCAATATTGAATAGTATGTCATATAACAATTTAAATTTCTAGATAATAATCAAAATAATGGGTCCATGTATAGCCCAACTTTATCCAATGGATAAAAACCTACTAATAATTATGTGAAATATATCTTGGTATATTAATTTTCTATCCCTCTTGTAATATCAATGATTTTACTGTGTGAAGAAACTCAAGGGAGGATGGATGGATATTTTCTCTTTAGGAAAATGCTCTAGGATTTTTATCCCTCTCATATCTCTATTCCATTTCCACCTGTGGTGATGTTTCTTTTAATCTCGCCTCTCCACTTTATTCTTGCATATTTTTGTATTTTTCTACATTGTTTTTGGTGTTATTTATTATTTTGGGGGATTTCTTGTTTTAGTGTTGTGTTTTAATACTCACTAATAACATCACACTCTATCTTGGTCCATTATCAAGCTTAGCTCTTAACCATCCCCCACTAGTAGTTTGGGTATATTCTCATGGATTTTAAAGATGGTTTGATTATTTTTTGATGTTTTGTTAGTATTTTCTCTTGAGAGTGTGTGTTTTTTTATCATTGTTTGGTTTTCTTTTTCATATTATTATCCTGAAGGTCTTGTATCATCCCATATTAGTGGAGGAGGGTGTATTATTTTCTATTGATGGATATAGACTCATGAAGATATTTTCATCTATACAAGCTCATAGGTACTTGTTATTTTGGTTTCTTATGGTGCTGCTTCATTATTTCCTTCCACTTTAGTTTTCATGTTGAAGGATTCTAGTGTCCTTTTCCATTTTCTCTCTCACAGTTCCTTTATTAATTCCATTACAATATACCTTTTGTGTAGCTTCTTGATGGGGTTTACAAGATGTTCATCTCTAAATGATGAGGAACATCACACATGGTTGTGAATTCTAGTGGATTAGATGTTGGTTGAAAGTGGAACTGGGTTGGGTTGATGGTGTTACTTTGGAGGTTGATCATAGTTTTGGGAATGGTTGTTTTCTAAAGGTGATGTTTGTGTCACTTGATGAAGTATAATTTAGATTTGGGAAAAATGTTGCTTTAGTCTGATGGTTTCAAGTTTCACACCTCTAAATCTATAAAGCCTATCTCATTTGGGGTCCCCTAACCCACTCATTCTAAACCGCACAAAGCTACCAGGTTAGTCCAATTACAAACTTTTTAATTTTTATTTTTTTGGTTTTGTATAAAACATGGTATCTTGGATTTTTTACCTAAGTTATCCCCTTTATGTCTTGTTCTATGGATGGAACACCCAAATAATTCCTTTTTTTATGAGTTCCAACTTAACCCAAAAAGTGTATTTTTATTTGAAAAATAAAAAAAAGAGGATTAGGAGAGAGGTTGATGATCACATCACATGTGTTGAGTATTCTAATACACTTAAAACAAGGATTTACTATTTCAATCATAGACCAAAATTATTGTTAATAACCTCTCTGATAACATGGGCCCTTAGACCATAATTATTAATTCCCAAATCTATATTCTCAAACTAGACCTATCATTGACTATCCAACCTGATACTCTATCCTTGGTAGGACATCTCTCATAATTTTATTAGTCCACCATTTGTATTTACCCTTAGTCATTATCTAACTCATATGTCACCTCTTAAGGTGAATTAGCCTATTAGACTAACTGTTAACTCTTCCTATACCCAAAACCCCATAGAGAAACAATTGATGCGTGGTTAACCCACTAGTCTAACCTTTATAAAAACCCATTAATAACTATCCAATTACTTTGAATACCTCTCATAATAATCTCAATCCCTATTTATGGTACACCCCTCCCAATGAATAGACTTCATTGATGTATACTTTAGTAAACATATTGCTCAACCCACAAGTTGCTCATCACTTTTCGGAACAAATTGAATTAATTACATATGTGAAAAAGTAAAAAAAACCTAAAAAATCATTCAATAGGGGGTTTGATAATAATAACTCAAGACACACCAAATAAATAATTGAGATCATGGATTCCTATTCCATATAGGTAGAAGGAAAACAATCCAAAATAAAACATGAAAATACTATCCCACTAATGTGAATGTACATAATATAGGATCCTATAGTAAAAGTAACTTGGCACACTTCTCTAACTAATATAAATAAAATCTATCCGCTCTAAACTTTTTTATCATGTAATAAATAATGCACCATATAATTGCATGTACTTAGCTTCCACAAAACATAAACACCAAATAATATCGAGCAGAGGTGACTACATCACATCATGAATATGATAGAAACCAAGTCTATCTCCTCCACACCTATCAACACACAATAAACACTACAATGTATAATTTAATGCCCCCACATTATAGTAAACATATATGTAATAACTAAATGAATCCATTACATAGTTTCTATGTAATTAGAGACCATATCCTACACACTTGAAGAAAACAAGACCAGACTAAGAGTAAGAATGATAATAAAATTAAGCTATAAAGAAACTTGACACCAATAAAAACAGTCTCTCCATTCTACATTAGAAGAAAAAAACCCTATAATATCCAAATAAGGATTTTCAACCAACAAATTATAAAAATAAAGGAAAGTTGAGAAATTAAGTCTAAATACTATTATAATAAGTAATTTAAGCTCATTTATTCATTAAATATTAATATTTAGAGATAAATAAATCACCAAGGGATCATTATAAGAGAAAAAAAATCAAATTTCTAGATTTCTAGATCTAATAGATAACTTATCTAGTCATACTTCTTCATAGATGATGTAAAGTGCACAAAGATCCTAAATTATTCTAAAAAATGAATAAAATCATTCCAAACACGTGATGGAATTTAATTATGCATGATATTATTTCACTTAATATTAAATTGGGTGGTAATAATATTCGAAAAATAGATGATATCTAGTTTCAAGAACTAAATTACTGAAAATGCATAAAATAGGGTTAATAATATTAAATTTAGACAATATCACTCATGTAATAAATCTATCTTGAGATAGAAACTACATAGTAATCCCTTGTTTAATCACAAGAAATAATCCATGGTAAACCAAGGTTAATTTGGGCTTGTCACAATCCCTTACTAGAAAAATAATTTCTAGAGTAACCATAATAGTAAAATGATTTTCCTTACCTTTCAAACTAATACAATAATTAGTGATATTAATAAGAAGTAAGTATTTTTTCCTTATTATTATAATTCCATTAAATACCCTTGAGATTGATATTTTAATAAGAATACTCCAAAAAATATGAACCATAAAGATAGTAATGGTGAATTCAACAAACCTATAAATATTATTTCATATAAAAAAATTCCAAATATGTTAGATCATAAGAATAATATTTGATTCCAAAGAACAATTGATACCCAAACCACAAAAATTTACAGGAATAATCATATTATTCCACTCATCCAAGGATTTTCTTGGATTCTCTTTCCTATAACAAATAAAAGTTCTATAAAAAGCATTACTAATTTTATTAATAGTTTGGGGAAGAGTAATAATTTGACCCAAAAACCAAAAATTTATTTTCAAACAACTTTAATAAGAACAACTCACCCACATAACTCAAGAATTGATAAGAAAAAGAATAAATAAGGGGGGTTATTTTTTACACTAATGGAAAGTTTTCTGAAATAGAAAGACTCTTAGAGGATAGGGGGACTCCCAAATACTTAACATGGAGTTTCCTATAAATATTTTTAAAGTTGTTAAAGATTATCCTCATCACATATTGGTAACAACCTCATAAAAATATATTGTTTTTCATATCTTTGATGTATATAACAGTCACACTACTAAACTCACTTATAGATTTAAACAAAATCCTAGTCAATCAAAGACCATATTTATAAAACAAGAAAATAGAATCAACAAACATAACATGATAAATTTTAAGCCTATGAAATTTATGATGAAATTTAAAACATTTAAAATTCATATATTTTATAATAATTTTATAAATTTATTTAATAACATAAATGAAAAGAATGTGAGAAAGAGGTTTTCCTTTTCATAAACCCTTCCTCCCAAGAAATTCCTAGCATGGATCACCCATAATCATAACAGAGTAACGAGATGAGGTGACAGAAGACAAAATACACTTAATAAAATTTAAATTCATTAAGTAAATTCTCTAAAAAATTCCAAAATACCAATTTATAGGTCTCATATAAATCAATATTTAAGGAAAACATAGTGATAATTTTCATCTCAGTGTAATTACTAACCTGTACGTGTAAAAGAATATTTTTAGAAATATCACACTCGAAAACAAAATCTCTTTTTTTCTTCACCAATAAGGTTAGACAAGATTATTTTCAATATATAAGTAATGAAATTTGATATAAAATTATAAATAAAATTATTATGATATATAGGTATAAAGTTGGACACAATTTTAGGGTTGACCACATTAGGGATAAGAACAATAATAATGACATTGAGACCCAGAGGAATCAAAAGGTTTCTAAAAAAGTTTCTCACTAGACCTATAATACTAGAGACAAAAATCTCCTAGTATTATTTAAAAAAATAAAAAGATAAATCTTCAAGAATTAGATCCTTTTCATTTATAATAGAAAACAAATCATTTTCATCTTTTTTTTGAGAAGGGAGAACATAGATTAAAACAATATTTATCCTGAACCACCTTTCCATCATTAAAAAAATTGAGATTAATACACTAGTTGGGGCCTTAGGACACAAGGATCCTAATAAAATGGTCCAAAACAACTTTTATATCCTTATAATTCTAAACCTATATTCTAAACCTAATTTTAATTATAATAATAACTATCTTATAATAACATATATTGATAAAAGTATGAAAAGAATTGGAATTAGAACCTCTTAATTTTTACCAATGAAACTTATCACTCTAATTGTGGAATAAATGTTCATAAGAAATGAATTTTTTAATATTAGTAAGAAAAAACATATCCTTGTTGTAGATAAAGAGAAAGAATGATCATTATACCCATTAATAATTTGATTTTTAATCGGATGTATCTCACTATTAAGAAGATTGATCCTTTGAACTAAGCTCAGTCTCTATTTCTTAAAAAAATTGACCAACTCTTTCTTCAAATCCCTAAGAGTTGTAGTAATGTAATAAAATATAGGGTTAGAGAAATGAAAAATTTATACATGGTGAATAATCTTGTGAAAGTTTTCCTCTTTTCACTAAAAGTTACAAAATTTAAAAGGAACCTTATTTTGAAAACAAATGGAGGAATTCACCACACAATGAGAATGATAAAAAATTCATAGAGGTAGGAATCCAACCATTGAATCTTAAAATGCTAAATACCAATAGATATTAACCAAATCCTAGTCCAATTTTATATGAATACATTTTTCATTCTTTTTCTTATTGAACCATTTAAAATGGTTTCCAAAGGAGGTATGACCATTAATATCAAGTATTCATTTAAAATTATTAAGCTCCTCAACATCCCTAATAGAAACATTTACAGAGGAAAGAAAATTATAACCACCTAAAAATAGCTAAGGTTTATTATTAGTAGATAAATTCCCAAATCCAATATAGATCCTATATTAGTAAGGATACCATTAGGAAGGGTTTGAATCATGATATAGATTTTTAAAAATTATTTATTTTGAATAAAACCTGTGGGACCAATTAAAATTGTGATTCACTCTCTAGATTATGTTCCTTACCCATATTCATGAATAATATGATCATAAAACACACATAAAGGTTTGTTCTTAGTGTGAGAACCTACTCTTTTCCATGTACAACTTATTATTGGACCACAAATTTTATTATTATAATAAAATTATAGTGATAAAAAATACAATAAAAGTAACATATAATGTTTGATAAGACATCATTCACTTATCAAAATGGTAATGTATTGTAACACCCCAACCCCAGTTACCCAGAGTCGGTGCATTATTACATAACATTGGCATAATCACAAGAAAGATCAAGTCTCTAAAGACCGATTAGTTTAGTAGCCTTGGAAACACTAGATACAATCATAAAGTTTTACATTACATCATAAAAAAACATCTTGTCTTCATATCCCCTCATACTATCCCTGCAGGTCATTCATAAATTACTTCTTCATAATCCTGGGAAAAATAAAACATTGAAAGGGGTGAGCTCAGATGCTCAGTAAGGATGACATTATAGCAGAAGCTTTCATAGATAAACATAAACACTTAAGGAAATTTATAATTAAAACAAAAGCCTTTTAAACTTGAACTTCAACATAGTATGGAAAAAATAAAATGAAATAATGCCATTTACTTATTCACATGGATATTCTACTAATCGAATAATCACATGCAATATCAATAACCACTTTCATAATGATGGAATTCATAATGCCAGACTATCATAACCACATATCCAAGGCCTCGTGCCAAGACTACAAATAAGATTTTTACAAGGCCTTGTGCCAAGACACTAGTTTGTTTCATGAGACCTACCGATGCATCTAGAAGCTATAACAGGCTCCACTCGTCACTTATTAAGTCCAATGCATTCCCCATATGAACAGGTTTAAACATAACATAAACATTCGTATTAAAACTAGCATACGAAATGTCAATACTTTAACCAAAAACCATAAATGGTATAAAAATAGCACATCCACTGTCAAACATAACTCATTCGATATAATATGGAAGGTTTTATTGTATCACATTAACCAAAATCAAGAATAATGAAGGATGTTGACATAGATGAAAATAATCATCAAGACTATTTGAGAGAAATATCCCCCTTTTTCTTGAAATCATTTAAAAGTCACACTATTTGTCAAGAAGCCATTTTAAAAATAGATTTTTGAATCAAAGTGTCCCATACCAATTTGAAACTTTTTTAAAAGCAGTATTAATTTTAAAACTTTAATGTCCATATAAATAAATCCTTAAAACCATTTTTAAAACATGGACATTAATGAGCAAGATTTAGAAGAATAAGTCTTTAAAACATTTAAAAATGGTATTTTAGTTAGAGTTTCTAAACAAAAGAGAGGCACTTGAATAAAAATAATTGAGGTAATCAAAACATTGTAGTATCATGAGAATAAAGGAATTCATGATATACTATGTCAAAGTACATTATATACACCACATAAAAGTTATTTGGTGTAAAACAAGAAAGAAGTCTCAATGGAATGTAAATTGAGATGAAATCTCTCATAAAGGCTCTATCCTTAGATTAAGGATAAATAAACGACATAATTATGTGTTAAAAATATAAATACAGTAAATATTATTGGATATTTAGTGTAAAACAATAAAAGGACATTCACACATAATCTTGAAAAAACAACACCAATGAATTGGATGTTTAACTCAACAAATGGAGAATGAGTTAAAATTAATCTTATCAAATTCATATCGATGACTTGAGAAATTATCAATGGAGTTATTATGTGTATCAATAGTATATCCACAGGAAGGGGAGTGGAAATTATGACATAATAAAATGAATAGTGATTCCACACATAATCTTGGAGTAATATAATCAATGAAATATGCGTAAAGCCAAATGAGTGGAAATTGAAATTTCAAATTCCCTTATCGATTTGGTAACTTATGAAACATGCACCCAAGAAAGAAGGATCATACAATGATGATGTAAATATACATGAATTAAAGTATATTACACAATTAATACAAACATGGGCAGTACACATATACCACATGTAATAAATAAGTGGTGAACAATGGAATTCTCACGAAATTAAGAGTGAGATAAGAAACCCCTTACTTTGTACTTTTTCCTTGGTCGACGGTAGGTTAACCTCCTGTATAATGGTGAAATAATTGTTATTGAATTATACAAGAATCATTTACATTAATATGATATAATATATGATATTTTAACATTGATTTGTTAATAATATCTTAGAATTATCGTCATTTTGGGTGTTAACTTACTCATTTTCTTTTATATGTTTTGTTATGTAAGCCATGTTTTTAATTGATAGGTTGTATCTTATTCATATCCATAATGATATCAAGTCCTTAAAAATTATTTTTAAATAATAAAATGATAATTATACTTGAATGGATATGATGGAGAATGAATCTCATCGCGTTCGTGGAGACGGTAATCCGTACGTACGCACGAGCGACAATATCATTTTTTGATATTAAAATAATATATAATTGGATGTAATATAATATATACAGAATCATTATCATGTTATATTTATTATTTACATGAGTTACACATCATTATTATACCCATAAAATTAATAATTTATTGAATAACAATTACACCACGACGTGGAGACGGTAAGCCGTACGTACGCACGTATGGTGACATGTTATTCAAAGGATGGATAGAATACTGAATATGTTTGTACCATATTTATAATAATATTACAGTATATATGAGATACTGGATTCATTAATTTATAATGGGAAAAACAAATAAAGAAGAAGTTGAAGAAGAAATGAATTTGAAAAAGGGTGGTGAAAACATTACCTCTTCTTCGGGTTCTTCATTTTGATTTGATCACAAGGGATCCTTAGGTTGGATTTCTGATCAAAATAAGGACTCTAGGTTTTAGTGAGGTAATTTGATAGAGTAATTGGTTAGGGGTTGGCTGAACCTAAAGGATTTGAAGGTGTGAAGTAATGATAAGGGGGAGTGGCCTTTTATAAGAGGGGTGAGGGGCACCTTTGGAAAAGATAGAAATATTAATTTATAATAAATTCATATTAGGTTTCTAATGGCTCCAAAGTTTATTATTTAACGTTTAATGTGGGGATAGGTCTAAATCCACTCAACCAATAGAATTTAGAGAGGTTTGGGTCATTATATTAACCTTATCTTTAAGTATTAACTCTTAGTTAATTAGTTTCACTTTTACAATGTCTCTTTGTATTTTTATATTATATAGTTAATAAACATACTATATACATACAAGAGACCCCCAAGTGGTCCATTAATGATACAAATATCATGATATAAGTCTCTTTTCCGAACCTTAGATTTTTAGGAATTTAATATCAATTAATAATATAATATATTTTTTAAAAACTCTTTTATGTCAATTTTGACACTATTCAAAAGTAAATTTTTGTGAAACTCATAACAGAATTATTAATTCAAAAAAAGTCAATTAAATAAATCCTAATATGTCATATTATCCTATAAAATTAGTTTAATTCATTAAAAGTCTCAAAATATATTTATTTGGGTATTTATAATATCAATTAGTTTAATTTTTCACTATTATGGTAATTACTGCATCATCATTTTGTCATAAATAAACTAAATTATTTAATGTCTAAAAATTATAAATAAAATATAATTATGTATTAAATCTTTTTATATTTCTAATTAATATTTATAGTCTAAAATAGAACATATATAACCCTATGTAATAATTGTTTTGCTAAAAGATATATGCTTGTATCATTTTTGTATTCATTTTAACTTAATTAAAATAAAGTGTCATTATCACTTACATGTGGATCAATTGTAACACCCCAGGTAAATAAAGAGTATGAAAGTTTCACATTTATCCATATTTGTGAATAAAATATTAATATTACTTTAAAGGGAATGCTATGCTTGATGGCTTAGCCAATATGCAACAACGAGTTCCTTTAAAATCATACGTTGCACTCTAATAATAAAATAATATTATTTTAAATGGTAGTTAACACATAGCCGTTGTATTGACATGAATGAATATAAATAACTAAATTACGTTTAAATATGTTTGTTAAATGTTTTAACTTTTATCCAATAAATTTTAGAGGCTTAAAATACAAATGAATCAAATCTTAAGCATTGAATACACTAGTATTTTTAAAAGATTGTTTTACTACCTTTTGATGGAAAAACATTTTTAAATCAAACTTTTGACAATTTTATAAGATATATTTTTCAAAATAAACATATTATTTATTATTGGTACATTGAAATTTACATTGGGTTAATTTTTGGTATTTTTCTCACAATGTTCATTTTTCAATGAATAGTGAAAAATACTCCATTTTACATCAAAACTGCTTTTTCATATAATTAAATTATATGGTTATATTATATTTTTAATTTGTTTTAAAGTTTAATTAGAATATAATTTCACCATGTAATCCAATTATGGTAATTGGGATTAATTTCACTTTTTAATTGGGCATAAACAAGTGCCAAACTTTTCATAAATATTGTTTCTAAAAAACCCGCTATTTGTTTTGACAACGGGAATTATTTTTAAATTAATTTTTGCAATTTATGTGTTTGTAATTTGGTAAAATGGATTAAATATTTGGAATCAGAAGGTCCAAATTATGTAATTAAGACTTTTATTTTTGGACATTATGAATAGTAACGGCGGTTATTATCTTTAATTATCTTGATTAATGAGTAATCAGGTTGTTAAAGATAATTAATTAATATCATAATAATAAAAAATGACCACAACATATGTCCTAAGGATACTGGTTGTCTCATGGACAACCATGGGATTCCTTGTGCCAAACTTGGGGGCCCCATGGAATCACTTTTGTGTGAAAGTGACTTTTTATCTTTTTATTTTTAAAGAATGTTAAATGTAACAAAGAATGTATCACCTAAGTAAAATATTTTTAATTTTGTCTACATAAATTATCTTTTAGACTATAAATATTCATTAGAAATATAAAAAGATTTACTACATCATATTATTTTTTTATAATTTTTAGACATTAAATAAAGTAAATTATTTATGACATCATGATGATGCAGCGATGATTTAACGATTTAATTAAAATGGAATGATAATGTAAAATATAAGACCTAAACATGTCCAAAACCTATTGGATGGGTGGATTTATAACCCTTATCACCTTATCCTTGAAACACATCAATGTGGGACCATTAAAATCTGAAACTCATTCTAAAATAAAGTAAAATTTCTTTACTTTCCAAGAGTGCCCCTCCTCTCCTCTTAAAAAAGGACCCCACCTCTACCACCTTACCCACACTTCCAAAGCCTTTGGCTCGGCCAAAATCTGCACATTTTGTCTCTCCACATACCTATCTAACTCCTTGAAGCCTCAATTTGGGCAGAAGCCTTCCCAAGGAAGCCTTTGAGCTCAAACCAAAGGGAGTTACCCGATTTTACGGTAATGTCTTCACTTGAGTCCTTTTGTTTTATTTTGATTCTCCAACCCCCTAAAATCTTTTTATTCATTTCTTTTGTAACAACACCAGTATCTTCCATATAATAGGATGTTTTTATAAGAATTATTCTAGCTACACTTACACACACCTACATATAATGGTTAAAGAACATACTGTTTCTGTGGATGACGAATTTCTGCCTCTCGAAATGATGATTGTTCAACATTATTTTAACACCTTCAAAGGTGTCCATTAAGATGACACTATATTTATATATGATATATAATATGTTTATTTTTTACTTAATCTTCTGTATTTTTCATTTATGTCATACCTTTATGGCTTCCATTATGGGTATACGCGATATCTTCATTTTAGGAAGTGCGGACTACCACCCCCTCAAAGTGATTTGATTCGTTAATACCATATGTGGTACGTATAAAGGATATATTTAATGATATTATATATGATAACATACTGGAATTAAAATACTATTATGTATCATTATGTTTTAATTCCATTAAATATGAAATAGAAATAGAAGTACCGTTCATGCGTACGTACAGCTTACCGTCTCCATGAACGGTGCATTTCATTTCTTAAATCTAAATGTTATGTAATATTATAAATGCATGAATATAATGGATATATATTAAATATATGATATCTACATCATGAATACAATTCTGGATATAATTCATATTTTACCACATGAACAACTTGTAATTATAAAGAGTTTATTTTTTTGACTCAAGTACCAATGATCATTAAAACGACCATTATTAACTTAAATAATAACATAGTGTTCATGACATGGTAATAAGTGATATAAAAGGAATAATGAACTTGAAAAATGTTTCTTAAGGAATTAGAAATTAACTCAAGTTTATTATTCAGGAATATAAAGAAACGAACAAGACAAGTCGGACTTGAGGTAAGGGATCCTACTCCTCTCTTTCTTTGTAAGTACACTCATTTATGTTACTCCTATTAAGCTCATCTTTCTTGTGATTGGGATGTTATTTTATATTAATCTTACTGTAATTTTTATGTTCATATGATGAGATACCCTATTCTCTCTCATCAATCCATTTTGGATGTTTTGAGTGGCGCCGTTAGGCTGCCGAATTTTCATAAGAGATCTAACCTCTCTCTTTCTTTTTAAGTACTCTCCTTTATGTCACTTCTTTTAAGCTCCTCTTTGTTATGATGGGGGATGTACTTTTATATTCCTCTTGCTCTAAATTTTATTTTAATATGATTAGAGACCATATTTTATCTCATCAATCCATTTTTTGAAGTTTTAATTGGGGCCGTTAGGCTGCCGAGTTTTCGTAAGGAATTTTTCATCTCACTTTTATTCCCGTGAGATTTATGCTACATTTGCCACAATTTCCATTGAGTGGTGTATGTACTGACCATTATTTTACTCATTGTGTAATATAATTTCATTTATGAGTATTTACATCAATGTTGTATTGTCCTTCTTTCACGGGGAGTATGTTTCAAAAGATACCCATGTCGGTAAGGGAACCTTTGACCCTCCTCTTTTCAAAAGACTTATTTTGTTATGCGTTTTAATTCACATAACATTATGTTGGGATATGTTCTTCTATATACTTAGTGATTTAAATTTTATTTCCAAGTGATGAGATACCCTTTTTATCTCTCATCAACTCATTTTCTGAATTTTGTAGTGACGCCGTTAGGCTGTCAAATTTTTGCAAGGGAACTTCTTAACCCAATTTTGATTCTTTGGGATAAGATTATACTCCTTGAATATGTCATTATATGAATATGTGTGAATAACATCTGATTGTTTTACACTTAATATACACTTATATTTGGTGTATTATTTTTCCACACATAATTATGTAATTTATTTATCCTTAATCTAAGGATACCGTCTTTGTATGGGAACCTCTTAACCCAATTTCCGTTCTTTGGGTTAATCTCTTACTTTCAAATTATGTCATGAAATTATTATGTACTGTCTTGTATTTATACTTTATTTCTGTGTAAATATAGTGAATACACATAATAGATCTACTTTATTTAAAAAATGATCTTAGTATGGGACTTCGTCTCAATCTCCTTTCATTGAGGCATATTTTTTTTATACACAACCTTCTTTTATACGGTGTATAAAACCCTTCTTAATTTTATGTTTATCCAAAAGGAATCTTTTTTATACGAAGTGTTTTACTAAACGACAAAAGGGAATGTTTTTGTCGAACGAATGCGGCGACAACGACTTCTCCGCTGCCGTGACCATTATTTGGGTTTCGGCTTCCTCTACAAGCCATACCTTATTTTTAAAAGAAAAATAAATACCATGTTTTACTTTTCTTTTATTTTGGTATTGAAAATGGTTTTCATAATGTTTTTATATCAATGTGTTGTATTGATATCTTTTGATTGAAAGGTGGAAATGTTATGTTTCCTTTATGTATGTTTTATGTGATACGATTATGTTGTGGTTCTTGGGCATTATTATGAAGACGGGTGGTTCCGTGATAAACTAAGGGCGGGTGAGCCCGATACAGCTCTCCAATGCATTGGGTAACGCGAAGGAGTGAAACGTTAAGGTTTATCTGAAGAGATTTTTGGAATATACTGTGGTGGGTATTCCAAACGTAACCAAGAGGGTTACTCCCTACGTAAGAATGTTATGAATGCCTCAAGTTACCTTTTATGTCTTATGATTTCTATGATTTATTCATGATTTGATGAGGTATGTTAAAGTGCCTATGTTTTATGGGTAAAGTATGATTTCATTCTTATGTATATATGAACTCATGTTTCCTTTCCATATTTTTATATCCCTTACTGAGATTTTTATGCTCATCCCATGTTTTTTTTGAAATGTTTTTCACAGGTCAAGGGAAAGATACATGATATGATGATAGTGTCAAGGAAGTGTTAAGAAAGAATCCATGTTTTATTTTAAATATGTTTCCATTGATGGAAAAAAATACTATATTTATGTAACCAATTTGTTTAAATTTGGAATTTAATGAAAGTTTTATGATCTAATTCTCTAAAACTCTAAACCTGAAAAGATCCTCAATGTGTAATCTTGTAATTAACTCAAGATTAAGTAAGGTTTAAGGCTGGGGCCTTATATCAATGGGGTCCCAAAATTGACCCAAAGATTCCCATGATCGGCCATGTATCAACCAATAGGGTTAAGACACATTTTAGGGTAATTTAATATTATTATAATATTATTTATTTACCCTTATTTTCCGGATTTACCCTTGAACCATGGTAAATAAAATATTTACCGAAGTAATTATTCAAAATGTCTAAAAATAAAAGTTACCTATTTACACAATTTGGACATCCTGATTCCAAATATGGAATCAATTTTTCTAAATTCAATACATAGAAGTGTCAGAAATTAATTTAAAATTAATTCCTGTTGTTAAAACAAAAAGTGCGTTCTTAAGAAATAATAACTATCAAAGGACTGGCACTTGTTTATGTCTGGTTTAAATGTGAAAATAGGTTCAATGACCCACATTGTATTACATGATAAAAAATATATTTTCAATATAATTTAAAACCACTAAAATTCATAATTTATCACTATTAATTATTTTGATTAAAAAAGTTGTTTTTAATTAAAATTTAGTAATTCTTACTATTCATCAAAATATAAAAGTTATCCAAAAAGTACCAAAATTTCACCCTAGGATAATTTTGTTATTCCAAATCCAATAATGAAGTCTATTTTACCAAATTCAAAAAATAAAAGTTTCATTTATTAATTTAAAATTGATTCCCGCTTTCGAAACCAAAAGGCGTATTTTTAAGAAATAATAACTATCAAAAGTTTGACATTTGTTTATGTCCAATTTCGAAGTGAAATTACTTAAAATGACCATAATTAGATTAAATAGTAAAAATATAATCTATTTATACTTTCAAACCATTAAAATTTTTAATTTAACAATATAAATAATTTTGATTAAAAAAGTTGTTTTCAGTTTAAATATAGTATTTTTCACTATTCACACAAATATGAAAGTTATCAGAAAGACACCAAAACATTATTAATACTAAATTCTTATATCCCGATTCTAAAAGAGAATTTAATTTTGTCAAATTGAATATATAAAAGTTCCAAATATTGGTTTTAAAAAGGCTTCTCCATTAAAAGGCGGTAAAATTTCATTTTTTGAAAAATACTTCTTTTATCTGAAAAAAATGAATTTGTTCATAAATCATGTCTTAGAAACTCATAATATGGATTAAAATTATAAGGATAATATAATATTTAAAATTCAGTTAATACTATTCATAACCTCTTTTGAACGGCTAGTTTGGTAAGTCGTGGTGTACTTGAACTCAGTGTTGCGTACAACACACGCTATTGTATTATTCAAAGAGAAGTGTACCATGGAAGATTGAGGTGTTACATTCAACCCTCCTTCAAAAAATTGCGTCCTCGCAATTTTAAAAAATTGGGCCTGATAATATAATGGAAAGTCCCACATCGGAAAAAGAGTCAATAAAACTATCACTTTAAAAGAAATAAAGAGAGGTATAAAGGTCAATCATGATAACCCATACTCAGATTCCATGTAGGAAAACATGGATATGGATGATAAACTAAGTGTCAAGTTCTGATGGAGAGGGATAAAAATCATGATCAGGAGAAAGTTAACAATAAGAAAACCACACACTTGTGTTGGGACAAATGACCATTAGTCTCCTAGTAGGAAAGTAAACGGACAACATTTTTTTTGTTTTAAGTTACATTACATAAGGATGAGGAATTCATTTATAATATTGACTAAGAATATAAATATATATACTTACATTTTAATTATAGTTTCATTCTTCAATAAATTTCCACCACTAACTCATGTTTTTTAAACGATGAGTATTCAAGAAGACTTGGTCACACTGGAAGAGCTAGAATAAACTTCTATAGAATCACATGATCCATGCAGGATGAACTATATATTTACATTCTCTTTATAGATTAATCAAAACCAAAATGGTTAGTACATGATCTAATGATCCCCCAAAAGGATATTCCTTGAGAGAAATAAACACTAATCTTAATTTTCAAAATTAAACCAACAATACCCCAAAGGTAAATAAATACCATTCAATAATAAATTGTCCTTAAAATCCTTCAATATAATCCAAACTAATATTGAAACTCAAAACCTATAATAATGTAGTCTTCCACGTTAAATTGTATCTCCAAATGACATTAATTACTCTTAAAGTCACATACTTAAAAGTAATTAACCTAATAATTTCCATAAATAACCCAAATCACTATGAATCCACAATAAAAACGTAGATAAAAATCTACCATTACTCCACAAATGAAACCCCATAGTATTCTATTTTCCTTGGGAATATAGTGTTCCCAACAAAGTGAACATCTTCCAAAATAACATTTATCACTTAATCACCAAATCATTTTCCTATACCAATGGTATTCATTTGATAAGACATAAGAACCCAAATCAACTTATTATTGATCAATAAAATAATTTAACTAAAAATGATTAGTCACACTATCCAGGGATTTCACGTATTCCAGTGGTAGGCGATAAATCCCAATCGCACTTTGGTTGTGGGTTCGATTCCCACAGCTTTGTCCGACGCGATGGGTTGTCACGCGGTCTGCGTGTTGTCCTTTTCAAAAACTATGTTTTATAACATTACCAAAATGAGATAAATTCCTCAAAATAACCATAACATAATTTAACCACAAATCTTATCTCATACCTTACATTTTCATCCCAAATTATAATAACGTATAATTGTCTCAAACCCAATGATCATATAAAACCAAATGGTTATTTATAGCTATATCCACAAGAGAAGAGATAATTCTTCCTCAAATATCATTCTCACATGGAAAACTGCAGGGTTACAAATACAAGAGAAAATTATTCCAAAGTAAACCCATCAACAAGGAGCACTAAAACTTTTTAAACATTTCTCTAACCATTTATTTCCACATGGCTTCTTCTTTGACCAAGAAAATATCCTATAGAATAGGGCATTCACTCGGGTAATGGCCAGGTCCCCTAGATTTACGGCAAATGACTGTAAATGGACTCTTGGGACTATTTTTATCTTCTTCCATAGTACTCTTCATTTTTCTTCGGCAATTCTTCACTTTATGTCCTTCCTTCCCACACGTAAAGCATTCCTTGGTCCCATTAAGACACTTTCCTGGGTGTCTCCTACCACATTTCTTGCATGATGGAAATTGAGGATTCCTTTCTCCATGGTCTCCACTGCTGGAGCTCTTATCATTCATCACCTTTCTATTCCTTTTTGAATCTGGGAATTGGTTAATATATATATTGTTGATCATATTTTTGGAAAATTGATTTGGCATAAAGACGATATCTTTTACGCCTATCAACATTCCATTTTGTTGCTCATTGCCACCATCGTTCCCACCTTGTACATCATTCTAAAAGTCACTATGACTTCCTTGGAATCCATCCATTGACTAAAACCAGAAAGCATTGTGTGAGTAACAGTAGTTATAAAATCATTTAGAGATTAACATGTCACCATATTCTCAATTTGAAACACATTAGGATTAACCAAGGTCATTTACTCTCATATTATATATTTAATACTTCAAATAGGTAAGTAAATAAAATGTAAATTATCCTAAGAATATCCCCCAGGAGTGTCGTAACCAAGAGTGAAGCAAGGCCCGTTGTCGTGCACCAGTTCCCGTTCGAGTCTAGCTCAAAGCGGTGTTTTTGGGTTTTACCCCTAGGTACATCTGTGCTAGAGCCGCCTCTACCTGCTCGTATCCAGACAGGGATGTATTGCTCGGAAAACTCACAAAATCTCTACAATAACAAAATTCTTGGAAGTTCTTCTATACTAATCCTCAAAGTTCATCTTAGGTCTACGTGCTCTATTCAGAGTTTATCTAAATCTAGTTTCCAAGGTTTGTACTAAAATTCCTCTGATACCAACTGTAACGCCCTGACCCCAGTTACCCAGAGTCGGTGCATTATTACATAACATTGGCATGATCACAAGAAATATCAAGTATCGAAATACCGATTAGTTTAGTAGCCTTGGAAATACTAGATACAATCATAAAGTTTTACATTACGTCATAAAAAAACATCTTGTCTTCATATCCCCTCATACTATCCCTACAGGTCATTCATAAATTACTTCTTCATAATCCTAGGAAAAATAAAACATTGAAAGGGGTGAGCTCAGATGCTCAGTAAGGATAACATTATATCATAAGCTTTCATAGATAAGCATAAACACTTAAGGCAATTTATAATTAAAAAAAAGCCTTTTAAACTTGAACTTCAACATAGTATGGAAAAAATAAAATGAAATAATTCCATTTACTTATTCACATGGATATTCTACTAATCTAATAATCACATGCAATATCAATAACCACTTTCATAATGAAGGAATGCATAATGCCAGACTATCATAACCACATAGCCAAGGCCTCGTGCCAAGACTACAAATAAGATTTTTCCAAGGCCTTGTGCCAAGACACTAGTTTGTCACATGAGACCTACCGATGCATCGAGGAGCTATAGCGGGCTCCACTCGTCACTTATTAAGTCCAATACATTCCCCATATGAACAAGTTTAAACATTACATAAACATTCGTATTAAAACTAGCATACGAAATGTCAATACTTTAACCACAAACCATGAATGGTATAAAAATAGCACATCCATAGTCAAACATAACTCATTCGATAAAATATGGAATATTTTATTATATCACATTAACCACAATCAAGAATAATGAAGGATGTTGACATAGATGAAAATAATCATCAAAACTATTTGAGAGAAATATCCCCCTTTTTCTTGAAATCATTTAAAAGTCACACTATTTATCAAGAAGCCATTTTAAAAATATATTTTTGAATCAAAGTGTCCCATACCACTTTGAAACTTTTTTAAAAGGAGTTTTAATTTTAAAACTTTAATGTCCATATAAATAAATCCTTAAAACCATTTTTAAAACATGGACATTAATGAGCAAGATTTAGAAGAATAAGTCTTTAAAACATTTAAAAATGGTATTTTAGTTAGAGTTTCTAACCAAAAGAGAGACACTTGAATAAAAATAATTGAGGTAATAAAAACATTGTAATATCATGAGAATAAATTAATTCATGATATAATATGTCAAAGTACATTATATACACCACATAAAAGTGATTTGGTGTAAAACAAGAAAGAAGTCTCAATGGAATGTAAATTGAGATGAAATCTCTCATAAAGGCCGTATCCTTAGATTAAGGATAAATCAATGAAATTGTTATGTGTGAAAAATATAAATACACTAAATATGATTGTATATTTAGTGTAAAACAATAAAAGTACATTCACACATAATCTTGTAAAAACAACACCAATGAATTGGATGTTTAACTCAACAAATGGAGAATGAGTTAAAATTACTCTTATCAAATTCATATCGATGACTTGAGAAATTATCAAAGGAGTGATTATGTGTATAAATAGTATATCCACAGGAAGGGGAGTGGAAATTATGACATAATCAAATGAATAGTTATTCCACACATAATCTTGGAGTAATATAATCAATGAAATATGCGTAAAGCCAAATGAGCGGAAATTGAAATTTCAAATTCCCTTATCGATTTGGTAACTTATGAAACATGCACCCAAGAAAGAAGGATCATACAATGATGATGTAAATATAAATGAATTAAAGTATATTACACAATGAATACAAACATGGGAAGTACACATATACCACATGTAAAAAATAAGTGGTGAACAATGGAATTCTCACGAAATTAAGAGTGAGATAAGAAACCCATTACTTTGTACTTTTTCCTTGGTCGAAGGTAGGTTAAACTCCTTTATAATGGTGAAATAATTGTTATTTAGTTATACAAGAATCATTTACATTAATATGATATCATATATTATCTTTTAACATTGATTTGTTAATAATATCTTAGAATTATCGTCGTTTTGGGTGTCAACTTACTCGTTTTATTTTATATGTTTTGTTACGTAAGCCATGTTTGTCATTGATAGGTTGTATATTATTCATATCCAGAATGATATCAAGTCCTTAAAAATTATTTTTAAATAATCAAATGATAATTATACTTGAATGGATACGATGGAGAATGAATCTCATCGCATTCGTGGAGACGGTAATCCGTACGTACGCACGAGCGACAATTCATTTTTTGATATTTAAATAACATATAATTAGATGTTATATCATATATACAGAATCATTATAATGTTATATTTATTATTTACATGAGTTACACATCATTATTATACCCATCCAATTAATAATTTATTGAATAACAATTACACCACGACGTGGAGACGGTAAGCCGTACGCACGCACGTATGGTGACATGTTATTGAAAGGATGGATAGAATAATGAATATTGTTGTACCATATTTATAATAATATTACAGTATATATGAGATACTGGATTCATTAATTTAGAATGGGAAAAACAAAGAAAGAAGAAGTTGAAGAAGAAATGAATTTGAAAAAGGGTGGTGAAAACGTTACCTCTTCTTCGAGTTCTTCCTTTTGATTTGATCACAAGGGCTCCTTAGGTTGGATTTCTGATCAAAATAAGGCCTCTAGGTTGTAGTGAGGTACGTTGAGAGAGTAATTGGGCAGGGGGTGGATGAAACTAAAGGCTTTGAAGGTGTGAAGTAATGATAAGGGGGAGTGGCCTTTTATAAGAGGGGTGAGGGGCACCTTTGGAAAAGCTAGAAATATTAATTTATAATAAATTCATATTCGGTTTCTAATGGCTCCAAAGTTTATTATTTAAATTTTAATGTGGGGATAGGTCCAAATACACTAAAATATAGAATTTAGACAGGTTTTGGTCATTATATTAACCTTATCTTTAAGTATAAACTCTTAGTTAATTAGTTTCACTTTTACAATGTCTCTTTGTATTTTTATATTATATAGTTAATAAACATACTATATACATCCAAGAGACCACCCAAGTGGTCAATTAATGATACCCCTATCATTATATAAGTCTCTTGGCCGAACCTTATATTTTTAGGAATTTAATATCAATTAATAATATAATATTTGTTTTAAAAACTCTTTTATGTCAATTTTGACACTATTCAAAAGTTGTTATTTGTGAAACTTATAACAGAATTATTACTTCGAAAAAATTCAATTAAATAAATCATAATATGTCATATTATCCTAGAAAATTAGTTTAATTCATTAAAAGTCTCAAATTATATTTATTTGGGTATTTATAATATCAATTAGTTTAATTTTTCACTGTTATGGTAATTACTTCATCATCATTGTGTCATATATAAACTAAATTATTTAATGTTTAAAAATTATAAATAAAACATAATTATGTAGGAAATATTTTTATCTTTCTAATTAATATTTATAGTCTAAAATATAACATATATAACCCTATGTAACAATTGTTTTTCTAAAAGATATATGCTTGTGTCATTTTTGTATTCATTTTAACTTAATTAAAATAAAGTGTCATTATCACTTACAAGTGGATCAATGAGGTCCCAAAATCGACCCAAATATTCCCATGGTCGGCCATGTTTCAACCAATAGAGTTAATACACGTTTTAGAATAATTTAATATTATTATAATATTATTTATTTACCCTTATTTACCGGATTTACCCTTGAACCATGGTAAATAAAATATTTACCGAAGTAATTATTCAAAATGTATAAAAATAAAAGTTACCTATTTACACAATTTGGACATCATTATTCTCAATATGGAATCCATTTTTCCAAATTCAATACATAGAAGTGGCAAAAATTAATTTAAAATTAATTCCCGTTGTTAAAACAAAAAGCGTGTTTTTAAGAAATAATAACTATCAAAAGAGTGACACTTGTTTATGTCTGGTTTAAATGTGAAATTATGTTCAATGACCCACATTGTATTACATGATAAAAAATATATTTTAAATATAATTTAAAACCACTCAAATTCATAATTTATCACTATTAGTTATTTTGATTAAAAAAGTTGTTTTTAATTAAAATTTAGTAATTTTTACTATTCATCAAAATATAAAAGTTATCTGAAAAGTACCAAAATTTCACCCTAGTCTAATTTAGTTATTCCAAACCCAAAAATGAATTCTATTTTACCAAATTTAAAACATAAAAGTTTAATTTATTAATTTAAAATTCATTCCCTCTTTCGAAACCAAAAGGCGTATTTTTAAGAAATAATAACTATCAAAAGTTTGACATTTGTTTATGTCCAATTTCGAAGTGAAATTACTTAAAATGACCATCATTAGATTAATTAGTAAAAATATAATCTATTTATACTTCAAAACCATTAAAATGTTTAATTTAACAATATAAATAATTTTGATTAAAAAAGTTGTTTTCAGTTAAAATATAGTAATTTTCACTATTCACAGAAATATGAAAGTTATCAGAAAGACACAAAAACATTATTGATACTAAATTCTTATGTCCCTATTCTAAAGAAGAATTTCATTTTGTCAAATTGAATATATAAAAGTTTCAAATATTGGTTTTAAAAAGGCTTCGCCATTAAAAGGCGGTAAAATTTCATTTTTTGAAAAATACTTCTTTTATCTGAAAAAAATGAATTTGTTCATAAATCATGTTTAAAAACTCATAATATGGATTAAAATTATAAGGATAATATAATATTTAAAATTCAGTTAATACTATTCATAATCACTTTTGAACAGCTAGTTTGGTAAGTCGTGGTGTACTTGAACTCAGGGTTGCGTGCAACACACGCTATTGTATTATTCAAAGAGAAGTGTACCGTGGAAGATTAGGGTGTTACATGTATCATCCACTTCCCATAAATTATATGGAATTATTTATATTGAAACTACAAATACTTCAAGATTCCTATTAAAATATTGTTTTAATATTAGATATTCAAATCATCACTGGATACTTAAACACCAAAGGATATATCTTCTTTAAAAAATAATTTAATTATATGAATGATATTACTACAGTTATAGTATATCAATTTTCCCCTCATAGTTCTTTAGGATGATCTAGTCACACACAAGATAATGTATGCATGAAAATATATACTCAATACTCATTAATAAGAACCTAGATTAGTTAGAAATGGAATTAAATTAATTAGACCTATTTTTAATTATTATATGAAGTAAGGCTAAGTTCTTTAATTATTTCTCTCCTTGATACATCAAGTCTTTAATACATTAGTGTATTAGAACCTTATCTAAATTCTATTTTACTTCTCAGTTTTTCATTTCTCCTTTTTATATCCTCTAAATAATGAACAAATAATATTTAAATAATTATTATAGAAATTACCCATCAATTATTTTTCACATTAAAATCTGTGGTCCATACCTTTGAATTTTATTCCTATCAAATTAACAAAGGATGATTTCAAATATTTAAATTTGAAACCACCATGAATGACATCAGACATACTCATTTAATCCTGGTTAATAATTAATTTTAAATATCTATGAATCTAAATATTTTTCTCCCTTAAAATCCTCTATGAAATCCATAGGAATTTGAATTACATATACACTGATATGGTTGTGTGACATGAAACTCATCTCAACTCTCCTTTCATAGACTAATGGCATAATATACAAATTAATATTTCTATCCTTTACTCTCAAATTGAATCCTAGTTATTTTATTGATACTGATGTTTAATTACATGAAACATGGATTGTGCATCATCTATATTTATTCCAAAGAATATTTCATAAGATTTTCTATATCTTATGAAATCTCACTCCTTATATATTTTCCATCATATGAGATAGAAATATTATGTGATAACTATCTTATGTGGGCCATATATCTATGATCTAGAACCATCTTACATGATTTACTCTTATATAGAGTAGATATATTATGAAATAACAAGTGTATCTCATAAATATATGTTATCATAAAAAATGACCTCATATTATGAGAAAACTCTTCTTATGAAAAAATTTATTATACAGAAATTCTCTCACACAAAGTGTCACTTTTCAATTTTTTACACTACTATAACAAATTATAGATTACTTAAAATAAATGGTAAAGTCTGTTGAATTCATCACCAGCCTTTTCAATCCACCTAAAAAACACTTCTTATAAGTCATAACATAATTATCACACATGGTTGAAAAAGAAAACTTATAGAAACCTCAGAGAAATCATAAATATTATAAAAAAATACTGTAATTAAAGGAATATAAAAATAAAATAAACCACCATACATTATTCCATCTAATATTATAGTGATAAATATGGGAAAAACAAACACCTCCTCCAAGTTTATAGAATTAGGGTTCCATAGAACAAGAATATTCCCCTAACCAC
Organism: Viscum album; assembly: GCA_963277665.1. Lineage (NCBI taxonomy): Eukaryota > Viridiplantae > Streptophyta > Magnoliopsida > Santalales > Viscaceae > Viscum > Viscum album. The sequence goes on from OY728141.1 coordinate 560,964,020, forward strand.
CTTGAGAAAAATTGTTACTAGAACACTAATAAAAAGGCTTGTATAATTTATCCAAATTTTATAAGTTATTCAAGGAAAATATGGTTTCCAATACTGCAAAAAGATCAAATTTAAAACTAAAAATAAAATTCTTAAGATCAAGCAATTTGGTTGGGTTGTGTAAACCCTGATTGTTCTATATATTAAAAATCATTAATACAGATGTCTAGAGTAACCCCTTAAATTCAAATAACCTCTAACAAAATTCTAGCCTTGGGAATCCTTGACCAATTTATTTCCTTTATTCAAATGGTATTTTGAATGGTTAATAGTAGAATATACATCATCAGAAGCTAGAGCTCCACTTGAGGGGGGGGGGGGGTGTAGCTTAGTTCTTGATGATATGGATTTTGCAATGGATTCCATTGATCTTAGATTGGTTATAATATTTAACCTTTAATTGATGGATTTAATTATAATTTTAAGTGGATTATGCAGAACAATGTGGTGATAGGGATTCTGGACCCTCATTCCTCTATAAGATGTGCTAATGTTGAAGAATTCACAGTCAACTAGTCCCGTACCTCACAGATGAATTAGTTCATTCTATTCCATTCGATGTGTTAGACATCAATGATCCATTGGAAATAGGATGGTATTTTTGTGGAAGATTGAATTTCTATCCCTAGTATCTTTCTTCATTTCTAGAACTTGTTTATTCTTAAGCTATTTGGATATGAAATCAAAAATTTATTATTATATGATCATTAAAATTTTATAGGGAATAAAATTATTTAGTAAAGTCTAGGTGTTGAATTAGATTAATCTATTACCCTCCATGATTTTATCTGGTTTATATATGAGGATGTATCTGGTGTTAAATAAATGGTTTTGTATGAGTGTATAATCAAGTACTGTAACCACTATGAAATTTATGAATATATCCAGCTCTGATACTACATGGGTTATCCCCAGGAATTTCCTATAACTAGAGTTCAAATTATGAAAACTTCTTTTGAACCCATTGTTTTTTCATATTTGAGTGTGACTGGTTGGGACGATTGTATGACATTATCTTTACATCCAAGAGTGTCTTCTTTGAAATATGATCAAGGGGATTTCATCCCCTTAAACTTAGTTTCTATTATGACAGTGACTCCTTATAAGTACTTAGAAGTAGTGAAACTTGGATGTTCACATGGGAAGGATGTCACCTGTTGGGTTGATCTATCATCCTTGGATATGCTGTCTGAGATAAGAACATATGGTAGTATTGATCACATCATTTAGGCTTAGATTCATATAAATTCAGGAAATATACATCATGATCCTCCATTTTTTCTGGTTGGGTGAAAAAATTTGATTCTCCTTCAAAGTTTCACCCAATATCATCCCAACCAGCTAGGTTGAAAGAAAGAGATGTTTTCTATTTGACATAAGAACATGATTTGGTTTGTGTAATTTGGACTGATGCACATGTGTTAAAAGATGGAGTTATGTAGTAGGATCAATATGATCATGTACAACAATTAGATCTAGAGATTCAGAACAAATTTTATATTTTTGAGGGGTTTAAACTAGATGGAGATATTGGGGAATGAAAGGAAAAGAAAAATAGGAAGAATAAATTTGAATAGGAAGCAGACCTAATGAAATATCAATAATATAAGAAGATTCATAAAATAACCAATGATGGTGAAGGAGAAGAATCATCATTGCTAGTAACACTTTGTGATAAATAGGATTATCAAACTAGAGAGAAATATTGATTTAATGGGAAAAAGGAATAAAGGAACCAATGTTATGGGGGATCACCCAATAGCTAAGGTGAAGAAGTAAAGAGGTCACAAAGATTATTATTACCTTCTAAAACCCATATTGACAAGGTTGTAAAGGAAATAATAACATCCTAAGGAGACCAATTACAGAATAAAAATGATTTAGGATAAAGAGTACCCTCCATTTATTTATGATAGTCTTTAGGAAATTTATGGAGACAAAGAAAATCTAGATCAACATGAACATTTGGATAAAATTATTAAGGTCTAGGGTGGATTTCTCATACATGATTACATCCATATACTTCCATGTAAGGATACAACCATCCCTATCATATATGGTAGGTTATATGAATGAGAAGGATGTAAAGGAACCATTTATTTAGGAACCAATTCCAATAATGAAGAACTAGGTATCTTTTTGGATGGATATCCTATATAAGTTGCAGTTTTCACTCTATTGTAATCTATAGTTGTCTAAATAAAAGAATAAAACTCCAAGAAAAAAATAATGGATAGAAAAGATATGGGATCATCCATATAGAAGATAAAAAACATCACCTCCTTACCTAAAAGTGGAGGGGTAGTAGGAAATCTGAAGGGAATATTAGATGGACCATCTCTACCCATGTATTTCCTCATGCAATACAAAGAGGGTTTGAAGGAAAATGAATTTCACTTTAAATTCGACTCACAGGAGTAGTATAATAGGATGATTTCTATAAATCTAGAAGTTTATGCCAATAAAGCGAAAATATAATGGATTTATTCTTAGGATCACAATTTTATTTAGGGATTTAATGAAGTAAAGATCAATATGAAGGAGTACATCAAGGCCTAGGGTAATATGGATTTACTATTCAAGGGAGTCATTTATAAGAAGCTAGAGTATATTAAATTTCCTATCATATGAAGTCCTCACTGCATGTGTAAGTCTAATAATTTAAGTTTATATTGGAATGGTTTAGCATTTCTCATTGAAATCTAATTTCATGATTGTTTAGGTTACCATTCAACCCAAAAAAATGATTATTTAAAAGTGAATAAAAATGTAATTTGACACTCTTAAGGGAACCAATTGGAAGATTCCCACCATTCCCATATTATGATATAACTTGGGAATTCTCCTTTGATTAACCTAAGTGTGGATAATGATGCCATTCATGAGGGTATCTATCACTCTCCATAAAGGACTTCCATACCTTTATCAGGTCTATGCATATCCCCTACCCAATCAACCATGGATCCATGATCCCCCAATGACTGTTCGTACTTTCTTAACCCCCATCCACTACCTTCCCACCATCACCCATGGTTTAAATAAATGTTTTATCAATAGAATTATTTAAGATCTATCTTTGGGGGGAGGGGGTAGTAGTAGAAACACAACAAGGATTAGAATTTCTAAAATACTAACAATGAGGACAAATATCTAGTGCCTATTCATAATAAACATTTTTTAACACATCTTACCTTTAAGAATTTAAAAAATAAGTTTACTAGGAAGGTTACATTTAGGAGTAATTTTTAAACAAACCTACCTTAATAAAAATGGCTTCTAGAAGATGTCAACCCATTATACAGAGAGGCCTTCAAATTATACTAACAAATTTTCTAAGATATCCCTTAGTTCACTGGTGTAATCTAAGATAAGGTAATTTTATCCACATAGGTATGGACTTAGGATTAAATATTTTTAGTATATATTAGTAAAATATAGTTTTAAAATCATAGGGTTATTATTAAAAGACCATGTACCAACACACATGGCCTAATTTGTGGTAGATTTATCGAAGAACTTCAATAAAAAGGCACAATATTCAAGAAATGATACCTAAAAAATGTCTTCAGAACCCCAATGAGAATTAATAAATATATATATCATAGGTAGGTTTGGTCAAAACCCCTAAACAAATTCAACAAGTTTATTCATCCACATATCTTTTCCTTCACCCCAATCTGATGCATCAAAAATCACATCCTAATACGAAAGTTTCTTTGAAAAAAAAGATAGTGCCAAGCATGATTTGTTTTTCAAAATTTCCATAGAAACTTTAATCCAAGTACAATACTGACTTGTCACCATAGAACAAACATAAATATTAAAAATCTAGAAACGATCAATGAGAATCAATAATAACGAGTGGATTAGGTCAAATACCAAATCACCAGCCAAGTCACTTAGAGAGAGAATTTTGAATCATTTTATATTTTATCATCTCTCACAATTTATCTTTGTATATCAATCGATGAGACTTCACAAGGTATCCCAACTCACTAACTAAATTTGGAAACACTCAGTTGTAACACCCCATATGTTTATTACATGAATATATTGAATAAATTGTTTCACACATAACACAAAACTAAAACGAAAAAATAATATAATTTATTAAAATAAAATAACTAAAATACAAGATAAATATTAATACATTATGATAAATCAATATAAGACATCATTATAAAAATTAAAAAAGGAACAAAACCATAAGTAAATAAAATACTATGAAATTGAACTCTTCATACTCATGGGTTTATTTTAAGACCATACATAAATTTATTATTATATAAATGTGGAAAAATATTAAAAATATGAAAGAATTTTCTATAAATAAATGAATTTTTAGTATGAATAAATTTTAGAGAAGTATTAAAGGTTATATATAGAATTTTAAATGGGTAATAAGATTATTGGAAATATATATGACTGTTGGGAATAAATATTACCATTGGGTATGTTGAAAATATATAATGGGTATAAAATACTTCCATAGAAAATAATATTTTCTTATAAAATCATATATTTAACATGAATAATAAATAAATAATAATCAAAATATAATCATACATTAAATAAGAAATAGTTTTATTCAACAAATAGTTTTCCTAAAATATCATGTATTTTTTTAAAATTAAATTTCAAATATTTATAAAATATATATAATTTTTTGAATCATCTCCCTAAAATTATATCATAGTGCCAGTTTCATTTCTGGTGAAAGAAATAATTTATTATGGTGAATAGTGAACGATGTTAACAAACTTTACAAATAATAAAATAAAATATATGGGTAAAATGATTTGTAAAACTTATAAAAACAAAAATACATTTTGAAAATGGTGTGAATCTAAGAAAAACATAACTATAAAACTCATATATAAAAGTACTCCTCCTCTAACCATCCCAAATTTTTTGTCCTTTGTTTTATACTTTAACACCTACCAAAATTTAATTCCTTGAAGTCCTATTTCACATTGGGTATATTATAGTAATAAGAAGGAGGCCTAAATCCTTCATCACAAAAGAAACCATAATGAGATGGAGCAATTACATCAAAGTAAGTATCTAGTTATTATCCATATTTTTTAATTAAATTCACATGTGAAATCTTCTTAAATATAATAAAAAACTATAATGATTTGTTATTAATATCATTATTCTTTTATAAAAATGATAAAATAATAATATAACTATATTCTCATACTTGTTCATTAATATAACATGTTATTATTTGGGTCAGTTCAACCACCTACATGAACAATGCCACACTATCTTAATAATTTATATTATGAATGAGTATCAAAATAGAAATAATGGTAATATATTATATTAATGATATATATATGTTATGAATATGGATCTGGAAGGATAAAACTAAAATAAATGATCATTATAAAGTAAGTAGACACTATTGGAAAATATACAAAAAATGTGCAAGATGTGAATTTCATTCTTGAAAACCATACCTATACGATCAAAAAAATGTTTATGGGATGTTATAAATAATAATAATAATATGATTACCCAAAATTGAATAATATATTAGTTATAAAAATTTTAATGTCCTAGCCTAGATTTCACTAAATTTTTTCCTTGATCCAGACCGTTACATGGCATCAAGAAAGCCTCATCATATACCAAAGGCTACCGACTAGCAACATGGTTATAAAGTGGATTTGTGTGGAGAATATACCCCCATATCAGAGTGAACAACCAGAAGTAAATAACTAAACATCATACACATCAGATTAAGTAGAAATAAGAAATAAACTTAAGTTGAAACATGCTGTAATAAAATTAAATAAAATAAAGTCTTGAAAGACTGTGTCATGCATAAAACCAACCACACACTGGTCTGGTTACATATATACCAAAATAAAAGAAACTAAAAAAAGGCTACAAAACATCACCGAGATAAATCCATCTAGTCACATGATACCAATCAAGCAATACTACTTGACCAAATAATATTCAATATGAGCCTCACCCTAAACCTGTGCTTGTAATACATATGTGAGAGTTTCTCAGGTACCCTAATACAATGGCGTCTCGAGAAAGGTATGAGTAAAACTCAGTAGGCCACCACCAATGGTGTCTAAAGTAAATACTTTTCAATACAAAAATTCATATAAGATAATGAACTGTAGTAGAAAATTGGTAAATAAAGAATGTTACTTTATTTAATAACATTTAATTTAATATATTTTATTTTTTGTTCCAAATGTTACCCATTTCCATCAAGATTTCCTTAGCCTATTCCATTTTTCTAATCAATATATCATAGGGGCCAGGGGTTGGAATATAATGATCCTATATAGTGACCCAAACCCCAATATCCCAGAGCCAGTCCCTACCACCATTACATTGGCATAAGATACAAGGAAACACATCCTGAAGTACCGACCGGTTTAGTAGTTTTGGTAAACTAGATGTATACTTGAGTTTTACATTTCATTTGGAATACACAAATTACAACATATTATTTTTTTTTGTTTTATTTTTCTAGAATAACTTTATTCCTTCTAGAATATCTATGAGTATTATTCATAAAATACTTCATGGATTCCCAGGGAAAGGAAAAAAATAAGGGGAAGCTCAAATGCTCATTAAGGGTTAAATACAATTTAAGAAATAATAAATTAATGAGAATAATCAATATAGTAAGGTAGTATCTGAACTTACATTCCATATAATCAATAAACTAAGAAGGAAGTGAATGAACAATGTTGAAATTTATATAAATAGAAACACATTACATTTTATCAATAAACTAATAACTAAATTCATTCATAGATTTTATCATATTCTAAATCTCATTTATAATAATAACTGAATTTGAGTGAAGGAAATTATTAATTATTAGATTCCATGTTTCCTAGGTACATGATACCTTTACCATCAATAACTTTAACAAGAAAGTATAAAATATAATGGGTGAAAAACCCACTAAGTCTATCTAATTGAATCATCCCATGAGACTAACAATGCATTGAGGGGATTACTTTAAATAGTCCCCTACCCGTTTCGTACCTATCCAAATTATTCATCATATATTGAATAATCAATTTAATTCATGAAAAATGTACCTTATCAAATATATGTATTGAGTAAAAGATATAAATTTATCAACATTTCCATATTTAATTAGTTAACTTTGAAGTATACACCCTATGTAAAAATGTTATATGGTTTAGGTAATAATCATATCTATGATAAAGGATGTGGATATTTAGGGGAAATCTAATGTTCAATGATCACCAGAAGGTGAATAATCCAAGGGGAAGTTAATGACTATAAAAATGATTCAAGGATGTAAATTTCAATACTATAATTGGTTAAAATAATCATCTTCCATAAAAAATAATAATAAGGATGGTATTAATTCAACATATACCCATTGGAGTAAAAATAAGGGTTGTTGTAATTTATGAATAGAAATACCATTAAAATACCATTAAAAACATTCTTGAGTAAAATATCCTTTTTGTTTTAAAAAACAATTTGAAAAAATTTTCTTTCAAAATAACTTTTAAAAACATATTCATTAAAAATATCTTCATAAAATTTCATAGAAATCTCCAAATAAATGATATTGGGAAATTATATACATGAGATAAAAGGTAAAAATAACATTCCTTTTTCATTTTAAAAAGGTTAGAAAAGTTATTTATTCATAAAGTGACAAGAATATTACTGTGATTTTTTTGTGTAAAAAGTCAAAATGGGTAAAAATATCTTCTGATAAATCATTTTTAAATGGTTAAAGAAAAAATTTGTGATTTTTTTAGAAAAAATTGTTTTTTAAGAAAATAGATTTATGATCGAAGAGATAAATAAAGTTGGATTTTCTAAAAAACATTTTATAAAAAAATTTTAGTATCAAAGAGTGAAAAAATGGTACAATTACTTGAAAAATATCATTAATAACTAACAGAGAATAAAATTAAAGGGTTTACAAAATAATTATCAAATAATTCCCATTAATGGAAATTCAATAATAAAAAATCTCTATGAGAATGAGATTTTGGAATAAACCATTAAAGTGATCATAACGTTGAAGTGAGAATTAATAAATGAATAAATTATGTGTATAAAATTTAAATCCACATAAAACAAGTGTAATTACAACAATATATATTCAAAATTAATTATACACCTGATCTTGGAATATTAACAAGAATGAGGAAGTAATATAACCCATGAAAATAAATTGAGTTGTAAAATTATTTACCACTAGAAAACTTTTAATTCAAGTACTCATAGATAAAATAATTAAAATTTAATCTTGGAATTCCATGAAGAATTAAATATTCATGATATTACACAAGGGATAGTATATACACCATATAAAATTAATTAGGTTCATAACATTATAATATGCCTAAATTAAATGAAATTGAGACGCAATCCATCATCTCATGCTTTCTGTTTGGTTGTACTTGATTTAAACTTTTTTATAGTGGTTTTAAACATGTTAATAACTTATAAAATTACCATATTAATATTTATGATATAATATATGATCCTTTTATAAGATATTTTTACCAATTTTTTAATAATATTTTATCATTTTCATCATTTTGGGTTACAACTGCTTTGTTTTTTGAGTATGTTATGAATTGTTATTTTTTTTAATATTACATGGATAATGATTGAATCATATTAAGAATTTAAAACATGATTTTTATTTCATATATATATATTATATATATATATTATATATATATATATTATATATATATATTATATATATATATATTATATATATATATTATATATATATATTATATATATATATATATACATATATATTTATTTATATAAATACATAAAATTTTGTAATTGGAAATGAAATGCATCGTTCATGGAGACGGTAGACCATACGTATGCATGAACGCTGCTTCCATTTTCTTGTCATATTAAAGAAATAAAAGTAAGAGATACATATGTTTATTATAATTATAGTATCATATTTATGTTATATTTATTACATGTTTTTATTAAACCCATCCATAATACATTTCATTTAATGTGTGAATGAATCACATCACTTCATGAGGTGGTAGTCTGTCGTACACACGAACGACATATCGTATTCCCCAAAAAAGGGAAACATGAAGCTATGTGTTATATAATAATTAAAGAATAATAAATTAAGTATAAATATCCTATATAAACTATAAATAAATTATTATTACCAACCTTTAAATGAGGTTATAAAGAAAAACAATATCGGTTCGCGAGGCGGTAGTCTGCCGTACACACGAATAATGATTACGTATACCATTTGATGGAAGTTTGTAAAGTTGTACGTAATATAATTAACATAAAAAAATATAATTATATTTAATATACGAATTTTATTATATAATCATGATATACAAATAATTTAAGGAGGTGCAGAAGGAAATAAAACGAAAATTCTTTTAGAAAAATCTTACCTCTTTTTCGGGTATCCTTCTTAGGTTTGCACTAAAAACCTAAAAGGTTTGATTTATTTTTAATGTGAGGCTTATATAAAGATATTAGGTATGTTTTGAAGTAATTTTTGCAGATATTTTTTGATAAATAAGTCTTAAGAGGTGTGAATATGTGAGGGAATTTAGTGCCTTTTTATAGTGAAGGAGGAGGAGTGGTATTCTTGTAAATACCAAAAAATAAACATAATTGGGATCTCACCCTTACATCAAGTGCATCCAATAATTATTTTTTATAAAATATGGTATATTTTATAAATAATTCCATCCAATGTGTTTTGTGCAAGTTTCTAGGTCATTTATCCCCTTATGATTAATGTTTAACCACTAAGTAAACTCATTTGTACCATAATCGCCATAATTAATTCTAATTGATTTCACTAATATTTTTGGTAAAAAACTAATTTTTAATTATTATAAATTATTAATTATTATTATTTAAAATATATACTACATTTTTCAAAATTAAAATCACATAAGTTTCATAAATTAATTTCAAATTAATCCTATAGACGGGATGAGGAAGTTGGTTTTTAAAGTGAAAATGTTCAAAAGTTTACTAAGTTTTTATATATAAATTCACTATGAATCTGATTCCAATGACAGAAATTGTATTAATATATTTAAAATTTATCTAATTTAACTTTAAAACCCATTTAAAATGTAATTTAACATTGTAAATTATTTATAAAAAATAGTTTTAAATTAAAATTAAGTATTTTTCACTATTCATCAAGAAATAAAACTTCTTAGAAAAATAACAAAAATTCCCCATATGATAATTTTGAAATTATTATTTCAAATATATATTTTATTTTTTCAAATATAATTTATAAAGGTTTCAATTTTTTTTAATATAATTTCTCCACTAAAAGGCGGCAAAACTGTCTTTAGAAAATACCACTTTTTATGCATAAAAATAGATTTTTTCTTATATTATGCATATCAACTATATTTTAGAAATGTAAAAATATTTGATTGAATTTATAATATGTAGATGTCATTAATATAGTTCAATAATATTAATTAATTTAATTTATTATGATATAATTCCTTTCATCGCGTAAAAATAGTTTTTTATAAGAAAATTTCATTTATATTAAATTAGTTTTATATTCATTTATAATTAACTGGTAACCAATTAATTTATCCATATATTTTATAAGTTAGTTAATCCTATTCGTAATCACCAATTTAATGGATAGGTTATATTTTATTATATTAAATAATAATATTTCAATAATTTATTGTTGTTTGGTAGAACTCGGTCTTGCGTGTAAGGGAAGTTGTTGAAGAAAGTCTTTCTTGCATATAACAGAAGATAAATAAATGTTTACTACATTGAAATAAATAGAATATAATGAATTTATTTTAAATATTAAATATATCATAAAGTCTCGAGTTTTTATATTCCTTTCTATGCTTGTTGTTGCGTGTTATACACACTATCAAATATAATGTTCATATTTTGAACTTTCATGGTGTTATATTCTCCACACCTTAAATAAATTATGTCCCCATAATTTAAACTTTATCTCAATAATAAAGGGTTTTAAATTTTCAAATACCATTATTGAAAAACCCATATAAAAAAATAGTTAACGAAATATCCTCTTAATAAGAGAGAATGGGAAGTACAAAGGTCACATGGAATAACATATAACTATGTTTATAAATAAAAGAAAATTAATGGAAAGTGAAAATATGGAATTGTATTAAAAGAATAAATAATTATAGGGAGTGATTTAGTCTATTAAAAAAAATTGAATGATCATTGAAAAGTTTTTAGGCTTAAAACCATAAATCTATGATGATTTAAAGACCACTAGTTCAAAAAATGAAGGTATTTGGAAAACATTTTATTTAAAGACCATTTTCCTAATGTTGATTAATTCTTTCACTACCTAATAATATAAGGAAATATAATTACTTGATATATTTATATAAAGAAAATTTCATCCCTTGGTGGTGCTTCGATCAATTTCAAACTCATCCCCTTACTTTAGGAAATGAATACCCAAATATGAATTTTTTATGCCCAAAGCACTAATATTTACTTTTAACTAATTGTAATATCTATAAAAAAAGTATTTATATATGTTTATAACTATTTTAAAAAACCAATATTGATAATACCTTAATCTATAAACCAAAAAATTATTACTATCGGTTCATCATTAATATTTATTTGTAAAATGGTTTCACTAAAAATAATGACATATTAACTAGGACATCACATTTTTCTATTAATAAAGGGGGATTTTCCATCAAATTGTTAAAAAAAACTAGGAAATTACGTAGGCTAGTGGTAGGCGCTAAACCCTTATCATCCTTTAGTCATGGATTCAATCCCCATCGACTCGTCGAATACGATGGGTTTTCACCCAGCATGTGGGTTGTCCTATTTCTAAACTAAATTAATATAATTTCTATAAAATTTCTAAACATTATGATGGACATCCTTGAAATTAAATTAATCATTAAATATAATTTTAACTAGGGTTTTCAATGAAACCTATTTTTTTACAAAGTCTAATAATATTATATGTATATAAACCCTAAATTTTATCAATACTTTTAAACTTATGTCTATAAAATGTAAAGGAATTATTCCTCAAATAAATTTTCCTCTAAAACATGTACTAAACTAATGGGTTCTATGGTCATAAATTTCATCTAAAATATCCTTAATCTTGGTAGACTACCATCACATTAAACCTAAAATTTATTTAATTCATTTGTCTTATTTTTAATATCAAACACCATAGGTTTAACCTATGTTATTCATTATAATCATATATTCAAATACTCTATAATGGGTTTTAAATAAAATGTGAATTATCTTAAGCATATCCATTATAATTATCAAAACAAGTGCCCAGTAAGGCCTATTTTTATATACCTGATTATGCTCGAGTTAAGCTAGATACACCCTTTTTGGAGTTATAACCCCTATGTACATCTATTCTAGAACCACATCCACTTGTTATATCTAGACCGAGATATATTTCAAAGAAAAAACATATAATATCTAATTTAACAAAACATTAAGATGTTATTACATAATTATCCTCAAATTCTGTCTTAGGATTATATTCCCTAATCTATGTTTCCCTACATCTAGTTCCCAATATTTCTACTATAGTTCCTTTAATACCAACTGTAGTGACCGAAAATCTAGTAGTACAGAGCCAATTACTAATACCATCACATTGGAATATGATATAAGGAAACACATCCCAAAATACTGAACAATTTATTATTCTTGGTAAAATAGATACATACATGGGACTTACATTAACTTTTGAATACACAAATTACAACATAATTTTTTTCTTTTGTTTTTTCAAGAATAAATTTATTATTTTTAGTGTATCTCCTCATATTATTCATATTACACTTCATGGAATCTTGGTAAAAGGTAGAAATATAACGGTGATCTTAAATTCTCAATAAGTGTTAAATACAACAAAATAAATAATTAATCAATTAGAATAATCAATATGACAAGTTAATAACTGAACACACATATAAAAAAACTAAGAAAGAAGTGCATAAAAAATATGGAAGGGTAAATAACTAGAAACACATTCCATTTTATCAACAAACTAATAATGAAATGCATCAATAAATTTTTTCATAGTTAAAATATCATGGATAAGAATAACCTAATCTGAATGAAGGAAATGATTAATTATTGGATGCTCTATTTCCTTAGTACATGATACCTTTACTATCAAGACCTTTCACAAGATAGTTTAAAACACACTAGGTAAATAACCCACTAAGGATAGATAACTATTTCATCCCATGAGACTATCGATTCATCTAGGGGATTACTTTAAACGGTCCCTAACCCATGTTGTACCTGTCCAACTCTTTCCTCATATATCGAATAATCGATTTAATTCATGAAAAATATACCTTATTAAATATCAGTATCGAGTAAAAGATATGGATTTATCACTATTTACCCAGTTAATAAAATAATTTTCAAGTGCACACTATATTTAAACACTGTATACAATTTAGTCAATTATTATATCCATGATAAATGATATAGATATTTAGGTGAAATTTAATGTTCAATGATCACAAGAAGGTGAATCATCCAAGGGGAAGTTATTGACTATGAAAATGATTCAAGTGAATTTCAATACTATCCTTAGTCAAAATTATCATATTCCACCCATAATAAGAATATGAATGGTAATAATAAAACATATACCCATTGTATTGAGAATTAGAGTTGTTGTCATTGATGAATATAAATACCATAAAAATATCTTTAAAATTATTCTTGAGGAAAATATTTTTTTTGTTTTGAATTTTTTTGAAAACCTTTTAATTGAAAATAACTTTTAGAAATATTTTAATTAAAAATATCTTCCTAAAATTAATAGGTAAGATTCATAGAAATTAAAATGGTAATTTAATACATTCCATACAAGGTAAAAAGAACATTCCTTTTTCATTGTAAAAATGTTATAAAATTTCATTGTTTAGAAAGAGATAAGGAGAACATTTTTTAAAAAAAAAGTCAAAATAGGTAATATTTTTAAAAAATCAGTTTTTAAATGTTAAAGATATTTTTTTAACTTTTTTTAGAAATCATTATTTTTTAAGAAAGCATATTTTTGATCGAATAGATAAATAAAGTCATATTTTCTAACAAAAATTTTTATAATACATTTTAAGTACCAAAGAGTGGAAAATGGTATTATTACTTGAAAAATATCACAAATAACTAGTTTCAAATAAAATTAAAGGGTTTACTAAACAATGATCAAATAATTCCCTTTAATATATTTTTAATAATAAATAATCTCAACGAGCATGAGATTGTGAAATAAACCCTTAAAGTGATCATAACATTAAAGTAAGAATTAATCATTGAATTGATTGTGTATATCAATTTTAAATACACATAAATTTTTTTAATAACAACCATAGATAGTCAAAAGTAATTATACCCATGATATTGGAATATTAACAACAACAAATAAGTAATATAACCCAATGAAAAGAAATTGAGTTGTGAAATTATTTACCACTTTGTAAATTTTGATTCAAGTCCCCTTAGATGAAATAATTAAAATATAATATTATAATACCCTGAATAATGATTTATTATTGTTATTACATAAGGGTTAGTATATACATCATATACAAGTAATTAGATATGTAACTTTACAATATGCCTCAATTAAATGAAATTACGATGAAATCCCTTACTTAATCCTTTCTTTTTAGGCATACTTCCTTTAACCTCATGCATAGTGATTTTAAACATGTTATTAACTTATAACAAAACCATATTCATATTTATGATATCATATAATATCCTTTTATAACATATTATTACCTGTTTGTAAATAATATTTCATTATTTTCATCATTTTGGGTAATAACTACTTTGTCTTTTGAGTATGTTATGACTTTTTATCTTTTTGTTACTCTTAAATAGATCATGATTTCATAATATAAAGAATTTAAACCATTATTTTTATATAATATATATTTATTTATGGTAATGCATATAAAATGCACTGTTCATGGAGATGGTAGGTTGTACGTACTCATGAATGCGGCTTCCATTTTATTGTCATATTAAAGAAAGAAATAAAAGTGATATATATGTATATTAACATTAAATTATCATATTTATGTTATATATATGACATGTTTTTATTAAAACCATCCTTAATACATTCCATGTAACATGTGAATGAATCACATCGCTTCGCGAGGTGGTAGTCTACCGTACACACGAACGATGTTATCATATTCCCACAAAATGAAAAGAATGAAGGTATGTGTTATATAATAATTATAGAAGTAGTAATAAATTATAAATATAATATATATTATATATAAACTATAAATCCGTTATTATTACCAATCTTGAAATGTATTAATGGAAGAAAAAACAACATTGGTTCGCGAGACGGTAGTTCACTGTGCACATGGACAATTATCGTTTATCCAATTTGATGGAAGTGTGTGAATTTTTAGGTCATATAATTAACATAAAAACAGATAATTATATTTTATATACTAAGTTTATTATATAATAATGATATAAAAATAATTGAAGGAGGTGGAGAAAGAAATAAAATGAAAATACTTTTAGAAAAACTTTACCTATTCTTTGGGTATCCTCCTTAGGTTTGCTCTAAAAAATTAAAAGGTTTGATTTATTACCAATTTGAGTCTTATATAATGAGATTAAGTATTTTTAAATAAATTTTTTCATAGGTTTTATGATAAAAAATTTTCAAGATGTGTGAAGAATTGAGGGGAGTGAGTGCTTTTTTATAGTGAAGGAGGAGAAGTGACATTCTTGTAAATATAAAAAAATATTAGAAGGTATAAATTACATAATATACCTAAATTAATGAAACAAATTCGATCCAAGAGGGTATATGGTTTAAATATTTCCTTAAAATTGGGGTTGGACAAGTTTCTAGGTCTTTTGGACCCTTATGATTAAAGTTTAACCACTAAGTAAACTCATTTGTTCCTTAATTGTTATAATTAATTCTAATTACTTTCACTAATATTTTTGTTAAAAAACTAAGTTTAAATTATTATTAATTATAAATTATTATTATTAAAAATACAGAATACATTTTTTTAAATTCAAATCACATAAGTGTCATAAATTAATTTAAAAATAATAACACAAACGAGGCGAGAAGAGGGATTTTAAAGTGAAAATGTTTAAAAGTTTAATAAGTTGTTATATATAAATTAATTATGAAATTGATATAAATTAAATAAATTGGATTAATAGATTAATAATTTATCTAATTTAACTTTAAAATAAATTTAAAATATAATTTGACATTACAAATTATTTAGAAAAAAATTTAGTTTTAAATTAAAATTCAGTATTTTTCACCATTCATCAAAAAATGAAACTTCTCAAAAAAATACCAAAATTCCCCCTATTATAATTTTGAAATTAATATTTCAAATATGAATTTTATTTTTTCATATATAGTTTATAAAATTGTCAATTGTTTTTAAAACAAGTTCTATATTAAAAGGCGGAAAACTATCTTTAAAAAAAAATAGTTTTTTATACGTAAAATTGTGTTTGTTCTTATCTTATGCATATAAAATATATTTTAGGAATATAAAAATATTTTATTTAATATATAATATATAAATTCAATTATCATTTAATGATAGTAATTAATTTGTTTTGTTAACGATAAAATTTCTTTGGTCTCATAAAAATAGTTTTTATTAAAACATTTCCTTTATAATAAATTTGTTTTTATATTCATTTATAATTAAATAGTAACCAATTAATTAAACCATATATTTTTATAAGTTAGTTAATACTATTCATAACTTCAAATTTAACATCTAGGTTATATTTTATTATATTTAATAATAATATTTTGATAATATATGGTTGTTCGATAAAACTCAGTTTTGCGTGTAACACAAGCTATCAAAGAAAGTCATTCTTGAATGTAATGCAAGATAACTCAGTGTTGTGTGAATTGAAATCTATATAATAGATTTAATTTAATTAAAATATTAAAATATCATAAAGTCTCAAGTTGTTATATTTATTTCCATGCTTGGTGTTTCATTTCATACATGCTATAGAATATGATGTTCATATTTTGAACGTTTGGGGTGTTAAAACCTCTGTGTAAGTATCTATACAGGATCTAGTATTCCATTTCCGTATATCAAAAACACTAGGTCATAAGTAAAAAAACATAGAACACAACTCCATGAAGAAAACTGAGACTCATAACACCATGTCCAACCATCCTAACCTTTAGGTCACAAGTCGGAAAACATGGAGCATCAGTCTATGAATCCAACCGGGACTCAGAACTCCATGTTCGACCATCCCAACCTTGATATGAAACTCCATGTCCATACCATTTGGTTTAGGAACATTATTCCTTCCCAAAAAAAAAAACTACAATGCCCTTTGGTTCCTGGAGTATCAGTCTGGACTACCCAAAACTAGGGAGTGGAGCAACAATCCAACCTCCCAAAACCGTTAGTCACAAGTCAGAAAAAATAGAGCCCGAGTCCATGAATCCAAAATGGATTTATAAAATCTTGTTCAACCATCCCCAATCATTCTATTCTTATTTAATACTAGTTTTCCACATTTCCATAGTCTATTACTTTCATTAATGAAAACAAATCCACAATTTAACCATTTCACATTTTTACCCATATACATATTTGTGAAAAGTTCTTCAAACCATTTAACAATAAAAAACACCCCTTTTAACCAGTAACATTTCCCTTATAAATCAAAACATTTTACATGGTCCCCAAAGTACATTTAAATCAATACATGGATCAATAAAATCCAACCCCTTTCAAAAGTCATAAAACACGAAAATCAACATTCTCATTACACATTTCAAAACCACCTTTAACATGGGTCCTCCTCTTCAAAAAATCCAAACATGGTCCAAGTCCTTAATATTCCATGAAAACCATTTAAATAGTCACGAGACACCCATTTCAAATCCACATCTAAAATCAATTTAAACCCTATTAATGTCACCTTGAGGTCAACACCTCATTTCAATCAATAATTATTTTAAACATAGACTCCCCCCTTTGTCATCTAAATCTGGGTCAAAACCCAATAAACACATTTAAACCATTTTAAAAACCTCTTAAACATTTTTATAAAACATTAACAGATAAAACATACCACTTCCATGTTTGGAACTCCCCATGGGTGGCCCTAAGTCTGGTCTCACGTCACCAAAGATCCAATAGGATCTATAAGAGATCTGTGGTTTCAATATAAGGTCAAAACCAATTTATTAAGAAAATTAAGAAAGAATAACACACATGCAATCTAAGGAATACACCTCAATGCACATATAAAACAAATATTAAGACTATTGGTAAATCTCTTATACTACCTACCTCATTAGAAAAACATTCCAAAACATTCCCAAAGCATGATGGAATTATCAAGGACCATCCAAGTCTCTTCCAAACTTCTCAGAACCCAATTGATATCATCTTGATCACCCAAGAATTAATAAAATACCAAATAAATGAAATTAATTAATTATAAAAATTATAATTAATTAATTAACGAAAACTCAAATTTTCATTATGTCGGAAAACTCAATGGGTCATCGTGCCGCACTGAAACAAAATCCAACCCCTCACCGAAGACCCGTGGCATAACCCCAACCACAATCCAAACCAAATTCCTAAGAGATGATAAAATTTAAATAATTAATTAAATTTATTTAACTATGAAAATTAAATAAAATTTACCTCGACCATATACCTTAGTAAAATACCAGGTAATGAAGTGCATAATCCGTCTCAAGTTCTCCTCTACCCAATCCAACCAAAATCCCCATGAGAAATGGATGATTCCACCATTATCTAGTGGAATCATCAACAAAAACCTAACTATAGAACTATAGAATTTGAATGAAATAAAGGAAAAAGTAAGGGAGTCCATTAGATGTCAGATCTTACCTCAAAATGTTGAAGAATTGCCACAAAAACACCTCCTTGATGAGGATTGATGAAGTAAGGATGGTAGAAGAACCCTCCCCTAGTTCATGTTCATGATTGAAAGAGAAAGGGGTGGTGTGAATTAAAATTTTGGAGGGATAAAATGGTAAAAATACTATTTTAATAAAATTATGGGCAACCTTATGGTTTGGCTGCATAGTTTGACTAATCATGCACCATCCATGCAGTTATCTTTATTTAAAGATACCCCTCACATGGTTGTGCTACACAGTTTGCAAAACTGTGTTCCAACCATGAAAACCCCCACTATCTAAAATTTATACCTTTTATGGTTAGGTTGCATGGTTTGAAAAATCACGCACCAAACATATTATTAGCACTTCCCCCATCTACAGTAAGGTGCATGGTTTGTCTGAAACCGTGCGCAGCACATGCGCCATGCCTTAGAACCTCCTTAGCCTCACAAAGTTTCTCATTTTTCCTCATACAATTTACTCCAAAATTTTCTTTAACCATGAAAATAAACAATTATTAGTTAAAAAATAACTAAAAACCCTCCTTAGCCTCAAGGTTTCACACAGTTTCTCCAAAACCATGCACACCAAACCGTGCAACCTAAGTAAAAGTCTCTGAAACTACTGAAACTTAAACTGAAGCCTCTGATACTGATACAAACACTCAGGATACTTCCTAATAATCATTAATCATCTCAATTTTTTTTGAATCATTATAATGATCAAAATATCATTCTGAGTCTTAATTCAATATTTTACCCGTCTAGTAGTGAAAATTCCAATTCCTTGGGAAATTTTCAATCTATATGAATGTGAGATATTACATCCTCTCCACCCTAATACTTGTCATCTCCAAGAATTATCACTGGTAATCCTTCAGTACCACCCAACCTATGTCAATTAACAAATTTTTTCTAGCAGGCTCACCCAGCCTCTGATAGCTCAGAACACTACCGATGATCAACCTATAACTAAAGTCCCTCAACTGGCCAAAAACCCAAGATAACAACCATTTACAAAACCAAAATACCAAAATATCACTTAACTAAGACAATATAACTATAGAATTGATTAGAACATCACCATCGTACTCATAAATCTATGGTTATACCCACCATAATATTTATATTATAACCTCTAACTTATGATGCTTACACCCTTTCCATCGGGAGAGCCTATTGGAACCCAAACTCACACTCCAACAAGTGCTCGAAATGGTTCTCAACTTACTATTTCACATTACTCACCAGAACACCAATCATCACTGAAACCCATCATTATCATTAAAAACCAACTAAAGCGGATGCATACCCACCATCCACATCGAACTACTTTCTAGAACCACATCAAGCTTTAAGCCAATGCCCAGCTCGATCGTTCGTCCCAACTGATCTCTCGTTAGCATTCCCTACAGAATCTAAACACACATATCAAGAACCCTTATAAAATCACAGTGCCACTATGACCGATCCATAACCAAATCCACACACTTGAGACCCTTCCAACACGAGGGTCACATATTTGAAACTGATACATCACTCCACACCATTGGATTATCGTTATCACCGAATCACCCAGACATCCTCAACCGCATCGACCCACACTCTAACCAATGCTAATCCATTATTCAGACATGGAAATATCTCCCTCACCTAGGAAACCAAATGAAACATCAACTACCACCCATCCCCAGTATCTGATAATGGAACCAATGGCATTCACCAACATCCAATCCATCCCGAGGACCCCACCCTCAAACGGTTGATGGTGCACTTCCAACCATGAGACTGTACATTCACCTCTCCCCAATCGTAACATCCAAAATTCCCCATATCCAACCAAAAAGGCATTAGGGTAGATAGTTGAATATCTAAAGCTCTCTCAGCATACCCAAGAATATGTCAAGATATTGGGCATGATATTTACAAAATAAGAGTATAATAAGATTTCTTCGATGAATAATGTAATGCCCCGACCCCAGTTACCCAGAGTCGATGCATTATTTTAATAAATTGGCATGATTATAAGGAATCAAGTCCCGAAGGACCAATCGATTTAGCAGTCTTGGAAAATAGATTAAATACATGAATGTTACATTACACTTCATAACATACAACACAACATAAATAATCCTTTATGAACACCATTATTCCCTTAGCTTAACCCTGCATATCAATAAAAATACATTTCTTGGAATCTTGGGAAAAATCAAACATAGAAAGGGGTGAGATCAGATGCACAGTAAGGATAACAATATAGTGTAATCTTTAATAAATAAACATAAACATTTAAGGAAATGTGTAAGACTAAAAAAATCCTTTTAAACATACACTTCATCATAATATGGAAACGATAAAATCAAATAATTCCATTTACTTATTCACATGGATATTCTACTAGTCGAATAATCACATGCAATATCAATAGACACTTTCACAATGATACAATGCATAATATTGGACTTTAATTTCTGTGTCATGGCCTCGTGCCAGGACTTAGGGGATAACTATAACCAGAATCCAACCCAGAGATCCTCTGTAACCAGACTCCAACCTAGAGAGCCTCTGTAACCAGACTCCAACCCGAAGAGCCTCTATAACCGCACTCCAACCCGGAGGGTCTACTGTAACCAGACCCCAAACCAGAGGGCTTACTTTTACTGGTCCCCTACATGGAACATACTAGTCCAAAAAATTCATCTTAAAAAGAGGTTGAAATATAACATAAACATTCATATTAAAACTAGCATAAGTAATGTCAATACATTAACCATAAACCATTAATGGCATAAAAATAACTCATCCATAGTCAAACATATCACAAAACCTTAAATAAAATATGGAAGATTTGTATCATAATAAATCAACTTCAAACAAGTGTAAAATTTATCAAAGGATGTTGACATAGATGAAATCAAAACTATTTGAGATAAATATATCTTTCTATTTTGAAATCTTTTAAGAGTCACATAATTATAAAGAAAACATTTATTTTGAAAATATTCTTATAATCTTGTAAGGGAAGATTCTATGATGTTATAATGGAGGAAAATAGCTATACCCACCATATAAGTTAAAAAAACATTCTTACCTTAATTTTGTCGAAAAGTTTATAAAGTACCTTGTTTGGAAAATGACAGAAATATTCCTTTCAAAAACATATAAGGTCAAATAAGGGAATAAATGACTTTAACCCATTGTCTAGTAAATAGTAAAAATGTTTTGAAATAAATTTTAAAAAACATGGATTTGGATGATAAAGAGGTATCAGTAGATAATTATGTATAAAAAACCTTGGATAATGAAGAGATTGTAGAATTAACCCTTACCTTGTACTTTTCCTTGGTCCAGGGTACGCTAACCTCCTCTTCTTCAGGTTCTTCCTTTTGATTTGATCAAAAGAGATCCTTAGGTTAGGTTTCTGACTAAAGGAAGGTCTCTAGGATTAAGGTAGGACATTTTAGAGGATATTTGGTTAGGGGTTGGCCAAGCCAAATGGCTTTGAAGGTGTGAATTTGAGAAAAGGGGGAGTGCCCTTTTATAAGAGGGGTGAGGGGCGCCCTAGGAAAAGATTGAAATATTATTTTATAATAAAATTATTTTAGGTTTCTAATGGACCGAAAATAATTTATTTTGAGGATAAGGTGAGGATGGGTCTAAAACTACTCAACCAATAGGTTTTAGATAGGTTTGGGTCACTATATTAACATCATCTTTTAGATTTAATTCTTAGTTAATTAGTTTGATATTTACCATGTCTCTTTGTATTTTTATATTATATAGTTAATAAACTTACTATAAACTTCCAAGAGAACCTTAAGTGGTTCATTAATGACATATATAATATTATTTAATACTTTTGGATGAACTTTATATTTTTATGAATAGAATATCAATTAATAATATAATAATTTTTATAAAAACTATTTTATGTCAATTTTGACACTATTTTCTATTTTGCTTTTGTTAAATTCATAAAAGCATTATTACTTAGAAAAAAATTCATTTAATCAACCCTAAAATGTCATATTAAATTATAAAATTATTGGTATTCATAAAATGTTTCAAATTACATTTATTTAGATATTTATAATATCAATTATTTTAATATTTCATTAATAAGGTAATTACTGAATCATCATTCTGTCATAAATAAATTAAAATATTTAATGTATAAAAAATATAAATAAAATACCATTACGTAGGAAATATTTTTATCTTATAAATTAATATTTATAGTCTAAAATATGACTTATATAACCCCATGTAAAAATTGATTTTCTAAAAGATATTTGTTTTTGTCATTTTTCCCTTTACTTTAAGTTAATTAAAATAAAGTGTCATTATCATTCATAAGTGGCTCCATGGGGTCCCAAAATCGACCCAAGGATGAACATGGTCGTCCATGACTCATAAAATAAGGTTAGGACAAGTTTTAAGGTAATTTTGTATTATTATAATATTTTTTTACCTTGAATTACCCTATTTACCCTTAACCGCGGTAAATAAAAGTCAAAAGTTACTATTCAACAAAAATTATTTTCATATTATTAAAACAAATTTCACTTATTGAGGTTAACTGTGTCTCTTAGATTTTTGAAATTTAACTCACAGAAACGGTAAAATTATGTTTTATGAAAATTTGCAAATTCTCATAGGAGGTGGGTACAAGAAGGTAAAAAGTTCAATAAAATTTTTATATATCTAAACTTATTATAAAATGACTCCAATGAATTATATTGAACTTATATAGGTATTATGTATCTATTTTTACCTAAAATAAATTTAAATAAAATAAATAATTATTTAAATAAAAAGTCGGTTTTAACCAATAACTCAGTGTTTTTCACTATTCATCAAAAATTGAAAGTTTTCTAAAAAAATACCAAAATTTCACCCTAAGAGAATTTTTATATTCTGAATTAAAAAATTAAGTCTACTTTACCAAATCCAAAACATAGATGTTGCATTTATTAATTTAAAATTAATTCCCGTTGTCAAAACTAAAAAGCATGTTTTTAAGAAATAATAACTAACAAAAGATTGATACTTGTTTATGTTCAATTTCAAAGTGAAATTCTTTAAAATGAATAAAATTGTATTAAATGTTAAAATATAACCTCGTTATACTTCCAAACCATTAAAAAGTATAATTTAACACTACAAATTATTTTGATTAAAAAAGTTGTTTTCAGTTAAAATATAGTATCTTTCGCTATTCACCCAAATATGAAAGTTATCAGAAAAACACCAAAAATTTATTGAAACTAAATTATTATGTCCAGAATCTAAAGAAGAAGTTTATTTTTTGGAATTGAATATATAAAAGTTTCAAATATTGGATTTAAAAAAGGGTTCGCCATTAAAAGGTGGTAAAATTGCATTAAAAAAATACTTCTTTTATCTGAAAAAAATGAATTTGTTTTTTCATTATGTCTAAGAAACTCATAATATGAATTATAAAATTATAAGGATTTTATAAAGTTAAAAATGTAGTTAATACTATTCCTAACCTCTTTTGTACGACTAGTTTGGTAAGTCATCGTGCGCTTGAACTCGGTGTTGCCTGTAATGCAAGTTATTGAATTAATTTGAAGAAATAACGTACTATGAAATCTTGGGGTGTTAATTTATTCCCTCCTTCATTAAATTTCATCCTCGCAATTTGAAATTGTTCTTCAAAAATAAAAGTTTGAAAATAGTAAATAACTTTGTGGGGAAACCCACATTGGAAATTGGGTTAATAAAATTTAGTCTTAATAAGAGGAAAAGGGGAATGAAAAAGTCACCAAAAAATTATGATCTTGATTAGGAGAACATTGGTGGAAATTAGAGACACATAATTGGAGGAAAAATTTAAATATTTTTAGGGAGTGATTGATGTTATTAGTCATAAAAAATTATAGAATTGAGGGCCTCAAAGCCATCAATCTATGATGATTTGAAATATCATCGGTTCAACAAGACATAAGGTATTAGGACAACACATTTTTTGTTTTAAGATCCATTACATAAATTTAAGAATTAATTTCTTCATAGAATAAGAGAAGAAAAAAACATATACATGAAAAGTAGAGTTTCATCCTTTAACAAATTTCTACCACAAACTCATCTTTCACTCTAAAAGATAATAGAACTTAAAAAATATCCTATTTATCCTATTCGTATAGGGTTCCAAAAAAATGAATTTATAATTCACCTATAATACCATTTAAAAAAGAAACTACAATATACAATCCAGGGACTTCACATAGTCTAGTGGTAGGCGATAAATCCCAATTGTACTACGGTTGTGAGTTCGATTCCCGCAACTTTGTCCGACATGACGGGTTGTCACACAGTCTGCGTGTTGTCCTTTTTATAAAAATCCAAAAATAACCTTAACAATAGTATCCAATTTCAAACTTAATCCATTCCAACCTTTAGACTTATCCAAAATACTTCTATCCAAACTCATAGTCCAAAATTTATAAGGAAGTGAAACACAATGAAGATCCTTTTTCCCACGTAAAAACATGCGAACTCCTTCATAATGTATTATTTTAAAACATGGTAACACCCTGAATTACCATAAAATATTATTGATTACATTCATGCTCTTTTATACTTTATATAATACTGGATATATTCCTTATATCCAAAAATATTGAATATTCTAACAATGATGAAATAAACAAACTATTAATCAGTTCCAAGGAAGTCAAGAATATCAAATATAATTTATCCAAATCAACCATCTCTTATTCCAAAATCACTACCTCATTATCAGGACCATATTAAGTATTACATTTCCTTCAACCATGTATTTTTCAAAAACGTATAGCTTACTATAGTGTCAATTTTCTTATAACCATATAATCTCAAATACTCAATAAAATAGTACTGCAGTACAATCCTTATTTATCTCCATAATTCATATAACCAGTATATTGTTGATACAAAAATAAAATGAAATAATTCTATAATAACAACATAAGAACACTAGTCATTCCTATTCATCTTAGGTAGTATCATAACTTGATTATTATCCAATAGCATCATTTAAGGTATACTCTGATGACCGGGACATTGATTCGCGTAGTGTCCCAACACCTTGCAGATGAAGCATTGTACATTTGAAACTTTTTTTCTTACCCTTGCAAACACGTACTTGGTGTACTTTTTCTCCACACTTATAACAAACTCCCATTCCCTTCAATCATTTACCAAGGCAATTCTTTCCAAAACTATCACATATGGAAAAATCCTTCTTTTCCCTCTTCCCTTTATCCATCTTTCTCTCTTACATACTTTTCTTCTCTTACTTCCCTTCAAAGCCATAAGACTTAGATAATTCTTTACTTATCATATTAACACATGATACTATTTTTTCATATGTTAAGAATACATGGGAGACTATTTTCCTTTTAAATGTTGGATTAATACCATGAAATATATGATCCTTATAACTCTTTGGATCATACATATTGTTTGAAATCTCATTCCTTCTACAAGAATCCATTTCTAAACAATGGAATACACTAGGTTATTTTATAAATCGCAATGCATAATTCCAAACTTGTCAAATACCTAACTTAAATTTAAAAGATTATGCATATAATATATAATCATAAAATGTTTTCTTTGAGGAATTATTTACTCTTAAATCCTTCATAATAGATTGTAATGAAAATGTGAATTATCCTAAGAATATCTTCTAGGAGTGTGATAACCAAGAGTGCAATAAGGCCTGTTGTTGTGCAACAGTTCCCGTTTGAGTCTAGCTCAAAGCGGTGTTTTAAGGTTTTAACCCTAGGTACATCTGTGCCAGATCCACCTCTACCTTCTTGTATCTAGACATGGATGTATTTCTTGGAAAACTCACAAAATCTCTACAGTTCCAAAATTCTAGGAAGTTCTTATATACTAATCCTCAAAGTATATCTTAGGGTAATGTTCTCTAATCAGAGTTTTTTTAAATCTAGTTTCCAAGGTTATTTCAAAACTTCATTTGATGCCAACTGTAACACCCCGAACCCAGTTCCCCAGAGTCAGTGCATTATTTTAATACATTGGCATGATTACAAGGAATCAAGTCCTGAATGACTGATCAGTTTAACAGTCTTGGAAAATAGATTACATACATGAATGTTACATTTCACTTTATAACATAAAACACAACATAAATAATCCTTTATGAAGTCCATTATTCCCTTAGCTTAAACCTGCATATCAATGAAAATACACTTCTTGGAATCCTGGGAAAAATCAATCATAGAAAGGGGTGATCTCAGATGCTCTGTAAGGATAAAAATATAGCAAAATCTTTCATAAGTAAGCATAAACATTTAAGGTAATGTATAATACTAAAACAAAATAATTTTAAACTTAAAATTAAGCATAATATGGAAAATATAAAATCAAATAATGCCATTTACTTATTCACATGGATATTCTACTAGTCGAATAATCAAATGAAAAATCAATAGCCACTTTAATAATGATGGAATGAATAATGATAGACTTTAATTTCTGTGTCAAGGACTTGTGCCAGGACCTAGGGGATAACTATAACTAGAACCCAACCCAGAGAGCCTCTATAACCAGACTCCAACTCAGAGAGCCACTGTAATCAGACTCTAATCGAGAGAGCCTCTGTAACTAGACTCCAACCTGAAGGGTCTATTGTAACCGGACCCCAACCCAGAGGGATTACTTTTACCAGTCCCCAACCCATAACATAATAGTTCAACACATTAATCTTAATAATAGGTTGAAATATAACATATACATTCATATTAAAACTAGCATATGAAATGTCAATACTTTAACCATAAACCATAAATGAAATAGAAATAACTCATCCATAGTCAAACATATCACAAAACCTTAAATAAAATATGGAAGATTTGTATCATAATAAATCAACTTCAAAAAAGTGTAAAATTTATCAAAGGATGTTGACATAGATGAAATCAAAACTATTTGAGAGAAATATCTCTTTCTATTTTGAAATCATTTAAGAGTCACATAATTAGAAAGAAAACATTTATTTTGAATATATTCTTATAATATTGTAAGGGAAGATTCGACGATGTTATAATAGAGGAAAATAGCCTGACCCGCCGTATAAGTTAAAAAAAACATTCTTACCTTAATTCTGCCGAAAAGGTTATAAAGTACCTTGTTTGGAAAACGATGGAAAGATTCTTTTCAAAAACATATAAGGTCAAATAAGGGTATAAATGACTTTAACCCATTGTCTAGTAAATAGTAAAAATGTTTTGAAATAAATTTTAAAAAATATGTATGTGGATGATAAAGAGGTCCTAGTAGATAATTACATATAAACAACCTCAGATAATGGAGAGTTTATAGAATTAACCCTCACCTTGTACTTTTCCTTGGTCGAGGGTATGTTAACCTCCTCTTCTTCGGGTTATTCCTTTTGATTTGATCAAAAGGGCTCCATAGGATGGATTTGTGACTAAAGGAAGGTCTCTAGGATGAAGGGAGGACAGTTTATAGGATATTTGGGTAGGGTTTGGTCGAGACAAATGGCTTTGAAGGTGTGAATTTGATAGAAGGGGGAGTTCCCTTTTATAAGAGGGGTGAGGGGAACCTTTGGAAAAGATTGAAATACTATTTTGTAATAAAATTATTTTCGATTTCTAATGGCTCCAAAATGATTTATTTCGAGGATAAGGTGGGTATGGGTCTAAAACTACTCAACCAATAGGTTTTAGATAGGTTTTGGTCACTATATTAACCTCATCTTTTAGATTTAACTCTTAGTTAATTAGTTTGATATTTACCATGTCTCTTTGTATTTTTATATTATATGGTTAATAAACTTATTATAAACTTCCAAGAGAACCTCAAGTGGTTCTTTAATGAAATATATAATATTATTCAATACCTTTGTCCAAACAATATATTTTTAGGAATAGAATATCAATTAATCATATAATATTTGTTTTAAAATCTCTTTTATGTCAATTTTGACACTATTTGATATTTAATTTTTTTTAAATTTATAACAACATTATTACTTCTAAAAAAATTCCTTTAATCAACCCTAACATGTCATATTAACCTATAAAATTAGTGGGATTCATAAAAAGTCTCAAATTACATTTATTTGGATATTTATAATATCAATTATTTTAATATTTCATTAATAAGGCAATTACTTCATCATCATTGTATCATAAATAAATTAAATTATTTAATGTCTAAAAAATATAAATAAAATACCATTATGTAGTAAATATTTTTATTTTTCCAATGAATATTTATAGTAAAAAATATTACTTATATAACCCCATGTTAAAATTGATTTACTAAAACATATTTGTTTATGTTATTTTTTCCTTTACTTTAAGTTAATTAAAATAAAGTGTCATTATCATTCATAAGTGGATTCATGGGGTCCCCAAATCGACCCAAAGATTCCCATGGTCATACATGACTCATCAAATAAGGTTAGGACAAGTGTTAACGTAATTTTGTATTATTATTATATTTTTTACCTTGAATTACCCTATTTACCTTTAACCACGGTAAATAAAAGTAAAAAGTTTCTATTCAAAAAAAATTATTTTCATCTTATTGAACCACATTTTACTTACTGAGGTTAACTGTGTCTCTCATATTTTTGAAATTCAACTCACAGAAATGGTAAAATTAAGTTTTATGCAAATTTGCAAATTCTCCTAATAGGTGGGTAAAAGACGGTAAAAAGTTCAGTAAAATTTTTATATATCTAAACTTATTATAAAATGAATCCAATGAATTATATTGAAAATATATAGGTATTATGTATCTATTTTGACCTAAAATAAATTTAAATAAAATAAATAATTATTTAAATAAAAAGTCAGTTTTAACCAATAACTCAGTGTTTTTCACTATTCGTCAAAAATTGAAAGTTTTTAGAAAAATATCAAAATTTCTCCCTAAGATAATTTTGATATTATGAATTCAAAAATTAATTCTATTTTACCAAATTAAAAAAATAGATGTTTTATTTATTAATTTAAAATTAATTCCCATTGTCAAAACCAAAAATCGTGTTTTTAAGAAATAATAACTAACAAAAGATTGATACTTGTTTATGTTCAATTTCAACTTGAAATTATTTCCAATGAATAAAATTAGATTAAATGGTAAAAATATAATCTATTTATACTTCCAAACCATTAAATTTTATAATTTAACACTACAAATTATTTTGATTAAAAATGTTTTTTCAGTTAAAATATAGTATTTTTCACTATTCACCCAAATATGGAAGTTATCAGAATATTGAAACTAAATTATTATGTCCCAATTATAAATAAAAAGTTTATTTTGTCAAATTTAATATATAAAAGTTTCAAATATTTAATTTAAAAAAGGGTTCACCCTTAAAAGGTGGTAAAATTGCATTTAAAAAAATACTTCTTTTATCTGAAAAAAGATGAATTTGTTTTTTAGTTATGTCTAAGAAACTCATAATATGGATTCTAAAATTATAAGGATTATATAAAGTTTAAAATTTAGTTAGTACTATTCATAACCTCTTTTGAATAGCTAGTTTGGTAAGTCGTGGTGCGCTTGAACTCAATGTTGCGTGTAGTGCAAGTTATTGAATTAATTTGAAGAAATAACGTACTATGAAATCTTGGGGTGTTACAAATACCACTGCCAATCATCCATTTCTAATGTCACGTCTAACTATAGGGACATAGAAAACTCATCCCAAGTTTCAGAGCCTCTTTTCCCACAAGCATATCATCACATTCACATCAATTCTTAGCCCACTCATAGTTATCCACATAACTCTACCAACCCAGGTGTACGATCCCGTAACGTCTAATACAAAATCCAAACAATGCAGTGTTTTACCATCCAATTGTACCTCCATGAACCCATTAACACTTAACCATCACACACTCTCCTATGTAACCCCACCAGATAACCTATTTACAACCTCTACGAGTCATGCCCCACAAAAAATCAGATCATGAACCCCATATAGTAGTCATGCCTACCCAAAATGCCTCTCTCACCCATAATAGAACACCCTTGGTGCTTCCAAAAAAAAACTCACCAAACCAAAACCACTTTATCGACCACTCAAAATCCAGGTGTTATTCAAAGTTCTACTAAGATAATGCACACTCTCACTGTGTCCATTTAGATGCATCTAAGCTTACCGAGCTAGGTACCCAACCGATCCTGCCCTCAAAAACTACTCATCACACTACCACACTAACACTGCAAGTATTTCCCATCTTAAGAAATATGGACACCTTCATGTGACTCTTACAAAAAAACTCACCCACATGATCTCCACCCAAATATAACTCGTTCACAAGAAACCAAATTTCCTCAAGCACCCCTCGCTCTCTTGATCTACCTCATAACCACCAAGAACATTTATATAAAAATCCATTACCTAGGATATGAACCCAACAAGATCTACCCTATAGAAACTAACCACAAGACTAAACAACTAGAAAACAAGTTCTCTTTCTAAAAACCAAAGGCATCCAATGAGCCTAAACCTATAACATGGATTCAACCTCCATACACCATTTTCAAAAGTCCAAAATATCTGTCCTTACCTCACACACCCATAAATACACCTAACTTGGTTTCCCCCTCTCACAATTCACCCTTAAAGGCCACACGACACTATTCCCATAACTAGAGTAACGTAAAAAAGGTCACTTGTTCTAACCACCCAAGGTCTATTCCAACTCACAGAAGGACACAACTCATAGGAAATTATGTCTCAGATGTTTTATCATCACACTACATTTGAAAAACAAAACACCCTCCTCTAGGGTCCTTCACTATAAATGTGTCGTATACCAACCAACTTACCACAACTTGGGTGCCCATCCCATTCGATCATTTTCAAATCAGACCGCTCCCAGAGGACCCATACACCCTAGAAACCTTAAAAAAAACCCACTAGGGGTAAAATGATCACATACTCATATCACACTGACCCACCAAGGTCATTGTACCCACTGTTTACAAGGACCACACCATCATCATCAATGTCAAGTGCCCCAATGTATATCTACTTAACCTTACATCATAAGAAAATCCATAAAATTACACACTAGAAGGCCTATAACATGGGGATACTACATGACTAACATGATGCATGAGATGCCTCTTGACACTGTAGGCCAAGAGTCAAAACCAAATCATAGGTCTCTTTATAATGGTCCAAGAGCTTAAAACTCATAATAAATCATAAAATATAAACAACATGTGATTTTCTAAAAGGAAAATCACATATAATTGTAACATCATAAATCAAAAACATCAATCCCAACCCCCAGTAACCTAGAATTCATACCAGACTAAATGTTCATGATGCACCGGACCAATATCCATCACAATATTCGACACATTCCTATATCTAAAGTCTAAAAAACCCCAAATAATAAAACAATAGGTAGGAAACTTCTTTGATAACACTTTATAACATCCTGGACTAGTTACCACTAAACTAGTTCCCTACGCCAAACAACCATATGACCTAAAGCATGCCTCCTCATATTCTAGAGGCTGACGACTAGTAGCGGGGGTCTAAAGTGGATCTGTAAGGAGACTATACCCCCATATCAGAGTGCACAACCAAAATTGAATAACCAAACATCAAAAAAAACATAGAAGGTGGAATGAATAAATAAAATAAAGTTGAAGCATTCTTTAATAAAGTGAAATTCAATAAAGGCCCGAACAACCATGTCATACATACAACTAAGCACCCAATAGGCTAGTTAAATAACATACCAAAATAAAAGAAACATCAAAATGTATCCACAAAATTAGTTATACAAACACATCCATTCAACTGATACCACTCAAGAAATTCTTCTCGACCATATAATACTCAACACGGGCCTTAACCTGAACTTATGATTTTAAGAAACTTGTGATATTTTATCAGGTACCCAAGTGAAATGTCGACCTATGAAAGGTGTGAGTAAAACTTAGTAGGCCACCACTAATTATGTCTAAATAAAATACCAATCAGTACAACAATGCATGCAGGATAAGGAATAATAGTAATCTAGATAGTAAATAAAGAAGTTTTCATTACATAATAAAATTTAATTTGATCTCTTTTAATATTTGTTCAAAATGTTACCCATTTCCATCAATAATACCTCATCCTAAGCTGTTCATCTAAGCCATATATCACAAGGGTCACTAGGTGGAAATTAAGGGTCCATAGTATAGGTATCCAATAGGGATATGGTATTCCATGTTTGGATATCCCAACCACTAGGTCACAAGTCAGAAAACATAGAACATCAGTTGATGAATCCAACGAGGACATGGAATTCCATGTACAACCATCCAAATATTTAGGTTACAAGTCAGAAAAAATGAAGAACCAGTCCATGAATCTGTCCAAGACTCAAAATGACATGTCCAACCATCCAAAACTTGATATGAAATTCTATGTCCATACCCTTGGGTTCAAGAGTGTCAGTACTTCCCCTGAAAACTTTGGAACACCAGAGCACCTAGAGCACCAGTCTAGCCTACCCAAAACCTAGGAGTAGAGCATCTATCCAAAACCTCATAAACATTAGCCACAGGTCATCAAACATGTATCCTTAGTCCATGAATCCAATCAGGATTTGATACATCATGTTTGAACATCCCCAATCATTCTATTCCCATTTAATAGCATTTTATTCCACATTTCTATAGTCCATTACTTTCATAAATAAAAACAAATTCACAATTTAACCATTTCACTTTTTTACCCATATACTTATTTGTGAAAAGTTCTTAAAAACATTTAACAATCTAACACACCCCTTTTTAAATATTTCCTTTTCTCCTATAAATCAAAACATTCTTAATGGTCCCAAAATTAACTTTAAATCAATACATGGATCAATAAAATATAACCCATTTTAAAATTCATAAAACACCAAAATCAATATTCTCATTACACATTTTTTAACCACCCATTAACATGGGTACTCCACTTTGAAAAATAACAAAAAGGTCCAAAAACTTCATATTCCATGAAAACCATTTAAAGAGTCACCACATACCCATTTCAAATCTAAATTTTATATCCATTTAAACCCATATAAAGTCACCTTGAGGTCAAAAATTCATTTCAAACAAGAATTATTTCGAATATATCCTCACACCATTTCATCCAAACCCAGGTAAAACCCTAATGTACACATTTAAAAATTTTCAAAACCTCATAAAAATTTTCATAAAAGAATAATACATAAAACGTATCCCTTCCAAGGGTGGAACACCCCACAGGTGGCCCTAAGTCTGGTCTCACATCACCACAGATACAATAGTATACGTGAGAGGTATGTGGTGTCAATCTAATGTAAAAAAATCTCTTAAGGAAAGGAATCAAGAATAAAAAACATGGTCTCTAAGTAATACACCAGAATCCATATATAAAACAAATATTAAGACTATGGATAAAGCTGTTGTAACAACTACCTCATTAGTGAAGCTTTTCGAAACATTTTCAAAGAATGGAGACCTTGTCAAGGCCCATTCAAGTATCATACAAACCTCTTGACACCAAAATGAGATCATATCAATCACCTAATCCTTAATACTATACCAAAAAACAAAAAATATTTAATTATAACAATTATAATTAATTAATTTTCTAAAAAATAGCTTGACATAATGCCAGAAAACTCACTAGATCATCATGATGCACTGAAATTGAATCCAACCCCTCACCGAAGACTCTTGGAATAACCTCAAACACAATATTGACCAAATACATAAGAGAAAATAAAATTTCAATACTTAATTAAATTTATTTAACTAGGAAAACATAAGAAAATTCACCATGGGAAGATACCTTAGAGAAAGGACATGAAATAAAGTGTAGAATCCACATCAGGATCTCTTCTACCCAAGAAGACCAAAATCCCCATGATAAATAGATATTTCACCATGATTTAGTGGAATCTTCAACAAAAACATAACTATAGAACTCCAAAATTGGAATAAAATAAAAGAAATAAGAAGGGAGTCCATTAGAAGTTAGATCTTACCTTAAAATGTTGAAGAACCTATACTAAAACACATCCTAGATGAGGCTTGAGGAAGGGAGGCAGAGAGGAGAACCCTCCTATAGTTTGTACGCACAAGGTAATGATAAAGGGTAGGGGTGAATTAAAATAATAGTGAAAAAATGGTAAAAATACCATTTTAATGAATGTTTGGGAATTTTCATGGTATGGCAGTGTAAGGTCCCCAACCTAGAGGCCACTAACCCGATGCCTCGAGTTGGGTCACCACATAACCTCAGGTGTACCTCCTCGTATGACAGAGGTTTCCAACTATAAGAAAGGATATAAATACACATGGGGAGACTATAAACTATTTACTAGATCATTCCACAAGATATAATAATAAATAAATATAGGAAACAATATAAAATAACCAATAAACATGAAATACCAACCATTTCCCAGCACTAGGTATGAGCCCACAACCAAATGGTAAATATTATGTGTCATGTCATATAGTTCCATGTGTAAGGAAACCCAAGATAATTAAAAATTGAAGTATAATAAAAATGGGTCTCGACTCCAAGTTTGAATTCTTCATCCATGCACATCCCATGCCCGATAAACCTAATGGTCATTTCCCTTTTCCTGACCAACAACTATGAAATCTTCTTGGGTACCCAATAGTGGCCTAAGTAGGGTGTGAGTACAACTCTACATGCCACCACCAATATTGTCTAAAAAATATCCAATATAAATATATAGTGTATGAAAATACTAAAATAAAAATAATATAAACAAAATGGGTAAACTAGACTTCATCAGTCAACAAGTTCTCTTACTTCATTTTCATCATTTATTCCATGGGTCAAGAATTTTCATCAGTTACACTATGAACTATGCTGGTCAATTTCTATGCATAAGGGGATAAATCAAATTCCCTATATCCCTAGGGAAAAAATTTCACAAAAAATTACATCACACTTACCTCAAAGCCTCAGTCTAGGTAGTCTCATCAAATGAAACTGTTAGGGGAATAGAGCCTCAATTCTCTCCCTAACTCATGCATAAAAGGGGTGGGGTTTAGAGCCTCAGTCCAACCCAACCCATAGGAATAGATCCTCAAGTATAATACTCCACACAACATAAATCCATGTTAACATGAATATTTAATCATTTACCACATTTATCAACTATAACCATGACCATTAGCACATTCATCATTCACAAAAAGTTCATTTAACACTTAATCCATCATTATGCTTTTTCCCATTTACACATTATCATTTTTATGTATCACTCATTCAAATATTTTCATTACAACCCATAAGTCATTTGACATATTCAATTCAATTCATTTAAACCATTCACTGTAGTGACCTGAGCCTTTTCTTACATAACTATTATATCATTTTAAAGACAAACAACATAATAGTATTACACATAGAGGATCCAAAGGTCTAGTGTCTTGGGAAAACTAGGATCACACATAACAAATACAACATCAAGAATAGACATTTATTTAATTTCTTCTTCTCTAGCTTATTATTGGAACTTGTCCTCTACTTAGTACATGTAGACACCTGAGGATATACATCAAAAAGGGGTGAGCTAGAATCCCAATAAGGGGATAGATAAGAACAATATACATGGGGTGATTATAATCATAACATGGGGAAAAGATCATGAACATGAGAGGAAGCATATATATAAGACTTGAAATGTGGAAATGCATAAAAATGAAACATCATGTCTTAGTGGTTAACTAATAAAAATACTTGTGAACCAAGATAGCATATTGTTTACACATCATTTCACATTTACTAATGAGATTGATCACTTTACACAATGCATTGGAGCGCTGTATAATTCCGGGCGCACCTGTCACATTTAAACACTCATATTGCGCTATATAATTCCGGGAGCACCCGTCACATCATAACATTATCATTTATCATGCATGACACAATGAACATATAACATAAATTAGCATAATGAACCCATGAAAAGTAATGGGTTTCATCTCATAAGAACACAATCATTAACATTGGGTTCCCAAAAGAATGAGGGAATAACATACTTGTCACAAGAACCGTAAAAGGTGTGTTCTTGAGCGAAGAGTTATTTTGGAAAAAAATTGGTTTTTCATAAATACCAGGGAAAACCATTTATATACCATAAAATTAAATATAATGATGAAAAAAAGATTTTTAAGGAGTAACCATATCAAAAGTGGAGTGAAAGAGGAAGAACCCGAAGGATGAAAGTTGGGTTCAAAAATTTCCCCTTACCTTGTATTTGAATGCTTCCTTCTCTTTAATGTCCTTTATAATGAAATTATATTCATTAATTAGAAATAAATAACCTTTTTTACAATAATATGGTTCATTATGGTTTCATTAAGTGATTTTATATTCCTTTGGATGAGTTATAGAGTTTAAAAACATTGTTTGGGAATGTTCATTTTTATAGTTTTCTTGAGCATTTCAGATGTATTCATGAATTGAAGTTTGTGTAGAACATGGGTAAACATACATAACATACATTACATGTTATTAATGATATTATAGAAGTTAAAATGATCCTACTATGATTTAAATTTTATACCTTGTGGATGAATCATTAGATAGGAATTTAATGATGACCATTTAGGTTAATTTGGGCGGTTTTTCGACCACAACGAACTTGTTTTGTTTACTCATCTAGTAATATGTACATAATTTAGTTACAGAACATAAAATAGGACATAATACATATATAATATTCTGGTTCAACCATAAAAATGGTTTCATGACCAGATCTGTAGGTAGAAATGGAAAAAGAAAACATGTCATTCTTGAAGGTGATAGATTAACACCTTACGAACAACGTTTTCTTTTATAAAAAAAAGAAGAGGAGAAGGGGGTTGGATGGTATAATATCCCATTAGTATCATAAAATTCCAGTATATGTGTGATAATGAAGTAACCATACCATTTGGATAAAGATAGGTTGGGAGAGAATAAGAAAATGACTTGAAATTGAAAGGGAATTAGAGGAACGAGGAAGATAAATTATCTCTTGAATCCTCCTCTTGAGATCCTCCTTAAGGGGCCTGATCTTGGTATTTTTATGAGAAAAGAAGCTATTTAAAGTGGGGTATGGGCTAGGGGAGATTATTAGGAAGCTTTTAGACAATTATTGAATCTTTAGAGGTGTGGTTTGGCAAGGGGAGGGGGATGGCTTATTTATACATGAGGAGGGAGGTGTTTTTAGTATAAAATATTAAATAAAATAATATATCAAAAGTTAGACTTGTAATAGTATTTTTTTAACATCCTAAATCATATATTAATATAATATAATTCGTTTTAGTCTTTAATTAATCTTTATAATTAGAATTAATTAATTTATTATAAGGAAAGTGAAAGAAAGAGAAAAAGACACTTTAAGAAATCACCTTTAGACTTTAGACTTTGGAAAGTTCTTTTTAGGTTTGGAAATTGAATTTATTGTATTTTAAGGAAACATTTATGAAATTTAATATAATTTGGACGAACCTAAAGTTATATAATGTTTATGTAATCATTACATCATTAATGATGTTATTTAGGATACACCGATTATGCGAAAAACTGTATTTTTTACCATTCACCCAAAAATTGAAGTATTTCAGGAAAATCTAAAAATTTCACCCTAACCATTTTTCAATGTTTAAAATTAAAAAATGAAGTCCATTTTTCCAAAATAATTTTCTAAATATTATTAATTTAATATTTAATTAAAATCATAATTTACTTAAAAAACGGTTTTTAAGATTAAAAATGATTTTATAGTGCTTTCAAAAATTACGTAGGGTCTTATAAAATTATATAAAAACTATAAGAAATTGATTTTATAATTAATGAACACATTTTAAGAAAATACGATTTCTTTTAAATTAATTAATTAATTATAATTTATTATTTATAACTTACAAAATACCAAAATGTTTACTAAGGCCAAATTGTCATTTTCTAAGATGTCTAAATTTTATTTAATTATTCATGGGTAAGGATACTATTATGTTGGATGATTTACTATTCATAAGGGTCATATTACTATTCATAAGGGTAGGCTACTATTCAAAAGGGTACGTTACTATTCACCAAATTTTTTTTTTGTTTTATTCGACTCCAAAAAACATCTTGAACACAACCGTGTATGTCAGATTTTCAAAATTCCAAACACAGAAGTGAAAATTTTTTGTTTAAAGGTCACTTATCACTTATGTTTTGTTTTCATGTTATTTTATGACATAATTATAAGAAGGGAATTTCCATTGAAAAACTTTGGGTCATTACAGTCTCCCCCCCTTAAGAAATTTCGCCCACGAAATGTCACTTCACAAAAACAGGTGAGGGTACTTCTCCTTCATTGCCTCTTCTGGTTCCCAAGTTGCTTCCTCAAACTTGTGGTTCCTCCACAACACTTTGACAAGATGGGTTTTCTTGTTGCATAGAACCTTATCTCTCC
Organism: Viscum album; assembly: GCA_963277665.1. Lineage (NCBI taxonomy): Eukaryota > Viridiplantae > Streptophyta > Magnoliopsida > Santalales > Viscaceae > Viscum > Viscum album. Next base: position 561,003,556 of record OY728141.1, read on the forward strand.
GATCTTGAATCTTTACTAGCTGCTCCTCATAGGAGAGATCGTCTTCCAGCTGCACCACCTCTGAGTTTAGTACATGTGAGGGGTCTGGTATGTACTTCCTCAGTAGTGATACATGAGAAACATCATGAAATTGAGCTATATTTGGTGGAAGTGAAAGATGATAGGCCACAAATCCTATGCGGTCAAAGATCTTAAAGGGGCCAATATACCTTGGGATTAGCTTCCCTTTCTTCCCGAATCACATGACTCTATTCCATGGAGATATTCGAAAGAATGATTTATCTCCAATGTCAAACTCCAAGTCCCTTCGACGGTTATCAACATAGCTCTTTTGCCGACTTTGAGAAGCTTTGATGTGTTTCTGGATGACTTGAACCTTCTATGTCATTTCTTGCACAAGATCAGGTCCAAGTAGCTTTCTTTATCCAACTTCATCCCAATAGGTTGGTGTTCTACATCGATTTCCATATAGAGATTCATATGAAGCCATCTGAATACTCGAGTGGAAGCTATTTTTGTATGATAACTCAACCAATGGGATATGCTGATCCCATCCACCTTTGAATTATAGAGAGCAGGATCTTAGCATATATTCAAGCGTCTGAATAGTCCTTTTAGATTTTCAATCAGTTTGGGGGTGATAAGCCATGCTGAAATTTAATTTAGTACTCAAAGCATGTTGAAGGCTCCTCCAAAATTTATATGTGAACCTTGGATCACAGTTAGATACAATTGAGAGTGGAACACAGTGCAGTCTCACCACTTCCTTCACATATATCTTTGCAAGTTGTTCAAGTGAGAGGTCTTCCCAAATAGCGATAAAATGGGAAGTCTTGGTGAGTCGGTCAAATACAACCCATATCGCATTATTTCCCTTTGACGTCTTCGAGAGACCCATGACAAAGTCCATAGTAACATTTTCTCATTTCCACATGGGTATAGGCAATGGCTGCATCATACCTTTGAACTTTTTTTGCTCAGATTTAACTTGTTGACATACCAAACACCTTGATATATATTCTGAAATCTCCTTCTTCATGTTATCCCACCAGAAGTGTTCTCATAGATCACAATATATTTTTCTACTCCCAGGATGGATAGAGAATATTGAGCTATGTGCATTATCCAATAGCTCCTTCTTTATCCCAAGTGATGAAGGCACACAAAGCCGCGTTCCAAACCAAATCACACCATCATCATCTATATGGAACTCCTGCAGCTTCCCTTCCTTTACTACATTCACCCTCTTTTGTATCTCCAAATCATCCCTTTGTGCTTCCTTAATCTTCTCCTGGATGGATGGTTGTGAAATCATTTGGGAAAGGTAGAATGTATCCCCTACCCTTATGATTTCCAAATATATTCTTTACATATCCAAGAAGATATGGTCTTTCTAAATCTACAACATGCATAGAGTCGCAGGTTATTTTCTTCTTAGAGCATCAACTACCTTGTTCACCTTTCCAGGATGATAGTAAATAGAGAAATAATAATCCTTGATTATCTCTAACCATCTCCTTTGATGCATGTTGAGATCCTTTAGTGTGAATTTATACTTTAGGATCTTGTGGTCAGTGTATATGTCACACTTCTCACCATAAAGGTAGTGCCACAAGATTTTCAAGGCAAAAATCACAGCTGCTAGCTCTGGATCATGCATCGAGTAGTTCTGCTCATGGATCTTCAACTATTGTGAGGCGTAGGCTATCACATTATCATTTTTCATGGGTACACAACCCAAACCTTTCTTTGAAGCATCACTTTATATCATAAAACTTTATCCACTTTTCGGTAGTGTGAGTATAGGCGCAGTGATCAACCTTCTCTTTAGCTCCTTAAAGCTTCCCTCACATTCTTCCATCCATAAATACTTTACCCCTTTCCATGTTAACTTAGTTAGAGGGATTGACAATCGTGAGAAGTTTCTCACAAAACATCGGTATTAACCAACTAATCCAAGAAAACTATGGATTTCTGTGACACTAGAGGGCCTGGTCCATTCCTCAATCGCCTTTGTCTTTGATGGATTCACAGAAATTCCCTCACTTGTGATCACATGTCCCAAGAACATGACTTGATTCATCCAAAAGTCACACTTGCTGAACTTGGCATACAACTTCTCCTTTCTTAATGTCTCCAACACAAGTCTTAGATGTTCTTCATGTTCCTCCTTTCTCTTGGAGTAGATGAGAATATCATCGATAAACACTACAAAACATTTGTCTAGGTAATGTCTAAAGACTCTATTCATCAAATCCATGAAGATTGCAGGGGCATTAGTAAGTCCAAAGGGCATCACCAAAAACTCATAGTGCCCATACCTTGTACGGAAGGCAGTCTTATGAATATCTTCCTTCTTCACCTTTACCTAATGATATCCAGAATGAAGATCCACTTTTGATAAGTATTGAGCACCTATTAACTGATCGAATAGGTCATCAATCCTTGGAAGAGGATACTTGTTCTTTATGGCGATCTTGTTGAGTTCTTGATAATCGATACACAACCACATTGTTCCATCCTTCTTCTTCACAAAGAGCACTGGCGCACCCCATGGTGATGCACTAGGGAATATGAACCCTTTGTCTAAATGCTCTTTTAGCTGCTTCTTTAGCTCCTCTAGTTGAGATGATCCATCCTATAGGGACACTTCGAGATAGGAGTAGATCCAGGTATGAGTTCAATTGAGAACTCTACCTTGCGATCCGGGGGAATTACGGGTAACTCTTTCTGAAATACATCCCTATATTCCCTCACAATGGGCATTTCCTAAAGGTTAGAACTTTCCTTCGACTCAACCATTTGGGAGAGGTATGCTTCTTCGTAGGGAATCAACACCCACACCATCGAAGGATTTTTCAAAGGAGATTCGCGATCTTCCTTGAATTTTTAGAGGATCATGGGATGGTTTGGAATATGAAAAGATATTTCCTTTTCCTGACAGTTGATATGTGATCTATATAACGAGAGCCAATCCATTCTCATTATAGCGTCGAATTACCCCAAGGGAAGTATTGCGATATTTTCTGGAAGAGTCTTCCCACATACGCCAACAAGAGAAGAGTCAAACTCTTGGGTTGCAATGATTGCACCACTTGGTATTTTTACATATATCTGTACTTCAAGGTTTTGAGGCTTCAATTATATAGTTCTAGAAAACTTGCAAGATATAAAGGAATGCGTAGAACCAGAATAAAATACGACCTTTTCCATTCTTGAGTGAATAGGAAGTGTACCTTGTACAACTTAATTATCAAGATCCACCTCTGCAGTAGTGATGGCATAAGACATCCCTTGTTCCTTTGGATTCGGTGGCTACTGATGCTGATTACCCTTGAGAGATCGAGGTTTAGTGCACTGGTTTTCATAGTGCCCTAGCTCCCTACAGTTGTAGCATTGTCCCATGAGTGGTTCTCTCCTTTCATCAACTCCATTCTTCTTCCTTTTTGTGTCTTTTTGACACTATTGAGCATTATGTCCTTCTTTCCCACACTTAAATCACTTCCCCATCCCTTTGAGGATGTTCCCATGGTGTAATTTTCCACATTTTTGGCATGTGGGTCGTTGAGTTTTCTTACCACCTTTATCATTAGATCCACCGGCTTGAAACTACATCTTTTGTTTATTATCCCCATAGACATGGGACCATTATAAAAACTCCATATCCACTTTGAGGGCACATCAAAAAACTTCTTTATAACTCCCAAAGTCTCTAATTTCAAGAGCCTTTTAAAGGTGTGGTTTTAATACACTAAAGAATCTATCAATTTTGTTATCATTGTTGATAACAAAACCCAAAGCGTACCTTGAAAGCCTTGTGAAATTATCTTCATAGGTTGTGACAAATTCTCCTTCTTTTTACTTGAGCTCTGTGAATTATCTCTCCATATTCATGCAAAGAGTTCGTGGGAAATACTTATTAAGAAACATTATCTTAAAGTATTCCCATTCCATCTCTTCAATTTCCTCCCTTGGATTGGTGTTCTTAATCAAATCCCACCATTGATCAACCTCTCCATCTAGATGATAAATGGATAGAGTCACCTTCTCCATCTCAGAACAGTGAAGAATAGAAAAAATTTTCTCCATGGAGTTGACCCACTGTTCCGAAACTAGTGGATCAGAAGATCCACCAAACGTCGGTGGTTGTTACCGCATAAAACATTCGATATCCAGTTGCTCCTTCTTTGGTGAAGGAGGAAGTTCCCCATTATTATGGTTATTGTTCATAACCTGAGATAATTGGGTAAGCATCTCCATGATGTTTTGAACTCCACCTCCCAAATCATTGGGGATGTCATTCGGGCAATCGTTGCATCGGCCCTCACACGAGTTGTTGGCCTGATTTCTTCTGGTTCCCACCATTTTATAAAATTGAAAAGGTTAGAACAAAACATAAGTAAAAAAGTCAATAATACATAAATTATTCATTTGAAGAATTTATACTAGAAGCATAACATATGGGATCCCTATGTAAATATTCTTGTGTGCATTTTTGTACTTAGTCTCATGCTAGAGTTTTTCTTTAGGGTTCACTAATCCTAATTCCCAAATTAACTAAACCTTTACTCTGATACCAACTGTAGAAACCTGAGCCTTTTCTTACATTACTATTACATCATTTTAAAGATAAAAAACATAATAGTATTACACATAAAGGATCCAAAGGTTTAGTGTCTTGAGAAAACTAGGATCACACATAACAAATACAACATCAAGAATAAACATTTAATTAAATTCTTCTACTCTAGATTCTTATTGGAACTTGTCCTCTCCTTAGTACATGTAGCCAACTGAGGATATACCTAAAAAAGGGGTGAGATAGAAGCCCGGTAAGAGGATATATAAGAACAATATTTCATGGGGTGATCATAATCATAACATGGGGAAAAGATCATGAACATGAGAGGAAGCATAAATATAAGACTTGAAATGTAGAAATGCATAAAAATGAAACATCATGTCTTAGTGTTTAAATACCACAAATACTTGTGAACCAAGCTAGAATATTCTTCACACATCATTTAAAATTTACTCATGAGATTCATCACTTTACCCAATGCATTGGAGCACTGTATAATTCCGGGCGCACCCGTCACATTTAAACATTCATATTGCGCTATATAATTCTGGGTGCACCCGTCACATCATAACATTATCATTTATCATGCATGACACAATGAAAATATAACATAAATGAGCATAATGAACCCATGAAAAGGAATGGGTTTCATCTCATAATAACACATTCATAAACATTGGGTTCCCAAAAGAATGAGGGAATAACATACATGTTACAAGAACCGTAAAAGGTGTGTTCTTGAGAGAAGAGTTCTTTTGGAAAAAATTTGTTTTTTCATAAATACCAGTGACAACCATGTATATCCCAGAAAATTAAAGATAATTATGAACAAAATATTTTTAAGGATTAACCATATCAAATGTGGAGTGAAAGAGGAATAACCTGAAGGATGAAAGTTGGGTTCTAGAATTTCCCCTTACCTTGTATCCGAAAGCTTCCTTCTCTTTAATGTCCTGTATAATGAAATTATATTCATTAATTATAAATCCAGAACCTTTTTTACATTAATATGGTTCATTATGGTTTTATTATGTGATTTTATGTGCCTTTGGATGAGTTATAGAGTTTAAAAACATTGTTCGGGAATGTTCGTTTTTATAGTTTTCTTGAGCGTTTCACATGTATTGATGAATTGAAGTTGTTGTAGAACATGGGTAAACATCCAGAAAATACATTACATTTTATTAATGATATTACAGAATTTAAAATTATCTTACTATGAATTAAATAATATACCATTTGGATGAATCATTAGATAGGAATTTAATGATGATCGTTTGGGTTAATTTTGGCGGTTTTTCGACCACAACGAACTTGTTTTTTTTACTCATCTAGTAATATGTACATAAGTTAGTTTCAAAACTTAAAATAGGACATAATACATATATAATATTATGGTTCAACCATAAAAATGGTTTCATGACCAGATCTGTAGGTAGAAATGGAAAAATAAAACATGTCGTTCTTGAAGGTGATAGATTAACACCTTACGAACAACGTTTTCTTTTATAAAAAAAGGAAGAGGATAAGGGGATTGGATGGTATAATATACCATTAGTATCATAAAATTCCAGTATATGTGTGATACTGGAGTTACCATACCATTTGGATAAGGATAGGTTGGGATAGAATAAGAAAAGGACTTGAAATTGAAAGGGAATTAAAGGAAAGAGGAAGATAAATTACCTCTTGAATCCTCCTCTTGAGATCCTCCTTAAGGGGACTAAGCTTGGTCTTTTGATGAGACCAGAAGCTCTTGGACGTGGGGGAGGGGAAAGGGGAGATTATTGGGCAGAGTTTAGACAATTCTTGAATCTTTAGAGGTGTGGTTTGGAAAAGGGAGGGGGAGGGCTTATTTATACATGTGGAGGGAGGTGTTTTTAGTATAAAATATTAAATAAAATAATATATCAAAAGTTAGACTTGTAATAGTAGTTTTTTGACATCATAAATCATATATTAATATAATATAATTCTTTTTAGGCTTTAATTAATCTTTATAATTTTAATTCATTAATTTTTTAAAAGGAAAGTGAAAGAAAGAGAAAAAGACACTTTAAGAAATCAGCTTTAGACTTTAGACTTTGGAAAGTTCTTTTTAGGTTTGAAAATTGAATCTATTGTATTTTAAGGAACCATTTATGAAATTTAATATAATTTTTCCTAAACTAATGTTCTATAATGTTTATGTCATCATTACATCGTTAGTTATGCAGTTTGGGATACACTGATTATGTGAAAAACTGTATTTTTTACTATTCACCCGAAAATTGAATTATTTCAGGAAAATCCCAAAATTTCACCCTAACTATTTTTTGACGTGTAGAATCCAAAAATGAATTCCATTTTTCAAAAATAATTTTCTAAATATTATTAATGTAATATTTAATTAAAATTATAATTTACTTAAAAAAACAATTTTTAAGATTAAAACTGATTTTATAGTGCTTTCAAAAATTACGCAGGGTCTTATAAAATTATATAAAAACTATAAGACATTGATTTGATAATTAATGAGCACATTTTAAGAAAATAATATTTCTTTTAAATTAATTAATTAATTATAAATAATTATTTATAACTTAAAAAATACCAAAACGTTTACTAAGGTCAAATTGTCACTTTCTAAGATGTCAAAATTTTATTTAATTATTCATTAGTAAGGTTACTATTATGTTGGATGATTTAATATTCATAAGGTTCATATTAATATTCATAAGGGTAGGTTACTATTCACAAGGGTATGTTACTATTCATTGAAAATTATTTTTGTTTCATTAGACTCCAAAAATCATCATGAACACAACCGTGTATGTCAGATTTTCAAAATTCCAAACACAGAAGTGACAAACTAATGTTTAAAGGTCACTTATCACTTATGTTGTGTTTTCATGTTATTTTATGACATAATTATAAGAAGTTAATTTCCACTGAAAAACATTGGGTCGTTACATTCACAATATCTAAATAACCCCATATGCCATATTAACAACTAGGCGTAACTACATTAATTCCATTTTTTATAATTCAAGTTAACATTTCATTAGATTTATCAGGGTATCTACCTTTTCAAAAATAAAATCTATGCTTATCATTACAGTTTTCCATGTTTGGTTGGTGGAACACCCCATGGGTGGCCTAATAACCACTCTAATCAACCTTAATGCATCCCACATGGATAATGAAGGGTAAAATTCATTATATCACCAATCAATTTACCAAATCCTTAAAAAGGAACCAAATGTAAAATTTAAAATCATCATAATACAACCACATACCCATAAACCAACATCAAGACTCTAGGATATAACTTATAGACCACCTACCATGATTACGAATAAAACCACAAGGTAAACCTTAGCTTTTGATTTGGATCCAAATAACCCTTGAATCCCCATCATAATATCCCCTGGAAAAAGAGGGTTTTATAGATTTAAAATGAGAATAATTATTCTACAGGACCTAATCTGAAAAAAATGAGAAAATAGAATCATTATATGCACCTCGAGCTTTGATTCACACCCCAAATAACTCTAAACGACTTGGAAAATAAGGAGATCAACCCTTGGGAAGATTTGGGTGTTTTGGTTTGTAATTTGGATTCCTGGAGGTGAAGTGTGGAAGAAAATAAGGTGATAACTCATAAATACCAAATGGTTAAAAAGGGTAAAATCCCACTATTAATGAGGCTCATGGTTTGGTCACAAAGTTTTTCATGTTTTGCACCTACCATATTCTAGCATCTGTCCAAGAGGGCTAGGTCACCTGGTTACCTAGGGAGCCTGCACGGTTTATGAAATAGTGTTCCAATAGTGCAACATGGATCTATCCAAGACCACATAGTTTAGACTCCCCATTGCATGATTTACTTAAGCATGCATCCCTTCTTCTGGCTAGCATAGTTTGGGCACATGATTACTATTAACTGTGCACCAACCATGCAACATGCACAGGATGGCCTGATTTCCCTTTCTTTCACACCCCAAACCCCATGAACACCTCGAGCCTCCTCATACATGTAGTAAAAAATTCATTAACTATAATTAGGTTGTTTTAACCAAAATTAAAATATGGACATACCTCACCAGAAGTCCAAGATTTTACTACCTTCCCACCTTATACTAGTTCTTCCTCGATCCACTCTACCCAATAATAACTAGGCTTCCAAGGAGAAAAGATCATGCCACTAGGCCCACATATCCATATCTATCTCCCAAGTTTCCTCCAAAACATTACCATGCTTCCCCAAAACTTGAACCAAGGGAATTGTCTTACCTCACAATAATTTCTCACTATGATCACTAATATGAATCAGATGCTCCCTAGAGAACACATCAACCTCAAGCTCATCATCATCATCATGAATCATGTGGGATCGGTCGGGGTGATACCCCCGAAGTTTTGGAACATGAAAAACATCATGCATACCTCTATAATATTGTGGAAGATCCAATCAGTACACCACTGGTACAATCTTCTCCACTATCTCAAACAATCCAACATACTTGTGTTCTAACTTACCATATTTTAGAATTTGATGGTGAACCAACCTTGGTGACACCCAAAGTAACACTCAATGACCCAATATAAACTAAAGAGGTCGGTGATGCCATTTTTATTAAAATTTTTGTCTAATTTGATCTGTATCCATTATTTTATAAATCAGTTGAACATATTTTAACATATCCTGCACCAGAATCGGTCCCAAAAACTATGATTCGCCAACCTCCATCCAACACAATGGAGACCTACATGACCTCTTGCAGAGTGCCTAAAAAAGTTCCATCTAAATCATCACTTGGTAACTATTGTTATAAGTGAACTCAACAAGAACCAATTGATTTTACCAAGATCCAAAAAATATTAAACACATACCCTCAACATGTCCTCTAGCACCTGAATTGTATGCTCCAATTTTCCATCTATTTGTGGGTGGAAATACATACTCAAAAACACTTGGGTGTTGAGTGGCTTCTGTAACCCCTGTCAGAATCATGGAGTAAAATGCAGACCATGATATGAAACTATAGTTCACGATACCCAATGTAACCGTACTATATTTAAAACATACAATTATCCCAACTGATCCATGGTAAAGGTCTCTAAAATTGGTAATAAATGTCCCATCTTGTTTAACCCATCCACAATTACCCAAATAACACCATTCTTTCAAGGAATCCATGGAAGGTAAACTAAATCCATCATCACGTCATCCTAATTTCATTCCAAAATGGGAAAAGGATGTAACAAACCACCCAACTACTGATTCCCGAATTTCTCCTACTGATAGGTATAACATCTCGTTATGAAACCCACAATCTCTTTCTTCATCCCTAGCCATCAATAATTCCTATGAAGATCGTGATACATTTTGGTCAAACCAGGATACACTTCCCACTTTGATGCATGAGACTCTCACATCAGATCTTCCCGTATACATGTAGGCATGACAACACAACCATAAACATAAATGATATCATCATCACTAAAACCTAACTAGAAGGTGGCTTCCCACCTTTAAGGATTTCCCTATAATCTAAACACTTTGGATCCTCATAATGCCTCTCCTTGACCCGACTCATATTGGTGAACTAAACCACAAAGGATATAAGGGTAATCTAGAATTTCCAATCTTGAACCTCTAGGTACATATCTACAAATAATACCATCATCCTCCAATCAGAACTAGATTCTTAAAATTCTTAGTTTTGAGTCTTCTGGCTCAAAGAATTTGCAACACTACCCCCCTTTCCCAGTGCATACACTGGTTCTAAATCAAAGGACTGCATATATTCAACATATTTTCACTAACAAATGTTAAAATTGCATTTGGATAAGATACAATTAAGGATATTATGATCGGTATACACAATAAACCTCTCTCTCAACAAGTAATTCTGCCAAAACATTATAGAATATACCACCATGGCCAATTCAAGATCATGGGTAGGGTAATTTTATTCATGAGGACTCAACTACCGAGACCCATATGCCACATCCTGATCATCAAAAATCAACACTACCCTAAGAACCACACCAGATGAATAAAAAAAACAAGGTATACTCCTTACCCAGCTCAGGAAGAATCAAAATCAGTGTAGTAGTTAGTCGCTTATTTAACTCCTCAAAGGCATTCCCACATGGCCCAGACCATTCAAACTTGATGCCCTTCTTGGTAAATCTCAAAAGTGATGCTTCCAAATAGGATAAGTATTTTATGTACTTTCATTAGTAGCCCGCTAGACCTAGAAAACTTCATACATCAAAAACATTCTTGGGATAATCCCATGATACAATAACTTTTAATTTCTCCAGGTCTACAAACACACCTTCCTCATAGATGATGTGACCAAATAAATTTACCCTATCAATCTAGAAATGACACTTGGATAGGTTAGCGTATAACCTATGCTCTCTTAGTGTACTCAGGATGATGCAAAGATGTTTGTAATGATCTTCATGAGTCTTGGAGTACACTAAGATGTCATCATTGAAGAAAATAACACACCGATCTAGGTATGGGTAAAAGATCTTGTTCATTAGGTCCATAAACACTACCACCACATTAGTCAACCTGAACGATATGAAAAAACTCATATAACACATACCCGCCCCTAAAGGTAGTCTATAGTATATCATAATGTCTCACCCTTATCTTATGATACCCCAATCTCAGATAAATTTTAAAAAACATTAAAACACCTATCAGTTGGTCAAAGAGATCATCAATTCATAGAATTGGGTATAGATACTTAACTTTCATTTTATTCAATTGCCAATAATTGACACACAACTAAAAGAACCCATTAACCTTCTTGGAAAACAACATTGGAGATCCCCAAGGTGATGTACTTGGGTGAATAAACCCATTATTCTCCAATTCTTATATCTATTCTTTAAGTTCCTGGTTTTCTACAAACACCATTCATATGGCAGAATAGAAACTAGTTCTTCCCCCCAAAACCACTCTATCATGAAATCAACATCTCTCTAGGGTGGACGACCTGATAATTCACCCTGAAACACATCCTAAAACCAATACACTATAGTAGGGAATACATATTACTATACCTACCCATTATTAAGCATAAAAAAGACACTTGGGTTATGAGCTCACCCAACTGTGGAATAACTGGCCCAGCATGGCCTTCTCAGAAATCCCACTCCCCATGGTGAACATAAATGTTCTATTATATTGACGTGAATGTTAACCTATGGTGGTGACAATTAATATGGTCCTGGTACAACACTATCCAACCCATCCCTAGTATTAGATCAATGCCTGAAATCTATATCACAAATAAGTCCCAAAGAAAATGGTATCGACCAACCTTGAGAGAACATCCCTTATATTGTCATATATTTTCTTCTCACACCCTTAATGGTGTGTTAATCGACATTAACCTACATATATATTCAAGAAACCCATATCAAATAAGGCACTATAAATCATAGAATCTACAAGAATCATACCTCAAACTATCGATGGTCTGACCTTTACACCTCCATGTGCTAGCTAAATTGAGTGAATTTGACCTACCTATCTCCCCTAGGCTTAGTCTTGAGTTCCCATCACTACCCTTCTAATATGGGCACTCTCTCCCTGGGGTACCATGACTACCACCATGAATGGTGTGGCTAATAGAGATCTAAATGCATTCCCAATATATGGTAACTAACCCCTGCCTTTACTCTACATCAGCCTCAATCCTCCACAGTTCCTGGCTATCAAGGGTTCCTATAGAACCTCTTCACATTCCCCATTTCTTCGCACACTCAGTTCTCAAATAGTGGTTGGGGGGAACTGACCATGCATATGCCATGGACTTCCTCACTAGTAGAAAAACACCTGGTCACCACCCTAAGAGGATGGTCCTCTCATTTGACTAAATTGCACACCACTTCCATGGGGAATACTCTCAAATAAATTATTCCTACTCTTAAAGGTCTCACCACTGGATCATCTAACTGAAACCACAAATGCACCACCAGAAGACTCCCATAGGTTCCCTTTTTAAATAAGGGCCTAATACACCACCTTAGAAAACCTCTTTAAGTGGAAGATATTCACCCAATGCTTGATCTCATGTCTATTTCTATCTTGAAAGTGTCTTGCTATAGTATTCACATCTCCTTAAAAAGACGGGACAAAGTGATACAAGTTTGTGAAGCGAATAACTTAATATATCAATAACTTGGTAACCTAGGTCAACATCATGAACTCTATAGCCTTATCTTATCTCAAGGTCTCTGGATAGAAGTGTTCCACATACTTATCCTATAAGTCATTCCATAACATACCATAATCTTGATGAGTTTAAAATAGAATATCCCACCAATTCTTCACTTTTCCCTCCAATATATAAGCTTCTAACTTGACTCTCTTCTCAAGGGGAGTCTCCAAGTGATCCAAAAATCATCTGGATGTTATCCATAACTATGATGCCTCAGGTCCACCCTCTCTAGAAAATGTTGGAGGGTGCTGTAACTAAAACTCTTTATTTAGATCAAACATACTCAACATGACATGCATTGGGCCCCATTCCAACATCTTCATGAAATAAGAAAAGTTATCATGGAACTGATCGTCTACTATATTACCAAGAATAATTGGGATCTCTTTCCCCACTTATGGAGAATAAATCTTAGTGATATCATATCTTCTTACAATTGACACACATCATCATGGTGGAATATCTCTATAATTCAAACACACATCTAAAAACACTTAACATAAAACATCCATAGTTTTTACAAAATAAGGCTCATTAATGGACATAAAAAAATCATCCTACATAAAATATTACAAAAGATATGAGCACATATCTAGAAATATCTTTAACCATACCTACCATGGTTTATGGTCAACATGGGGTAGACTAACTCACACATTCTTAGGTCTTTTCATTAAACACCCATTTCACTATTTTCACTTTCACAACCAAAATATTTCTTATTTAGGTACATTTCAATCTTTCCAAATTGGTACAATAATATTTAAAACTATTTACAACTCTTTATTAGGTACTACTTCTTAACCATTTTATTACATTATTTCCATTTACCCGTTCACATCATCTTTATTGGACACCATTTTTCATTCTATTTTTTTCTCAATGTAAAAGAAAAGAATTATATCTCTCATATACCACACCTCCTTCATATGTGTACCTACCATGATGCATGCCACCTATTCCCTTAGGTGCCTAAAATGATGCATGAATTCTCAAACAAGTACCATTATGGACAAAATAAAATATCATAAAATAGTCACACCACATAACAAGTGCATCAACCAATGGTGAAATATCATTCAACTGTAACAACACACCTTAAGAAAAATAATCCCACCTTGTGTACTTGGGTTTCCCCCATTCATGGGTCAACTACTCCCATGAATGAGATCATTTCCAAGACCCAATACATCCTAATATTCCATACACCTTACCCAAATAGTAAGTCAATGATAAATAACCTCCTCTAATACCACTTTGTAATTTTACTAACCTGGAGGCCATTTACTCGGTGCCCCGAGTCGGATCGGCACATGACCTTAGGCATGCCTCCCTATATTCCAGAGGCTTCTGACTAGAAGTGATGGTCTAAAAACATTATTGGGTACTATACTCTCATAATTTGAGTATTACACAATAGATAAAAAAAATAAATAGAGGAATAAATAGACAATAACCAATAAATATTCATTACCAACAATTTCCCAACACTAGGTATGAGCCCACAACCAAATGGTAAATATGATGTCTCATGTCAAACAACACCAAGTGAAAGGAAACCCAAGATAATTAAAAAATAAAGAATCCCAAAAAATAACTCCCAACACCAGGTCTAAATCCCTCATCCAAGAACATCCCATGCCTAATCAAACAACTAGCACATGAACTTTTCCGTTGTCATAGCCTTCAACCATGAAATATACTCAGTTACCCAACAAAGACCCAAGTAGGGTGTGAGTACAACTTAGTAGGCCAACCCCAATGGTGTTTACAAAATATCCAGTCTAAATAGATGGTGTATGCAAATAATAAAATAAAAACATGATAAACAAAAGGGGTAAACCGAGCGTTATTAGTCAACAAGTTCACTTACTTTATTTTCATCATTTTTTTCATGGTTTAGGCATTTTAATAAATTACATTATAGAACATTATAGTAAATTTCTATGCATAAGGGGATAAATAAAATTTCATATATCACTAGGGAAAACATTTCACAAACAATTACATCACACTTACCTTAAATCCGCAATCCAGGTTGTCTCATCAAATGAAACTGTTAGGGGTATGGAGCCTCAATCCTCTCCCTAACCCATGCATAAATGGGGTAGTGTTTAGATCCTCATTCCATCTTATCCCATGGGTGTAGATACTAAATTACAATACCCTACACAACATCAAGCCATGTGCATATGTTTCTTTAATCATTTACCACATTTATCAACCATAAACATGACTATTAACACATTGATCATTCACAAAAAAGTTCATGTAAAACTTAATGAATCATTATTATTTATCCCATTTACAAATTATCATTTATATGTCTCACTCATTCACATATTTCCTTTACAAACCTTTAGTCATTTGAAACATTCAATTTAATTCATTTAACCTGTTCAAAATATCTAAACAACTCTATAATATATGTCAACAACTAGTCACAACTACACTAATTCCATTTTTATAAATCAAGATAAAATGTCATCAGATTTATCATGATTTATACATTATCAAAAATCAAATATATTCTTATCATTACAAATATCAATGTTTGGGTGGTGGCACACCCCATGGGTGACCCAATAACTAATCTAATCAACCTCAATAAATCCCATGTGAATCATGATGGGTACAATTAATTATTTCACTAATCAATACACCAAATTCTACTAAAGTAACCAAATCCATAATAAAAAAAACATCATAATACAACCACATACGCATAAAACAACATCAAGACTATGAGATATAACTTGTAGACCACATACCTCGATTCTAAAGACAATAGAATGATCATCCTTAGATTTTGATTTTGATATAAACACCCCTTGAATCCCCAACCTATGATTCGTGAGAAAATGTTTGTTTTAGAGCTTTGAAAGGGTAGGAATTATTATACAAGACTTGATCTAGAAAATAGAGAAAATAGAATCATTAGAATCTCTTGAAGTTTCAACCCACACCCAATGACACTCCAAACGACTTAGAAACAAATGAGATTGACCATTGATAAGATTTGGGCATTTTGGTTCACCACTAGGGTTGATAATGGTGAAGTGAGGAAGAAAATAAGGTGAGAAATAATAAATACTAAATTTAGAAAAGGAAAAAATACAAGTTTTAATGAGGTGCACGATTTAATTGCACAGTTTTCCAAACCATGCACCAACCATGTGCTGACCACTGTCCAAGAGGGGCTTGGTTGCATGGTTAACTGGGGATCCCACATGGTTTAAAAAAATACACCAACTATGTGGTATGGATTTGTCCAATACCACACAGTTTTTCCTCCCACCATGCATGGTTTAGTTAACTGTGTACCCCTTATCCTAGATAGCAGAGTTTGGGCACATCATTACTACTAAATATGTGCCAACTGTGAAAAATGCACATGATTGACCAATTTTCTTTTATTTCATGACCCGAACTCCCAAAACACCCTCAATACTCCTTATACACCCAATTAATATTTCATTAACCATAATTAGGGTATTTAAAACAAAATTTATACAAGGACGTACCTCCCCAGAAGTCCAAGATCTTACAGGCCACACAATTTTCCATACCATGCATCAACCATGCGGTTGGCTCTGTCCAAATCCACCATCATGGTT
Organism: Viscum album; assembly: GCA_963277665.1. Taxonomy (NCBI): domain Eukaryota; kingdom Viridiplantae; phylum Streptophyta; class Magnoliopsida; order Santalales; family Viscaceae; genus Viscum; species Viscum album. Next base: position 561,019,989 of record OY728141.1, read on the forward strand.
GGGCCACAAGATTTTCCAAACTATGTGATAACCATGAAAACCCCTAATTTCAAACAATCATACCTCACATGGTTAGACTGCATGATTTTATAAACCATGCACCAACTATGCTTTCAGCAATACCTCCCATATACAGCAAGGCACATGGTTTGTTTGAAAATGTGCATAGCCCATGTGTAATGCCTCCTAACTTCCTCATCCTGAAATGTTTTCTAATTTTTTCCTTACACAGTTTACCCTAATCTGTGCTCTAACCATGAAACTCAACTGTTCTTAGTTCAAAATGAACAAAAGACCCCCCTAAGCCTCAATGTGTCACATGGTTTCTCCTAAACCATGCACACCAAACCATGCAACCTGTGTAGAAGTATATGAAAATCTTAAAACCTAACCATAAGACTATGATAATAATATAAATACTAATTCTACCTTTTGAGAATCATTCCTCATCTAAAAACAACACATTTATGCATTCCAAATCTCAAAATGTCATTATGAGTCTTAATTCAAGATTTAACATATCTGATTGAGAAAATTAAAATTCCTTTGGATTTTCTTTATCCATACAGATATGGTATCTTAAAAAATTATTGTCAATGAACAAGGATCAAAATACTCAAAGTGAAACTTGTACAAAATAATCAAAACTACTAACACCTGATAATGAAAATAAACTAAAACAAACTAATATATATGTAAAAAATGCATATAAATTATTAATATAAGAGTTATTAAATATAAATAAAGTTATGAAATATATTATTAAGAATTATATTTTTTATTATAAAATATGTTATAGTATGTTTTTGGAATTTGAGAGTAAAATTAAGGGCTTGTCTCTCGATATCTCTTCTTATTTGAGATTATCGATACATAAAGTTTCATTAGAATAATTTGAATAAAATTTCCATATAAATCATAATTTTATTTTCCTTTGTTTATATTGTGGATTTAATTTAATTTTTACCATTCCCATCTCATTTATTCATACTTTACTAATTATGAAATTTGTAAGAAGAATTGTATTTATCTCTTTACTTTTGATTATAATATTTCTCCTCCTTATCAGTATTATTTGTAATGTTTCATGAATTTATTATATTACTTTTCCTTTACTTATTTTATTTATTAGTGTCTCTATCCATTTAAATTTAATTATTTATTAAGGTAGGAAAGGAATATTTTTATCTGTCTTTATTTATGTTTTCCTCTAAATCTATTTTCCCCATCACTTTTTTCAATTTGTATTTATAAAGATTACTTTCCAAGTTTTCATGTTTTAATGAATTTTTTATTTAATTATTCATTGTTTTTAAAAACATTGATTTATAAATTTTTTATTTACATAAATTTAAAAAAATTATATTTATTTGGATTTTCTAATTTTTTTTATCTTATTCGAATGGATTTTTCATTATTGTAAATATAATTTAATGTTTTTATGTTTACCTAAGGTTATGTTTTAATAGAATCATATAACTAATTTATATAGTTTATTTATTTTTATGTATTGAAAATATATTTTTTGAAATACATTTAATTATCCTGGGTTAACTATACTATGATGGATTTATGAATGCTTTCATGTTCATGTTTAACATATATGCATGGTTTATAATTATGTGATGGATGGGATCAGAATTATATATCTCTTCAATACATTGGGTAAATATTTATAACTCATGAGATGTTATGTTATGATAGATGAGATTTTATCCTATTATACTATTTTATGGGAAATGTTTGTCTACTATGTGATGATATTCTTGACAATGACCCTCAACATAAGATATGATTTTCTATAATTATGCATGTACCATATTCTATGTCATGAAACATCCTTAGGTTATCTCAAATATTTATATTATAATTCATGTTATTAAATTACTCATTTGGATATTATTGTATGATTATTTTCTTATACCAATATGTTTGTTTCACACTTACTCCTTTATGATCCTCATTAAAATCACTTATATAGATTTGAATGATATCACTTATATTTTAACCCTTACTGAGCATATGAGATCACCATTTTTATATGTTCCCATTTCAAAGATAATGAAAAAGAATATTACATATAATATATCTGAGAAGGATTCAAGTATGCTAAAACTATGGAAGAAATTTTCATTATGTTTTAAAATAAGACATTTATATAGCTAATATCTAAAGGAACTAAACCTTTTATTTTTTAGGGTTTGATTTATTGTGATTTATAATGTATAATCATGTAAAATGTTGTAATATGTATATATATTATTTTTGTGTCATCTCAGTTGGTATCATAATAGGATCTAGTTAATTTTTGGGATTAGGTTTTTGAGAATAAGAGGGTAAAACATAAATCAAACTTGGTTGAACCAAGAATGAGTGTCATAGGTTAAACCTAAATTATCATAAGATAAAATTTAGGTTTCATAGGATAATGTATATTATAATTTGTTTTTTATATTCATGAGATTATTTACTTTTATTTTATTAAGTTATTGTTATTTATTAATCATGATAACCATTTTGGTCTTAGTAAATGATGAAAACGAGAATCAAATGGATACAAGTATGATTAATATTCATTCATGAACTTCAAATGTCTTATTTAATTATTATTCTACCCACTCCTTCATATCATGAATTTTTTTAAAGATCATCAATTCACCATTATAATGATTAGATATTGAATTATTAGTGAAATATCCTAGCGTGTGATGATTACAAGCCAATTTTACATCTCTTATTCTATTGAGGTTCATCGGAAGAAAATTATTGACAATTTACTCATCTTCTTTTAGTTTAATTTTATGTGACCTTGGGAATGGATTGAATCTCTCTATATAGATCCCATATCAATTTTTGATAACAAAATTAAATTTCATCTTCCAAATCATCCCATAATTATATATCAATGTATCAATGATATTGAACTCCCTTTAGAAATAAATCCACTTATATAAGTATAAATAAATGATAATGAGTTATATTTGGCTCAAATATTTTCAGTGAACCTAAAAATTGATGTTATGATGATTTTATGGGTATATGTCGTTGTATTTTGTAGAGAGTTTTCCAATTTTCTTCCTGATCATGAGTTTAAACTTTTAATTGAACACATACCTGGTGCTATGCCTATATAAAATAGTCCTTATAGAATAGACCCTATTGAATTAAAATAATTGAATAAGTCACTATAATATAATATAGAAAAGGGTTTTATATTCCCACATGCTTCACCATGAGGTCCACCCATCCACTTTGTTAAAAAAATGATGTATTAAGGAATTTTATTGATTATTATGATATTAAATAGATCATGATCAAGGTAAAATATCCTCTACCTTGTATTGATAATTTTTTTCAATCAAATTCATCAGGATTAATACTTGTCAAAGGTGGACCTTCCATTCAGTTATCATCAACCATTTTTCAAAAAAATAATATATATTTTTTGATAAGATATATAAATGATGAATTCATTGTGATTCCATTTATACTTAAAAATTATCTTGTAATATTTATAGATTTTATGAATAGAGTTTTAGTGATAACCACAATCAATTTGCGGTATTAGTTATATATTATATTCTTATATATTCCAAGTAAAAATAAGAAAATTAAGGGAATTTGAGAATTATGTTTAATACCTTAAGAAATGAGAAAATATATTCCAAATTTAGTAAGTGTAAATTTTTAGTTGAAAAAATATCATTCTTGGGACTTTTAATCCTAAGAAAGGTTATATATATGGAACCTTAAAAAATAGAGGTGATTAAATAATGGAGTAGACTAACTAATGTAATAATTATTCATGGTTTTATTGAATTAAATTAATATTGTCAATGATTTGTGAGAAATTTATAATGATTTTAAAATACACTAAAAAAGGTAACTTAAAAGGGAGTCAAGTTTCTCTAGATAGAGAAATATGAATACACCTTCATATATATTAAAAGGATATTATCCACTACACCAATATTCACACTAACCTATAGTATATAAGGGTTTTTAATATACAATGATGAATCAAGGAAGGGATTAGGGCATGTCCTTATGAAAATTGAAAACGTGGTAGCTCATGCCTCATGATAATTAAATGTCTATGAGAAAATATACCAATTCATGATCGAGAGTTAATAGTGGATATTTATTAATTATTTAGATTTATTATCGATATTGGAATAAGTGTGATATATATATATGTATCAATAAAAAGATATTATGGTATATATTTACACATAAGGATTTGAGAATGTATTAAAGGAGTTGGTTCAAGTTCATTAAGGACAATGACTGATTCATATATTAGCATCCTGGGAATGAAAAAGGGTGGTTGATGCTCTTATTAAAAAGAACCATGATTCCTTATCTCTGGTGAGAATTTTAAGAGACCTGATACTCATGGATTTTTAATGAATGGAAATAAAAATAATAATTAAAGTGATATAATCATACCTTTCCCAAATGATTTTTCAACCATACATACATGTAAATATAAAGAATGTACAAAAGGATGATATGAAGATACTAAAAATGGTCTGAAACACTCTAGAGTTCAATCTTGAAAATGATGGAATTATATGATTTAAGAAAATTCATTCTATATGTACCAGAACCTTCGTTAATGTTGAATAGTACACATAGAATAACATTATCTCTTCATCATTCAAGTATAAATAGGTATAGAGATCTCAAATAGAATTTATGATAGGAAAATATGAAGAGGGTGATTATAGAGTATACATATCAATGCTTGACCATATAGTAAGTTAACAATGAATGGAAGAAGTCTATGTAGATAATGAAACCATTACCCATACTTTTATGGAAATGGGAAAACATCACCATGGGGTTTTTTTTATAATTATTATCAAGGATTAGAAAGAAAATAATTCTATTTGGGTTGTATTTGATCAATCTATGGAGTTTCCACACTTAATTTCTATTCAAGATTATTTATCACTAAATCAATTTTCCATGATTTACCTAAAAGAAGTTGTAAGTCTTCATAGAGTACCAATTTCAATTTTATTTGATTGAGACCCAAGGTTTACCTTGAAGGTATAGTAGAGTCTTTAGATACAAAAATAATCTTTATTGCTTCTTACCATCTTTAGAAGAATGGTCAATTTGAAAAGACCAATATAACATTTGAAAACATATTGAGAGCATTCTAAATATATTTTAAATGAGCTTTTAATCACTATCTTACAATGGTAAAGTTATCATATAATAAAAATTTCCACTCTATTATTCCAATAGAACTATATGAGGGTTTGTATGTTAAGAAGAAAAAAATCCAACATGTTGGGATGATGTTGGATAATTAAAGCTATAGATACTGCATATTTCTTAAGATATATCAGAGAATATTCAATCCATTCATAAACATAATAAAGAAATGAAATTTTGATAGAAAATTTACATTGATAATTATCAATGAGATTTGGATTTTTATCTTAAATAGAAGGCATACCTTCAAATATAATAATGGAATAGGGTTATGAGATTCAAAAAGAAGGGGAAGTGGAGTCTTAAATACATTAACCACTTCGAGATACTTTATCTTGTGGGGACTATAACATATCAATTTTTTCTTCCCCCAAGCCTCTCACAAGTTTATGAAATGATCAATATATCATTTTTAGGAAGTATTTAGTCGATCCATGACATGTACTAAACTTAGATGTTGTACAAGTGTAACATTATCTATCTTATGCGTAACATGAAGTGTATATCATGGACCAGAGAGATAAAGTGTTAGTAAATAAGACAATCACCTTGTAAAATTATTATGGAAGAATTATTAAATTGAGGAAGTAGTGTGGGAACCTGAATATGCAATGAGGATAAAGTATAATATTTTTTTCATTTGAGTAAAGCAATTTTTAGGGAAATTGTTTGAGGGGTGGGGGGAATGTAACTACCCACATTTTTATTAAATGAATATGTCGAATAACTAGTTTCACATGCACCTCTAAAGTAAAATAGAAAATTATATAATTTATTAAAATTAAATAATAAAATAGAAGATAAAACTTAGTAAATTATTAGAATTAAGTTTGAAACATCATTATGAAAATTTCAAGAGGAATAAAACCACAGGTAAATACAATTATTATGAAATTGAATATTTCTATAACACCCTAATATTTCATAGTACGTTATCTCTTCAAAGTAATTCAATAACTGGCATTACATGCAACACCGAGTTCGAGCGCACCACGACTTACCAAACTAGCTGTTCAGAAAGAGGTTATGGATAATATTAACTAAATTTAGAATTTTATATACTCCATATAATTATATAATCCATATGATGTGTTTATTAGACATAATATAAGAACAAATTCATTTTTTCAGATAAAAGAAGTATTTTAAAAAAAATGCAATTTTACCGCCTTTTAATTGAGAACCTTTTTTAAAACCAATATTTGACACTTTTATATATTAGATTTTATGAAATTAAATAATTATTTAGAATATGGATATAAATATTTAGTTTGGATAAATTTTTGGTACTTTTCTGAAAACTTTCATTTTTTTGATGAATAGTAAAAAATACTAAATTTTAATTAAAAACAACTTTTTTAATCAAAATAATTTATAGTGTTAGATTATAAATTTTAGTGGTTTTAAAGTATAATTATATTATATTTTTATCATTTAATATAATTCAGGTCATTTTATGTAATTTCACATTTAAACTGGACAAAAACAAGTGTCAATCTTTTGATAGTTATTATTTCTTAAAAACACTCTTTTTGTTTTGAAAATGGTAATTAATTTTAAATTAATTTCTACCACTTATATGTTTTGAATTTGGAAAAATGGATTTAATATTTGGAATTATGAGGTCCAAATTGTGTAAATAGGTAACTTTTATTTTTAGACATTATGAATAATTACTTCGGTAAATATTTTATTTACCATGGTTAAAGGGTAAATCAGGTAAATAAGGGTAAAAAATGATATTTTAATAATATTAAATTACCCAAACACATGTCATATTACTATTGGTTGATACAAGTACGACCATAGTCATCCATGGGTAGATTTGGGGACCCCATGGAGGCACTTAAGAGTGATAATGACACTTTATATTAATTAATTTAAAGTAGAGACAAAAATGACATAAACATATATCTTTTAGTAAAACAAATTTTAAACAGGATTATATAATTTATATTTTCAACTATAAATACTAATGAGAAATATAAAAATATTTCATACACAATTTTATTTTCTTTATAATTTTTAGACCTTAAATAATTAAATTTATTTTTGACAAAATGGTGATGCAGTAATTACCTTATTAATGAAAAAATAAAATAAATGGTACTATAAATATTAAAATAAATTTAATTTCAAAGTTTTTATGACATAAACGAATTTTATAGGTGAATATGAAATGTTAGGGTTGATTCAATATATTTTTTTAGAAGTAATCAAGTTGTGATGACTTTTACAAAAACCAAATACTAAATTGTGTCAAAATTGACATAAATGAGTTTTTAAAAGAAATATTCTATTATTAAATTATATAATTGTCCTAAAAATATAAGTATCTTAAAAAAATCTTATATAATTATAGGTATATAATTAATTAACCACTTTAGGTTCTCTTATAATTTTATAGGATGTTTATTAACCAATTATTATAATAATACAATAATACATGGTAAAAGATAAACTATTTAACTAAGAGTTAAATCTAAAAGATAAGGTTAATATGGTGAACTAAACCTGTATAAAACCTATTGGTTGAGATTTTTTCCACCCATCCCCACCTTATACTCTAAATAAATTATTTTGGATCCATTAGAAACTGAAAATGATTTTATTATAAAATAATATTTCAACTTTTCCTAAAGTGACCCTCACCTCTCTTATAAAAGGGTACTTCCCCTTCTCTTAATTTTACACCTCCAAATCCATTTGGATCAACCAAAACCTTCCCAAATAACCTCCCAACTTCCCTCAATTAATAATATAGTCCTTAGTTTGATCATAAATACAACCTAAGATCCCTTTTGATCAATTGAAAAGGAAACACGCGAAGAAGAGGTAATAATTTCACCACCCTCTTTCAAGTTCTTTTCTTCTTCCACTTCCTATTTATTTGTTGTTTCCATTCTAAAATAATAAATAAAATATATTATATATAATGTGATGATTTTATAATAATTTTACAACTATATTCATTATTATATCCATCATATGAATGAAAAAGTCACCATACGTGCGCACGTATGGCTTATCATATCCACGTCGTGGTGTAGTTTGTTATTCAAACACTTAATTATTTGAATGAGTATAATAATGAGTATAAACGATTTAAATAATAAATATAACATGTTAATTATTATGTATATATGATATACCATCCAATTACATACAATTTCACCGTCAATATAATGATATTTTTGCCCGTGCGTACGTACAGATTACCGTCTCCACGACGCGATGAGATTCATTCCCACATTCACCATTCAACGACGATTATAAAAATATATATTATTAATAAGTATGTAATATATGACCTAATAATTCTACTGTATATATATATATATATACTTACATATATCTTATTCACTTACTTCCATTCAATACGATATGAAAACGGAAACATCGTTTATGCGTATGTATGACCTACCGTCTCCATAAACGGTGCCTTAAATTTCAATATATATCTATTATAAATATTTATATTCTAAATATATATGATATACAAATCAAGGTTTATATTCTTGAAGTATTTAAATCATGATCTAAATGACACGATCAAAAATAACAAGTTAAAAAACGTACGATAAAGAAAGTGATTATTACCCAAAATGTTAATTTAACATGGAAATCATTATTAAATGGGTATTATAAAGTCATAAATGAATCATGTATGATATAATAAATATGAATATAGTTATGGTATAATTTAATAACATACTATGGTCATTATACAGAAGGTTAAATGTACGCTCGACCAAAAGAAAGTGCAAGGTAAGAGTTATTTCCTCAATCTCATTATTATTAGAAATTGTTTATGTGTAAGTATTTACTGAGAAATATTTATCATTGATACCCATATTTCATAAAAATGTTTTCTAAAGTAATCTTTTAAGGTTTTATGGGAGGTTATATTTAACTATATCATTATTTTAAATGTTTTAATGATTTAACTTTCTATATCCTTTTAATTAATGTCCATGTTTTCAAAATGATTTTAAAGATTTATTTATATGGACATGAATTTTTTGAAATGATAATTCTTTTCAAAAGTTTCAAAGTTGTATGGGACACTTTGATTCAAAAATATCTTATAAATTACTTCTTTTATAAATGTGTGACTTTTAAATGATTTCACAAAAAGGGATATTTCTCTCAAAATTTTTTACTGATCATTTTCAAATATGTTAGCATCATTTACAGGATATTATTCTTGATTGAGGTTGATTTATTATAATAAAATATTCCATATTCTAATGAATGAGTTATGATATGTGTGACTATGAATGTTCTATTTTTATACCATTCATGGTTTATGGTTAATGTATTGACATTTTGTATGCTAGTTTTAATATGAATATTTATGTTATATTTCAACTTTTTCATATGAGGAACGCATTGGACTTAGTAAGTGATGGGTGAATCCCAATATAGATCCTCAATGCATCAGTAGGTCTTATGAGACAAACTAATTTCTTTTCACAAGGCCTTGATAAAAATTTTATTTGTAGTATTGGCACAAGGCCTCAACTATGTGATAATTATTTCCGGTGTTAGGCATTCCCTCATTATGAAATTAGTTATTACATGTGATTATTCGACTAGTAGAATATCCATGTGCATGTTTATATGGTGATTTTTGATTTAATTTTCCCATATTATGTTCAAAATTATGTTTAAAAAGGATTTTATTTTTATGACACATATTGCCTTAAAATTTTATAGCTTCCGCTAAATTATTTACCCTTACTGAGCATCTAAGCTCACCCCTTTCTTATGTTTTATTTTCCCGGGATTCAAAGATGTGTTTTATGATAGATATGCAGGGTTAAGCTAAAGGGAATAATGGTGTTCTCAAAGAACTATCTATGATGTGTTTTATGTTTGAAATTGGAATGTAACGTTCATATATGTAATCTATTTTCCAAGACTTCTAAACTGATTGGTCCTTCAGGACTTGATTCCTTGTAATCATGCCAATGCATTAAAATAAGGCACCAACTCTAGGTTTCTGGGGTCGGGGTGTTACAGTTGGTATCGGGGTAAGCTTAGAAACCACCTTGGAAATATATTTAGATAAACTCTGATTAGAGAACATTAACTTAAGATAGATTTTGGGGATTAGTATTGAACTTCCGAGAATTTTGGTAATGTAGAGATTTTGTGTATTTTCCAACCAAAATATCCCTATTTAGATACAAGATGGTAGAGGCAGCTCTAGAACAGGTGTACCTAGGAGTGAAAACTCCGACAAGCAGTTTCAGGCTTGACCCGTGGTATCCTGGTACATGACAACGGGCCTTGCTGCACTTTTGGTTACAACACTCATGAGAGATATTCTTAGGATAATTGACATTTTCATTACAAGCCATTTTTCTATAATTAGGAATAATAATTCCTCAAAGAAAACATTTTATGATTATATATTATATTCATAATCTTTTTAATTTACGTAAGGTATTTTACAAGTTTGTAATTATGAATTGCGATTCGTAAACTAACCTAGTGTATGCTATTTTTTTAGAAATGGTGCCTAGTACTCCAAATCAATATTTTTTTTCATTTTCAGAAAGACGCTTAAGGATTAGTGGGAAACCTAACATTTCAAACAAAAGCTGCGCAAGAGTCAACAAAATTCAATTTGAAATTTCAAATTAAAAAAAAATCATCACCCATCTTTGTTTCCCAGAATCTCGAGTCACATGCCTCTCGAGTCGTACGCCTATCACGCCCAACATCTCCTTTCGCCTCCCCCACACCAGCAAAACCCATCAGAATCACCATCGTCACAATCCACCATCGCCGTCTTCATAAGCCAACATGATTAACCAGAATGAACATTGACAACATCATCACCGTCAGAACCACAATCCAGAGAGTCTTCATCGGAATGACCATGAACCGGCCCAGCAAAAGAAAAACCATTCAAAAAACAATCCGTTGCAAATCCATCAAAACAAAACAATTAAAATGAACAAACAACTAACGGAAAACATCTTCACCATCATGAAACACCGTCAACATGGACCATCAAAACTAGAATATGAAGTCTTTTGAAGAGACGATTCCAACCAACACACCATGCACCATCACCATAAGATCCAACAGAACTAGACAGATCCACCATAGGTCGTGCCGCCTGGAACCTCGTGTTACTCCCCATACACATCCCAAAACATCCTTGGTAATCGTCTCACCCAACCGACCTGTAAGGGATAAAAGAACCAGGACGAAAGAGCAGCAAAGAATGACAATGACGGGGCCAGAACAATCCAATGAAAGAAAAACCAAGAAAAAAAAAATATCCAAAAATACACCAAACATGAACCACCATGGAGCGAGAAATGGAAGATCTAGGGATGAAACCCTAATAAAACCACCGTGAAGTAAGAAATATATAACTGGGGATGAAACCCTAAATACCAAACAACATCCTTGAACGAAAACAGAGAAGGTGGGGCTAAAACCCTAAGAGAAACATGAAGGGGAAGCCAGGATTGAAACCAAAATAAGTAACACCGAGTAGGGAGAAGTAATTAATATGGGTAAGAGAATCCAAGGGAAGAATCCATCGAACGGAAGAAAACCTTGAGCAGAAGGAGGAAAGGTCCATCGATGACGGGGATAACTCTAAACCCTAGAAGAAAGAGCGATTCATTAAATCAGGAGCCGAGAAGAAAGGGGCGAGGCTGAGAGTAGAGGGCAGGTGCCGGGCGATTGAGGTGACATGGTTCACAAAAAATGGTGCATATTAGTAGGAATGATAATTCCAGCAATACACATGATCAAAAGATTAAGAAGAATCATATCTTTCATGGTATTGATCCAACATTTAGAAGGGAAATTGTCTTCCATGTATTCTCATCATATGAAGAAATAGTATCATGTGTTAATAAGATAAGTAAAGAATTCTCTAAGTCCTATGTCTTTGAAGGGAAGCAATAGAATAAAATGATGTAAGAGAGAAATATGGATAAAGGGAAGAGGGGAAAGAAGGATTTTCCTATATGTGATAACTGTAGAAAGAATTGCCTTGGTAATTTCTTGAATGGAATGAGAGTTTGTTATAAGTGTGGAGAAAAAGAACACTAAGTACGCAATTGCGAGGGTAAAAAAAGGTTTCAAATGTACAATGCTTCATCTGCAAGAAGTTGGGTCACTACGTGAATCAATGTCCAAATCATCAGAGTATACCCCAAATGATGCTATTGGATAATAATCAAGTTATGATACCGCCGAAGATGAAGAGTAATGATTAGAGTTCTTACGTTGTTATTAAAGTATTGTGTCATTTGAGTACTGTATTAACGATGTACATGTTATAAGAATTATAGAGTATATAAGGATTATACTACAGTACCATTTCATTAAGGACTTGAGATTGTGTGGAACCAAGAAAAGTAACTCAATAGCATGTTAATTTTTTGGAAAATATATGGTTGAGAGAAAAATAAACCATAATATGGTTCTGATACTAAGGTAGTGATTTTGGAATAATATATGATTGATTTGGATAAATTATATTTGATATTCTTGACTATATGGAAACTAATTAATGATTTTTATATTCCTTCATTGTTGGATTTTACAACATATTTGGATAGAAGAGTATATCCCGTATTATATATGGAATAAGAGAGCATGAATGTAATCAATAAGGTTTTATGGTAATTTCGGGCGTTACAGTGTTTTAAAAGAATACATTATGAAGGTATTCACATGTTATTTCGTGGAAAAAAGGATCTTCATTGTGTTTACCTTTCTTATAAATTTTGGACAGTGAGTTTGTATAGAAGTATTTTGGATAAGTTAAAAGGTTGGAATCAATTAAGATTAACATTGGATACTATTTTAAAGGTTAAATCATTTCTTGAGATTATATTTGGATTATCATAAAAAGGATAACCTAGAGGTCCGGTGACAACCCGTCGCATTCGGAAAGGCCGCGAGACTTGAACCCACAACCAAAGGGTGACAAGGGTGGATCACCTACCACTAGAATATGCGATGTACTGATTTTTATAATGTAGTTTTTTATAAATATCCTGAGAAATGAATTATAAATTCATTATTTTTTGGAACCCTATACGATTAGGATAAATAAAATATTTTTTAATTCTATTATCTTTTGGAGTGAAAGATGAGTTTTTGGTAAGAATTATTTGAAGGATAAAACTTTACTTGTCATGCGTATTTTTTTACTCTTAATATATGAATAAATTAATTCTTAAACTTTAGGTAAGGGATCTTAAAACAAAAAATGTGTTATCTTAATACCTTATGTTTTGTTGAACCGATGATATTTTAAATCATCATAGATTGATGGATTTGAGGCTCTCAATTGTAAACTTGTTTGTGTTTGATGACTTAAATCACTCCCTATAAATATTTACATTTTCCTCCAATTATGTGTCTCTAATATCCACCAATGTTCTTCTAATTGATATCATAATTTGGTGTTGACTTTTTCATTTCCCTTTCCCTCTTAATAAGACTAAATTTTATTAACCTAATTTCCGATGTGGGTTTTCCACAAAGCTATTTTTTCTATTTTCGACCTTTTATTTTTGAAGAACAATTTCAAATTAAAAGGACACAATTTATTGAAGGAGGGGAGAATGTAACACCCCAAGATTTCATATAATGTTATCTCTTCAAATTAATTCAATAACTTGCATTACACGCAACACTGAGTTCGAGCGCACCACAACATACCAAACTAGCCGTTCAAAAAGTGGTTATGAATAGTATTTACTGAATTTTAAATTTTATATACTCTAAATAATTTTAGAATCCATATTATGTGTTTCTTAGACATAATATAAGAACAAATTCATTTTTTTCAGATAAAAGAATTATTTTTCAAAAAATGCAATTTTACCGCCTTTTAATGGAGAACCTTTTTTTAAAACCAACATTTGATACTTTTATATATTAAATTTAATGAAATCAAATTATTTTTTAGAATAGAGACATAAAAATTTAGTTTGGATTAAGTTTTGGTACTTTTCTAAAAACATTCATTTTTTGATGAATAGTAAAAATACTAAGTTTTAATTAAAAATAACTTTTTTAATCAAAATAATTTATAGTGTTAAATTATAAATTTGAGTGGTTTTAAAGTGTAATTAGATTATATTTTTATAATTTAATATAATTTAGGTCATTTTATGTAATTTCACATTTAAACTGGACATAAACGACTGTCAATCTTTTGATAGTTATTATTTCTTAAAAACACATTTTTTTGTTTTGACAACGAGAATTAATTTTAAAGTAATTTCTACCACTTATATGTTTTGAATTTGGAAAAATGTATTCCATATTTGTAAATGGGAGGTCTAAATTGTTTAGATATGTAACTTTTAGTTTTAGATATTATGAATAATTACTTAGCTAAATATTTTATTTACCATGGTTAAAGAGTAAATCTAGTAAATAAGGGTAAAAAATAAAATCATAATAATATTAAATTACCCTAACATGTGTCCAATTCCTATTGGTTGATTCAATTCCGACCATGTCCATTTTTGGGTCGATTTGGGGACCCCATGGAGCTACTTGATAGTGATAATGACACTTTATATTAATTAATTTAAAGTAAAGAGAAAAATGACATAAACATATATCTTTTAGTAAAACAATTTTAAATGGGGTTATATAAGTTATATTTTAGACTATAAATACTCATTATAAATATAACATTATTTCCTACATAATTTTGTTTTATTTATAATTTTTAGACATTAAATAATTAAATTTATTTATGACACAATGGTGATGTAATAATTACCTTATTAATGAAGGAATCAAATAAATGGTATTATAAATATAAAAATAAATATAATTTCAAAGTTTTTATGACATACACTAATTTTATAGGGTAATATGACATGTTAGGGTTTATTAAATGTATTATTTTTTAATTAATAAAGTTTTTATTACTTTCACAAAAACTAAATACTAAATAGTGTCAAAATTGACAAAAATGAGTTTTTAAAACAAATATTTTATTATTAAATTATATAATAGTACTAAAAATATAAGGCCCAAACGAAGAACTTATATAATGATAGTTATATCATTAATTAACCACTTTAGGTTCTCTTTTCATTTTATAGTATGTTTATAAACCAATTATTATAATAATACAAGAATACATGGTAAAAGTTAAACTATTTAACTAAGAGTTAAATCTAAAAGATAAGGTTAATATGGTGACCTAAACCTATCTAAAACCTATTGGTTGAGAGGTTTTAGACCCATAAACACCTTATACTCTAAATAAATCATTTTTGAGCAATTATAAAACGAAAATGATTTTATTATAATATAATATTTGAAGCTTTTCCTAAAGTGACCCTCACCTCTCTTATAAAAGGGTACTTCCCCTTATCTTAATTTCACAACTCCAAAGACATTTTTCTCAGCCAAAAACTGCCAAAATATCCTCCCAACTTCCTTCAGGTCAACCTAGAGGACTTATTTTTATCAAAAATCCAACGTAAGGAGCCCTTTTGATCAACTCAAAAGGAAACACGTGAATAAGATGTAATAATTTCACCACCCTCTTTCAAGTTTTTTTCTTCTTCCACTTCCTCTTTCTTTTTTGTTTCCATTCTAAAATAATAACTCCAGTATATTCTATATAATATGATGTTTTAATAAAAATGGTACAACCATATTCGTTATTCTATCCATCATATGAATGACAAAGTCACCATACGTGCGTACGTACAACTTACCCTCTCCACATCGTGGTGTAGTGTGTTATTCAAACACTTCATTATTTGGATGGGTATAATAATGAGAATAAATAATGTAAATAATAAATATAACATGTTAATGATTCTTTATATATGATATACATCCAATTAAATATGATTTCACTATCAATATAATGGTATTATTGCTCATGCGTATGTACGGATTACAGTCTCCACGACACGATGATATTCATTCCCACGTTCACCATTCAACGATGATTATAAAAATACATATTATTAATAAGTATGTAATGTATGACATAATAATGCTACTGGATATATATATATAAATATTAATGTATGTATTTACTTACATTTATCTTACTCACTTACTTCTGTTCAATACGATATGAAAATGGAAACATTGTTTATGCGTACGTACGACCTACCGTCTCCATAAACGGTGTCTTCCATTTCAATATCTATATATTATATATATATATATGATATATAAATAAAGGTTTATATTTTTTAAGTATTTAAATCATGATCTAATACGATCAATAATAACAAGTTAAAACACGTACGATAAAGAAAGCGATTATAACCCAAAATATTAATTTAACATGGAAATCATTATTAAATGGGTAGTATAAAGTCATAAATAAATAACTTATGATACAATAAATATTAATATGATACTGGTATAATTTAATAACATACTATGGTCATTATACAGGAGGGTAAACGTACCCTCAACCAAAGGAAAGTGCATGGTATGAGTTATTTCCTCAATCTCATTATTATCTGAGATTGTTTATGTGTAAGTATTTAATGGGACATATTTATCATCGATACCCATATTTCATAAAAATGTTTTCAAAAGGAATATTTTAAGGATTTATGGGAGGTTTTATTTAACTAGATCATCATTTTAAATGTTTTAAAGATTTATCTTTCTAAATCCTTTTAATTAATGTCAATGTTTTCAAAATGATTTTAAGGATTTATTTATATTGACATGAATGTTTTGAAATTATAATTATTTTCAAAAGTTTCAAAGTGGTATGAGAAACTTTGATTCAAAAATATATTTTAAATTATTTCCTTTATAAATGTGTGACTTTTAAATGATTTCACTAAAGGGATATTTCTCTCAAAAAGTTTATACCGATCATTTTCAACTATATTAGCATACATTATTGGATATTATTCCTGATTGAGGTTGATTTATTATAATACAATCTTCCATATTGTATTGAATGAGTTATGGTATGTTTGACTATGAATTTTCTATTTTTATACCTTTCATGGTTTATGGTTAATGTATTGACATTTCGTATGTTAGTTTTAATATGAATGTTTATGTTATATTTCAACTTTTTCATTTGAGGAATGTAGTAGACTAAGTAAATGACGGGTGGAGCCCACTATAGCTCCTCGATGCATTAGTAGGTCTTATGAGACAAAATAGTTTCTTGGAACAAGGCCTTGATAAAAATTTTATTTGTAGTCTTGTCACAAGGCCTCGACTATGTGGTAATTATTTCCGGAATTAGGAATTACCACATTATAAAATTAGTTATTACATGTGATTAATCGACTAGTATAATATCCAGGTGAATGTTTATATGGTGATGTTTGATTTACTTTTTCCATATTATGTTCAAGATTATGTTTAAAAAGGCTGTTGTTTTTATTACACATATTTCCTTAAAAGTTTATAGCTTCCGTTAAATTATTTACCCTTACCGAGCATCAGAGATCTCCCCTTTATATGCCAAAGTAACTTTTTTTATTATGAAACACTATTAAGGGGAAGTGAGAACCCACATAGAAAAATCTGATCAAATAGTAAAGGAAACAACTGAATTATCAATGAAAGCTTAAGTCAATTGGAATCTATCTCCCTAAAAAATTTCCAAGCTAGAGAACTTACCTGATAGTCTGGATCATCAATTAGAATGTCTTCAAAATGGCATGCCAATTAGTCCCAATATTTCAAGTATTCCTATTTGTTAATAATCCCTTTGTTGAAAACTCTGATCAATATGCGGTCTTTCTTGTCAATCTACTCACATTTCTCCCTCAAAGTATCCACACAGAGAAATCTTCCCATCATTTCATCACCATCTTCCAACATCTACTTAATATGTAGAACATCCTCTAGCATCTCTTCCCTCGAGTACATGAGAAACTCCCCACTATGGTCATGAGCCGCGACATCTTATCGACGGGGGTCGTCGGGGGACTCTTCCCCTTGTAGCTTTCGAGGAGGTAGAGTATTCTACTTCACCAGGAAAACATCCTTTATCTAAGAATGGATATCTCCATACTAATCCATGGTCATCATAGCTGAATCTCCTTGAAGAGGAACTAAAGCATCCGAGGTACCCTCAGGATAAGAAAATTCTTTCACTGAGGACCTATACCCACCTAAAAGGCAACCCTCCATGTCAACTTACACTGATTGGGACTTCTGTTCATTAGTATTACCAACCTTTTTGGATAACCGAGTATCCATAAGTCTTGGTAGGTATGAGTATTCTTTCCATCCCTTTGTTTTCTGCTTATTATAAACAATACAACTCCCTAGGTCTCTATTTTACTTATTTCCTTTTTTCCTCCTTGGGCTGTGAAGGCCTATACCACACCCTCTAACAACATTGTCATCTGAGGATTGTCTTTCTCTATTTGGGTCCACATCTGAGGGACAACTGGAATCCACTCCATCGACACTGAGGCTGTCAAAGAGATTACTAAAAGTGAGACTAGGATAAATATTTCTTGGATTGGTCCCTTTCATGACAACCCACTTATTAGATGCACCTTGTAGGTCCTTCAACTCACGGGAGTTGCTTCTCTCAACAAGGATCCCCCAAACCAATTTTAATCCACCATACTTGACATGAGAAGGATGCAAATGCACCTGTCGAGACCATAATCCATCCTTGACTATCTCCGTGAAGGTAAGAGGCATCAAAGAACTGAACTCACCCTGGACTAGCACTGAAAGTGTAGGAATGTCCAAATCACGTTTTAAACTTGCAACTATGTCTTTAACCCTTGTATCCTTATAAATAACCTCTGTCTTAGCACTGATAGGTCCCTTTATGATGCCACGTATAGGAGGCACCCGATTCAGAGGGGGGATAATGGGGGAAACAGCATCCTGAGTGGCCGAAGTATCACCAGACGAAAAGTGGGAACCCCCCATAAATGCCCCTGAATCATACGCCTTCGATACAGGGAGGAACGAATGAGACTCCAGCCGAGGGGGAGTGGCACTGCTTGGAAGGTCTAGAATACCAGAAGTATAGAAAGTCTTAAGAGCTGATCTACTAGAAAATTGATAGTCAAGGTGGATGTGGACCAGACGAGAGCATGAACTGCAATAGTTGAACCAGTTTTCGAAGTCCATTGGTTGTTGGTAATGGAGTTATTCACAACCTCTATCAAAACTGAATCCACCAGAGGCTTTGAAACAACCACTTCCACACAAATCCGTGGAGCAATCGAATGACATAAGGCACGAGACTGCTCATCAAAGGCAAGAAATCTCCCTACGAGGTTACCTAGTGTTTGCATAATAGCTGGATTTTCAAAGGGAACAGGGAGGTATGGTATAATTACCCAAATAGCAACAGAGGGGGGATCACAATTCCAGTAGAACTCATAACTCAATCTGAGAAGAAAGAAGTGAGAGCCATCGCAAGAACACATACCTTTGGACCACGCGGAAGCTAGATCATCAGCACATATGTATCGAAGAAGAAAGTGTCTGGGTTTCAAGAGATCGACCATGATGTAGTTCTTCAGGGACCAGGTTCTATTTACAAACCAGTCAAAATAGTCGAGGGACAGCCGACAGTGCCCAAAAAGGGCGGAGAGGGATAATCCGCGGAGCAACGAAGCCTCCGAGAACTCCTGGAGAGAAATATGAAGTGATGGTGCTCCATGATAGAGACCAGGAACTTTCAGGCTAAGGAGAATATGGGGGAAATTGGGGAGAGAGGCCAGATCAGTGAAGGGGGATAACACCAGTGAGGGGTAGGGGGCATACGGGGTGACCTTTCTTATGTTTTATTTTCCCATGATTCCAAGATGTGTATTATGATTCATATACAGGGTTAAGCTAAAGGGAATAATGGTGTTATCAAAGAACTATCTATGATGTGTTTTATGTTTGAAATTGAAATGTAATGTTCATGTATGTAATCTATTTTATAAGAATTCTAAACTGATCAGTCCTTCGGGACTTGATTTCTTATAATCATGCCAATGTATTAAAAAAATTCACCAACTCTGGGCTTCTGGGGTCGGGGCATTACACCTTCATCCTAATGGTATTACTTGAATACCATAAAAAAATTATAACTATAGAAATAAATAAAAATATTATGAATATGGTATTAATTATAAAGAATAATTTAAATAGTAGTACTCTATTAAATATTACCACTTTGGTTAGAAGATATATATCATAAATAAAAACCAAAGAAGACAGTGGAAGAAAAAACAGTATTCTAATCCTCAAAACTCCATAAAGATTCAAAAATTTCATATATTTAGATATTAAATTTTATGAAATTTATTTCATTTTTGGAATCAAGGCATCAAAATTAGGTTATAGGGTCAATTTCATTTTTGGTGAAAAAATAAGTTATTGGGTTGAATATTCAATGTCATTGGTAAATTATAAAAATGATAGAATATTTTATATGAATAAAAAGATGTATAAAATTTATAAAAATAATTAAATATATTTATAATGGATTTAATATTTTCCAGCATTTGTTTTTTCTACTTATAGTCTACTTTTCATGATAAAATGACCTCCCATAACCATTAAAGAACAAGAAATTGCAAATATACTGGTCAAACCCATCTAGGAAAGGAACCCTCATATACCCATCCAAAATGAATTAAATACTTAGTGTTTCTCTTGAATACATGACCAAATTTCCTCAAATAAATTACTATTTAATTTTAGGTGGATTTTAGTCCCAAGAAGGTGTCCCAAATCATTCATTTTGAAGGAAACTGTTACGAGGAACAATTCTATCAATGTTAGTATCTAGTTCTTCTAAATATATTTCAATTACCTTATAATTTAAAATCTTAATAAATCCTAAAAAACATTATAATTATGTGTTATTAAAACCATTATAATTATCTTAAAAATTATATTACTATAATATAACTCTATACTCTTACTCATTTATTAGTATAATATGTTATTGTTTGAGTCAGTTCAGCCAATGATACTATACCATCTTACTCTCATCCATCATGGATGAGAGTAAAAATAAAAATAATAGTATTATATGATATTAATAATTAATATATTTTATTAATATGGTTCATTAATCATGATTATAAAATTAATAATCATTATAAAGTAACTAGTTACTATTGGAAAAGTTACCCAAAATCCACGGGGCAAGAATTTCATTCTTACGAACCAAACCTATACCAATCATCAAATTAATATAGAGATATATAAATCATTATAATTCTATGATTAAAATACCTTGAATAATATAGTAATTGTTAACTTATTATCAAATAATGAGGATTTATATAGCCGTACCAAAACTAGTATCAAATATTTAGAACTATTAACATTAGATGATGAAAAAAATACTAATACTAACTAATATATATGAAATTAATGGGTATAAATTATAGATATAATAGGTATTAAATTTATATAAAGTTTTTAAATAGATTATTAAGATGTATATTTTTATTATATTAGAGGTTAGAGCACATTCATGAAAGTCAGAAGTAATAGTAAGGGTTTCTATCCCGATCTCTCTTCTTAATTAAGATTATCAATACATAAAATTACAGAAGGAGAATTTAATTGAAATTTAAATTTAAATCCCCATTATTTATCTAATAATTATGTTATGAAATTAGTTTTATTTTTACTAATCTCCACTCTTTAATTTATACTTCACTGATTATAATATTTATAAGTGGAATCATATTTATCTCCTTTCTTACAGTTGGATTTTTTCTATCTATAACCATATTATTTAAAATGTTTCATGGTTGTATTATATTTTATTAACCATTTTTTTCTATTTCTTAAGGTTTCTATAAATTAAATTTAACATAATTATTAATTTTAGAAACTAATATTTCTATCTCACTTTCTTTATGTTTTCCGCTCAATCACATTCTCCCACCTTTTTCTTCAAATATTCATCTTAAAGCTTCCTTTTAAAGCTTTAAAAATTATTAAAAGTAATTTTTATTTATTTTATAATTTTTTTAAGTCCATTTATTTATAAATTATTTTTTATAAATTTTATCTAAATATAAAGGATATTTCTTTGTATTTTCTAAACAAATTTTTTATATTCTTTTAAAGGGGTTTTATTATATGTCAATATCTTTTAATGTTTTATCTATTTTTATGGGATTTTTTTAATGAAATCATTAAATTTATTTTTCTAGATTATTTTATTTATTGTAATTATTTTTATAAAACCCATTTCATTATCATGGGTTAACAATGCAATGATGCATTTATTAATATTTTCATGTTCAAGTGGAACACATGTGTATGATTTATCATTATATGGTTGGTGGACCCAAAATTATATTGTCCTCCTATGAATTAGTAAATACTCATATCTCATGAGATGTTATATTATGAGACAATAGAAGTTATTATTTCCCACTATGTTATGAGACATGTTTTACACTGTTTGATTATGATTTTGACAATGAGCCTCGATAGAAGATAATATTTTATACACCTATTCCTATGATGCATTTATATACCATGCCACATTTGTATGTTATATGAATGATTTATGTTATGATTCATGTTATGTTATTACTCATTTGGGTATGATTTTATGATTATTTTATCATAAATATATGTTCATTTCATGGTCAATCCTTTATAATTATCATTATGATAACCTATGTGGATTCGATTGATATCTTTATGTTTTACCCCAAACTGAGCATCTAAGTTTACAATTTCCTTATGTTTCTATTCCCTAAGTAGTAAAGAAAAATAATTCATATATTATATATATAAAGGATTAAATTATGATGGAATTTTTGAATAAATTTACACTATTTTGTAAAATAATTAATTTATGTAGCTAATCTCCAAAGGCACTAAATCATTAGGTTCTAGAGTGTAATTTATTGTGAGTTTTAATGTATAATAAAGTAAAATTATGTAATATGTAAGTATTTTATGGTTGTTTAATATCATAGATGGGTTCATTTCAAAATTTCAAATGATCTGAACACCTTAATGGATTCATAGAGTGACTCATACTTCAAGGGAATGAGAATGAGGTTTCCACCATGGCCTTGATAGGTCACCCCTCTCCCATCAAACATATATGATCCCTAAAGTTTCAATTTTTGGGCCCCTCATAACCATAACCCATACTATAGTATCATATAATATATATAATTACATATAAAGGTGTAAAATATTATGATCCACCCACCATGATGATGATTCATAAGTAACCATGCTTAACCCTTGCATCCATGAGGCCCATATAACCCTATATCATCAAAGTGGAAATGTAATTAATCCAAAATTAATTTATAGTTAATCCATATAAATAATCAATAATCAAAATAATAGTGTAAATTCTCAATGAGAAACATCCATTTTTAAAAACCTTATAAAATGAAGTGAATATGACTCATAGATGAATCATGGTCTCTCTACGAGAAAAATAACCAATTTTATATTTTGGTTTATTAGTTAATTTCATCCCCATTTGATAAAAATAAAAGAATTAAACACCAAATAACTTACCTTTAGAAAATTTACGTCTAATGGTTTTCATTCATCCTATCATGGACTACTCTAGCCATTATACACAAAAGTGCTATGATTAAGGTGTGATTTCACCATGAATTAGTGAAATAACACAACCATATCTAGATGAAACATTCCTAAATCAGAGGAGGAAGGAAGGCTATAAGAGATAGGATAATAAAGGTAAATGAACCTATATATTTAGTGAATCAAAATTTTCTCAAGAATCCCAGATTGAGGGTGGAAGAACGGTAGAATAAAGATAAGGGGAGGGATGACCAACCCCTTTATCATGTGCACTGTCCAGTAGAACTCTAAGTGGGGTGGGGGAGGGGTTATTTTTTATAAAATTAAATACACTTTTTACCCCTACGTAAATAAAATTAAAATAGATTTACCATGTTCCCAATGTAATAACATTAATCACCTGGTATGAAGATCCCATGTGGATTAGTAAATCCAGATTTGTAATTATTATCAATAATATTGTATGAAGGAAAGTTAATTTATTCTAAAGATAGATCAATATGAATATTCCCAATGAAAAGGATTTTAAATTATTAAAGTTTTGAGTTTCTACCATTTTATGTCACTTGAGAATCATTCATTTGTTGGAAAATAAGTTTCAAGGTTCTTTTTTATAAGTATCCTTTACATCTAATAATTTCCAAGATGGTATTATTGGGAAATACATATGGTGATGATTATGGGGAAATTATCTACAATATAATACATCTTAAGTTTAGTATCTTTATAAAGGAGATATTGAAGAGGCTAACATGAAGCTATAATTTAAAGGCAGTGAAGACTTTTGAGAAACACTCTTGAGGTAGAGTGTGGGAATAAATTTGAATAAATTTAGAGATGTCTGCATATTTTCAAAATAAAATTGAGTTGAGTGTAGAAATTTTTAGAGAAATTCCTTGAATATGAGGAGGTTTATTTTAACAAAGTCATATTAGGGAAGTTTTTAAAAATATATCAACTATATAAAATGCTCATATCCAAGAAGACAATCACCATAGTGATAGCCAACTATGCTCTAAGGTAAATCCATCCAGTGAGAGGATATGGGTAGAATAAATCCTTTACAGGGTTGGAAAATTCTATAAAAGAGTGGGGAAACACTAATAATGACTATAATGTAGGGAGGAACCAGAAAATCCTAGTATAGGGTAGAACCAAGATATTTCAATAACGTGTTATGATTTATTAGAGTTAAGAAACATGTAGATTTTTGAGAATTTTTCCAATGTGGAACTCGGGTGAAGTATTATTGTTCATTTTTCTAGTTTATAACTATACACTGATTGATGTGGTGTCATTTATATCATATCCTACCTTAGGAACATAGGGTTTATCCATGTGAGGAAGATCACATCATGATTTCTAAATTCATGCAGTGCCTTTGAGTAGTTAAGATTATAATAAGATCATGTTGTGACCAATTTTTTAGCACTTTCTGGACAATAAATCTATGAAATACATTCTCTATAAATATTGGGAAGCATTGAGAGCCTATGATTCATGAAAAATTCCATGCATGAACCGTGGGTGATAAGTATTCTAGATATTATTTGATAAATATTTGAAGCTGTATATTCCAATAGTTAGAGAAATTTTTATGCATGAAATAATTCAATAATGTTTTAAATATGAAGCAAAAATACTTTTAAGGAGGATTATAGGGAGTTATGATGATGTTTTCAATTTATGATTCATTAAATTTGTTATCCTTAAATAAGCGAAGAGTGAGTGAGGTGGTTTGAGGAAAAGTGAGTAAGTTACTGTAATTTTTCTATGAATACCCCAACCACACTATTTTATGGATAATGGGGAGTGAACTAAAAGATAAAGAGAAAGTAGGGGGGAGAGGAAGAGGCCCTCTATTTTCATGAGAATTATTCATTATGAATACTTGAGAATGTGTGTATGCCATTAAATGCATGAAGTAGTTGTGAAATACACAAAGCATATGTAATAATGTAAACGAGAATATAATAAAAAACTAGAATTTATGAGAATATAATGCAATGTATAACATTTTAATGATAGATATAGAATTTACCACACACTCTGGTTTATGCAAAGCAGCTAAGAAGTCCATACTGTGTTATACACATGCTTGAAAAAAGAATCGTCATACTCTTTTGTTATGTAAAAAAGAGTGAAAATGCCATGAAATATTTCATATTTTCAAGAAGAATAATATAATTAACATGAAGCAAACTATTTGTATTAAACGAAATAAATTATGAACTATGGTTCTCACTATTAAATATAGAGAAGAAGTTTAAAAAGCTGTATAAAGTAAAATTTGGAAAGTTTTCATAGTGGAGGTTTTCATGAAGAGAATTATATGTGGTATTAGTTGGGAGAAGGAGTTTATGAAAAAAAGAATCATGTAATGATACTATATGTGATTGAGTTATATGAGAAGTTTATCCAACTAACTATTGTTAGTTGGAAAAAACATGTGTGCATTCATAAGATATATTGGGTCAAAGAATTAATTGAGAAGTGAGAATGAACAATATTTTATTTTTGTGTAGATAGGTTCTAAACATTAAATTTATTGAAGAAGATAAGATACCTGAGAAATAAGTACTCAGAGGTTAAGAGAAAGTGAGAAATATCAACTATTCAGTTTGGAAGCTGGGTTACATGAGTAAGTTGAATCAGAAGTTTCATATTTTGATTACCCAGATTGTTTATTTGGAAATTAAATCATCCAAATTTTTAGAATAGTACTAGGGTGACTTACATTAAGTGTTATTGGTTAAATTTAGTGACAATTTAAGACTTAAATTGAAGGTGATAAAGGTAAAAAATTCTAATTCTGAAGAAGATTTAGTTTCATAGACGTGAAGGATAACTAGTTAAATGTGTACACTATATTAGAAGGTTAGATAAATTTAATACATGTTCATAGGTTCATTGAATGAAACCTTTCAATAATTTTTGGTATCCATTATAATAAAAATAGATATTTTCAAGATATATATCACATTGGTAGGAGCCACTATAAATAACTCTTCACTTGTGTAATAGAGTAAAGACCCAGGTAGTGATTGATACATATCCAATACTTATGTACATTTATTAAGAACTTATAATCACTAAAAAATTGAATAGTGATATAATCCATGTCTTGAACTTGATGTGAACATAACAAGGATTTAGTCATCCACTTGGGGTAGAACATTGTAAAAATAACTTGCGACATTCTTTATTTACTTTTTGTGTGATTATGTTCTAAGATAGTTGGTATCCATTCATCTTAACGGGTGTATAAGTTAAAATATAAAAATGGGTAGAAAGTATAATGAAAATAATTTGGTAAAAATTGTGTACACTAATTCACCCCTTTATTAGTTAACCTTTATGGTCAACTGAGCATCTCAATTAGTATCAGAAAATAAGGTTATACTTTTGATTGGATATACATTCTTTATTTGTTTTTTTATCATAAACATATGATGTAGATATATGAATTTTAATAAGAGTTAAATTTAACTCATATAGAAAATTCAGTTCCAATATATTTCAATACCAATATGAAGGTTTCATCTAAAACCATAAAGAATATACATAAGAAAAAGGATAATATGTAGATAAGGATATTGACGCAAAAAGAGGATACACTGATTATTGATGATATTCAAAGTGGTTTTGTATCTATTAAATCTTTTATTGATGATCCTTATAAATGATAAAGTTCAAGTTCAAGTTTTGATGAAGATGCGTTCAATGAACTAATAAATGATTTCTATTAAAAAGTCAAGGATTATTTAAAGAAATCTCCTATTAAGGCCATGACTCACATATTTTCATATATCAAGGGACTATATGATGAAAAATCATAGTTGGAATTGGAAGATGATGATTTGGAAAAATAATTTTCCAGAAAGTTATAAATATGAAAATCTCTCTCAACATTTATTGAAGGCAAAGAACAATCTGTATCCCTATTAAATGAAAGGTTTTTACTAAATGAATAAAAACTAAAAACGAATATTTTTTAAAGAACTAAGTGTTAAAAGTTTCTTATAGAGATGGTCCATGAACTTATATAAACTCATAAAGCTACTATTACAATTTTAAAAGAGAAGTGAAAGTTGCATGAATGTTAGAATGAGAAGATAAATAAAGATTAATAAGATAGATTAAACTCAATTGAGGCTAAGAATAAATTCCTTAACTTAAAGCATTGAGGATGAAATTAAGCTGAGAAATTTAGAAGAGATACAACCAAAAACATTCAAAGCTACTGAAAATAGGAAGGATTACAAGAATATCTTTGAAAATTGTATTATTTATTAAAAGAATCATTATAATGGAAATAAGGGTTTTAAATTATGTAAAGATAAATCTACTACAAGATCTTTTATAAATGACACCCTTGTTGTAGAAATTTCTATTTTCACTGATGTTGTTTCATATGTAGTATATGTTACATATCAAATTCTAGAAAAATATGCGCAGGTTTTTTTTTGATAAATCTATTATATTATAAAAGGTTGATGTAAAGAAGATGAGGAATTTATGTTACCAGAAGCAAGATCAAAAGAAGATATTTGATGTCCAAAAAATATAAATGTTTCAATGACAGCTAGAATATTTCAAAAAAATAAAAAATCAAGATTTTTTGTCTAATGTTTATGTTGTGGAAAGTTTTGACACAAGGATATTGACTTTTGGAATAATCTATTAATTATTTATGATTACATAATTCCTATATGATTATAGAGAATATGTTTAGTGAATAAAAATCCTATAGTACAAAATAAAAGCACACTGAATGAGTGAAATTTATCCATTAAGATCAGATTTTAATGTATTAAAAAATTCTATAGAAACTACAACAAAAGTGGTAGTGGTTGTAACACCCCAACTCTAATAACCTAGAGTCTATGGTTATCTTACTACATTGTCATAAGATAATTTAGTATTCATCCTGAAAGTTCAAATAGTTTAATAGACTTGGGATATTAGATGCATATATGATTCTCACATTACATTTTAAAAAATGAAATAAAACTTAAAATTACATTGATAAATTTATTATTTATTCTATTATATCCCTAAAATAATTCATAGATCCATTAATGGTATACTAGGGAAAAGAAAATAAAATAAAGGGGGAGCATATATGCCTATTAAGGGAAAACATACAATAAAATCTATCATAAAATAAATTAAAATGAATAATATGAAAAAGATAAAAAATAATCAGATATACCAAATAAATAATATCATAAAAGGGGAATATATCCATGGATGAAATAATTATATAAATAATCATATGGATAAAAATAACTAGTTTAATAATGATAAAATTCATAATATCAGATATCATAATATTACTATCATGTCCTCATGCTAAGAAATCATACATAAATAGGTAAGGCATTAACCAAATACCCAAACTAGTTTGTATCAAAAGACTTACCGCTACATCAAGGATATATAAAAGGCCCTTCTAATCACTGAATAAGTCCAAATTCAATGATCATATAAATTATATTAATTATAATTCAATACATAAATAAAATAAAACTTCATATTGAAAAACTATAATATGAAATTTTAATATTTTCCCTAGTAAATAAATAGAATAATATGATCATAATCCATCCATAAAAATAAAGTGGACTATATCATTAGATTATATTCCTGATAAAACTTAATAATAAAAAATGGATTTTGACATAGATGAAAATACATTAAAAATAAAATTTGAGCCTTTATTTCAAAACATAAGAAATATCTTCTTTTATTTTGATAACATTTTAAATATAAATTTCTAGAATGTTGAGAAAATGATTTTATTTGAAAATACCATGTAAAATTTTAAAGTAATATTCAAATAAAATAATGATTCTGATGTATGGAAAATCTATTCATTCACTAAATGTTAAAAAAAATATTTCTTTTACACTTTTGGTAAACATTCAAAAGTAACTTGTTCATAAAATAACAAGAACATTAGTTTTAAACCTTTGTAATAAAGTTAAATATAGTTTAAAATGACTATAAATAACATTTGTAGAAAATTAAAAACATTCATGAAGACATTATAGTGAACATGGATATGGAGTTGAAATATTTCCAACTAAAAGGGGAAATAAGGCTGATTTTTCTTAAAAACATTTTCTCAGTCATTTTAAGTACGAAAGAGAAGAAAATAAAAGTAAAATATGAAAATTAAATACATAAAAAGAGTATAAGAAAATATATGGATTTTAAAATAGAAGGACATTATAATTTCCTTTAAATTAAATTTAAACACAAACAATCCCAAATAAAAATGAGATTATAATATAAACCTTCACCTTGGATTTCCACTTGGTCAATCAGATTCTAACCTCCTATATAATAAGTTTATATTAATTATTTAATTGATTGATATCATTTCCATGTTTATTAACATATCATAATATGTTTTTTTCATTTATTACCCTATCTTATATAATTACTAAATCGTTTAAGTTCATGTCATATGTTTTGAGGATGTTCGGTTCATATTAACAAAAAAACATTTGTTGATTGAACATGATCAAAGTGGTAAATTCTCCATAATATCTAAACTATTACAAAATACATTTTTATCATGTTTATATATTAAATAAAATTTTATAACTAACCATGAGAGGAAGTCCTGAAAAATGAAACATGTCGCTTCATGAAGAGGTAGTCCGTACATACATATAAACGACATTTTTTTATATTTATAATGGATGAAAAATAAATTAAATAGATAAGATAATAATTTTATATTATAAAAATAATATTATAAATATCTTATTTATTCATTAAATATATCATTATTAACATATATGTAAATAAAAAATTAAAAATGAATCATATCGCTTCATGGAGGTGGTAGTCCACACATATACATGAGCAATGTTATCATTTTACATTGGATGGATGGGTAATAATATAGATTATATATGATCATTTAAAAGCTTAATTAAATAATAAATATCATACATAAACATTATATTCATCATAATAACCTATCATATAGGGTGGTGATAAACAAATACATCGCTTCATGGAGAATGCTTTCCATACGTACACACGAGGGATGATTTTATTTCCCATTTTAGATAAAAAAAGAGGATAAAGGTTATAAAATAAACATGATAACATTTTATTATATTTTAGATACTTATTTTATTATATGATCATGGTTATGATATAATTTAAGGAGTTAGAATAAGAAATAAAATGTAAGAACTCTGTTAAGAGTTATACTTTTTCATTGGAAATCCTTCTTTTTTTACACAATAAGAATTATTAAGATGGAATTTGGAGAATAAAATAAGATATATTATGTATAGAAGATATATAATAAGGTATTTTACTATATAGGTGGCTCAAAAGGTGTGAATAAGAGTGCATAGGGGGAGCCCTTTTATATGTGAGGTGGTTGGAAATCTTAAAAATTCTTGAAATATTATTATTTATTATACGTATTACTCAGGTAAAGCTACTATAAATTATAAAAATTTATAATATGATAAAGTTAATTTTAAAAAATGATCAATAAATATAATTTATAAAAGTTTTCAAGTCATTTTACCCCTTATCATTTTAGTTAAACCCTCTTTCAACCTATTTTAACCTTTACCGTTGTAATGAATGTCTACCTTAGTTACAATTAATTATGAAAAAAATAAAATTTTCATTATTATCTAATTTTATTTATGACTATTAAAAACATGGAATAAAATTTTAATGATTCAATTTACTTAAGTGGTAAAAGTTAATTTTAATATATGTTTGTAAAACACAACAAAAAGTGTTTTTAGAAAAATGATTATAATAAGATTAATAATGATATTACCACAAAAAAAGAATAATATTGATTAAAATAGAATTAATTGTATGATATTAAATAAAATAAGGTTTATTTATCTTTAAAACTAAAAAAAAACTTAAAAGAAACTTTTGAATACTCGATCAAGAGAGAAGAGGCAAAACAATTTTTATTTGAATGAAAACAATACTTAGATTTAAAGAGGAAAGGGAGGGTTTGTTAAGATCAAAATTATATTTTTATATTAATTAAATTAAATATTAAATATATATTTTTTCTATAAAAATGATTTCATAAATTTTCAAGTTTTTCTTATATTATTATAATGTCATAAAATAGAGAGTATTTGTAAAATCAGTATTTTTCACTATTCACCCCAAAAATCAACTATTTCCAAAAAAATATGAATTAACCATAAGATATTTTTTACATGATAATTTAAAAAATTAATTTAATTTTAAAAAATAAAATATCTAAATATGGTAGAAATTAATTCTAACTATTCTAAGATAAAACACCGAAAAACAATTTTATAAAGAATGTATTCTTATGACATAAAATGAATTTATTTTATATTTTTCCTAGTAATTAGATGAATTAAATACTTTTTTTATTTAATTAATTATTTTTATTAATGAAAAAATTCATATATGTATATATTTATTAATTTGGTTATTCCAATTCATACCTCCTAACCCAACAACTAGGTTATAACATTCATATTTCAATTATAATATTTTACATTTTATTTAAGCTCATGGTAGTGTGTGGGAATTCTATTTAATGTAGTAATCATTTAAATATTTTGGTGTTACCTTTTATTCTATTTATATAATTTTTCCCTCATAATTTTAATTTATTTTTATCATTATATGAAATTTTAATTGATTTTATCTTGAATTTTAATTTCTAGGTTATGAATAGTGAATATATTATTTTGTAAATAAATAATGTGTGTACCGTTATAAGACTTATACTTGTGAATAATTTTCCAAAAGAGTATGTTAATCATAAAATTGATACTTTCCACATAAAAATTTATAGATTTATCTTCAATTTCTTGAGTTTTAGGAATTATAATAATATATACTTACTTAATTATTTTCATCTTTCAAAGTGATTTTATTCCCTTGATAGAGTGTTTCAACCAGTTTTCACTTCTAATTCTAATGATGAATGAATAAGAGTAATTTTTCATAACCAACACATGAAAATAAACCACTAATGGATCATAAGATCCATAAAATATTAATAATTTTCCCCCATATTTTAAAAATTATTAGAACAAGTTAAGATAATACTTAATGTGAATAAAAATTCTCTTGAAGAAGTGACACATAAATTACTAAAACATCAATAGTAAAACCCATATAAGTAAAGAAATACATTAACATTTAAATTATAATACCATCAGTTCAATATATATTATTTTATGCTTTATATTATAATTCATAAACCCTAAAAACTAATTAAACCCAAAAAACTAGGATAATGTGAAAGTCAAACATAGG
This sequence comes from Viscum album, assembly GCA_963277665.1. NCBI lineage: Eukaryota > Viridiplantae > Streptophyta > Magnoliopsida > Santalales > Viscaceae > Viscum > Viscum album. Next base: position 561,053,067 of record OY728141.1, read on the forward strand.
TATAACAACCATGTTTGTAACTGTGGAATAACTCTTCATATTAGTAGAAACCAATCAATATGTTTTTTTATAACTAGATTGCCACCAGGTTTATTGATTGGAAATTCCTTCCTTAGAGTGTTAAGGAATGATTCAATATCCATTAAAACTATAAAATAGTGAATAAATCCAAAATAAAATAAATCATGGGTTTATAATCAAAGTACTTGCTATAAAAAATTAAGGGATTTAAACTTCAACTATAGTAATTGTGTAAGTTTTTCATTGATACCTTCTCCTTTTTATGTTTGTTTCTTTGATTATTGGTGAATTAGTTTGCATAGTGCCCCATATTCTTATACTTAACACACTGAAAATTTTTAGCTTCATTATTACCCTTACATTCACGTGCCTGATGGTCTTTCTCTTTACACTTTAAGTAAACTCCCATTCCCTTTAAGAAAGTACTATAGTGTTTCTTTCCACAATTATCACATGTAGGAATTCCAATCCTTCCCTTCATTTTCTTTTCCTGCTATCTTTTTTTGGTTCCCATTCATCCTCTTCTTCTCTTTATTTCATTTGAAAATATATGACTTATAGAATTTTTTCTCTATACTCTCGGAACTTGATACCATATAATTATATGATGATTTTTTGAGAGACTATTTCCCTGTGGAGACTTGTCTTAATCCCATCAAAGAAATAGTCAATATTAATTTTTGGATCAGGTCTGTAGTCTGTAGATTTCCCTACTACTCTTTTAATGTTTTCCTTATACTCATCAACTATTTCCCCTTACTACTATCTTATATTGAGGAATTTCATTTCTATATTAGCTCATTGCTCATGAGGAAAGTATTTTTCTAATAATATCTTTTAAAAAATATTCCATTCCATTATCACTATCTCATCCTCTTCATTTTTATTTTGAATTAATGCCCACAATTGATCAAAATGATCCTTTAAAAAATACACAGGCAAACTAACCTTCTCCATTTTATTACTTCTCAAAGTTAGAAATATCTTTTCAAGGGACTTGATCCATTATTTGGCTATTATTGGATCATTAGTTTCATTAAAGGATAGAGGATTCTACCACATGAAGCGGTCTAACATAAATGAATCATACTGTGAAGAAATAGGTTGTTCCATATGGGCAAGGTTATTGGTTATAACCTAAGTCAACTATCCTAATAGAGACACATTTTTCTCAGCACCAATATTATTCATGTTCAATTTCTTATAATGGAAATCCATAAATTTATTATGGGTGTTGAGATGTTTTTCATTACTTTAATTAGGTTCTATTAATAAATAATTTAATATTATAAATTAGTTCATAATATTATGAACCACATTATATAATTCCAAATATAGTGAAATACCTAACATAAATTGAAAATTTATACATAGATAACATCATAATTATGATATTAGTGTCTCTGGGAATATTTTAAAATAATAATAATATTTTTAAATATTTCATAATTGTTCATAAATATCAAGTAAATTATGAAGATCATATCCCCCAGGAGTGTTTAGATAGGTGATAAGTCTTGGTCCCACTCATTTTGCACTAAGTGAAGATCAAGTTGATACTTGAAAAACATTTTTCTAGGGTTTTTATTCCTAGGTGAATATATTCCACAACCACATCCACCTTCCATTATCCAGACATGGATATCATTTATAGGAAACCACATATTCTCTACCTTATCAAAACCTCATTATATTATCATATACTTAGACTTATCCCTAGAGTCTATCATTGGGTTATGTTCTATGTTATATATTTTCCTAAATCTAGTTCCCAAGGTATATACTACACATCCTTTTATACCAACTGCAAGACCTCAAATCTAGTAATCCAGAGTCAGTTTCTATCTTCTTACATTGGAAAAATATAAATGAGTTTACAACCCAAAGGATTGAATAATTTAGAAGTATTAGAAGACTAGATACATTCATGATTCTCACATTATATTTTAGAACATGAAATACAAATACAAGTTATAGATATAACTCTATTGTTTCTTATATTATATCCCTGAAATCATTCATAGATACCTCTTTAGTATCCTAAGGAAATGAAAATATAATAATGTAGGATTATATACTTAGTAAGGGAAAACATACAACATAAGCTATCATAGAATAAATAAAGAAATAATACTATGATAGAGATAAAAATAATAAAATATGTCATATAAATAATATCATAAAAGTGGAATATATCCATGGATGATATAAAAAATAAATAATTACATGTATAATAAAAACTAGTTTTATAATGATATAATACATAATGATGGACATCATAATATTTCCATCAAGGCCTCATGCAAAAAAATCATACATAAATAAGTAATGAATACATAAAATACCCAAAATAGTTTGTCTCATGAGATCCACCGATGCATCGAAGGGCTATAATGGGGCCATCCCATAACTTAATAAGTCCAAATTATTTCACCATATGAAATAAATGAATAATTGACCATGAATGCATGACATGGATTCCTGCACAAGAATAATTATTCAAGAACTATGGGAAATCATTAATGAATTCTAATGATAAAATTTCTATTTTAAACAAGGAGTTTACACACAAGAAGAAGGTTGAGTATGTGCGGAAGGAATGCTTGTTCATATAAAAAACAACTTGAAAAAGGTAAGAAGTTAGATAAAGCATAGAAGAATAAAACTGTATTGCTAGAATATTTGAATAATCCAATTCTACCTACGAATAAGGTTTTAAAAAGAAAGAAATATATACTGACCATGAATACTCATGTTTGAAAATTCAAAGGAGGAGCTAATATAAAGAGATCTTAAGCTAAATTCAAGGGAATTTTTGGGTTGAGAATAAATTCTCTGCCTTGTTTCCCAAACTAGAAAACAGATCAAAAACCTCCCCTATAATGACTCAAACCACTAGGGCCCACCTGATCAGTGATAAAGTAAGGGAATCACCCCAAGACTACCTATAATAGGGTAGAGTATGGGGACCAGAACCAAGTAGGAATATCACACATGTAGAAGGAATTATCATAATGTTCCTGTACACATGTATACATCTCCAAATACCTATACAATACTAAAAAGAAAAAAAACTAATAAGATAATGCATTTATTACATCTATCCCACATTAGATTATGAAAAATAGCTAGAAACAAATAAAGGAACAAATAAAATCCCACCCAAAAGTGAAAAAGAGTCAAACCTGATAATTTAGATAGGGATGATATAAAATGTAACATCTGGTGAAAGCATAGTATTTCTATCCCAAACTATACTCCACCTACTCCTAGACCTCCAAGGACTCCGTAAAAAGGAATATCATTTACACAAGACATGACATGTGGGGGTAGATCCCATGTAGGGGTGAGTATAACAATACCTAGTAGGACACACATAAATCACAATACATAAAACATCAAGGTACTAGTCATCACATAAAAAGGTATTCCAATCAGAATATGAGACATAAAAATAATAACAACAAGAACTAGATATACTTAAGCTAGACTCCAAGTTTGAAAGAGGTCTCAACCACCACTAGCCACATGGTTCAACTTGAGGATTCAAGGTAATGCTAATTCAGGAGATTCCAATCCATGATCTATGTTTTCATTGACAATGTCCACCCAAGTGGTCATGCCTATAGAGAATCTCTATAGATGATACATGTTAGAACTCAGAATATATCAACACCCAGATAGGGGATAACACCCTGGACCACTAGGGGACACCTCAAACCATATTAGAATAAATTGCTAACTAGGGGTTCATATGTATGACGATACCATGAACCCAACTAAATTAACCTACTTTGTAGGGGATCTTCTATACAATGATACCATAAACACTATTGAAATAAACTTTCAAGATAGGAAATTTACACCCTGTTCATGGTGTTCATGCCAATACCATAAACCCTACTTAGGGTGAATGAGGAAATGATAGAGGATCACTCCCTAGTTCATATGGAGGGACACCATGAACTATTTCTAAGACTCATCACGTAGAGGGGATCACAATCCTATGCTAAGTATGTAATATAAAACTATAAACTTTTAGGGATAGACCAAGGGAACACACTCAACCAATACTAGTCTACACTAAAATGGTTCAAGGTAAATCAACCAAGCTCATACCAAATCTGAACTAACAATATTGAGGGTTCCAGCCTTCCCTTCAGGGAGTACATTGTGTGTCTCATAGGGGAACATGACACATCTCGATAAGACCAACAAATCCCATGTCACTCTCTCACATGACATGATTTTATATAAAATATGTTGCATTTACCTAGGGAACATGATGTGTATATACCTTTCTAAAAGTCATCATGACACCTGCTCATGCCCATGTACATCTGTCCATGGTCATCTACTTTGGGCTATTCCCATGTAGCTGGTCGTGCTTGTGTACATGGCTATGTCTGAGTACCAGGACATACCTGTGTACCCTAGCCGTGACCTTGTTCTTGGCTGTGTCTACTCCCGTGTACCCTATGGGGTGCATGCATTATCACTAGTACCAGGTCACATGACATGTGGTATGGACCACATGACATGTGATCATTTTATTTATATGAAAACCCAAGTACTTCATAAGGGGGACTACATGGCATGTGTTATTTTGACTACACACCATATAGTCGGGAATTTATCAGAAAGTATAGACTCTTGACCCTTTCAACCATGCCAAATTCATCTCTAGACACACCACTAATCTCACCCAAATATTTCTAATTTGATTCATTTGAGCCTTTCCATCACCAGTGGCAGTATTCCATCCTTCCAATCCACTCAAAAATCCTTCCATATCACACTACAATGTTGTTACCACACGAAAACGCATGTTTTGGACCAATGAAATTCAATACCAATCCATATTTATTACCCATAACTATGATTACATCACCAATACCAAATCTAAACCTACATAAATGATCAATTGAACCAAATATTTAATACATAAGGATCAGTTTTTGGGTATTCATCGAAATGTTGGCCAAAATAAATGTCGATGATGATTGTACCAAGAGTAGGGGAAGAAATTCAAAAAACACAAGATTAGGAATGAACCTCATCCATTTTCTGGTTGTACTTGATTTTTATCATTATAATGAATACTAAAGATACAATAGTAAATAAATAAAATAAATAAATTCCTGAACAGTAAGAAGATAAATCAACAATCAAAATCAACCATCGATCCACAAACCAATTTTTTTAGGTAAATTGCTTCATGTTAGACATGGGATATCATAATGAGACAAAACTCAATAAAGTAAATTACCTACCTTGATTTGGGTCAATGATTAGTGAAGAACTGATATTCCACCAAATAATATAAAGATCTCGATGCGTTCGTCATTTATCTTGTAGTTCACCATGATCTGATCGTCATTGAACCTCTATCCCGATCTACTAATGATGATGAGGTTGTCTTCTAATTTTCCCAGGGTTATGAATATATCCTTGGAAATAAACCATAAAAATGTATTTATAGGGTATTATTTAGGTTAGGGTTACTAAATAATTTAATTAATTTTTTCAATTCACTCGCCAACGACCGCATTCCACAGAACATCTGACGCTGATTAACCATATGTCATGCCAAGGGTAAAACCCATGTTCTAAAATCAATCATTGTCTTAGATTCATGATATGAGACTCCATTTGAGTTTTATTATATTATTTATAGAAAACAACATGTGAATGGTATTAATTTATTTAATATTTTTATTATATAATTTCTGGGATCCCTGGGCCTCCAAATCTCACATCGTCCCAATGTTTAGCTCTAAAAATATTCATTATAATTTTTCAAAGTCTTATGATGTAAAAATTGGGACATTAAATTCTCCCCACCTTAGGGATTTTTCATCTAAAAACGGAAAAATCTTATTCACAAGTGATGATAATGAGCTCTCAATAAGGTCTCCCACTCCCATGATCTCTCATAAAGTTTCCCATTCTATCAAAAAAAAAACACACCCAAGGGAAACAATTTCCCATAGAGGGTTTCGTATAGTTGGTAATCAAACACTAATAGAATCTTATAACTCATTGAAAAGGTAATTCTTCCCTCAATGCCCAACTCATCCTGGTCAACACTTTCTAATGAGTTATGCACATGTCTCCTCAATATTGACACATAGAAAACACGAAACACCTATCCTAAATGCGATCACATAGTCAATAGGTATGCTATCTTTACAACCCAAAAAAGTCACTAGAAAAAGGACCTATAAAACCTGGAGATAGGATATCGTCCAGACCAAATAGCTAAAATTTTAAATGAGGGGAGACCTCTCAGAATGCATGATAACCTCATCAAGGCCAAAGGTTTTTGTCATTATTTTAAAAAAACTATTGACATTATTGGGGAGTCGTCATCCAACTATGGATGAACTAAACCCCTTTATAACTATCACCATCACCAACTGTAGGCCAAAAATCACTGTCTCCCACTGGTAATAACCAGTAAAAAGTGATCTGTAGGGTCTACTATACATGGAATGACATGGTTCTATATTGACGGTGGATAGGTATCCATTGTGACACACAACTCCACCAATGATATAATATCCTTCCATTTATATCCATGAGATAACATGAAATCCCAATGAATGTTCTCTATAACTGGAAAGGTACACTTTACCTAGAAAACTGTATGGGGTGGAAAAGTCATTCTCAACCATAAAAGAGTCCCAAATTCTCTGGAATCCTTTATGAAAAAATGATGTTAAGCGATCATTATAGTATAGTATGACCCTCAAGGGAATTCCATGCACCTGAACTACCTTCTGTATGCACAAGAATTCTAAACTCTCCTCTAAACTCTTACCCTGGATGGTTAGAAAGAGGGACAACGTGGTATCATTTTACGAACAATAATATAGTGTCATGACCTAATGATGTTCATGGAAGATCCCACACAAAACAATACACTGGTACCATCCCATTTTCACTCCCACATGGGAACCTCAACCTTAAACTACTGATAGGTGAGACATCAAGAGTTAAACTTAGCCATAATTCACAACATCCTTTACCATGAATCCTGATTCCAAATGATCTTGGTATATCTTCATATCTTTTGAGTGTACTACTAAGGGAACAAAACCTCCTCATCATCTCTTTTCAGAGTGTGAAAGGTGTCATCATCCATCCTCAGAAGGATGATGTAAGCCACACCTTCAGAAAAATCCATCAAAAACATGTCTAGTGGATATCTGGTCATGAATGACCTCGTAATACATATAAAAAAGTTGTGCCTCCATTAATTTCTGAAGGAGAAGTGGGGTAATAAACATCTAATAGGGATACACTGCACTATCCTTGTTGATTTATGCATGTTATAGAATCTGGTAAAATAAAATTATTTTCCTAATGTAGTATAGAGGCTGACTAGAGTCATCTCACTTAATGATATTCTAATTTTTTTTACTCACTTAATTTAATTCACCTAAAATAATTTTTTTTATTATTTAATTAATAACACTGATGAATTTAGGTTTTGTTTATTTTATAAATTAATAAAAAGACATGTAGAATGAAAATTTAAACTTTTGAAAACATGAAATGATAAATAGAATGAGTTAATAAAGAAGTAACTTAGTCCTAAGTTTGGTTTTGGGTTCAATAATTATTCTCTTTTATTTATTTAAAAAAAGTTTAATAATCGAATCATGAAATCTCATGATGAATCACTATACTTTTATTTATTTTTGTGAAATATCGAATGCTTTAAGAAATCTAAATTCAACCTCCTCCTATAATAAAGATTGATGAAAAAACTCATTCGAGAGTGTGACATATTCCAAGACCCATCTCCATCGTATATTGTTTCATCCTTGGATCGACTCAACTCCATCGTGTGAAGAGCTAATCAATGGAATAGAGGGAAAATAAATAAAATAAAATTATAGAAAAATATTTGTGTTTCATGTCATGGGGGAAAATTCCCACACCTATACATGAAACTTATATATATCATAATCACAAAATAAACTTTGAGAATGAATTCAAGAACACCTAAACTCCCCCAGGCCAAACCTCAATTCATTATCCTATTATCAGAAGTAAGAGGTCATAATTGTAGAAATAGAGAAGAGAAGAAGAAGAATAAAAATAAAATAGAAATAATATGAGAGAGATATGTATAAATACAGAGATAATAATAGTAATAACATAAAATAAAATAAATATAAATAATATATAGAGAGAATTTTAAAATAAGAAATGAATAAGAAATAAGAAATAAAATAAGAAGAAGAATGAGAAAAAGAAGAAGAAGGTGGGTGAAATTGGGTGAAACACTTAAATAAAAAATGAATTAATTTTATTTATAAAATAAGTTAAAATAATTATAATTATAAAAGAAATAAAAATAAAATAAAATTCAAACAAAATAGAAAAAATGAATAGTACCAGCATTGATCTGTTGAATGACTTTCCATCAGGTGGTGTCTAACCATGTGTGTCGACTACCAAAAGTGGGAAAATCATCCTATATATACAGAGGAGGAGTGACTCACCTTTCCCTTGGTAAAGGGAATATAACAAATCTTTTATTTAAAAATTTGATACCAGTTTAATGGTTTTCAAAAATCCCCTGTAGATAATGAGGGTTCATATATTCTTGGAGAAATAAGTCCATATTGGGGAACACCTTGGTTTTTCCTTCGATCATGCGTGGTATACATGGGATCTATGTGGCCTTTTAATGGGATTGGATGGTAGTGTAGTTGTTTTTCTTAGGCCATAGGGTAACTGTGTAGATCTTGAGGTGTGACTGTGGTCTTAACAAAGCCTCGTATGACCTTTATAGTGACCAAATGAGTCGAAATAAGCATCATGAAGGTCAGTCGAGATGATGGAAGTGATCCATGGTTGTGGAAATTACAAGCGAGATTTGGATCATGCTATCGGTGGTTAGACATGGTAGTTATGGGGTGGAGCAGCATTGGGGGGCTAAGGAAGAAGGTTGCAGTGGTAGAGGAGCACAATGGAGACAATGGAGGCTAGTGTCCAAGTTGTAAGGTCACGAGAGAGGGAGAAAAACACTGCCATTTTTATTATGATGAATAGTACCTTCAGAGCCTACACCCCACATGGAAAGAAACAGAGGATGGGAAATCATATTAATATCAAAGCATCACAAACCACTACAATGAGGTTAGTTGGGGTCCAGAGGACCCCCACTATCGCTGCAGACTGCCCTGTCCTGGAGAAGCGCTCATCCCACTGCCTCATGGGCTTGAGAACCATGGTCCAGTGCACATAATCTTGGCCCACATATTAATGCTTAAATATTTCATCCCTATGATCTTTACATGAGCATGATCCCCCCTTGCAATCCTGGCATAGGGTATAGCTCTCCTTTGGCCCTTTATGGCTAGGAATCCCCTAGTGGGCCTACCTATGTAGTGTTCGGGCATTCGAGATGAGGGAAACTGGCCCTATTGGCTGTTATTTTTTAATGAAATACTTGAAAATGTTAAACACCCTTAATAAAAATTCAACAGAATATTAAAATATATCAAAAAATTTAAACTATCTGCAACTTAATCATTATAAACAATTTTAATTCCATATTCATAATTTCCCACAATTTGATAAAACATTGTAATATATAGTCATTATTCATTGAAATTCATTTAAAATCATTAAAAATTGATTAAAAATATTTCAGGAAAATGAGTGTGTCAAATAAACCTACACATAAACCAAGAATTTCTTCAAGCATAACATCTCAATAAGGAATTCAGAGGGCACTGATGTTATCATTATTAAAAGCTCAATAAAATAAAATAAATTTTTTATCTATATTAAATAAAACTTTCAAAATTCCACATAAAATATCAATTTAACTTCTCAATTTTCAAAGAAACAATCAAATTATTCATTTTAATTTTTCCCTTTTATAATTGGTTGAACATATCCTTTAATTAATTCATGTTCTTTAATTAATTATTATTAAACATTCCAAATTATTATATACCTCTCTTTTTAATCTTTTCTCTCATTACTCGTGAAAAAATTTAAATAGTGTTATGATAATATAATGAGAAAATTATTCTTATCCATCATTTTATAAAGAAAATACTTTATCCACTTTTTAAAGAAAAAATAACATAAAATCATGAGGACTTTTTAATTTAGGTTCAAATTTCAATGAGGTTTATGGCTGGTAGGAATTGAGTTTTTTTAAATTGTGAATCAAAGGGGTGTTTTAATCTCTAAAGTATAAATAATGATATTAGAACTTAAAGTGTAATGGAATTATCCCCCTAAAATTATAAAAACTCCTAATTTTAAAAAATTCGATGTAAAGGTGATGATCAAATAAAGCATAATGAACGATTTTTAAACTCTTGAAATTTTCTCTTCTTTTATACTTTATTTTCAAACCACATTTGTCCATTTTTTTTACTTTTTTGAAAGTAATTCTTGAAATAAACCTCATATACACCACCTAACCACATATGATAAAAATCATTGGTCTAATAATGGTGATTTTTTATTCTAACAAGTTACAACCCAAACATATTTTTTTCCAAGAAGGGAAAACAATAAAGTATAATGAATGAATCAAAAAACTTTATCAACACAAACAATTATCCCCCAACACTTTTTTACTTTAAATCTATTTCATCCCTTTTACCGTGAATTTTATAACCCCCACAGTTGAACATTAAAATATCTTGCAAATACTATGAGGAGTGTAGAAATGGATAAAAATGTCTTGAAACATGGCTCATTCCTAAAAAGGGTATTCATGGAATCTATAGGATAAAAAAGGATTTATGTAAAGGTATTATTTAAGGATAAATGTTTTTTAAAAGATGCCTCAATTATTTTAAATGTGTTTTTTCATAGTCAGTAGATTTGAGAAGTTTCAATGCAATTTCTAGAAGGTGGCATTGACCAAGATCACTCAAGAAATATGATTAAGAATAAATTAGAAGTACTTGATCTATAAATCCTCTAGGTAATGGAAATATGATTTGGGGAAACCACTCAAGTCATAAAAAATAAGAAAAATATTAATTCACATAAATTTCATCTATTCAAAGCATAAAACATTATTAGTAAATTTCATTTACATTAATCAACTAATTTTCTAAAATCTCGAGTCCTCATTTTAACATCCATTCTTAACATTAATGATTCAATTATCCATTTTAATTATTCAATTTCATTATCATTAAAATAAAAAACATGGAATAATAAGATTCGTTAGAAACTAATGTCTCATAGATATGTCAATTAAAGTATAAATTCAAAGCATGGGAATGAAATTTATATTTTAAAGCTCAAATTAGTAATCTCAGAAAAATTATGGTAGTTTAAAAGATAAAAATAAAAGTGAAATATCTTTTAAAATGAATCTTTTAATTTCCATTACAATTACTATTTGGGGATACCTTATTCCATTATGGTCCTACAAAATCAAATCACTCAATTAAAACACAAGGGTAATTCCCTTAAATCTAAAAAATCATAGAGGGAGTAGGGCTACATGATAACTAATTATAAGAATGAAATTTCAATATAACTTTATATAAATAAAATAGAAGGATAAGTATTTGTATAATCCCCAAATATAGACCTGAATTTTTACTTCCTCCATAGGGAAATACTAGCTATTATCTATAGTCTGATGGTTGGTGGATCATCTTGTATTCGAACCACCACATGTGAATTTTCCCATATTTTGTTTCTTTGTTGGTGGTGATGAATAATTCATAGATATAGGACACCAAATTATTACCCTTCATAATTTGGTATATCTTACATGGCAGGGGTAGGATGATGTATGGATCATCCTTATTCTTGGTTACTACTTGTTAAACCTTCTCTTTATTTTAAGTGATGGATAAATTTGGGTTGAAGGAATTGAATATTTAAAGGGAAAGTAAGAAGGTATTTTTAATTGAATGAAATTTAAATTTGAATTATTAATAATAAGATTTTACCTTTCAACACGAGCATCATATTTCTTGATTTTCTATAGATCATACACTTGGAATTATTTATGGGATTCCTAAAAAGCATTTCCATCAAAATTAGAGATCTCCATGTGTTCCTATATAGGTTAATGTTCTTCTTTATCTTCTACTTATAAAGCATAGAAAAGATTTTATAAATATGGAAATTCAAAGAAGTGGGAATTAATACTCAATTCAGATTGAATAAAATCAAATGAAATAGAATTTTAAATAAGATAAACTCTACTATTTAGTTCATCTTCAATATTTTCTTCAATGATTATTGCCTATTTGAGTTAGATGGTAGTTAGTGGAGGTCAGTTGTCAGGCTCCTCCATATTTTCTTCAAATTTCACCACATGAGTGGTGCCTTCCTCCATGTATATGAAAATATATAATGGTTTTAAATATTATACTTTTTAGGGATCGATGAGATCAATTTGTACCTTACATTTATTCCATAATTCATCTAGATCTTATTGATCTCCCACAAGTATCTTAGTTGGAAAGTATTTCTCATCGTGAATCCACTATTTCTCATCTTGTCCATCCTCAATTTGGTTATTTAAATGGATGGGCTGTGGATGTAACATCCCAGGTAAATAAAGAATAAAGAATTTTCATATTTATTAATATTTACGAATTAAATATTAATTTTAATTATAAGGGGTTTCTATGTTCAATAGCGTACTTGGTACGCAACGATGAGTTTCTTTGAAAACTTACGTTGCACACAAGTAATAAAATAACATTATTTTAAATGTTAGTTAACGAGTCGCCGTTGTACTGGAGGGAATGGATTGAAATAACTAAAATATGATTATATATGTTTTTAAATGTTTTTACATTTACCCAATAAAATATAAAGTCTTAAAATACGGAAAGAGTTCAATTTTAGGCATTTATACCCTAATTTTCACGAAAGGTCCACTTATCACCTTTTGACGGAGAACCATCATTAAATATAGTTTTGATCACTCTTATACATTATTTTGGACCAAATATAACTCTTCTTTAGAATCGGGACATCAAAATTTACTTTGTATAAATTTTTGGTACCTTTCTGATAAAGTTCATTTTTTTAATGAATAGTGTAAAATGTTATATTTTAATTCAAAACCTCTTTTTAATCTAATTTATTTATATGATTAGATTATGTTTTTAATTGGTTTTAAAGTGAAATTAGAAAATATTTTTACCATTAAATCCAATAGTGGTCGTTGGAATTAATTTCACTTTGAAATCGGACTTAAACTAGTGTCAATCTTTTGATACTTATTGTTTCATAAAAACACGCTATTTGCTCTGACAGCGGGAATTAATTATTAAATTAATTAATGTGACTTATATGATTTGAATTTTGTAAAATAGACTTCATTTTTGAATTCGGAATATCAAATATAGCTTAGGGTGACTTTTTGGTAATTTTCTGAAAAACTTCAATTTTTGATGAATAGTGAAACCACTAAGTGGTAATCAAGCAAACTGATTTTTCAGTTAAATGAAAGTTTACCACTAATGTGTATTGAATTTTGAAAATCCGACATACATGGTTTTCATTAATAAGTAAAATGTAGTTCAATGAGATTATAATAAATTTTTGGTGAATAGTAACTTATTAAGTTCTTAATCGCGATTAGAGGTAATTAGTGTAATTTAAGGTAAAAATGATATTATAAGAATGTGAAAACACCATGAAACTTGTCCTACACCTATTGGGTGAGTCATGGCCGACCAAGAAAAGCCATGGGCCAACTTGGGGACCCCATTGAGACACTTTGGTTGGGAAATGACATAAATAACTTTTTATTTAATGTTAAAATTAAATTGACACAAACATGAGTTGTTTTACTAAAACAATTTTTAGGTAGGGTTACACAGGTCCAAAGTTTGATTATAAAAAGTCATTGGAAAGATAAAAATATTTACTACATAATAGTATTTTTTTTATAATCTTTAGACATTAAATAAATTAAATTATTTATGACATAATAATGATGCAGCGATGACATCATTATTTGACAATTTAAATAAAATGGAAAGATAATGAAAAATATAAAACCTACACATGGCCAAAACCAATTGGATGAGTGGATTTCGAACCCTTATCACCTTATCCACGAATTATATCAATGTGGGACCTTTTAAAACCGAAACACATTTTCAAATAAAGTAATATTTCTTTACTTTCCAAAAGTGCCCCTCCTCTTCTCTTATAAAAGGCCCCCGCCTCTACCACCTTACACACACTCCTCAATCCTTTGGCTCGGCCAACCACTGACCATTTACACTCTCCACATCCCTCTCCTCATCCTAGAGGATTTACTTTGGGCATAATCCTTTCAAAGGAAGCCTTTAGGCTCAAATGAAAAGGAGTTACACTTTTAAAGGTAATTCATTCTCTCATGTTCATTTGTTTTATTTTGCTTCTCCAACCCCCTAAACTATTTTTATTTACTTCTTTTGTAACAACATCAGTATCTTAAATATACTAGGATTTTGTTATAAGATTTATTTGAGCTAAACTCTCACACAACTACATCAAATGGTTAAAGAACATACGGTTTCTGTGGATGGCGAAATTCTGCCTCCCGAAACGATGATTGTTCAATACTCATTTAACACCTTAAAATGTGGCCATTATGATGTCACTATTTTTATATATGATATATAATATGTTTATGTTTTCCTTAAGCTTCTGTTTTTTTCATTTTGGGCATACCTTTATGGTTTCCATTGTGGGTAAACACGATATCTTCATTTAAGGAAGTGCAGACTACCGCCCCCTCAAAGTGATGTGATTCGTTAATGCCATATGTGGGACGTGTAAAGGATGGATTTAAAGTTATTATATATGATGTTATACTGGAATTATAATATACCTCTATATCATTATTATTTATTTCCATTAAAGTATGAGATAGAAATGAAAGTAGCGTTCATGCGTACGTACGGCTTACCACCTCCATGAACGGTGCATTTCATTTCTTATCCCCAAATGTAATGTACTATTAAAATTACATGTATATAATGTATATATATAATTAATGATATATCTAAATTATGAATATAATTCTGGAATTAAAATATACATACCTCTCAATTAGTTTTAATTCCATTAATATGACAAAGAAATGAAAGTAGCATTCATGCGTACGTACGGCTTACCGTCTCCATGAACGGTGCATTTCATTTCTTAACTCTAAATGATTATGTAATATTATAAATAAATTTATATTCTGGATATATATGATACATATTATATCCAAATAGGTAATTTCATTCTGGATATAAAGAACCTTTGACCACACGAACAACATGTAACTGTAAGAAGTCCACTTTCGACTTAAGAACCAAATATCGACAAAACAAACATTATTAACTAAAATGGTTACATAATGTTTTTAACATGGAAATAAGTGATATAAAAGGAATAATGAACTTTAAAAAGTTTCTCAATCAAGTAGAAATTAACTCAAGTTTATTATTCAGGAGATTAAAGAACGGTCGGGTCAAGTAGGATACGAGGTAAGGGAACTTCTTAACCCAATTTCCATTATTTGGGTTAATCTCCTACTTTCAAATTATGTAATTATATTATTATGTCGTATCTTGTATTTGTACTTTATTTATGTGTAATTATAGTGAATACACATAATAGATCTATTTTATTTTAAAAATGATCTTTGTAAGGGACTTCGTCTCAATCTCCTTTCATTGAGGCATATTTCGTTTTATACACAACTTTCTTTTATACGGTGTATAAAACTCTTTGACTTTTACTTTTATACAAAAGGAATCTTTTTCTACGAGGCGTTTTACTAAACGACAAAAAGGAATGTTTTTTTAACGTACGCAGTGACAACGACCTTTTCCGCCGCCGCGAGTATTATTCTGGTCTTTGGCTTCCTTAACAAGCCGTAATGTTTTTAAAATAAAATAAATACCATATACTCTTTTATGTATTTTGGTATTGAAAATGGTTTTTATAAAGGATTATATTATGATATATTGTGATTGAAATGTGGAAATGTTATCATTCCTTTATATTGGTTTTATGTTTTATGATTTTATATTGGTACTTGGACATTTTAACGGGTGGTTACGTTATAAACCATATGACGGGTGGTGCCGTGAATACCAGGACGGGTGGTTACATTATAACCTCTAATGCATTGGGTATGGAAGTCAGCCTTATGGCTATTCCATTAAGTATGTATGGAAATTGGCCGTATGTATATTCCATTAAGTGATATGTGTGGAAGTCGACCGTATGGTTATTCCACTTAAGTATGTTTATGTCCCAAGTTACCTTTATATATGTTATGTGTTCTTTTTATGGGTTTTATGGTAATCCTTTGGTTACAAAAGGTAAGTAATGATACTTTATTCAGAGAAGAGTTTTTTTTTACTACTTCATGAAGGTGAAGGTATTACTTTTATATAGTATATATGTTTTACTTGATGTTTGAAAAACTAACAGTTTTCATTCTTTCTGTATCCCTTACTGAGCTTTTTATGCTCACCCCAAGTTTTTTTGAAATGTTTTCACAGGACTTAATGTGGAATAAGGTCAAGGATGGGATCAAGGGAATGTCATGCTATATAAAACATGGAACTAGACATGTTTCTTTCAAGAGTTTTTTTTATTATGGAAACTTAGTAGAAGTGACTACTTTGTAATCTTTTGAGATGAAATAGTTATGTTCTAATTCTCTGAAACTCTAAACCTGAAAAGATCCTCAACGTGAATTATTCATTTAATTCAATATTAAGTAAGGTTTAAGGATGGGGCCTTATAGTGGATACTCCCTTATCTTGGCCTCAACTTCTTGGATTTTCTCAAAAAATCAGGGAAGAATAAGGGGGACTCATATTATTCATCCACTTGATAAAATTCATGAAAGTAATGGGATAACTTATTTAGTTCCTGGGCCATAAATTCAAAAACTTGTTCCTTCAAGTCCTCCCTTAGTTCAACTATTAATTCTTTGATTTGCTACTCCCTGTTATTTTATTTCAAGAATAATCTCACCTATATGGAAATAATGGAACAATTTTACTCTATAGACAATTTTGACTCAAAAATTGGTTCTTGTAACTGGGGAATTTCTTCATAAATGATGGAGGAAATAAGGAAAACTCTACTAATGTCTTGGACATTTCTTGATAAAATTGTAATAATTAATCCCATAATTCAGTTAACTCTCTAGTAAATACTTCAATTAATAGTTGTTTGAGTGTCAATTATGATATTGGATGAGGTCTTTGAATTCATCCTCATTGCTAGTTTGGCTTCAGGATCCCTTGATATATCTTTCAAATAAGGAAACAATATCTTCTATAGACTAGGGTAATTTGGTTATTGGTTTTTTCACCTATGAGTTTCTAGTCTATGGAGAATAATAATCATTTGAATACATCATGGAAAAATATTTTTTAGAGATTTTAAATAAATAAAAACTATCAACATTGTGAAAGTGGAAATAGTAAATAAACTACTGATTAGATCAACAAAAACTGTTCCCATTTTTATGAATTCCTATCATAGGGAATGAAAAAATATAATTATTATCCTAATTTAGCATAGAGGATGACTAGGTCTATATCACATAAGGAGTTTCTCAGTTTCTCTACTCACTTAATCTAATTCACCTATAATATATCTTTTTTATTTTTATTATTTTACGAAAAAAAATTTGAATTTGGGTTTTTTTTAATTTTATAGAATAATTAAAATACATGAAGAATGAAAATATAAACTTATACTAACATGAAATTCTAATTAAAATGATTTTATAATAAATAACTTGGTCTTGAGTTTGGTTTTGGGTTCAATCATTATTCTAGTCTATTTGTTTAAATTTAGTTTGATAATCCAATCATGAAATATCATGATGAATCAATATACTTTTATTTAGTGTTGTGAAATATATAATGTCTTTAGAAATATAAAGTCACTCTCCTTCTTTAATCAAGGTTTATGGAATACCTCAATCGAGAGTGTGACATCTTCTTGGATCTGGCTCCATCATATGTCATTTCATCCTTTGATCAACTTAACTCCATCATGTGAATAACTGATCAGTAGAAGAGAGGGAAAAAAATAAAATAAGTTAACAGAAATAGAAAATTCCATATCATGAGTGAAAATAATCACACCCATTCATTCAAATCATATCTACCCAAAAAAATAAACTTTAAGAACGAATTCAAGAACACATATCCTCTCTCAGGCCATGCCTCAGGTTAGCCTCACATTTTTGGGAGTAAGAGGATACACTAGTGGAAAGAGAGAAGAGAATAAGAAGAATAAAATTAAAATAGAAAGAATATTATAGAGATATAAATATATAGATAGAGAATAATAAAAATAAAATAAAATAAAATAAATATAAATAATATATATAAATCATGTTAAAAGAATTAAAGAAGAATAAATAAAAATCAAAAGAAAAATAAGAAGAAAAAGAAGAAGAATAAGGTGGGTGGAATTGGATGAAACACTTAAATAAAAAATAAATGAATTATTTTCATAAAATAATTTCAAATAATTAAATTTATAAAAAAATAAAACTAAAATAAAATTTAAAAAAATTGAAAAAAAGAAAGAGTAGCAGCATGGATCCCTCATCCTCCTCTCTTGTAGGTGATATGAAATCGTCGGTGTCAACTCTAGATAGTGAGCTACTCTCACCATATTTATATAGTAGGATTACATCAAAATTACTTACCATTTTACTTTATTTGTGAATGATTTTCATGGGATCACATGGTAGTGAGGTAATGGTTTTTGAGCGGTGGGGCGACAACAACATCCTTGAGGCACATCTACGTTCTTCACCAAGCCGCATAAGACCTTCCCAATGGACAAATGAGTTGAAATAAGCACCATTGAGGTTTTATGGGATGATGTAAGTGATAAATGGTGGTGGTAATAGTGGGAGAGCTCGAGGCCAAACTATTGGTGGATGACCATGGAGGTTATGATGTGGAGCAATGCCATTGGGATTAGGAAGAAGGTTACAGTGGCAGAGGAGTGTAGTGGGGATAGAAGAGGTATGCGTCCAAGTCATTGGGTTGTGGTAGTGGGAGAGAAACACTTTCATTTTATTTATGAAGAACAATACCTATAGAGTCTTCATCCTACATCAAAATACATGACATATGAGAAAGTGCATAAATATTAGAGTGCCACATAACCACCCCAATGAAGTTGTTCTGGGGAACCTTGCTACCACTGTAGAACGCCCCATCCCAATGAAGCACTCCTCCCACTGCCTTATGATATTTACCACCATGGGACAATGTGAACACGCTTGATACCACCTATAAATTCCTACAAATTTCATACCTACAGGCCCAATCTCCCCATGCAGGCCTGCCACTAGTGCAGGTTCTCCATGGGCCCTGCATGGCTAAAATGGCCCTAGTTGTAAAGCCTATATGGCATTCAATCCTTTGAGTTGAGATATTCTATCCCAGTTGTCCTTTATTTTTATGAAAATTTCTAAAAATGTTAAACACCCCTAATTAAAATTCAACGAAATATTAAAATAAATAACATACTTCAAATCCTTAACAACTTAATAATTTTGAACCATTTTAATTTCATATTCATAATTTCACTCAATTTGATAAAATATTAGAATACATGATAATTATTCATTGAAATTTATTTAAAATCATTGAAAATTGATTAAAAATATACATAGAAAATGAGTGTGTCGCTCATCCTCAAGTGTCAATGGTAAAGTGGTCAACTTATTTACCACCTCACTCTATAAAATAGGAAGAAAAAGTTCACTGTGAGTATCTTATACCACGATCAAACTCTGAGGTGACTTCTAGTCTATCACTAAATCAAACTTTATTGGGTCTGCTATCACTCCCATGTTTGATAATACATATTCCAAAAAAGTGGATTTCTTGAATCTAGAACTGATAATTAGACAGATTTTCATAAAGATGTTACTCTTAGATAATGTCTATAAATATCATAAAGTTCCTTTCATGCTCCATATTTAACACTGAGTATATTAGGATTTCCACAAAGATGACTGCCATGAATTGATTCAATAAGGGTCAAAGGATCTGGTTCATAAGTCTCACAACACACAGGGGGTTCAAAACACCAGATGGTATCAAGAAGGACTCAAAGAAACCATATCATCTTAAATCCACCTTAATTATATCCTATTTATGAACCTAGAGTTGGTGATAACATGTCTTAAGGGAAAACTCTAAGAACCACTTCATCCCTAACCATATAACTAAGAAGTCATAAATTCGTGGTGGGGGGGATAATCCTCCCTAATAGTCACCAGGTTTAGGTGATGTCAATCCAAAACATAACTTAAAATCTAATCCACCTTCTAGGAGAACAACATAGGGCTTACTAGGTCAATAAAAGGGGTCTAACAAGTTCCTATATTTTCATATTTCTCTAACCACACCTTTATATTTCATAGCTACACAGGGTCATCTGAAATTCTATCATAGATATTGGACCATCCCTTGTGAAAGTCTATACAGAAAAAAAACTTTTCAAGGGGAGTTAAGAATGAAAAATACTTAGGCAAGACCTCAAAATACTCCTATAACTTCATAATAAACCATAAGCTCCTAACATCCACTATTATAAGGGAAATTCCAGCCAATTGATAAGGAATCAGCTTTATCCTCCAACACATGATCTCTTCCTACCATTTCTAGTATTACTCTTTACCAAAGGATAAAAAATACATCCTATAACTCTAATTCACTACAACCCTCACTGGTTATAGTAAAATCCTCACATATAGTAGATAACTAGTCCATACCGAGGAAAACATCATAGGTTCCCACTTCCACTATGTAAAGGTTCCATGTGAGGATCTCTCTCTCCTCTAGAGTTGAGTTAGAATACCAATAGAAGTGTGTGATCACCGATCCTCTCTGCTAGAGCCCCCAAAACCATGGTTTGAGCTAAGGGATCAACCAGATACTCAAATATATCTAACTAGGGATATACTAAGAAAATAGTGGCTTGTGTTTATGTTTATAAAAACTAAAGATAAAGTAAAAAATACATAGACTATACCTCGAATCACTCTAAGAGACTCTGGTTCATAAGCCTCCAATGCCTATAGCAACCCATTTCCTTAAAAACCAGCTCTTTGAGCCTAGAATTGACCCCATATTGGTGGTGTTGGTAGTAATAGATTAAATCAAAAACAACTTCATACTACTCTCTAAGCTCATATGCTATGCCAACCACCCAATGGACCTCCTTATTCCAAAAACTTCCTTTGATTGGGTGGTATATTGACCATATATCTTTATATATTATGATAGTTAGGAAAATATAATGCAATATTTCCATATCCATCATAATAATACCAATACCTATTCCTAGGTGCACTGATATATCTTGAGTTCCTCGGGAATGATGCAACCACCAATTCCATGACTTGCATCACATGCTTGCTGTCAGTGGGTCCTTCTCACCCTAAATCCTAAGAAATTACTGACATAGAATCTTGTGACATGTGTTTGATCCCCACGTGTAATCATCTAACACAAAAAGAGCCATCCATGACTCATTCTAATATAATGCATCCACTTGAACCACTTGAGGTGGGTCTATGCACTGCTCATTGAGTAGGAGCACCCCTAGCTGTCCCCCAGATGGAAAACCACCTCATGAACATTCCCCTGCATAGAGGCCCCATCACTAATCATATCATACTCTTGACCCTACTATGAAAACCTCATTAGATTTCATTATGGAAATATACTGAAATGAGAAAAGATAAACCACTATCAAAGAGTATATCTGGGTAGCTGAATCAATAAGGACATAAAAACAAAACCCATTCGTATTTGATGCATGTACCAATATTTTTTCCCTAAAAACAATTTCTACATGTACCGAGTAAAAAAGTAGGTTATAAGATTCCTGATGAATGTATACATCGGCCGCCACACCAACACTGGAGTCCCTAGATCAAGAGTCAAAATAAAAACAATTTAACTCTACTAGCCTAGTTCCTAATCCAATCTCATAGATAGATAATCTAAAAACTTCATTCCTAGGATGAATCTCCTTTGATACCACTATTTCATGATCCAACACACTGGGGCCCACCTGATTAGTGGTAAGCTGAGGGTGACACCCCAAGCCTACCTTCAATAGGCCAGGGGCTAGCGACCAGTGCTAAGTAGGCATATCAAATATATGGAAGATGTTATACTAATATAACTTTACACCTAAATTCATATCAAAATATCCATAAAATTCTAACAAGTAAATAAATTGATACCATAATGAATGTATAAGATCCATCCCACATCATATTATGACAAAAAGATATAAAGCAATAAAGGGACAAATATAAGCTTACCTAAAAGTGGAATAGAGTCCAACATGCTATGTAGGAGGGTACTACTATCAAATTAAATACCTGGTCTAACCATGGTCTGTCTAACCCAAACTATACTCCACATACTCCTGGTTCTCTAAAGACTCTATAAAATGGCCTTTCATCTATATAATACATGACATGTTTTTGGTAGAGCCTATGCATGGGTGAGTATAACAATACCTAGTAAGACACCCTGAAATCACAAAATTTAAAGTATCAAGGTACTATCATTGCATAAAAAGGTTTTTCAATAAGGATATGATATATAACAATATGTAAAACAAGAAGCAGATGTGCTCAAGATAAACTCAAAGTCTCAATGAGGCCTCAACCACTGCCAGCCAAAGGATTCCTCTTGAGTATTTAAGGTAATGCACGTCTAGAAGTTTCTAACCCATGTGCTATGTTGTCACTAACAACACTCACCCAAGAAGTTATTCCAATCAAGAAACACCATAGAAGATATATGATGTAGATTTGAAGATCTCAATACCCATATAGGGGATCACACCCATGACTTCTGGGGGACACCAACAACCCCACTAGAATCACTGTCTTTGTAGGGGATTGTATGTACGATGTTACCTTGAACCCTACTAAATTAAAAAACTAAGTAGGGGACCATATGAATGATGATACCACAAACCCTACTAAATTAAACCACTAAGTAGTGGCTCATATGAATGATGATACTATAGACCCTACTATATTAACCCACTAAGTTGGGGATTTTATGTATGATTATACCACTAACCCTATGAAAATTAACATGATAGATAGGGGATTGATGCCCTGTGAATGGTGGTTATGTAGATACCAAGAACCCAACCTAGGGTAAATAAAGAAATTATTGAGGGTCAATCCATGGGTCATACAGAGGGACATCAAAAACTCTATTTAAGACTCATTCTATATAAAGGATCATAATACTAATCTGAGGATGTAATTCCACACTATACCCTTATTGGGATAAACTAAGGGAACACAATGAGTCAATACTAGTCAACATTGAAAAGGTTCAAGGGAAATAACCCAAGATCATGCTAGGGATTAACTGAGAAGAATGAGGGATCCAAAACTGCCTTCAAGATGTATAAGACATGTACCATAGGGTAACACAACATATATAAATAATCTAGTCAGTTGTTGTGTCTCATGACCACACAACATGATTTTCTATAAAATACATAGTGTGTACCATAGGGTACACAAAGTTTATATACCCGTATGGAACCTGGTGTTCCACCTGCCCATTCCTATGTACATATGGCCATTACTGTGTACATCAGGCAATGCCCATGTTCCGGGCCATGCTCGTGTACTAGGCCATGTCCGAGTACTATATTGTGTCCATATACCCTACCTGTGACCATGTTCCTAGCCATGTTCGTTCCCATGTAACCTATGTGATACATGCTTAGCTGCTAGTACTAGGTCACATAGTGTGTGGTATGGAACACATGGTGTGTGAACTTTTTCTCTATGCATAAACCCAATACCATAAAAGGGAGACTACTTGACGTGTGCTACTAAGACTACATGCTGTGTAGTTAGAAATTTCTTAGAAATTATAGACTGTTCATGCATCCATCCATGCCAACATCACCTTTGAATCTATCGCTAATATTACCCAGAGGTTACTGATTTGAGTCTTCTGAGACTTTCCATCACCAGTGGATAGATTCCAACATTCCAATCTTCTTGGAAATCCATCCCCATAACACCATGCTATCATCATCGCACCAAACTATAACCCATAGGTAACTCAAATCTGATTTCGATAGACTTCCGTCACTTCTCACCATAATCACATCATTGATATTGAACCTAAAACTATGTAAATGATACATTGTACCAAATATATAACATGAAAAGATATATTTCTAGGTATTCATTGAACCAGCATAAAAAATAAATACTAATGAAGAATATGCAAGTAACATGGGAAAGAATGAATAAAACACAAGATTAGGAATGGACCTCATCCATTATTTGGGTTACCCTCAATTTGTTTCCATTAGAATGATTAATTAAGATCTAATAATAAACAAATAAAATAAATCAATTCCTTAACCATTGAAAGATAAATCCATTATCGAAATCAACCATTGATCCATGAACTAATTTTATTTAGTGGATTAGTTCATATTTGACATGGGATATCAAGATGGGATAAATCCAATTAAGAAAAAACCTACCTTGATATGGATATATCATTGGTGAATAATTTATATTCCACTGAATAACATTAAGAACCAGCTACACTTACCTTCCATCTCATGTTTCATCTCGATCCACTCAACATCGATCCTCACTCTAGATCCACCAACAATGAAAAATATGTCCTTGAATTATCTTAGTTTTATGAAAATAACCCTATAAATACATCATAAATATGTATTTATAGACGTTTATTTAGGTTAGTATTATTAAATAAATAAATTAAATTAAATAATTACTTTATTCAATACACCCACTAACGACTACCTTCCACAAAACATCTGATACCAACCAACTTTATGTCACACATAGAGTAAACCTTAAATTCTAGAATCAACCATGGTCTTAGATTCTTGATCTGAGACTCTGTTCAGGATTTATTCATTTATTTAAGGAAAATTACATACATGTGATATTACTATATTTAATATTTTTATTATATCATTTTCAGGCTCACCGTGCCTTGGAATCTCATGTTGTGTCTGTGACTAGCACAAAAAACATTCCTTAAATTTTTTAAAAGTTTTACAAGGAAAAAACTCAAATGTTACATCCTTATTCCATTATTTGTTATTTTTGTGAAAATTTGAAATGAATTGAATGAGTTAACATAGGGGAAGTTGAATTAGTACTATAACTACTATACAATAAGAAGAGATGACCATCATGGAGTTTAATTTGATAGAGATCAACCATGATAAATAGATAAGTTAGAAAATACCTTGATCATGAGTATATAAAATGATTTTCTTTCATAATATAGTCATTTAAAATATTTAGAATATGAGGTTGATATATAATATTCAATTTCCTATCTATTCCTTAATTATACAAAATTTGACCATTAAGGGGATCAATGTTTATTGAACTGAAATATAAATTGAAGTAGAAAATAAATTATTTCACTTGAAGATTTTTTATTAATTTTCTAAAGATGAGTGTAGGTGTTTGCATATAAATCCTTTTCAACAACTCCTAATAAGAAATTTTTGTAAGTGATATCACATGATGATCAGGTTATAGAAAATATTAAAATCCGAGTTAATCATTCTTATTTTCTACACCAATAATCACTCACATCGACTAATATTTGGTTTATTTATGGATCATTTCTATATAATATGTTATTTCATAATTCTCATAAAATTTTGATCAATTTTAAATATTGAATAAATATGGGAGAATAAGTTCATTTGAAACCATGGAAGTACTATAGAGATAAGTTAATAAGACCTTCCATTATATTTACAAAATTTCATTTATTACCAATAAGAGGTAGAAATAAAATAAATTGAATTTAGAATTAAAATATGTTTTGAAAAAATAAAAAGAGAGATATTGAAGAGACTATACGAATTAGTGAATATGGAGTTATATTTATTGTCAATAGGATGTATGAAGGAATGTTAATGTATTTGAAGATTGCATAATGTGGATATTCCCAACAAAGAAAGATTTTAAGTGATTGAAGTTTTTATTTTTTTCTATTATAAGTCACTTAACAACTATTCATTTATTGATGAATAAGCTTTAAGATGCTAATTTTTAAATAGTAATTACATTTGATGATTGTTGAGATGGTATTAATGTGGAGATAAATGTTGATTATTATACTAAAGAATCTTGAATTTATAAATTTATCTAGAGTATGGGAATCAATATGAAGAAACTTAGAGACATTTTTAATATTTTCCATAGTAAATTGAGTTGAGTATTGAATTTTTGATAAAAATTACTTATATATAATGAGGATTATTTTTCCAAAGGAATATTATAGAAGTGTCAAAAAATATGTCAACTCTCTAGCCAGCTCATACTTAATAAATTAGCCACCATAGGGATAGATAGCTAAGATCAAAAGTAAAGATATCATATGGAAGGATAGGGGTAAAAGAAATTATGCTTAGGGTTTGAATAATGTAGATAAGTGAGGGGAGACAATGGGACAAAAAATGGATTGGGATGAAATTATGGACTCATAGTATAGTATGGTTCCATAACATTTCAATGTTATGTCATGAATTATGTGAGTTAATAAAAAAGTAGCTTTTTGAGTATGTGTTTGATGTGGTACTCAAGCGAAGTGGTATTATTTTTTTTAGTATGCTACTACTCACTGATTGATACTGTGTCATTTCAATCATCTCCCTCATCAAGTTCCCAAGGTTTCTATATTTTAGGGAGCTCACTTCACACTTTTTAAATTCGAAATATACCTTAAAAAAATGAAGATATGGGAATCTCATGCTGTGATTGATGGTTCATCACCATGAAGATAGAAAATCTAGATGATACATTCTCCAAAAATATTGAGAAACATTATGAATATATGATTCTTGAAAAATATCATTCACAACCTCATAGTGATGAGGATGATCAGTATTCTATATGAAACAATATAAGTGATATGTTCTGATAGTTTGGTAATAGTTTATACATGAAAGTATTTGACTGTGTTATGACTATGAGATGTAGATGCTACAAAGGAAGAGTAGAGTGAGTGGCGATTACATTTTTGAATGATGATTACATATTTCTAATATCTATGAAGAAAAGAAGAGCAAGTGAGCTGTATTTAGAAAAAAATTAATTAATATGATGGAATTTTTCTGTAAATACCCATAACAACACCATTTTAGGGATAATGGGGAGGGAACCAAAAAAATAGAGATAATGTTGAGATAGAGAGAGGTTATCTTTTTTTGTATAAGCATGATGTATTGTAAATACTTTATAATGTGTTTATACTATGATATTTGTGAAAAAATTGTACTACATGAGAAGAATATATAATATGTTTTCATGAGAGGAAAATTGTGAACTAGAAGTCATTAGATGATCATGCAACATAAAATGTTTATATTATGAACATAGAATGCACTGTGTAATATAGTTTTAATGAATCTTATATGAAATCCATGTTATTTTATAGATTTCAATGATGGAAGAATACTCCTACTCATCAGTTATATCAAGAAGAGTGAGAATAACAAGCAATATTTCCAATTTTCATGAAGAACAGTATAGTAAAATTGAAGCAAACTATGTGAATTACATGTAATATACAATGAACTATGGTTAAAAGTATGTATTATAGAGAAGTGGGTTATAAATTATTATGAAGTATATTTTTGAAGGTTTTTATATCGGAAGTTTTCATAAATATAGTTCCATGTGATTTTAGTTATGAAAATGAGTTTGTACAATAAAGACTCATATGAAGCTACTATATTTGACTAAGTTGCATTAGATTTTTTTTCAAACTATATATTAAAAGATAGAGTCTCCATGTATGTGTTTATAAGATATATTGGTTCAATTAATTAATTGATAAGTGAGAAAGACCATTTTTTTAATGTTGATGAATTATAAACATTGAATTTCTTGAAGAAGTTGAAATACTTGGTAAATAAATCATTAGAGTTTAAGTGATAGTGAGTAGGACTAACTATCAAGATTGGATGTTAGGTTACATGACTAAGCCATGTAAAAAGTTACATCTTTTGATTATACAGTTAATTGATTTAGAAATTACATCATCTGAATTGTTAGAAGAGTACTGGGTTGACTTGAATTCAGTGTTATTGATTACATTAAGTAGAATTAGAAGAACTATAGTAAAGGTGACCATAGACAAATTTTTTTATTATGAATAAGATCTAGTTATGTGTAATTTAAGGAAAATAATTCCAATGTGCACACTATATTAGAAGGTAGAAGTAGTTAAAGATCAATTTAATTATTTTTTGAATGGAACCTTGAATAATTGGTGGGATACAATATAAATAAATTAGAACTTTCTATTATATTTCATACACTGGTGTGAACCAATATAAAAAACACTTCACCAATGTATTATTGTGTAGACTTAGGAAGTGGATGATACCTAATTGTGGGTAGTGGATGGTATCTTCCCAACCCATGTGTGTGTTTTTAAGCACTTGAAATCACTGTAAACTTGAATAGTGATATAATTTGTAGCTTTAAATAAACATGAACACTAGAAGGACATAGTCACCCACCTTGGGATAGAACCTTGTCAAAATATTTTATGTTGTGCTTCATTTATCTTCTCTCTTCAATGTTGTGGGATTGTGTTTGAAAAAATGAGAGATTCCTTCATCCTATCAGGTTTATAATTTTGAAGATAAAAAAAATTAACAAGTAAAAATTAAAAGAATTCAATAAAACTTATTTACACAAACTCACCGCATCTCAATGTATATTCATGATACACTGGGCATATCATAGTATATCATAAGGTTTCAAGTTTTTCCCATTGGATCAGTGAAAAAACCTTAGGGGGTTGGGTGGGGTGGGGGGTTGAATCAGGTGTTGAATAATTTTTACCAATTACATATTCTTTTACCCACTTTGGAATTATTTCTCTATTTATAGTTAGTGAAATTGGATATTTTAACATCCAAGAAGGTAATCAATCAAATTTATGTGTGAAAGTAAATCCGTAAATAGGTACACAATGTTTTTACATGTTTTGTTACAAATACCTACTCCTTGCCTTGTTAGTTATGCATCACAACATGGATCACATACAATAATGATCTATATATTAATTTACTATATTGATGTTTCCCACAACTACATAGAGTCTCACTATATATGAAGGACCCCAGAACACCTTGAGAGGGTAGGGGTGAATCAGGGTGTCAACTTTTTCTTTTAAACTTATGGATATTATTCCCACATTGGTTGGAACATATTAAACCCGTCTAAAGAGGAAGTGTAGAATATAAACAATCACATGAAAATAAATGACACAAAAATTTTACTTGTTTCCCCACTAAGGTCTACGTCTAAGGAGAATACACCAACAATGTGACGGTCGCACCAAAAACCACTAATCTTCACAAGTTGTGGATTACAAGAGTTTAGCACAATCACTCTGTGCTAGGAACACTTCCTTTACATGCTTTTAGGGATATCACACTGCATACCTTAGATCACTTCTGCTGACTCCTCCTTTCTCACTACATTGGAAGAATCTTCACTCAGTTTAATGACATGAAGGTCACTTTAATGGTTTAGAATTAAATCATGCACCCTCAACTATAAATGGATGCTTTGTTGAAGTCCTGTAATCACCCAAAGATGTAATTTATTTTCACGTACACTGATATGTTATGGAAATTAATTTCTCAAACTGATTTGATCAATTTTCAGGTTTCCTTGGCTATTCTGTGTACTACTGCTATTTCTACATACCACTAATATTTTGATGCATCATCCATCTCCTCCGCGTACCGTCCAGCTCTTCTGTGTACCATCCAGCTCCTCCTTGAACTACCCTTTTCAGCATACTGCCTTGCTCCACGTACTGTTCAACTCCTCTACATACTGTCCTGCTCTACATACTACCTTGATCCACTGCATAATGCGAGAGCTGCCTGCATGAACCATACTCTCTTTTGCATATTGTTTTCCTTACGTGGATGATTCTCTCCGAGTACCATCATCTCCACCGCATACCACTTCAAACATCGCCAAATTTCTTCATGAAATTTAAATCTCCAATCTAATCACTTAACAAAGGGTATTACTATTCCTTAAATAGGCACATAAATCCACAAATTTTGGTAATTTTATTTACCCAAATTCTCAATTTGAGACATTCTTCACTTTAAACTGAACTCCATTTGCGTATTGTTAGGCTTCACCACATACCTCTTCTGGTTTGAGAACCGAAACAATCCTGCCAAACTTCAACATACCACGTACCACATGTATTCACAACATACCATCATTTTTAACCATTTTTAGTATCATTCTTCATACCACATGCCTTCACCGCGTACAATTGCTACAAAATATTTTTGGTTATGTGCAACGTTTCACGTACCGCATGCCTTCACTATGTACCATGCACCTTCACTGTGTATCGCATGCCTTCATTGTGTACCATGCGACTTAACCGCATATCGCACGAAATCACCACACACCGTGTTCCTTCATCGCATATCACTGAACTTCACCGTGTACTATTGCTGCAAATCATTACCAAATTCCCAAAATTTGAGGCCCAAAAAATTGGCAAACACTGGGAAGCTGCGCCACCTTCAATACTGCTTTCAGCCTCAACCATATGACCTCATTCCTTGCAACCTCCCTAGTTATCCATGTTTATATTGACAAAAAACAGAGACCAGAATCCATTATTCCCAATGAACATCCTTGGTTCCAAAAATATATACAAATGCTTGCTTCTCCTGTGACTTCTCCTATCATCTTTTCACTTGATTTATTTATCAACTTCACACTACTGTCACCGAGTCTCATGGTGGTTTCCCTACATACCCTGATTCATATAGGTTCTATGTATTCCCACTATATATATGTATGTTCTTGATTTATAGTTCTTCTTGGAAGTATATCAACAACTCTGCACAAGGTGATTCTGCATCAATCAGATTGGTCTCCTTTAACTCATAATGGCATATTCAAATGCCGAATGATCTTCATGAAAACTATAAAACTCAGTCACTAATCAAAAAATATATTCAAATATCTCTAGAACCTAATCATATGGATTTCTACATCTCAACCACTAAAATGATCACCATCTATTGTAAGCATATCAACATAATCGGTCTTTCCTCTATTATTCTTCTCACTATTTCTATTCACTCAAAAAGATTTCATAATAATGATCTATACCTTTTCCTTTTTCATTTATATAATCTATAATGTATTCTTCTCTTTCTTATTATTTCATGAGTGTTTTTGTTCAATAGGATACTTAACACATGAATTCCTATAGCAACAATCGTTTCAATTTATTTTTGTATTTCTTCCTCCTAGATTTTCTAAAAAATGCATATGAATGAATAGATATATTAAATGTCTTATTTAATTTTCAAAATACATAAATAGAGTACCTTGAAATTTTTTTCAAAGCTATATAAAAATTGATATTATCAAATAAAAATTTTTTTCCCCAGGATTTTTATGCACTTTAGTTTTCAACTCAAATGAAAATCCATAAATTTCCTCATCTATTGCTTCTCATTTTTGAAAATTGATCCAAAATAACTTTATAAGATATTTATAGTAGGAAAAAATTCTTCTTCATCTGTTTTTTTTCTCATTTTTCATAGATTATTTGAATATTATAATTAATTAAAAACACATAGTAGGCTTATCCTTCTCTTCTTCAAATCTATTCACAAAATCCATACTACATTTTTTATAATTGTATAAAATGCACGAAAAAATGTTCTTAGAATTTGGAACTGAATTTATTTTCTAGATTATGAAAATTTAGAAGTATTATCATTTTTAAAGTCATATAAAAATCCCCATACTTCAATATAATTCACTTAAGAACACTCAAATAAAACTCAAACCCAAAATATTTTGTCTTTGATAAACAACATATAGAGGTGCAATTGAACTTCATCTGAATTATTCTTGGAAACCTTGTGATTATATTTTTTTCTTCAAGAATAACATGTATTGGTTCTATATACTTCAATATTCTCAAACTAAGCTCAGATCATGTATTCTATAAGAATCATAATGTTATGAACTCAAAATCATAACTAATGTATCTTCTGTTTTTTATTTCATCAAAATTAAATAATTATAGAAAGTAATTTTTTCTTCATTATTTGATCGTCTATTTCCATATATAAATATAAACCTATATTTCTTATCAAACTTTGATCACACACCAATCTAGGTTTTTATAATTCTTATACCATGATTTAATAACTCATGTATTATCATAAATATTTTCATCTTTATTAGATTTGAAATATGGAAACTTAACTTTTCATCCAGAAAAAACTTCAAATTTTCCTATATATTAAAGAATTAAACTAAGGATTTTGAAGTCTTACAATCATAAAGAATTATTTCAAGATTCTTTTTCTTAGTGGTATAAATATTTCTTTCAGCTTTAAAGTTTTTAAGTTATTTCCTTTTTCAATTTTACACTTTATACTAAAGTCTTAATTTCTAGAAAAGTCCTATGGTAAGATCAAAAACTTATAGTGAAATATTATTATAAATAATTACACTATGGTTAAAGTAATATGATAATGCCTTTATTAATTTTTACATAACTGTAAAGTCTTATGATGAAGTTACATAGTCATCAAATACATATGATCATCAATATAATATTTCAAAGATCAAAGCCTTGGGATCACCTTAAAATATTATGCTCAGAACATGAAGTCTTACATTCCCTAAAAAATTCTTACAACCATAGTTGGAAAATATTTACATTCAAGTCACATCCATTTTATCAAGAACTCTAAAATTCATAATTCTATAGGTGGATTCAAATGGATTTAATCTTTCTCTAGGGCTTCTCCAAACTCCTAAATTCATCTCTAAACTACTCTAATTGATCATTAAAATTATTGTAATAATTCCAAACTCATTCTAATGAATTTATGAGGTGTTTTAGCATATATAATAATCAACAAAGATCATTTTTTGAATTCATATACCAGACCAAGTGTGATTCTTCTTCAATCAACCCTGATCCACCTATATTCACTTCAAAGTTAAACCTAGAGTGTATAAAAAATATAATCATAGAAACCAATATAATTTTTACTCCTCATATGAGTTATCTAACTTTAGGTTCAAAATAACATGTCTAAGTATTTATTCCAAGAAAATTTTCTTCTTCCATTTATTCCTTTTAGAGAAAACTCCTCTTTTATGGGTGGATTATTAATTCTTCACCTAAGACCTCATATTTACATTATCACATTGAAGAAACTGTTTGAAAACTAATACAATAAAAAATTACTTTGGGTAGTTCATTGGTACTTAAAAATTGATGACCTAGTGTCCCTAATAGTTGGACCCCATGAGTTTCTCCACTGGTTACTTATTGAATGTATACTAAATACTTGGTGGCTATTATATCCACTTCCCATATTTTTGTTTCCTATAAATAATCAAATTTTCTGAATAGGGATTTCCTAGAAACTCTATCCTATGAAATAACGAACTTAACTATAGGTAGACACCAAAGGACCACAAATTAAATATATTTTAAAAAACTAAAAATCCCATTGGATTATACTCCATTATAAATTTTAGTATCTTCCATTTCTACTGAAACTTCATTGAGTGGGTTATTACAATTATAATGAACTTCAATCTATATTTAATTAAAATAATGTTTTATCACTTACCATGTTGAGATTATAGAACTCATCAATACATGTATGTGGTTCCTTAAATCATCTCTTGTGTTTTGAAAACATGTTTAACATTTATTATTGACATGTGTATGAATTGATATCATATATAACATAAAAATCCATCAATCCAAGGACACTTAAATCTCCCCCTTTTCTTAATAATGGGTTCTTAAATGTTTTTCATCCTTTTAAACTATAATATCCCCCTTTATATTTGTTATTAATATCATATTTTACATTTTATTAAAATCACCTTAAAATACACTTCTCAATATATTTAGTTATTCTTATCTTTTTTATAGAATTAATAAATAAAGTTTTATCAATAAAATTTCCCCAATTTTCTCTCATATAATTTTCAAATATTTCTCCCCATTATAGATGATAAATTCATAGGGATAAATATTTGGGATATTATTCCTTGAAGTAATTTCCAAGAATATTAGGCTCATATAACTATGCCTTAACTCAATATCTTCCTTTTAAGGTTTAATTAATCACATTCTTTCTTATAAGTATCTCCCCATGTAGGTTTCTTTTCTCTTTTGGATTTTATTTAATTATACATATTTTAAAATATAATCTAAAAAATAAATTTTAATAATTAAAAATTTGGTTCTCGTAAACATACCAAATTATCTCCATAATATGTTCAATTCACTTTATACCAATTAAAAAATTAATACCAATTATAAATAAATTTCATCTTATAAAAATTTATACCAATTAAATTAAAATTAAACCTAAAAAAATAAATATTAATTAATTATATCAAGGAATTATAGAGAAAACTTATTATAATAAATAAGATAAATTAATCAATACTCAATGTTGTATTTTTAAATATCTTCAAACATATATCAATTTTTATAAAAAACACATTATTCTGTCCCCTTTAAATATATTTCCCCATATATATTCAATATAAAATCCCCATGTCTTCAATAATTTTATCATGAAACCATTCGAAGAATTTCTAAATAATAATACATGGAAGGGGTAATCATTCATTATACTTCAAGTTTGGAAAGAGGACAAACTATATTCTTATAAATTTTCATTTAAATATCTTTCTTTAATGGATGAATAATATCTACTAAACCATTGCTATTGAAATTTAATTTAATTTCTTTTTAATTTTACCACAATCACCCACTATATCTTCTTTATTTAAAATAACAAGATCATTGAATTTAATCACTTCAGAAATAAATAATTCATTTTAATTACATTAGTGAAACCATTAAGGGCGAATAGAAAGAAAAAATAAACCTTTTTTTATCAATGGAACATTTTTAATCAATTTGAAATAAAATAATTCATTATATATAACTTCAATATCAAAGTAATATTATTCATATTACTACCATCATTTCTTAAGTGTATTTCTATATTGAAAAACTTTGATATATTTTTCAATACACCTATTAGTGTGAACATTATGTAATATATACATTCATATAATATATCTTTAACATAATTTCTTAATAAATCAATATCAACTCACAAAATAATCCTTCTTTAGATTTATTATTATGAGAAACCATTGAAAAAACTGCTTGTTGTTGTAGTCAATTCTCACTTCATTTATCTAAACTTTTACCACACTTATTCAAATATCATGTCATGATATTTGATACTTGTAAATTATTCATATGTTTTTGGTATCATTGTACTTTTTTTTGGACATAATACTACCTATACTACCTAATTTGGTGTAATTATGATGATTTATTGAAGGTTTTGTGATAAGAAGAGATACTGAACATTTGACATTTTTTGGGGTAATGAAATAAATTTTGAGCCTTGATATACTTACTCATGAAATTTATATGGTGATGATATATTATGTGATAAGGAACCCTGGAGCAGTGTCCATGACTTGGTGCTCTGTTCCGTGATGAAGTTTTAAATAAAGAAGAATTATTGGAGTTGTGATTGATTCACGCCTCATACAAATAATTCAAAATGTGAACTCAAAACTAGAATATATGAAAAAGTAATATCAAATTTATAAGACTCTTTTAAGGGAAAAATTATAATTTGGGAAAATTTTATAAGATTATTTGAATAATTTCATCAAAGTCATTCACTCTGTGATATTACTAGTCATCATGCGACATCTGAAGTCAAAGAAGCATGTATTATAATTTTACCTAGTTTCATTGATATATAAAATTATTTACTTAGTGGTTAAAAGGATGCATATGATTTTATACTTGGTAAAAATTGGAAAACTTTATCTCCTCACTATGAAGTATGATGTCATGCCATGACCTAATAACTAAGAAATTTAACTAAGTCATTTCCCACAGGGAGCCCATACATCACATATTTTATAGATGAATTTATGATTTATTTGGGTCCACCCAACGGAATGTATGTTTTTTTACAGTCATTGGATAAGTTCATGTTACACCATGAATCATAGATTTGTTCTTGGAAAATATTTTATATAGATCACTTAGAGTAAGACTATAGGAGATCACACTATAGCTAATAGTAGTTGCATGATGTGCTGGAGAAGCTGGATGATGTAGTGAAGTGTTCAAGAGTCACATTCTTGATCATGTTCTTCCTCATCATGACATGTCTATTCAAAGATAGAAGATAAAATATCACAATTTATCCATTCTGATCTTGTTCTATAACTACCAATATGATTCAACTTTCAAAAAAAGGGAAAGATTTTATTCAATTCATGAAGTTAATCACCTTGTCATGACTTACTCAATTGAAAAAATGAAGGAGAAAATTTTTCTATAGCTCCTTCTTGTTAATAATATGATTCTGAACATTTCATCGTGATATCTGATTTTATATATATTAGAGGGTGATTTCATTTTTTATATGTTCTATATTTTCTTAGTTTTTATACTCTTCTTACATTCTTTACAGTCGTTTTATTCTTTCTTTCATTCAAAAACTTTACTTTTATCATATGAAATCAATGATTTAAGTAAGTTCCCTTTACTTGAAATTATTCTTTGTTTTTTGGTTCATGTTTTTTCTTAAAATAACTTCTTAATTTGAATTTTTCATATGTGATGGGTTTCACTATTGTATTACGTGGCTAGGAACTTATAGGGTGAGGGATGAATAATAGAATGATGTGATCATTAATGTATTAATAATCTCATTCATGGAAGGTCACTTTGATTAGAAATTGAGTTTATACTTAATAAAATATCATTCCTTTTTAAAAATATGATTCAGAGGAGTGTCAAGAGAGGAACTCCAAATCAATTGAGTGAATTTGGAAATTAATAATAGCTTATATTTTTCTTTTTCTTTAATATTTTAACTTAATTCATCTCATGTAGTGAATTTTCAAATCCAAGGGTTCTTTACTAGCTTTATTATAATCAATGGAATTGACCATATGATGTTGGTAACATTATAATGACTTTGAAACCAATTGAATCGATTAAACCATGAGTGAGAATGATAATAATTTATGAAATAATATTTTGAAATTGATCACACACCCCAATATTAATAAATTATTTTCATCTTAATAAATTTAGTTTGAATTTTTATTAATCCTAACCATAATAGAAAACTTAGTTAATAATTGAATTCTTCAACTCTCAAGGCTCACACTGCCTCCTCATGGGATGAACTCATAATTTTCTATTATACATTCTCATAGTTTTTGAAATATCATTCATGTTTAAAAATTAATAATATTTCCATAGGATAGTTTAATATAAAAAATATCTCGTGCGTGCCATGTTTTGAAACTATATTCCGGGTGTCAGGGTGTATATGAGTAGTAAAATTCCATTGATTAACTCATTCTTAACTCATTTAATATATAATTTTTTAATTATTTTATTATTTTTATCTACATGAGGTGTGTTTTTTCCCTATGAAAGATGTATAGTGTTTGAGAAAGACACTAGCTACTCATTTAAGAAGTATGGACTCTTAAGAGCAACTAGAATATGACACAAAGATCTAGTGGTCCCTATTCATTCATCAATGGTTATCCATGGTGGATTGAAACAATCCCACTTAACTTAATGTATATTATTCCAAATTTACTAAAATGGATCAACAAAATGGAGTGTAGTTGATTCCTTGAGAGTGCACCATCATGGACTATATATTTCTATCTATAGATGTGATATACCTGAGAATTCTTTATCCTCTAATACAAGAA
This sequence comes from Viscum album, assembly GCA_963277665.1. Taxonomy (NCBI): domain Eukaryota; kingdom Viridiplantae; phylum Streptophyta; class Magnoliopsida; order Santalales; family Viscaceae; genus Viscum; species Viscum album. Next base: position 561,091,033 of record OY728141.1, read on the forward strand.
AACAACTAAGATATCCTTCCTATTATTACTTATACAATACATAACATGGGGTAGTTAAGTGTACTTTATAGTTAGGACCTGTAAAACCACTTTTAAAACTTTCCAAATATTTATAACATCTTCATACACAATGGTTTCTCTTCATATTACATTTTATTTTGGTTGTTCCCATTATCAATTTAAGATAAAGTCGAGGATTGAATAAAGAGTCACCCAACTAGATCTATCACCACATGGGATAATCTAGATAAAATATTTGTGGATAAAAAATTCATCCCTACCAAATAATGTAATCTTATGAGTAACATTAATAACATTTTTCAAGTGGATAAAGATTTGGAATTGGAAGCATGGGTCAGATTTAGGAAGTTTCTGAAGAAGTTCGTACGAAGAAAACTAGATATTTGGATGAAGATATAGTCATTATATTACAGATTAAATCTCACAAATCTATATATGGTTCATACTTCATTATCTAAAAGACTAATGATAAATACATCTAAGGTAATTTGAGACATCCATGGTGAAATATCTTACAATGAATGTCTCTAGAAATGTGAGAGAGGGCTATCGAAGAGTTTAATGCATCAAGTGGGAAAAAAATTTCTTGTCTATTTAGGTTAAGGCCCTTATAAATAAGCTATACACTTTCCAATTCCAACCATAATAACTATCATCATAAGAACCCATATTTTAGGTTTAGTCTTGAGAGATGTGTGGTGCTCTTCATGCTTTCTAGGAGTGCTATACTAGAGATGGAGATAACCGACCTATTGATTATAACTATATTAGTTATAATCAAGGCCCACAATTTTTTTTGAATTATTATAATTATCCATGACAATTGAAACCCAAAGATCAAACAAATTAAGTGTGAAACCAATAATAAGGAGGGACAAACCTCAAATAAAACCTAGGACCACATGGATACCCACCTTAGCTAAAGCCTTGATGAACATTTCTATTATTATTACACCCTCATGCTAAAAAATTCTATATGTAATAACAATTATAGTAGTATAAAATTATTCTATAACCATATTAGCATACCAATGTCAAAAAGTCATCTATTTGGTATATACTTCAATATTTATTCAAAATGTGAATTAGAAAATTATTACATTTGAAAATAATATGATGAATAAAAAAACCCATCTCCATAACTCTTAGGAGGTTCTTAAACACTCATAAACCTATTCTTTTTGCTATTTCTGAACCTAAAGTCACTTTCAAAATAAATTTCTTGAGATTTGGTTCTCTCAATTACAATTTCCTAGGCTCATGCAAAAGAGATTCTCACTCTTATTCTATGTGGATTTTTTTCCATACCTCTTTGAAAAATGTCAACATTTTTAGAACCTCTGATCAACATTTTACTTGTGATTTTTTGTGGAATGATCGTCATACTTTTTGTACTTTGGTTTATTCCAATAATAGATATCAATATAGAAGTGACTTATGGAATGATCTTCTTGATTTGGATAAATATATTCAATCTCCTTGGGTGGTCATGGGTGACTTCAATTCCATCCTCAGCCCCTGTGAAAAAATTGGACCCTCTCACCTTTCTATATCCTCGAGGGAATTCAGAGTGGATATTGGAGACTAAAATCTTTTTGAAATCACTCTTTCTGGGGATAAATTTACTTGGTAAAAAAACCACCATAATAAAAAGGTTTCTAGTAAGCTTGATAGGGCCTTTGTTAACATGAAGATCCTTGATAACTGGGATAATATTTCTAGTGTCACTCTCCCTAGACTCAACTCTGATCATCATCCTATTCTGGTTAGCCTTCTCACAAATGACAAGAAATATGTCCTTCCTTTTAAATTTAATAATGCTTGGTCTTCGAATCCTGATTGTGTTGCTTTCATTCATAACATCTGGAATTCTATGAAACATCAATAAGATTCTTTTGCGTGTTTACATAAATTGAAAACTCTCAAACAGGCCCTCAAAGACTGGTGAAAATATTCAAACTCTCAAATTGATTTGGATATCTCCTTACTTGAGAAAGAGCTTAGTTGTTTTCAAACTCAAAACACCAACACTGATTTCATCTTGGATCCTCAATTGGAAGTGAATATCTCTGTCAAACTTAACTCCCTACTTACTTTCAAAGATAACATTCGAAAACACATGTTTAGGACCAAATGGCTTACTGATGGAGATCATAATACCAAATTCTACAATTTCCATCAAATAATTAGAAAGACTAATCATCCTCTTTCCAAACTTACTATTGATGGTGTGAGCACTGGCTCTGAAGAGGCCATCACAGATCGTGTTACCTACTACTATTATAATCTTTTTAATGGCCCAGGTTTAAACACTGATCTTAAACCTGATATTATTCCTCTATTGGAGGATGATAGGGACAATGACTTGCTATTGAGCACTCCTCTTGATCATGACATTAAAGAAACTGTCTTTGGCCTCAATCCTGATAGTGCTCCTGGTCCAGATGTGTTTAACAATGGTTTTTTCCAAAATCATTGGGACATAATCCACAAGGATGTTTGTAACCTAGTTAAGATTTTTTTTTCACTCGTGGTTTACTCCCGCATGGAATCAATGCTCAATTCTTAACCTTAATTCCTAAGTTTGAGAATACTTCTGAGATCCACCAATTCAGACCGATTTCTCTTATCAACACGATTTTCAAAATCATTACCAAAATCATTGCAAATAGACTTGCTCCTATTTGCAATAAAATTGTTTCTTGGAACCAGTTTGGATTTATCAAAGTAAGATCCATGCAAGATTGTATTTGTCTTGCCTCTGAATGCTTTAACAGTTTAAATAAAAATAATAGAGGAGGATGCATGGCTATCAAACTGGATATTAAAAAAGCTTTTGACACTATTGATTGGAATTTTGTCTTTAAATTTCTAAAAAGCTTTGGATTCCAAGATCATTTCATTGGAAGAATTAGGACCTTAATTCTTTCAGCTTAAATCTCTGTCCTTATTAATGGCACTGATAGAGGGTTTTTTAATTGTTCTAAAGGTGTTAGACAGGGTAACCCTCTTTCTGATATCCTTTTTGTAATTGCTGAGGATTATCTTAGTAGACTCCTCAATAATTTGGTTGATCAAAGTAAGATTAAACCTATACAGGTTGCTAGAAATCTTAATGCTCCCACTCACCTTCTATATGCTGATGACATTATCCTGTTTCTAAAAGGGGATCAAAAGAATATTCATATTCTTAAGAAATCCATTTCTCATTATGAGGAGGTCTCTGGTCAAGTGATCTCTTGGAATAAATCTTTCATTTTCTTTGGTAATAATTTTACTGTCAGTAGGAAAAATAGTATTACCACTTATTTGGGTATTAAAGAGGGTCTAATTCATTTCACTTATTTAGGAGTTACTATTTTCTGGGGGAGACCCAAAGTCAGTTATTTCACTAATGTCATCGATCAGATTATAAAACAACTTTCCAATTGGAAAGGGAAATCTCTCTCCATGGCTGGGAGAATTTGCTTGGTTAAGTCAACCATTGTTTCTAAAATGGTCTACCCCCTCATGATTTATAAATGGCATGTTGGCATTTTTAGGAAAATTAATATTTATATTAAAACTTTCATCTGGACTGGAAGTATTCTTGAAAGGAGGCTTGTCACTATTCCTTGGAATTCTTGTTGTAGACCTATTGACAAAGGTGGGATTGGCATAAAAAATTTAAATCTTTTTAATGATGCTCTTCAGGCTCATCTCAATTGGCATATTATTAATCCCTCTTCTAAAGTCTCCAATTTTTTGTACCACAGATTTCTTTTTAAGCTCTTAAAAGGGAATCACAATTTCATTAACTCTTCTATCTGGCTATCTATCAGGGGCTCTTATCATAAGATCATGGAGAAATCTAGATGGATGGTTAGTGTTAAGTCTTTTATTAACTTTTGGTGTGGTAAATGGTTTGATAACCCCTTGATAACTTTGTTACCTTCTAGTCACATTCTTGGGGACGCTAATAAATCTATAAAAGATGTTCTTCAATTTCATCATCATGATCTCCCTGATAATATTATGCAGATAATTGAAAATCATTCCTTTTCCCCTGATGTTGACTTCTTGGTTTGGAAATCTGCCCCTAATGGTATTCTAGACTCCAAAAACTTTTATAAGCAGAATTTTTCTCACATTGAATCAAATTATATATGGGTGAGCCAGTTTAATAAACCTTGGATTAAACTCTCCAGGCTCACTCTCATTTTGCGTATTTCCCATAATAGATTGCCTACTGATACTATTCTACAAAATTTTGGTATCCAACTTTGTTCTAAATGTCGCCTATGTAACCAACACAGGGAAGATGCAAATCATCTTTTCTTGTCTTGTGCGACTGCCTCTACCTTATGGAATTTTGTTTTTGATCTTTTTAATTACAGATGGTCTTTTACTGATTCTATATCTGTGTATCTTAAAAACTACACTAGATCTGAACTTTCTTTGTAGATAAACAACATCTGGCTGGTGGCAGTGGCAGAGCTCATTCATGAGATCTGGTACGTTAGAAATGACCTTATTCATAATAATCATTCTTTCAATATTAATGCAGGAAAATCTCGGATCCTTGTTGTGATCCAGGAAGTTTCATTTATTCAGAAAGATTGCTGCAACAACTCAGTTGGGGACTTTGAGATCCTTTGCCATCTCCATGTTCCTGGTAATTATCCAAATACAAAATGCACCTTCGAGGTTTTCTGGCAGGTGCCAATGCCGGGATGGATTAAAGTTAATGTTGATGGTGCTTCCAAAGGAAATCCAGGTCCTGCCAGTTGCGGTGATATCTTCAGAGATTCTGTTGGTCAGTGTCAGGGATGTTTCTTCGTTGGATGTGGACACTCGTCATCGCTGGAGGCAGAACTGTTGGGTGTCATCCATGCTGTTGATTTTTCTCTTCAAAGTGGTTGGAGGAAGCTATGGATTGAGAGTGATTCATCCACCATTATTCATGCCCTCTGGAATGGAAGAATTCATCTAGCCTGGAAGCATACTTCTGATTGGATGAATTGCCTTAACTCGCTCCACGGGATTGATTTCATCGCCACCCATACCTACCGTGAAGCGAACTCCGTCGCTGATGCTCTTGCCAACAAAGGAGTTCACCAGCGCATGACTTGGATGGACTCCCTGCCGGCTGATTTATTTGAGCTTTTTGATAGAGATTGTAAAAAAATCCCCTATTTCAGACTCTTGTAACTTTCTTGATTTTTTGTTAATAATTTGTGCTTTGGTCTTTGACCAAAGCATTACCTTTAAAAAAATTAAGGGAAGAGGTAAAAGATACAATGTTATGAAAAAGGTTTAAGTTGGAAGGAAGGAAGCCTCATAATTCTGGGCAGAAGGTGGAAAAAAGAAACTAGAAAAGGGTAAATTTATAGAGGAAATGGTGAAATGGGGGGAGGAATGCATTAAAAAAGAAGTTCTGACCAATGAAAAATAGTTCATAGAGAATAAGAAAGATGATATAGAAGGAGGTGTTAAGCCTCAAATTCAAGAAAAATTAAAAGAGGAAGAGTGTAAGAAACTGACACCCTATCGAACCCTCTTCCATTCCTAGAGAGAATATGAAATGGGAAAGTGGAATATTAGTACATAATGTTTATATACATTTTCAAAAATCTACCCATTAATATCCCTTTCATTGAAATAATTTCAAAAATCCTTAATTATTAGAAATTTATAAAGGAACATAGTTTTAATAAGAATAAGTTTGATGATTTTGGAGTTATCAACCTTAGTGAAGAATTATTAGTGATCATTCAAAGAAATATTTCACCAATGATGAGAGATTGATGAACTTTTAAATTCAATTCACCATTGCATATTTTTTTGGAAGGATTATCTGTGATTTAGTGGTAATCTTGGATTGGATGAACTAAAACTAATTTTCATTTTCATTTCATCTAACAAACTAATCTATCAAATAATCTCATGGGTCCATGAAGACATGATTTTTGAAGTTGGGAAACTTATTTTCCCTTCTGATTTCTTGATCATTGAGTTGGAAGGAGAATGGGATGTTCCCATCATTCTAATAAGACTATTCATCACAACTAGGATGGAACTGATAAATGTACACTAGGGAAGACTTATCTTCATAGTCAGTTAGGGATAAATTAGTTTTGATCTTGTAAAATATATGAATCAAGGAATTGATTCAGAATATTTTTATGTTATTTTTTCTACTGAAGAAGAAAAATAATTACTTTTTATCTTAAAATAATAATATGAGGATAATATAATGAATCTAATTTAAGATATAGTATTGAGAAAATAGGAGAAAGTTAGTGATAAAAACAACACAAAAATTTAAAGTGTGTCATGGATAACACATTTGTTAAGGGACTCCTCTCCAAATTTCACTCCATCAATATTTATTCCACCTAAAATTTATTTTAATCCATTACCTGATACTTTAAGGTAATAATTTTTTTTAAATAAAAAGTGACCTTACCAATTATCGTTAATTCAAAATTTTGAAAGGAACAAGAATAAAATTTATTAGCATTTTTGAAGAGTTGTGAATAATAAATTTATTGGGTAATCACTGATATTAAATGTTTCATTCACATGGTTTTCTCCCTCAAAGTGTTGCTATAAGAGGGGATGAAAGAAATCCATCAATCGAAAAGGTGAATCACATCACTGAATAATGATTTGGTTAATAAATAGGTTCTAGAATGATGGTATACATGGATCATATTTCTCATTTTCAATAGAAAATGGGTTAGTCCCTTATAAGTTATACCTAAAAGGGGAGGCTTAAAAGTGGTGAAGAATTAAGAAAATGAGCTTATTCTAGTGAGAGCAATTATGAGATAGTGGTTATGAATGGAATATAAAAAGTTAAATGTATCCATAATAAAGGATTAATTTGCAATTCCATTCATGGATTAGATATTAGAAATATTGGAAAAACCTATGTTTTACTACTTCTTAGATAGATACTCCTACTATAACCAAATACCCTTTAACTGTAATGATCAATCAAAGACCACCTTCACTGAACATTATGGTACTTTCACTTTTTGTCGCATTTCATTTGGATAGTACAATAAACCGAATAACTTCAAAAGTTGCATAAAATATATATTCCTTGATACAGGTGAATATTTATTGAAAATATTTATGGATGTTTTTTTTATCTAATAGAGATAATTTGAAGTGTTATTGATAAATTTGGAGTTAATGTTCAAAAGATGCAAATTGAAGTGTTTAGTGTTCAACTTGGATAAGAAAAACATCATGGTACAAGGAGGGAATTTACTTTGGGAATATAATTTCAAGGTATATAATTGAAGTAGATCCTATGATGATATGAGTGATTAAATAGTTTTGAAATATGACCATGTTAAAAAAGAATAAAATCATTCTTGGACACTCAAGATTCTACCACTACTTTGTCAGATGTTTCTTCAAGATATTTTGACCAATCATTCATCTTTTGGTGAAGAATGTTCCATTTTATTTTGATGAATCATATAAAAAGGAATTCAATTTTGAAAATAAATCTATTGGCTACCCCAATTATAATCTCTTTAAAATAGGGAAAATATTTTATGTTGATGTGTGAAGTGAGTGATTTCACCATCAAATTTGTGTTGGGATTTTGGGTTGATCATATATTTTTACACATATATTATGAAGGACTCACTCTTATTGATCCCTATATCAACTTCACCACTATATAGATGGAAATTATTTTCATGTGATTCATTTTTGATAATCTCAGATATTATCTCATCCTCTCCAAGATGGTTGTCTACACTAATCATGCATCTTTACAGTACTTTTTGATAAATAAGGATAAAAAACTAAGTCTAATTTTGTGTATTCTTATGTTATGATAATTTTACATTATGATAAAATAGGTGAATGGTCTAGAGAATGTGATGGAATACCATTTTTTAAGGACGAATCTATTAAATGTGTCGGAAAAGGAAGAGCTTGATATCAAAGATGAATTCTCTAATGATACACTTTTTTATGATAATATATAAGACCACTCTGGGTATTTTGATATATAATTTTATTTTGAAAATAGGAAAAATTATCCTTATTTTTTATATCAACAAAGGATGTGACTTTTGGCCTACATAACATACTATTTATGAGATGATACACTTTTATTCAAGTAATAGAAAGATGATAGAATTCATTGGTGTATTCCTAAATTAAAGATTTAGAGTGTTTTGGAATTATACTATCCCTCAACAACTAGAGGGAAACATAAGAATTTGATAATAATGACCAAAATCTTTTTATATCCTTCATAGAGATGCTAAATATTTTTTGAGAAGCTATGATTGCTACTGGTAGATGGGAGAAATTGGAAGAAGAAAAAATATTCCACAAAAAACTATTCTTGAAGATGAAAAATTTTATGTGTTAGGAATTAATTTCAATAGACCCTTATTCAATTACTTTGACAACACATAAATTCCAGTTTCTATGGATTTCACCTCAAAATGGGTCGAAATTAAAGCTACCTAGAACAATATAGCAAATGTTGTTATGAAATTTTTGAAGAAAACCATATTTTTTGAGCTTGGAAACACGTGATTATTCATTATTAATCTGGTAGATAACTTCAATAACAATATAATAAAGGTATTTCTTGTGAAATTTTGAGTTATATATAATACCAACACCCATTAACATCAATAAACCAATGGGAAAGTTAAGTTATCAAATTGAATAATAAATAAATTTTTGAAGAAGATATATCAAGAATCTAGATGACGCATTGTGGATATAAAAAATAGAATATAAGACAATAATTGGTATGAAACCATTTAGTCTCATCTATGAGAAACCTGATCATCTATGAGTAGATATTGAACACTAGTCTAATTGGGTTGTCAGAAATATGAACATGGATGTACAAAAAGTTGCTGAGAAAAATATATTGTAGATTTTTGAGTTAGAGGAACTTTAAAGGGATTCTTATAGAAATGAAAATATATATAAGGAAAATATAAATCCCTATAATGATTGATGAAATTACCAATGAACACTTTCCCTTATAGATATGGTGTTATTGTTTAACTCATAATTGATTTTGTTTCTAATAAAATTAAAGTCTTGTTGTTTGGGACCATTCATAGAAGTCCAAGTATTTCCCCATGAAGATATTGAGATTGAAAAAGAGAATGGTTATTTTTTCAAGGTAAATAGATTGATATTGAAGGTTTACATTGAAACTTTTCAAGATACATTCATTCTCTCTATGAATTCCACTTAATGAAACTGGAAGGTATGTCTATATCTTGATGTAAAGTGAAGCGTTGAATGAGAGTAAACTTAGTTATGTTCTTGTTATCCAATCTAGGTTAAATACACTAAGATGGGGGGGGGGGTGAATCAGGATATGAAATATTAAAACAATTTCATCTTTGGATCTTGTTTTTTCGTTAAACAAAACACTCTTCTCTATCCTTCTCATACTAGAGAATAATATGAGAACTTAATCTTGAAAAAGACACAACAATTTTACTTAGTTCATCCTCACTGGGCTATGTCCAAGGAGCATAAAAAATCAATGTACCTATGTTCTAAATCCACTAAACCTCACTGCCAATACAAGGATCAGAGTGGTCTCATTGTCCCTCCTGGTTTACAACCAATCACAATTTTAAATCTCACTTCTATCTCTACTGAAGTGTGCTTAATTCTTCTTCAGAGTAATATTCTATTTTTCTAAATCATCATAGAATTATTTCACACATATATGAGTGTGCCATGAAGTGATGTTTTCCTCATTTAGATGAAATACATTTCAACACATGGAATTTACCTTGATGATAGACCTTTCATGAACTATCTTTTCTCCTTCGCGAACTACTTAAAATCATTCACAAAAACCATTGAACAGTGTAACATGAGTGTTTCATGACCCACCTATTCATTGTGGACAAACATCAATTCACAAATAGACTTCTCTTTTCAACCCCTTTCCTTTGTTATAAATAGTGAACTACAAACCCCTTTGGGGAATTATCTTTACAAAATACCTCCTTCATAGAATTTATCCCTTACGAACAACTTCCTCCCCATAATTTCTCATTCATGAACCACTTCAAACTGATTTAAATTCTTCTAGTGATGATCTTATCTAATAAAAGTTTCTCTCTCTAAAAATGTAATTAGTGTTCTTTATATAGGAAAATAAATCCTATAAAACCTGCTAATAAAAATTAAAATAATATACATTGTCGTTCTACCATCACTATATACTATGCTACATGGTTCATATAACATGTTATTCATTTTCAATGCCCCTTAATTCACCATATTCCACAAAGGAAGAGTTTCCTTTCGTGTTTCAAATTGAAAAAACCCTTTAAAGTGATATTAATTTATCAAAGTTTTCAAAAAATGAATATACCTTCACATCATGCCTTAAATTATCACCTTCTATAAAAAATGTTCCTCCTTTGCAGTTACAAAAAACTTCCTATGTGGTTTGTATACCACAGATGCTGCAAAAAACACGATTTTGAATATTTTTCTTCATAATTATGCATACCTACTTTGTGGTTCTCCAATTATTATATGCATAAATCATTCCTTTTCCATAAACTAAAATACAAAAATTGAGGCCCAAAAATTTGGAAAACCCTAGGAAACAATTCCATATTCAAAATATCATCTTCAGTTTCTACCATGTTAGAATATTATCAACTAGATTTGTCAAAAAACATAAACAACCCAAAAACACTACAACTTTACTTTAAGGGTTCTTTCCCAACAAAATCCCCCATTGGGTTTGTTGATAAATCTTTACCCTTTGAAACCACATTAAAATTTTCTTCTATATCCTACCAAAATTCACTTCTAGTGATTTCATATAGCGATCAAAGATTTACCCAACAAACACTCTAAGCCCACATGAGCCATGCTCAATGTGATAAATTAGAATAGAATGAAGATTTCATGAATGAATCACTTTATTCCCAAATTAGTCAACTTAATTCATAACAAACCACATCTTTCATGATATATAACATTTGATCGATCACCTTTAGCATCATCAGATTTAAAAATACCTCTACATTATTGCTCCCCTTACTAACATCTCCCCTATCTTGATCAAGATATTTTCTCCACCCTTTTCAATGAATCCAAAGGTCACTAATTTCTGGATGAAACATTATAAAGAACAAATATCATCACATAATGAAAAAAATGATACCTTAGGGAGAGGGGGTCCCACATCCACACTTTTTGAAGTTTGTGGAGTCAAATGAACTCTAAGATCTAATTGATACCATTCAAATTCCTATTTGGAAATACCTTTTTCAAAATGTCTAAAACCCATAGTTATGTTGGCACATACTCAAACTTTAATAGCCCATGCTCCACCTTATCTTTAATAAAAATATATTTTATTTCAATGTTATTAGTCTGTGAGTGAAGAGCTGGATTCTTTATGATATTTATAACACTTGAATTATCACAATGGATTCCAATTAGATACATCACCTAAACTCCCATATCATCAAGATGTATCTTTATCCAAAATAACTGCATACATGCTTGAGTAGCCAAAACATATTCAACTTCTTTAGTAATAAATGAAATTAAATTCATATTTCTTTCTTATCCAACAAATACAAAATCTTCCAAGTCAAAATGCACCACCTGAGGTTGATTTTCTATCTTCTGATGATCTGGACCAATCTGCATCTATATAGAACAATAACTCTTGTTGATATTTTTCATTATATAGAAAACCCAAATATGATGTTCCCTTGATATATAAAATCATTATTTTTACTACAAGTAAGTATCTTTATTTTGGATTACATTGATACCGTGCTGATTGGCATGTGGAAAAAACAATATTATGTCATGTCACTATTAATTACAATACACTGCCGATGATATACATTTATTCAGTGATATTACCTTCTTTGACTTCATCATCTTGTGATAGTTTTATCTAGGAATCCACCAAAGATTTTATCTCCTTATAATTATCCCTTCCAAATCTTCTCAGAATCTCCTTGACATATTTGGATTGAGAAAAAAATGTGTCATTCCTTCCCTATGTCACCTGTAGATCAAGGAAAAAGGCCAGTTCACTAATCATTTATATGTATAACTAACTTTTTAGGAATTATGAGATTTTTAAACACTGTTCTTCATTTTATCCACCAAAGATTACATCATTTACATACACCAAAACCATCATCATTTTATTACTATCATTGATGACATATTTTAATCAACTCTGCCACACTAAAAACCAAGATTCTTTAAAAACCGATTGAGCCTTGAATACCATCCTTTAAATGCTTATTTCAAACCATATAGTCCATTATTAATCCGAAATACTCTATAATTTTATTTATGAATGAGAAAACCATCTAACTTCTCAATATACACTTCTTATTCCAAAACCCCATTTAGAAATGTTGACTTGACATCCATCTAGAAAAATTTGAACTTTCTCTACACTAATGTTACCAATAAGAATCTTATTCTCTCTTGTCCCACAATTGTTGAAAATGTTTCATCAATATCGATAAAATCTATCTAGGAGCACCCTTTTCACACTAGTTGTTCTTTGTTTCAAATCAATGCTAAATATTACTTTAGTTTATTCTAGAATGCCCATTTAATCCTAAAGAAATTCTTATCTCCCGATCTTGAAACAGTCTTCCATGTCTAATTATTTTCTATCCGGTCAAGTTATTCATTCATTTTTTGAACCCAAATATAATCTATTGATGCTTATTCAAAACACTTAGTCTCTACCTGTGATAAGAAATATGATTTCTATAGATTCTTCATCATCCTTGTCTATAATGGCACTGTCTGATCACTGATTATGTTCTCTCTATCCATTTCGAATTGACTATTTGTTCTCTATGAAAATAAAGGTTTATATTATTCATTTAAATTATCTGAATCTGATTATGAATATTCCTTAGGTATTGGAACTCCCACTGGTCTTCTCATCTCCTCATCACTATCTTCCTAAATCTTTTAATGTATTTTCTAAAGATTCTGCAAATTTTCTATCACAAACACATCATTATTTTCTAAAAAAATTGCTATAAAATTATTGAAACATTTATATGATTTTATTTTTCATGATTAACCAAGAAATATCCCTTTATCTTCATGGGAATAAAACTTCCTATGTTTCTCCTCATTGATAATGAAACACTTACTTCTGAATACTCAAAAGTACATCAATGTTGGATTCTTTCCACACCATATCTCTTATGGAGTCTTCTCTCCCTTTAGACATAAAAATTCTATATTAGATGTGTAGACTATTTTTATCACTACTTCTTTCCAAAAACATTTATAGATGGTATTTCTCAATGATAATTATTCTAGGAATGTTGTTTATAATTTTATTTCTTATCTCAATTACTCCATTTTCTTATAGAGTTATTACTACCAAAATTTGGTGCCTTATCCCATGTCTATTAAGATAATCCTCCACTTGGCTATATGTGAACTCTGTTCCATTATTTGTTTAGAACTTCTGAATTTTTTAACCTATCATCTTCTCAACTTCTATTATATAACATGTTATGAAAATGAACACCCCCAGGATTGTCGGTGATATCTGAAACCCATTCCATTCTTCTGAAATCATTAATGAATAGAATAATAATATCTCCTCCCATTAATAGATCATCAGGAAATAGTCCCACACACTTCAATATACACAAACTCAAGATTTTTTTTGACCTTTGACCTTTTTCCTTATATGTATTTTGAATGATTTTCCCTTGTTGGGAAGAATCACACATATGGGTATGATCATGTGATAATCTGGGGAGATCTCAGGAAACCTCACATTTCACTATATATTCTAAGTATGTTTGTCTCAAATGAACATGGATTTTATTCCATAACTTATTTTCTTATTCCTTTGAGAGAAATTACATATCTTCTTCTCCACTAACAAGGTACAAATTCCCCTTCATATGATTTCCCTAGAAAACAACTACACCATCTTTTTCCATGATGATAGATAATTTCATGGAAAATATTATGGAATGTCTCGAGTCACACAATTTACTAACACTTAGTAAGTTGTGACTAAGACCTACAATAACCCAGACATCTACACATATCATGTATTTCCCACCAAACATGGATTTTCTTGATCTAATAATCTTCATGACTTTATTATCACCAAATCTTAAAATACATTCCTTGTCATATCTGATTATTGTCACCAAATCCTTACTCCCTATCATATAGAAGGTGTATCCACTAAAAATGATCCATATTATAGTGTTATTTGATGCTTTAAAAGAAATATCTATAAACAATACCTATTAATATATTTCAATTCTAATCCATGTATTTGACCTATATTCTTGATCATTCTTAGAATATGATTTACCACTTTCATATTGTAATACTGTAAATTGATTTCATATTTTCATCTCATTTGAAGAATCTTTGTGTTGTTTCTTACAATAACCATGAGTCTATTTTGGATCATTCTTCTATATAGTTTATTTACAATATCTTTTCATGTTTCCAAATCCTGCATAACAGAAACAATGACCCTGGAATGATGTTTTAAAATATTGAGATCTATTTTTCTTCCTCTATTTATCTTGGTCCCTTTAGTACCTATTGGTTATGGAGCACACATTTTGCGAGTGTCCCATATTTCTAGAGTAATAACACCTAATATGGGGCATATTACCATGTGTCACTACAGAACAAATGGTTTTACCATGGTTTCTCTAAATATTCTAGATTTTATTCATACCCAAATCAATATTCACTCTCAAAATAGCCTTTTGTTGTCTAACATCAACCATTACTATTTTTGTTTGAGATCAATCCTTATAGTAGCTGTTTCATTATGATCTACCATTTTCTTCTCCTATAATTATTTTTTCTGTTTCATTAGAACTCTGAACTCTAATTTTCCTTTTTCTACTACCTATACAACCTACTTTTCTAGATTCAAGAGTTTCTACTAATCTTTCACTTTACTTTGTAGGCTGTCAACCTCATCCTCAAGCTCATTGATGAGTTTTTAAAGATATTTTACTATCATGTTCAGACTCTCAAAAATATTGATATGTTCTTTATCTTTTAGATTTCATTCAATGACTTTATATGAGTTTTATGGATTTTAATATTTAATATTTTCAATTTTAGCCTCCATCTCAGACTTCTATTATTTATATTGTTGCATATAGAGTTTGGAATCTTTAGCCACTATGTTGGATTTATTTGTTTTGTCTCTCCATACATCTATCTTTTTAAGAAAAGATTTTAATTTTATCTAAAGGGAAACCATTTATTCACATTCTTCTTCACCATTATCACTTTCTTCCATTTTTTGGGAATTCATGAAAAAAACCGCCATAGAATTTGGTTCATGATCCTTGCAGTCCTCCAACTCTTCTGCCTCATATTATTCTAAATTTTCATATTATTTTGAAATAATATTCTTATTTTTAACAAAATTTATCTTATTACTTATAAAAAATTTCACATTAGATGAAGAATTCTTCCCAAGTGTTTTGTCCCCATCCTCATCATTGTATTGAAACTTATTAGGACACTTTTCCAAAAGATGTCCAATATTTTCCCATAGAAAGCATGCAAGTGGAAGTTTATATTTTAAATTTTATCTTCCTATTTAAAAATTTTATTATTGCAATGAAATTAAATCATAAAAATTATATTCCTCTTGAATATATTAAATAGTGATATTTTTTATGGAATTGAATTCTACTTTTTTGGAATTCACCTTTTCCACAACATCTTTATCATCACTTCTCACCTCATATGTGATAAGAGTAATATGTAAGATATCCAATGTCAGTTCATTAGGATATCTATCCTTCTATAAAAATAATTTTGATTTGAAATGAGGTGGGAGTCTTCTAAGGATGTGATTAACAATCCTCAAATCATCAATAATTTATCCAAGACCACACATGTCTCACATAATTACATTTTCCCTATCAAATATTGCATCTACCAACTCCTTGTGATGCATTTTTGGGTCCTCATATGTGTTCTATAAAACTTGTAACTTTGATTTTCATACTTTTGAATCACCTTCATAGATATTTAAAAGATTTTCCCACTTATCTTGTGATAAATTATATGAAATCACGTTTGTATAGATTCTGTTAGATAAGGCTACCCATAAAACATTGATTCCTTTTGTATTAGAATATAATTCTATATACTCTACTTCTAATAAAACATCACTATCCATACTAGAAGAAATACCATGAACGGTATCATTAAAAACATCCATACCCAATGATCATAAGAAGTGTTGCATTAGATTCTACCATTTCTGAAATTTGTTTCTATCAAATATCAAAATCCATTTGTGATTAACAACTTCCATTTAATTTTCTTATAAAGAACCAATGAATTTAAATCAGGAGATATGATTCCAATTATTAGATCTACTAGGTTAAATAACCTGGGGGAAGGGGGTGAATCAGGGTATGATATATTAAAACAACTATATTTTTGTTCATTGTTTCATCGTTAAACAAACCACCCTTCTCTATAATTAATGTAGTAGAGAATAATATGATAATTAAAGCATACACAAGACAAAACAATTTTACTTGTTTCACCCTCACTAGGCTATGTCCAAGGAGAATACAAAGGTAATGTTACTATGTACCAAATAAACTAAATATCACTACTAATACAAGGTTTGGAGTTGACTCACTATCCCTCATGATTTACAACCAACCAAAATTTGATAGCCCACTTCTCTCTCCACTGAAATCTAAAAACTGCTTCTCCGGAGGACTCTTCTGTTGTTTTGAATCATATTATAATTGTTTCACACATATACGAGTGTTCCATAAAGTCATATTTTCATACGGTATATGAAATACACTTCACTACATGAATTTTGACTTATGTAGAGACCTTTCATGAACTATTTTTTCTTCTTTGTGAACTACTTAAGATCCTTCATGAAAAACCTTGAACTGCATAGCATGACTACTTCACTAGAAACCTCTACTTCTTATATGAACTTTACTTTATGGAATACCTTCTCTTCATGAACCATTTTCCTTTACAAGAAATAGTTCACCATAAACCCCATTAGAAAACTGTCTTCACAAACAACCCCCTTTACAAAATTTCTCCCTCATGAACCACTTCCTTTGTGGAATTTCACCTTTATAAACCACTTAGGTCTTAAAATAATTATTCTAGTGATGATATTATTTAATTAAATTCACAATCTTTAAAATATGTGATTAGGGTAATTTATATAGGAAAATAAATCCCCCAAAACCCATTAATCACAATAACCATAAACTTCTTTGTGATTCAACTGTCACTATATACTATGCTATACAGTTTTCATAGAAAGTTATTCATTTTTGATGCCCCTTAATTCACCATATTTAAAAAATGATGAGTTTCCCTTTTTGGTTCTCAAAGTGTAAAATCCTTTGTTGTGGCCTTAATTTACTACGTTAATCCGCAAATGAAAATACATTTGAAACGTAACTTAAATAACCACCATCCTCAAATGACATGCTTCCTTTGTTATTTGGAAAACTTCTTATGTGGTTATCATAGTGTGACTACTATATAGAAAACATGAATTTGATTATTTTTTTTCATGTTTCCTCATATCTTCTTTGCGGTTCCCCAATTATACTATGAGAAAATCACTCCTTTTATATAAACTAAAATCCCAATTTTGAGGCCCAAAAATTAAAAAACATTGGGAAACTATTTGATCTTCAAAATATATTCTTTTTCTTCAACCATGATAGAATATTTTCAACTGGATTTTGAAAAAAATCCCAATAACCTAGAAACACTATAATTCTACTTTTAGGGATTTTTCTTAATAGTTCTTTGTTTGATTTTTTTCATCCTTTTAGATTAGGTTAGGAATTTTCATAGGGTTGACACTATGGGTACACTTCTCTACAACAATTATAGACACTGAAGGTTATAAATTCAAATATATAGTAGTATTTGGAGTAGCCAAGTCATGACATGTTGCAACTGTATAACAATGTCACAATGCCTTTTAAGGCAATGCAGGTCATAGCATGGAGCTATTTACCATTCCATAATGATGGAAAGGTAGTAGAACCTATAAATAATCTATTTTTATGGTGTACTTATCATGTTATGAATAAATTACCATAATAAATCCATTGAATGTTAAATATTTAGCCACAATATGGTAGAAGTGACTTTTGAAATGAAACTTTTATAGGAAAACCGAGTAGTATTATTTATTATAGTACCTAGATTATAGAACTATGAAGGTTGTTCTCACAATGAGAAATTTACTATATCTTGAACCTATAAATTAAAAGGGATATATAATTTAATTCTTGTGGTGAAAATAATAGAATAATTCTCCGACACATTTTAGGGGTATTTAAATTCTCAAAGATAAACTTTAGATGCCCCATGACTCTTCACCATCCCATTGACCAAATCTCTCATGAAATAAGACAATTCACCTTAACCATAGCTCCAAGAGAATCTAAGGTCCAAGGGAACCCTGACCATCCTTCATTTTTGTTATTTAGAGTATCCCCTATTTCCCAAACCCAATCCACTATCATTATCTATAAATCCCCTCTTCTAAACTATTTCCTCTTCCGTACCATTCTATTTACCCAAAGTGAACCATCACCCCTTTCTATTACACCCTTTACAATCCATTAAAATACAATCTTCTACCTTATATCTCCTATTAATATCCCCGTTATTTCTTTACTATAACACATTAAAAGATATAGGAATTCCTTAGATTGATCTTGGTTTATGTTTGGGGTTGTTCTAGAGGTTTCTGGAATTTAGGGGTTGAAAAATTGGATTTTTGGGGGAAACAATCTAGGCACACAGTTAGGTAGTAAATTTAGTAATAACCATGTTCTAACCATAAGAAATGGATCTATGAGGTTATAAACACATTTTTTAATTTCTTATCTTGATTAGTTAAATGGCTTAGCTTGCTAAAGAGACCATGCAGATGTCTGGGTGGTTGGATAGGGGTGTCGCACGACTTGAGTATGGTTTTCCAAAATCTTGTGTAACATCTCTAGAAACTATGTGCCCTATGAAAGGATATAGGACACACATGATTGGTTCGTGATTTGTCTAACTATGTATCCTAACCATGCACCCTGATCCAAACCTCTAAAAATTTGGAAATGACCTATTTTCCATTAATCATTTTTCTGTCTAATCAACCCATTAATCTTAATTAGGCTCAAACTAAACCTTTCCTATAACTCTATAGTCTTATAATGTAATGACTTGAGATTTTATAAATTGATTTCCTTTTTTAATGAATAAATTCCTTATCAAGTAATCTAGTTATAGAAAACACATGCACTACTTTGGTTATTCTATAAGTTAAATCCTGTTGGTTTTAAAAGACCATCAATCATCATAACCATTGATAATATATCCATTTCAGAGTTACCATTAAGATAATAATGATAAGGTTTATGATAAAGTCCAATTGAAACATATAAAAGAAGAAATGGCCTCGATTAGTTGGATCGTACCCTATAAGTACCACTTATCAGAGATTATGAGGGAGATAACATTACTGGTATTTTCACTTGAACAATCCCATGATGAGATTTAAAAAATCAATAATAAGGTAAACCTTTTAAAGGAGAATTCAATCTTATTGATATCACGACACAAACTATTTTCTCCAAACCACCCCATGAAAAATATCACCATCGCACACCTTACCCTTAAGGAATTTTATGGTGTAATAAATGGTTATGTATCTAGACTCTAATAGTATATATTTTATAAATTTTATTGTCAACACAATAATGATTACATTTATCCCTTTTTAATATGAAATTTATAATGATTTAATAATAAGTTTGATAAAAATTGGATTTTGATACGATGAAACACAAATTGAATTTGTGGGATATGTATAGTTTCAATCAAGAAACTATTTTTAATGAATTAAATAACTTATTAAATAAATAATATTTTAATAAAATATTATTATTAAATAATATTTATTAAATATAAATGATAATATAATTTTATGAAGTCAAATATAATTTTAATAAGGGTCAGAAAACTATTATTATAAAAACCCCATTATTTTTCAATAAATGATTTTTTATTTAAAATTAAAAATTAACTTATTTATAGACTTATTTTGATAAAATAAATATTATCAAATGGAAATTATTCAATGGTTAGATTCTTCAAAATTTTCAGAGATAGTCAATTTTTTGGATAAAAATGAAATATAGTATAATTATAAGCTATGTATTATGACGTTATAAAAGTAAAAAAGTGACTTAAAAAATACTATAAAGAGTATAAACAACTAAAATTTTGTTCCCTATTTAAAAGAATTCTTTTTTATGATATTTTATTAATTTTATAAACCCTTAATGAGTCTTCCAAAACCTATATTATATTTTAAGGTTTTAAAATAAATTATTTATAAACTTGACTCACTTCCACATCACTAACAAAATTATTTTAATGTGTTCAGTTCTTATCTATACATAATAATTAATACCACATATCATTGGTATGAACTGTGGTAAAAAACTGTGTGAAGGGTTTTGGTTTTTATTACTGTATCATATATTGTCAAAAATCTATGTTTGGAAATTAATAAAAAATTATCCTCTCTTTTTATATATAAACCCAACTAAACATCAATTAATATTCACTAAAAACCACTAGTTCATGATATCACTCTTCCTTTACCTATTTACAGTCCCTTCAAGGTGCCTCCAAGATCTTAACAAGATCCTCTCAAGATTTTAGAAGCATTCTCTCAAGGTAATGGATTATCTTATTCTCTTTATTCATAAACCTTATTTAGGTCATCCCTTTCGATTTCCAATTGTTTAAGTTGGATTATGTTTTAAAAATACCTATTAATTTCCTTATTATTCCAATGTAATTATGGAACCATTTGTCTCTCATTCACCCCTTCTATAAACCTTTATGTACACCCGTTATGCTGTCAAAATTATCCTGTGATTTTCCCTCGCCAAACATTTGTCTAGTGAATACCCATATCCATTTGCATTCAATGATTTTCACATATTTGTACCTAGACTTTATTTTTGGGGATTTTCATATATTTAAACTAAAATACTTCATCATGGGGTTGAAATTTATGAAATACAACATTATGTTGTATGATCTATGTAGAAACTTATGCATGCAACTGATATGAAAGTGACGGGTGGGACCATAGTTATCTAGCCCTAAAATGCATTGGTTAATGTTTTTGTCTCATGATATGCCATTTATGGTTAAAATAGGTTATACTGATCATAATATGTTATTATTTCTTGGTTGTTAGCTTTGAATTATTTTTATGGTGTCATGTTTTATGTTGTTTTCACATTCCTATGATGCCTTTATGCTATCATGTTTTATCATGCCTCATTGTTCATGATTTTGATTATCATAGCTCTTATGTTACCTTGATATGACTCTTGTATCATATGCACTTCTTTACCCCAATCTATGATTTTAGTATTTTAGTACTCCCTTATTGGTTTTTATAGCCCACCCCTTTCTTATATACTTCCCTAGCTTATCTCGTCCAGTGTTAGTAGAACAATATAATATTAGGATCATGTTAAGGAAGTTTTTATTAATGTCATTTTATTTTTATTGCATATTGTTATGCTATGTACTTAACTACCCAAGGAAAATAGGGTTTATGATCTTATGGGATTTTATAATGTTTACCTTTATGTAATAAATCATGAATTATAGTGTATTAAAGATGTGGGTTTTCATAGTTTGTATCAAAGGAAAGACTAGTTGTTTTGGGATTAGGATTACAAAACTCTAGTGAAATCCTTAGGGATAAGACTAAACATAGGAATACATACCTAAATTTCGGTATTGTATGGAGTAAATTGTTTTAATAAAATGCATCCCTGTATAGATACTGGAAGTGGATGTGGCTCTAACACAGTGATACATAGGGGTATTATCCTAAAAAAGGATGCATTGAGGTGGAATTGATCATCACATATTGAATGACAATGAGATTTGATACACACATATCTTGACACTAAAAGAGTAAATTCTTTGGTAAATTCACAGTCTCCTTATAAAACATTAATAAGGGTATAAAAATTTCCATAAGATTTTATGTTAGGAAATAAATCATGGATAACTTATACTGAAACCTAGAAATTCATAGGTTAATGAATATATTTCATTTATGCTTTATAAATTTAATGTTTATGGTTTCTATTTATGTGTTTAAATTTTTACAAATTCACATCCCTAAGATTATTTTATATGAATTAAATTATTAGAATCAAAATCAAATAGTGAAATTTAGGCCTATTATCCATGGTTCTACACATTCTTTCATATCTCCCAAGTCTAATAGAATTGTTGAAACACCACCTCAAAACATGGAAGATGAGTTATTAGTAAAGATGAAAAATGAGTTAATTGTCGCATCTTAATTATATAACTCATCTCCTATCCAAAATTTTAGGATGAATTTCCTAGAAAAACTTTTGATACTCCCCTTAGTGGAATTAGATGTTATTTTCACTACTGAAATTTTGGATATTTGTGATGGTCTATTTTCGACGGGATCCTGTCGCAAAAAACGCATTTGCGATGGGGTCCTGTCGCAAATACCCTGTTATAGAAAACGACGTCGCAAATAGTATTTTTTGCGACGGTCCCATCGCAAAAAATACTACTTGTGATGGGAAGCAGTCCTATCGCAAATAGATGATTGATTAAATACATTATATATAAAAGAACCATTCGTGACTGGTCCATCACAAAAAGTATTTGTGACGGGACGCTGACCCGTCACAAATAATTTATATGTTATAAACCTATTGTGACGGGCCCATCACAACAAAGTTATTGCGACGATAAAGTGACTCATCACAGAAACTTTTAGAATATATATATATATATAATCTATTTATGACAAGCCCCCATCACAAAAGGCCTCATCACAAATACTTAATAAAATAAAAAATAATAATATAATTTTGATTAATGAAAAAATAATATTAATATTATTAAAATAATAAAAAAATAAAAAATATTAAAAATATTAATATTTAAAAATAATTAATAAAATAAAAAATAAAATAAAATTATGATTAATGAAAAAAATAATATTAATATTATTAAAATAATAAAAAAAATAAAAAATATTAAAATTCTCAATATTCAGAAAACAAAATATAAAAAAAATCATAAATTATTATTATTATTTTTATTTTTAGTAAAATAAAATAACATTAAAAAATATAATACTAATAATAAATAATTAAATAAAAAAATACTAAAATATTAAAAAATATAATACTAATTATTACTAATTATTACTGATTATTACTATTTATTACAAATTATTGATAATTATTTCTAATTATTGCTAATTATTGCTAATTATTTATATTTATTTCTATTTATTGCTATTTATTTCTATTTATTGCTATTTATTACTATTTATTCGTATTTATTCATATTTATTCGTATTTATTCGTATTTATTCGTATTTATTCATATTTATTCATATTTATTCATATTTAGTTGTATTCATTCCTAATCATTACTAATTATTCCTAATTATTACAATTTATTACTAATTATTTCCAATTATTCCTATTTTTTACTATTTATTACTAATTATAACTAATTATTACAATTTATTACTAATTATTACTAATTATTATAGATGAAAAACAATTTAAATCTAACTTAATTAGAACTAATCAACAATAATTAAAATTAATATAAAAAAATGAAATAAATACTAAATTAAATAAAATATAAATACCTTTAAACTTGATATTTTATAATTGTAGACGGCTTCACAACTTCTTCGTAAAAAAAACTAACTCACAAAAATTTTCACTCTAAAATTAGAGTTTAGAGAAGCAGAGGAAGAAGAAATTCAGGTGGAGGGATTAAAAAACAGATGGGGGGGGGGGGGTATATAGGTTTGATTAGTTGCAACGGGATTCCGTCGCGGGTAGTACTTATTGCGACGGGTCTAGTCACAAATACCTTCGGCTTCATTAATTATGGTTAGCAGTCAAAATGTTATTTGTGAAGAGGCCCATTGAAAAAAGTAACATGCCGACACAATATTTTCAACAGGATAACATCCCGTCGCAAATAGGTTTTCACCGTCGCGGGTTATTTGCGACGGGACCCATCACAAATACCCTCTGGGGGTCGAACTAGTTGCGACAGGGGATCCCCCGTCCCAACTAGGTCTTACCGCCTCCCAACATTTGTGATGGGTGGTTCCTACCTGTCGCAAATACCCTTTCACGCGGTTTGGCGCCCAAACCGCGCCAATCCGCGTGTAATTTTTTGTGACGGGGCGCCTATTCCTATCACAAATAATTTGTTATTTGTGACGGGTGAACCAACCTATAGATAATAACCTCTTTGAAATACTATTTGAGATGGGATTTATTCCCATCTCAAATAGTCCATCGCAAAAATGGTTGTTCACGTAGTGTCTGGGCAAGAATTGTACTTCCTTGTGTAGATCCAATATAAATTGATGAGAGAAGGAAATCAACCTCTACATCGCAAATAAGCCTTCGATTTTATACAAGTATAAGGAGGAAAGTGAATCTTATTTGGTACCAATATCTTAAGCCCAGATATTATTGCTTTACTTTCTAAAATACTAGCCCAAATGATTTAGACTTGAGAAAAGACCATCCTTGATGAAATGAGCATTGTAAGGGAATTCAATGACGTGTTTCCTGAATAATCACCTGATATCACTCCTATTTTTGATGTTTATTTCTCAATTGAGCTCATACTTGAACTTTTCTAATATCCAAGAATCTATATAGAATATCCATTTTTGATCTTTAGGTGCTAAAGAAACAATTATAGGATAATCTGGATAAAGGGTTTATATGCCTAAGTGCTTCATAATGGGGTGAAAAAGTCCTCTTTATCAATAAGAAGGGCGAGTCAATACACCTCTATAGTGTTTATCATGAACTAAACATGATCATGATAATGAAAAAGTATCCTCTTATATGAATTTATGACTTTCTTGATCAACAATGTGGTGCCCAATACTTCTTTAAGGTGGATCTTTGGTCGAGATATTATCACGTAAAGGTGAAGAAAGAGGATATCCCTAAAAATACTTTTCATATAAATACATAAACTACATGTTCCTAGTGATTCCATCTTCATTAATTAATTCTGTAAAAATATTCACTGACTCAATGAATAGAGACTTTAATTATTACCTTAAAAAATTTCTAGTAGTCTTTGTAGATGATATTCTTATCTACTTAAAAATAAAGGAAGAACATGAGGATTATTTAAATAATGTATTGAATAAATTATAGAAGGAAAATTTATTTTAAAAGTATAGTAAATGTTATTTTTTTTTGGAATAAGTTTCTATATTGGGGAATGTTATTACCAATAAAGGGATATCTATGGATTCTTCAAAAATAGAGGAAATTGAAGGATGAACCATACAAACATCTATGATGAAAATCCATAGTTTACTTGTATTATTTGGGTACTATCATGTATTTTTTAGAAACTTCTCATGATTTTCAAGTATACTAATCAATATTAATTATAAGGGAGTCAAGTTTTTTTTGGGACCAAAAAATGTGAAGAAATATTTAAATAGCTAAAGAATAGGATAATCACTACACTAGTGATCACATTACCCACTAGTGAGGAAGGATTTTTTATCTACTGTGATTCATCCAAAAAGGGCTTGGGCTGTGTACTCATACAAGATGAAAAAGTGAAAACCTATGCCTCTCACTAATCAAATATCCATGAGAATAAATCCACAACACATGATATAGAATTGGTAGAAATGTACTTCACATTAAATATTTAGTGACATTATATCTACAGAAAAAAGTGTAACATATATATAGATCATATAAGCCTCAATTATATATTCATAAAAAAGGTACCTAATATGCATCCATAAGGTGTTTAGAGATTATTAAGAATTCTGATTTTTTAATCCATTACCATCCAGTGAAATCAAACAAAGTTGTTTATTATCTAAGTAGAAAGGATCCTATAACTCTATCCATTATAAGGATTGAAAGGGATCTATTTTTCTTTGAAATTAATAGGATGGATATGGGAATAATAAAAGGATATTCATTTTACCTTTCTCAAATAAATTCTAACCATCAATTATTGAGAGAAACAAGGAGGCCCAAAAAGATGATGAGTTGTTACAGAAAAAGGTATCGAATATTATCGAGTTCAACTTTGCTGAAGATAGAGTAATAAGGTTGGAAATTGATATGTGTCTCATCAAAACTATAACTTAAGAGGAAACTTTTGGATGAGGCACATGTCTCACTCTTCTCTATTAATATAGGAATCACTAATATGTATATATATTTGAAGAAAACAATTTGGTGGGATAACTTGAAGAGGGAGATTTTAAAGTTCGTATCTTGACGCTTGATATTACAAAAAGTCAAGGATAAATAATAGAAGTATAAGTGTTTGATGTAACCATTTCTAATACTAGTATGGAAATGGAAAAACATAGCCATGGATTTCATAATAGGAGTCCCCAAGACCCATAATGGAAAAAATTCTATCTTGGTGGTAGTAGACCACCTTACAAAGTAGAGACATTTAATTTACATAAAGTAATATTTCTCTCTCAACCAACCTTCTGAGATATACATAAGGAATGTGGTAAGGCTACATGGAGTACGTACTCTATTGTATCTGATAAAGATCTGAGGTTTTTCTCAAGGTTATATAGAAGCCTTTAGTAAGCATTTGATATAGAACTGAGCTTTATCACATCTTATTACCCTCAAGTGTATGGTATGTCTGAAATAATAATTCAAACTCTAGAGGATATATTGAGATCATATCCAATGTATTTCCAAGTATTTCGGGATCAAAACCTCCCCCCAGTGGATTTATAATATAAAAAAGTTTCCATTTTAGATTTCAAATGACACCTTATGTGGCTCTATATATAAAGATATGTAAGAATCCAAAATGATGGGATGAATTTGGAGAGCGTAAGATGATGGGAATTGATTTATCCAAGAAATGATATAGAATGTTCAAGCAATTAAATATCCTATGAAATACAAACAAATTTAATAGAAAAGATATGCATAAAATCATTGATGAGACCATGAGTTTGAGGTCAGATATATATAGTGTTCCTTTATATATATTCATGGAATAAATTCATGAGGTTTGGGAAGAAGGTATATATTAGTCCTAGATACATTATCCCCTTTTAGATTTATGATCACATCAGAGTGATGACCTATCAACTAACACTCCCAAATAACATATCTCAATTACATGATGTGTTAAATGCATACCTCTTAAGGAAGTATATACTGGACCCCACACATGCTCTAAATCTAGAGGTGGTACCATTAAAGAATGAACATTCCTATGAGTAGCAACCATTGAACATATTATATCATTGAGAAAAAGTTCTATGAAATAGGACAACTCAATTTTTCAAAGTGTTGTGGTGGAAGAAAAGTTTGAGGAAGAGACATTGGAAATGGAAGAGGCGATGATCAAAAGTACCCTTACCTGTTTAACTATATGAAATAGAAATTTCAAGTGTGAAATTTCTGAATGAGGGAAGAATGTAACATCCTCAGCCTTTATAAATTAATTTCACTTTTTGAATGAATAAATTATTTATCACGTAATCTAGTTATAGAAAATACATGAACTAATTTGGTTAGTTTGGATAGTTATAGTCTATTAGATTTAAAATAAAATTAAGAATCAAACTAATAATATTATAGATATTATTCAGTGACCAATAATATTATTATATTAAGGGTTATAACAAATTTCAATTGAAATAGATGGAAGAATCAATGACCTCAACTAGTATGATCATACCATATAAATATCATTTATCAGAGCTTGTGAGTGAGATAGAATCTATGGGGTTTTCCCTTGACCAACCAAATCTTAGATTCAATATCTAAATCATGATTAAAACTATTTACAGGAGAAGTTCAAACACATTTTGATCATGGCCCAAACCATTTTCGTTGAATCAATCCATGAAAATATTATTATCACACACATTTCACTTAGGGAATTCATTGGTGTAATAAAGAGCTATGTATCTAAATCCAAATAGTATGATTTTTTATATTTTGTTTCTAATTAAAAAATATTATATTTACCTTTTTATTATTACTTTCATAACGATTAAATAATAATTTTGATAAAAATTGGATCTTTATCTCATACAAATAAAAATGATTTTTTGGGATATGTATAATTTCAATCAAGACACGTTTTTTGATGAATTCAATAGATTTTGAAATTAATGATATTTTAATAAAATATTATTATTAGATAATACTTATTGAATTTAAATGATAATAAAATTTTATGATTTCAATTATAATTTTTGTAAGGGTCAAAAAATTGTTATTGGTAAAAACCATTATTTTTCAATAAATTAGTATTTTTGATTTAAAAGTGTAAATTATCATATTTATATAATTATTTTGATAACATAAATATTATTTTAGAAATCATCATCTTGAAATTATCCAATGGTGATTTTTTTCACAATATTCTGAGACAGTCAAATTTTTAGGTAAAAATTAAATATAGTATAATTATGTGGTATGTATTATAACATAAAAAAAATACAAAATTAATGAAATAAATACTATAAATAGTATACATGACCAAAATTATATTTCCCCTTTAAAATAACATATTTCTTAAGTTTTTTGATTAATTTTATAAACCCCTAATTAATTCTATACAACCTATATTATATTTTTAGGTTTTAGAATAAATTATTTATAAACACGACTCAATTAAACATCACCCAGGGAATTATTTTAATGTTTTAAGTTATTAAAATTATAAAATATTTAAAACCACTTCTATTTGGAAGAATTTATGGACAAAAATCATGATAAGCTTTGTGGTTTTGATTACTTTATCATATGGATTCCAAAATCTTTATTTTGAAATTAATAATGAATTATCCTATATTTTCCTATATAAATCCACCCAAACTCCCATTATTCCAAACTAAAAACTAGTTTAATATGAAAATAGTCTACCTTAACTATTATTTATTTTTTCTATGGTTCACCCATGCTATTAGTAATCTCCTCCCAAGCTTTTAGAAGCATACCCTCATGGTAAGAGATCCCATTCTACTTATTTTTATTCAAGAACCTTATTTATATAATTTCTTTTGATTTCTAAATTTTCATGTTGGTATATGTTTTTACACACCCATATTACTATCCTTATATTTCCCAATTAACCATTGACAATCACGAACCAACCTGGGCCGATCCGCGGCAAGGCCTGAGAGGCATTATCGATCCTCCCGAGCTGGCGACAAGAACCAAGGGCATCAACAGAGTGACAATGGGAATGATTTCACCCAATACGAATAAACAGAATTAGAAGAATAATAATAAGTCATCCCAGAAATAAATAAACTGAACAGAACAACTAATAAATAACTGAAAATAAAAACTAACCGGAACTGATGCCCACTAAACTCCACGCGACCCCACGGGTCACTCTCTGATCCCAAGAATCAACATCTCCCACAGTGATCGAGATCAAACTGAGACCTTCACCTGAGACTAAAAGCAAGAATGAAGTATAGGCATGAGTATTAAAACACAGTAGGTGTTCCCAAGTAATCTATCCCTAATGCATTACCTTTAAATAAAGAAACATTAATTTCAGGTTTGAACTACAATATATAAAAGTAATCTTTTCACACATTTTTTCCTTTAAATCAAATCACGATCCATTTCCCTTTTTACCATTCAAAACCATAATCTTACCCAAGAGGGAACCATAATAAATTTTTTAAAAGGGAGGTTACATTTTAATTAATAAGGGGGAGTGTGTATAAAACATTTCTGAAACCTTTTTCCACAACCATTTTAAAAACACTATCATTTTAGCTATAAACCACCCAATCCTAGAAGCAGGGTAAACAATTGTTCAACAAGGGAAAAGAGAAATAACACACAAGGGTTTCTAGCCAAAAGTGCATCAAAACATTCATGCCAATAGACATGGGTGAAACCTAGGAGCTCATGAACAATACAGAATGCACTATACTTGTGACTCATCCTGAAGGCATGCCCTACTCAATGACGTCATAATGCCCTAACGCTCGGTGTTGCCCTACCTGGCCTAGCTGAGGGGCCCAATCCCCTAGCAGAGCAAAGTCTGTACTAAGGGCCACTAGCCAGTGCATAATCTAAACTAGTGCAGCAATTGTTCTCAGAAGATTCACTTACTATGTCAGGCTCCCATGCTGAGTACTAAAACAACAAATGGGTGAGTCAACAATGTCAACCAGGCAACCAATTACCATGCACAAACAACATACACAACCACTCACACCAACAACGCACATAGAAAGGTCACCTCTGAGTCGCCTCAAAGAGAGTTTTCAAAAATCATTTACTTTATTAAAGTGCCAAACATGATTTAACCAACCACTCAACACCAACCCATTTTCAGAAGAACCAACACATGCCACTATTAAAACCCAGAATCCATTTGGAATCCCATTTAAGAAACCAAAATCCCCACTATAAATCTGAAACATGTTTATAAGGGCCAAAGGGGTATTTCATCAAACCCTTAGTGAGCACATTTAATAAAACAGTTTCATGAAATTCAAATATAAAGGGTCTTACTTTATTCCACAATAAGAAATTATTCTAAAATCCCTAAATTACTATGAAGAATTAAATAAAAGTATAAAAAACAAGAAATCAACAATTATTTAATTTAAAGGCTAATGCATCGAGAAACCTACCTCAAAAGGGAGCATACCAAGATGAAAAATTGGCACCAGGTGCCTTTGATGAAGACCTTCCCACAATTTCCAACATATACACCCATATATATATATATATACACCCTTTAATCCAATAAACATATTCCTCGTGCCATGAGGGAATATGTGCAAAGAAGATATATATATATATATATATATATGTATACGTACCTATGTATGTGTTTGCAACCCTTCAAGAAGACACATAATAATTTAATTAACTTATAGGTAACCCACAAATAAAATAAGTTCTTTTCTAAAACCAAATTACTTTAATTTAAATAATTCACAACTTATACTAAAAGTGCACAAAAAGGCCTACATGCCAATACTAACTGACTCCTTCTATTTTGCTCACATTAAAAACCCATTCTAAAAACTTTTACCAAAACTTACACAATTTATAAAATCAACTTTGAAAAACACAAGAAAAACACCCAATTTATCAACCAAACACATATTTGAAAGTCCATTTAATCAATCTCGTACACCATTTAAATTAGAAACACACTTTCCATGGCTCGAGAGGCATATATCACTAAGCACTTAATGTGGAAAACCCATCTAAATACTTAAACACCCACTTTAAACTTCACAAACAGGTTTTTTAAAATGAAACAATGCCACAATAAATCAATAATCATTTAAATGAGGCAATTGTACAAATTTGACAAAAACATGGTGTGTGCAACTTAGCAAAACACAACACACATTGAGGTCAAATTTTAAAATCAAGCGCTCCTCCTAAGAATTTTCAAAACATGTTTCACATTATAAATATTATTTAATAAACCATAAAAAATTATAAAACCAATTTTATGGAATAACCCACTAATTTACACATACACCAAACTCATTCAGAAACCCCTTTTATGGTCAAACACACACCCCCAGTGTATCAAGGCAGGACACGTACCATTTTCATGATGAAAATCACAAATTACACAATTTAATAAAACTATTAAACAATATATAATTAATTTCCATCAAAATGCATCTTATTTCACAAGATAAAATATATTCTAAAAATATCGAGTGTATAATTACCAATCAAGAAAGGCAAAAACATCAAGAAATCAAAGAAATATAAATTTAGAGAATATGCGCAAAGGGTTCCAACCTCAATTGATGATGAAATTCCCGAAATTGGTGCAAAACAACGTTTTCACCTCAATCACACACAAGGGAGAATAGATTGAACCTAAAATAACCATATCAGACCATCAATTTTAAGATCAACCCTAAAAAAATTGAAACCCTAAAACCTAGGGTTTAGGGTAAACTGAAAAAAAAACATAAATCAAGAAGAACAATAACCAGAGGGGGTCACTACCAGAGGAGGGTATCGCCTGTGGGGAGGCGCCACTGGTGAGAGGGATGGCTGAATGGTGAGGGCACACCCAGGTTGTCTAGGAGAGGAGAGGGGTCATGGCTCTTCATACTACACATAGGGTGGGACCACCGGGGAAGGGGAGTTGCGTCCGGGAGGCGCAGCGACGGGAGGGCGACCAGCCAAGCACGAACGCTGGTGAGGGAAGGAGGGGCGGGGAAGCCACGAGATCCAATGCACAAGAGGGGAGGAAGAAATAACGCGGGAGAAGATATAAGGGATGAGAAAAGGAGGAAGAAAATAAAGAAATAAAATAGATGGAAAAAAGAGAAAAAAACCTATAAATAAAATAAATATTTTTTCTTAATAATAATTATAATAAATGATTTTAATAATAATAATATTAGTGAGAATAGTAATATTAATATTAAATCTAGTAAAATTAATAATAATATTATCATTATTATTATTAAATAAACACTTAAATTTTTATTATACATTTTTCTTATTTCAATTCTAACTCTCATTTCAATCTGTTTCATTATTTAATTTTAATTCCAAAGGCAAGTAGGTCGCATAATTCCGAGGTCACGCTCTGATAGTGCGTCAAACGCCGCCAAACCAAAAACACCGATTTTTTCAATCAATGCTAAATAATATTTATACAGTGCCTCTCCCGAACCCCGTCTCAATCTGGAACAAAGGAAAAATAAAACCCGGGTGTGAAAATTCTCCCCACCATAACACTTTCTGCCCTTGGAAAGCCATAACAAGGCCAAACCCCCAAAAAGGAACTGACATTACTTTAAGGATCAAGGAGATTTACAAAGAGCGACAAGGAAGAGATCCCAAAACACTACCAAAAATAGTGATATTAACAAAAAAGAACTTAGGCGATTTAAATGAACTCCCCGCTAAGTGCCCCCACCCCCCAGAGTGTGACCACCTCCAGGTAATCGGTTCAAAGGAGACAAAACTTTCATGATGGTAAATCCAAGCTCAACATATACACACCTTAAAAATCATCAAACAAAACTCAACCATTTTCTCCACCCTCAATTCACCATTAAAACCCAACATACGAAACAACACCAAGAGGAACACAACGACCCTCTGGAAACCAACCAACGAATTAAAACCACATCCAACGAGTACATATTAAAACCTAACTTCATCTGAAATTGGAATCCTCAAACCAAACTCTTTACTAAAAGAAGAACAAAGAATTAGGTGGTTCCGAATGAGGCCATCTACCACCAAACTATTACTCAGAATGAAAACTGATATATTGACATGGGAGGTCCGAAATGACTTCCCACCATAAGAAACAAGAAGAACTGAATTCAACAAGACCCGCGATGGGTCTTCCCACCATATGAACTGAAGATATTAACTAAAATTGAAAACTTACCACACGTACCAAAAATCCCCCACCACGAGGGGGGAGAAGGGATGGACCAAACTAATAGGGCATCAAGACTACCGTCATTTATATATCAACAACATCACACCCTCGAAAGAACATAAACCATGCCACACTAAGGAAAAAGATTAAACTAAGGTCCTTTTTCACCTTTGGGGTTATCCTGACTATGCAGCAGCTTCACTCTAAGACCTATGGCGGGAGAACCAATGATTGAAGCATCTCCTGCCTCACAGTAAGGCTTCAGAAATTCCTAAACATAACACATGAACCAGAATTTCACCAAACACACTTCCATTAAAATAAATGTTTCAAAGAGTTTTTACAAAACCATTCTTATAATCGAATGAAAGGATACACCACATAATGCTATAAGATACGACTACTGCATCTGAGGAACACTACATGAAAAAATCAAACTGATCCCAAACATTTCCCTACTCCTGCTGAAGGGCTGGGGTGACCTTAGACGATTCAGGTCTGGCTTCAACGCGCTTCTTAGAAACACCATGGCAGAATTTATGCAAGTGACCCAAGAATCCACAAGTGTGGTAGTGTTTCAGAACACTCAGGCACGTCGGACTCTTGTGACCCTGCTTACCACACTGGTGACAGATCATGACATTGCGTTGTGGAGAAGATGACTGAAGATTTGAAGGCCTCTTGATTCCTCTACCATCACCACCAGCATCAGGCCTCTTCTCATTCTTCTTATCTCCATCAGCTACACTGCACCCTAAAGTTGGAGGATTATCCACCTCAAGTCCTCGTACCAAATCAGCTTTATCCAGAAAGGCTTGCCCCATGACATCCGAGAAGGTGGTTAGGTTGAGCTATACCTCCTTCGACTGCAGTTCAGGTCAGAGTCCAAACTCAAATTGGTTAGTCATCCCCAGATAATTTATAACAAACCATTGGTCATATAGAACTAAGTCTAAGAAGCATCGATGGAATTCTAATACTGATTCAATACCTTGCTGAACACAACACAACTCTATCCTCTTCCTCAGCTTCGTCAACTCAGAGAAATATTGTTGGATAAATGATGACTTGAAGAACTCCCAAATGAGATCTTCTCGAGGCTTGCTTCAAGACATGAACTTCCACCATTTCCAAGTTGGAACTTCTAGAATAAAGGTATTCAACTTCACCTTCAATGACTTTGGAAGCCCAATGAAACTGAAGTTCCTCTCAGTCTTCCGCAACCACTCCTCCTCTCTATGAGGATCTGCTTGACCATAAAATAGGGGAGGGTTCAACTTATGAAATTCCAAAACATAGTCTATAGGTTGATCAAGTGGAGGATTTTCTAAGGGCGAACCACCAAATGCTACACCTTGGGCATTCACCAAACCATCGTGGGGGTGAACACTAAGGAACATAAAAACAAAAAATTTAATCAATGCATGGTCATTGTCATTTCAAATTAAACTTTTCACAATTTCCAAAATAACCCTTTACAAATAGTTTTCAGAATTAAAGACCCAAACAATTCACAAGGAGAAACAAGTGTTGATGGGTGACTCAGACATATGGTTGGAGGTCATTCGCCAGTAACACCACCATCACAGAGAGTAGTCTAGGGAAATGTACCCAACTCCACATGGCTTGCCAAACCCTGAGAGCTCACGAGGCTACTTTCCCAACTCCCTTTTCATTTCCCAACATAAATCAATTCACAAAAATGAAAGGACACCAACATGCCCGGATATCCCATTGTAACCCAGGGATCGAAACGAGCAAGGGATCATGACATCTTTCTTGTCCCTATACCTGGAGTCCTAACAATACTACTCCTTCTACCATGAAAACCCCCAATAACAATGTGCACTCAAGAAAACAAGTTCCACTCAAGAGACGACCTCCTCTGATACCATTTTGTCATGAACCAACCCGGGTCCACCCTGAACCAGTAACCCGAGCTGATCCACAGCAAGGCCTGAGAGGCATTCCCGATCCTCCCAAGTTAGTGACAAGAACCAAGGGCATCAACAGAGTGAGAATGGGAATGATTTATTCAAATTTGAATAAATAGAAGTAACAAAATAATAATAAGCCAGCTGAGAAATAAATAAACTGAATAGAATAACTAAGAAAGAACTGAATAGAAAAGCTAACCAGACCTGATGCCCATTAAACTCCCCATGACCCCGCGGGTCACTCTCCGATCCTAAGACTCAACATCACTCACAGTGATCGAGATAAAATTGAGACCTACAATTGAGACTAAAAATAAGAATGAAGTATAGGTGGGAGTATTAAAACTCAATAGGCGTTCCCATGTAATCTATCCCAAATGCATTATCTTTAAATAAAGAAAAATTAATTTCAGGTTTGAACTACAATATATAAAATTAACCTTTTCACACATTCTTCCATTTAAAGAAAATCATGGTCCATTGCCCCTTTTACCATTAAAAACCATAATCTTACCCAATAAGGAACCATATGCATTTTTTTAAAAATAGAGTTGACATTTTAATTAATAAGGGCGGAGTGTGTCTAAAACATTTATGAAACATTTTTTCACAATCATTTGAAAACACTATCATTTTAGCTATAAAACAGACTATTCCAGAAGCAGGGTCAACAATCGTTCAACATGGGAAACAGGAGATAACACACAAGGGTATCTAGCTAGCAGTGCATCAAAACATTTCTGCCAATAGAAATGGGTGAAACCTAGGAGCTTGTGAACAATCCAAAACTTACTATACACGTGACTCATCCTGATGGAATGCCCTAATCAATGACATCATAACGTCCTAACACTCGGTGTTTCCCTACCTGGCCTAACCGATGGGCCCAATCCCCTAATAGAGAAAAAGTCCGTATTACGGGCCACTAGATAGTGCATAATCTAAACTAGTGCAACAATCGTTCTCAGAAGATTCAGTTACTATGTTAGGATCCCATGTCAAGTACTAAAAGAAAAAAGGGGTGAGTCAACAATGTCAACCAAGTAACCAAACACCATTCACAAACATCACGCACAACCACTCACACAAACAATTCTCATAGCAAGGTCACCTCTGAGTCGCCTCAAAGAGAGTTTTCAAAAATCATTTACTTTATTAAAGTTCTAAACATGCCTTAGCCAACCACTCAACACCAACCCATTTTCATAAGAACCAACACACGCCACTATTAAAACCCAGAATCCACTAGGAATCCCATTTAAGAAACCAAAATCCCCACTATAAATCTGAAACAAGTTTATAAGGGCCAAAGGTCCGTTTCATCAAAAACTTAGTAAACACATTTCATAAAACAATTTCATGAAATTCCAATAGAAAGGGTATTATATATTCCACAATGAGCAATTATTCTAAAATCCCTAAATTACTAGATAGCATTAAATAAAAGTGAAAAAAACAAAAAATCCACAATTCTTTAATTTAAAGACTAATGCATCAAGAAAATATGACTTATATAACCCCATGTAAAAATTGATTTACTAAAAGATATTTTCTTATGTCATTTTTTCCTTTACTTTAAGTTAATTAAAATAAAGTGTCATTATCATTCATAAGTGGCTCCATGGGGTCCCAAAATCAACACAAGGATGCCCATGGTTGGCCATTACTCATCCAATAAGGTTAGAACAAGTGTTGAGGTAATTTTGTGTTATTATAATATTTTTTTATCTTGAATTTCCCTATTTACCTTTAA
Organism: Viscum album; assembly: GCA_963277665.1. Lineage (NCBI taxonomy): Eukaryota > Viridiplantae > Streptophyta > Magnoliopsida > Santalales > Viscaceae > Viscum > Viscum album. The sequence goes on from OY728141.1 coordinate 561,128,338, forward strand.
CCGCGGTAAATAAAAGTCAAAAGTTACTGTTCACCAAAAATTATTTTCATCTTATTGAACCACATTTTAATTACTGATGTTAACGGTGTCTCTTGGATTTTTGAAATTCAACTCACAGAAATGGTAAAATTATGTTTTATAAAAATTTTCAAATTCTCCTAGGAGTTGGGTAAAAGACGGTAAAAAGTTCGATAAAAATATTATATATCTAAACCTATTATAAAATGACTCCAATGAATTATATTGAAATTATATAGGTATTATGTATCTATTTTGACCTAAAATATATTTAAATAAAATAAATAATTATTTAAATAAAAAAGTCGGTTTTAACCAATAACTTAGTGTTTTTTACTATTCATCAAAAATTGAATGTTTTCAGAAAAATATCAAAATTTCACCCTAAGATAATTTTGATATTCTGAATTCAAAAATTAAGTCTATTTTACCAAATTCAAAACATAGAAGTTTCATTTATTAATTTAAAATTTTGTCAAAACAAAAAAGCATGTTTTTAAGAAATAATAAATAACAAAAGATTGTTACTTTTTTATGTTAAATTTCAAATTGAAATTATTTCCAATTAATAACATTGGATTAAATGGTAAGAAGATAATCTATTTATACTTCCAAACCATTAAAATTTATAATTTAACACTACAAATTATTTTGATTAAAAAAGTTTTTTTCAGTTAAAATATAGTATTTTTGACTATTCACCCAAATATGAAAGTTATTAGAATATTGAAACTAAATTCTAATGAAACGATTCTAAATAAGAAGTTTATTTTGTCAAATTGAATATTTAAAAGTTTAAAATATTGAATTTAAAAAAGGGTTCGCCCTTAAAAGGCTGTAAAATTGCATTTTAAAAAACTTCTTTTATCTGAAAAAAGATGAATTTTTTTCATTATGTCTAATAAAATCATAATATGGATTATAAAATTATAAGTATTATATAATGTTTAAAATTTAGTTAATACTATTAATAAACTCTTTTTAATGACTAGTTTGGTAAGTCATGGTGCGCTGGAACTCGGTGTTGCGTGTAGTGCAAGTTATTAAATTACTTTGAAGAAATAACGTACTATCAAATCTTGGGGTGTTGAAAATACCACTACCAATAATCCATTTCTACTGTCATGTATAACTGTGGGGACATAGAAAACTCATCCCAAGTTTCAGAGCCTCTTTTCCCACAAGCATATCATCACATTCACATCACTTCTTAGCCCACTCATAGTTATCCACATAACTCTACCAACACAGATGTACGATCCCGTAACATCTAATACAAAATCCAATCAATGCAGTGTTTTACCATCCACTTGTACCTCCATGACCCCATTAACACTTAACCATCTAAGCTTATCGAGCTAGGTACCCAACCAATCCTACCCTAAAAAACTACACATGACACTACCGCACTAACACTGCAAGTATTTCCCATCTTAATAAATATGGACACCTTCATGTGACTCTTACAAAAAAAACTCACCCACATGATCTCCACCCAAAGATAACTCATGCAAATGAAACCAAATTTCCTCAAGCACCCCTCACTCTCTTGATCCATCTCATAACCACCAGGAAAATTTATATAAAAATCCATTACCTAGGATATGAACCCAACAAGATCTACCCTATAGAAACCAACCACAAGACTAAACCACTAGAAAAAAAGTTCTCTTTCTCAAATCCAAAGGTATACAATGATCCTAAACCTATAACATGGATTCACCCCCCCATTCACCATTTTCAAAAGTCCAATATATCTGTCCTTACCTCACACACCCATAAATACACCTAACTCGGTTGGCCCCTCTCACAAGTCACCCTCAAAGTCCACACGAAACTATTCCCATAACTAGAGTAACATAAAAAAGTTCACTAGGTCTAACCTCCCAAGGTCTATTCCAACTCACAGAAGGACCACACCATCAGAAAAATAAAACACCCTCCTCTAGGGTCCTTCACCATAAATGTGTCATATACAAACCAACTTACCACAACTTGGGTGCCCATCTTATTCATTCATTTTCACATCAGACCACTCCCTAGAGGATCCATACACCCTATAAACCTTAAAAAAAACCCAATAGGGGTAAAATGATCACATACTCATATCACACTGACCCACCATGGTCATTGCACCCACTGTGCACAAGGACCACACCATCATCCTCAATGTCGAGTGCCTCAATGCAGATCTACTTAACCTTCCATCATAAGAAAATCCATAAAATCACACACTAGAAGGACAGTAAAATGGGGATCCTACATGCCTAACATGATGCATGAGATGCCTCTTGACACTGTAGGCCAAGAGACAAAACCAAATCATACGTCTCTTTCTAATGGTCCAAGATCTTAAAAATCATCATAAATCATAAAATATAAACAACATGTGCTTTTCTAAAAGAAAAATCACATATAATTGTAACATCACAAATCAGAAACATCAATCCCAACCCCCAGTAACCTTGACTTCATAGCAGAATAAATGTTCATGATGCACCAGACTGGTATCCATCACAATATTTGACACATTCCTATATCTAAAGTCTACAAAACCCCAAATAATAAAACAATAGGTAGGAAACTTCTTTGATACCACTTTATAACATCCTGGACTAGGTACCACTAAACTAGTGCCCTACACCAAACCACCACATGACCTAAAGCATGCCTCCTCATATTCCAGAGGCCGAAGACTAGAAGCGGGGGTCTAAATTGGATCTCTAAGGAGACTATACCCCCATATAATAGTGAACAACCAAAATTGAATAACCAAACATCAAAAAAATTATAGAAAGTGGAAATAATAAATAAACTAAAGTTGAAGCATTCTTTAATAACGTGAAATTCAATAAAGTCCCGAACAACCATGTCATACGTAAAACTAACCACCCAATTGGGTAGTTAAATAACATACCAAAATAAAAGAAACATCAAAATGGATCCACAAAATTATTGATCCAAAACCTTCTAGTCAACCGATACCACTCATGAAATCCTTCTTGACCATATAATACTCAACATTGGACTCAACCTGAACTTATGATTTTAATAAACTTGTGAGAGTTTATTTGGTACCCAAGTTAAATACCGCCCTATGAAAGGTGTGAGTAAAACTTAGTAGGCCACCACCAACTATATCTTAATAAAATACCAATCAGTAAAACAATGCATGCATGATAAGGAATAATAGTAGTCTAGAAAGTAAATAAAGAAGGTTTCATTATTTAATAAAATTTAATTTGATCTCTTTTAATATTTGTTCAAAATTTTACCCATTTACATCAATACTATCTCAGCCTAAGATGTTCATATGATCTCTATATCACAAGGGTAACTGGTTGGAAATTAAGGATCCATGGTATAGGCATCCAATAGGGATATGGTATTCCATGTTTGGCTATCCCAACCACTAGGTCACAAGTTAGAAAACAAATAAAATCAATTGATGAATCCAACCAGGACATGGAATGCCTTGTCCAACCATCCCAATATTTAGGTCACAAGTCAGAAAACATAAAGCACCAGTCCATGAATCTATCCAAGACTCAAAATTACATGTACAAACATCCCAACCTTGATATGAAATTCTATATCCATACCCTTGGGTTCAAGATTTTCAGTACTTCCCCTGAAACTTTGGTGCACTAGGGCACCTAGAGCACCCATCTAGCCTACCTAAAACCTCGGATTAGAGAATATATCCAAAACCTCATAACCATTAGCCATAGGTCATGAAACATGGATCCTTAGTCCACGAATCCAATCAGGATTTATTACATCATGCTTGATCATCCCCAATCATTCTATTCCCATTTAATATCATTTCATTACATATTTCTATAGTCTATTACTTTCACAAATAAATACAAATTCACAATTTAACCATTTCACTTTTTTACCCATATACTTATTTGTGTAATGTTCTTAAATACATTTAACAATCTAACACACCCCTTTTTAACCATTCACATTTCTCTTATAAATGAAAACATTTTTCATGGTGCCCAAATTAACTTTAAATCAATACATGGATCAATAAAATATAACCCATTTCAAAAGTTATAAAAAACCAAAATCAATATTGTCATTACACATTTTCAACCACCCCTTAACATGGGTCCTCCACTTTGAAAAATAAAAACAAGGTCCAAAACCTTAATATTCCATGAAAACCATTTAAAGATTCACCACACACTAATTTTAAATCTAAATTTTATATCCATTTAAACCCATATAAAGTCACCTTGAGGTCAAAAATTCATTTCAAATAAGAATTATTTCGAATATATCCTCCCACTATTTCATCCAAACCCAGGTAAAACTATAATTCACATATTTAAAAAAAATTCAAAACCTTATAAACATTTTCATAAAAGAATAATACATAAAACGTATCCCTTCCAAGGGTGGAACACCCCACAGGTGGCCCTATGTCTGGTCTCAAATCACCACAGATCCAATAGTATACATGAGAGGTATGTGGTGTCAATCTAAGGTAAATAAAGTATCGTAAATAAAAGGAATAAAGAATAACAGACATGATCTCTAAGTAATACACCAGAATCCATATATAAAACAAATATTAAGACTATGGGTAAAGCTTTTGTAACACCTACCTCATTAGCAAAGCTTTTCGAAACATTTGCAAAGAATGGCGACCTTCTCAAGGCCCATTAAAGTATCATACAAACCTCTTGACACCCAAATGAGCTCATATTAATCACCCAATCATTAATACCATACCAAAAAACAAAAACAATTTAATTATAACAATTATAATTATTTAATCAACCAAAAAATAGCTTGACATAATGCTGGAAAACTCACCAGATCATCATGATGCACTGAAACTGAATCCAACCCCTCACCAAAGACTCTTGGCATAACATCAAACAAAATATTGACCAAATCCATAAGAGAAAATAAAATTTCAATACTTAATTAAATTTATTTAACTAGAAAAACATAAGAAAATTCAATGTGGACAGATACCATGGAGAAAGGCCATGAAATAAAGTGCAGAATCCATATCGGGATCTCTTCTACCCAATACGACCAAAATTCCCATGAGAAATGGATATTTCACCATGATTTAGTGGAATATTCAAAAAAAATCTGACTATAGAACTCCAAAATTAGAATAAACTAAAAGGAATAAGAAGGGAGTCCATTAGAAGTTAGATCTTACCTTAAAATGTTGAAGAATCTATACTAAAACACATCCTTGATGAGGCTTGAAGAAGGGAGTAAAAGAGGAGAACCCTCCTATAGTTTGTATGCATAAGGTAAAGATAAAGTGTATGGGTGATTTAAAATAATAGTGAAAAAATGGTAAAAATACCATTTAAATGAAAGTTTTGGAATTTCCATGGTTTGGCTATGTACGGTCCCCAACCTAGAGGCCACAAACCCGATGCATCAAGATGGGTCACCACATAACCTTAGGTGCACCTCCTCATATGCTAGAGGTTTCTAACTAGCAGTGAGGGTCTATATACACATGGTCAGACTATAAAATATTTACTAGATCATTTCACAAGAGATAATAATAAATAAATATAGGAAACAATAGAAAATAACCAATAAACATGCAATAACAACCATTTCCCAACACTAGGTGTGAGCCCACAACCAAATGGTAAATATTATGTGTCATGTAATACAGTTACATGTGCAAGGAAACTAAAGATAATGAAAAATTGAATAATAATAAAAATGGGTGTTGACTCCAAGTTTGAATTCCTCATCCATGCACATCCCATGCCCAATCAACCTAATGGTCGTTACCCTTTTACTGAACTACAACTATAAAATCTGCTTGGGTACCCAATAGTGGCCTAAGTAGGGTGTGAGTACAACTCCACGAGCCACCACCAATATTGTCTAAAAAATATCCACTATAAATATATAGTGTATGAAAATACTAAAATAAAAATAAGATAAACAAAATGGGTAAACCGGACTTCATCAGTCAACAAGTTCTCTTACTTCATTTTCATCATTTATTCCATGGGTTAAGAATTTTCATCAGTTACACTACGACCTATGCTTGTCAATTTCTATTCATAAGGGCATAAATCAAATTCCTTATATCCCTATAAAAAAAATTTCACAAAAAAATTCATCACACTTACCTCAAAGCCTCAGTATAGGTCGTCTCATTAAATGAAACCATTAGGGGAATAGAGCCTCAATCCTATCCCTAACTCATGCATAAAAGGGGTGGGGTTTAGAGCCTCAGTACAACCCAACCCATATGAATAGAACCTCAAATTTAATACCCCACACAACATCAATCCCTTTTAACATGATTATTTAATCATTTACCACATTTATCAACTATAACCATGACTATTAGCACATACATCATTCACAAAAAAGTTAATTTAATACTTAATCGATCATTATACCATTTTCCATTTACACATTATCATTTTTATGTATCACTCATTAAAATATTTCCATTACAACCCATAAGTCATTTTACACATTAATTTCAATTCATTTAATCCATTCACTATATCTAAATAACCCCGTATGCCATATTAACAACTAGGCTTAACTACATTAATTCCATTTTTTATAATTCAAATTAAAATTTCATGAGATTTATTAGGGTATCTACCTTATCACAAATAAAATCTACGCTTATCATTACAGTTTTCCATGTTTGGTTGGTGGAACACCCCATGGGTGGCCCAATAACCAGTCTAATAAACCTTAATGCACCCCACATGGATCATGAAGGGTAAAATTTATTATTTCACAAATCAATTTACCAAATCCTTACAAAGGAACCCAATGTAAAATTAAAAATCATCATAATACAACCACATACCCATAAACCAATATCAAGACTCGAGGATATAATTTATAGACCACCTATCTTGATTACGAATACAACCACACTGTAAACCTTAGCTTTTGATTTGGATCCAAATAACCCTTGAATCCCCAACCTATGATCCCCTAGAAAAAGAGGGTTTTAGAGATTTAAAATAAGAATAAATATTCTACAAGACCTAATATGAAAAAATGAGAAAATAGAATCATTATATGAACCTCGAGCTTCGATTCACACCCAAAATAACTCTAAATGACTTGGAAAATAAGGAGATCGACCCTTGGAAAGATTTGGGTGTTTTGGTTTGTAATTTGGATTCCTGGAGGTGAAGTGAGGAAGAAAGTAAGGTGATAACTCATAAACCCCAAAGGGGTAAAAAGGGTAAAATCCCAGTATTAATGAGGCTCATGATTTGGCCACGAAGTTTTTCATGTTTTTCACAAACCATATGCTAGCATCTATCAAAGAGTTCTAGGTCGCACGGTTACCTAGGTAGCCTGCATGGTTTATGAAACTATGTGCCAATACTACAACATGGATCTGTCCAAGACCACATAGTTTGGACTCCCCATTGCATGATTTACTTAAGTGTGCATCCCTTTTTCTAGCTACCATAGTTTGGGAACACGATTACTATTAACCATGCACCAACCATGAAAAATGCACAGGATGACATGATTCCCCTTTATTTCACACCCCAAACCCCAACAACACCTCGATCATCCTCATACATGCAGTAAAAATTTCATTAACTATAATTAGGTTATTTAAATCAAAATTAAAATATGGACATACCTCACTAGAATTCCGAGATTTTACTACCTTCCCACCTTATACTGGTACTTCCTCGAGCCGCTCTACCCAATAATAACTATGCTTCCAAGGAAAAAAGATTAGGCCAGTAGGCCCACATATCCATATCTCTCTCCCAAGTTTCCTCCAGAATATTACCATGCTTCCCTAAAATGTGAACCAAGGGAACTGTCTTACCTAAAAATAATTTCTCACAATGATCAATTATATGAATCTGATTCTCCCTAGAGAACACATCAACCTCAAGCTCAACATCATCATCATCAATCACGTGAGATCGGTCGGGGTGATACCACTGATGCTGTGGCACATGAAAAACATCATTCCTATATCTATATCATTGTGGAAGATCCAATCAGTACACCACCGGTCCAATCATCTCCACTATCTCAAACAATCCCACATACTTGTGTTCCAACTTACCCTATTTCAGAATTTGATGGTGAACCAACCTTGGTGACACCCAAAGAAACACTCAATGACCCAATATAAACTAAATAGGTCGGTGATGCCATTTTTCTTACAAATTTTGTCTACTTTGATATGTATCCATTCTTTTCTAAATTAGTTTAACGTACTCTAACATATCCTACATGAGAATCTGTCTCAACAACTCTGATTCCCCAACCTCCATCCAACACAATGGCGACCAACATGATCTCCTGTAGAGTGCCTCAAAAAGTGCAACCTAAATCATCACTTGGTAACTATTGTTATAAGTGAACTCAACAAGAACCAATTGATTTTCCCAAGATCCAAAAAATATTAAACACATACCCTCAATATGTCCTCTAGCACCTGAATTGTATGCTCCAATTTTCTATCTGTTTGTGGGTGGAAATCCATACCCAAAAACACTTGTGTACCGAGTGCCTTATGTAACCCCTGCTAGAATCATGGAGTAAAATGCAGAACCTAATATGAAACTATAGTTCATGATACCCCATGTAACTGGAATATCTTCTAAACATATAATTATCCAAACTGATCCATGGTAAAGGTCTCTAAAATTGGCAATAAATGTTCCATCTTTTTTAACCCATCAACAATTACCCAGATAATACCATTCTTTCAAGGCATCCTTGGAAGGTCAAAAAAAATCCATCATCACGTCATCCTAATTTCATTTCAAAATGGGAAAAGGATGTAACAAACCACCTAGCTACTGATGCTTGAATTTCACCTACTGATATATATAAAATCTCATTATGAAACCCACAATCTCTTTCTTCATCCCTATCCATCAATAATTCCTATTAATATCATGATACATTTTGGTCAAACCAGGATACACTTCCTACTTTTATGCATGAGACTCTCACATCAGATCTTCCCATATAAATGTAGTCATGACAACACAAACATAAACATAAATGATATCATCATCACCAAAATCCCAACTAGAAGGTGGCTCCCCACCTTTAAGGCTTTCCCTAAAATCCAAACACTTTGGATCCTCATAATGCCTCTCCTTGACCCGACTCATATTGGTGGACTAAACTACCAAGGATATAAGGGTAATATTGACTTTCCAATCTTGAACCTCTAGGTACATGTCTAAAAATAATGTCATCATCCTCAAATAAGAACTAGATTCTTAAAATTCTTAGTTTTGAGTCTTCTGGCTCAAAGCATTTGCAACACTACCACCCTTTCCCAGTGTGTACACTAGTTAGAAGTCAAAGAAATTCGTATATTCAACACATATTCACTACCAAAGGTTAAAATTGCATTTGGATAAGATGCAATTAAGGATATTATGATCGGTATACACAATAAACATCTCTCTCAATAAGTAATTTTGCTAACACTTTATGGAATATACCACCATGGCCAATTCAAGATCATGAGTAGGGTAATTTTATTCATGAGGACTCAACTACTAAGACACATATGCCACATCTTGATCATAAAAAATCAACACTACCCCAAGAACCACATAATATGCATCAAAAAACAAGGTATACTCCTTACCCAGCTCATGAAGAATCAAAATTAGTGGAGTTGTTAGTCGCTTATTTAACTGCTCGAAGGCATTCCCACGTACCCAAGACCATTCAAACTTGATGCCCTTCTTGGTAAATATCGAAAGCGATACTTCCAAATATGAGAAGTATTTTAGGTACCTTCATTAGTAGCCCGCTAGACCTAGAAAAATTCATACATCAAAAACATTCTTTGGATAATCCCATGATAAAAAAATGTTTAATTTCTCAAGGTCTACAAAAACACCTTCCTCAGAGATGATGTGACCAAATAAATGTAACCTATCAATATAGAAATGACAGTTAGATAGCTTGGCGTATAACCTATGCTCTCTTAGTGTACTCAAGATGATGCAAAGATGTTTGGAATGATCTTTATGAGTCTTGGAGTATACTAAGAAGTCATCAATGAAGAAAACAACAAACTGGTCTAGGTATGGGTGAAAGATATAGTTCATTAGGTCCATAAACACTACCAACACATTAGTCAACCAGAACAATATGAAAAAATTCATATAAAACATACCCACCCCTAAAGGTATTCAACAATATATCATAAGGTCTCACCCTTATCTTATGATACCCCAATCTCAGATAAATTTTAAAAAAAACTAAATCACATATCAGTTAGTCAAAAAGATCATCAATTCATAGAATTGGGTATTGATACTTAACTTTCATCTAATTCAATTGCCAATAATTGACACACAACTAAAAGAACCCATTAACCTTCTTGGAAAAAAACATTGGAGATCCCCAAGGTGATATACTTGGGTGAATAACCCCTTTATTATCCAATTCTTATATCTATGCTTTATGATTCTGGTGTTCTATAGAAACCATTCTATATGGCAGAATAGAAACTAGTTCTTCCCCCCAAAACCACTCTATCATGAAATCAACCTATCTCTAGGTTCTCAGACCTGATAATTCACCCTGAAACACATCCTAAAACTAATAAACTATAGTAGGTAAGACATATTACTATACCTACCCGTCATCAAGCATAAAAAAAGACACTTGGGCTGTGAGCTCACCCAATTGTGGAATAACTGGCCCTGTATGGCCTTCTCAGAAATCCCACTCCCCATAGTGAACATAAAGGTTCTATTATATTGATGTGAATGTTAACCTATGGTGGTAACAATCAATATGGTACTGGTAAAACACTATCCAACCCATCCCTAGTATTAGATCAATTCCTGAAATCTCTTGCACAAATAAGTCCCAAAGAAAATGGTACCAACCAACCTTGAGGGAACATATCTTATATTATAATATATTTTCTTCTCATACCCTTAATGGTGTGTTAATCGACATAAACTTACATATATGTTCCACTTATAGGGCCAACAAACTCAAAATCTGAGCAAATATAAAAGAATGCAAGACAACCATATCAAATAAGGCACTATAAATCATAGAATCTACAAAAATCGTACCCCAAACAATCGATGGTCTGACCTTTACACCTCCAAGTGCTGGCTAAATTGAGTGAATTTGACCTACCTATCTCCCATAGGCTTAGTCTTGAGTTCCCATCACTACCCTTCTAATATGGGCGCTCTCTCCCTGGGGTACCATGCTTTCCACCACGACCGGTGTGGCTAGTAGTGATCTAAATTCATTCCCAATATATGGTAACCAACCCCCTGACTTTACTCTGCATCGACCTAAATCCTCCACCATTTTCTAGATATCGAGGGTTCCTATAGAACCTCTTCACATGCTCCATTTTTCCGCACACTCAGTACTCAAATGGTGGTTAGGGGAACTAACCATGCATATGCCATGGACTTCCACACTAGTAGAAAAACACCTGGTCACCACCCTAAGAGGATGGTCCTCTCATTTGACTAAATTTCACACCACTTCCATGGGGAATACTCTCAAATAAATTATTCCTACTCTTGAAGGTCTCACCACTGGATCATCTAACTAAAACCACAAGGTCACCTCCAGAAGACTCCCATAGGTTCACTTTTGAAATAAGGGACTAATACACTACCTTAGAAAACCTATTTAAGAGGAATATATTCACCCAGGACTTGATATCATGACTATTTCTATCTTGAAAGTGTGTTGTTATAGTATTCACATCTCCTTCCAAAGATGGGACAAAGTTCTACAAGTTAGTGAAGCGAATAACATAATATATTACTAACATGGTCCCCTAGGTAAACATCATGGACTCTATAGCCTTCTCTTATCTCAAGGTCTCTGGATAGAAGTGTTCCAGATACTTATCCTATAAGTCCTTCCATAACATACCTTCATCTTGTTGAGTTTGAAATAGAATATCCCACCAACTCTTCATGTGTCCCTCTAATATATAAGCTTCCAACTTGACTCTCTTATCAGGGAGAGTCTCTAAGTGATCCAAAATCATCTGGATGTTATCCATAACTATTCTGCCTCTGGTCCACCCTCTCTAGAAAATGTTGGAGGGTGCTACAAATAAAACTCTTTAGTTAGATCAAACATACTCAACATGACCCGCATTGGCCCCCATTCTAACATCTTCATGAAATAAGAAAAGTTATCATGGAACTGATCCTCTCCTATATTACCCTGAATAATTGGGATCTATTTCTTCTCTTATGGAGAAGAATTCTTAGTGATATCCTCTCTTCTCTCAACTAACACACATCATCGTGGTGGAATATCTCTATAATTCAAACCGACATCTCAAAACACTTAACATAAAACATCCATAGTTTTCACAAAATAAGGCTCATTAATGGACATAAAAAAAGATCTCAACCTACATAAAATATTACAAAATATTTGACCACATCTCTAGAACTATATTTAACCATCCCTACCATGGTTTATGGTCAACATGGGGTAGACTAACTCACACCTTTGCAGGTATTTTCATTAAACACCCATTTCACCATTTTCACTTTCATAACAAAAATATTTCTTATTTAGGTACCTTTCAATATTTCCAACTTGGCACAATAATATTTAAAACCATTTACAAATCTTCATTAGGAACTACTTCTTAACCATTTTATTACTTTTTTTCCATTTACCCGTTCATATCAACTTTATTGGAAACCCTTTTTCATTCAATTTTTTTCTCAATGGAAAAGAAAAGAATCATATCTCTCATATACCACACCTCCTTCATGTGTGTACCTACCATGATGCATTCCACCTATTCCCTTAGGTTCCTAAAATGATGCATGAATGCTCAAACAAGTACCATTATAGCCAAAATAAAAATATCATAAAATAGTTACACCACATAAAAAGTGAATCACACAATGGTGAAATATCATTCAACTGTAACCACACACCTTAAGAAAAATAATCCCACCTCGTGTACTTGGGTTTTCCCCATAAATGGGTCAACTACTCCCATGAATGAGCTCATTTCCAAGACCTGATACATCCTAATATTCCATACACCATACCCAAATAGTAAGTCAACAGAAAATAACCTCCTCTAATACCACTTTGCAACTTTCCCAACCTAGAGGCCATTAATTCAGTTCCCCGAGTCGGGTCGCCACACGACCTCAGGTATGCCTCCCAATATTCCAGAGGATTTTGACTAGAAGTGATGGTCCAAATACATTATGGGATACTATACTCTCATCATTAGATTATTACACAATAGATAAAAAAAATAAATAGAGGAAAAAATAGACAATAACCAATAAATATGTGTTACCAACAATTTCCCAACACTAGGTATGAGCCCACAACCAAATGGTAAATATGATGTGTCATGTCAAACAGTACCAAGTGAAAGGAAACTGAAGATAATTAAAGAATTAAGAATCCAAAAAATAACTCCCAACACCATGTCTGAATCCCACTTCCTTGTACATCCCATGCCTAATCAACCGACTAGCGCATGACCTTTTCTGTTGTCCTAACCTTCAACCATGAAATATACTCGGGTGCCCAATGAAGACCCAATTAGGGTGTGAGTACAGCTTAGTAGGCCACCACCAATGGTGTTTACAAAATATCCAGTCTAAATAGATAGTGTATGCAAATAATAAAATAGAAACATGATAAAAAAAGGGGTAAACCAAGCGTTATTAGTCAAAAAGTTCACTTACTTCATTCCCATCATTTGTTTCATGGTTTAGGCATTTTCATCAATTACATTATAGAAAATTACAGAAAATTTCAATGCATAAGGGGATAAATAAAATTTCACATATCACCAGGGAAAACATTTCACAAAAAATTACATCATGCTTACCTTAAAGCCTCAATCCAGGTTGTCTCGTCAAATGAAACTGTTAGGGGTATAGAGCCTCAATCCTCTCCTTAACCCATGCATAAATGAGGTAGGGTTTAGATCCTCAGTCCATCCTAACCCATGGGTGTAGATCCTAAATTACAATACCCTACACAACATCAAGCCATGTTTATATTCTTCATTAATCATTTACCACATTTATCAACCATAACCATGACTATTAACACATTGATCATTCACAAAAAAGTTCATGTAACACTTAATGCATCATTATTATTTATCCCATTTACACATTCTCATTTATATGTCTCACTCATTCACATATTTCCTTTACAAACCTTTAGTCATTTGAAACATTCAATTTAATTCATTTAACCCATTAAAAATATCCGAAAAACTCCATAATATATGTTAACAACTAGTCACAACAACAGTAATTCCATTTTTATAATTCAAGATAAAATGTAATTAGATTTATCATGATTTATACCTTATCAAAAATAAAATATATTCTTATCATTACAACTTTTAATGTTTGGGTGGTGGCACACCCCATGGGTGACCCAATAACTAATCTAATCAACCTCAATACATCCCATGTGGATCATGAGGGGTACAATTCATTATTTCACCAATCCATTCACCAAATTATACTAAAGTAACCAAATCCAAAATAAAAAACATCATAATAAAACCATATACACATAAAACCACATCAAGACTATGGGATATAACTTATAGACCACCTACCTCGATTCTAAAGACAATAGAATTATCAGCCTTAGATTTTGATTTGGATATAAACACCACTTGAAGCCCCAACCTATGATCCGTGAGAAAAAGAGTGTTTTTGAGATTTGAAAGGATATGAATTATTATACAAGCCCTGATCTAGAAAAAGGATAAAATAGAATCATTAGGCTCTCCTGAAGTTTCAACCCACACCTAATGACACTCCAAACGGCTTAGAAACAAATGAGATTGACCATTGGTAAGATTTGGGAATTTTGGTTCACCACTAGGGTTGCTAGAGGTGAATTGAGGGAGAAAATAAGGTGAGAAATAATAAATAATAAAGGGATAAAAGGAAAAAATACCACTTTTAATTAGGTTCACGGTTTAATTGCACAATTTTCCAAACTATGCGCCAACCGTGCGCTGACCACTATCCAAGAGGGGCTAGGTTGCATGGTTAACTTGGGAGCCCACATGGTTTAACAAAAAATACACCAACTGTGCGGTATGGATTTTTTCAATACCACACAGATTTTCCTCCCACCGTGCATGGTTTAGTTAACTGTGTACCCCTTCTCCTAGATAGCATAGTTTGGACACACAGTTAATACTAACTATGTGCCAAACGTAAAATATGCACATGATAGACCAATTTTCCTTTATTTCATACCCCAAACTCCAAAAACACCATCAATAATCCTTATACACCCAATTAATATTTCATTAACCATAATTAGGGTATTTAAAACAAAATTAAAACAGGGACGTACCTCACCAGAAGTCTAAGATCTTATAGATCACACAATTTTCCATACCATGCATCAACCATGCGGTTGGCTCTGTCCAAATCCACCGTCATGGTTCGGCCAAAAGATTTTCCAAACTATGTGATAACCATGAAAACCCCTAATTTCCAACAATCATACCTCACATGGTTCAACTGCATGATTTTATAAACCATGTGCCAACTGTGCTTTCAGCACTGCCTCCCATATACAGAAAGACACATGGTTTGTTTGAAAATGTGCATAGCCCATGTGTAATTCCTAATAACTTCCTCATCCTTAAATGATTTCTAATTTTTCATTACACACTTTACCCTAATCCATTCTCTAACCATGAAACTGAACTATTCGTAGTTCAAAACGAACAAAGGACCCCCCCCTGAGCCTCAATGTTTCACATGGTTTCTCCTAAACCATGCACACCAAACCATGATACCTGTGTAGAAGTATATGAAAGTCTTGAAACCTAACCATAAGACTATGATAATAATCTAAACACTAATTCTACCTTTTGAGCATCATTCCCCATCTCAAAACAACACTTTGATGCATTCCAAATCTCAAAATGTCATTATGAGTCTTAATTCAAGATTCAACCTGTCTGATTGAGAAAATTCAAATTCCATTGAATTTTTTTTATCCATACAGATATGGTATCTTAAAAAATTATTGTCAATGAACAATGATCAAAATATTCAAAGTGAAACTTGTACAAAATAATCAAAACTACTAACACCTGATAATGAAAATAAACTAAAAAAAACTAACATATATATAATAAATGCATATAAATTATTAATATAAGTGTTATTAAATATTTATAAATTTATGAAATATATAATTAAGAATTATATTTTTTATTATAAATTAGGTTATATTATGTTTTTGGAATTTGAGGGTAAAATTAAGGGCTTCTCTCTTGATATCTATTCTTAATTGAGATTATCGATACATAAAGTTTCAATAGAAGAATTTGAATAAAATTTACATATTATTCACAATTTTATTTTACTTTGTTCACGTAGTGGATTTAAGTTTATTTTTACTATTCCCCTCTCATTTATTCATACTTTACTTATTATGAAATTTGTAATAAGAATTGTATTTATCTCTTTTATTTTGGTTATAATATTTCTCCTCCTTATCTATATTATTTGTAATGTTTCATAAATTTATTCTATTACTTTACCTTTATTTATTTTATTTCTTACTGTCTCTATCCATTTAACTTTACTTATTTATGAAGCTGGGAAAGGAATATTTTTATCTCTCTTTATTTATGTTTTCCTCTCAATCTATTTCCCCCATTACTTTTTTCAATTTTTCTTTATAAATATTGCTTTCCAAATTTTCATGTTTTAATGTATTTTTTATTTAATTATTCATTATTTTTTAAAAAATTGATTTATAAATTATTAATTTACATAAATTTAAAAAAGTAAATTTATTTGGATTTCATAAATTTTTTTTATCTTATTCTAATAGATTTTTTATTCTTGTAAATATAATTTAAGGTTTTAATGTTTCCCTAGGATTATGTTTTAATAGAATAATATAATTTATTTATCTATTTGATTTATTTTTATGTATTGAAAATATTTTTTATTAAATACATTTAATTATTATGGGTTAACTATAGTATGATGGATTTATGAATACTTTCATGTTCATGTTTCACACATATGCATGGTTTATCATTATGTGATGGATGGGCTCAGAATTATATATCTCTTCAATACATTGGGTAAATATTTATATCTCATGAGATGTTATGTTATGATAGATGAGATTTTATCCTATTATACTTTTTATGGGAAATGTTTTTCTACTATGTGATGATAGTCTTGACAGTGACCCTCGATATAAGATTTGATTTTTATAATTATGCATGTACCGTATTCTATGTCATGACACATCCTTATATTATCTAAAATATTTATATTGTAATTCATGTTATTAAATTAATCATTTGGATATTATTGTATGATTATTTTCTTATACCAATATGTTTGTTTCACACATACTCCTTTATGATCCTCATTACGATCACATATATAGATTCGAATGATATCACTTATATTTTAACCCTTACTGAGCATATGAGATCACCATTTTTATATGTTCCCATTTAAAACATAATGAAAAATAATATTACATATGATATATCCGGGAAGGATTCAAGTATGCTAAAACTATGGAAGAAATGTTCATTATGTTGTAAAATAAGACATTTATAAATCTAATCTCTAAAGGAACTAAACCTTTGATTTTTTAAGGTGTGATTTATTGTTATTTATAATGTATAATCTTGTAAAATGTTGTAATATATATATATATATATTATTGTTGGGTCATCTCAGTTGGTATCATAATAGGGTCTAGTTAATTTTTAGGATTATGTTTTTGAGAATAAGAGGATAAAACCTAAATCAAACTTGGTTTAACCAATAATGAGTGACATAGGTTAAACCTAAATTGTCATAAGATGAAATGTAGGTTTCATAGGATAATATATATTATAATTTGTTTTTTATATTCATGAGATTATTTACTTTTATTTTATTAAGTGATTATTATTTATTAATCATGCCAACCATTTTGGTCTTAGTAAATGATGAAAACTAGAATCAAATGGATACAAGTATGATTACTATTCATTAATGAACCTCAAATGTCTTTTTTAATTATTATTATACCCACTCATTCATATCATGAATGTTTTTAAAGAGCATAAATTCACCATTATAGTGATTAGATATTTAATTATTTGTGAAATATCCTAAGGTGTGATGATTATAACCCAATTTTACATCTCTTATTCTATTGAGGTTCATGGGAAAAAATTTATTGACAATTTATTCATCTTCTTTAAGTTGAATTTTATGTGAACTTGGGAATGGATTTATTCTCTATATATAGATTCCATATCAATTTTTTGATAACAAAATTAAATTTCATATTCCAAATCATCCCATAATTATATATCAACATAACAGTGATAATGAACTCCCTTTAGAAATAAATCCACTTATATAAGTCTAAATAAATGATAATGAGTTATATTTGGCTCAAATATTTTTATTGAACCGAAATATTGACTATATGATGATTTTATGGGTATATGTCATTGTATTTCCTAGAGAGTTTCCCAATTTTCTTCTTGATCACGAGTTTAAACTTTTAATTGAACACATACCTGGTGCTATGCCTATATAAAATAGTCCTCATAGAATAAACCCTATTGAATTAAAATAATTGAATAAGTCACTATAATAAAATATTTAAAAATGTTTTATATTCCCAGGTGCTTCACCACGAGGTCCACCCATCCACTTTGTTAAAAAAATGATGTATTAATGAATTTTATTGATTATTATGATATTAAATAGATCATGATCAAGGTAAAATATCCTCTACCTTGTATTGATAATTTTTTCAATAAAATTCATTTGGATTAATACTTCTCAAAGGTGGACCTTTGATCCAGTTATCATCAAGAATTTGTAAAAAAATAATATATATATTTTTGATAAGTTATATATACGATGAATTCAAAGTGATTCCATTTATACTTAAAAATGATCTTGTAATATTTATAGTTTTTATGAATAGAGTTTTAGTGATTACCATAATCAATTTGTGGTATTATTTATATATTATATTCTTATAAATTCCAAGTAAAAATAAGAAAATGAAGGGAATTTGAGAATTATGTTTAATACCTTAAGAAAGGAGAAAATGTATGCCAAATTTAGTAAGTGTGAATTTTTAGTTGAAAAAATATCATTCTTGGGACTTTTAATCCTATGAACGGTTATATATAAGGATCCTTAACAAATATAGGCGATTAAATAATGGATTAGACTAACTACTATAATTATTATTCATGGTTTTATTGAATTAAATTAATGTTGTCAATGATTTGTGATAAATTTATCTTGATTTTAAAATCCACTAAAAAAGGCAACATAAAAGGGAGTCAAGTTTCTCTAGAGAGAGATATATAAATACACCGTTATATATATTAATAGGAGATTAGTCACTGCACCAATATTCACACTAACCTATAGTATATAAGGGTTTTTGATATACCATTATGAATCAAGGGAGAGATTACGACATGTCCTTATGAAAATTGAAAACGTGGTAGCTTATGCCTCATGATAATTAAATTTACATGAGAAAAATATACCAATTCATGATTTAGAGTTAATAGTGGATTTTTTTATTAATGATTTAGATGTATTATCGATATTGGAATAAGTGTGATATATATATATATATTATTAATGATTTAGATGTATTATCGATATTGGAATAAGTGTGATATATATATATGTATATGTATCAATAAAAAGATATTAAAGTATATATTTACACATAATGAGTTGAGAATGTATTAAAGGAGTTGTTTGGAGTTGATTAAGGATAATGAATGATTCTTATATTAGCATCCTGGGAAGGAAAAAAGGGTGGTTGATGCTATTATAAAAAAGAACCATGCTACCTTATCTCTGGTGATAATTTGAAGATACGTGATACTCATGGATTTTTAATGAATGGAAATAAAAATAATAATTAAAGTAATATAATCATACCTTTCCCAAATGATTTCTCAACCACCCATACATGTAAATATAAAGGATGTACACAAGGATGATACGAAGATGCTAAAAATGGTCTGAAACACTCTAGAGTTCAATCTTGAAAATGATGGAATTATATGATTTAGGAAAATTAATTCCATATGTACCAGAACCAAAGGAGATGTTGAATAATACACATAGAATAATATTATCTCTTCATCCTACAAGTATAAATAGGTATAGAGATCTCAAATAGAATTTATGACAGGACAATATGAAAAGGGTGATTATAGATTATACATATCAATGCTTGACCTTATAATAAGTTAACGATGAATGGAAGAAGTCTATATAGATAATGAAACCATTACCCATGCCTGTATGGAAATGGGAAAAATTCACCATGGGTTTTTTTCATAATTATTATTTAGCCATATAAAGAAAATAATTCTATTTGGGTTGTAGTTGATCAATCTATGGAGTTTACACACTTCATTTATATTCAAGATCATTTATCACTTAATCAATTTTCCATGATTTACCTAAAAGAAGTTTTAAGTCTTCATAGAGTACCAATTTCAATTTTATTTGATTGAGACCCAAGGTTTACCTTGAAGGTATGGTAGAGTCTTTGGATAAAAAACAATCTTTATTACTTCTTAACATATTTAGAAGAATGGTCAAATTGAAAATACCTTTATAACATTTTAAGATATATTGAGAGCTTTCTCAATATATTTTAAATGAGCTTTGAATCAATATCTTACAATGGTAAAGTTATCATATAATAAAAATTTCCACTCTATTATTCAAATAGAACTATATGAGGGTTTGTATTTTAAGAAGAAAAAAATCTAACATGTTGGGATGATGTAGGAGAATGAAATCTATCAAGACTGCATATTTCTTAAGATATATAAGAGAATATTCAATCCATTCATAAACATTATAAATAAATGAAATTGTGATAGAAAATTTACATTGATAATTATCAATGAGATTTGGTTTTTTATGTTAAATAGAAGGCATACATTCAAATATCAAAATGAAAGAGGGTTATGAGATTCAAAAAGAAGGGGAAGTAAAGTATTAAATACATTAAAAAATTTTAGATACTTTATCTTGTGGGGAATATAACATATCAATTTATTCTTCCCCCATACCTCTCACAAGTTTATGAAATGTTCAATATATCATTTTTTGGAAGTATTTACTCGATGCATCACATGTACTAAACTTAGATGTTGTACAAGTGGAACATTATATATCTTATGGGGAACATGAAGTGTATCATGGACCAGAGAGATAAAGTGTTAGGAAATAAGACTAATCACCCTGTAAAATTATTATGGAAGAATTATTAAATTGAGGAAGTAGTGAGGGAACCTGAATATGCAATGAGGATAAAGTATTTTTTTTTCATTTGAGTAAAGAAATTTTTAGGGAAATTGTTTGAGGGGTGGGGGGAATTTAACTCCCCACAATTTTTTTACATGAATATGTCAAATAACTAGTTTCACATGAACCTCTAAAATAAAATAAAAAATTATATAATTTATTAAAATTAAATATTAAAATACAAGATAAACCTTAGTAAATTATTAGAATGAAGTATGAAACATCATTATGAAAATTTCAAGATGAATAAAACCATAGGTAAATACAATGATTATGAAATTGAATCTCTTTGTAACACCCCAAGATTTTATAGTACGTTATCTCTTCAAAGTAATTCAATAACTTGCGTTACATGCAACACCAAGTTCGAGCACACCACGACTTACCAAACTAGCTGTTCAGAAAGCGGTTATGAATAGTATTAACTGAATTTTGAATTTTATATACTCCATATAATTATAGAATCCATATTATGTGTTTATCAAACATAATATAATAACAAATTCATTTTTTTTCAGATAAAAGAAGTATTTTTGAAAAAAAGCAATTTTACCGCCTTTTAATGGAGAAGCTTTTTTAAAACCAATATTTGACACTTTTACATATTCAATTTAATGAAATTAAATTATTATTTATAATATGTACATAAAAATTTAGTTTGCATAAATTTTTGGTTTTTTTCTGAAAACTTTCAATTTTTGATGAATAGTGAAAAATAATAAATTTTAATTAAATTTTTTTTTAATCAAAATAATTTAGAGTGTTAGATTATAAATTTGAGTGGTTTTAAAGTATCATTAGATTATAATTTTATCATTTAATATAAGTTAGGTCATTGTATGTAATTTCACATTTAAAATGGACAAAAAGAAGTGTCAATCTTTTGATAGTTATTATTACTTAAAAACACTCTTTTTGTTTTGAAAATGGTAATTAATTTTAAATTAATTTCTGCCACTTATATGTTTTGAATTTGGAAAAATGGATTCCATATTTGGAATCAGGAGGTCCAAATTGTATAAATAGGTAACTTTTATTTTTAGACATTATGAATAATTTTTTCGGTAAATATTTAATTTACCATGGTTAAAGGGTAAATCGGGTAAATAAGGGTAAAAAATGATATTATAATAATATTAAATTTCACTAAAATATGAAATATTACTATTTTTTGATACATGTATGACCATATCCATCCTTGGGTCTATTTTGGGACCCCATGGAGCCACTTTAGAGTGATAATGACACTTTATATTAATTAATTTAAAGTAAAGACAAAAATTACATAAACATATATCTTTTAGTAAAACAAATTTTAAACAGGATTATATAATTTATATTTTAGACTATAAATACTAATTAGAAATATAAAATTATTTCGTAAATAATTTTATTTTATTTATAATTTTTATACATTAAATAATTAAATTTATTTATGACACAATGGTGATGTAGTAATTACCTTATTAATGAAAGAATCAAATAAATGGTATTATAAATATTAAAATAAATATACTTTTAAAGTTTTTATGACATCCAAGAATTTTATAGGTTAATATTACATTTTAGGGTTGATTAAAGGTATTTTTTTCTAAGTAATCAAGTTGTCATGAATTTCACAAAAACCAAATACTAAATTGTGTCAAAATTGACATAAATGAGTTTTTAAAATAAATATTATATTATTAAATTATATAATAGTCCTAAAAATATAAGGCTCTTACAAAGAAATTATATAATGATTTTTATATCATTAATGAACCACTAGAAGTTCTCTTGGAATTTTATAGGAAGTTTATTAACCTATTATTATAATAATACAAGAATACATGGTAAAAGTTAAACTATTTAACTAAGAGTTAAACCTTAGAGATAAGGTTAATATGGTGACCAAAACCTATATAAAACCTATTGGTTGAGAGTTTTTCAACCAATCCCCACCTTATCCTCTAAATAAATCATTTTATATCCATTAGAAACCTAAAATGAGTTTATTATAAAATAATATTTCAACTTTTCCTAAAGTGACCCTCACCTATCTTATAAAAGGGTACTTCCCCTTCTCTTAATTTCACACCTCCAAAGCCATTTGGATCGACCAAAACCTACCTAAATAACCTCATTACTTCACTCAATTAATCCTATAGGGCTTAGTTTGATCAGAAATCCAACCTATGGACCCCTTTTGATCAACTCAAAAGGTAACACGCGAATAAGAGGTAATAATTTCACTACCCTCTTTCAAGTTCTTTTCTTCTTCCACTTCATCTTTCTTTGTTGTTTCCATTAGAAAATAATAAGTACAATATATTCTATATAATTTTATATTTTTATAAAAATGGTACAACCATATTCATTATTCTATCCATCATATGAATGAAAAAGTCACCATACGTGCGTACACACGACTTATCGTATCCACGTCATGGTGTAGTTTGTTATTCAATCACTTAATTATTTGAATGATTATAATAATGAGTATAACTGATGTAAATAATAAATATAACATGTTAATTATTATTTATATATGATATACCATCCAATTACATACAATTTCACCGTCAATATAATGATATTGTTGCTAGTGCGTACGTACAGATTACCGTCTCCATGACGAGATGAGATTTATTCCCACGTTCACCATTAAAAGATGATTATAAAAATATATATTATTAATAATTATGTAATATATGACATAATAATGCTACTAGATATAAATATATATATATGTATGTACTTACATATATCTTATTCACTTACTTACGTTCAATACGATATGAAAACGGAAACATCATTTATGGGTACGTATGACCTACCATCTCCATAAACCATGCCTTCCATTTCAAAATATATCTATTATAAAAATTTATATTATAAATATATATGATATATAATTCAAGGTTTATATTCTGGAAGTATTTAAATCATGATCTAAATGATACGATCAATAATAACAAGTTAGAACACGTACGATAAAGAAGTGATTATTACCCAAAATGTTAATTTAACATTGAAATCATTATTAAATGGGTAGTATAAAGTCATAAATGAATCATGTATGATATAATAAATATGAATGTGGTTCTGGTATAATTTAATAACATACTATGGTCATTATATAGGAGGTTAAATGAACCCTCAACCAAAGGAAAGTGCAAGGTAAGGGTTATTTCCTCAATCTCATTATTATCCGAGATTGTTTATGTGTAAGTATTTACTGGGACATATTTATCATTAATACCCAGATTTCATAAAACTATTTTAGAAAAAAAATATTTTAAGGTTTTATGGGAGGTTCTATTTAACTATATCATGATTTTAAATGTTGTAAAGACTTATCTTTCTAAATCCTTAAAATTAATGTCCATGTTTTCAAAAAGATTTTAAGGATTTATTTATATGGACATGAATGTTTTGAAATGATAATTCTTTTCAAAAGTTTAAAAGTGGTATGGGACACTTTTATTTAAAAATCTATTTAAAATTACTTCCTTTATAAATGTGTGACTTTTAAATTATTTCACAAAAAGGGATATTTCTCTCAAAAAGTTTTACTAATCATTTTCTACTATGTTAGCATCCTTTACTGGATATTATTATTGATTGAGGTTGATTTGTTATAATACAATCTTCCATATTATACTGAATTAGTAATGATATGTGTGACTCTGAATGTTCTATTTTTATACCATTCATGGTTTATGGTTAATGTATTGAAATTTCGTATGCTAGTTTTAATATGAATGTTTATGTTATATTTCAACCTTTTCATATGAGGAAAGCAGCGGACTTAGTAAGTGATGGGTGAAGCCCGCTATGGCTCCTCAATTCATCAGTAGGTCTTATGAGACAAAATAATGTCTTGCCACAAGTCCTTGACAAAAATTTTATTTGTAGTCTT
The DNA here is from genome assembly GCA_963277665.1 of Viscum album. Classification (NCBI taxonomy): domain Eukaryota; kingdom Viridiplantae; phylum Streptophyta; class Magnoliopsida; order Santalales; family Viscaceae; genus Viscum; species Viscum album. The sequence goes on from OY728141.1 coordinate 561,153,631, forward strand.
GGAACAAGGCCTCGACTATGTGGTAATGATGTCTGGCATTAGGCATTCCCTAATTATGAAATTAGTTATTACATGTGATTATTCGACTAGTAGAATATCCATGTGCATGTTTATATGGTGATTTTTTGTTTAATTTTCCAATATTATGTTCAATATTATGTTTAAAAAGGCTGTTATTTTTATTACACATATTTCCTTAAAAGTTTACAGCTTATGCTAAATTATTTACACTTACTGATCATCTGAGATGACCCCTTTATTATGTTTTATTTTACCAAGATTACAAGATGTGTTTTTTGATTGATATGCAGGGTTAAGATAAAGGGAATAATGGTGTTCTCAAAGAACTATCTATGATGTGTTTTATGTTTGAAATTTAAATGTAATGTTCATGTATGTAATCTATTTTCCAAGACTGATAAAATGATCGATCCTTCGGGACTTGATTATTTGTAATTATGACAATGTATTAAAATAATGCTCTGACTCTAGGCTTCTAGGGTTGAGGTGTTATAGTTGGTATCAAGGGAAGTTTAGCAATCACCTTGGAAATATATTTAGATAAACTTTGATTAGGGAACATTACCTTAAGATAGATTTTGAGGATTAATATAGAACTTCCTAAAATTTTGGTAATGTAGATATTTTGTGTATTTTCCAAAAAAATACATCCCTGTATGGATACGAGCAGGTAAAGGCAGCTCTGGCACAGATGTACCCATGAGTGAAAACTCCGACAAGGAGTTTCAAGCATAACCTGGGGTATCCTGGTACACGACAACGGGCCTTGATTCACTCTTTGTTACAACACTCATGGGGGATATGCTTAAGATAATTCACATTTTTATTACTAATCATTATGCTAGATTTAGGAGTCAATACTTCCCCAAAGAAAACATTTTATGATTATATATTATATGTAAAATATTTTTAATTTATGTTAGGTATTTTACAGGTTTGGAATTATGCAATGTGATTCATAAACTAACCTAGTGTATGCCATTTTTTATAAATGGTTCCTAGTAGAATGAATGAGAATTCTAGCAATACACATGATTGAAAGATTAAGAAGGATCATAACTTTCATGGTATTAAGCCAAAATTTAGAAGGGAAATAGTCTCCCATTTATTCTCATCATATGAAAAAATAGTATCATGTGTTAATAAGATAATTAAAGAATTATCTGAGTCCTATGTCTTTGAAGGGAAGCAAGAGAAAAAAAGGATGGAATAGAGAAAGATGGGTAAAGGAAAGAGGGGAAAGAAGGATTTTCCCATATGTGATAACTGTGGAAAGAATTTCCATTGTAATTGCATGAATGGAATGAGAGTTTTTTATAAGTGTGGAGAAAAAGGACACTAAGTACACGATTGAAATGGTAAGAAAAAGGTTTCAAATGTACAATTCTTCATCTGCAAGGAGTTGAAACACTACGTGAATCAATATACAAATCATCAGAGTATACCACAAATGCTGCTATTGGATAATAATCATGTTATGATACCGCCAAAGATGAAGAGTAATGATTAGAGTTATTACTTTGTTATTAAAGTATTATGTCATTTGAGTATTGTATTAATTATGTACATGTTATAAGAATTATAGAGTATATAAGTATTGTAATACAGTACTATTTCATTAAGGACTTGAGATTGTGTGGAACCAAGAAATGTAACTCAATAGCATGTTAATTTTTTTGGAAAATATATGGTTGAGAGAAAATTAAACCATAATATGGTTCTGATACTAAGGTAGTGATTTTGGAATAATATATGATTGATTTGGATAAATTATATTTGACATTCTTGACTATATGGAAACTAATTAATGATTTGTATATACTGTCATTGTTGGAGTTTACAAAATTTTTGGATAGAAGAGTATATCTAGTATTATATAAGGAATAAGGTATCATGAATGTAATCAATAAGGTTTTATGGTAATTTAGGTTGTTATAGTGTTTTAAACGAATACATGATGAAGGTATTCACATGTTATTACATGGAAAAAAGGATCTTCATTGTGTTTACCTTCCGTATAAATATTGGACAGTGAGTTTGGATAGAAGTATTTTGGATAAGTATAAAGGTTGGAATCGATTAAGATTGACATTGGATACTATTGTAAAGGTTAAATCATTTCTCGAGATTATATTTATATTATCATAAAAAGGACAACCTAAAGGTCGGGTGACAACCCGTCGCGTCCGGCAAGGCCGCGAGACTTGAACACACAACCAAAGGGAGACAAGGGTGGATCACCTACCACTAGCATATGTGATGTACTGGTTTGTATAATGTAGTTTTTTATAAATATCCTGAAAAATGAATTATAAATTCATTATTTTTTGGAACCCTATACGATTAGGATAAATAGAATATTTTTGAATTCTATTATCTTTTGGAGTGAAAGATGAGTTTGTGGATAGGAATCAGTTGAAGGATGAAACTCTACTTGTCATGTATATTTTCCCCCCTTATTCTATGAATAAATTAATTCTTAAACTTTAGGGAAGGTATATTAAAACAAAAAATGTGTTATCATAATACCTCATGTTTTGTTGAACCGATGATATTTTAAATCATCATAGATTGATGGTTTTGAGGCTCTCAGTTGTAAACTTGTTTGTGATTGATGACCTAAATCACTCCTTATAAATATTTATGTTTTCCTCCAATTATTTATCTCTAATTTCAACCAATGTTCTACTAATTGAGATCATAATTTGGTGGTGACTTTTTCATTTCCCTTTCCCTCTTATTAAGACTAAATTTTTTTAACCTAATTTTTGATGTGGGTTTTCCACAAAGCTATTTTTCTATTTTTAACATTTTATTTTCTAAGAACAATTTGAAATTGTGAGGACGCAATTTATTGAAGGAGGGAAGAATGTAACACCCCAATATTTCATAGTATGTTATCTCTTCAAAGTAATTCAATAACTTGCATTACACGGAACACTGAGTTTGAGCTCACCACGACATACCAAACTAGCCGTTCAAAAAGCGGTTATGAATAGTATTAACTGAATTTTGAATTTTATATACTCAAAATAATTTTAGAATATATATTATGTGTTTCTTAGAGATAATATAAGAACAAATTCATTTTTTCAGATAAAAGAAGTATTTTTCAAAAAATGTAATTTTACCGCCTTTTAATAGCGAACCTTTTTTAAAACCAATATTTGAAACTTTTATATATTAAATTTAATGAAATTAAATTATTCTTTAGAATAAAGACATAAAAATTTAGTTTTGATAATGTTTTGGTACTTTTCTGAAAACTTTAAATTTTTGATGAATAGTGAAAATACTAAATTTTAATTAAAAATAAATTTTTAATCAAAATAATTTATAGTGTTAAATTAAACATTGGAGTAGTTTTAAAGTATAATTAGATTATATTTTTATCATTTAATATAATTTAGGTAATTTTATGTAATTTCACATTTAAACTGGACATAAACAAGTGTCAATCTTTTGATAGTTATTATTTTCCTTAAAAACACGTTTTTTTTGTTTTGACAACGAGAATTAATTTTAAATTAATTTCTACCACTTCTATGTTTTGTATTTCGAAAAATAGATTCCATATTTGGAATTAGGAGGTATAAATTGTGTAAATAGGTAACTTTTATTTTTATATATTATGAATAATTATTTAGGTAAATATTTTATTTGCCATGGTGAAAGGGTAAATCTGGTAAATAAGGGTAAAAAATAAAATTATAATAAAATTAAACTACCCTAACATGTTTCCTATTACTATTTTTTGATAAATGTCCGACCATGGTCATCTTTGGATCGATTTTTGGACCCCATGGAGCTATGTGAGAGTGATAATGACACTTTATATTAATTAATTTAAAGTAAAGTCAAAAAATGACATAAACATATATCTTTTAGTAAAACAATTTTTAAATGGGGTTATATAAGTTATATTTTAGACTATAAATACTCATTAGGAATATAAAAGTATTTCCTACATAATTTTATTTTATTTATAATTTTTAGACATTAAATAATTAAATTTATTTATGACATAATAGTGATGCAATAATTACCTTATTAATGAAAGAATAAAATAAATGGTATTATAAATATTAAAATAAATATAATTTAAATGTTTTTATTACATACACAAATTTTATAGGGAAATATGACATGTTAGGGTCGATTCAATGTATTTGTTTTGAAGTAATAAAGTTGTTATCACTTTCAAAAAAACCAAATACTAAATAGTGTCAAAATTGACATAAATGAGTTTTTATAACAAATATTTTATTATTAAATTATATAATAGTCCTAAAAATCTATGGCCCTACCAAATAACTTTTATAATGATAGGTATATCATTAATTAACCACTTTAGGTTCTCTTTTCATTTTATAGTAATTTTATGAACCAATTATTATAATAATACAAGAATACATGGTAAAAGTTAACCTATTTAACTAAAAGATAAATCTAAAAGATAAGGTTAATATGGTGCCTAAACCTATCTAAAACTTATTGGATGAGGGTTTTTCGACCCATAACCACCATATCAACGAAATAAATTATTTTTGATCCATTAGAAATAGAAAATTATTTTATTATAAAATAATATTTAAAGCCTTTCCTAAGGTGACCCTCACCTCTTTTATAAAAGGATACTTACCCTTCTATTAATTTCACACCTCCAAAGCCATTTTTCTTGGACAACCCCTACCAAAATATCCTCCAAACTTCCCTCAAGTCAACCTATAGGCCTTATTTTGATCAGAAAGCCAACATAAAGAGCCCTTTTGATCAACTCAAAAGGAAAAACGTGAAGAAGATGTAATAATTTCACCACCCTCTTTCAAGTTCTTTTCTTTTTCCACTTCCTCTTTCTTTGTTGTTTCCATTCTAAAATAATAAATCTAGTATATTCTATATACTTTGATGTTTTCATAAAAATGGTACAACCATATTCATTATTCTATCCATCATATGAATGACAAAGTCACCATACTTGCGTACGTACGACTTACCCTCTCCACGTCGTGGTGTAGTTTGTTATTCAAACACTTCATTATTTGTATGGGTATAATAATGAGCATAACTAATGTAAATAATAAATATAAAATGTTAATTATTCTTTATATTTGATATAACATCCAATTACATACGATTTTACCATCAGTATAATGATATTCTTGCTCGTGTGTATGTACAGATTACAGTCTCCACGACGCGATGAGATTCAATCCCACGTTCACCATTCAACGATGATTATAAAAATATATATTATTAATAAGTATGTAATATATGACATAATAATTATACTATATATATATATGTGTGTGTGTGTTTGTGTGTATGTACTTATATATATCTTATTCACTTACTTCCATTTAATACGATATGAAAATGGAAACAACATTTATGCGTACGTACGACCTACCGTCTCCATAAATGGTGCCTTAAATTTCAATATCTATCTATTATAAATATTTATATTATAAATATATATGATATATAAATCATGTTTTATATTCTGAAAGTATTTAAATCATGATCTAAATGATACGATCAAGAATAACAAGTTAAAACACGTACGATAAAGAAATCAATTATTATCCAAAATGTTAATTTAACATGGAAATAATTATTAAATGGGTAGTATAAAGTCATAAATGAATAATGTATGATATAATAAATATTAATATGGTTTTTTTATAATTTAATAACATACTATGGTCATTATACAGGAGGTTAAACGTACCCTCAACTAAAGAAAAGTACAAGGTAAGGGTTATTTCCTCAATCTCATAATTATTTGAGATTGTTTATGTGTAAGTATTTAATGGGACATATTTATCATAGATACCCATATTTCATAAAAATGTTTTCAGAAGGAATATTTTAAGGATTTATGGGAGGTTTTATTGAACTAGATCATCATTTTAATTTTTTTTAAAGATTTATCTTTCTAAATCCTTTTAATTAATGTCCATGTTTTCAAAATTATTTTAAGAATTTATTTATTTGGACATGAATGTTTTGAAATGATAATTATTTTAAAAAGTTTAAAAGTGGTATGGGAAACTTTGATTGAAAAATATCTTTTAAATTATATCCTTTATAAATGTGTGACTTTTAAATGATTTCACTAAAGGGATATTTCTCTCAAAACGTTTTACTGATCATTTTCAACTATATCAGCATCCTTTACTGGATATTATTCTTGATTGAGGTTGATTTATTATAATACAATCTTCTATATTATATTTAACGAGTTATGGTATGTGTGACTGTGAATTTTCTAGTTTTATACCTTTAATGGTTTGTGGTTAATGTATTGACATTTCATTTGCAAGTTTTAATACGAATGTTTATGTTACATTTCAAATTTTTTATATGAGGAATGAAACAGACTTAGTAAGTGACGGGTGGAGCCCACTATTGCTCCTCAATGCATCAGTAGGTCTTATGAGACCAAATAGTGTCTTTCCACAAGGCCTTGACAAAAATTTTATTTTTAGTCTTGGCACAAGGCCTCGACAATGTGGTAATTATGTCCGGTATTAGGCATTCCCTCATTATGAAATTAGTTATTACATGTGATTATTCTACTAGTATAATAACCATGTGAATGTTTATATGGTGATGTTTGATTTAATTTTTTCATATTATGTTCAAGATTATGTTTAAAAAGGCTGTTATTTTTATTACACATATTGCCTTAAAAGTTTATAGCTTCCGCTAAATTATTTACCCTTACTGAGTATCTGATCTCACCTATTTCTATGCCAAAGTAACTTTTTTTTATTATGAATCACTTTTAAGGGGAAGTGAGATCCCACATAGAAAAATATGATCAAACAGTAAAGGAAACAACTGAATTATCAATGAAAATATTATGTTGATTGGAATCTATCTCCCTAGATAATTTCCATGCCAAAGAACTAACCTGATAGTCTGGATCATCACTTAGAATGTCTTCAAAATGGCATGCTAAGTAGTCCCAATATTTCAAGTATTACTCTTTGTTAATAATCCCTTTGTTGAAACCTATGATCAATATGTGGTCTTTCTTGTCAATATACTCACATTTCTCCCTTGAAGTATCCACACGGAGCAATTGTCCCATCATTTAATCACCATCTTCCTAAGTCTCCTTAATCTAGAGAACATCCTCTAGAATATCTTCCCCCGAGTGCATGAGAATATCCCCACTCTGGTCATGAGCCGTGGCATCTTGTTGATGGGGGTTGTTGGGGGACTCTTCCCCTTGAAGCTTCCCAGGTGGTAGAGTATCCTCCTTCACCCGGTGGACATCCTTTAGTTGAGAAGGGATATCTCCCTATTAATCCATGGTCATCATAGTTTCAACTCCTTTAAGAGGAACAAAAAAATCCGAGGTGCCCTCAAGATAAGAAAATTCTTTCACTGAGGACTCGTACCCACCTAAAAGGAAAATCTCCATGTAACCTTCCATTGATTGGGCCTTCTGTTCATTGGTATTACATACCTTATTACTGACCGAGCCTCCATAAGTCTTTTTAGGTATGAGTAGTCTTTCCGTCCCTTTGGATTATGCTTCTTGGAAACAATACAACTCCCTGGGTCCCTATTTTCCTTATTTCCTTTCTTACTCCTTAGGCTATGCAGGCCTTTACCACACCCTCTAACAACATTATCATCTGAGGATTTTCTTTCTCTATATGGGTCCACATCTGAGGGACAACTGAAAGTCCCTCCATTGACACTGAGGATGTCAAAGCGATTGTAGAAAGTGAGACTAGGATAAATCTTTCTTGGCTTGGTCCCCTTCGTGACAACCCACTGATTAGAGGCACCTTGGAGGTCCTTCAGCTCACAGGAGTTGCTTCTCTCAATAATGATCCCTCCATCGGCTTTAAATCCACCATACATGACACGAGTAGTATGCACATGCACCTGTCGAGACCACAAGCCGTCCTTGACTATCTCCGTGAATGTAGGAGGCACCAAAGAACTAGGCTCACCCTAGAATAGAACTGAAAGTGTAGGAATGTCCAAATCACGTTTTAAACTTGCAAATATGTATTTGACCCTTGGATCCTTATGAATAACCTTTGTCTTAGAACTGATAGGTCCCTTGATGATGCCACGTACATAAGGCACCTGATTCAGAGGAGAGATAATGGGGGAAACAACATCCGGAGTGGCTGAAGTTTCACCCGAAGAAAAGTGGGCACCCCTACAAATCCCCCTGAATCATGCGCCTTCGATACAGGGAGGAACGACTGAGACTCCAGCCAAGGGGGAGCGGCACTGCTTGGATGGTCTGGAATACCAGAATAATAGAAAGTATTAAGAGCTGAGCTACTAGAAAATCAACAGTCAAGGTGGATGTGGCCTAGATGAGAGTATAAACTGCAACAGTTGATCCAGTTTTCGAAGGCCATTGGTTGCTGGAAACAGATTTCTTCACTAACCTCTATTCAAGCTGAATCCACCAGAGGATTTGAAACATCCACTTCCACACAAATCCATGGATCAATCGGATGGTATAAGGCATAAGACCACTCATAAAAGGCATGAAATATCCCTACGAGGTTGCCAAGCGTTTGCAAAATAGCTGGATTTTGAAAGGGAAGAGGGAGGTATGGTAGACTTACCCCAATTGCAATAGAGGGGGGATCATAATTCTAGTAGAACTCATAACTCAATCTGAGAAGTAAGAGGCGAGATCCATCACAAGAATACATACCTTTGGACCATGCGGAAGCTAGATCATCAGTGCATCCGAATCGAAGAAGAAAGCGGCTAGGATTAAAGAGCTCGACAATGATGTAGTTCTTCAATGACTAGGTACTATTTACAAACCAGTCGAAACAATCGAGGGATAGCCGATAGCGGCCAAAGAGGGCGAGTAGGGATAGTCCGTGGAGCGACGAAGCTTCTGAGAACTCTTGGAGAGAAATAGGAAGTGATGGTGCACCATGATAGAGAATAAGAACTTTTTTTATAAGGAGAATATTGGGGAAATTGGGGAGAGAGGCTGGATCAATGAAGGGGTATTACACCAGTGAGGGTTAGGGGGCATACGGGGCGGCCTTTCGTATGTTTTATTTTCCTAGGATTCCAAGATGTGTATTATGATTGATATGAAGGGTCAAACTAAAGGGAATAATGGTGTTCTCAAATAACTATATATGATGTGATTTATGTTTGAAATTGAAATATAACGTTCATGTATGTAATATATTTTCCAATAATTCTAAACTGATCAGTCCTTCGGGACATGATTCCTTGTAATCATGGCAATGTATTAAAAAAAATTCAGTGACTCTGGGATTCTGGGGTCGGGGTGTTACACCTTCATCCTAATGGTATTACTTAAATACCATAAAGAAATTATAAATACAGAAATAAATAAAAATATTATGAATATGGTATTAATTTTAAAAAATAAATTAAATTTCAATACTCTATTAAACATTACCACGTTGGTTAGAAAATATATATCATAAATAAAAACCAAAGAAGACAGTGGAAGAAATAACAGTATTTTAAGCCTCAAAACTCCATAAAGATTCACAAATTTCATATATTTAGATATTAAATTTTATGAAATTGATTTCATTTTTGGAATCAAGGCATCAAAATTAGGTAATATGGTGAATTATATTTTTGGTGAAAAATAAGTTATTGGGGTGAATATTCAATGTCATTGGTAAATTAAAAAAATGATAGAATATTTTATATGAATAAAAAGATGTATAAAATTTATAAAAATAAATAAATATATTGATAATGGATTAAATATTTTCCACCATTTTTTTCTACTTATGGTCCACTTTTCATGATAAAATGACCTTCCATAACCATTAAGAAACAAGAAATTGCAAATATACTGGTCAAACCCATCTAGGAAAGGAATCTTCATATACCCATCCAAAATTAATTAAATAATTAGTTTTTCTCTTGAATACATTACCAAATTTACTCAAATAAATTCCTATTTAATTTTGCGTGGATTTTAGTCCCAAGAAGGTGTCATAAATCATTCATTTTGAAGGAAACTATTACGAGGAACGATTCTATCAATGTTATTATCTAGTTATTCTAAGTATATTTCAATTACATTATAATTTAAAATCTTAATAAATCCAAAAAAAATTATAATTATGTGTTATTAACACCATTAAAATTATTTTAAAAATTATATTACTATGATATAACTCCATACTCTTACTCATTTATTAGTATAATATGTTCTTGTTTGAGTCGGTTCAGCCAATGATACTATACCATATTCCTCATTTCCATCATGGATGCGAGTAAAAATAAAAATAATAGTAATATATGATATTAATAATTAATATATTTTATTATTATGGTTCATTAATCATGATTATAAAATGAATAATCATTATAATATAACTAGTTACTATTGGAAAAGTTACCCAAAATCCACGGGACTAGAGTTTCATTCTTACGAACCATACCTGTACCGAACATAAAATTAATACGGGGATATATAAATCATTATAATTCTATGATTACAATACCTTGAATAATATAGTAATTGTTAACTTATTATCAAATAATGAGGATTGATATAGCCGTACCAAAACTAGTATCAAATATTTTGAACTATTAACATTCGATGATGAAAAAATACTAATACTAACTAATATATATGAGAATAAATGGGTATAAATTATTAATATAATAGGTATTAAATTTATATAATGTTTTGAAATAGATTATTAAGATTTATAATTTTATTATATTAGAGGTTAGAGCACATTCATGGAAGTCAGGAGTAATAGTAAGGGCTTCTCTCCAGATCTCGCTTCTTAAGTAAGATTATTAATAAATAAACTTACAGAAGTATAATTTGGATGAAATTTAAATTTAAATTCCCATTATTTATCTAATAATTATATTATGGAGTTAGTTTTATTTTTAATACTCTCTACTCTTTATTTTTTACTTTACTGATTATAATATTTATAAGTGGAATCATATTTATCTCTTTTCTTACAGTTGGATTTTTTATACTCCATGACCATATTATTTAAAGTGTTTCATGGTTGTATTACATTTTATTACCCATTTATTTCTACTTATTAAGGTTTCTATCAATTAAATTTAACATAATTATTAATGTTATAAAATAATATTTTTATCTCACTTTCTTTATGTTTTCTGCTCAGTCGCTTTCTCCCACCCTCTTCTTCAAATTTTCATCTTAAATATTCTTTTTAAATCTTTCAAAATTATTCGAAGTATTTTTTATTTAATATATAATTATTTTTCAGTCCATTTATTTATAATTTTTTTTTTAAATTTTATCAAAAATATAAAGGATATATCTTTGTATTTTCTAAACAAATTTCTTATATTCTTTTAAAGGTGTTTTCCTCTATGTCAATATCTTTTAATGTTTTATCTATTTTATGGGAATTTTTTTAATTAAATCATTAAATTTATTTTTCCAGATGATTTTTTTATTGCAATGATTTTTATAAAACCCATTTCATTATCATGGGTTAACAATGCTATGCTGTATTTATTAATATTTTCATATCCAAGTGGAACACATGTGTTTGATTTATAATTATATGGTTGGTGGACCCAAAATTATATAGTCCTTCAATGAATTAGTAAATACTCATATCTCATGAGATGTTATATTATGAGACATGAGAATTTATTATTTCCGACTATGTTACGAGACATGTTTTACACTATTTGATTATGGTTTTGAAAATGAGCCTCGATAAAAGATAATATTTTATACACCTATTCCTGTGATTCATTTCGATGCCATGACACATTTTTATGTTATATGAATGATTCATGTTATGTTATTACTCATTTTGGTATGATTTTATGATTATTTTATCATAAATATATGTTCATTTCATGCTCACTCCTTTCTAATTATCATTATGATAACCTATGTGGATTCGATTGATATCTTTTTGTTTTACCTTAAACTGAGCATATAAGTTTACAATTTCTTTATGTTTTTATTCCCTAAGTTGTAAATAAAAATAATTCATATATTATATAAATAGAGGATTAAATTATGATGAAATTTTTGAATAAATTTACACTATTTTTTAAAATAATAAATTTATGTAGCTAATCTCCAAAGTCACTAAATCTTTAGGTTATAGAGTGTTATTTATTATTTGTTTTAATTTATAATAAAGTAAAATTATGTAATATTTATGTATTTTATGGTTTTTTAATATCATCTATGGGTTAATTTCAAAATTTAAAATGATCTAAACACCTTAATGGATTCATAGAGTTACTCATACTTTGAGGGAATGAGAATGAGATTTCCACCATGTCTTGATAGGTCACCCCTCTCCCATCACACATATACGATCCCAAAAGTTTCAATTTTTGGGCCTCTCATAACCATAAACCATACTAGAGTATCATATAATATATATAATTTCATCTAAAGGTGTAAAATATTATGATCCACCCACTATGATGATGATTCATAAGTAACCATGCTTGACCCTCGCATCCATGAGGCCCATATAACCCTATATCATCCATGTGGAAATTTAATTAATCCTTAATTAATTTATAGTTAATCCATATAATTAATAAATAATCAAAATAATTGTTTAAATACTCAATGAGAAACATCCATTTTTCATTACCTTATAAAATTAACTGAATATGAATCATAGATGAATGACGGTATCTCTACGAGAAAAATACCCAATTTTATATTTTGGTTTATTAGTTAATTTCATACACATTTGATAAAAATAAAAGAAATAAACACTAAATAACTTACCTTTAGAAAATTTACTCATAATGGTTTTCATTCATTTTATAATGGACTACTCTAGCCATTGTACAAAAAAGTGCTATGATTAAGGTGTGATTTCACCATGATTTAGTGAAATAACACAACCATATCTAGATGAAACACCCATAAATAAGAGGAGGAAGGAAGGGTAGAAGAGAGAGGATAAGAAAGGGAAAAGAACCTACATTTTTAGTAAATCAAAATTTTCTCAAGAATCCTAGATTGAGGGTGGAAGAACAGTAGAATAAAGATAGAGGGGGGGATGACCAACCCCTTTATCATGTGCACTGTCCAATAGAACTATGAGTGGGGTGGGGTAGGGGTTATTTTTTATAAAATTAAATACATTTTTTACCCCCACTTAAATAAACTTAAAATAGATTTACCATGTTCCCAATGTAGTAACACTAATCACCTTGTAGGAAGATCCCATGTGGATTAGTAAATCCAGAGTTGTAATTATTATCATTAATATTGTATGAAGGAAATTTAATTTATTCTAAATATATATGAATATTAATATTACCAATGAAAAAAGAATTTAAATTATTAAAGTTTTGAGCTTATACCATTTTATGTCACTTAAGAATCATTCATTTGTTGGAAAATAAGTTTCAAGGTGCTTTTTTATAAGTATCCTTTACATCTAATAATTTCCAAGATGGTATTATTGGGAAATACAGATGGTGATGATTATGTAGAAATTATCTACAACATAATACATATTATGTTTAATATATAGCTAAAGGAGAGATTGAAGAGGCTAACATGAAGCTGTAATTTAAAGGCAGTGAATACTTTTGAGATACTTTGTTGAGATAGAGCGTGGGAATAAATTTTAATAAATTTAGAGATGTCTGTATATTTTCAAAATAAAATTGAGTTGATTATGGAAATTTGTAGAGAAATTATTTTAATATAAGGAGGTTTATTTTTACAAAGTCATATTAGCGATGTTTTTAAAAATATATCAACTCTATAGAAACCTCATACCCAAGATGACAATCACCATAGTGATAGCCAACTATGCTCTATGGTAAATCCATCCAATGAGAGGATATGGGTAGAATAAATCCTTTTCAGGGTTGGAAAATTCTATAAAAGAGTGGGGAAACACAAGTAATGATAATAATTTTTGGAAGAACCAAAAAATCCTAGTATAGGGTAGAACCGAGATATTTTAATGACATGTTATAATGTATGAGAGTTATGAAACATGTATCTTTTTGAGAATTTTTCCAATGTGGAACTCGGGTGAAGTAGTATGTTTAATTTTTTTTAGTTTTGAACTGGACAATGATTTATATGGTGTCATTTGTATCATATCCTACCTTAGGAACATAGGGTTTATCCATGTGAGGAAGATCACATCACGATTTTCTGAATTCATCCAGTGCCTTTGAGTAGTTAAGATTATAAGAAGATCATGTTTTGACCAATTTTGTAGCACTTTCTAGACAAGAAATATTGAAAATAAATTCTCTATAAACATTGGGAATAATTGAAAGCCAATGATGCATGAAAAATTCCATGCATGGACCGTGAGTGATAAGTATTCTAGATATTATTTGATAAATAGTTGAATATGATATTCCAATAGTTAGAGAAATTTTTATGCCTGAAATAATTCAATAATGTTTTAAATATGATGCACATATACTTTTAAAGAGGAGTATAGGGTGTGATGATGATGTTTTCAATTGATGATTCATTAAATTTGTTAGCCTTAAAGAAGCGAAGAGTGAGTGAGGTGGTTTGAGGAAAAGTGAGTAAGTTAGTGCAATTTTTCTATGAATACCCCAACCACACTATTTGATGGATAATGGGGAGTGAACTAAAAGATAAATAGAAAGTATAGGGGGGGGGGAGGAAGAGGCCCTCTATTTTCATGATCATTATTCATTATGAATACTTGATAACGTGTTTATACCATCAAATGCATGAAGTAGTTGTGAAATACACAAATCATATGTAATAATGTACATGAGAATATAATAAAAAACTAGAAGTTATGAGAATATCATGTAATGTATAACATTTTCATGACAGATATAGAATTTACCACACACTCTGGTTTATGCAAAGCAGCTAAGAAGTCTATATTGTGTTATACACATGCTTGAATGAAGAATCGTCATACTCATTTGTTATGTAGAAAAGAGTGACAATGCCGTGAAATATTTCATATTTTAAAGAAGAATAATATAATTAACATGAAGAAAACTATTTGGATTAAATGAAATAAATTATGAACTATGGTTCTCACTATTAACTATAGAGAAGAAGTTTAAAAATCTGTATAAAGTATAATTTGGAAAGTTTTCATAGTGGAGGTTTTCATGATGAGAATTATATATGGTATTAGTTGGGCGAAGGAGTTTATGCAATAAATAATCATGTAATGATACTATATTTGATTGAGTTATATGATAAGTTTTTCTAAATAACTATTGTTAGTTGGAACAAAAATGTGTTCATTCAGAAGATATATTAGGTCAAATAATTAATTGAGAAGTGAGAATGACAAATATTTTATTTTAGTGTAGACAAGTTCTAAACATTAAATTTATTTAAGAAGCCAAGATACCTGAGAAATAATTACTCAGAGGTTAAGAGAAAGTGAGAAATATCAACTATTCAGTTTGGATGTTGGGTTACATGAGTGAGTTGAATTAGAAGTTACATATTTTGATTACACAGATTGTTGAATTGGAAATTAAATCATCCAATTTTTTTGAAGAGTACTAGGTAGACTTACATTAAGTGTTATTGATTAAATTTAGTGACAATTTGAGACTTACATTGAAGGTGATAAAGGCAAAAAATTCTAATTCGGAAGGATATTTAGTTGCATAGACTTGAAGGATAACTAGTTAAACATGTACACTATATTAGAAGGTAAGATAAATTTAAGACATTTTCATAGGTTCATTGAATGAAACCTTTCAATAATTTTTGGTATCCATTATAATTAAACTATATATTTTCAAGATAAATCTCACACTGGTAGGATCCAATATAAATAACTCTTCACTTGTGTAATAGAGTAAAGACCCCGGCAGTGATTGATAAATACCCAATACTTATGTCCATTTATTAAGAACTTATAATCACTAAAAATTTGAATAGTGATATAATCCATGTCTTGAACATGATGTGAACACAAAAAGGATTTAGTCATCCAAATTGGGTATAACAATGTAAAAATAACTTTCGATGTGCTTCATTTACTTTTTGTGTGATTATGTTCGAAGATAGTTGGTATCCATTCATCTTAACAGGTGTATAGGTTAAAATACAAAAATAGTTAGAAAGTATAATGAAAATAATTTGGTAAAAATTGTGTACACTAATTCACCCCTTTATTAGTGAACCTTTATGGTCCAGTTAGAATCTCAATTTTTATCGGAGAATAAAGTTATACTTTTTATTGGATATACATTCTTTATTAGTTTTTTATCATAAACATTTTATGTAGATATATGAATTTTAAGAAGAGTTAAATTTACCTCATATAGAAAATTCAGTTACAATATATTTCACTACCAATATGAAGGTTTCATCTAAAACCATAAAGAATATATATAAGAAAAAGGATAATATGTAGAGAAATATATTGATGCAAAAATAGGATACACTGATCATTGATGGTATTCAAAGTGGTTTTGTATCTATTAAATATTTTATTGATCATACTTATAAATGATAAAGTTCAAGTTCAAGTTTTGACGAAGATGCGTTCAGTGAACTAATAAATGATTTCTATTCAAAAGTCAAGGATTATTTAAATAAATCACCTATTAAGGCCACGACTCACATATTTTCATATATCAAGGGACTATATAATGAAAAATCATAGTTGGAATTTGAAGCTGATGATATGGAAAAATAATTTTCCAGAAAGTTATAAATATAAAAATATCTCTCAACATTTATTGAAGGAAAAGAAAAATCTGTATCCTAATTAAATGAAAGGTTTTTACTAAATAAATAAAAACTAAAAATGATTATTTTTGAAAGAACTAAGTGTGAAAAGTTTCTTATAGAGATGGTCCATAAACTTAAATAAACTCATAAAGCTGCTTTTACAATTTTAAAAGAGAAGTGAATGTTTCATGAATGTTAAAATGAGATGATAAATAAAGATTAATAAGATAGATTAAACTCAATTGAGGCTAAGAATAAATTCCTTAACTTAAAGTGTTGCGGATAAAATTAAACTGACAAATTTAGAAGAGATACAACCAAAAACATTCAAAGATACTGAAAATAGGAAGTCTTTCAAGAATATTTTTCAAAAGTGTATTATTTATTAAAAGACTCATTATAATGGAAATAAGGGTTTGAAATTATGTAAAGATAAATATACTACAATATATTTTATAAATGCCACCCTTGTTGTAAAAATTTCTATTTTCACTGATGTTGTTTTATATGTAGTATATGTTACATATCAAATTCTAGAAAAATATGCACGAATTGTTTTTTGATAAATATATTATATTATCAATGGTGGATGTAAAGAAGATCATGAATTTATGTTACCAGAAGAAAGATCAAAAGAAGATATTTGATGTCCAAAAAATATAAATGTTTCAATGACAGCGAGAATATTTCAAAAAAAATAAGAAATCAAAATTTTTTGTCTACTATTTATGTTGTGGAAAGTTTTGACACAAGGATATTGACTTTTGGAATAATTTATTAATTCTTTATGATTAAATAATTCATATATTATTAGAGAGAATATTTTTAGTAATTAAAAATCCTATAGTACAAAATAAAAGCACACTGAATGAGTGAAATTTATCCATTAAGATTAGATTTAAATTTATTGAAAAATTCTATAGAAACTACAAAAAAAGTGGTAACAGTTGTAACACCCCAACATTAATAACCTAGAGTCAGTGGTTATCTTACTACATTGTCATAATATAATGTAGTATTCATCCTGAAAGTTCGAATAATTTAATAGACTTGGGATATGAGATGCATATATGATTTTCACATTAAATTTTAAAAAATGAAATAAAACATAAAATTACGTTGATAACTTTATTATTTATTCTATTATATCCCTAAAATAATTCATAGATCCCTTCATGGTATACTGGGGAAAGGAAAATAAAATAAAGGGGGAGAATATATGCCTATTGAAGGGAAAACATACAATAAAATCTATCATAAAATAAATAAAAATTAATAATATGACAAAGATAAAAAATAATCAGATATACCAAATAAATAATATCATAAAAGGTGAATATATCAATGGATGAAATAATTATATAAAAAATCACATGGATAAAAATAACTAGTTTAATAATGATAAAATTCATAATATCAGATATCATAATATAACTATCCTGGCCTCATGCTAAGAAAGCATACATAAATAGGTAAGGAATTAACCAAATACCCAAACTAGTTTGTATCAAAAGACTTACCGCTACATCCAGGGGCTATAAAAGGCCCTTCCAGTAACTGAATAAGTCCAAATTCAATGATCATATAAATTATATTAATAATAATTCAATACATAAATAAAATAAAAATTCCTATTGAAAAACTAGAATATGAAATGTTAATATTTTCCCTAGTAAATAAATAGAATACCATGATCATAATCCATCAATAAAAATAAGGAGGACTATATCGTTAGATTATATTCCAAATAAAACTTAATAATAAAAAATGGTTTTTTACATAGATGAAAATACATTAAAAATAAAATTTGAGCCTTTATTTCAAAACATAAGAAATATATTATTTTATTTTGATAACATTTTAAATATAAATTTCTAGAATGTTGAGAAAATAATTTTATTTGAAAATACCATGTAAAATATTAAATTAATATTCAAATAAAATAATTATTATGATTGAGGAAAAATCTATTCAGTCACTAAATGTTAAAACAAATATTTCTTTTACACTTTTGGTAAACATTCAAAAGTAACTTGTTCAGAAAATAACATGAACATTAGTTTTAAACCTTTATAATTATGTTAAATATAGTAAAAAATGACTATAAATAACATTTTTAGAAAATTAAAAACATTCATGAAGACATTATAGTGAACATATATATGGAGTTGAAAGATTCCCAACCAAAAGGGGAAATAAGGATGATTTTTCTTAAAAAAAATTTCTAAGTCATTTTAAGTATGAAAGAGAATAAAATAAAAGTAAAATATGTAAATTAAATATATAAAAAGAGTATAATAAAATATATGGATTTTAAAATTGAAGGGCATTATAATTTCCTTTAAATTAAATTTAAACACAAACAATCCCAAATAAAATTGAGATTATAATATAAAGCTTCTCCTTAGATTTCCACTTGGTCAGTCAGATTCCAACATCCTATATAATAAAAATATGTTTATTATTTAATTTATTAATATCATTTCCATGTTTATCACCTTATCATAATATTTTTTTTCATTCATTAACCTATCTTATATAGTTACTAAATCGTTTAAGTTCATGTCATATGTTTTGAGGATGTTCAGTTTATATTCACAAAAACACTTTTTTTGATTGAACATGATCAAAGGGGTAATTTCTCTATAATATATAAAATATTATAAAATAAATTTTATCATATTTATATATTAAATAAAATTTTATAACCAACCATGAGAGGAATTCCTAAAAAATGAAACATGTCACATCATGAAGAGGTAGTCCGTACATACATATGAACGACATTTTTATATTTATAATGGATGAAAAAGAAAATAAATAGATAAGATAATAATTTTATATAATAAAAATAATATTAAAAATATATTATTTATTAATTAAATATATCATTATTAACATCTATATAAATAAAAAATGAAAAATGAATCATATCGCCTCATGGAGGTGGTAATCCACACATACACATGAGCAATGTTATCATTTTCCATTGGATGAAAGGGTAATAATGTAGATTATATATTATCATTTAAAATAATAATTAAATAATAAATATCATACATAAATATTATATTCATCATAATAACCTACCATATAGGGTGGTGATAAAAAAATACATCGCTTCATGGAGGATGTTTTTCATACGTACACACGAGGGATGATTTTATTTCCCATTTTATAGAAAAAATGAGGTTAAATGTTATAAAATCAACAGAATAATATTTTATTATATTTTAGGTACTTGTTTTTTATATCATCATTGTTATGATATAATCTAAGGAGGTAGAATAAGAAATAAAATGTAAGAACTCTGTTAAGAGTTATACTTTTTCATTGGAAATACTTCTTTTTTTTACACAATAAGAATTATTAAGATGGTTTTGGGAGAATAAAATAAGATATATTATGTATATAAGATATATAGGAAGGTATTTTATTATATAGGTGGCTCAAAATGTGTGAATAAGAGTGTAGAGGGGGATCCCTTTTATAAGTGAGGTGGATGGAAATCTTGAAAATTATTGAAATATTATTATATATTATACGTATTACTTAATTAAAGTTGTGATAAATTATAAAAATTTATAATATGATAATGTTAATGTTAAAATATGATCAATAAATATAATTTATAAAAGTTTTTAAGCCATTTTAACCTTTATCTTTTTAGTTAAACCCTTTTTCTACCCATTTTAACCTTTACCGTAGTAATGAATGTCTACCTTAGATACTATTCGTTATAAAAAAAATAAAATTTCACTTGTTATATAATTTTAATTATGATTATTAAAAACATGGAATAAATTTTTAATTATGAAATTTACTTAAGTGGTAAAAATTAATTTTAATATATGTTTGTAAAATACAACAAAAAGTGTTTGTAGAAAAATGATTATATTATGATTAATAATGATATTACAAAAAAATAAAGTATAATATTGATTAAAATATAATTAATTGTATTATATTAAATAATATAATGTTTATTTATCTTTAAAACTAATAAAAAACATAAAGGATCCTTTTGAATACTTGATTAAGAGAGAAGAGACAAAAATAATTTTTATTTGAATAAAAACAATACTTAGATTTTCAAAATGATAATAATGAATTTTTAAGATCAAAAATATATTTTTATATTAATTATATTAAATATTAAATATATATTTTTTCTATAAAAATTATTTCATAAATTTTAAAGTTTTTCTTATAGTATTATAATGTCATAAAATATAGAGTATTTGTAAAATCAGTATTTTTCACCATTCACCCCAAAAATCAACTATTTCTAAAAAATAATAGGAATTAACCATAAGATAATTTTTACATGATAATTTAAACAATTAGTTTCATTTTTAAAAATAAAATTTCTAAATATGATAGAAATTAATTCTAGCTATTCCAAGATAAAACACCAAAAACCCTTTTTATAAAGAATGTATTCTTAT
Organism: Viscum album; assembly: GCA_963277665.1. NCBI lineage: Eukaryota > Viridiplantae > Streptophyta > Magnoliopsida > Santalales > Viscaceae > Viscum > Viscum album. The sequence goes on from OY728141.1 coordinate 561,174,814, forward strand.
GACATAAAATGGATTTATTTTATAGTTTTCCTAGTAATTAGATGAATGAAATCCTTTTTTTATTTCATTAATTATTTTTATTAAGTAAACAATTTATATATGTATATATTTTCTAATTTTGTTATTCTAATTCATACCTGCTAACCCAACGACTAGGTTATAACATTCTTATTTCAATTATAATATTTTAAATTTTATTTAAGCTCATGGTTGTGTGTGGGAATTCTATTAAATGTAGTAATCATTTAAATATTGTGGTGTTACATTTTATTCTATTTATATAAAATTTCCCTCATAATTTTAATTTATTTTTATCATTTTATGAAATTTTAATTGATTTTATCATGAATTTTAATTTCTAGGTTATGAATAGTGAATTTATTATTTTGTAAATAAATAATGTGTGTACCTTTATAAGACTTATAATTGTGAATAATTTTACAAAAGATTATGTTAATAATAAAATTGATACTTTCCACATAAAAATTTATAGATTTATCTTCAATTTCATGAGTTTTAGGAATTATAATAATATACACTTACTTAATTATTTTCAACTTTCAAAGTGATTGTTTTCCTTTGATAGATTATTTCAACCAGTTTTCACTTATAATTATTATGATGAATGGATAAGAGTAATTTTTCATACCTAACACTTAAAAATAAACCTTTAATAGATCATAATATCCATAAAATATTAATAATTTATTTCCCCCATATTAAAAAATTATTAGAACAAGTTAAGATAATACCAAATATGAATAAACATTCTCTTGAAGAAGAAACACATAAATTACTAAAAAATCAATTGTAAAACCCATATAAATAAAGAAATAATTTAACATTGAAATTATAATACCACCAGTTCTATATATATTATTTTATTCTTTATATTCTAATTCCTAAACCCTAAAAACTAATTAAACCCCAAAAAATTGGATAATGTGAAAGTCAAACATAGGTAGAATAACCATGTTTGTAACTAGGGAATAACTCTTCATATTAGTAGAAACCAATCAATATGTTTTCATTATAACAAGATTCCAACTAGTTTTATTGATCAGAAATTTTTCCTTAGAGTGTTAAGGAATGATTCAATATCCATTAAAACTATAAAATAGTGAATAAATCCAAAATAAAATAAATCATGGGTTTATAATCAAAGTACTTGCTATCACAAATTAAGGGATTTCAACTTCAACTATAGTAATTGTGTAAGGTTTTCATTGATACCTTATCCTTTTTATGTATGTTTCTTTGATTATTGGTGAATTAGTTTGCATAGTTCCCCATATTTTTATAGTTAACACACTGAAAATTTTTAGCTTCATTATTACCCTTGCATTCATGTGCCTGATGGCCTTTATCTCTATACTTTAAGTAAACTCCCATTCCCTTTAATAAAGTACTATAGTGTTTCTTTCCACAATAATAACATGTTGGAAGTCCAATCCTTCCCTTCATTTTCTTTTCCTGATATATTTTTGGGGGCCCATTCATCCTCTTCATCTCTTTATTTCCTTTGAAAATATATGACTTATAGAATTTGGTCTCTATACTATCGACACTTGATACCATATAACTATATGATGACTTTTTTTGAGAGACTAGTTCTCTTTAAATACGTGTCTTAATCCCATCAAAGAAATAGTCAATATTAATTTTTGGATTAGGTATGTAGTCCATATATTTCCCTACTACTCTTGTAATGTTTTCCTTATACTGATCAAAGATTTCCCCTTACCACTATCTTATATTGAGGAATTTCATTTCTATATTAGCTCATTGCTCACAAGGAAAGTATTTTTCTAAGAACATATCTTTAAAAATATTCCATTCCATTATCACTATCTCCTCCTCTTCAGTTTTATTTTGAATCAATGCCCACCATTGATCAAAATGTTCCTTTAAAAAATACACATACAAACTAACCTTCTCCATTTTATTACTTCTCAATGTTATAAATATGTTTTTAAGCAACTTGATCCATTATTCGGCTATTAGTGGATCAGTAGTTCCATTAAAGGATAGAGGCTTCTACGACATGAAGCGGTCTAACATAAATGAATCATACTGTGAAGAAATAGGTTGTTCGATATGGTAAAGGTTATTGGTTATAACCTAAGTCAACTATCCTAATATAGACACAATGGTCTCTGCGCCAATATTAGTCATGTTGAATTTCTCATGAGGGAAATCCATAAATTTATTATGGGTATTGACATGTTTTTTATTACATTAATTAGGTTCTATTTATAAATAATATAATATAATAAATTAGTTTATAAAATTATGAACCACGTTACATAATTCCAAATATAGTGAAATATCAAACATTAACTGAAAATTTATACATTGATAACATCATAATTATGAGATTAGTGTCTCTGAGAATATATTAAAATGATAATAATATTTTCAAATATTTCATAATTGTTCATAAATATTAAGTAAATTAAGCATATCATATCCCCCAAGAGTGTTTAGATAGGTGGTAAGTATTGGTCCCACTCATCTTGCACTGAGTGAAGATCAAGTTGATACTTGAAAAACCTTTTTCTAGGGTATTTTTCCCTAGGTAAATCTATTCCACAACCACATCCACCTTCCATTATCCAGACATGGATATCATTTCTAGGAAATCACATATTCTCTACCTTACCAAAACCTCATTATATTATCCTATACATAGACTTATCCCTAGAGTCTATCATAGGGCCATGTTCTATGTTATATTTGTTTCCTAAATCTAGTTCCCAAGGTATATAATAAACATCCTTTTATACCAACCTCAAGACCTCAAATCTAGTAACCCAGAGTCAGTTTCTATCTTCTTACATTGGAAAAATATAAATGAGTTTACATACCAAAGGACTGAATAGTTTAGAAGTATTATAAGACTAGATACATACATGATTCTCACATTACATTTTATAACATGAAATACAACCTAAAATTATAGATATAACTCTATTTTTTCTTCTAGTATATCCCTGAAATCATTCATACATACCTCTTCAGTATCCTAAGGAAATGAAAATATAATAAAGTAGGATTAGATCCTCAGTAAAGGAAAACAGACAACATAAGCTATCATAGAATAAATAAATAAATAATACTATGATAGAGATAAAAATAATAAAATATGTCATATAAATAATATCATAAAAGTGGTATATATCCATGGATGATATAAAAAAATAAATAATGACATGGATAATAAAAACTAGTTTTATAATGATATAATGCATAATGATCGACAAGATCATCTTTCCATCAAGGCCTCATGCAAACAAATCATACATTAATAAGTAATGAATACATCAAATACCCAAAATAGTTTGTCTCATGAGATCCAACGATGCATCAAAGGGCTATAATAGGACCATCCCATCACTTAATAAGTCCAAATTATTTCACCATATGAAATAAATAAATAATTGACCATTAATGCATGACATGGATTCCTGAACATGAATAATTATTCAAGAACAATGGGTAATCATTAATGAATTCTTATGATAAAATTTCCATTTTAAACAAGGAGTTTACACACAAGAAGAAGGTTGAGTATGTGCGGAAGGAATGCTTGTTCATATAAAAAACAATTGAAAAAAGGTAAGAAGTTAGAGAAAGCATAAAAGAATAGAAGTGCATTTCTAGAAAATTTGAATAATTCAGTTCTACCTAAGAATAAGGTTTTGAAAAGAAATAAATATATACTGACCATGAATACTGAAGATTTAAAAGTCAAAGGAGAAGATAATATGAAGAGATCTTGAGCTAAATTTAAGGGAATTTTTGGGTTGAGAATAAATTATCTGCCTTGTTTCCCAAACTAGAAAACAGATAAAAAACCTCCCCTATCATGACTCAAACCACCAGGGCCCACCAGATCAGTGATAAACTAAGGGAATCACCCCAAGAATACCTCCAATAGGTTAGAGTATGGGTACCAAAACCAAGTAGGAATTTCACACATATAGAAGGCATTATCTTAATGTACCTGTACACATGTATATATCTCCAAATACCTATACAATACTGAAAGGAAAAAAACTAATACCATAATGCATGTAAAACATCTATCCCACATCAGATTATGAAAAATAGATGGAAACAAATAAAGGAACAAATAAAATCCCAACGAAAAGTGAAAAAGAGTCCAACCTGATAAATTAGATGGGGATGATATCAAATGTAACATTTGATGAAACCATAGTATTTATAGCCCAAACTATACTCCACCTGCTCTTAGACCTCCAAGGACTCTGTAAAAAAGAGTATCATTTACATAAGACTTGACATGTTGGGGTAGATCCTATGTAGGGGTGATTATAACAATACCTAGTAGGACACCCCCAAATCACAAGGCATAAAGCATCAAGGTATTAGTCATCTCATAAAAAGGTATTCCAATCAGAATATGAGACATAAAAATAAGAACAACAAGAACTAGATATACCTAAGATAGACTCCAAGTTTCAAAGAGCTCTCAACCACTACCAGCCACATGGTTCAACTTGAGGATTCAAGGTAATTATAATTCAAGATATTCCAATCCATGATCTATGTTTTCATTGACAATTTTCACCCAAGTGGTCATGCCAATATAGACTTTCTATAGATGATACATGTTGGAACTCAGAATATATCAACACCCAAATAGGGGATCACACCTTGGACCACTTGGGGACACCTCAAACCATATTAGAATAAATTTCTAACTAGGGGTTCATATGTATGACGATACCATGAACCCAACTAAATTAACCTTCTTAGTAGGGGATCTTCTATACAATGATACCATAAAAAATATTGAAATAAACTTTCAAGATAGGAAATTTACACCCTGTGGATGATGGTCATGCCGATACCATAAACCCTACTCAGGGTGAATGAGGAAATGATAGAGGATCACTCCCTATTTCATATGGAGGGACACCATGAACACTTTCTAAGACTCATCACATAGAGGGGATCACAATCCTATGATAAGTATGTAATATAAAACTATAACCTTTTAGGGATAGACCAAGGGAACACACTCAAACAATACTAGTCTACACTAAAATAGTTCATGGTAAATCAACCAAGCTCATACCAAATTTGAACTACGAATAATGAGGGTTCCGACCTTCCCTTCAGGGAGTACATTGTGTGTCTCATAGGGTAACATGACACATCTCAATAAGACTAACACATCCCATGTATCTCTCTCACATGAAAATTTTTTATATAAAATACATTGAATTTCCCTAGGGAACATGATGTGTATATACCTTTCTAAAACTCAGCATGACACCTGCTCCTTCCCATGTAGATCTGGCCATGTACTTTGGGCTATTCCCATGTATATGGTCATGCTCGTGTACTTGGCTATGTCTGAGTACTAGGCCATACCTATGTACCATATTCGTGACCTTGTTCTTGGCCATTTCTACTCTCGTGTACCCTATGGGGTGCATGCACAATCACTAGTACTAGGTCACATGACATGTGGTATGGACCACATGACATGTTATCTTTTTATTTATATGAAAACCCAAGTACTTCATAAGGGGGATTACATGGCACGTGTTCTTTTGAATACACACCATATAGTCGGGAATTTATCAGAATGTATAGACTCTTGACCCATTCAACCATGAAAAATTCATCTCTAGATACACCACTAATCTCACCCAAATATTTCTCATTTCAGTCATTTGAGCCTTTCCATCACTAGTGGCTATATTCCATCCTTCCAATCCACTAAAAAATCCTTCCATATTGCACTACAATGTTGTCACCACACCAAACCACATGTTTTGGACCAATGAAATTCAATACCAATCCATATTTATTACCCATAACTATGATTACATCACCAATACCAAATTTAAACCTACATAAATGATCAATTGAACAAAATATTGAATGCATAAGGATCAAGTTTTGGGGATTCATTGAACTGTTGGCTAAAATAAATGTTGACGATGATTGTGCAAAGTGTAGGGGAAGAAATTCAAAAAACACAAGATTAGGAATGAACCTCAACCATTTTTCAGGTTGGACTTGATTTTTAATCATTATAATGAATACTTAAGATACAAAAATAAATAAATAAAATAAATGAATTCCTAAACTGTAAGAAGATAAATCAACAATCAAAATCAACCATCGATCCAAAAACCAATTTTTAGGTAAGTTGTTTAATGTTCGACATGGGATATCAGAATAAGATAAAACTAAATAAAGTAAATTACCTACATTGAGTGGGGTAAATGATTAGTGAAGAACTAATATTCCACCAAAGAATATAAAGATCCTGATGTATTTGGAATTTTTATTATAGTTCACCGTGATCCGATCGTCATTGAACCTATGTCCCGATATACTAATGATGATGAGGTTCTCTTCTAATTTTATCAGGGTTATGAATATATCCTTGGAAATAAACCATAAAAATGTATTTATAGGGTATGATTTAGGTTAGGGTTACTAAATAATTTAATTATTTTTTCAATTCACTCGCCAATGACCACATTCCACAGAACATCTGATGCTAATTAACCATATGTCACGCCAAGGGTAAAACCCATGTTCTAAAATAAATCATTGTCTTAGATTCATGATATGAGACTTCATTTGATTTTTATTATAGTATTTATGGAAAACGATATGTTCATGATGTTAATTTATTTAATATTTTTATTATATCATTTACGGGATCCCCAGGCCTCCAAATCTCACATCGTCCCAATGTTTAGCTCTGAAAATACTCATTATAATTTTTCAAAGTCTTATGATGTAAAAATTGGGACACTAAATTCTCCCCACCTTAGTGATTTTTCATTTAAAAAAATGAAAAATATTATTCACAAGTGATGATAACGAGCTCTCAATAAGGTCTCCCACTCCCACAATCTCTCCTAAAGGTTCCCATTATATCAAGAAGAACACACCCAAGGGAAACAGTTTCCCATAGAGGGTTTCTTATAGTTGGTAATCAAACACTAATAGACTCTTATAACTCATTGAAAATGTTATTCATCCCTCAATGCCCAAATCATCCTAGTCAACACTTTCTAATGAGTTATGAACATGTCTCCTCAATAGTGACACATGGAAAACATGAAACACCTATCCTAAATGTGATCACAAGATCAATAGGTATGTTACCTTTAAAACCCAAAAAAGTCACTATAAAAAGGGCCTATAAAACCTGGAGATAGCCTATCGTCTAGGCCAAATATCTAGAAATTTTAATGAGGGGAGACCTATCAGAATGCATGATATCTTCATCAAGTCCAAAGGTTTTTGTCATTATTTTAAAAAAATTATTGACATTACTGGGTAGTCCTCATCCACCTATGGATGAACTACACCCCTTTATAACCATCACTATCACCAACTGTAGGCCCAAAATCACTGTCTCCCACTGGTACTAACCAGTAAAAAGGTGATCTGTAGGGTCTACTATACATGGAATGACATGGTTCTATATTGATAGTGGATAGGTATCCATTATGAAACACAACTCCACTAATGATATAATATCCTACCAATTATATCGATGAGATAACATGCAATCCCAATGAATGTTCTCTATAAATTGAATGGTACGTTTTACCTAGACAACTGTATGGGGTGGAAAAGACATTATCAACCAAAAAAGAGTCCCAAATTCTCTGGAATACTTCACATAAAAATGAATTTAAGTGATCATTATAGTATAATTTGATCCTAAATGGAATTCCATGAAGCCGAACTACCTTTTGTATGCATAATAATTCTGAACTCTCCTCTAAACTCTTACCCTGGATGGTTAGGAAGTGGAACAACTTGGAATCATTCTACGAACAATAATATAGTGTCATGAGCTAATGATGTTAAAGGAATATCCAACACAAAAATACACCAGTACCATATCATTTTCACCCCCATATTGGAACCTCAACCATCAACTACAGATAGGTGATACATCAAGAGTTAAACTTAGAAATAATCCACAACATCCTTTACCATGAAACCTGATTCCAAAGGATCTTGGTATATCTTCATATCTTCTGAGTGTACTACTAAGGGAATGAAACCTCCTCATCACCTCTTTTCATAGTGTGAAAGGTGTCATCATCCATCCTCAGAAAGATGATGTAATCCCCACCTTTAGAAAAATCCATCAAGAACATGTCTAGTTGATATCAGGTCATGAATGTCCTCGTAGTATATATATAAAAGTTGTGCCTCCTTTAATTTCTAAAGGATAAGAGGGGTAATTTCCATAGAATTGAGATATAGTGCACTATCCTTGTTTATTCATGCATGTTATATAATGTGGTAAAAGAAAATTATTTTCCTAATGTAGTATAGAGGATGACTAGCGTCATCTCACTTAATGATATTCTAAGTCTATCTTATCACTTAATTTAATTCACCTAAAATAATTTTTTATTATTATTATTTAATGAATAACACTGATGAATTTATGTTTTTTTTATTTTATAAAATAATAAAAAGACATGTAGAATGAAAATGTAAACTTATTATAACATGAAATGATAAAAATAATTAGTTAATAAAGAAGTAACTTAGTCCTAAGTATGGTTTTGGCTTCAATAATTATTGTTATTTAATTATTTAAAAAAAATTAATAATCCAATCATGAAATCTCATGATGAATCACTATCCTTTTATTCAGTTTTGTGAAATATCAAATTCTCTAAGAAATCTAAATTCAACCTCATCCTATAATAAAGGTTGATGAAAAACCTCATTCTAGAGTGTTACATATTCCAAGACCCATATCCATCATATATTGTTTCATCCTTTGATTGACTCAACTCCATCATGTGAAGAGGTGATCAATGGAATAGAGGGAAAATAAATAAAATAAAATTATAGAAAAATATTTGTGTTACATTTCATGGGGGAAAATTCCAACACCTATACATGAAACTTATATATATCAAAATCACAAAATAAACTTTGAGAATGAATTCAAGAACACCTAAACTCCCTCAGGCCAAGCCTCATGTCATTATCCTATTATCATAAGTAAGAGGTCATAATTGTGGAAATAGAGAAGAGAAGAATAAGAATAAAAATAAAATAGAAATAATATGAGAGAGATATGTAAAGATAAAGAGATAATAATAATAATAAAATAAAATAAAATAAAATAAAATAAAATATATAGATAATATTAAAAGAATAAAAGAAGTAGAAATAAAAAATAAAATAAGAAGAAGGATGAGAATAAGAAGAAGGTGGGTGTAATTGGGTGAAACACTTAAATAGAAAATGAATTAAATTTTTTTATAAAATAATTTAAAATAATTATAATTATAAAAGAAATAAAACTAAAATAAAAATCAAACAAAATAGAAAAAATGAAGAGTACCAGCATTGATACCTTGAACGACTTTCCATTAGGTGGTGTCTAACCATGTGTGTCGACTACCAAAATTGGGAAAATACTCCTATATATACATAGGAAGAGTGACTCAGCTTTCACTTGGTAAAGGGAATATTGACAATCATTTATTTAAAAATTTGATTCTAGTTTAATGGTTTTCAAAAATTCCCTGTAGATAATGAGGGTTGAAATATTTTGGGTGGAATAAGTCCATGTTGGGGAACACTGTGGATTTTCCTTCGATCATGCGTGGTATACATGGGATCTATGTAGCCTTTTAATGGGATTTTATGGTAGTGTAGTTGTTTTTATTTAGCCATGGGGTGACAGTGTAGACCTTGAGGTGTGACCATGGTCTTAACCAAGCCTCATATAACCTTCACAGAGACCAGATGAGTCGAAATAAGCATCATAAAGGTCAGCCGAGATGATGGAAGTGATCCATGGTGGTGGAAATTCCAAGCGAGATTGGGATCAAGACCTCGGTGGTTAGACATGGTGGTTATGGGTTGGGGAAGCATTGGGGGGGACAAGGAAGAAGGCTGTAGTGGTGGAGGAGCACAATGGAGATAATGGAGGTTGGTGTCCAAGGTGCAGGGTCACAGGAGAAGGAGAAAAACACTACCATTTTTATTATGATGAATAGTTCCTTTAGAGTCTACACCCCACATGGAAGGAAACAGAGGATGAGAAATCATATAAATATCAGAGCATTAAGAACCACCACAATGAAGTTATTTGGGGTCCAGAGGACCCCTGCTGTCACTACAGACTGACCTATCTTGGAGAATCATTCATCCCACTGCCTCATGGGATTGAGCACCAGGGTCCAGTGCACACAATCTTGGCCCACCTATGAATGCTCAAATATTTCATCCCTATGATCCATACATGAGAATGATCCCCTTATAGTCCTGACATTGGTTATGGATCTCCTTTGGCCTTTCATGGCCGGGAATCCCTTAGTGGGTCTGTATATGTAGTGTTTGGGCCTTCGAGTTGAGGGAAACTGGCCCGATTGGCCTTTATTTTTTAATAAAATACTTTAAAATGTTAAACACCCTTAATAAACTTTCAACAGAATATTAAAATATTTCAGAAACCTCAGATTCTTTGCAACTTAATCATTTTAAAAAAATTCAATTCCATATTCATAATTTCCCACAATTTGATAAAACATTGGAATATATGGTCATTATTCATTGAAATTAATTTAAAATCATTAAAAATTGATTAAAAATATTCAAGTAAAATGAGTGTGTCAAATAAACCTACACATAAACCAAGATTTTCCACAAGAATAATGTCTCAACAAGGAATTCAGAGGGCACTGATGTTATAATTTTTAAAATCTCAAAAAAATAAAAGTAATTTTTTATCTATATTAAATAAATATTTCAAAATTCCACATAAAATATCAATTTATCTTCTCTCTTTTCAAAGAAACAATCAAATTAGTCATTTTAATTTTCCCCTTTTGTAATTTGTGGAACTTATCCTTTAATTAATTCAAGTTGTTTAATTAATTATTATTAAACATGCCAAATTATTATATACCTCTCTTTTTAATATTTTCTCTCATTACTCATGATACAATTTAAATAGTGTTATTCTTATATCGTGAGAAAATTATTATTATCCACAATTTTATAATGAAAATAATTTATCCACTTTGTAAAGAAAAAATCACATAAAAGCATGAGGACTTTTCAATTTTGGTTCAAATTTTAATGAGGTTTATAGCTGGTAGGAATTGAGTTTTTTTAAATTGCGAACAAATGGGGTGTTTTAATCTATAAAGTATAAATAATGATATCAAAACTTAAAGTGTAATGGAATTATCCTCCTAAAATTATAAAAACTCTTACTTTTACAAAATTCAGTGTAAAGGTCATGATCAAATAAAGCATAATGAATGATTTCTAAACTCTTGAAATTTTCTTTACTTTTTACTTTATTTTCAAAGCACATGTTTCAATTTTGTTTACTTTGTTGAAAGTAATTCTGGAAATAAACCTCATATACATCACCTAACCACATATGATAAAAATCATTGGTCTAGTAATGGTGATTTTTTATTCATATAAGTTACAACCCGTTCCTATTTTTTTTTCATTTTTTCCCAAGAAGGGAAAACAAAAAGTATAATGAATGAATCAATAAACATTCTCAACACAAAAAATTATCACCTCACACTTTTTTCCTTTCAATTTATTTTATCCCTTTTACCATGAATTTTATAACCCCCACACATCAACATTAAAATATCATGAAAATACTATGAGGAGGTTAGAAATGGATAAAAATGTCTAGAAATATGGATCAATCCTAAAAAGGGTATTCATGGTATCTATAGGATAAAAAATGATTTATTTAAAGGTAGTATTTAAGGATAAATGGGTTTTAGAATATTCTTCAATCATTTTAAATGTTTTTTTTTCAAAGTTAATAGATTTGAAAAGTTTCAATGCAATTTATAGAAGGTGACATTCACCAAGATCACTCAAGAAATATGCTTAAGAATAAATTGGAAGTACTTGATCTATAAATCCTCTAGGTAATGGAAATATGATTTGGGGAAACCACTCAAGTCATAAAAAATAATAAAATATTAATTCACATAAATTTCATTTATTAAAAGCATAAAAAATTATTGGCAAGTTTCATTTACATGAATCAACTAATTTCAAAAAATCTCGAGTCCCCATTTTAACATCCATTCTTAACATAAATGATTCAATTATCCATTTTAATCATTCATTTTCATTATCATTGAAATATAAAACATGGAATCATAGGATTCCTTATAAACTAATGTATCCTAGATATGTCAATTAAATTATAAATTCAAAGCATGGGAATAAAATTTATATTTTAAAGCTCAAATTAGCAATCTTAGAAAAATTATGGGAGTTTAAAAGATAAAAATAAAAGTGAAATTTCTTTTTAAATGAACCTTTTAATTTTCCTTCAAATTATTATTAGGGGATACCTTGTTCTATTATGGTCCTAAAAAATCAAATCACTCAATTAAAACACAAGGACAATTCCCTTAAATCTAAAAAATCATAGAGGGAGTAGGGCTACATAATAACTAATTATAATAATGAAGTTGAAATATAACATTATAGAAATAAAATATATGAAAAAGTATTGGTATGATCCCCAAAGATGGGACTGAATTTTTACTTCCTCCATGGGGAAATACTAGCTATTATCCATAGTCTTATGGTGGGTGGATCTTCTTGTATTTGAACCACCACATGTAAATTTTCCCAGCTTTTGTTTCTTTGTTGGTGGTGATGAATAATTCATAGATATAGCACACCAAATTATTACCCTTCATAATTTGGTATATCTTGGATGGCAGGGGTAGTATGAAGTATGGATCATCCTTATTCTTGGTTACTACTTGTTAAACATTTTCTTTATTTTATGTGATGAATAAATTTGGGTTGAAGGAATTTAATATTTAAAGGGTAAAAGAAGGTATTTTTACTTGAATTAAATTTATATTTGAATTATTAATAAAAAGATTTTCCTATTCAACAGGAGCATCATATTTCTTGATTTACTATGGATCATAAACTTGGACTTATTTATGGGATTCCTCAAAATAATTTCCATCAAAATTAGGGGGCTTCGTGTGTTCTTATATAGGGTAATTTTCTTCTTTATCTTCTTCCTATAAAGAATAGAAAAGATTTTCTAAATATGGAATTTCAAAGAAGTGGGAACTAATACTCAATTCAGATTTAATAAAATCAAATTAAATATATTTTTAAATATGATAAACTCCATTATTTATTTCATATTCAATATTTTCTTCAATGGTTAGTTCTTATTTGAGTTATATGGTAGTAAGTGGAGGTTAGTAGTCGGGCTCATCCATATTTTATTCAAATTTCACCACATGAGTGGTTTCTTCATCAATGTATAGAAAAATATTCAATGGTTTTAAATATTCTACTTTTTAGGGATTGGGGAGATCAATTTGTACCCTAAATTTATTCCATAAGTCATCTTGATCTTATTGATCTCCCACAAGTATCTTAATTTGAAATTATTTCTCATCTTGAATCCACTATAGCTCATCATATCCATCCAGAATTTCGTTATTTAAATGGATGGGCTATGGATACTCCAATATCTTGGCCTCAACTTCTTATATTTTTTAAAAAAATCATGGAAGACTAAGGGGAACTCATATTATTTATCCACTTTATAAAATTCAAGAAAGTAATGGGATAACTAAGTTAGTTCATGGGCCATAGATACAAAAACTTGTTCCTTCAACTCCTCCCTTAGTTCAACTATTAATTCTTTTATTTCCTACAGGTTGTAACTTTATTTCTAGAATAATCTCACCTATATGGAAATAATGGAACAATTTTACTCTATAGACAATTGTGACTCAAAAATTGGTTCTTGTAACTGGTGAATTTCTTCATAAATTATGGGAGGAAATAAGGAACACTCTACTAAGGTCTTGGCTATTTCTTGATAAAATTGTAAGAAGTAATACCATAATTCCATTAACTCTCTAGTCAATACTTCAATTAATAGTTGTTTGAGTGTCACTTTACGATATTGGATGAGGTCTTTGAATACATCCTCATTGATAGTTTGGATTCAGGATCCCTTGATATATCTTTCAAATGAGGAAACAATAACTTCTATAGACTAGGGTAATTAGGTTATTAGTTTTTTTAGCTAGGATTTTCTAGTCCATGAAGAATAATAATCATTTGAATACATCATGGAAAAATATTTTTTTAGAGTTTTTAAATAAATAAATATTATCAACATTGTAAAAGTGGAAATAGTAAATAAACTTTTGATTAGATCACCAAAAACAGTTCCCATTTTTATGAATGCCTATCATAGGGAATGAAAAAAATGAAATTATTATCCTAATATAGCATAGAGGATGACTAGGGCTATATCACTTAAGGAGCTTCTCATTTTCTCTACTCACTTAATCTAATTCACCTATAATATATGTTTTTTATTTTTATTATTTTATGAAAAAAAATTGAATTTCGGTTTTGTTAATTTTATAAAATAATTAAAATACATGAAGAATGAAAATATAAACTTATACTAACATGAAATTATAAATAATATTATTTAATAATAAAGAACTTGGTCTTGAGTTTGGTTTTGGGTTCAATCATTATTATACTCTATTTTTTTAAATTTAGTTCAATAATCCAATCATGAAATCTCATGATGAATCAATATCCTTTTATTTAGTGTTGTGAAATATAGAATGTATTTAGAAATATAAATTCCTTCTCATCCTTTAATCAAGGTTTATGTAATACCTCAATCGAGAGTGTGACATCTTCTTAGACCTGGCTCCATCATATGTCATTTCATCCTTTGATCAGCTTAAATCCATCATGTGAATAACTGATCAGTAGAAGAGAGGAAAAAGAAATAAAATAAGTTAACAGAAATAGAATAATTCCACATCAAGAGTGACAATAAGCACACCCATGAATTCAACTCATATCTACCACAAAAAAAAATAAACTTTAATAACAAATTCAAGAACACCTAACCTCTCTCAGGACATGACTCAGGTTAGCCTCCCATTTTTGGGAGTAAGAGGATACACTAGTTGAAAGAGAGAAGAGAATAATAAGAATAAAATTAAAATAGAAATAACATGATATAGAGAGAAATATTTAGAGAGAGAATAATAAAAATAAAATAAAAGAAAATAAATATAAATAATATATAGAAATAATGTTAAAATAATTAATGAAGAATAAATAAAAATTAAAAGAAGAATATGAAGAAAAAGAATAAGAATCAGGTGGGTGGAATTGGTTGAAACACGTAAATAAAAAATAAATGAATTATTTTCATAAAATAATTTCAAATAATTAAATTTATAAAAAAATAAAACTAAAATAAAATGTAAAAAAAATTGAAAAAATGAAGAGTGGCAGCATGGATCCCTCATACTCCTGTCTTGTGGGTGATATCCAACCGTCGGTGTCAACTCTCGATAGTGTAATACTCTTACTATATTTATATAGTAGGAGTACATAAAAATTACTTACCATTTTACTTTGGTTGTGAATGGTTTTCATGGGATCACATGGTAGTGAGGTATGGTTCTTGAGTGGTAGGACGACAACATCATCCTTGAGGCGCAACTACGGTCTTCACCAAGCCTCATAAGACCTTTACAGTGGACAAATGAGTTGAAATAAGCATCATGTAGGTTTTATTGGATGATGGAAGTGATAAATGGTGGTGGTAATGGTGGGAGAGATCGAGGCCAAACTATTGGTGGCTGACCATGTAGGTTCTGAGGTGGACCAGTGACATTGGGATGAGGAAGAAGGTTACAGTTGCAGAGGAGTGTAGTGGGGATGTAAGTGGTAGGTGTCTGAGTCATGGGGTTGTGGTAGTGGTATTGAAACACTTTCATTTTATTTATGAGGAACAATACCTATAGAGATTGCATCCTACATCGAAATACATGACATATGAGAAAGTGAATAAATATTAGAGTGACACATCACCAACCCAATGAAGTTGGTCAGGGGACGGGGGTCCCTTACTACCACTGTAGAATACCCCATCCCAATGAAACACTCCTCACACTGCCTTATGATATTTATCACCATGGGAAAATGTGAACAGGCTTCATCCCACTTATAAATTTCTAAAGATTTCATACCTACATGCCCAATCTCCCCATGCAGGCCTGCCACTAGTACAGGTTCTCCTTGGGCCCTGCATGGCTAAAATACCCCTAGTTGTAAAGCCTATGTGCCATGAAATCTTTTGATTTGAGATATTCTATCATAGTTGTCCTTTATTTTGTAAAAAAATTACTAAAAATATTAAACACCCCTAATTAAAATTCAATGAAATATTAAAATAAATAACATACTTAAAATCCATAACAACCTAATAATTTTCAACAATTTTAATTTCACATTCATAATTTCACTCAATTTGATAAAAAATTAGAATAAATGATAATTATTCATTTAAATTTATTTAAAATCATTGAAAATTTATTAAAAATATGCATGGAAAATGAGTGTGTCGCTCATCCTCAAGTGTCAATGGTAAAGTGGTCTACTCATTTATCACATCACTCTATAAAATCGAAAGAAAACGTTCACCGTGAGTATCTTATACCACCATCAAACTCTTATGTGACTCCTATTATATCACTAAATCAATCTTTATTGGGTCTGCGATCACTCCCATGTTTGAGAAGACATATTCCAAAAAAGTGGATTTCTTGAATCTAGAACTAATTATAGAGATATTTTCATAAAGATGTTACTCATAGAGAATGTCTATAAATATCCTCAAGTTCCTTTCATGCTCTATCTTTGACACTAAGTATATTAGGATGTCCACAAAGACGACTACCATGAATCGATTCAATAAGTGTCAAAGGATCTGGTTCATAAGTCTCACAACACACAGGGGGTTCAAAACAACGGATGGTATCACCAATGACTCAAAGAAACTATATCATCTTTATAAATCCACCTTATGTACATCCTCATTATGAACCTAGATTTGTTGATAACATGTCTTAAGGGAAAACTATATAAACCACTTCACCCCAAACCATATAACCAAGAAGTCATAAATTCTGGGGGGGGGATAATCCTCCTGAATAGTCACCAGGTTTAGGTGATATCAATCCAAACCTTAAGTTAAAATCTAATCATCCTTCAAGGAGAAATAAATAGGTATTACTAGCTCAATAAAATGGGTCTAACAAGTTCCTAGTTTTTCATATTTCTCTAACCATACCTTTAGCTTTCACAACTACACAAGGTCATCTGAAATTCTAGCATAGATATTGGACCATACCTTGTGAAAGTCTATGTAGAACAATACTTTTTCAAGGGGAGTTAATAATGAAACATCCTTATGGAAGACCTCAAAATACTCCTATAACTTCACAATAAACCATAAGCTCATAACATACACTATTATAATGGGAATACCATCCAATTGATAAGGAATCAATTATATCCTCCTACACATGATCTCATACTACCATGCATAGGATTACTCTTTACCAAAGGATAAAAAATATATCCTATAAATCTAATTAACTACAACCCTCACTGGTTATAGTAAACTCATCATGTATAGTAGATAACGAGTCCATACTGAGGAAAACATCATAGGGTCCCACTTCCACTATGTGAAGGTTCCATGTGGGGCTCTCCCTCTCCTCTAGAGTTCTGTCAGAATACCAATAGAAGTGTGTGATCACCGATCCTCTCTGCTGGAGCCTCCAAACCCATGGTTTGAGCTAAGGGATCAAAAAAATACCCAAATATATCTAACTAGGGATATACTAAGAAAAGAGTGGCTTGTGTCCATGTCTATCAAAACTAAATTTAAGTAAAAGAATACATAGACTATACCTCGAATCACTCTAAGAGCCTCTGGTTCATAAGCTACCAATGCCTGTAGCAACCCATTTCCCTAACCACCAGCTCTCTAAGCCTAGAATTGACCCCCTATGGGTGGTTTTGGTAGTAATAGATTAAAGAAACAACTACTTCATACTACTCTATAAGCTCCTCTACTATGCCAACCACCCTGTGGACCTCCTTATTCCAACAACTTCCTTCGATTGGGTGGTCTATTGACCATATATCTTTATATATCATAATAATTTAGAAAATATCATGCAAGATTTTCATATCCATCATAAGAATACCAATACCTATTCCTGGGTGCACTGATATATCTTGAGTTCCTTGGGAATGATGCATCCTCCAATTCCATGGCCTACATCCCATGCTTGCTGTCAGTGGGTCATTCTCACCCTAAATCCTAAAAAAATTACTAACATAAAATCTCGTGACATGTGTTTCATCCCCGTGTGTCATCATTTAACACAAAAAGAGCCATACATGACTCATTCTGATATAATGCATCCACTTGAACCACTTGAGGTGGGTCTATGCACTGATCATTGAGCAAGAGCACCACTAGCTATCCCCCATATGGAAAACCACCTCATGAACATGCCCCTGCATGGAGGCCCCATCACCCATCATATCATACTCTCGACCCTACGGTGAAAACCTCATTGGATTTCATTATGGAAATATCCTAAAAGGAGAAAAGACAAACCACCATCAAAGAGTATATCTGGGTAGATGACTCAATAAGGACATAAAAACAAAACCCATTCCTATTTGATGCATGTACCAATATTTTTTTTATTTACAACCAATTTCTACATGTACCAAGTAAACAAGTAGGTTATAAGATTTCATGATGAATATATACATCGACCACCACACCAACACTGGAGTCCCTAGACCAAGATTCAAAATAAAAACAATTTAACACTACTAGCCTAGTTCCTAATCCAATCTCATAGATAGATAATCTCCAAACTTCATTCCTAGGATTAATCTCCTTTGATAACACTATTTCATGATCCAACCCACTGGGGCCCACCTGATTAGTGGTAAGCTGAGGGTGACACCCCAAGCCTACCTTCAATAGGCTAGGGGCTAGCGACCAGTGCTAAGTAGGCATATCAAACATATGGAAGACATTATACTAATATAACTTTACACCTAAATGTATTTCCAAATACCTAAAAAATATTAAGTAAATAAATTGATACCATAATACAAGTATATGATCCATACCACATAAGAGTATGACAAAAAGATATAAATCAATAAAGGGACAAATATAAGCCTACCTAAAAGTGGAATAGAGTCCAACATGCTATGTAGGAGGGTACTAATATCAAATTAAACACCTGGTCTAACCATGGTCTGTCTAACCGAAACTATACTCCACATACTCCTGGTTCTCGAAAGACTCCGTAAAATGGCAATTCATCTATATAATACATGACATATTTTGGGTATATCCTATGCATGGGTGAGTATAAAAATACCTAGCAGGACACCCCGAAATCACAATATTTAAAGCATCAAGGTGCTATCATTGCATAAAAAGGTTTTTCAATAAGGATATGATATATAACAATAATAAAAAAAAGCAGACATACTCAAGAAAAATTCCAAGTCATAATGAGTCCTTAACCACTACCAGCCAAAGGATTCCACTTGATTCTTTAAGTTAATGCACATCCTGAAGTTTCTAACCCATGTGCTATGTTTTCACTAACAACACTCACCCAAGAAGTTATTACCATTATGAAACACCATAGAAGATACATGATGGGGATTTGAAGATCTCAATACCCATATAGGGGACCACACCCATGACTTCTGGGAGACACCACCAACCCCACTAGAATCACTATCTAAGTAGGGGATTTTATGTACGATGATACCGTGAACCCTACTGAATTAAAAAACTAAGTATGGGACCATATGAATGACGATACCACAAACCCTACTAAATTAATCTACTAAGTAGTTGCTCATATGTACGATGATACTATAGAACCTACTATATTAACCCACTAATTTGGGGATTTTATGTATGATGATACCACTAACCCTATGAAAATTAACTTGATAGATAGGTGATTGATTCCCTGTGAATGGTGGTTATGTAGATACCACAAACCCTACCTAGGGTAAATAAAGAAATTATTGAGGATCACTCAATGGGTCATACAGGGGGACATCGCAAACTCTATTTAAGACTCATCCTATAGAAAGGTTTATAATCCTAATCTGAGGATGTAATTACACACTATACCCTTACTGGAATAAACCAAGGGAACACAGTGAGTCAATACTAGTCAACATTGAAAAGGTTCAAAGGAAATAACCCAAGATCATGCTAGAGATGAACTGAGAAGAATGAGGGACCCAAACCTCCCTTCAAGGAGTATACAACATGTCCCATAGGGGAACACAACATGAGTAACTAATCTAGTCAGTTTCTATGTCTCATGACCACACAACATGATTTTTTATAAAATACATAGTGTGTACCATAGGGTACACAAAGTTTATATACCCGTACGGAACCTGGTATTCCACCTACCCATTCCCATGTACATATGACCATTACCATGTACATCATGCAGTGCCCATGTTTTGGGCCATGCTCGTGTACTTGTCCATGTACGAGTACAATGTTGTGCCCATATACCCTACTAGTGCCCATGTTCCTAGCCATGTTTGTGACCATGTAACCTATGGGATACAAGCTTAGCTGCTAGTACTGGGTCACATAGTGTGTGGTATGGACCACATGGTGTGTGATATTTTTCTCTATGCATAAACACAATAATGAAGAAGGGAGACTAGTTGACATGTGTTACTAAGACTATATGCTGTGTAGTTAGGAATTTCTTAGAAATTATAGACTGTTCATGCATCCATCCATGCCAACATCACCTTTGGATATATCACAAATATTACCTAGAGGTTACTGATTTGAGTCTTCTGATCCTTTCCATCACCAGTGGATTGATTCCAACATTCCAATCTTCTTGTAAATCCTTCCCCATCACACCACACTATCATCATCACCCCAAACTATAACCCATAGGTAACCAAAATCTGATCTCCATCGACTTCTGTCACTTATCACCTTAATCAAATCATTGATGTTGAACCTAAACCTATGGAAATGATACATTGTACCAAATATAGAACGTGAGAAGATATATTTCTATGTATTCATTGAACTGCCAACAAAAAGAAATACTAAGGAAGAACATACAAAGAACATGGGAAAGAATGAACAGAACACAAGATTAGGAATTGAACTCATCCATTATTTGGGTTACCCTCAATTTGTTTCCATTAGAATGATTAATTAAGATCTAATAATAATAAAATAAAATAAATCAATTCCTCAACCATTGAAATATAAATCAATAATCGAAATCAACCATTGATCCATGAACTAATTTTATTTGGTGGATTAGTTCATCTTTGACATGGGATATCAAGATGGGATAAATCCAATTAAGAAAAAACCTACCTTGAGATGGATATATCACTAGTGATGAATTTATCTTCCATTGAATAAAATTAAAAACCAGCTACACTTACCTTCCATCTCGTATTTCATCTCGACCCACTAATCATTGATCCTCACTCCTGATCCACCAACAATGAAAAATATGTCCTTGAATTATCTTAGTTTTATGAAAATAAGCCAATAAAAACATCATAAATATATATTAATAGAGGTTTATTTAGGCTAGTATTATTAAATAAATTAATTAAATTAAATAATTAATTTTTTCAATACACCCACTAACAACGGCCTTCCATAGATCATCTGATGTCGACCAACTTTATGTCACACATAGAGTAAACCTTACATTCTAGAATCAACCATGGTCTTAAATTCCTAATCTGAGACTCTGTTCAAGAGTTATTCCTTTATTTAAGGAAAATTACAAACATGTGATATTACTATATTTAATATTTTTATTATATCATTTTCAGGCTCACTGTGCCATGGAATCTCATGTTGTTTCTGTGACTAGCACTAAAAATATTCCTTAAAATTTTAAAAGTTTTACAAGGAAAAAATGGAATGTTACATGATAATTCCATTATATGTTAATTTTGGGATAATTTTAAAGGAATTGAATGAGTTAACATAGGGGAAGTTGAATTAGTACTATAACTACTATAAAATAAGAAGATATGACCATCATGGAGTTTAATTTGATAGAGATCAACCATGATAAAGAGATAAATTAGAAAACACCTTGATCATTAGTATATAAAATGATTTTATTTCATACTATATTCATTTAAAATATTTTGAATATGAGTTTGATATATCAGATTCACTTTCACATCCATTCCTTAATTATACAAAATTTTATCATTAAGTGGGATAAATGATTATTGAACTAAAATATAAATTGAAGTAGAAAATAAATTCTTTCACTTGAAGATTTTTAAATAATTTTCTAAAGATGAGTGTAGGTATTTGCATATAAATTATTTTCAAAAACTCATAAGAAGAAATTTTTGTAAGTGATATCACATGATGAGCAGGATATAGAAAATATTAAAACCCGAGTTAATAATTTTTATTTTCTACACCAATAATCACTCACATAGACTAATATTTTGTTGATTTATGGATCATTTCTATATAAGATGTTATTTCATCATTCTCGTAAAATTTTGATCAATTTTTAATATTGAATAAATGTGGTAGAATAAGTTCAATTGAAACCATGGAATTACTATGGATATATGTTAATAAGGCCTTCCCTTATATTTACAAAATTTCATTTATTACCAATAAGAGGGAGAAATAAAATAAATTGAATTTAGAATTAAAATGTGTTTGGAAAAAATACAAAGAGATATATTGAAGAGACTATATGGATTAGTGAATATGGAGTTATATTTATTGTCAATAGGATGTATGAAGGAATGTTAATGTATATTGAAGATTGCATAATGTGGATATTCCAAACAGAGAAATATTTTTAACAGATTGAAGTTTTTATTTTTTTCTATTATAAGTCACCTAACAACTATTCATTTATTGATGAATAAGTTTCAAGATGCTAATTTGTAAGTAGTCCTTACATATAATGAATGTTGAGATGGTATTAATGTGAATGATAAATGGTGATTATTGTATTGAAGAATCTTTAATTAATTAATTTTTCTAGAGTGTGGGAATCAAAATGAAGAAACTTAGAGACATTTTTATATTTTCCATAGTAAATTGGGTTGAGTATTGAATTTTTCATTGAAATTACTTATATATAATGTGGATTATTTTTCCAATGGAATATTATAGAAGTGTCAAAAAATATGTCAACTCTCTATCCAACTTATACAAAAGAAATTGGCCACCATAGGGATAGATTGCTAAGCTCAAAAGTAAAGCTATCATTTGAAAGGATAGGGGTAGAAGAAATTATACATAGGGTTTGAATAATGTTGATAAGTGAGGGGAGACAATGGGATGAAAAATGGTTTGGGATGACATTATGGACTCATAGTATGGTTCGTTTGCAAGATATTTCAATGTTATGTCATGAAGTATGTGAGTTAATAAAAACGTATCTTTCTGAGTATGTTTCTGATGTCGTACTCAAGCGAAGTGGTATTATTATTTTTAGTATGCGACTACTCACTGATTGATACAGTGTCATTTCAGTCATGTAACGCCCCGACCCCAGTTACCCAGAGTCGGTGCATTATTAAATAACATTGGCATGATCACAAGAAAGATCAAATCTCGAAAGATCGATTGGTTTAGTGGCCTTGGAAACACTAGATATATTCATAAGTTTTACATTACATCATAAAATGAAAAACTACTACAATAACATAATGTCTCCATAATCCACACTCATATCCCCACATAATATCCCTGCAGGTCATTCATAATTTACTTCTTCACTTCCTGGGAAAAATAAAACATAGAAAAGGGGTGAGCTCAAATGCCCAGTAAGGATAACAATATAACGGAAACCTTCATAAATAAGAATAAACATTTAAGGCAATGTATAACTAAAACAAAAGCCTTTTAAACTTGAACATTTAACATAGTATGGCATAAATAAAATGAAATAATGCCATTTACTTATTCACATGGTTATTCTACTAAACGAATAATCACATGCAAAATCAATAACCACTTTCATAATGATGGAATGCATAATGCCAGACTATCATAACCACATAGCCAAGGCCTCGTGCCAAGACTACAAATAAGATTTTGTCAAGGCCTTGTGCCAAGACACTAGTTTGTCTCATGAGACCTACCGATGCATCGAGGAGCTATAGCGGGCTCCACCCGTCACATATTAAGTCCAATGCATTCCCATATGAAAAGGTTTAAACATAACATAAACATTCGTATTAAAACTAGCATACGAAATGTCAATACTTTCACCATAAACTATGAATGGTATAAAAATAGCACATCCACAGTCAAACATATCACAAAACCTTCAATACAATATAGAAGTTTTGTATCATAATAAATCAACTTCAAATAATCTTAAAATCCATCAAAGGATGTTGACATAGATGAAATCAAAATTCTTTTTAAAGAAATATCTCCTTTTATTTTGAAATAATTTAAGATCCATATAAAATAAAACATTTTCTTTGAAAATATTCTTATAAGCTTGTAAGGGAAGCTTTGAAGATTTTATAACGGCGGAAAATAGCCGCACCCGCCGTATAAGTTAAAAAAAACATTCTTACCTTAATTCTGTCGAAAAGGTTAAAAAGGACCTTGTTTTGAAAACGACCGAAAGATTCCTTTATAAACCACTTATAAAAGTCAAAAAGGGTATAAATTAATTTAACTCATATTCTAGTAAATAGTAAAAATGTTTTGAAATGCATTTTTAAGAAACATGGATGTGGATGATAAAGAGATCCCAGTAGATTATTACGTATAAACAACCTTGGATAATGAAGAGGTTGTAAAGTAAACCCTTACCTTGTACTTTTCCTTGGTTGGGGTAGGTTAACCTCCTGTATAATTGTGAAATAGTTGTTATTAAATTATACAAGAATCATATATATTAATATGATATCATATATGATCTTTTAACATTGATTTGTTAATAATATCTTAGAATTATCGTCGTTTCGGGAGTTAACTTACTCATTTTCTTTTATATGTTTTGTTACATAAGCCATGGTTGTTGTATCTTATTCATATCCAGAATGATATCCAGTCCTTAAACATCATTTTTAAATCATCAAATGATAATTATACTTGAATGGATACGATGGAGAATGAATCTCATCGCGTTCGTGGAGACGGTAGTACGTACGTACGCACGAGCGACAATATCATTCTTTTGATATTAAAATAATATATAAATGGATGGTATATCATATATACAGAATCATTAACATGTTATATTTATTATTTACATGAGTTAAACATCATTATTATACCCATCCAAATAATATTATATTGAATAACAATTACACCACGACGTGGAGACGGTAAGCCGTACGTACGCACGTATGGTGACATGTAATTCAAAGGGTGGATATAATACTGAATATGATTGTACCATATTTATAATAACATCACAGTATATGTGAGATACTGGAGTTATTATTTTAGAATGGTAAGAACAAAGGAAGAAGAAGTGGAAGAAGAAATGAACTTGGAGAAGGGTGGTGAAATCATTACCTCTTCTTCGGGTTCTTCCTTTTGATTTGATCAAAAGGGCTCCTTAGGTTGGCTTTCTGATCAAACTAAGGCCTCTAGGTTGTAGTGAGGGATGTTGGGAGAGTATTGTGGAAGATTTTGGCCGAACCAAAAGGCTTTGAAGGTGTGAAGAAATGAGAAGGAGGAGTTCCCTTTTATAAGAGGGGTGAGGGGCACCTTTGGAAAAGCTAGAAATATTAATTTATAATAAATTCATATTCGGTTTCTAATGGCTCCAAAGCTTATTATTCAAAGGTTAAGGTGGGGATAGGTCGAAAACCACTCAACCAATAGAATTTAGACAGGTTTGGGTACTTATATTAACCTTATCTTTAAGTATTAACTCTAAGTTAATTAGTTTCACTTTTACAATGTCTCTTTGTATTTTTATATAATATGGTTAATAAACTTACTATATACATCCAAGAGACCCCCAAGTGGTACATTAAAGATGAACCTATCATGATATAAGTATCTTGGACGAACCTTAGATTTTTAGGAATTTAATATCAATTAATAATATAATATTTGTTTTAAGAACTCTTTTATGTCAATTTTGACACTATTCAATAGTTGATTTTTGTGAAACTCATAACAGATTGATTACTTCGAACAAAGTCAATTAAATCAATCCTAATATATAATATTATCCTAGAAAATTAGGTTAATTCATTAAAAGTTTCATATTATATTTATTTGGGTATTTATAATATCAATTATTTTAATTTTTCACTATTATAGTAATTACTGCATCATAATTGTGTCATAAATAAAATAAATTATTTAATGTCTAAAAATTATAAATAAAATATAATTATGTAGGAAATATGTTTATCTTTATAATGAATATTTATAATCTAAAATCCAACATATATAACCCTATGTAACAATTGTTTTTCTAAAAGATATATGCTTCTGTCATTTTTGTATTCATTTTAACTTAATTAAAATAAAGTGTCATTATCACTTACAAGTGGATCCATGGGGTCCCAAAATAGACCCAAAGATTCCCATGGTCGACCATGTATCAACCAATAGGGTTAAGACACGTTTTAGGGTAATTTAGTATTATTATAATATTATTTTTTAACCCTTATTTACCGGATTTACCCTTAACCATGGTAAATAAAATATTTACCGCAGTAATTATTCAAAATGTCTAAAAATAAAAGTTACCTATTTACACAATTTGAACATCCTGATTCCAAATATGGAATCCATTTTCCTAAATTCAAAACACATAAGTGGCAGAAATTAATTTAAAATTAATTCCCGCTGTCAAAACAAAAAGCGTGTTTTTAAGAGATAATAACTATCAAAAGATTGACACTCGTTTATGTTCGGTTTAATTGTAAAATTATGTCCAATGACCAAAATTATATTAAATGGTAAAAATATATTCTAAATATACTTTAAAACCACTCAAATTCATAATTTATCACTATTAATTATTTTGATTAAAAAAGTTGTTTTTAATTAAAATTTAGTAATTTTCACTATTCATCAAAATATGAAAGTTATCCGAAATGTACCAAAATTTCACCTTAGGCTAAATTCGATATTCCGAATCCAAAAATGAAGTCCATTTTCAAATATAAAATATATATAATTTCAAAAAGTAGGTTTTACTATTCATAACGGCTAGTTTGATTAGTTATGGTGTGTTAGAACTCGGTGTTGCGTACAACACAAGCTATCACATTATTCAAAGAGAAGCGTACCGTAGAAGCTTGGGGTGTTACATTCTCCCCTCCTTCAAATAATTGCGTCCTCGCAATTTCTAGGGTATTACTGCATAAAAAGACTCGGGTGGTTCTTCATCATAAGTTCCTCGGGTTCCCACGTTGCCTCTTCCATCTTAAGGTTTCTCCACAAAACGTTTACCAGACGCGTCGTCCGGTTTCTCAGCACTTGTTCTCTCGTATCAAGAATCTTGACGGGCTCTTCGCAATAAGATAGATCGGGTTCCAGTTCTAATTCCTCATAGGTGAGTACATGCGTCGGATCAGGCATGTATTTCCTCAATAGAGATACGTGGAACACATCGTGAACTTTGGAGAGACTTGGCGGCATTGCCAATCGGTAAGCTACAACCCCAATTCGTTCTAGAATTTCGAAAGGTCCGATGTACCTGGGACTCAATTTACCTTTCTTACCAAAACGTATGACTCCCTTCCACGGAGATACCTTCAGAAAAACATGATCACCGACTTGAAATTCCAAATCCTTCCTTCGATTATCGGCATAGCTCTTCTGCCTACTTTGAGCTGCTTTGATGTGATTTTGGATTACTTTCACCTTTTCCACCGTTTCCTCCACCAGTTCTGGGCCTACAAGTTTTCTTTCACCAACGTCATCCCAACAGGTTGGTGTACGACATCTCTTTCCGTATAACACTTCATATGGTGCCATCTGAATACTCGAATGGAAGCTATTGTTATAGGAAAATTCTACCAGTGGTAAATATTGATCCCACATACCCTGAAAGTCAAGTGAGCAAGATCTCAACATGTCTTCTAGGGTTTGAATAGTCCGTTCTGATTGTCCATCTGTCTGAGGGTGGTAAGCAGTGCTCAAATGAAGTTTAGTATCCAGGGATTTCTGAAGACTTTTCCAAAATCTTGAAGTAAAACGGGGATCACGATCAGAAACAATCGATAGGGGTACTCCATGAAGTCTCACAACTTCATTAATGTATAGCCTTGCTAGACGTTCCAGGGGTAGATCTTCTCTTATAGCAAGAAAATGTGCTGACTTGGTAAGACGATCAACAATAACCCATATTGTATCGTTCCTTCTAGGAGTCTTTGGTAGCCCCATGACAAAGTCCATCGTAATATTGTCCCATTTCCACTCCGGTATGAGAAGAGGTTGCATGACTCCTCCAGGCTGTTGCCTTCGAGCTTTCACTTGTTGAAAAACCATACATCTTGACACAAAATCAGCAATCTCCCTCTTCATGTTGTCCCACCAAAAATGTTCCTTCAAATCTCTATACATTTTGGTGCTCCCAGGGTGTATAGAGAAATTTGAACTATGAGAATCATCTAGCAATTCCCTTTTTAGATCAGGTAAATCAGGAACACAAAGTCTCTTCCCGAATTTCAAAATTCCATCTTCATACAAAAAGTCTCTCAATCTCCCATCATTCACAGCTTTAATATTCTTCTGAAATTCTTCATCATCATTCTGAGAACTCTTAATCCTTTCTACTAAAGATGGTTTGGCAACCATTTGAAAAAGCATTGATGTTTCACCTTCCCTGGTTATTCCCATGTCCATCTTCACTAGATCCATGAAAATTGGATCCCTTTCAATTCTCATCATGTTCAGAACTCCATGGTCTTTTCTGCTCAAAGCATCTGCTACTTTGTTTGCTTTCCCCGGGTGGTAGTGTATCGTACAATCATAATCCTTGATTAATTCAAGCCATCTCCTTTGCCTCATGTTGAGTTCTTTTTGTGAGAAAATATACTTCAAACTCTTGTGATCAGTATAAATCTCACATTTTTCACCATAGAGGTAGTGCCTCCATATCTTCAAAGCAAAGATCACAGCTGCTAACTCGAGATCATGAGTAGGATAGTTTTGTTCATGAATTTTCAACTATCGTGATGCATAGGCAATAACTCTATCATTCTGCATAAGGACACAACCAAGTCCTTTCTTTGATGCATCACTATAAATAACGAACCCATCATTCCCCGATGGTAGAGTCAATATAGGAGCATTGACTAATCTTCTCTTCAGTTCTTCAAAACATTTTTCACACTCTTTTTTCCAAACAAATTTAACCCCTTTACGTGTGAGCTTCGTTAATGGGTTAGCCAATCGGGAAAAATTCTGGACGAAACGTCGATAATAACCTGCCAAGCCAATAAAACTACATACCTCAGTTATACTCGTAGGTGCTGGCCATTCTTGGATTGCCTTGGTCTTAGAAGGATCAACAGAGATTCCATCTTTAGAGACAATATGGAAAAGAAAAGAAATCTCCTGAAGCCAGAATTCACACTTTCTAAACTTCCCATATAATTCATGCCTCCTCAGAGTCTTCAAGATAATGCGCAAGTGATTTTCATGATCTTCGTAGGTTTTTGAGTATACCAAGATATCATCAATAAATACCACCACAAATTCATCGAGAAACTCCTTGAAAACTCTATTCATCAGATCCATGAATACAGAGGGTGCATTAGTCAATCCAAACGGCATTACAGTAAACTCGTAATGCCCGTACCTGGTTCGAAATGCTGTCTTCGGAATGTCTTCCTTCTTCACAGACAACTGATGGTATCCAGATCGAAGGTCAATCTTTGAAAAGTATTGAGCTCCATGCAGTTGGTCAAATAAATCATCAATACGAGGTAGGGGATACTTGTTCTTTATCGTTATAGCATTGATCTCCCTGTAGTCGATACATAACCTCATAGATCCATCTTTCTTTTTAACAAAAAGAACAGGGGCTCCCCATGGAGAAACACTAGGGCGAATAAATCCCTTATTACTCAATTCCTCTAGTTGTTTCTTTAGTTCGACTAACTCTACAGTGGACATTCTATAAGGGGTCTTCGATATAGGCCTTGATCCAGGAATCAAATCAATGGAAAACTCAACTTCTCGTTCTGGAGGATGTCCAGGTAAATCTTCCGGAAATACATCTACAAATTCTTTCACAACAGGTACATCCTCTATTTGAACATTCCTTTCCTCACCCGCAGTTATTTCATTCTCTTCCTCCCCAATAATTGAATTTAGTTGAGCTATTGAGGGTGGATCTAAATAAGAATTAGGTGGTGACGATTCTGCTCTAAAAATAAGGTGTTCCTTATCATTATAATCAAGAATCGTAACCTCTTTCTTCTTACAATAAATCTTCGCATCATAGTCCGAAAGCCAGTCCATACCGAGGATTATATCAAACTCAATCATAGGTATGACGATGAGATCAGCAGATAAAGAAAATTTATGTGCTCTAATGGGGACTGATTCACAAAACCTTGTTGCAACGATACTTCCCTTAGGAGTTTTAACTGACAGCTCCCTTATTAAATCAAATTGGAAATATCTAATTTTCTTAGCAAACTGGGAAGATATGAAACAATGCGATGATCCAGAATCAAATAATGCATTTGCTAAACTTGAGGAAACCATTAAATTACCTGCCACCACGTCTTTCGGAGATTCTACCTCAGCAGTAGTGATAGCATAAGCCTGGCCTTGATCCCTTGGCCTTTTCTGAGGTAAGTTCTCCTGACGCTTAGGACATGAATTTTTATAATGCCCCATCTCCCTGCAATTATAGCACTGAACGTTGGTAGCTTCTTTCTTCCCCTTGCAATCATGAGCTTGGTGGCCTTTTTCACCACACTTGTAACAGACTCCCATTCCCTTCAAGCAAGTACCAGGATGTTTCTTCCCGCATTTACCACAAGATGGATATTCAACCTTTCCCTTCTTCCCCTTATTTCCATTCCTAGATTGATCAGCAGGTCTCTTCTTCTCTTGCTTTGCTTTAAAGTCATAAGATTTAGAAAATTCCTTTTCGGTCTTGATAGCACATGAGACAATGTCTTCGTACGATGAAAAGGATTGTGAGACTAATGCTCGACGGAGAAATGGGTTTAACCCATCAAAGAAACGATCAATCTTACTTCTTGGGATGCGAATATAATCTCCAGCATACCTCGCTAACCTTGTAAAGTTAGCCTCATACTTTGTGACATTCTCATCCTCCTTTTGTCTCAGACTCAGAAATTGTCTTTCCATATCTGCTCGATGGTCGCGAGGAAAGTATTTTTCTAAAAATAGATCTTTGAACTCCCTCCATTCCATATTTGATACTTCATCATCTTCCTTCATGTTCTGAATCAATGACCACCATTGATCAGCATCTCCAGTGAGGCGGTAAACTGCCATGATAACTTTTTCCCTTTCACTGCTCCCCAAAGCCTGAAATATTTTCTCTAGGGAAAATATCCATTGCTTAGCTACTAAGGGATTTTTATTCCCATTGAACGTTGGTGGTTGTTTCCTCATGAATCGATCTAACATTGATCCTCCACGCTGCGGATCAGGGTGCTCCATACGGGTAAGGTTATTATTCATAACCTGAGTAAGTTGTCCCAGTATGGTGATTAGCTGATCAGCACCAGTTGCATCACCAGCCCCACTATAATTATCTTGAGCAGGAGGGCAATCCCTACATGGAGTGCGTGCATTGATACGGTTTCCATTTCTTCCACTAGGCGCCATTTCTAAACAATGGCATAAACTAGATCAGTTTATGAATCAAAATACATAATCCCATACTTATAAAACACTTAACATAAATTGAACTATTTATGGATATAATCCATAATCATAAATTTTTTTTTCTTTGAGGATGTATATACTCATAATCCCTTCAAAATGATTTGTAAAGAAAATGAGAGTTATCCTAAGCATATCCCCCGGGAGTGTCGTAACCAAGAGTGCAACAAGGCCCGTTGTCGTGCACCAGTTCCCGTTCGAGTCTAGCTCAAAGCGGTGTTTTTGGGTTTTACCCCTAGGTACATCTGTGCCAGAGCCGCCTCTACCTGCTCGTATCCAGATAGGGATGTATTGCTCGGAAAACTCACAAAATCTCTACAATACCAAAATTCTAGGAAGTTCTTCTATACTAATCCTAAAAGTTCATCTTAGGTCTACGTGCTCTAATCAGAGTTTATCTAAATCTAGCTTCCAAGGTTTGTACTAAACTTCCTCTGATACCAACTGTAACGCCCCGACCCCAGTTACCCAGAGTCGGTGCATTATTACATAACATTGGCATGATCACAAGAAAGATCAAATCTCGAAAGACCGATTGGTTTAGTGGCCTTGGAAACACTAGATATATTCATAAGTTTTACATTACATCATAAAATGAAAAACTACTACAATAACATAATGTCTCCATAATCCACAATCATATCCCCACATAATATCCCTGCAGGTCATTCATAATTTACTTCTTCACTTCCTGGGAAAAATAAAACATAGAAAAGGGGTGAGCTCAAATGCCCAGTAAGGATAACAATATAACGGAAACTTTCATAAATAAGAATAAACATTTAAGGCAATGTATAACTAAAACAAAAGCCTTTTAAACTTGAACATTTAACATAGTATGACATAAATAAAATGAAATAATGCCATTTACTTATTCACATGGTTATTCTACTAAACGAATAATCACATGCAAAATCAATAACCACTTTCATAATGATGGAATGCATAATGCCAGACTATCATAACCACATAGCCAAGGCCTCGTGCCAAGACTACAAATAAGATTTTGTCAAGGCCTTGTGCCAAGACACTAGTTTGTCTCATGAGACCTACCGATGCATCGAGGAGCTATAGCGGGCTCCACCCGTCACATATTAAGTCCAATGCATTCCCATATGAAAAGGTTTAAACATAACATAAACATTCGTATTAAAACTAGCATACGAAATGTCAATACTTTCACCATAAACTATGAATGGTATAAAAATAGCACATCCACAGTCAAACATATCACAAAACCTTCAATACAATATAGAAGTTTTGTATCATAATAAATCAACTTCAAATAATCTTAAAATCCATCAAAGGATGTTGACATAGATGAAATCAAAATTATTTTTAAAGAAATATCTCCTTTTATTTTGAAATAATTTAAGATCCATATAAAATAAAACATTTTCTTTGAAAATATTCTTATAAGCTTGTAAGGGAAGCTTTGAAGATTTTATAACGGCGGAAAATAGCCGCACCCGCCGTATAAGTTAAAAAAAACATTCTTACCTTAATTCTGTCGAAAAGGTTAAAAAGGAACTTGTTTTGAAAACGACCGAAATATTACTTTATAAACCACTTATAAAAGTAAAAAAGGGTATAAATGAATTTAACTCATATTCTAGTAAATAGTAAAAAATTTTTGAAATGCATTTTTAAGAAACATGGATGTGGATGATAAAGAGATCCCAGTAGATTATTACGTATAAACAACCTTGGATAATGAAGAGGTTGTAAAGTAAACCCTTACCTTGTACTTTTCCTTGGTTGGGGTAGGTTAACCTCCTGTATAATGGTGAAATAGTTGTTATTAAATTATACAAGAATCATATATATTAATATGATATCATATATGATCTTTTAACATTGATTTGTTAATAATATCTTAGAATTATCGTCGTTTCGGGAGTTAACTTACTCATTTTCTTTTATATGTTTTGTTACATAAGCCATGGTTGTTGTATCTTATTCATATCCATAATGATATCCAGTCCTTAAACATCATTTTTAAATCATCAAATGATAATTATACTTGAATGGATACGATGGAGAATGAATCTCATCGCGTTCGTGGAGACGGTAGTCCGTACGTACGCACGAGCGACAATATCATTCTTTTGATATTAAAATAATATATAAATGGATGGTATATCATATATACAGAATCATTAACATGTTATATTTATTATTTAAATGAGTTACACATCATTATTATACCCATCCAAATAATATTATATTGAATAACAATTACACCACGACGTGGAGACGGTAAGCCGTACGTACGCACGTATGGTGACATGTTATTCAAAGGGTGGATAGAATACTGAATATGATTGTACCATATTTATAATAACATCACAGTATATGTGAGATACTGGAGTTATTATTTTAGAATGGTAAGAACAAAGGAAGAAGAAGTGGAAGAAGAAATGAACTTGGAGAAGGGTGGTGAAATCATTACCTCTTCTTCGGGTTCTTCCTTTTGATTTGATCAAAAGGGATCCTTAGGTTGGCTTTCTGATCAAAATAAGGCCTCTAGGTTGTAGTGAGGGATGTTGGGAGAGTATTTGGGCAGAGTTTGGCCGAACCAAAAGGCTTTGAAGGTGTGAAGAAATGAGAAGGAGGAGTGCCCTTTTATAAGAGGGGTGAGGGGCACCTTTGGAAAAGCTTGAAATATTAATTTATAATAAATTCATATTCGGTTTCTAATGGCTCCAAAGCTTATTATTCAAAGGTTAAGGTGGGGATAGGTTGAAAACCACTCAACCAATAGAATTTAGACAGGTTTGGGTACTTATATTAACCTTATCTTTAAGTATTAACTCTAAGTTAATTAGTTTCACTTTTACAATGTCTCTTTGTATTTTTATATAATATGGTTAATAAAATTACAATATACATCCAAGCGACCCCCAAGTGGTACATTAATGATGAACCTATCATGATATAAGTCTCTTGGCCGAACCTTAGATTTTTAGGAATTTAATATCAATTAATAATATAATATTTGTTTTAAGAACCCTTTTATGTCAATTTTGACACTATTCAATAGTTGATTTTTGTGAAACTCATAACAGATTGATTACTTAGAAAAAAGTCAATTAAATCAAACCTAATATATAATATTATCCTAGAAAATTAGGTTAATTCATTAAAAGTTTCATATTATATCTATTTGGGTATTTATAATATCAAATATTTTAATTTTTCACTATTATAGTAATTAATGCATCATCATTGTGTCATAAATAAAATAACTTATTTAATTTCTAAAAATTATAAATGAAATATCATTATGTAGGAAATCGTTTTAGCTTTCTAATGAATATTTATAATCTAAAATTCAACATATATAACCCTATGTAACAATTGTTTTTCTAAAAGATATATGCTTGTGTCATTTTTGTATTCATTTTAACTTAATTAAAATAAAGTGTCATTATCACTTACAAGTGGATCCATGGGGTCCCAAAATAGACCCAAAGATTCCCATGGTCGACCATGTATCAACCAATAGGGTTAAGACACGTTTTAGGGTAATTTAGTATTATTATAATATTATTTTTTAACCCTTATTTACCGGATTTACCCTTAACCATGGTAAATAAAATATTTACCGCAGTAATTATTCAAAATGTCTAAAAATAAAAGTTACCTATTTACAAAATTTGAACATCCTGATTCCAAATATGGAATCAATTTTCCTAAATTCAAAACACAGAAGTGGCAGAAATTAATTTAAAATTAATTCCCGCTGTCAAAACAAAAAGCATGTTTTTAAGAGATAATAACTATCAAAAGATTGACACTCGTTTATGTTCGGTTTAATTGTAAAATTATGTCCAATGACCAACATTATATTAAATGGTAAAAATATATTCTAAATATACTTTAAAACCACTCAAATTCATAATTTATCACTATTAATTATTTTGATTAAAAAAGTTGTTTTTAATTAAAATTTAGTAATTTTCACTATTCATCAAAATATGAAAGTTATCCGAAATGTACCAAAATTTCACCTTAGGCTAAATTCGATATTCTGAATCCAAAAATGAAGTCCATTTTCAAATATAAAATATATATAATTTCAAAAATTAGGTTTTACTATTCATAACGGCTAGTTTGATTAGTTATGGTGTGTTAGAACTCGGTGTTGCGTACAACACACGCTATCACATTATTCAAAGATAAGCGTACCGTAGAAGCTTGGGGTGTTACAAGTCATCTCCCTCCTCAAGTTCCTAAGGTTTCTACATGTGTGGGAGCTCACTTCCCACTTTTTAAATTCTAACTATACCTTCAAATAATGAAGATATGAGAATCTCATGTTGTGATTGATTTTGCATCCCCATGAAGATAGGAAATCTGGATGATACATTCTTCAAAAATATTGAGAAACATTATGAATATATGATTCATGAAAAATATCATGCATAAACTAATAGTGATGAGGATGATCTGTATTCTATATGATACAATATAAGTGATATGTTCTGATAGTTTGATAATAGTTACATGAAAGTATTTGACTCTGTTATGACTTTGATATGTAGATTCTATGAAGGAAGAGTGGAGTGAGTGGCGATTAAATTTTTGAACAATGATTCCATATTTCTATTATCTATGAAGAAAAGAATAGCAAGTGAGCTGTATTTAGAAAAAATTAATTAATTTGATGGAATTTTTCTGTAAATACCCACAACAACACCATTTTAGGGATAATGGGGAGTGAACCAAAAAATAGAGATAAAGTTGAGATATTGAGAGGTTATATTTTTTTGTATAAGCATGATGTATTGTAAATACTTTATAATGTGTTTATACCATGAAATTCATGAAAAAATTGTACTATATGAGAAGCATATATAATATGTTTTCATGAGAAGAGAATTGTCAACTAGAAGTCATTAGATGATCATGAAACATAAAATATTTATATGATGAACATAGAATGAACTGTGTAATATAGTTTTAATGAATCTTCTAAGAAATCCATGCTATTTTATAGATTTAAATGAAGGAAGAATACTCGTACTCATCAGTTACATCAAGAAGGGTGATAATACTATGCAATATTTCAAATTTTCATGAAGAACAGTATAGTAAAATTGAAGAAAACTATTTGAATTACATGTAATATACAATGAACTATGGTTAAAAGTATGTACTATAGATAAGTGTGTTATAAAGTAGTATGAAGTATATTTTAGAAGGTTTTCATATTGGAAGTTTTCATAAAGTTAGTTCCATGTGATTTTAGTTATGAAAATGAGTTTGCATAATAAAGACTCATACGAAGCTACTATATTTGAATAAGTTTCATTAGAATTTTTCCAAACTTTATATTAAAAGATAGAGTCTACATGTATGTGTTTATAATATAAATTGGTTCAATGAATTAATTGATAAGTGAGAAAGACCATTTTTTAATGTAGATGAATTATAAACATTTAATTTCTTGAAGAAGTTGAGATACTTGGGAAATAAATCTTTAGAGTTTAAGTGATAGTTAGTAGGACTAACTATAAATATTGGATGTTAGGTTACATGACCTCGCCATGCCAAAAGTTACATCTTTTGATTATACAGTTCATTGATTTAGAAATTACGTCATCTGAATTGTTAGAAGAGTACTGGGTTGACT
Source organism: Viscum album (assembly GCA_963277665.1). NCBI lineage: Eukaryota > Viridiplantae > Streptophyta > Magnoliopsida > Santalales > Viscaceae > Viscum > Viscum album. The sequence goes on from OY728141.1 coordinate 561,212,304, forward strand.
TGAATTTAGTGTCATTGATTACATTAAGTGAAAGTCAAAGACCTATAGTAAAGGTGACCATAGCCAACAATTTTTATTATGAATAATATCTAGTTATGTGTACTTGAAGGAAAATAATTCCAATGAGCACACTATATTATAATTTAGGAGTAGTTAAAGACCAATTTATAGGTTTTTTTAATGGAACCTTTGAATAATTGGTGGGAGAAAATATAAATAAATTAGAACTTTTTATTATATTTCATACACTGGTGTAAACCAATATAAATAACACTTAACCTATGTATTATAGTGTAGACTTACGAAGTGGATGATACCTAACTGTGGGTAGTGGATGGTATCTTCGCAACCCATGTGTGTCTTTTTTAAGAACTTTAAATCACTATAAACTTGAATGGTGATATAATTTGTAGCTTGTAATAAACATGAACACCAGAAAGACATAGTCACCCACCTTGGGATAGAAACCTGTCAAAATATTTTATGTTGTGCTTAATTTATCTTCTCTCTTCAATGTTGTGGGATTGTGTTTGAAAGAATGAGAGATTCATTCATCCCAACAGGTTCATAATTTTGAAGATAAAAAAATTAATAAGTAAAAACTAAAAGAATTCAATAAAACTTATTTACACAAACTCACCACATCTCAAAGTATATTCATGATACATTGGGCATATCATAGTAGATCAAAAGGTTTCCAGTTTTTCCCAGTGGATCAGTGAAAAAACCTTAGGGGGTTGGGTGGGGTGGGGGGTTGAATCAGGTGTTGAATAATTTTTACCAATTCCATATTCTTTTACCCACTTTGGAATTATTTCTATATTTATAGTTAGGTAAATTAAATCTGTTAACATCCAAGATGGTAATCAATCAAATATATGCATGAAAGTAAATCAGTAAAGTGGTACACAATGTTTTTACAAGGTTTGGTACAAATACCTAATCATTGCCTTGTTAGTTATTCATACCAACATGGATCACATACAATAATGATCTATATATTAATTTACTGTATTGATTTTTCCCACTACTACACAGAGTATCACTATATATGAAGGACCCAGGAACACCCTGAGAGGGGAGGGGTGAGTCAGGGTGTCAACTTTTTCTTTTAAACTTATGGATCTTATTCCCACATTAGTAGGTACCTATTAAACCTTCCTGAAGAAGAAGTGTAGAATATAAACAATCACATGAAAATAAACGACACAACAATTTTATTTGTTTCCCCACTAAGGATTATGTCCAAGGAGAATACACCGACAGTGTGTTGGTCGCACCAAAAACCACTAATCTTTACAAGTTGTGGATTACAAGAGTTTAGCACAATCACTCTATGATATAAACACTTCCTTTACATGGTTTTAGGGATAGCACATTGCATCCCTCAGATCACTTCTGATGACTCCTACTTGCTCACTACATTGGAAGAATCTTCACTCAGTTTATTGACATGAAGGTCACTTCAATGGTTTATAATTAAATCATGCATCCTCAACTATAAATGGATGTTTTGTTGAAGTCCTGTAATCACCCAAGGATTTAATTTATTTTCCCTTACACAGATATGTTATAGAAATTAATTTCTCAAACTGATTTGGTCAATTTTCAGGCTTCCTTGGCTATTCTGTGTACTACTGCTGTTTCTACATACCGCTACTATTTTCACATATCATCCATCTCCTCTGAGTACCATCGAACTCTTCCTCGTACCGTCCAGCTCCTCTGTGAACTACCCTTTTCAGCATACTTCCCTACTCCACCTACTGTTCTACTCCTCTACATAATGTCCTGATCTGCATACTACATTGATCCACCGCATAATGTGAGAGGTACCAACATGAACCATACTCTCTTTCACATATTGTTTTCCTTACATGGATGATTCTCTCCGTGTACCATCGTCTCCACCGCGTACCACTTCAGACTTCACTGAATTTTTTCATGAAATTTTAATCTCCAATATCATCACTTAACAAAGGGTATTACTGTTCCTTAAATAGGCACATAACTACATAAATTTTGGTAATTTTATTTACCCAAATTTTCAATTTTAGACATTCTTCACTGTAAACTGAACTCCATTTGCGTACTATTAGGCTTCACCGCATACCTCTTCTGGTTTGAGAACCGCAACAATCCTGCCAAACTTCAACATCCCACGTACCACATGTCTTCACAACGTACCATAATTTTGAACCATTTTCAGTATCATTCTTCGTACCACATGCCTTCACCGCATACAATTGATACAAAATATTTTTGGTTATGTGAAACATTTCATGTACCGCATGCCTTCACTGTGTACCATTCACCTTCACTGTGTACTGCATGCCTTCATTGTGTACCATGCACCTTCACTGCATATCGCGCGACATCACCACGCACCGCGTTCCTTCATCGCATACCACTGAACTTCACCATGTACTGTTTCTACAAATCATTACCAAACTCCCAAATTTTGAGGCCCAAAACATTGGCAAACACTGGGAAATTGCGCCACCTTCAATACTGCTTTCAGCCTCAACCATATGACCTCATTCCTTGTAACCTCCCCAATTATCCATGTTCATATTGACAAAAACACAAACTAGAATCCATTATTCTCAATGAACATCCTTGGTTCCAACAATATATACAAACACTTGCTTCTCCCAAGACTTCTCTTATCATCTTTTCACTAGATTTATTTTTCAACTTCACACTACTGTCACCGAGTCTCATGGTGGTTTCCCAGCATACATTGATTCATATAGGTTTTATTTATTCCCACTATATATATATATGTAATTTCTTTATTTATAGTTCTTCTTGGAATTATATCAATAACTCTGCAAAAGATGATTCTGCATCAATCAGATAGGTCTCCTTTAACTCACAGTGGCATATTCAAATTCCGAATGATATTCATGAAAACTATAAAACTCAGTAACTACTCAAAACATATATTATTATATCTTCAAAACCTATTCATATGAATTTCTACATCTCAACCACTAAAATTATCACCATATATTGTAAACAGATCAACACAATCAGTGTTTCCTCTATTATTCTTCTCACTATTTCAGTTCACTCAAAAAGATTTCATAATAATTATCTATAGCTTTTCTTTTTTCTTTTATATAACCTATAATATATTCTTCTCCTTTATATTATTTCATGAGTGTTTTTGTTCAATAGGATACTTAACACATGAATTCCTATTGCAACAATCATTTCAATTTCTTTTTGTATTTCTTCCTCCTAGATTTTCTAAAAAACACATATGAATGAATGGATATATTAAATGTCTTATTTAATTTTCAAAATACATAAATAGAGTACCTTGAAATTTTTTCAACACTATATAAAAAGTGATATTATCAGATACAAACTTTTTTCCTTAGGATTTTTATGCCCTTTAGTTTTCAACTCAAATGAAAATCCATAAATTGCCTCATTTAATGCTTCTCATTTTTGAATATTGATCCAAAAGATCTTCACAAGATATTTAAAGTAGGAAAAAATTCTTCTTAATCCATTTTTTATCATTTTTCATAGATTATTTGAATATTATAATTAGTTAAAAACACCTAGTAGGCTTATCCTTTTCTCCTTCAAAACTATCCACAAAATCTACCCTACATTTTTTTTATAATTGTATAAAATACACAAAAAAATGATCTTAGAATTTGGAACTCAATTTATTTTCTAGATTCTGAAAATATAGAAGTATTATAATTTCTAAATTCATATAAAAATACCCATACTTCAATATAATTCACTTAAGAACACTCAAATAAAAATCAAACCCATAATATATTGGCTTTGATAAACAACATATAGAGGTTCGATGGAACTTCATCTGAATTATTCTTGGAAACCTAGTGATTACATTTTTTTCTTCAAGAATAACATGTATTCATTATCTATACTTAAATATTCTCAAACTAAGCTCAGATCATGTATTCTATAAGAATTATAATGTTATGAACTAAAATTCATAACTAATGCATATTCTATTTTTTATTTCATCAAAAGTAAATAATTAGAAGAACTAATATTTTCTTCATTATTTGATCGTCCATTTCCATAGATAAAGATCAACCTGTATTTCTTATCAAACATGGATCACACACCAATCTAGAATTTTATAATTCTTATACCATGATTTAATAACTCACGTATTATCATAAATATTTTCATCTTTATTAAATTTGAAATATGGAAACTTAACTTTTCATATAGGAAAAACATCAAATTTTCATATATAATAAAGAATTAAACTAAGGATTTTGAAGTATTACAATTAAAAAGGATTCTGTCTTGATTCTTATGCTTAGTGGTAGAAATCATTCTTTCAGCTTCAAAGTTTTTAAGTTCTTTCCTTTTCCAATTTTACACTTTATCCTAAAGTCTTAATTTCTAGAAAAGTCATATGGTAAGCTTAAAAACTTATAGTGAAATATTATTATAAATAAATACACTATGGTTAAAGTAATATGATCATGCCTTTATTAATTTTTACAAAACTCTAAAGTCTTATGATGAAGTCACATAGTCATCAAATATAAATGATCATGAATGTAATATGCCAAAGATCAAAGCCTTGGGATCATCTTAAAATATTATGCTCAGAACATGAAGTCTTACAATCCGTAAAAAATTATTATAAACATAGATGGAAAATATTTACATTTAAGTCGCATCCATTTTATCAAGAACTCTAAAATGCATAATTCTATAGGGGTCTTCAAATGGATTTAATCTTTCTCTAGGGCTTCTCAAAACTCCTAAATTTATCTCGAAACTACTCTAATTGATCATTAAAATTATTGTAATAATTCCAAAATCATTATAATGAATTTATGAGGTGTTTTAGCATATATAATATTCAACTAAGATCATTTTTTTGAATTTACCTACCAAATCAGGTGTGATTCTTCTTCAATCAACCCCGAGACACATATATTCACTTCAAAGTTAAACCTAGAGTGTATACAAACTATAATCGTAGAAACCAACATAATTTTTACTACTCATATGAATTATCTAACTTTTGGTTCCAAATAACATGTCTAAGTATTTATTCCAAGAAAATTTTCTTCTTCTATTTATTCCTTTTAGAGAAAACTCATCTTTATGGGTGGATTATTAATTCTTCACCTAAGACCTCATATTTACATTATCACATTGAAAAAACTTTTTGAAAACTAATACAATAAAAAATTACTTTGGGTAGTTCATTGGTACTTAGACATCGATGACCTAGTGTCCCAAATAGTAAGACCCCATGAGTTTATCCACTAGTTAATTAATGAATGTATACTACATACTTAGTGGCTGTTATATCCACTTCCCATATTTTCATTTCCTATAAATAATATAATTTTCTAAATAGGGAATTCCTAGAAACTCTATCCTATTAAACAACAAACTTAACTATAGGTAGACACCAAGGGACCAATAATTTAATATATTTTAAAAAACTAAAAATCACATTGGATTATACTCCATTATAAATATTAGTATCTTCCCTTTCTACTTAAACTTCATGGAGTGGGTTATTACTATTATAATGAACTTCAATCTAGCTTTAATTGAAATAATGTTTTATCACTTACTATGTTGACATTATAAAACTCATCAACTCATATATGTGGTTCTTTAATTCATCTCCAGTGTTTTTTAAACATGTTTAACATTTATTATTGACATGTGTATGAATTGATAGCATATATAACATAAAAACACATCAATCCAAGGACACTTAAATGTACCCCTTTTCTTAATAATTTATTCTTCAATGTTTTTCATCCTTTGAAACTATAATATCCCCCTTTATAATTGTTATTAATATCATATTTTACCATTTACTAAAATCACCTTAAAATTCAGTTTTCAATATATTCAGTTATTCTTATCTTTTTTATAGCATTAAAAAATAAAGTTTTATCAATAAAATTTCCCCCATTTTCTCTCATATAATTTTCAAATATTTCTCCCAATTATAGATGATAAATTCATAGGAATAAATCTTTGGGATATTATTCCGTGAAGTAATTTCAAAGAATATTAGGCTCATATAACTACCCCTTAACATGATCTCCCTATTTTAATGTTTAATTCATCACATTATTTATTATAAGTCTCTCCCCATGTAGGTTTCTTTTCCCTTGTGGATTTTATTCAATTCTACCTCTTTAAAAATATAATCTAAAAAATAAAGTTTAATAATTAAAAATTTGGTTCTCGTAAACATACCAAATTCTCTCCATAATATGTTCAATGCACTTTATACCAATTTGAAAATTAATACCAATTATAAATAAATTTCATCATTATAATAGATATATACCAATTAAAGTAAAATTCAACTTACAAAAAATAAATATTAATTAATTATATCAAGGAATTATAGAGAAAAACTATTATAAAAAATAAGATTAATTAATCAATACTCAATGTTGTATTTTTAAATCTCTTTAAACATTTATCAATTTTTCTAAAAAACACATTATTCTATCCCCTTTAATTATATTTACCCATATATATTAAATATAAAATCCCCATGTCTTCAATAATTTTGTTATGAAACCATTCGAAGAATCTCCAAATAATAATACATGGAAGTGGTACTAATTAATTATACTTCAAGTTTGGAAAGAGGACAAACTATATTCTTATAAATTTTTATTTAAATATCTTTCTTTAATGGATGCATAATATCTACTGAACCATTGCTATTGAAATTTTATCTAATTTATTTTTAATTTTACGACAATCACCCATTATATCTTATTTATTTTTAATAATAAGAGTATTGAATTTACTCACTTTGGAAATAAATAATTCATTTTAATTTCATTAGTGAAACCATTATGGGTGAATGGAAAGAAAAAAAACCTTTTTTATCAATTGAACATTTTTAAACCACATGAAAGGAAATAATTCATTATATATAACTTCAATATCAAAGTAATATTCTTCATATTACTACCATTGAAACGCACGGATGATTGTCTCCTATCGACCGGTCAAAGTTCCGGTGCTCTGCTAATGTGTATAGCAGCACTCGGGTCGAATCCTCGGCGATGGTACTTCGTAATAGTCGATTGTTTTTAGTTGATTGTATTTTTATTGGGGGGGTTTGTTTGTAGAGATTAATTGAAATTTTTAATGAATGATGTTTAATTTAACAAGTTGATAAAGATTGGGGTGAGTTCATCATTGGGGAGTTAAGCATGTGATATCCTTGAGCCTTACTTTGTATTGCATTAAATTAACACCCATGTCATAAGTTGACGTTGATTGGAATTCCTAAGTGTGAAGGCTTTAATCTAATCCTTAACTTAACTTAGGGTTATAATCTCAATCAAAAATTATTTATGGTAGTGTATTTATGGTTCCAATAATCCATGGAAACCACTCGTTAAACAAAACATATCATTAATCCATGACATATTGAGTTTAACATACACAATATTAATTTAAGGAATACTCATCGAGCAAAACTCTCAATCACTTAACATCCCCGAATTATAACTCACCCCAATGAGAGATTTACTCAGCCATTATGATGTTTATTAATCTGGTAATATATGTTTATGGTGATTAATTATAAAGAGAAGAAAAATAAAGGGACAAGATAAGAGTAGTGTGCCGAACACACACACGAAATATTTTGAGAATCAAAAATGGAATTTCGATTGAATGATGAAGCAAGATAAGGTACTGTAATTTAAAATGATTCAAACTATTTTAAGACCATGAATATTATACTACAGAATGTGGATGATAATAAGAGATATTGTAAAAGAAACTTTCATTAAAACAGAATTACAAAATAAAGGACTTACAAAATTACAAAAATGAAGAACACAAAAGTAAGTGTAAACAAAGAGAGGAGGAAAGGTCTCTCAAGTGAAAACTTGAGTATGGAAGGTACTCCCAAGCCTTTTTAAAAGCTTTGGTCGTGCCAATATGATCTCCTCTCTTCTGAAATTCCAACCCCTCTCAAGGAGAGAAGGGGAGAGTATTTATAGCCCAAGGAGTGGACTGTTTGCATTCTCAATCTGTCCCTCCACTTGCATCGCCAATTTGGCTATACAGATAGTCGAATCATCGAATATCTCCTTCTTCAAAGTTGTAGACAATAATGTTGGCCGACTACTGTCAAAATATGGAGGCATTGGGACCCGTGGAGCCAAAGTTATGACGGTTTTATTAAACCAAGGTAAACTGTCCATTTCTATCCATACTTTTTCTATGGCCAAAATGTGAATGGATTTTTGAACAGGAAGATGCCTTCAAATCCGAATGACGTCTTCAAAAAAGTCTGCCACCTATATCTCCTCTTTCACACTGAAAAATATCATCTCGATTGGATGCTTGCATCATGATATATGTCATGAATAGTATATTGATTTTAATTCTCTGACATAATGGTGGTCTGGACTTCAAAGCTTCATTTGGGCCCCTTGTACTTGGATTTGGGCCATGAAATTTTTATCCAAGATGACATGTAGTGTCCCCCGAATTATGGTGGAGAGTTAAGGTTTTTGGACTTCTGTAGTGAGCCCAGTAAATCAATCTTCAAGGATGGTCCAGTTTGTTCACAGATTCTTTGGTCTTGATTGTGAGGACCATATGACCCTTAAAATGGCAGAATTGGATCATGGTTCCTTCTAATTAAATGTTTTATATTGAAAGTAGAATCCTACAAAACACGAACCACAAAATTTGGATCAGTATAGTGACATTTATAATTAAAACATTAAACTGACTCAATTGGACTACTTCTAAAAATGCTCAAATATTATACTTAATATTAAAACATTAATATTTCACACAAATTATGCACATTTCATATAAAATAAGTAAAGGGGGAATATAATAAGTCATGAAAATATTAATAACATAAACTCCACCATAATTATATTTGCGCATGTCCTCATGTGCAACAAATATAAAAACATGACAAAATCATTTTCACTCACCAACAAAAATTAAAATTTTGTTTTCTCCAATCAGGGGAGGTTTAGACTATTTCACTCATCCATATTGAATTTCATCACAAATTTGGTTCACAATAATGCATTAGAAACAATTCATTTTTTCATGTTCAAGGTTTGAATTGGAAAATGTAGGCACTAAAAACTTACTCCTCTCAAGATGATAAAAATGTATTTTAGGAGGTTCACTCATTCACCAACAAAAAGTGAAAATCAAGAGTTTGTAAGATCTCTCAGCTTCCATTCACAAATATAATGTGTACAAGAATCAAGAGGTATTTTAAGGGGTTTTTCAGTGGCTATGGGACGGTAGGTATATAATGTCCAAAGGAAAAGAGGGGTTAAAAACACCAACATGGAAAAAACAATGCACATTTTTTTTGAAATTAGATTTGAAAGGAAATAGAAACACATATTTACAAGGGCATGAATGTGTGATGAATGAAAATTGAGGGAGATAGAAAATGGAATAGGGTGAGATTATGGAATATGTACAACATGGAAGACTTCCAATAATGACACAATACAAGATGATTCAAGTGTTCTTTTTTTTTCTCTTTTTGCTCTTTTTTTTCGAAAGTTGTGGTTGAAAAAAGTCTCACAGTCATCTCCCAACCCATGTTTGATCTTCTAATGGAACTAATTTTAGTAGTTATAACACGATCAAAGGTTGATGATGAATGATTTTTGACCCACCCAAGACTCGACCCATTCCTTTTTTTCATTTTTTTAATATAATTTTTTTCATTTTTTTTGAACACTTTTCAATGACTTTTGTACAAATGACAATTACACATATACACCCCAAAGCTCACAGAATTACAACCTCTCCCCCACACTTGAATGGATGCTTTCCCTCAAGCATATGATGACACATTGGAAATCAATGAATGTACGCCCAAAAAGGAAGTCCATTCCCCCCACACTTAAATTTCAATAAATTGTACAATGAAAATCCATGAAGATGTTGGGTGGGACAAGGTATTAGGCTTGTAATGTGGCTATCAAAAGTAAGCTTTTCATAGGCTCAAAGGGGATTTCAAAAGTAGGATCAATGTAAGGGTAACGGGAGGCTATTTGGCTATTCTGATTCTCATGTGGCTTAGAAAATGCCTCTATCATATTAATGCACACAAAAGATGGAAATTCAGCTCGAAGGTCCACAAATTCAAGACTCAAAATCAGTGGTGAAGACACAAAATGAAAAATATGGCCATAGATGACCTTGGAATGAAGGCTAATGTTATTCCTCACCGTAGGGGAGAATCATTTTCCATCAAAAATTGTTCATTCAAAATGTTTGTTATTGACACAAAATTGTTTACCCAAGTTTGAGATAAAAATTCAATATATTTGAGTTTAAAACAAGCCTTTTGACTCCCCAAAATGGTTGGACAGAATTTCAATATTGGATGATGAGTAATTATGACACCCCTTTTTTTTGTTAATTTTCATTTTTTTAATTAATTTTTTTAATTTTTTATTTTTAATGACACATCCACACAAAAGAGAAAATAGAAAAAAGGTTGTGGAAGAATGTTGTAAAAAAATGAGAGGGAGAGAGGAAGAAGAAGAAATAGAGAGAAGAAGAGAGGGAAGATAGATTGAGGAGAGAGAGAGTTAAAGGTAAAGAGGTGCCCCGTGGTTTGGATTTGGCAGGTCTCCATCCAGTGGTGGTTCTAATGAAGTGGATGGGGTTTCGATGGAAGTCGACGTGGTTCCTGGATTGTGAGACCTCTCATGGTGATGCTTTAACCGATGTCCGTTAACCGTGAATGTTCTTTTTGAAGAAGGGTCTTCGACTTGCACTGCACCAAATGGGTAAACATTAGTAATAATAAAAGGTCCATCCCAACGAGAATTCATCTTACCTGGGTGAAGTCGAAATCGAGAATTGAAGAGCATTACCTTTTCACTTTCATGAAATACCTTTCTAAGAATGAGCTTTTCATGGAGTGACTTTGCCTTTTCTTTGTAGAGAATGGAGTTCTCATACGAATCGAGTCGAAACTCCTCCAATTCAGTCAACTGCAACAATCTTTCTTCACCAGATTTTTCACAATCAAAATTACAAGTTTTAACAGCCCAAAATGACTTATGTTGGATTTTAACTGGTAAATGACAGGCTTTACCAAAAACTATCCTAAATGGAGACATCCCAATGGGTGTCATATAGGCTGTTCGATAGGCCCAAAGTGCTTCACCAAGTCTATCGGGCCAGTATTTTTTTGTGGGCTCAACAATTCTTTCAAGCACTCTTTTCACTTCTCTGTTAGAAAGTTCAGCCATTCCATTTGTTTGAGGGTGATATGCAGTAGATGTTTTATGTACAACCCCATTCTTTTTCAAAAGTGACTCCATGGTTCTATTACAGAAATGAGTTCCTAAGTCACTTATCAAAGCACGTGGTGTTCCGAATCGATGGAAGATATGGGTTTTGAGGAACTCACTCATAGTTTGAGCATCATCTTTCCTAGTGGGTTTGGACTCGACCCACCTAGAAACATAGTCAACAGCAAGGAGAATGTAGGATAATCCATTAGAAGGGGGAAAAGGTCTCATGAAATCGATGCCCCAAACATCGAAAAGCTCACAGAAGATTAATGGATTTTGAGGCATTTCGTTTCTTTTGGAAATTGTGCCAAAATTTTGGCAAGTGGGACATGATTGACAGAACTCGTGTGAGTCCTTGAAGAGTGAAGGCCAAAAGAATCCAGAATCTAGGACCTTTCTAGAAGTCCTTTGTGGTCCAAAGTGGCCACCTCCAGGCATTAAGTGGCATAATTCCAAGATGGAGGATTGTTCAGTTTCATCAACACATCTCCTAATTACCATGTCAGCCCCAGTTTTCCAAAGTTTATTATCTTCCCAAAAATAATGCTTTGAATCACTTTTCATCTTTTCTTTTTGTTATTTTGAAAAATATTCAGGGAAAACACCAGAAACCAAGTAATTGACAATTGGGGCATACCATGGTAACTTTGGAGTGAGAGATGAGAGGTGTTCAGTTGGAAATTCAGGATCAATTATTTCAGAATGATAAGAATTAGAAAGTCTACTCAGGTGGTCAGCCACAAGGTTTTCTTTTCCAGGTTTATCTTTTATCACAAGGTCAAACTCTTGGAGCATTAAAATCCATCTTATTAGCCTTGGTTTGGAATCACTTTTCTTAAGTAAGAACTTTAATGCTGAGTGGTCCGTGAAGATGATGATTTTGGAACCTAAGTGATAGGGCCAGAATTTATCCAAGGAAAAAACCACAGCTAAAAGTTCTTTTTCAGTCACAGTGTAGTGTGATTGAGTTTCATCCAATGTTTTTGAGGCATAAAATATGACATGAGGAATGTTTTCTCTTCTTTGACCAGGAACAGCCCCAATGGCCCTATCAGAAGCATCACACATCAATTCAAATGGTAAGGACCAATCTGGGGGTTGGATTATTGGAGCAGATGTGAGAGCAGATTTGAGTTCAATGAAGGCTCTCTTGCAAGACTCTTCAAAATTGAATGTGACATCATTTTGAAGTAAACGAGTGAGTGGGAGGGAAATCTTGCTGAAGTTCTGAATGAATCGCCGATAGAAACCGGCATGACCAAGGAAGAACCGAATGTCTCGAACTGATTTGGGTTCAGGAAGTGATTGGATCAACTCAATTTTGGCTGGATCAACTTGGATACCCTCTTGAGAAATTATGTGCCCTATAACAATCCCATATGAAACCATGAAGTGACATTTTTCAAAATTCAGCACAAGGTTGCACTTGACACACTTTTGAAGGACCAAAGAGAGTGAATGTAAGCAAGATTCAAATGACTCGCCATAAATGGTAAAGTCATCCATGAAGACCTCCATGCAATTCTCAATGAATTCAGAAAAGATACTCATCATACACTGCTGGAATGTTACAGGAGCATTACAAAGGCCAAAAGGAATTCGCCTATAGGCATAGGTTCCAAAGGGGCAAGTGAATGTGGTCTTTTCTTTGTCTTGAGGTGCGATTGGAATTTGGAAGTAGCCGGTGTAACCATCAAGAAAGCAATAGTGTGACTTTCCGGCCAATCTCTCAAGAATTTGGTCAAGGAAATGAAGTGGGTAGTGATCTTTTCATGTTTCAGCATTCAATTTGCGATAATCGATGCACACACGCCATTTGTTTTTCACTCGAGTTGTGACCACTTCTCCATGTTCATTTGTGACAACTGTTATCCCGCCCTTCTTAGGAACGACTTGAATTGGACTAACCCATTCACTATCAGAAATTGGGTAGATAATACCAGCTTGAAGAAGCTTGGTAATCTCTTCCCTAACTACCTCAAGTATGAGTGGATTGAGTCTTCTTTGAGGTTGCCTAATTGATTTGGATGATTCCTCTTGATGGATGTGATGCATGCAAAGGGCAGGGTTGATTCCTGGAATATCCTCTAGGGTCCAACCTAAGGCATTTTTGTTTTCCTCTAACACTTGAACAAGTTGGGACTCCTCAGTTTCAGAAAGTGAAGTAGAGATAATGACAGGGTAGGAGGGATCATGGAAAAGGAATGCATACTTGAGGTGTGAAGGAAGTGTTTTTAGATCAGTTTCATCCTTGATTTGAGAGCTAGACAAGTTAGGAGCAGGAGAAGGGATTCCAGATGGGTTTGGATCATTTTCCTCAACACTGTCCAAGGTGGAGCAGTAGAGATCAGAGTTGATGTGGGATTCAAGAGAGTTTTCAAGTTCCTCTAGATTGATGGAGTCTATGAATGAGAGGTCCACATCAACTTCACCATTTATGACTTTTTTAATCATGGTGCAGATTTCACAAGATCCTTTATCATTATAACATGAAGAACATGGTGGATTGGGGTTCGATTGAATCTTAGAAGTGTCCTCAAAAGCATGGATTGAGAATGCAGAGTGATCCTCAGATGGGTATCACATGGCTTGGAAAATGTTGAACTTGACCAGTTGGTCACCGAATTCCATGGATAAGATGCCTGAATGGACATCAATCTTGGTTCTTGCAGTCATGAGGAATGGTCTTCTTAGAATTAGGGGAGATCGAGAAGAGGTCGTCTCACCTTCCATGTCAAGGACATAGAAATCAGATGGGAAGATAAGATCATTGACCCGAACAAGAACATCCTCAATTATCCCCTCAGGAATGGTAGTGCCTCGATTGGCTAATTGAATGACAACACCCGTTGGGTGCAAGGGACCTAGACCAAGGTTGGAGAAAATGGATTTGGGCATGACATTTATTGAGGCTCCAATGTCTATGAGTGCATCATCAAATTTGGAACTCCCTATTTGACATGGAACTGTGAAGGTCCCTGGATCTTTGCACTTCATGGGAATGGACTGTTGAGTTGAAACATTTTCAATGTTCCTAAGTTGCCTCTTATGGGTGCACAATTCCTTAAGAAACTTGGAATACTTAGGGATTTGTTTGATGGCATCTAATAGGGGGATGTTCACTTCAACACGTCTAAACATGTCAAGCATTTCAGGATCAGGTTCAAAGGACTTCTTAGGATTGGAGATGGCTTAAGGAAAAGGAATTGGGTTCCTTAGAGGAATGGAAGGAGGTGAAGGAGTGGATTCAAGTTCCTTTTCCAGCTTTTTGTTCTTTTCATTTTCTAGATCAACATCGAAAGGGGAGGTAGATCAATCAGCATGGGGCATAACAATTTGCTTTCCCGATCTAAGTGCAATTGCACTTACATTACCCTTAGGGTTGGGTAATGGTTGATCTGGGAGTTGGGATGAATTGGATGGTTGTTGCTGGATAAGGTGGGATGCAATTTGACCTATTTGGGTTTCAATGTTCTTGAGGCTAGAACGGGTGAAGGAAGCAAGATCCTCTACAGCACTTTCCCATGGTTGTTTAGAAGAAGAGGCTTGTCCCAAATTGGGTTGGCCTTGATTTTGGTTCTTGGGAAAGCGATTGTATTGGGTGGGGAATTGGGAAGGCTCGTTAGGATAGTGGAATCCAGGAGGAGGATTGTTCCTTTGGGGTTGAGGAACAAAAGGATAAGGTTGATGGATGTTACCACCACTTTGACCATATTGGAACTAGTTTGGATTTTGATGAGGGAACTGAGGAGGATGAGAAATGGGATTACCATACCTCAGAGGTGGGTTAAAGGTAGAAGAGAAGGGCTCAGAGTGGGGTCGGTTGAAGTTTCTAACAAACTGACCTGATTGTTTAGGGTTGAAGTTTCGCTGAGCATATTTCGCATTGAGCTCCATTAGACTAGATGAATCAGATGGATCATCTTGAATTTGTGGACATGTGTCAGTCGGATGAGATGGAGAGTTACAGATTCCACAATTCTTGATAGGTCCAGGGAATAGTGACTGTGGAGAAGATGAGGTTGGGCCTTTGGTAGCCACCGCTAGTTGACGCACAAGACCTGTAAGTTCACTCATCCACTCAGTCATCTTGTTGGGATCTATGGATTGATTATCTTGGGCCTGTTTTACATGAGCATGTGCTCGAGTATGGAATTGCTGTGTGTTTGCAGCCATGTTGCTTATGAGTTCTCGTGCATCTGCAGGAGTTTTGTCAATAAGAGCACCGCCACTTGCGGCATCAATGAGAGTTCGCTCCATAGCCAATAACCCCTCATAGAAGTATTGGATCAGGAGTTGGTCAGGGATTTGATGGTGTGGACAAGTTGCCAAAAGCTTTTTGAACCTCTCCCAATACTCATGGAGTGATTCATTAGGGAATTGACGGATGCTGCATATTTCCTTACGGATAGAAGCTGTTCGGGAAGTGGGAAAGAACTTCTCAAGGAAAAGTCTCTTCATGTCAACCCATGAGTTTATGGAACCAGGTGGGAGGTAGTAGAGCCAAGACTTGGCAGAATCCGCTAGGGAAAAGGGGAAAGCTCTAAGCTTGATTTGTTCTTTAGAAACCCCTTGAGGCTTCATGGTAGAGCATACTACTTGGAACTCTTAAAGGTTAAGATGTGGATCCTCACCGGCTAGCCCGTGAAAATGAGGGAGAAGATGAATCAAACCCGATTTGAGTTTGAAGTCAGCTTCTATGTTTGGATATTGAATACCAAGAGGTTGGTAATTCATATCAGGGGAAGCGAGTTCTTTTAGGGTTTGTTCCCTAGGATTGGCCATATCTAATTCAATTGGTAGGGCAATGATTGGTTCTTGGGTGATTTGGTTATCCCTAATGGTCCTCCAAAGTCGACGAAGAGTTATATCAATTTCAGGGTCAAAAAAATATGAGGGATTGTTTGGAAGGCTACGAGGCATTCAAAGAGATTTTTGAAGAAAGAGGAAGATGAGTTTTTCTTTGTATTTTTTTCAGTTTATTATTTTTAAGAGGAAGACGGGTTTTTCTTTATGTTTTTTTCTTCAATTTTTTTAAAATTTTGTATTTTTTTGGGTTTTTTTTACAATAACCAGAAACGAATGACTACTTAAAGCACCATCCCCGGCAACGACGCCATTTGAAATGCACGGCCGATTGTCGCCTATCGACCGGTCAAAGTTCATGTGCTCTGCTAATGTGTATAGCAGCACTCGGGTCGAATCCTCAGCGATGGTACTTCATAATAGTCGATTGTTTTTAGTTGATTGTATTTTGATTGGGGGGTTTGTTTGCAGAGCTTAATTGAAATGTTTAATGAATGATATTTAATTTAACAAGTTGATAAAGATTGGGGTGAGTTCATCATTGGGGAGTTAAGCATGTGATATCCTTGAGCCTTACTTTGTATTGCATTAAATTAACACCCATGTCATAAGTTGACGTTGATTGGAATTCCTAAGTGTGAAGGCTTTAATCTAAGCCTTAAATTAACTTAGGGTTCTAATCTCAATCAAAACGTATTTATGTTAGTGTATTTATGGTTCCAATAATCCATGGAAACCAGTCGTTAAACAAAACATATCATTAATCCATGACATATTGAGTTTAACATACACAATATTAATTTAAAGAATACTCATCGAGAAAAACTCTCAATCACTTAACATCCCCGAATTATAACTCACCCCAATGAGAGATTTACTCAGCCATTATGATGTTTATTAATCTGGTAATATATGTTTTTGGTGATTAATTATAAAGAGAAGAAAAATAAAGGGACAAGATAAGAGTAGTGTGCCGAACACACACACGAAATATTTTGAGAATCAAAAATGGAATTTCGATTGAATGAGGAAGCAAGATAAGGTACTGTAATTTAAAATGATTCAAACTATTTTAAGACCATGAATATTATACTACAGAAGGTGGAGGAGAATAAGAGATATTGTAGAAGAAACTTTCATTAAAACAGAATTTCAAAATAAAGGACTTACAAAATTACAAAAATGAAGAACACAAAAGTAAGTGAAAACAAAGAGAGGAGGAAAGGTCTCTCAAGTGAAAACTTGAGTATGGAAGGTCCTCACAAGCCTTTGAAAAAGCTTTGGTCGTGCCAATATGATCTCCTCTCTTCTGAAATGCCAACCCCTCTCAAGGAGAGAAGGGGAGAGTATTTATAGCCCAAGGAGTGGACTGTTTGCATTCCCAATATGTCCCTCCACTTGCATCGCCAATTTGGCTATTCAGACAGCCGAATCGTCAAATATCTCCTTCTTTAAAGTTGTAGAAATTAATGTTGCCCGACTACTGTAAAAATATGTAGGCATTTGGACAAGTGGAGCCAATGGTATGGCGGTTTTATTAAAAAAAGGTAAACTGTCCATTTCTATCCATGCTTTTTCGATGGCCAAAATGTGAATGGATTGTTGAACAGGAAGATGCCTTCATATCCGAATGACTTCTTCAACAAAGTCGGCCTCCTATATCTCCTCTTTCACAGTGAAAAATCTCAGCTCGATTTGATGCATACATCATGAGATATGTCATGAGAAGTATACTGATTTTAATTCTCGGAGAGAATGGTGGGCTGGACTTCAAAGCTTCATTTGGGCCCCTTGTACTTGGATTTGGGCCATGAAATTTTTATCCAAGATGACATGTAGTGTCCCCCCGAATTATGGTAGAGAGTTAAGGTTTTTGGACTTCTGTATTGAGCCCAGTAAATCAATCTTCAAGGCTGGTCCAGTTTGTTCATAGATTCTTTGGTCTTGTTTGTGAGGACCATATGACCCTTCAAATGACAGAATTGGATCATGGTTATTTCTAATTAAATGTTGTATATTGAAAGTAGAATCCTAAAAAACAAGAACAACACAATTTAGATCAGTATAGTGACAGTTATAATTAAAACATTAAACTGACTCAATTGGACTACTAAAAATGCTCAACTATTATACTTAATATTAAAACATTAATATTTCACACAAATTATGCACATTTCATATAAAATAAGTAAAGGGGGAATATAATAAGTCATGAAAATATTAATAACATCAACCATCATTTCTTAAGTGTATTTCAATATTGAAAACATTGGTATATTTATCAATACACCTATTATTGTGAATATTGCGTAAGATATACATTCATATAATATATCGTTAACATAATTTCTTAATACATCAATATAAACTCACCAAATAATCATTCATTAGATATATTATTATGAGAAACCATTGAAAAAACTGCTTGTTGTTGTATTCAATTTTCACTTCATTTATCTAAAATTTTACCACACTTATTCAAATATCATGTCATGATATTTGATACTTGTAAATTATTCATATGTTTTTGGTATCATTGTATGTTTTTTTGGACTTAATACTACCTATACTTCCTAATTTTGTGTAATTATGATGATTTATTAAAGGTTTTGTGATAAGAAGAGATACTGAACATTTGAAATTTTTTGGGGGAATGAAATAAATTTTGAGCCATAATATACTTACTCATGAAATTTATAGGGTGATGATATATTATGAGACAAGGAACCCTAGAGCAGTGTCCAAGACTTGGTGCTATGTTTCCTGATGAAGTTTTAAATAAAGAAGAATTATTGGAGTTGTGATTGATTCACAAATCATCCAAATAATTCACAAAGTGACCTCAAAACTAGAATAAATGAAAAAGTAATATCATATTTTTAAGGGGAAAATTTTAATTTGGGAAAATTTTAAAAGAGGATATGAACAATTTCATCAAAATCATTCACTCTGTGATATTACTAGTCTTCATGCAACATCTGAAGTCAACTAAGCATGCAATATAATTTTACCTAGTTTCATTGATATATAGAATTATTTACTTGGTGGTTCAAAGGATACATATGAATTTCTACATGGAAAAAATTAGAAAAATTTATCTCCTCACTGTGAAGTAGGATGTCATGCAATGACCTAATAACTAAGAAATTTAACTATGTCATTTCCCACAGAGAGCCCATATATCACATATTTTATAGATGAATGTATGATTTATTTGGCTCCACCCAATGGAATGTATGTTTTTTACAATCATTGTAGAAATTTCATGTTACACCATGAATCATAGATTGGTTCTTGGAAAATATTTTATATAGATCATTTAGAGTAAGACTATAAGATATCACACTATATCTAATAGTAGTTTCATGATGTGCGGGAGAAGCTAGCTGAAGTAGTGAAGTGTTCAAGAGTCACGTTCTTGATCATGTTCTTCCTCATCATGACATGTCTATTCAAAGATAGAAGATAATATATCACGATTTATCCATACTGATCTTCTTCTACAATTATCAATTGGATTCAAATTTCAAAAAAAGGGAAAGAATTTATTCAATTCATGAAGTTAATAACCTTGTCATGACTTACTCAATTGAAAAAATAAAGGAGGAAACTTTTCTATAGTTACTTCTTGTTAACACTGTGATTCCGAACATTTCATCATGATATCTGATTTTATATATATAGATGGGTGATTTCATTTTTTCTATGTTCTATATTTTCTTAGTTTTTTATACTCTTTTTACTTTCCTTACAGTCGTTTTATTCTTTCTTTCATTCAAGAACATTACTTTTAGCATATGATATCAATTATTTAAGTAAGTTCCATTTACTTGAAATTATTCTTTGTTTTTTGGTTCATGTTTTTTTCTTAAAATAACTACTTAATATGAATTGTTCATATCTGATGGGTTTCACTATTGTAATACGTGTCTAGGAACTTATATGGTGAGGGATGAATAATAGAAGGATGTGATCATTAATGTATTGATAATATCATTCATGGAAGGTCACTTTGATTATAAATTGAGTTTATACTTAATAAAATATCATTCCTTTTTAAAAATATGATTGGGATGAGTGTCGAGAGAGGAACCCCAAATCAATTGAGTGAATTGGGAAATTAATAATAGCTTATATTTTTCTTTTTCTTTAAGAGTTTAACTTAAATCATTTAATGTAGTGAATTTTAAAATCAAATGGTTCTTTACTAGCTTTATTATAATCAATGGAATCGACCATATGATGTTGGTAACTTTATAATGACTTTGAAACCAACTGAATTGATTAAACCATAAGTGAGAATGATAATAATTTATGAAATAATCTTTTGAAATTGATCACATACCACAATTTTAATAAATTATTTTTATCTCAATAAATTTAGTTTGAATTTTTATTAATGCTAACAATAATAGAAAACTGTGTTAATAATTGAATTCTTCCACTCTCAAGGCTCACATTGCCTCCTCATGGGATGAACTCGGAATTGTCTATTATACATTCTCATTGGTTGTGAAAGATCAATCAAGTTTAAAAATTAATAATATTTCCATAGGATAGTTTAAGATAAAAAATATGTCGTGCAAGCCATGTTTTGAAACTATTTTCCGGGTGTCATGGTGTATATATGAGTAGTAAAATTCCATTGATTAACTCATTTAATATATGATTGTTTTCATTATTTTATTATTTTTATCTATATGAGATGTTTTCTTCCCTATGAAAGATGTATAGTGTATGAGAAAGACACTAGTTACTCATTTAATATGTGTGGACTCTTAGGAGCCACTAGAATAAGACACAAAGATCTAGTGGTCCCTATTCATGCATCAGTGGTTATCCATGGTGGATTGAAACAATCCCACTTCACTTAATGTATATTATGCCAAATTACTAAAATGGATAAACAAAATAGAGTGTAGTTGATTCCTTGAGAGTGCACCATCATGGACTATATATTTCTATCTATAGATGTGGTAGACCTAAGAATTGTTTATCCTCTAATACAAGAAAACAAATTAGATATCCTTCCCATTCTTATTTATACAGTACATAACATGGGGTAGTTAAGTGTACTTTAGAGTGAGGACCTATAAAACCACTTTTCAAACTTTCCAAATATTTATAACACCTTCATGCACAATTGTTTCTCTTCATATTCCATTTTATTTTGGTTGTTCCCATTATCACTCTAAGATAAAGTCGAGGATTGAATAAAGAGTCACCCAACTTGATCTATCACCACATGGGATAATCTAGATAAAATATTTGTGGATAAAAAATTCATCCCCACTCAATCATGTAATCTTATGAGTAACATTAATAACTTTTTTCAAGTGGATATCTATTTGGAATTGGATGCATGGGTCGAATTTAAAAAGTTTCTGAAGAAGTTCTTATGAATAAAAATAGATATTTAGATTAAGATATAGTCATTCTATTATAGA
The DNA here is from genome assembly GCA_963277665.1 of Viscum album. Taxonomy (NCBI): domain Eukaryota; kingdom Viridiplantae; phylum Streptophyta; class Magnoliopsida; order Santalales; family Viscaceae; genus Viscum; species Viscum album. The sequence continues at coordinate 561,233,887 of OY728141.1, forward strand.
TTAAATCTTACAAATCTATATATGGTTTACACTTAATTATCTAAAATACTAATGATAAATACATCTAAGGTAATTTGAGACCTCCTTGGTGAAATATCCTATAATGAAAGTCTCTGGAAATGTGAGAGAGGGCCATCGAGGAGTTTAATGCATCAGGTGGAAAAACAATTTGCTTGTCTAGTTAGGTTAAGGCCCTTATAAATAATCTATACAATTTCCAATTCCAACGATAATACTATCATCATAAGAACCCATATTTGAGGTTTATTCTTGAGAGATGTGTGGTGCTCTGCATGCTTACTAGGAGTGCTATACTAGAGATGGAGATAACCGACCTAATGATTATAACTATATTAGTTATAATTAAGGTCCACAATTTTTTGAATTATTATAATTATACATGACCATTGAAACCTCAAGATTAACAAAATTAAGGGTAAAACCAATAATAAGGAGGGAAAAACATCAACTAAAACCCAGGACCAGATGGATACCCACCTTAGATAAAACCATGATGAACAATTCTATTATTATTACACCCTCATGCTAAAATATTCTATATATAACAACAATTTCAGTATTATAAAATTCTTCCATAACCATATTATTATACCGATTTTCAAAGTCATCTATTTGGTATACACTTCAATATTTATTCAAAAATAAATTATAAAATTACTACATTTGAAAATAATATGATTAATCAAAAAAACACCTCTCCATAACCTCAAGCTTCAAATTGGGAAGATTACTCAAGATATTTATAATTAGTTACTGAGTATATTATTAGGTAATAAATAAAAACACTTAAGGGAATAGTTAAAATATGTGATGTTATGAAAAAGTTTTAAGTTGGAAGGAAGGAATCCTCATAAGTCTGGGTAGAAGGTGGAAAAAAGAAACTAGAAAAGGGTAAATTTATGGACAAAATAGTGAAATGGGGGGAGGAATGTGTTAAAAAAGATGTTGTGACCAATGAAAAATAGTTCATAGAGAATAAGAAAGATGATATAGAAGGAGGAGTTAAGCCTCAAATTCAAGAAAAATTAAAAGAGGAAGACTGTAAGAAACTGACACCTTATCAAACCCTCTTCCATTCCTATAAAGAATGTGAAAACAGAAAGTGGAAGATTAATACATAATGTTTATATACATTTTCAAACATCTACCCATTAATATCCCTTTTATTTAAATAATTTAATTTTTTTTTATTATAATAAATTTATAAAGGAACATAGTTTTAATAAGAATAAGTTTGATGATTTTGGAGTTATCAACCTTAGTGAAAAATGTTTAGTGATCATTCAAAGAAATATTTCACCAGTGATGAGAGATTCATGAAATTTTAAATCCCATTCAGCATTGAATATTTTTTGGAAGGATTCTTTGTGATTTAGCTGTAAGCTTGGATTGGATTAACCAAAACTAATTTTCATTTTCATTTCATCTAACAAACTGATCTATCAAATAATCTCATGGATCCATGAAGACATGATTTTCGATGTTGGGAAATTTATTTTACCTACTGATTTCTTAATATTTGAGTTGGAAGGATAATGGAATGCTACCATCATTCTAATAAGACTATTCCTCACAAATAGGATGGAACTGATCAATGTATACTAGGGAAGACTTATCTTTATAGTCGGTTAGGGATAAATTAGTTTTGATCTTGTAAAATATATGAATCAAGGAACTGATTCAGAATATTTTTATGTTATTTTCTCTACTAGAGAAGAAAAATAATTACTTTCTATCTTAAAAGAATAATATGAGGATAATATAATGAATCTAATTTAAGATATAGTATAGAAAAAATAGGAGATAGTTAGTGATAAAAACAACACCAAAATTTAAAGTGTGTGGTGGATAACACATTATTTAAGGCACTCCTATCCAAATTTCACTGCATCATTATTTATTCCACCTAAACTTTATTTTAATCCATTACCTGATACTTTAATGTAATAATTTTTTTCAACAAAAGGTGACCTTACCAATTATCGTTAATTCAATTTTTTAAACGGAATAAGAATAAAACTTGTTAGTAGTTTTGAAGAGTTGTGAATAATAAATTTCTTGGGTAATCATGAATATTAAATGTTTCATTCACATGGTTTTCACACTCAAAGTGTTTCTATAAGAGGGGATGAAAGAAATACATCAATCCCAAAGGTGAATCACATCACTGAATAAAGATTTGGTTAATAAAGTGGTGCTAGAATGATGGGATACATGGATCATATTTTTCATTTTCAATATAAAATGGGTTAGTCCCTTATAAGTTATACCTAAAAGGGGAGGCTTAAAAGTGGTAAATAATTAAGAAATTGAGCTTATTCTAGTGAGAAAAATTACAAGATAGTGGTTATTAATGGAATATAAAAAGTTAAATGTATCCATAATAAATGATCACTTTACAATACCATTCATGGATCAGATATTAGAAATATTGGAAAAACCTATGTTTTACTACTTCTTAGATAGATACTCCTACTATAACCAAATACCATTGAACCGGAATGATCAATCAAATACCACATTCACTGAACATTATGGTACTTTCACTTATTGTCACATTTCATTTGGATAATAAAATAAACCAAATACCTTCGAAAGTTGCATAAAATATATATTCCTTGATACAGGTGAATATTTATTGGAAATATTTATGGATGGATTTTTTTATCTAATAGAGATAATTTTAAGTGTTCTTGAGAAATTTGGGGTTAATGTTCAAAAGATGTAAATAGAAGTGTTTAGTGTTCAACTTGGATAAGAAACACTTCATGGTAAAAGGAGGGATTTTACTTTGGGAATATAATTTCAAGGCATATAATTGAAGTTGATCCTATGATGATATGAGTGATTAAATAGCTTTGATAGATGACCATGTTAAAAAAGACTAAAATCATTCTTGGACATGCAAGATTCTACCACTACTTCGTCAAATGTTTCTACAAGATAGCTTGACCAATCATTCATCTTTTGGTGAAGAATGTTCCATTTTATTTTGATGAATCACATAAAAAAAAATTCTATTTTGAAAAGAAATCTATTGGCTACCCCAATTATAATCTCTTTAAAATCGGAAAAATATTTTATGTTGATGTGTGAAGTGAGTGATTTCACCATGGGATTGGTGTTGGGATTTTGGGTTGATCATATATTTTTACACATATATTATGAAATACTAACTCTTATTGATCCCTAGATCAACTTCACCACTATATAGAAAGAAATTATTTTCATGTCATTCACTTTTGATAATCTCAGATATTATATCATCTTCTCCAAGATGGTTGTCTACACTAATCATGCATCCTTACAGTAATTTTTGATAAATAAGGATAAAAAAACAAGTATAATTTTGTGGATTCTTACATTATGATAATTTTACATCATGATAAAATAGGTGAATGGTCTAGAGAATGTGGTGGAATACCATTTATTAAGGATGACTCTATTAAATGTTTAGGAAAAGGAAGATCTTGATATCAAAGATGAATTCTTAGATAAGACTCTTTTTTATGATAATATATAAGATCACCCTTGGTATTTTGATATATAATTTTATTTGTAAAATAGGAAACATTATCCTTATTTTTCATATCAATAATGGAAGTGAATTTTGGCCTACATAACATACTATTTAGGAGATGATACACTTTTATTCAAGTAATGGAAAGATGATAGAATTCATTGGTGTATTCCTAAATCAAATATTTAGAGTGTTTTGGAATTATATTATACCTCAAAAACTAGAGGGAAACATAATAATTTGATAATAATGACCAAAATCTTTTTATATCCTTCATAGAGATGCTAAATATTTTTTAAGAAGCTATGATCGCTACAAGTAGATGGGAGAAATTGGAAGAAGAAAAAATATGCCACAAAAAACTATTATTGAAGATGAAAAATTTTATGTGTTAGGAATTAATTTCAATGGGACCTTATTGAATTAATTTGATAACACATTCATTCCAGTTTCTATGGATTTCACCTCAAAATGAGTTGAAATTAAAGCTACGTCGAACAATATAGCAAATGTTCTTATGAAATTTTTGAAGAAAACCATATTTGTTCAGTTTGGAAACTCGTGATTATTCATTATTAATTAGGTAGATAACTTCAATAACAACTTAATAAAGGTATTTATTGTAAAATTTTGAGTTATATACAATACCAACACCCATTACCATAAAAAAACCAATGGGAAAGTTAAGTTATCAAACTGAAAAATAAAGAAAATTTTAAAGAAGACATATCAAGAAGCTAGATGACGCATTGTGGATATAAACAATGGAATATAAGACACTAATAGGTATGAAAACATTTAGTCTCATCTATGAGAAACCTGATCATCTATGAGTGGATATTGAATAGTAATCTAATTGGGTTGTCAGAAATATGAATATGGATGTACAAAAAGTTGCTGAGAAAAACATACTGTACATTTTTGAGTTAGAGGAACTTTAAAGGTATTCTTATAGAAATGAAAATCTCTATAAGGAAAATATCAATCACTATAATAACTGATGAAATGACCAATGAAAACTTTTCCTTGTAGATAAGGGATTATTGTTTAACTCATAGTTGATTTTGTTTCTAATAAAACTAATGTCCTGTTGTTTTGGACCATTCATAGCAGTCCAAGTATTTCCTCATGAATATATTGAGATTGAAAATGAGAATGGTTATTTTTTCAAGGTAAATGGATTGATATTAAAGGTTTACATTGAACATTTTCAAGATATATTCATTCTCTCTATGGATTTCACTTAAGTAAACTGGAAGGTATGTCTATATCTTGATGTAAATTGAAGCATTGAATGAGAGGAAACTTAGTTATGTTCTTGTTATCCCATCTAGGATAAATAAACTAAGATGGGGGGGGGGGTGAATCAGGGTATGAAATATTAAAACAATTACATATTTGGATCTTGTTTTTTCATTAAAAAAATCTATCTTATCTATCTTTCTCATAGTGGAGAATAATAAGAGAACTTATTCATGCACAAGGAAAAATACTTTTACTTAGTTTACCCTCACTGGGCTATGTCCAAGGAGCATAAAAAGTCAATGTGCATATGTACCAAATCCACTAAACCTCACTGCCAATACAAGGATCAGAGTGGACTCTCCATCCCTTCTGGTTTACAAGAAATCACAATTTTAAAGCTCACTTCTCTCTCTACTGATGCGTGTTTAATTCTTCTTTAGGGGAATATTCTATTTTTTGGAATCATCATAGAATTATTTCACAAATATATTAGTGTGCCAATAAGTGATGTTTTCCTCATGTAGATGAAATAAATTTCAACACACGGAATTTACCTTGATGATAGACCTTTCATGAACTATTTTTTCTCTTTCATGAACTACTTAAGATCACTAAAAAAATCCCTTGAATAGTGTAACATGAGTGTTTCATGACCCACCTATACTTTGTAGACAACCTTCACATCACAAATGGACTTCTCTTTTTAAAACCCTTTCCTTTGTGAGAAATAGTGCACTACAAACCCCTTTGGGGAATTATCTTCAGAAAATACCTCATTCGGAGAATCTATCCCTTACGAACCACTTTCTCCCAATAATTTCTTATTCATGAACCACTTCGGACTTATCCAAATTCTTCTAGTGATGATCTTATATAATAAAATTCTCTCTCTCTAAAGATGTGATTAATGTCCTTTATATAGGAAAATAAATCCTATAAAACCTGCTCATAACAATTATAATAATATACATTGTGGTTCAACAATAACTATATATTATGATACATTGTTCTTATAACATGTTATTCATTTTCAGAGCCCCTTAATTAACCATCTTCCACAAAGTACGAGTTTCCTTTTGTGTTTGAAATAGAAAAAAACCCTTTAAAGTGATATTAATTTACCAAATTTTTATAAAAATTAATATACCTTCACATCATTCCTTAAATTATCACCTTCCATAAAAAATGTTCCTCCTTTTTAGTTCCAAAAAACTTCCTATGTAGTTTTTATAGTGCATATGCTGCAAAAAAAAATGACTTTGAATTTCTTTCATCATGATTCTGCATAACTACTTTGTGGTTCTCCAATCATGATATGAATAAATAATTCATTTTCAATATACCAAAATACAAAAATTAAGGCCCAAAAATTTGGAAAACCCTAGGAAACTATGCCGTATTAAAAATAACTTCTTCAGTTTATACCATTTTGGAATATTATCAACTAGATTTGTCAAAAAACATAAACAACCCAAAAACACTAAAAATTTACTTTAAGGGTTCTTTCCCAACAATATCCCCCATTGGATTTGTTGATAACTCTTCACCCTTTTACACCACATTAAAATTTTCTTCTATATCCTACCAAAATTCACTTCTTGTGATTTCATATAGCGATCAAAGATTTACCCAACACACACTCTGAGCCCACATAAGCCATGCTCAATGTGATAAATAAGAATATAATGAAGATTTCATGAATGAATCACTTTATTCCCAAATTATTCAACTGAATTCATCACAAACCTCATCTTTCATGATATATAACTTTTGATCGATCACCTTTAGCATCATCAGGTTTAAAAATACCCCAACTTTATTGCTCCCCTTACCAACATCTCCCCCATCTTGATCAAGATATTTTATCCACCTTTTTCAATGAATCCAAAGGTCACTACATTGTGGATACAAAATTTTAAAGAACAAATATCTTCACATAATGAAAAAAATGATACCTTTGGGAGAGGGGGTCCCACATCTACACTTTTTGAAGTTTTTGGATTCGAATGAACTCTAAGAGCTTGTCGATACCATTCAAATTACTATTTGGAAATACCTTTTTCAGAATGTCTAAAACTCATAGTTCTGTTGGCACATACTCAAAATTCAATATCCCATGCTACACCTTATCCTTAATAAAAAGATATTTTATTTCAATGTGATTAGTCTGCATGTGAAGAAATTGATTCTTTATGAGATTTATAACACTTGAATTATCACAATGGATTCCAATCAGATACATCACCTAAATTCCCATATCCTCAAGATGTCTCTTTATCCAAAATAACTACACACGAGCTTGAGTAGCCAAAACATATTAAACTTCTTTAGTAATCAATGAAATGAAATTCATATTTCTTGCTAATCCAAAAAATACAAAATCTTCCAAGATAAAATGCACCACCTGATGTTGATTTTATATCTTTTGATAAACTGGACCAATCTGCATCTGTATAGAACAACAACTCTTGTTGATATTTTTAATTTTATAGAAAACCCAAATATGATTTGCCCTTGATATATCAAATTATTTTTTTACTACAAGTAAGTAGCTTTATTTGGGATTACATTGATACCGTGATGATTGGAATGTGGAAAAAACAATATCAGGTCATGTCACTATTAATTACAATACACTACCAATGATATACCTTTATTCAGTGATATTACCTTATTTGACTTCATCATCTTGTGATTGTTTTATTTGGGTATCCACCAATGTTTTTATCTCCTTATAATTATCCATTCCAAATCTTCTCAGAATCTCATTGGCATATTTGGATTGAGGAAAAAAATGTGTCATTCCTTCCCTGTGTCACCTGTAGATCAAAGAAACAGGCCAGTTCACTAATCATTGACATTTAGAACTCACTTTTTAGGAATTCTGAATTTTTTTACACTGTTCTTCATTTGATCCACCAAAGAATATATCATTTAAATACATGAAAACCATCATCATTTTATAACTATCATTGTTGAAATATTTTAATCAACTCTGCTAAACTAGATACCAAGATTCTTTAAAAACTGATGGAGCCTTGAATACCATGATCTCAATTCTTATTTCAAACCACATAGTCCCTTATTAATCCGAAAAAATCTATTCTTTTATTTATGAATGAGAACTCCATATAACTTCTCAATATACAATTATTATTCCAAAACCCCGTTTATAAATGTTGAATTGATATCCATCTAGAAAAATTTGAACTTTTTCTACACTATTGTGACCAATAATAATTTTATTCTCTCTAGTCCCACAATAGTTGAAAATGATTCATCAATATCAATAACATCTATCTAGGAGAACCCTTTTCACACTAGTCATTATTTTTTCAAATCACGGTTAAATATTTCTTTAGTTTATTCTGGAATACCCATTTGATCCCAATGAAATTATTATCTCCCGATCTTGAAACAGTCTTCCATGTCTAATTATTTTAAATTCGGTGAAGTTCTTCATTAATTTTTTGAACCCAAATATAATCTATTGATGCTTATTCAAAACACTTTTTCTCTACCTGTGACAAAAAATATGATTTCTATAGATTCTTCATCAACCTTGTCTACAATGGCCCTATCTGATCACTGATTATGTTATTTTTATGAATTTCGGATTGACTATTCCTTCTCTATGAAAATAAAGGATTATATTCTTCATTTTCATTATCTGAATCTGATTATGAATATTCCTCAAGTATTGTAACTCCCACTCGTCTCCTCATCTCATTATCACTATCTTCTTAAAATTATTAATGTATTTGCTAAAGATTATGAAAATTTTATATCACAACCACATAATTACTTTCTAAAAAATTTCCTATACACTTATTGAAACATTTATATGCTTTTATTTTTCATGATTAACCAAGAAATATCCATTCATCTGCATGGGATTCAAACTTCCTAGGTTTCTCCTCATTGATAATGAAACACTTACTTCTGAATAGTCAAAATTACTTCAATGTTGGATTCTTTCCACACCAAATATCATATGGAGTCTTCTCTCCCTTTAGACATAAAAATTCTCTATTAGATAGGCTGGTGGGTCTTATCCTCAGTATAAGGGGGATGTTCATGCAACTAAGAGGTCTTATGAAAGATCGGAGACCATATGTATTTATGTAGTGGAATATGTGCTAGAGAGATCTGAATTAAGGCTATCTATAGTTAGAGGTATAGTATTTATTTTATCCTTTTATGGTGCTAGATTTATTTGATATAGGTTCTATTCATTATTTTATATCATCAAAGTTAGTTAATGTGTTGGGATTTCATAATGATCTTATTTAATTCTAATTGTATATTTATATGCCTTTGGTAATGAGTTCCAAACATGGTTTTAAATATCTTGTGTGTTGGGTGATGATAGATGACTTAGAAGTGGGGTGGGATTTCTTGATTATTTATATTGAAATCTTTGATATAATTATTGGAATGAATTGGATGACTAGTGTTAAGGCCCATATCGACTTCTATTAGCATCTAGTTGAGTTTATATCTCCTGAGGGAGTTGATCGCATATTTTAGGGTGAGCGGGGTTGTATATTAGAGATATAAGGGCTTATTGTTCCTTATTTTGGAGTGATATCATGTTTTTTATTGGGGAAATTCCTTGATTTCATATATTCTCACTTTATCAACCCAATTATAGTAGGGGGATGTTCTTACCCTTAGGTATTTTCTGATGATTCTTCCTGGTTACCACTGTAGAGAGAGGCTGTGTTTACTATTGACCCACTCCTTGGTACGATTCCTATTTCTATGCCATCTTATCACATGGAACCTACTTATTTGAAGTAACTTATATTCCATCTTGTAGAATGTGAGGATAAGGTATTTATTCATCCTAGTGTTTCTTCTTGGGCTTCTCCTGTCCTCTTTGTTAAGAATGAAGATGAAAGCCCCAAACTTTGCATTGATTATCCAAAGATAAATTAGGTGATCCCCAATAACAAGTATCCCTTTCAAAGAATTTCTTATTTCTATGATCAACTTAGAGGGTATTGTTGGTTTATTAAGATTGACCTTTAGTTGGGGTACCATCAATTAAAATTATAAGAGGAGGTTATGCCTAAGATAATGGTTTGGAGTCGGTATGGGAATTTTGACTTTATAGTGATGCCATTCAGTCTCACTAAAATTACCATGGTATTTATGGAATTAATGAACCAAATATTTCATCAGTTCATAGAATATTTCATAGTCATTTTTGTGGATGATATTTCAGAATAATCTATGTCATAGGAGGAACACATGGATCATTTGGATATCATCCTTGGAATTTTGAGGGAAAATCACTTGTATGGTAAGCTATATAAGTGTGAATTATAAATCCATGAAGTGAGGTTTCTAGAGAATGGAATATCTGAGAGTGTAATATTAGTGGATCTAAAAAATAATCAGGTGGTAATGTTGTAGAAGCATCCTAGTAATGTGTTTGAGATTCAAAGTTTCTTAGTCTTGGATGGTTACTATAGGTGATTTGTTCAAGAATTTTGCATGATTTCATCTATTATGACACATTTAACCTTCAAGGGTGTTATGTTTTATTATAGTTCTAAATTTTAAATATATTTTGATCAACTAAAGTTGAGTTTAACTTCAGCTCCAGTTATGATTATTATGTAATCAGGTTTAGGTTTTGATGTTCTCTATGACACATTAGGTATGAGTTTTTGATGTGTCTTGATGAAAGAAAAATAGGTGGTGGCTTATGGATCTCTCCAATTATTCCTTCATGAGAAGAGATACCGTAACCATAAATCTTGAATTGGTAGTTGTTATGCATGCACACAAAAAATGGTTTCACAATCTATTTAGAGAATGGTTTGTGATACATTCTAATCACAAGATCCTGAAGTATATTTTTAATCATAGGTATTTAAACTTGTTATATAGTTACTAGGTTTAGTATTTCCAAACTTTTTATTTTTATATTTATTATACTCTTGGAAAAGCATATGTGGATATTGATGCATTGAGTAGTAAATTACTGACTCAATCTTTAAAGGAATTGGTGTAGGAATGATCATTGACTAGGATTTTCATTGAGATAATATTGGGAGTGGAAGGGGTTGATGGTAAGGTATTTCAATATTTTGTAAAGGATTAATCATCATTTAATGATTGGGTTTAGCATTAATAGGTAATTGAAGATGATTTAAAACATTTTAGTAAAATCCTAAATAGTGAGAAGACCTCAGGTGAGTGGTACCAGTCTCTCATAGGTGCTCTGTGTTTCTAAAGTGGAATGGTTATTTCAATATATCTAAGGAAAGAGTTGATGGATGATGGAAATAGGTCTTTATGGTTTTTACACCTTGGGAACACCAAGTTTTATCATTATTAGAGACATCCATATTGTTGTATGAGGATGAGATGGTTAATTTCAAATTTCATATCACAGTGCCTTACTTGCTAAAGAATTAAGGTGGAACACCAAATAATTATTGGGTTTTTGAAAACTTTTACCATTATAGTATGAAAATGGGATTATATTTCCATGGACATCATTATTGGCTAACCAAAAACTCATAGTGGGAATAATATGATTTTTATTATTATTTATTGACATACAAAATGAGATCATTTACTCTCTAGAAAGGAAATGAAAAAGGTGGAGCAACTTGGGAAGTTTTATGTCTGAGAGGTTGTGAGAATTCATGAGGTTTTTTATGAGATTGTTTTTAACAGGAACCCATGGTTCAAATCCTAGTTTTGGAAAAAAATTTAAGAGGTTATGGGTTCCTAGTTGAAATTGAGCATGCCATATCATCTTCAGATAAACGGGAAGATAGAGATATCTTTTTAGATTCTTGGGGATATGCTCCTTCCATGTGTGCATTATTTCAGTGGTTCCAAGGAAACACATCTTATTATGGTTGAATTTTCCTATAACAACAGTTATTCAACATTAGTGAAGATGGTTCCCATCAAATTGTTGTATGGGAATCCATTTAGATCTCCCTTGTACTATGAATAGTTGGGATAATGGTCCTTGGAAGGGATGATACTTGTTTAGGAGATAAGGAAAAAGAGATTGGTCATGACATAGAGTTGTTAGAAATATTATATTAACTATCTTTCTCAGCCAATTGAGTTTGAGTTTTGTGATCAGATATTTATTTGAGATTCATCTCTCTTGGGATACCTTTAGTTTGATAATAAAGGTAAGTTGTCACTAAGGTTTGTTTTCCCCTTTTAGATCATTGGATTAATTAGAGAAGTGGCATATTGGTTGAACTTTACATCTCATTTGACCTTGATTGATGACGTGTTTCAGGTTTCCAAGATGAATAAGTATTAATAAGACTCTTCCCATGTCATTTAATGAGAATATTCTGATCTTGATCACAAAAACATTGTGGTTGAGAAACTAGTTTAGATTATGTATCAACATGATAAGGTACTTTGTGGTAAAAACATTCCTCCAGTTCATGTACTATAACAGTGCATATGGGATTACCATGAGATGTGGGAGTGGGAATTATTGATGAGGTAGTAATGGCCATATATTTTTGGGAGTTTATAATATTAGTTAATTTTTGGGGACACAAATCTTTTTTTGTGGGGAGAATTTTATGTCATCCAGGTCATAGGTATGCATTAGTTTGATCTTGGTTTCTGTATAGGGCCATTCTGGATGTTTCTGGGATGTAGGGGTTGAAGACTTTATTTTTTGGGGGGAATCTAGCTAGGCTCACAGTTACAGAACATAGTTAGTACTAACCATGAAGTAACCATGAGTTATAGATCTATGAGGTTATAGAGGAATATTTCACAATTTGAGAATGGTTTGTTAAAAAATAATGCTTATCAAGGAGACTGTATGGGAATATAGGTGGTTATCCAAGGGTATCACATGTCTTGAGCATGGTTTTCCCAAACTGTGTGGCTCATCTCCACGAAATCTTGGAACATATTTTTCAAAGGATAGAGGTCATACACAGTTGGACCATGGTTTGTCTAACTGTGTTGCCTAACCATGCACCCTGATTCAAACCTATATAAAGTAGGAAATTTATTCATTTATATTTATCTTTTTTTATAAATAATCACCCTCTAATCTTAATTAGGTTTTAACTAAACCTTACCTAGAGGTATATAGGCTTATACCCTTGGATTCTAGATGTAATTCCTTCATTATTGATGGATATATTCATGTTATGTTCATTTTTTGATTTAGATTCTTTCTTATTCTTAGATCCCGACTTGTTATATTCTCCTATTATCTTTTTAGAACCTAAATAGACTATGTATTATAAGGTATTTGAAAAAGTATTCATGTTGCTTATTATGGATCTAGGTTCATGTGGACCTAATTTACTAGTTCCCAATCACCGTTTTTGATGGTGACTATTTTTCCTCCATTATTGAGGTAGGTGTCTATATACAAAGGTTATAAATCATCAATTAATTGATGTTATTATAAATTACATTAGGTTTTTATGAGAAGGATTAATTTGAAATCAAAGTGGATTTGTGTAAAGATATATATGTTTCTAAATGGGTATTACTTTTAAAATTTTTTTCACACACTCTATGTTCAATGAAATTCATTAAGGGTGGGTTTAAAATGGAAATGGATTTTCAAGCATGGAAGCAGTAATGCTTCACTATAAAAATGCCTTATAAATTGTGATTATGTTTTTAAAATGGTATTTAGAAAAATTAGCACATTTATAACCTTGGATGCATTAGGAAATTGACTTGTCACTTTAGTGTGTGTAATTCCACAAGAGGCTTGATATCAAAAGACTATGAAAAGAAACAATATTTGTTTGATTCACATGATGTATGGTTTAGTGTTTTATTTTTGTGTCTTAATATGTATTCCCATAGGCTAGACCCCAAATTTTGTGCGTTTTTATTTCTTCTTGGCTTTTCACATGATGGTATATTTCATGGTTGGTTGCTCACAAGCATATCTTATAGTGTATCCACAGTTGGTTTTTCTTATTATACTGTGATTTCTATCATGTTTCATATTCCTTGTTTGTGATAATATGAATATATTTTATGAAAACCAAAGAATGTTTCAAATTTTTATTTGAAATTTATTTTTAAATTGGTTTTGTTTTAAATCTAGAACTAAAAATTTCATGTAATTAAAAATTTTATATATTCATTGGTTAAATCCTATAGGGATTTGAGCTCAAACCCACATTTTTTTACTTTGGGATTTTTTATATGTGGTTGTTAGGACTTAGGTAAAGGGAAGGGAATATTGTAGCTCATGAACTTCTCTTGGATGTCATAGCCTTCATAGCGGTTCTATTTAGTGGAAACAGAAGGTCACAAAAAGATTTATCATATGGATTGTCTTGATTTACTTTCAAGTTTAGCCCTTTGGGATTTATGTTGTATTTATCATGGATGTATACTCTTCTTTCATTTTTTAATCTATTTGTTCTTTGGTTATACGTGATACTTATATTGATTTTTTTTCTCTCTACCTTATGATGGTCTTACTCAAGTGACATGTCAGGTTAGAATAGGATGGTTCATTACATTTCCTCTCCCTTATTCCATCTCAAGTGGATCATATAAACCAGCTAACACAATTCTTTCCCACAAAATGACTAACCAATAATCCCACTAAATTGGAAAATAAATAGAAAACTAGAGCATCCTCACCCTCCCCTAAAAGTTCTCCTAAACTATATTCATCATCCAATTCCACTTTTCATTATTTCTATCCAGGGAAATACAAAAAAAAACAAATCAATACATGCCTAAAATTCACTAAGATGAATAATCATGAATGATTAATGAAGATTCATATGATGACTATTCATACCAATAAAACCATGAATATAGAGATTCTTCAATATATAAAAATATAGGATAAATTCATGGATTATATTTAATCTATTCAATTAAATAACATTCTATAGGTTAAAGTGGTTGCTTTTCAGGAGCTATTTTTAGAGTTTTTTCAACATTTGATCTAACCTTAGTGAATTCTACATTCCAACCTGGTTGGAAATAGTGTATAATATATTTGAAATAGTTTGGTGGGGGTAGGGTATATATAGTTATTATTTTATTTAGACACCAGAATATAATGAGTTAACACTTGGATCCAATAAGTGTTTATAAAATAAAAAATGAGCCATAGTTGAAGTTATCCCCAAAAGTAAATATATCCCCAAGACCATGAAAATCACTTCACTTAGGGATCTCATTTTGAAATTTATTCATTGATCGCTTTACCATGATTGGTGGTTGATTAGAGATTACTAAGGGGATATTAACTAGTAAATTGTAATAATTATTTCCACTATTTCAAAGAGGATGTCCATATATATGGACCTAATATTTACCATTTAACTTGGGGGTTATGTGAAGAAATCAAATGGTATGTTGAATGGGACAATTTCATTACTCACATAACCAAAAAATTATTATTTTTGATTCATCCCTACCCCTATCATCATTATGTATCCTATAATTTATTGATCTCTATATAATATTTAAGATGAGATAATAGAGGAAAGAATGAAATAATTATGAGTGGGTAGAGAAGTATGAGTACATTTTAGAGGAGACTGATGCACCAAAGGACTAGTCATATGTTTGTTATCAGTATGAAAAATTCCCTAAATTTCTAAAGAGAGGGAATCTATAATACGAAATGAGTCATCTCCACCACCATTTACTTAATAGGAGTGTTTTTATTACTTCAGTGTTTTTCTTTAGTTCCTCACAGAGAACTAAAAGAGTTTTTTTAGGATGACTGGGATTCCATTTCTAAAGTTACCTAAAGACCCCTTTACATAGACTCTTCATTCATCCCCAGTATCGTAACCACATGGTGTAGAATCTTCCTATCCTACCCCTTAAAATTATATAGATCATCTTTAGTCTACTATCTAAAAGTGGATCGAGGTCCTAAAAGCCATCATTGACCTGAAGTCTCACCATGCTTATGTGTTTGAGGAACACTAAAAGGGAAAGGGCCTTGTTATCAAGACAAATGTGGAGGAATTTCTGGTAGATCTAATAACCATACATAAATCTTATTTCATAATTATAGATATTTCCAATGTATAATACACAAATCATGAATTTCACTCCTCACAAATACCACCACTTTACTCTATGACCACTACTGCTATCAGGGGGTAATACTCTACCAAGGATTAGATGAAATATTCTTTGGATACCACCATTAGTTTTCCTAGTAACATTGATGTAGTTAAGATTATATTCTAGATTCATTATTTTACTCATGAGGAGGATCTTCATAGGGATCTTGGGAATTACGAACCGTAATCTTATAATATTTCCCTAACCCTTATTTTTTTGTGATTTTTTATTTGTAATTCAATTTCTATTGGTTGCGGTTCTTATTTTATATTATTTAATATTTTGATACTAATGACTATTTGTATTGACATATTTAATATAATACAAGGAGAATTTATTTTCCTACAATTATTTTTGGAACTTTTTTCTTATTTTCTCTAAACCAACAAATTTCAAGTGTATATTTATCATTTTAGGAACCACTCCCCATTTTCCAATCTGTATAGATTTTCCCAATTCACATGAACCTAGTTTTGAGAAGGGGAATATTTTTATGAGGTGTTTTTTCATTCTATCTAATTCCTTGTGACTTTTTCTTTATTGATATTACTAGACTTTGTATCAGTACTTCCTTACCTTGGTTTCAAACAGTGGGAACACTATTTAATTTTAAGTGTGGGGGTACCTTCTCGAAACCTATTTTAAGTTTTTTTTTGAAATTATTAATCTAGGATACATTTTACATTGAAAAATTTATTTTAAATTGAAAATATTAGAACAAAAATGGGAATAGAAGTAATAATTTTTAAGTAGAATTCATTGAAATTCAATTTCTTGTTTACTCTGATGTTAAAATATAAAATGATATTTAAATTGAATTATGTTACTAATTTTAATTTTATTAAGTGGTTATTGGTTAATTTATTACCTTTTATTCATATCTTTAGTGATTTCCAAACTTTTTAAATTCCATTATTGAGAGGTGTTTTGAGTTATTTTTTCATATCTTTCACAAAACCTCTTTCTTGAGATAATTTGAGATATATATCACTATTAAAACATGAAATATATATCTAATTTAACCATGAATATTATTTGAAACACATTAATTTGATTGAGATCATTTGTTTTAACCAATTTACCTTTTGAATTAATTTAATTCAGACCATATTTTAAGCCCATAACAACAATAAAACACCTTAATACGAAGCCACATTACAAGAAAATTTAACCTTCCTATCCAAACACTTTTAGTTTAATTGAATGTTTTTCTATTAAGCTTCATGAGGGAGATTTTTTATATATGAAACTATTGAGTGAGAATTTAATATATAGTAATATGTGTGTTTTCTATTTTAAAATAGTCATTTGATTCAATGTTGTTTTTCACAATACTTTTTGTGATTCCTCTTATATTTCTAGAAGAAATATTTCAGCAGTGACATGTATACCATAATTATTGATGATTACCCTCACTAAACCTATGATATTATAATAAATATTACAATTTGTTTCATGGGGAGATAAAATATGGGTATTGTGATGTGTGTGACATTTCCTCTAAGTAAATTTTCTTTATAAACATGATGGAGAATGAAGAATGAAAAGAGTGTAAAAAATGGAAAAGAAAAAAGAGGAGAATTGGTGTCATTTGTTATTTCATTAAATATGATAATCAATGAGGAATAGAATATTAATTGAGGTATAATAATATTTCAAGTAGGAAATGAGGTTTCTTTCAATTGAGTTTATATAAAGTATCATATTATAAAATAAAATTGTTGAGCCTTCCTTTTCCATCATAAATTTCTTTGATTACATCATGAACCACCCTACTTCTGCCTCAAAATCATTAAATCCTTAATAAAAATCCATATTAATTAGTGTGGTTTTATTTCCATAAATAGGATACTGATATTTTCTTTAAGCATATGGATAGTGTATGTGAACTTGAGTTTGAGTATTACTCTAGTTTACAAATTAATATGGGTATTGAGTGAAAATTTTCTATAAATGTAGATTAAAACATGGATATATATTTTGAAGTAAAAGTAAAGAAGTGATGACGTAATGAAAGAGGGATTTTAGTGAGAGTTTAATAATGAATAATAAATGGATAATTAGGGGGGATAAATTGATAAATTTTAATTATTTTCAATTAATACCCTATTTCATTAATATTCTTGGATTTTTTATCATGTTTACACCTTTTGTCATTTTGAATTCTTTTTGAGATTATATATTCTTAAAGATAATCAATTATTCACGTGGAGAGAAATTTGATACTTGTAAACTATGTATTTGTTTTATTATCAGTTCTTTTTATACATATAATGCATTTTATGGTGTAATTTTTATTATTTATTCAAGGTATTAGGATAAGAAGAGTTTTTAAATTTTTGGGAAAAATTTTAGGGAATTGTAAAAATCATGAACTATAATAGATGTTCTTGTAGAGTGACTAGAGTGAATATATATTAAGATCTAAGGAACCCTGGAGTGATGGTTGTGACTTAGATCTATTAACCATAAAATATTTTTCAATAGAAGAGCATTATTGGAGTTAGAATTTCTTTACACTATGGGTGAATAGTTTGTGGTGTGGCCTCATAACTTGAAGAAATGTAATAGTTCTATGAATTTCATAAGTCTCATTGAAGAAATAAATTATAGTTTTGTGGAATTTCTTATTAATATTTTAATAATTTCATCTGAATCATTTATACCCTGATGGAACTCATTGTACCATGACCCTTGAAGTAGAAAATGTGCATAAGATAATTTTCCCTAGTTTCCTAGAGATGTAACATGATTCCATAGGTAGTTTATATGATACTTATGATGACATATATAGTGAAATTTATAAAACTTGTTCTTCATTACATGAAATAGGATGTCACAATATGACCTGATATTTGATAAATTTAGCCAAGTACTTCTCGATAGGGATTCCATGCATCAAATATTTTGTGGAGTAACATAATATTTTCTGGAGTCTCCATGTAGAATATATAATTTTGTACATATCTTCTAGAGGAAGTTCACCCCATTCCACAAATCATCGATTCACATTGTAATAAGAGTTTAGGAATAGATCCTGGATTAATGCTATAAGATATTGAACCATGACTAATGGATGCATACTTATTATGATGTTTAACTCTGTGTTGATCGGTGTTCTTTCTGGTTTTTCTTTTCTTTGGCATTGTATGTTGGGCACCGGACACCCCTAATCCAGCTATTATAAAATGAAAAAATGATTTACGGTGACTAATAGATGCATACCATGCACTGGTGATGTCAACTGAAGTAATGAACAGTTCAGGAGTCACGACCATGACTAAGTATTTCTATAAAACAACTTGTTTGGTCATAAATAGAAGATAAAAGATCCTAGAAAATCCATGGATATCTTAAGACTTTATTCTTGGTAGGATTAAATGTATAAAAGTGGAAAGATTCTAATCATGATGTGAAGGTATTGGCCACATCTTTTCATGCATGATGAAGGATATAGAAGATAAAAATTTTATATAGGACCCACTGGTTAGTTCCGCGACTCCAAACACCATATACAGATATATAATTTTCTATATATATAAGGTATAGTGATGTTTTTAGGACTTATTAATTCTATTAATTTTAAGACATTTTTCCATTCCTTTTAGTCATTTTATGCTTTCTTTTATTTGAGAACTTCACTTTTTAGTGATTATAATCATCGATTCAAGTTATTTAACTTTACTTTAAATCATTTTTTATTTATGGTTTAATTATGTTTTCTAAAAACCACTTGTTAGAAATAATTTTTCATGTCTGATTGTTTTCACTCATTTCATGCATGGCTAGATTCTTAAGGGGTGAGGGATCGACAATAGAAGGATGTGAGCATTAGTGTATTACTAGTCTCATTCATAAATGGTCTATTTGATTAGTAATTATATTAGTTCTTAATAAAATCTCATTCCTTTATAAAAATATGACCAAGATCTATGGGGAGGGAGGAATTCTAAATAAATTGAGTAAATTTGGTGATGAATAGTTTCTCAAAATTTTCTTTTTATTTAAGATTCAAACTCAATGAATATTGGGTTGTGTATTTCCTTGACCAAGGGTTTTTTATAAGATTAGTTCTACTCAATAAAATTGATCATAATAAATTTATAAATTTAAAATTAATATTCAACTAAATAAATCAATTAATTCATGATGGAGAGGTAATATTTTATGAATTAATACTTTAAAAATTGAATTCATAAAATATTAGGCCCGCATTACCTCCTTCTGGGATGAACCTAGGCTCATATATTCCACATTTTCATAGTTAGTAAAGGATAAAAAATATTTTATTTATAAACATAATCATAGATAATTCCATCTACGAGTGTTCTATTCTATCACTAAATATCACCTCAAGTTCCATTAATCAATAAACTAATTTACAAAGGTAAAACATGTGATTTATTTAGTGGTTTTCTTCATAAAGAGAGATATGGTTGAGAATATTGACTCAACCAAAAAAACCCTTTTATTTTTAGAGTAGTTATTAATAGTGTTTCATTGGGAAGATTCCATTTTATTCGAGACTAAATTTATTTTTCCCAAGATATTTTAATTTTGAAGCATAGTATCCTCTTTCAGACTTATTTTCTCTTTTTATTATGTTTTATAAAATTATTATATTTTAGCATTTCACTTTCAAATCTTCCATCTCTCTAAATATGTTTTTAATTTCCAAACCTTTAACTTTATAAGTAGTATAGTTTAGAAATTTTCATAATTGTGACATGATTAATCATATTTTTTATAAAAATTCACAAGATATTTAGTTTTTTTGTTGGACTCTTCATACTCAAGGGTATTTTAATAAACCATCATTTCAAGACTGTACTGCTAAGTAAAAATTACACATAACCTCAATTATGCTTCCCGATTACTAGAGTTTGTAAATCAACATTGAGTGTCTATAGTATCACTCGGGGAGAGATTTACCCAATAATGAATCATCATAGTAAAATAAACATCATCAAAGAATTATATTTTCATAGTTGAAATTAACACCAAACATCATTAATAATCTCTGATATAAACCATAGTAATACCCAATATTTAAAACAACCAAAACAAGAAGCATGTATAACCCTAGTACATGTATCTAAAAATAATACACAAAAAACTAAATTAAATGTATAAAAATAGTCCCTTTATATCAGATCTAAAATCCTCCAGATATTATCATATTTGTTCTAGTCATCCCCACCAAGATATATCAATTCTCTACCATTCTCTACATGTACAAGTGTGATGTTTTAAAATCCATGATATTTGAACTTAATGGGTTTCAAAAATACATGATAGTTGGATTATACTAATGTTCATAATCGTCTCCCAGATCTTAACATGCTCATATTGGTATTTTTAAATACTATACTATAAATTAACCTTAAAAAATATCATACATCATACATAATCAAGTGATAAAAACGATACCATGATATTTTTTAAACCTACTTTAACTAAAATATTGTTGAAAATTTGATGTCTCTCCTAATGAATTTATTAAAATATATATCATATAATTAATATCATGGTCAATAACATGTCATACTAAACTCATGAAATATCTAAGAGTTATGGTCAATCACATGACATATTAATCACATGACCAAACACATGGTTCATTAAAGTACAATGCTTTAGAATATAACTTATATTATGATAATAAACAATGACATGACCTATTACTCATATTTCTAAAAAACATTCTCATCATAGTATTTTTAAAACTTACGAAATTGGAAAACACAAGGCATATCACATTACTTCCCAACAAAAGGCTTAACTAAACACATGGGGCATCATCACATAGCCTATCCCAATGATTTTATTTATAAAATAAACAAGTAAACGACCTATTAATTTTTTTTAAAAGCATATCAAAATTTTATATAATCACAAACATTAATTTTAGTCACTTTAAACAATGTTAATAGAAAAATTTTATCCCAACACATGAGACAATTACCCATTTTTAATCATTTTTAATTTTTCCTCAACACATTTCTACCCCTTTATTTATCATAAAATTTATAGTAAGATTCAAACTAAAAACACTTGTATTTATTTATCTAATTAAGTAAATAATTAACCTTTTTTTTCACATGGGTGTTTATCGGCATTCCCACTTCATATAAAAATTATGAAACAAAATCACGTTGTTTACCAATTTCCTACAGACACTTAACAAGAAAATCACTTGAAAAACTCATTCAAATATCGGTTAATTTATATAAATTAATAATGAACCACTAAAAATTCATAATGATGATTTATCAACAAATACATATATAAAAAAATTAGATTTTATCTCACATATTTGTATTTTAAATATAGTAAATCCATCAATTAAAATGGTCTTCCATTATAGAACATCATTTCATTATTAATTCATTTTTATCTAGGGGCATTAAAATTTAATCCTCATTAAACCAAATTTCAATAAAATAATTAAAATTTAATTTATTTACATAAATTATATTAATTCATATAATTAATAATTTATATATTTATTCTTGATTTTCATGTCATCCAACCAGCCTACAGTCAAAGTCAAGAATCACATTATTAAAATACAAATGAAGTAGTCAATTAAAACCTTAGGAAAGGTCAATATCACATATTTTTTGATAAATAAGAAATACATACAAGGATTAAAAATAAAATACTTTCTTAATCATTAAATATTAGATATTTAATTAAATTAGAAGAAGAAACCTAAATTATCGAAAAAAATAAAATCTCACTATCTACTAAAATAAAATTATGTATTCTAATTTACTGACTCTCTTGATTATAAATAAATGAGAAAATGAATATTACTTTAAGAATATTAAGGTAAATCAATAGGAGGATCTATATATATTAGTAGAATTTATAGAGACCTATCAATTTATTATTATTTATCTAAATAGTTAAAATAATAATTAAAATGAGAACCCTAATAAAATAATATAAGAATCCACCATTGAAAATTGGACTAGGTTGATCTATATGGATATTTGTATAATCCATTGGAATATTGGTGGATAATTGGATTCCTAGTAGATCACTGTCAATGTAACATCCCAACATGGGTGACACGAAACCGATGCTCTGATCTGGTGTGACACATGACATCAAGTGTGCCGCTGCATATTCTAGAGGCTACTGACTAGTAGAAAGGGTATAATAGAACACCTAGGGAGATTAAAACCTCTTTTATATAGAGAAACGTAGTGGAAATTATAATAAAAGACAATATAGAATAATAATACATACCCTAGCATCACATAATCGACTCCCATAACTGGTTAAATACAACGATCCTACAGAATAAAATTTTCATGTCACGAGAGTCTAATGTGCCAAAGGAAAATTGAAATAAAAAACTAATTAATATTCTTGAAATGGTTCCTTAGATAAATTCTAGTCCCCTGATCCATGATTCAACTCAATTCCCATATCAGCTATTGAATATAGGGCATTTTCTATTATCCTAACCTATAACCATGATGTCTACTCGGTTACCCAATGAAAGCTTGATAAGGGTGTAAGTGAAAATCAGTAATCCACCACTAATGTAATCTACAATAATATCCAGTCTAAAACAATGTTTGTATAAGTACAATAAAAAATAGAAAATCTATAAATAAACCATGTTTCAATATCAAACATTATTTAAATTAACAACATTTATTCTCAGTTCTAAGTGACACCTAAACCCATCATACCTTCTTTGACCCATTCCCGTCATATACACCACATGTTATAGGGGTTATATGTCAACATATAAGGATAATCTGTCTAAGTATCCAACTGGGATTGAAAACTCCATATATGACCATACTATCCATGATATGAACCACCATGTCCATACCATTGGAGTGACTGACTGAATGGAATGAAGACCTTCATTTTTTTTATTATTTTGATAATAAAACATTCAAGGGGTGATGTGTAACCCTTATAAGGCCCTAAGTCATAGAGACAATTACACGACCTGTAGGTCTTAGAGGAAATCACCAGATAAGACAACTTAGAACAGCTCCTCCCCAACACATGTCATGATATCAGCACTCCACCTTCGCAAGGCTGGTCAACTAGCAGTCCTATGCAGAGATGCACATGCCCAGTGTCGATGGAAATTTTATACCCTCTAATTCTTCCAATTCCAGTTGTCTCTGCTATGATTAATATTCCTGCTCTGAATCCTCATCTAGAGCCCTTCCCCTTGTAGTCTGACTGGTACATCTGCATATTCATGTGGCCCGAAGGCCTTGGGATGGCCCAAAGGCCTTGAGGTGGCCCAAATTCCTTGAGAGACAACTGGCCCAAAGGCCTTGGGTGACCCGAAAGCCTTACAGGACCCAAGGACCAAATCGGTGGCCCAAAGGCCTAGATGGATGAATAGTTTCAGAAGGTACAATACCAAACAGTACCTACTATAGTGCCTACTATAGTTCCTACTGTAGTATTGCTATAGTAACCCAGAAATATGTCTCCACCAAGATTTGATCTTCGGTCTCTTGGATTCACTTGTCATGTCCTCACCAACCGTGATGGGGCTCATGTTCCATACCCTTGGAGTGAGGATCATCAATATATCCTCTGAAAAATACAATTCATCGGAGTTCCTAGAGTATCTTTATAACTCTCCCAAGGTAGAGAAGAATTAGTCCAACATCCCAACCAACCATTAGTCACATTTTTCAAGGTTAACATCAGTGAACTCTTTATCTAACATAAACAATATAGGTTCACCTATTTGTTTATAAAATTTCATGGGTCATTACATTCAAAATGTTCATAATTCCCATAGGTAGACCATTTCATCATTTAAGATTCTTTAAAACCATTTTCACCCCTTTCAATCCATTTAACCACTGAGACATGCCTCTTTAACCACTTACAATTTTACCCATTTATAATACATAACTCATTTAACTTATTAAAGGTAATCCAATCACACCATTATTCCATACTAACAATCCAAGAACAATTCCAATTGATTTAATCTCATAAACCCTTCAATTAATCATTTAATAACTCAATTACTATGTTAAAGGGAGGGATACACACCATGGGTGACCATAGTCCTAGTATACTCATCCTCAATGGATCCAACAGAGATCATGAGGGGTTTAGCACATCATTTAAGCACCCAATTCTTCATTTCTAATCTATCAATTAAATGCACAACATAATGAAATAAAATCACAACCACATACACATTAATAAAAATTAATACTATGGGATATAATTTCTAGGAAACCAACCTCAATTTCATATACAAGTACCCACCCAAACTCAAAACTTGATTCACGATCAAGAAACTATCAACACCCAATCTAAGAATCTTTTTAAATACAAGGGCTTAAGGATTAAGAAATATAGGAAATATTCCACCGTGATTCTCCAAAAAAATAAAAGTAATTGGAGTGGTAGACTCACCACGAGATCTTATTCTCAACCAGAAGTGCTTCAAAAGACTAATAATTAAAGGAAAATCGCCCATGGGAAGCTTAGGTGGAATGGGTTCAGACCCTAGGCTATTAGAGAAGGAAATGGGGAAGAAATAAAGTAATAACTATTAAATATTTATGGGGGAAATTGTAAATTTTTCTATTTGAATGTGGAAAAATGTTTGGCTATATAGTTGGAAAAACTATGTGCAAACCATGTGACACCTTCCTTCTAAGAGGGAGCTTGGTTGCACAATTTTTCTTGGCCACCCAAATTATTTGAAAAACCATGTGGTGTCTTTTCACCTTACACTAGCTAAGGGGGTTAGGATACACAGTCGCCTGGGCCATGGAACATGGTTGTCTCTAACTATGTTCCAACTGTGCACTGTGTACCAGATGTACTCTTTATCCCATTTCACATCCCAGACCTCTGAAACCCCCCCAAATCCCCTCATATTCTCAGAAATAATTTGATCAACCAATTTAATTGGATTTAAACTAAAATCAAAATAATAAAATAACTCCTTGAAAGTTCATGATCTTATAACCTCTCCAACTTATAACATATTGTCCTTAAGATGCACTTCCAATAATCACTAGGTTTCCATAGTAAAAAGATAATGCCACTGGTACCATATGCACACCTCTCTATCCTAAGTTTTCTCCTAAATTTGGATATGATGTCACAAAACTTGGTATAAAGGCATGGACTTAACTAGAATATTCTTATCACTATGATATATAATATAATATGGATTATTCCCAAAGGACCAATTAGCCTAAGGTTCCTCCTAATCAACATTGATCAGATGAGAAGGGTTGGGGTGATAATTCCAATGTTGTGACACATGGAAAACATCATGCATAGAATTATAAAACTATGAAAAAGACAATCAGTATTCCACTAGTTTGATCCCCTCCACAATCTCAAGCAACCCCACATACCTGGGTGCTAATTTATCCTGTTTCCAAATCTGACAGTGACCCAATCTTGATGACACCCAAAGGAACACATGGTCACCCACTAAAAACATAATAGGTTGATGAAATCAATCAGTACATGAATTATATTTGATTCAGGGTATAAATTTATACTTCTAAATCAACTAAAGCTACTGCAACGTCTCCTACACAAGACTCAGTCTCAACAAATTTAATTTCCCATCCTCCATCCAACGCAATGGATATCTACATGGTCTTCCATAGAGAACCTCATATTATAAGGACCCGACTTAAAAACAATACATAATATTGAATTAAACGAATTAATTCACATTGAGGATCTTTTCAGGTTTAGAGTTTTAGAGAATTATGACATAACTATTACATCTCAAATGATTAAAAAGTAGATATTTTAACTCATTTTCCATTTTTTCATAAAATGAAAACTCTTGAAAAAAAGATTCATTTCTAGTTCCATGTCTTAGACATCATGAATTTTCTTTGATCACATCCTTGACCCTATTCATTTTTAAGTCCTGTGAAACATTTCAAAACTTGGGATGAGCACAAAAAGCTTAGTAAGGGTTATAAAACAAAGAAAGAAAACATTAGTTCATAAATTCAAACAAAACATAAACTCTTTTTCTTACCTCATAAAATCATAATATTTATGAATAACACATAGAAATCATACATCATAAAGGTAAATTGTGTCATCCATAACATACATACATTGTAGCTATCACATCTACATAGAGAGTTACTTTGGAATACCCATCATAGTATATTCCCTAAATCTCTTAGGAGAAACATTCACCTTTACCTCCATCACGTTACCCAATGCATTGGAGAGCTATCTCGGGCTCACCCGCCCTAGGTTTATCACAGAACCACTTGTATAATTAAACAATGCCCATGAACCATAACTTGATCATAACACACAACATAAGTAAATAAGGAAAGATAACATTTCCACATTGTAATAAAAATATAACATTTAAATATACTAACGTATCAAAACCATTATCAAAACCATTTTCAATAGAAAAATATGTAAAATTGTATATGGTATTTATTTTCCTTTTAAAAACATTATGGCTTGTTAAGGATGCCAAAGATCAAACAATACTCACTGCGGTGAAAAGGTGATTGTCACCGCTTATATTAAAAAGAAACATTATTTTTTTTCATTTAGTAAAACACATCATAGAAAAAGATTCCCTTTGAATGAAATGAAATGTAAAAGGTTTTTATAAGGAATATAAAAGAAATTCATGTATTAGAACAAAATATGCCTCAATGAAAGTAGATTGAGACGAAGTCCCTTACCTCATGTTCGACTTGACCTGATCGTTCTTTAATCTCCAGAATAATAAAATAAAGTTAATTTATAATTTATTAAGAACCTTTTTAAATTTTATTATTCCTTATATATCACTTATTTCCATGTTATAAACATTATGTAATCATTTAAGTTAATAACGTTCGTTTTGTCGGTATTTAGTACTTGAGTCAAAAGTGAACACCATATATTTACAAGTTGTCTATGTGGTCAACAGTACATTATATCCAGAATAATATTCATTATTTAGATATCATATATATCATATATATATATAATATATATATATATATATATATTTATTTATTTATAACAATACATATCATTTGGAGGTAAGAAATGAAATGCACTGTTCATGGAGACGGTAAGCCGTACCTATGCATGAACACTACTTTCATTTGTATTTCTTATTTTAATGGAATTAAAAAATAATTATACATAGGTATATTATAATTCTAGTATAATATAATATATAATATCATTAAATACATCCTTTATATGTACCATGTATGGTATGAACGAGTCATATCACTTTGAGGAGGCCATAGTCCACACTTCCTCAAATGAAATTATCGTATTTAACCACAATGGAAACCATAAAGGTATGATATAAATGGGAAATACCAGAGCATAAATAAAACATAAAGATAATTTATATTATATATAAATAAAATTACATCTTAATGGACACCATGATAGGCGGTAGGAGATAATCTAACAATCATCATTTTGTGAGGCCTTAGTTTGTCATCCAGAGAAACAATATGTTCTTCACCCATTAGATGGAGGTGTGTGTAAGTGTGGTTCGAATACATATCATATCAAAATTCTATTATATTTAGGATACTGTTGTTGTTATAAAATAAATTAATAAAAAGATTTTAGGAGTTGGAGAAGTAAAATAAAAAAAATAAGTTAAGAGAAATTGTTACCTTTAATTTGGGTAACTCCCTTTGGTATGAAACAAAAAGGTTTCTTGAAGTGCCTTCTGCCTAAAGTAATGCTTCTAGGAGGAGTAAATGTATGTAGGGAGACTAATTGGGTAGAGGTTGGATGATACAAAATGCTTTAGAGGTGTAAGGAATTGGTTATAAGTGAGACCTTTTTATAAGGGGAGGAGGAGCTCTTTAGGAAAGTGTGATAATATTATTTTATTATATAATGATATTAGATTTATAAAGGTCCAAAACTCATTAAGGTATAAGATAATATGATTCATGGTCGAAATAAAATTATCCAATAATAATTTGACAGGTTTTGGATGTTATTTTAATATTTATAATCTTATTTATTTAAATCATTTATTAATGAGGTAAGCACTGCACCATTTTTGTTTCATAAATAATTTAATTTATTCAATTTATAAAAATTATAAAACAAATAACATGATTTAGGAAATATTTTTAGATATCCAATTAATATTTATAGTTGAGAAGATAACTTATATAACACCATGTAAAAATTAATTTACAAAGATATATTTATTTATGTCATTTTTGTCTTTACTTTAAGTTAATTAAAATAAAGTGTCATTATCATTCATAAGTGTCTCTATGGGGTCCCAAAATCGACCGAAAGATGACCATGGTCCTAAATGACTCAACCAATAAGGTTAGGATAAGTGTTAAGGTAATTTTGTATTATTATAATATTTTTTTACCTTGAATTACCCTATTTACCTTTAACCGCGGTAAATAAATTTCAATAGTTACTATTCACAAAAATTAATTTCATCTTATTGAACCACATTTTACATACTAATAACAACCATTTATGTATTATTTTTGAAATTTAATTCATAGAAGTGGTAAAATTTCATTTAAATGAAAAAGTTATTTTTTAACTACTACTAAGTGGTTTAACTATTCATCAAAAATTGATGTTTTTCAGAAAAATAAAAAAAATAAATCCTAAGATATATTTAATATTCTGAATTCAAAAATGTTTTCAATTTTACAAAATTCTAAGCATAGAAGTTTCATTAATTAATTTAAAATTAATTCCCGTTATCAAAACAAATAGCCTGTTTTTAAGAAATAATAACTATCAAAAGATTGATACTTGTTTATGTACAATTTTAAAGTGAAATTAATTCAAATAAAAAAAATCGGATTAAATGGTAAAAATATATTCTAATTACACTTTAAAAAAAATTTAAAAAATAATATAAACATATAAATAAATTAGATTAAAATGCAGTTTTGAATTAAAATACACTATTTTCACTTTTCATTAAAAATTACATTTTATCAGAAAAATATCAAAAAATTACCCAAAGTAAATTTTGGCATCCCTATTCTAAAGAATAATTTTATTTGGTCAAATGGAACATATAAAAGTGACCAAAACTAGATTTAAAGAGGGTTCTCCATTAAAAGGTTGTAAATCAACATTTTAATGTAAATTCTGCTTAAAATTAGATTCATTCACATTTTTAGCCTCTAAATTTTATTGGATAAATGTAAATACATTTAACAAACATGTATAATCATATTTTAGTTAGTTTTTATCATTCCCTCCAGTACAATGGCTAGTTGTTAACTACCATTTAAAATAATAACATTATATAATTATTGTGCAACGTAAGATTTCAAAGAAACCCATTGTTGCGTATCGGGTACGCTATCGAACATAGAAACCAATGTAAATTAAAATTCATATTTAATTCAAAAATATTAATAAATATGAAATATGTCTTATTATTTATTTACCTGGGATGTTACATCCTTCCCCCTTTTGGTAATTGCATCATCACATTTTTTATTCACTTATCAAATAAGTGGGGGTATTTATCCCTCATAGAATTTTCAGATTCTCACGTTTCCTCTTCAACCATATGGTTCTTCCACAAACCCTTTACCTGGTGAATTACCTTATTTTACAACACTTTCTCTCTATAGTCAAGAATCTGGACTGGTTGTTCTTCATAAGATAGATTCTCTTCTAACTGAAGTACCTCTAGGCTCAAAATATGAGATGGATCTAGAATATACGTTCTCAACATAGAAACATGAAAAACATTGTGTACCTGGGATAAACTTGGAGGTAAATCCACTCTTTATGCAACTGATCCAACTTTCTCCAGAATTTCATATGGTCCAATGAACCTCAGACTCAACATTCCCTTAGAACTAAAATGCATCACACTTTTCCATGGATCAACTTTGATAAAGACATGATCACCTACATCATAAGAAATATCCTTCCTCCACTTATCCACATAACTTTTTTGCCTGCTCTGAGCTGTTCTCATGTGATTATGAATCAAATAAACTTTATCTACCATCTCTTCTACTAATTCTGGTCCCATTAGATTCCTTTCACCTACTTCATCCCAAAAAACTGGAGTTCGACAACGCTTTCCATATAATGCCTCAAATGGATCCATTGTTATACAAGAATGAAAACTGTTATTATATGAAAATTCAACCAAAGAAAGATGTTGGTCCCAAATTCCCTGGTAATCTAGTGAACAAGCACGTAGCATATCCTCTAGGGTCTTAATTTTTCATTTTGATTGCCCATATGATTGGGGAAGAAAAGATGTACTAAAATTTAATTCAGCACCCACTGACTTCTGAAGGACTTTCCAAAAGTTAAAAGTAAACTTGGGATCACGATCATATACAATGGAGAGGGGAACTCCCTGAAACCTAACTATCTCTTTAACATAAAATCGAGAAAGTTGATCTAGAGACAAAGTATCTAGAATAGGAAGGAAATGAGCATATTTATTCAATCGATCAATAATAAACTAGATTGCATTATTACCTTGAGATGTCTTCGGTAATCCCACAACGAAGTCCATGGATATATTTTCCCATTTCCATTCTGGTACCGATAAAGGATGAAGCATCCCTTTAGGTAACTGCCACTCTTCTTTAATCCATTGACAAGTCAAACACTTCATAGTAAATTCAACAATATCTCTTTTCATTACATCCCACCAGTAATACTCCCAAAGATCTATGTACATCTTAGTATTTATAGGATGAACTAGAAACAAGGAGATATGAGCTTTAAATAACAATTCATTCTTCAAATGTGAATCACAAGGCACACATAATCTCTTTCCAAATCTCAAAACACAATCATTATCCATGTTAAATTCAGGGAACTTACTCTTCTGAACCAACTCTACCTTTTTCTGTAACTCACTTTCTTCCTTCTTTGGTTGCTTCATTCTGTCTGATAGAGATGATCTCACTGACACCTGCTACAAAACAGAATATTTTTTTGCAACAAAAACTTCCATTCTAAAGTTTATCAAATCAAAAACCAAAGGATCTCGTTCTAAACTTATCATGGTTAATGAAACATTACCTTTTCTACTCAAAGCATTAGAAACTTTATTTGCTTTTCCCAGATGGTAATGGATCATGAAATCATAATGATCGATTAATTCCATCCATCTCCTATGTCTCATGTTCAATTATTTCTAGGTGAAAATATACTTTAAACTTTTGTGGTCAGTATATATTTAATATTTCACTCCATAGAAATGATGCCTCCAAAATTTTAAAGAGAAAATGAAAGTAGCTAATTCCAAATCATGTGTAGGGTAGTTTAACTCATGTGGTTTCAACTGATGTGAAGCATAAGCAATTACCTGATGATTCTGCATTAGGACACAACCAAGTCCCTTCAATGAAGAATCATTTTAAATAACAAACTCACCATTTCTGGAAGGCAGTGCCTAAACTGGAGCATTCATGAATCTTCTTTTCAATTCCTAAAAACAATCATCACATTCTTTTGTCTAGATGAACTTAACACCTTTCCGAGTTAACTTAGTCATTAGAGTAGATAACCGCACAAAAATTTTAGAAAACCTCTGCTAATAACCTTCCAGACCAAGAAAACTATGGATCTTGGTTATATTTGTGGGTCTTGGCCATTCTTCAACAAATTTTGTTTTAGTAGGATCAAAAGTTATTCAATTTTTTGAAACAATGTGACTAAGGATAGAAATTTGTTGCAACCAAAACTCACACTTGCTGAATTTCCAAAATAGTTTTTTTCTATTAATGTTTGCAAGAAAAACCTTAAATGACTTTCATGTTCCTCTTTACTTTTGTAATAACCAAAATATCATCAATGAACACCACCACAAAATTATCTATGAACTCATGGAAAATTCTATCCATAAGATCCATGAATACATGAAGTGCATTGGTTAAACCTAGAGGCATAACTAAAAATTCATAATGGCGATATCTAGTATGAAACATGGTCTTTATAATGTCTACTTCTTTCACTTTCAACTGATGGTACCCTGATCTCAAGTCAATATTCGAAAAATACTAAGCTTCCTAGAGCTAATCAAACAAATCATAAATATTAGGAAAATGATACCTGTTCTTAACAGTGGTGTTATTCAATGCTCTATAATAAATTCAAAGTCTCATTGAACCATATTTCTTTTTAACAAAAAAGATAAGAGCAACCCATGGTGATTTTCTAGGTTGAATGAAACCTTTATATAATAACTCCTGCAACTGATTATTTAACTCTAAAAGTTCAATTTGACCCATTCGATAAGGGGGTTTTGAAATTGGATTAGCATTAGGAACTAAGTAAATAGTAAATTCAACTTCTCAATCAGGTATAATACCAGGAAACTCATTAGAAAAAACATTGAGGTACTCATTTACCACTGGAACATCATTAATATGAACAATTACTTTTTTTCAACAATATGTGCAAGGTAACATTCATTTCTATATTTTACTAGTTTCTCAGCTTCCTCATATGTTATCAAAATTAAGGGTCCATTCTTGTACACAAACTGAAAATAATTCTAAAAAGAAACCTATTTAGCTCTGTAGTCAATCTTAGCATGATAAACAGAAATCCAATCCATGCCCAAAATAACATCAAAATCCACTAGAGGCAAAACAATATGGTCTGTAGGTTGATTCATTCCGCACACAAGGACATGAAGGTTATTATGTTTTCTTTTTGTCTCAACATTTCCTCCAGGTGTTTTTACCATAAGTTCCATATACATATCTTGATATGGAATTCATAATTTACTAGAAAACTTCTCAGAAATGAAAGAGTGTGTAGACCCTGAATCAAACAACACATTGGCATAATCTGAACGAAAAAACAGTGTACTTGATACTACTTCATTTGATGACCCAACATACTCTTAAGTAGTTGTGAAGGATATCACCACCCCTTTCTACTTGTAGTCTGGATTCTTTACCTCAGTTGAGTTCT
The DNA here is from genome assembly GCA_963277665.1 of Viscum album. Lineage (NCBI taxonomy): Eukaryota > Viridiplantae > Streptophyta > Magnoliopsida > Santalales > Viscaceae > Viscum > Viscum album. The sequence continues at coordinate 561,267,719 of OY728141.1, forward strand.
TTTTTGGACAATAATTTTCATAATGAACCATTTCATTGCACTTAAAACATTTTACTGACTGTAAATAAGATTTTTTCTTACCATTACCATGATTTTTTTCAGTGCAATTATGAGTCTTATGTCCCATTTTACCACATCAGTAGCTCTTAGAAGAATTCAAAATACATTCCACAATATGATTTTTACCAAAATTTTCACAAAATATAAACTTAAGTTTCTTACCTTCATAATTTTTTGAATATTTCTTCCCTTTTGTCTTCCACCTCGACCTATTATTCTGTTGTTAGTAAAAGAACACCTAATCATCGGCAAAATCCATTTCCACCTTCTCCACACAACGAAAAAGTTTTTCATAACTTTTGAACTCATGAGAAGATAAATCCCTTTTATAATTTTGCTTTAATCCTGAGTAAAACAGTTTATTTTACTATCAAGATCTCGTTTGAAATTTGAAGCATACCTTGCTAGTGGAGTGAGTTTTTCTTCATAAGCAGTCACTGATTCATCCTCCTGACTCAATTCCAGGAATTTTTTTCCCTCCTAAGACAAACCACCTTAGGAAAATATTTCTCGAGAAACATAACTTTGAATTCATCCCAATCAAGAGCATCAATCTCCTCACTATCCCTGATATTTTTCACCATCAACCATCACTGATTAGCTTCACCTTCAAAATGGTAAACATAAAGACAAACATTTTGATGCTTTGAACACCCCATGACATCCAGAATTTTCTCCAGTGCATTAATCCACCCTTATGCAAGCATAGGGTCAGACGATCCTCTAAATTATGGGGGATGTTACCACATGAAATGCTATACTGCTGACATGTTCTTCTGTGGTTGATCTGGCTGATCTCGTTCATGGATACCACCACCATTTATAGCCTGAGTCAACTGTTCCATCACCGCAACAAACCATTCAGTTCTGATTCTGACCATCTCAGATTGCTGATTTGGAAGGTTGTCTTCCTCCTGATGTCGTCCCAACATAGCTTCCCTATTTCCTCTATAGAAAACCATTCTGAAGACATAAATATATTAGGTGAAGCAACATGGTAATCTATAAATTCTATATGATTTCAATATTAACATAAATTACTTTATGTATATTAGTTTAAAAATACCCTAACTCCTAAAGTTATCAAAACCGACCTCTGATACCAACTATAAAGACTCGACCTTAAAACATTACATAATATTGAATTAAACGAATTAACTCCAATCGAGGATCTTTTCAGGTTTAGAGTTTTAGAGAATTAGGACATAACTATTACATCTCAAAAGATTACAAAGTAGGAACTTCTACTATGTTTCCATTTTTTTCATAAAGTAAAAACTTATGAAAAAAAGATTCATATCTAGTTTGATGTTTTAGACAGAATGACTTTTCCTAGATCCCATCCTTGACCCTATTCATCAATAAGTCCTGTGAAATCATTTCAAAACATGGGATGAGCATAAAAATCTCAGCAAGGGTTATAAAACAAAGAAAGAAAAAATTAGTTCATAAATACAAACAAAACATAAACTCTTTTATGTACCTCATAAAATCATAAGATTTATGAATAACACATAGAAATCATAAACCATAAAGGTAACTTGTGGCATCCATAACATATTTATATTGAAGGTATCACAACTATATAGGGAGTTACTTTGGAATACCCATCACAATATATTCCCCAAATCTCTTAGGAGAAACATTTACATTTACCTCTGTCACATTACCTAATGCATTGGAGAGTTATCTTGGGCTCACCCACCCTAGGTTTATCACGGAACCACCCATATAGGTAAACAATTCCCAAGAAACATAACATGATCATAACACATAACATAAGGAAAAAAGTAAAGATAACATTTACACATTGCAATAACAATATAAAATTTCAATATATTAACGTATAAAAACCATTATTAAAACCATTTTCAATACCAAAAATAAGTAAAATAGTATATGGTATCTATTTTCCTTTTAAAAAAATTATGGCTTGTTAAGGAAGCCAAATATCAAATAATACTCGCTGCAGCGGAATGTTCGTTGTCACCACTTACATTAAACAGAAACATTATTTTTTTCGTTCAGTAAAATGATTTGTAGAAAAAGATTCATTTTGAATGAAATGAAAATTCAAAGGGGTTTATATAGAAAATAAAAAAATGTCATGTATTAGAACAAAATATTCCTCAATGAATGGAGATTGAGACGAAGTCCCTTACCTCATGTCCGACTTGACTCGATCATTCTTTAATCTCCTAGATAATAAACTAAGTTAATTTATACTTTCTTAATAACCTTATTCAAGTTTATTATTCCTTTTATATCACTTATTACCATGTTATAAATATTATGTAATCATTTAAGTTAATAATGTTAATTTTTTCGATATTTGGTACTTGAGTAAAAAATGAACACCTTATATTTACAAGTTGTCCATGTGGTCAATAGTCCATTATATCCAGAATGATATTCATTACTTATATATCATATATATCATATATATCTAGTATATATATATATATATAACAGTACATATCATTTGGAGGTTGGAAACGAAATGCATCGTTCATGGAGACGGCAAGCCGTACGTACGCATGAACACTACTTTCATTTCTATTTCTTATTTTAATGGAATTAAAACATAATGATAAATAGGTATATTATAAATCCAGTATAATATCATATATAATATCATTAACTCCATCCTTTATATGTACCACATATGGTATGGACGAGTCATATCACTTTGAGGGGGCGGTAGTCCACATTTCCTCAAATGAAATTATCGCATTTACCCACAATGGAAACCATAAAGGTATGATATAAATTGGAAATATATAAGAATAAAGAAAACATAAACATAATATATATCATATATAAATACAATGACATATTAATGGCCACCATGATAGGGAGTAGGAGATAATCGAACAATCATCGTTTCATGAGGCGTTAGTTTCCATCCACAGAAACAGTATGTTCTTCACCCATTATATGGAGGTGTGTGTAAGTGTGGTTCTAATACTGTTCATAAAAAATCATAGTATATTGTGGATACTTGTGTTGTTATAAAATAAAGGAATAAAAAGAGTTTAGGGGTTGGAGAAGTAAAATAAAATAAAATAAGTTAAGAGAAACTGTTAGCTTTAATTTGGGTAACTCCCTTTGGTATGAACCAAAAGGGTTTCTTGAGGTTCCTTTTTCCTAAGGTAAGGCTTCTAATAGGAGGATAGGGATGTAGGGATCTTAATTCGGCGGATTTTGGACGATAAAATTTTTTTTAGAGGTGTGAGGAATTGGTTAGAAGTGAGAGATCTTGATTAGGGTGAGGAGGGGCTCTTTAGGAAAGTGTGATAATATTATTTTATTATATATTGATATTCGGTTGATAATGGTCCAAAACTCATTAAGGTAGAATTTAAGATGTATCACGGTCGAAATAAATTCGTCTAATAAAATTTTTACAGGTTTGGAATGTTATTTTAATATTTATAATCTTATTTATTTAAATAATTTATTAATGAGGTAAGCACTTCATCATTATTGTGTCATAAATAATTTAATTTATTAGAAGTCTAAAAATTATAAAAAAATACCATGATGTAGGAAATATTTTTATATTTCCAATTAATATTTATATTCTAAAAGATAACTTATATAACACCATGTAAAAATTAATTTACAATGAGATATTTGTTTATGTCATTTTTGCCTTTACTTTATGTTAATTAAAATAAAGTGTCATTATCATTCATAAGTGGCTCCATGGGGTCCCAAAATGGAACCAACGATGCCCATGGTCGTAAATGATTCAACCAATAATTTTAGTACAAGTGTTAAGGTAATTTTTTATTATTATAATATTCATTTTATCTTAAATTACCCTATTTACCTTTAACCACGGTAAAAAAAAGTCAAAAGTTACTATTAACAAAAAAAATATTTTCTTCTTATTAAACCAAATTTTATTTAATAATAACTACCATGTATGTAGGATTTGAAAAATTCAATTCACAGAAGTGGTAAAAATACATTTAAATGAAAAATTCAGTTATTTAACTAATACTAAGTGGTTTCACTATTCATCAAAAATTGATGTTTTTCAGAAAAATACCAAATATTCAGTCTAATCTAGATTTGATATTCCAAATTAAAAAATTATGTCTATCTTACCAAATTATAAATATAAAAGTTTCATTAATTAATTTAAAATTAATTCTCGTTATCAAAACAAATAGGTTGTTTTTAAGAAACAGTAACTATCAAAAGATTGATACTTATTTATGTCCAATTTCAAAGTGAAATTAATTACAATAAACAACATTGGATTAAATGGTAAAAATATATTCTAATTACACTTTAAAACCAATTAGAAATAAAATCTAACCATATAAATAAATTATATTAAAACGCAGTTTTGAATTAAAATACAGTATTTTCAATATTCATTAAAAATTATATTTTATCAAAAAAATACCAAAAAATTACCCAAAGTAAATTTTGGTGTCCCGATTCTAAAGAAAAATTTTATTTGGTCAAATAGAACATATAAAAGTGACCCAAACTAGATTTAAATAGGGTTCTCCATTAAAAGGTGGTAAATCAACCTTTTAATGTAAATTATGCTTAAAATTAGATTCATTCACATTTTAAGCCTCTAACTTTTATTGGATAAATGTAAATACATTTAACAAACATTTGTAATCATATTGTAGTAAGTTTGTTTCATTCCCTCCAGTACAATGACTAGGAGTTAGCTACCATTTAAAATAATAATATTATATTATTAGTGTGCAACGTAAGATTTCAAAGAAACCCGTTGTTGGGTATCGGGTACGCTATCGAACATAGCAACCCCTTTAAAGTAAAATTAATATTTAATTCAAAAATATTAATAAATATGAAATATGTCTTATTCTTTATTTACCCGGGATGTTACAATTATAGTTCCATATGATTATTCAACTAATAAGTATTATTATAAGTGAAATTAATAAGCGATAATTGTTTCTCCCAAGATCCACCAAAGTCTAGGACACATGTCCTAAATAATTCCTCTAATACTTATATAGTTCATTTTGATTCCCATATGTATATTGTTAAAATGATTTTCTCAAAAAAACCTGATTACCTAGCACCTTCTACAACCATTTATAGAAAAATAATGTAAAACATGGATCAAAATCTAACAAAATACTATGAGGTACCCCATGTAAACATATTATCTCCCTGATATAAAAGTCACCCAACCGTTCAATATTAAATTTATCCTATATTGGTAATAAATGGTCAACACTTTTTAAATGATCTCAATTACTCATATTGAATAATTATTTCTAGGTATATTGAGAATACCAACCCAAAAATCCATAATGACATCATCCCATTTCCACCGTGGAATGGGTAATAGCTGTAAAATTCCAGTAGGTCATTGATTCTCATCCTTTACCTACTGACATGTATAAAATCATGTCATGAAAACTATAATCTCCTTTTTCATTCCCAGACACCAATACTATATATAAATATCACCATACTTTTTCGTCAAATTAGTGTAATCCGCCCACTTTGAGGCATGGAACACTCACATCATCTCTTCCCTCATACAATTAGGCACACTAACATGAAAACAAACATGAATAATCTCATCATCATCAATATTATAATCGAAAGGTGGATCCCTGAAATCAAAAGTGTCTCTCAAGTCTATAAATTCTGAATCCTTATATTTTCTTCACTTAATACGGTTCAAAATTAATTGATCAATAGACATGGATGTGAGTGTCATAAGATCATGCCCCTCCTGAACACCAATATGCATCTTAGTGAACAAAGCCATTATCTTCCACTTGGAATTATATTTCCAAACTACCTAAGTTAGTTTATTCAAACTCAAATCATATGTAGCACCATTCCCATCTCATAAATTATATGCTAACTCAAAGTCAAAATAATTCATATAATCAACCCACCACCACTGCCGAAGATTCAAATGACACTGGTAAAAGATGTACTTAAGGCTCTTATGATTGGTATAATTAAAAAAATTCACTCCTAAAAGATAATGCTTCTTACATTTCAAATCATAAAATACTTTATCCAAAATGATACAATTAATAGGATAGTTCCATTGAAGTGACCTCAACTACCGTGATCCATATTCCATGACTTGATCTTCCTATATCAACACTACCCCAAGTCCAATCCCAGATACATCACAAAACAAGGTATACACCTTACCTGACTCGGGTAAGATCAATATTGGTACAATGGTCAAACATTCCTTGAACTCTTTGAAATAACCCTCACATTCCTTATATCACTCAAGTCTTATAACCTTATTGCTTGGGTTTGAATGTGGTTCTTCCAAACGAGAAAAGTATTTGATGAACCAATTGTAATAAACTGCTAAACCAAAACATCTTCAAATATAAAAAACATTATTGGGATTCTCCCAATAAAAATATACTTAAACCATATCTCATTCCACTAAAACACATTACTCTAAGATTATGTGGGCTAAGAAATGAACCTTATTGATCTATAATTGAAACTTTTATAGCTTGGTATATACCATATGCTCTCTCAGTATATTCAAAATGACGTCAAGATATTTGGAATGGTTACTATGATTCTAGGAGTATTGTAATATGTTATCCATGAAGACAAATAAAAATTGGTACAAATTTGGGTGTAATATTCTGTTCATTAAATTCATAAACGCAATAGGTGTGTTTTTCATCCCAAAAATGCTTCATGAAAAACTCATGAAAACCATAGCTACTTCTAAAAGCTATCTGTGGTATATCAGAAGGTATCACCATGAGATGATGATATCTAGACCTAAAATCAATCTTATAGAGAACAATGGAACTCCCCAGTTGGTCAAAGATATCAGGAATACATGTAAGTCGATATTTTTTATTAACCATTATCTAATTAAAATTTCGATGATCAATACACAAGTGTAACTTTCAGTTAGCCTTATTGGAAAATAAAACCCAAGATAACTAAAGTGATGTACTCAGATAGATAAATCCATTATCCTTTAACTATTTTAGCTTTATTATAATCTCTTGATGCTTTTCTAGTGTTATTTTTTATGGAGAAATAGAAAATAGATCGGCTCTAGGAACTAAATCTATCTTGAACTCAACCTCTATCTCGAGTGGAAACTCAGAAAAGTAATCTGGAAACAAATCCTATAAATGAACCACTATGGGAGGAAATAAAACATGTTGCACTCCCCCACATCAAGCATAAGTTCTTCCACCTGTTCCATGATCTCACACAATTTCAGATGAATTGTCCCTATATAGCCTGCTTGAATATTCTATTCTACATGATGGGCATAAGTGAAACCTTCCAAAGATGCGAAACTCACTCTTTTATGGTAACAGTCAATATGTTCCTATTATGTAACCAACTATTCCATCACAAATATTATCTCAAGACCTTCCATTTCAACCATATAGAAATCCCAAATGAGATAACACCCACCAACCTCAAGGGAACACTCCTTACATTTATGGATACTCTCTGATCGCACGCCAACTGCATGTTGATCGACATATCACTAAACATATACTCCACTTATAAACCCAAAATGATTATAAAATAGTAAAATATAAAAGAATGAGAGTATCCTATATGAAATAAAGAACTATAAATCATATAATATATAAGAATTGTACCTTGAACTGTTGATTTTCTGGCCTCACTATGATCCAAAGTAAGGTGAATAACATATTGTGATATTGTTCCTCTTCCTTATACTCCTATTTGAATTCCCTGGGTCACATTGCCTTTCTGATATATATTTCCTTTTCTTAAAGCACCATATATGCCACCCCAACCAGTATGGTGGGTTGAACTCTAATTGTTGGACTGGTATTTGGTAGCAGACCCCCTTTCAGTGCTCTATATCGGTATAAGTCCCCCATCACTACCCATCTTCCATGGGTTCGTATAGAACCTTTGTACACGACCCATAAACCCAATATCTTAGCATTCCACTGGTGTTTATGGACACTAACCATGCATGTGTCCCAGTCTGCCACACTAATAGTAGAAAAATTTATCGTTACCTTCTGAAATTGATCCTTTCCCTTGGATACTCTATCCACCACCACCCTAGTGGGAGTTTTCATAAGGACTCTAACAACTATCTGAATAATTAGTAATAGATCACCCAATTGATACCGTCTACCCATCACTAGAGTCCTAATTTAGGTTCCAACAAAAAATGAGATCCTGATTCACCACCTCAAAAATCCTCTTCAAAAGAAATATGTTTACCTGGGAATTTATCTCACCTATATATATATATATATTTATATATCCTAAAAATGAAAATCTGTAGCTACCTCATATCCTGTCAAAATCAAAGAAAAATTATTCAAGTCTATAAATTATCTATCATATTCCATCACCAATGTACTTCCCTATGTCAAATGCATAACCCTTCATTTTTACTTTTCCTCAGGGTCTCTAGGTAGAAATTATCTAATAATTTCTCTTAAGAGTATTTTCAAACAATGATTTCCAATTAATCATCCTGATCTTGAATATCCCCCTCTAATTTTTTGGTTCTTATAACATATAATCTTCTAATTTTATTCTCTTATTAGGAATAGTATCTAAGTGTTCCATAATTTTATGGATAAACTCAACCCAAAACTCGGATACCTCAGGTACACCCTCCTCAAAAAACATAAGAGGGTGTTGCATTTGAAGCTCTATTGTCCAACCAAACATACTTAGCATTTCACAACCTAGTATTATTTACATAAAATATAAAAAATGGGTGAAGTTATCATGGAACTTCTCTTCCCACCAATTACCCAGAACCAACGGGGGTTCCTATCTCACTAAGAGAGGTGAATTCTCGACAACGTCAACCTGTCTCCCAAACGATAAAATTATTCATGGTGGAATCACTCAAAAAATCCAAACACACATATCTAACATTCACTTTCCACAATTTACACAAAAGAGGGATCACTACTAGCCATAAAAAAACCCACTACACGCACACTATCCCAATGAAAATAATCAAATCTATGTCACTACCCTCTACCATTCTTATTATTGTCCATGAATAACACGGGGTAAAACAAACTTACATAATCACATGAATTTCAATAGATTCAATTTTAACCATTTCACTTTTAAACAAATTAAATATATCTCATTAAGAACCATTTTAACCATTTCAATTTAGAACTTCCTAGTTAAAACCTGTTAAAACTCTTTATTAGGAACTATTTTCAAAAAAGTGTAGGAAAACCAGAAAAGAATTTTCATTTACCATAACCTGATTTCCTATAAGTGCCTAATATGATGCATGAAACATAAATACTAACTACCCAAATCGATTCATGCACACACAAACATTTTTCTATACCATTCCATGAATAAAATCTCAAGAAACATTAACATCACAAAACATGTGTGTCACCCAATGTGAAATAACATCCAACTATAACAAGAGAACATCAAGAACAACAATCTCACCCTGGGTACATGGGGTTTCCACCATATATGTGTTATATACTCCCATGAATAATCTCATTTATAAATCTTTACACACCCTACTCTATTATCTAGCTTTTACAAATCATTAAATTATAGAAAAAACCCGACAGATACCACTTGAAATATCTTAGCCCCGGTTCCACTAAAATGGTTCCCCGATCCAGTGTGTTACATGACCTCAAGTATACATACCCATATTACATTGGCTTCCAACTAGAATCAAGGGTCTAATTGAACATGTGGGTGGACTATACCCATTTTATTATACTGAAACACAATGGAAATCATAATGCAAAACAACATGAAATAATAATACATAACCATGCATCACATAACCAACTCCCATAATCAGGTAAGTAAAGGAATCTATCATAATAAATGTGCCATTTTATGAGTGTTTAACATGCCAAAGGAAAATTGAAATATAAAACTAATGAAAATCCTAAAAAGGGGTCCTAATATAAATTTTAGTCCCCTCATCCATGCTCCAACATGACTCCTATATTAGCCATATAACATAGGTACTTTTCCCTTATCCTGACCTAAAACCATGAAGTCTTCTTAGGTACACAATAGTGTCCTAAGCAGGGTGTGATTATAACTCAGTAGGCCCCCACCAATCATGTATATAGAAATATCCAATCTAAAATTGTGTATGAATAAGTATAGAAAACAATAGACACTAGTGCAGAAAATGTTATTTACGTCACCATTTTTTACGTTGGTTATATATAACCGATGTGATAATCTGTGAAACATGGTTTTTTATGTTGGTTATTTTATAACCAACGTAACAAATGCGGTGAGTCGATTTTTAACGTCGGTTATTTTAATAACCGATGTGACAAATCGTGCGTGTTCGGTTTTTATGTCGGTTATAAATTAACCGACGTAAAAAACAAAAGGGCATGGGGTTTTTATGTCGGTTATTTGATAACCGATGTAAAAAACGAGATATCTACGAGTTTTTTACACCGGTTATAAAATAACCAACGTAAAAAACCAAAGCATGGAGGTTTTTTACGTCGGTTATTTTATAACCGACGTAAAAAAACGCGGCTTTTGAGGCCTTTTTGATGTTGGTTATTTTATAACCGACATAACAAAACAACCCATAGAACATTTTTTACGTCTGTTATATAGTACCTGATGTAAAAAACTGTGATTTTTGATGTCTTTTTTACGTTAGTTACAGAATAAACGACATAAAAAACCAACACGTGGATTTTTTTACGTCAGTTATAAAATTACTGACATAAAAAAAGCTATATCTGATACATTTATAATGTCGGTTATTATAATAACCGACATTATAAATGTAAAAAATCAGTTTATAACATCGGTTATTAAATAACCGAAATTATAAAACATTTAAAAAAATTTCAAGCCCTGAGGATTGTCATTTATGATTTTTTGATCGATAGTCCGGCGACACATGTCTCTCACGCAGTAAACCCTAATCAACTCGTCGATCTCACTACGTTAAACTCGTTTTGACTTCATCGTTTATCATATTTAATCTCCTCAGATCTATCATCTCAACTCGCATCACTCAAGTAATCCTCCCATGAATTTATTTCATTCATTTTTTTCCGGGATAGTCTATATTTATGTTTTGAATTTTTTGTGTTTAAACTAGGTAGGATTCTTCGATTTTGAACCCTCTTACCTCTTTTTTCCATCATCATCTTATTTATCATCCCTAGATCTATTAGATCGACTCGCAATATTCATGTAAGCCTTAACTACTTTTATTTATTTTGTTTTTGTTTCGCGAATGCCTGACATTGATGGTAATTTTTGTTGTCATTGACAACTAATGATCTCATTCTCCTATATTACTACATAGAATGGTTGTTGATTAAATGTACGAATTTAGAAATGATATTTCATGTATTGTTGCTGCTTATGTTTATACTGTTTTATATTAGAATCTATTAGACATATAATATAATAGTTTTTGACCTCTATGGCCCTTCGATGCATCGCTATGTCTCATGATTCCAAATAAAAATGGGTTCTGCTGAGGGCTTACCCTAGTATTTTTTGAGGCCTTGGCCAAGGCCTCGACAATATGTTTAAGATTTCTAGAATTATCCATTACCTCATTAGGATATTAGTTATCGAGAAAACTTGTGATCATTTGACTATTTGAATATCAATGGTTATTTTCAATTATCATACGATCATTTAAGTAGCCATATTTAATAAAATTTAATTCCATCTATTTCATGCTGAAGTATATATTAAATTCATGTGTTTTTAGTTTTTCACCAAGCCTAGTTTTTATATGTAAACCATTGTTTGGGGGGTTGTCCGAGGGGGGGGGGATTTCCAGAGGGTTGGGGGTGTCCAGGGGGGTGTCCAAGGGGGTGGGTGGGTGTGGGGGGATGTCCAAGGGGGTGGAGGCCTGTCCAGAGGGTTTTGGGGGTTGTCCGGGGGTGGGGGGCTGTCCAGAGGTTGGGGGTGTCCAGGGGGGTGTCCAAGGGGGTCGGGGGTCGGGGGTGGGGGGTGGTGTCCAGGAGGGGTGGGGGGTTCTGTCTGGAGGGGTGGGGTGCTGTCTATGGGGTGGGGTGCTATCCAGGGGGTGGGGGCTGTACAAAGGGTTGGGGGTGTCCAGCGGGGTGTCCAAGGGGATAGGGGTGGGGGTGGTGTCCAGGAGGGGTGGGGTGTTGTCTAGAGGGGTGGGGGCTATCCAGGGGTTTGGGGGGCTGTCCAGAGGGTTTGGGGTGTCCAAGGGGGTGTGTGGGTGTGGGGGGCTGTCCAAGGGGGTGGGGGCATGTCCAGAGGGTTTTGGGGGTTGGCCGGTGGGTGGGGGCTGTCCAGAGGGTTGGGGGTGTCCAGGGGGTGTCCGAGGGGGTGGGTGTGTGTGGGGGCGTTGTCCAAGGGGGTGGGGGCATGTCCAGAAGGTTTTGGGGGTTCTTTGGGGGCTGGGGGGTTGTCCAGAGGGTTGGGGGGGGGGGGGGTGTTCAAGGGGGTAGGAGTGGGGGGTGGTGTCCAGGAGGGGTAATTTTCTCCATCTGAATTTTTATTTTAAACATGATATGATTCTCAGGTTTTCTCCATTCTCTCTAATTTTCTATCAACCATGTAGGCGCCATGGTTTTCTTTTATTCAATGGAATTTCAAACTATTATATCTAACTGTATTTTCCTTTAATAATAATATTCAAGCATATTTTTTTAAATACGCATAGATTTGTTTTATATTTCAAAATTGTTTAACATTCAAAATATGATTTTTTCATATAAACTTATATTTGTCTTATCTTAAAAATATATATATTTTTGATATTTGTTATAGGTAATAATGAGTCGAAGTTGGATTACGGCACATAGAATGAGCAATGAATATGAGAAGGTGTTGATGCCTTTTTGGAATTTGCTAAACAAAATGTTCCAAGTAGTGAAATTTTTTTTCTGTCCATGCCTGAAATGTTTGAATATGAAGAAGTTGAAAAGTAGAGAGATAAAAGATCATCTGATATGTCATGATTTTAATCCGAGTTACAACCCTTGGATTTGGCATGGTCAAACTAGACGAAATGTCACTAATGATGATGATTCACAAGATGGTAACTCCGATGGAATTGAAGAAATGATTCGTGATATTGTAGCAGAACAAATTGAGATAGAATCGACAGTTGCGCGTCTATATGGTGATGCTGAAAAACCATTATATCATGGTTGTACAGATTTTACGGTTTTGTCGGTGGTGTTAAGATTGAATAACCTGAAGGCGAAACATGGATGGAGTGACAGAAGTTTTAAAGAGCTGCTACAATTGATGAAATACATTCTTTCAAAAGATAACGATCTTCCTGATTCACATTACAAGGCCAAGAAGATATTATTCCCGATGGGATTGGGATACAAGAAAATACATGCCTGTCCGAATGACTTCATTATATATAGGAAAGAATATGAATTTCTGTTAGAGTGTCCTAAATGTCGGACATCACGGAATAAGGTGAAAGAGAAATCACAAGCTGATGTAGAGATTACAAAGCTCCCTCCAATGGTATTTTGGTATCTTCCTATAATTCATTGTTTCAAACGTTTATTTGCTAATTTACATGATGAAAAAAGGTTAAGATGACATTCTGATGAGCAGGTATGTGATGGAAAAATACATCATCCATCTGATTGTCCACAATGGAAGAAAATTGATGCATAGTATTCTACATTTGGAAATGAAATAAGAAATATCAGATTAGAGTTGTGCACAGATGGAATGAATCCATACTGAACCCTTAGTAGCACACATAGTTCATGGCCTGTTTTATTGGTAATTTACAACCTCTCTCTTGAAGTTTTTCTGAAGTGAATATATGTCATGTTGAGTATAATGATCTCTAGTCCAAAGCAACCCGACAATGATATTGATGTTTACTTGTCACCGCTATTTGATGATTTGAAACAGTTATGGGATGATGGTATTAGGGTGTATGATTCTTATAAAATGGAATATTTTCAACTGAATGCAGTTCTTCTGTTCATTATAAATGACTTCCCAGTATATGGAAATTTGTCTGGATACAGTGTTAAAGGGCATAAAGCATGTCCAATTTGTGAACAACAGACATCATATTGTCAATTGCATCATGGGAGGAAAACAGTGTACATGGGTCATCGAATGTTTTTGCCTATGGATTACCCTTATAGAAGAATAAAAAAGGCATTCAATGGCTCACAAGAATTTTATACTGCTCCAAAACCATTATCCCCGGATCTATATTTTGAGAGGGTGAAAAACCTTGACGTGACATTGGGAAAGACACAGAATTCTGATAATGATAGAAATATTTGGAAGAAAATGTCAATAATGTTTGAGATACCATATTGGAGGTATCTTGAAGTTAAACATAATATTGATGTCATGCACGTGGATAAGAATATATGTGATTGTTTGATTGGAACATTGTTAGATTTTAAAGGAAAGACTAAAGATTGGTTGAATGCAAGATTAGACTTACTATCAATGGGAATATGTTTGGAGTTAGCTCCCACTCCTAAAGGAAGACGAACATTTCTTCCCCGGCTTGTCATAAATTATCAAAAAGGGAGAAAATTAGCTTTTGTCAGTGTCTTCATGAAATCAAAGTTCCTCAAGGTTATTCTTCAAATGTAAAATTTTTTGTCTCATTGAAGGACTTGAAGTTGATAGGTATGAAATCACATTATTGTCACATCATGATGCAACAAATTCTACCAGTTTCATTGTGTGGAATATTTCCCATTCGTGTCAGAATGACTATGATGAAGTTGTGTTTTTTTTCAATTCAATTTGTAACAAGGCGATTGATGTGAATGCTTCGATCATTTTGGAAAAGGATGCAATTTTTATACTTTGTCAATTGGAAATATATTTTCCTCAAACTTTTTTTGATATAATGGTGAATTTAATGATTCATCTAGTTCGAGAAATAAAGCTTTGTGGACCTGTATATCTTCATTGGATGTATCCTTTTGAACGTTATATGAAAATATTAAAGGGGTATGTTAAAAATCCATATCGACCCGAGGCCTCCATTATTGATGAGTATATTTCTGAGGAGGTAGCAGAGTTTTGTACAAGCTACTTGGCTACGGCGCAACACATAGGTTTGCCTCCATCTCACCATGAATGAGTTAATAATGAGGGAAAGGGGATTCGTGGCTTGAAAGTCAAATCATTGTCTGCTGAATAGATGAAGAAGTTAGAATCATAAATCTTGAATAACATAGATGATGCTCAACCGTATATCATATTGCATATTAATGAGTTGAAACAATTTCATCCAAAGAAGAAAGAAATGTGGATTTTGAATAAGCACAACAAAACTTTTTTGTCATGGATTAAAAATACTTTGCTTGGTAGATCAGATGTATCAGAGACATTAAAATGGATAGTGGGTGGTCAATGTTTAAATGTGATAACATGGTCCGATTATGACATTAATGGCTATACATTTCATACGAAATCTCAGGAAAACATAAGTGCAGTTCAGAATAGTGGTGTATTGGTGTTTGCAGAAGCAATGCATTTTTCAAGTGCTAAGGACAAATACCCAATTTCTGCATCAAGTGCATATTATGGAGTGATTGAAGACATATGATAGGTTGATTAATTTAAAATTAAAGTTCCTATTTTTAACTGTAAATGGTTTATCGGTAAAAACAGTGTCAGACACGATGAATTTGGAATGACTCTTGTTAATATTTATAGATTGGAAGACACATCTGATTCTTTTATAATGGCAACACATGCAAAACAAATTTTCTATGTAGTAGATCAATCAGATATGCAGTGGGATGTTGTTTTACAAGGGAAAAAACAATATGTTGGTGAGGATGAAGTTGATGAAGATGCTGATTTATGTGAGATCCCTACTTCCATTGAAATATTAACAGAACATAATGATGAGCATGTTGAAGACATGGTTTGTGCCATAAGGAACGATCCCGACGAAGGAATTTGGGAAAACAATCCATTTGTATATTCCGAAAATTACAGGTAACATATGTTTATTTCTTGTTTACATTAATTTTTTTCATAAATGTTAGATGTTGTACGTTTTCTATTTATTAAAACATGTTTTAAAACAAAATAAGTATATGTTTTTGTTTGTTTTAAGTTTGTTTTGTTTACTTTATCATGTTTACCATTACATGAATTATATATGTATTATTTTTGTTCAGTGACAATTACTTTACCATGTTTACCAGGTTTACCATGTTTACCATGTTTACCATCTTTACCATCTTTACCATTGTTTAACATGCTTACCATATTACCAATGTTTACTATTATGTAACTTATTACACTTTTATATTTTCTGATTACAGTAGTATTAAAATATTTGAATTTTTATATTTTTGAACTAACGTTTGTTTTTATGATTTGAAGGATAATGACAGATCATTCAGTTGATCAACCACATGATTCTGGAGATGAGAATATTGGTCATACCTCTGGGGAGGAACATTCACATGCTCCTATTATGACAAAGAGTTCAAAGGTTAGTAAACGTGGCTTCACACATTTACCAAAATTATCAGTTGCCCGTACGCAGGATCTGAGGATAGTTGTTGAGTTTGATGATGATGATATTCCTAGAGGTCCAAATGAAAAATATTTTAAGAGTTTTGTAGCAACTCAGGCTAAGATCAAAGTAAGCATTTTGTATGATGACTGGAGAAGTGTGGATAAAGCGATAATCTCTCAGTTATGGGAGACTATTTTGGTAAGATATTTTGCTATTGTTTGAATATTCTTTAAATGTTTCTAGTATATATAATATGTTTAACCTCTTCTTTATCAGATGAAATTTGATATTCCTGAAACTGGAGGAGTCAAGAAGAAATGCTTATCGTTGGCTTCCAGGAGATGGAGGGATTTAAAATCAACCCTCTCATCTGATTTCATTTATGGTCATAGGAGTCATGACAATCCATGTCATATATATCCTTTTATAGATGAAGACACATGGAGACAGTTTTTTGAAAGTAGAAAAAAGAGTCATTTTTGGTAAGGGTAGTGTAAACTTTTATAAGATTTCTTATGTAAATGATCTTATTAACGTTTTGTTAATGGTTTCATATTCTTAATTTATAGCAAACAAGGAAAGATCATCAAGAGATCCAATCTAAAAATGTATACCCTGATAGTTTATCTCGGGGAGGGTATGCATTATTGGAAGAACAAATGATGGTGGAAAAATTTCAACAACTAAGAGTTGAGTCTTCAAGCTCTGGAGAGATGGCCCCTCCATCCCCTCCATTTAGACATGAAAAATGGAAGAGAGATCAGAAGGGAAAAAAGGGCAATATCTTTCGGATGAATCAAGAATCATAGCTGAGAGGATTATAAGATATATATTTTATTTATTTACGTTAACCATTTTTTTCATATAATTTCAATCATTACAGAAATGTTCAATTAATTAATATAGGACTCTCTTGAGGAGCAGAGTTCACAGGGGACATTTACAGCTACTGGGAGGGAAGATATTTTATCTGTAGCATTGGGAAGGCCCGAACATCCTGGTCGTGTAAGAGGATATCCGGAAGGTGTATCGGTAAGAAAAGTGTTTCCAGGTTCTTCAACTTCAAATGGTGAGGGGGTTTATAAAAAAAATAGAATCCTTGGAGGCTGAAGTTAAAAATATTAATGCAACGATAGAGGACAAGATTAGAGCGTCGGTCCAATCTATGTTTGAAGAAATGCAAAGAAAATTTTAGACTGCAGCTCCCACTCCTCCACCTCCCCCTGCAGACCCCATTATTTATCCTCCACCTTTGCCAGTAGCTCACACTCTCCCACCTCAGCCTGCTAACCCCATTTTTATCCTACTCCTCCGCCGTAGCTTCCTACTTATTGCGAGTAGTATGTTGATGATTCTAAACAACATATATTAGCATATGGGTTGGTATATTGTATAGGAGATATAGTTCATCATCAACAATTAAAGGTAGAGAATCAGAGGGTCACTGTACAAGATATTATAGATAGATCAGCTCAGGTACCATTACCTACAGATGAGGTGGCGATAGTTGGACATAGTATCAGCCATTTTTTAATTTGGACATCTAGACTTCTTCGACTTATTACCATAGAGGTATGAATGTTATATCTTTTTTTATTAAAGTTGTTTTATCATTTGAAAACTAATATATATTCTCAATTTATTTTTACAGGATTACTTCAAAGGTAAAGAAATACTGTATAGAAAACAACAAAGACAAATGGCTATGACATCAGTTACAAATTCAAGTAGTCTTGATAGATTTTCAAGATATTCATATTTGTTGGCGGGTCATTATGAGTTTCCAATGGAATCTCATGTTTGTGGATGTGAAATAAATGAGGGGATTATGAAAAATGATATCATAGAGCTTGTTACTGGAGATAAGTTGGGCATCAACGTGGTGCAAATGTTTTCCATGTAAGTCTTAACACCTTTTCCCTGAGTTTTATTTATTAAAAATGTATTCTTATGTCTGTTTTGGATTAGGTATCTTTATAATATTTGTGAGAGGAATGAGCTGATAGATGTATACGGATTCATGGACCTGCAATTGAATTCTCCTGAAGCATGTGCTTTGGATGAGGAACAAAGAATGCTTTATATTGCTGAAAGACTAGAAAAGAATATAGTCACACAATGTTGGATGATGCCTTTTTTTGAGAGGTATGAAACATGTCTCTCTCAAAGAGTTAATTATCTTTTAACATAAAAAATCACTAACGTTAAATTTCCTTTTATCAGTGATCATGGGATGTTAGGGGTTTTTTTTCAAAGAGAGAAAGCACTTTATTGGATATGCTCTGTCCATGATGATGTGCGGGAAAGTATTAAGAATATATTGGAAAAGTAAGTTTCAATTTCTCAATAGTTTTATATATTATAATTAATTTTAAATTGACCCCATTAGTATTATTTTCTAACAGGGCATGGACCTACTTTCGAAAAAACACAAAGAAAAGGAATGAAAAGATCAAATATGTAAATGCGAAGGTAAATATCCGTTTATAATTTGTACTTTTTGATTTATTACATTAAAATAATATATTGAATTTACACTCATTCAAACATAATTTTCATGAACAACAAGGCGTCATCGAATGCAGATATTATATGTTAAGAATTATGTATGAAAAAATAACAACTGGGACAGTTGTGAATTTTGACCTGGTAAGATTTCCTCTTAAACATTGCCATAATATTTCAATTTGATTTACTCATTATACACGTTAAATACTATCCTTTTCATTTGTAACTTTTCTATGACCCCCAATCCTATAATGCTGAAGACATCAAACACTTACAAGTGGAGTGGTCAAATTATTTTACAGGTTTGATTAAATTTTAGTTTTTAGTAATGTAAAATGTAATTTTGAATATTGTCATTGTAATTTTCTATTTGGTAGTCGTTTAGGTTGGATTTAGTTTTTTTTGAAGTTGACGGTGTATGTTTTGAATGTTATATATGTAAATTTTTAATTTTGCTCTACTTCTTGTTTTGGTCTACTTAGGATGGTTTTTCTGGTATGGATTTCATTATGGGGGGAGTGGTGTCAAGGGTGTGGGGGGGTGTTCAGTGGGGTTGGGGGTGTCCAGGGGTCTGAGAGGGCTGTCTGGTGGGGTGTGGGGGGGGGGGGTATACATGAGGGTGGGGGGGGGGGGGTTATCGAGGGGTGTTTGGGGCTGTCCAGGGGGTTGGGGGTAGTCCCGAGGTGTGGTGGGGGATCTAATTGGGTGGGAGAGGGCTGTCCAGGGTGTGGGGGGTATACATGAGGGTGGGGGGGGGGGGGGTTGTCCTAGGGTGTTTGGAGCTGTCCAGGGGGTCGGGGGGCAGTCCAGGGGTGTGGTGGGGGCTGTCAAGTGGGGTGAGGGGGTGCTGTGCAAGAGGGTGGGGGTAGTAGAGGGGTGTTTGGGGCTTTCCAGGGGGTTGGGGGGCAGTCCAGGGGTGTGGTGGGGGCTCCAATGGGGTGGGGGCTGTCAAGTGGGGTGAGGGGGTGTTGTTCATAAGGGTGGGGGGGGGGGGGTTGTCGAGGGGTGTTTAGGGCTGTCCAGGGGGTCGGAGGGTAGTCCAGGGGTATGGTGGGGGCTGTCAAGTGGGGTGAGGGGGTGAGGGGGTGCTATTCAGGAGGGTGGGGGGTTTGTCGAGGGGTGATTGGGGTTGTCCAGGGGGTCGGGGGGCAGTCTAGGGGTGTGGTGGGAGCTCCAATGGGGTGGGGGAGGGCTGTACAGGGGGGTATACATGAGGGTGGGGACTATCAAGTGGGGTAAGTTTTATATGTTATCAATGCAAATGCTTAAATTTTCTTTAGTTCATGTTTTGATCTCCTTCTGTTTTTGTGGTACGAATTATTGATTTGGTTTCTGGTTGATTTTGGGGGAGAGTAGAGGACTATAGTCGATTTTTTTTTATTTTTTTTGTCTTTCACGTTGGTTATTTTATAACCGACGTGATAACGAAATCGAGAAGTGTTTATCACGTTGGTTTTTTTCATAACCGACGTGATAAATGTCCAGGGAAATGATTTATCACGTCGTTTAATCAGTAACTGACGTGATAAACAGCCTGGGAAATGGTTTATCACATTGGTTATTTGATTACCGACGTGATAAACCATTTCCCAGGCCTTTTATCACTTCGGTTAGTGATTAACTGAAGTGATAAACCCCTCCCGGGACTAGTTTAGAACGTCAGTTATTTAATAACCAACGTGATAAAGCATCGCCCAGGATTTTATCACGTCGGTTATTAAATAACCGACGTGATAAACTCCCCTGCAAATGTTTATGACATCGATTCTTTTATAACTGACGTGATAAATCCCCCCCCCCCCCCCCCCGCGGTTTATCATGGCGGTTATATAATAACCGACGTTATAAACCCCCCCCCCCGGGTTTTTTTCAAGTCGGTTATTAATTAACCGACGTGATAAACACCGTGATGTTATGTTTGTTACGTCGGTTTTTAAATAACCGTCGTAAAAAACATTATTTATAATGTCGTCCTTATTAACGTCGGCTAAAAACCAATGTAAAAATTAAAAAATAACCGACGTAAATAACATTTTCTCCACTAGTGAGACAAACTATAAATAAACTAGGTTTCATTATTAAACATTATTTAAATTAACCACAATTATTCTAAGTTCCAATTGACACCATTACCCATCAAACCTACTTCATCCTATCTCGGTCATCCAAACCACATGTCATAAAGGTTACAAGTTGAAATACCAAGAGAATAATTCAAAGTATCCAACTGAGATTCATAAATCAATGTACGACCATCCCAAGCATGATATGGAACTCTATTTCCATACCCTTGGATCCAGGATCATCAGTCCATCCTCTAAAACTATGATACATTAAGTCACTTGGAGCATCATTCTATCATACCTAATGGAGAGGAGAATTAGTCAAACATCCCAACCAACTATTAGTCACATTTCTGAAGGCCAAAATAAGTGACCTCTTTATCAAACTAAAATAATACAGGTTCACCATTTTGTTTATCACATTTCCATGGTCAATTACATTAAACATAGTTTCAATTCCTATAGATAGCCCATTTTAAAATCTAAGAATAATTAAAATAATTTATAACCCCTTTGAATCCATTTAACTACATGGACATGCCTTATAAAACATTTATCACATTTACCCATTTACAATTGATAACTCATCTAAATTATTCAAATTAATACACACTAGTGCAAAAACACTTTTTAGCGTCGGTTTTTTTTAATTTTTAACATCGGTTATAAACCGACGTCTTTATAGGCGACGTTAAAAATACAGTTTTCGCGTCGGTTCATAGAAACCGACGAGAAAAATAATTCTCTTATGAGCTTCGGCGTCAGTTTTTTATAAAACCGACGCCGAAGCTACATTTAAAAATTATTTTCCGCGTCGGTTCATTAAAAAACCGACGCGGAAAATAGAGTCGACTAGGTTTTCGGTGTCGATTTTATATAAAACTGACACCGAAATATCAGTTTTCCGCGTCGGTTTTTCTAAAAACCAATGCCGAAACTAATTTACACAGGATATTCGGCGTCGGTTTTTAAAATAACCGACGCCGTAAATAATTTTTTTTTAAATAAAATACATATATTTTCTCCTCCAAAAAAATCGGAACCCTGAAAAAAAATGAAGTATACAAAAACAATTAAACAGCTTTAACAGAAGTACTTGAGAAAACTCAAAGTAAAGTAGAATTAAAATACACGTACCTACATGGTGCATTTTCTTAATCTAACCATACTCAGTATCAATCATTGTAAGTTTCCTCCCATAGATAGCACCAATCCTGTCAAAACAGTAATGAAACTAAGGAGATGTGCGTGAAAAAATCAATCCAAGATATTAGTGCAATGAATAAACATTAAATGAAAATGTGTAATTTATTTGAATCATTCATTTTTTCACAAAGTAAATTACCAAAATGAAATGTTACGACTCCTGATCAAAATTCTAGGAACACTCAGCCAATGCAACCTCTTCCTCACCTCCCCCACTGAAGATGTTGGGGGTGTCTTTTCACCATAGGATCCCCACCACCCCCAACCTCAGGTTTTTATATTTGCTCTGTATAGACGTGCATTACCCATTCACTATTGTTATTTGTTTAAGTTATGGAATAACAGAGAAATAAGTTTGAGTGCAAAAAATAGGTTAGAAAATTGAAATCAAATGCATATTGAAGAGACATAAAGAAACATACCTTAAAAATTGACGCCTTCTATTTTATCTTTGTGTAAACCCACTAAGCGCTGTTTCAGGTATTATGTAATATTCTTCTCGGCAATCATTTTCCGATATTTATTTGCATAAAAAATAAAAAGGCCTAGAAGATATTGATGTGCATGCAAGGGAGACAATTTTTAGTGTTTTTGAATGTTATTTCGCTATACGAATCTATATGTTCATGATCCAAGTACCACCCTCCAGATCTGTCACTGTACAGACAAATGATTTTAAGAAATAACAATGAAAAGAAATATAATAACTAATTCTGAATTAAAATACACTTACCTGAAATATACGACATGCTTATTGTTGGTTATTGTTGAAGGATTCATTTGATTATTAGTAGATTCAATAAAACAGTTTTTGTAGAGGCACTTGAGAAAACTCAGTAAAGCAGAATTAAAATACACGTACCTGAAATATATGACATGCTCATTGTTTGTTATTGTTGAAGCATTAATTTGATTATTAGTAGGTTCAAAAACCTAATATATCATAAGAGATAGTTTTTTAAACCCATATATATTATTATTTATAAATATTAGTATATACATACCTCAAATCTTAATCAGACTTAACAAATAGTCCGCAAAAGTAGATTGAATATGGATCATATCAGATTGAGAATATGACTATTAATCATTTAATACCTACAATAATATTGAATGATATGAAATTAATAAATAGAAGAAAGTGGATGAAAATATATAAAAAAATTAATACAACTAACCTTATGAAAATCAGTAGTTTCCCCAGTTGTGATTATCTCGTACATAAATCGTAGAATATAATAACCACATTCAACATGTCCATTTTGACGATGACACTGCAGTTATAAAACATTTAACTAGTAATGAAACCCAATATATAACAAAAATATAAAAACTAATTACCTGTACTTCCACATATTTGATTTTCGTTGGTTTCTTTTCCTTTGTAAAATGTTTCCATGAACTGCATTTTTTTATATAAGAACTAATAAAACTTGTGTAAACAATTAAAATTAAACATAAAAAATTTCTAAAAATAAAAAAACAACTTACCTGTTTAATAATTTGGAAAACGGTTTACGCACTTTTCCTAATAAAGAGAAAAACCAATATAAGGTGCATTCATTTGGGCAAAATACACCTAACATCAAATGACCCCTATAATACAAAAAGTTCACAATTAATGACATTATAATGATCATGAGTTCAAAATTATGTTGATATTCTTACTTATAAAGAAATGGAAAAAACCAGCACTGAATCTCTGTTTGTGATAATATCTCGGATATATATTGAACTCTTTCATCATTTGTCACATGTTTGACTTCCAAGGAAATGTAATCTGGATCTATAAAGCTGTAAATGCTTGTAGTTTCATTTTGTAAAAGAATCCTGTATAGATACCTAATTTAAAAAGAAAATATAGTTAGTCAATGACATAACAATATTTTATTAAAGAAATAGCAATTCAAACGTCAATTTACTTACATGGAAAACAACTGCACCACATTCAGCCCGATCTCTTCAAAATTAACTAAATTCATGATATCTTCTTTCAATATTCTCAATTTATAATTTCTTCCACATATATCGGACGTCATCCAAAACTCATAGATAAAATTCAAGGAAGAAGAGCACTGAGATAATCTTTTCAACCCAGAAGAAATATCAGAAGTATCTACAGCCGACTATTTCTGAACATTTTGTTGCATTTGTACAGTTTCTTTTGCTTTCAGATATTCCTATATAAGTTAAATGTCAGAAAACATTATAAGTAATTTGGAATCATTTCTAATTACTATTTAAAAAAACTCATACCTCATGTGAAATATAACGAAGAAGTGCAGTTGGCCAAAGTAAAAAATGGCCCATACATTCCCCAACACTGGTGATCTCCGCAGTAGGAAATAGTAGTAGAGCAGTAGGATCTATAATAACAAGTACTGATACTCTAACCTGACCCATCTGCATAGGCTGATGATGTACCGAGTCCCCCAAAAAATTCACTTGTCCTAACGCAACAATATGTACATAAGGATCTCCCGCAAACAACTCACAATATAAGGTTCAATCCGATGGAGGAGGTGGAGGCTCAAAGTTAGCAGGTGGGGCAGGGTAGTCAGGGTGAGCAGGCTGAGAAGTCAGAAAAATGAAAAGGGTATATTAGTGTTTAAAATTTATAACATAGAAAAATTGATTAAAAATTAAATAAAATAATATACCTCAAATGGTTGCGCAGACGGGGCAGGGTAAGCAGATAGGGCAGGGTAGTCCGGGTGTGTTGGCTGAGAATGTTGAAAAATGAAAAATTTATATCAGTGTTTATAATTTATAAAATAGAAAAATTGATGACATTAAATAATATACCTCAGAAGGCTGCCCAGACGGTGTTGGGTAAGCATATGAGGTAGGATAGTCTGAGTGAGTAGGCTGAGAATGTTGAAAAATGAAAAAGTTATATCAGTGTTTATAATTTATAGAAAAGAAAAATTGTTAACAGTAAATAATATACCTCGGAAGGATGAGAAGACTGTGACTGTCTTGCCAAGTGTTCTAATAAAGCCTTATGTACTGTTGCTTGAATTTGATCACCCATAGACCATTTCATATCCTGCAGCTCTTTTTTTAAGGATTCGATTTCCGGGTCTCTTAGTTGCTTACTCTTACCAAAAACCTTCCAAATACTAACACCCGCCTGATATCCTCTAACACGGCCAGGGTGTTCAGCCTTTCCCAAAGCAGTGGCTAGGATATCCATCCTACCCTCGGGGATAAAAGAGCCCTGTGTATCTTTCTCCTGAAGTTCATCCTGAAATGAAAAATAAAAAATTTATATTAGTGTTTATAAATTATAAAAAAGGAAAATTGTTAACAAAGAATTAATATTTACTTACAATTCTATCAGCCACGTGATGAGCTTTGTCTGTAAGATATTGTTCATTTTTTCTTCTTCTTGCTCGTTTCCATTTCTCATGGCGAGTGGGAGGAGATGGAGGACCATACTGGACCTCTTCTGAACCACTACTTGATCGAGCTCTTAATGCTTCAAATTTTTCTTCAATAATTTTCTGCTCCAAATACGAGTATCCTCCACGTGATAAAGTATGAGGGTATACGTTTTTCAATTGGATCTCCTGATGAGATCTTCTGGAGGCCTGTTACATAAAAATAAACACATAAGTAATAAGGAAAATATAGCATAAATTTTAAAATATAAAACAATTACAATACCTGAAATTTATCTTCCTGACGACTGTCAACAAATCGCTTCCATGTTTCTTCATCTATATATGGATACTTAAGACATGGGCTTTCAAACCTTCTCTTTCCAAAAACATAATCTTTCGTCAGTTTGTTTTTAAAATCTCTCCATCGAACCGCCGCTAAAGAGAGATGTATTTTCCTAATTTCTTTGGTTTCCTCAAAATTGAATGTCATCTATAATTGAAAAAATTAAATATGTCATTTAAAATATATAATGTTAAAAAAATGAGATAAAATAAATAAATAAAGATATTTTACCGTCACGGCCTCCCAAAGCTGTTGCTTCGCCGTCCTGTCCACTGACTTCCAATCAGGATATAAAATACTAATCCTGCAACGGCTCTGCATCGCTATATAACTGACAAACTGAACTGCATTTGGGCCAACTACATTATTATTATCATCAAAACGGATGTGTGATTTGTTATCATCACGAGTGAGTGATAGTTTTGGTAAACGTGTAATACCATGTTTACCAACTAGAGAACTTGATTTTTGAGTAGTAACTGGAGAAGTCTCCTCCGCCGAGGACGCATCAGTAGTCCTGCAATTTTTTTTATAAATTAACAGTTTTATTTCATTAAATATGTATATTACTGAATATTTAATAATATGTCAAAATAGATATACCTCGGTAACTGCTCCTCTCTATCTGTATTTGACATTGCTACTAGAAAGTGTAATGAAATTTTGGGTACCTGCATATCATTAGAAAACTGAATAATTAGAAACAAGGAAATGAAAAATAAATATGTAAAAATAGAGGCATTCATTTGTAAGTTTTAAAAATAGACACAAAATATAAATATTTACCAGAAAAATTAGGAGACTAATTTAGTGTTTTCCCACGTCCCTTCATCATGATCGGTACGTACTGCATGCACTATGTCTGTCTTATATTCATTGTAATCATCTGAAAATTGCATAATAGATGAATAAGGCTCATGTAAATCACTAGCATCATCAGAATCATCATCATCACCCAAATGATATCTTTTCCCTTGCAAAACAACTGACCACTGATCATTCGACGGATCAATGACATAAAATACTTGTTTTGCATGTGTCGCCAAGATAAATGGTTCCTCATTGTGATTAAATCTTTTCAAATCAACCAGTTTAAACCCATATTCATCATGTTTCACGCCACTATTACTATCAACCCAATTGCACTTAAAAATAGTGACTCGAAATTTAATATAATCAATTTCCCATATGTCTTCAATAACTCCAAAATATGATGTTGATGCAGAAATTGGGTTTTTATCTTTGGCACTCGAAAAATGCACTGCTTCAGCGAATACCATCACACCACTATTCTGAACGGTACTCTTGTCATCCAGGTTTTTTGTGTAAAATGTGTAGCCATTGATATCAAAACCAGACCAAGTGATCACATAAAAATATGGTCCCTCTGATAACCACTTCAATGTTTCTGATACAGATATATCTAGGGTGACTTTCTCTTTAAACCATGAAACAAATGTCTTCTTATGCTCAATCATCAACCACTTTTCATTTCTTTTCTGATATCGTAACTTTAATTCAGCAATATGTGAGGATATATATGGTTGAACCTCATCTGTGTTGTTCAAAATTTATAAATGTGCTTGCATCACTTCATCACGTGGAATGAACTTTACCTTTAAGCCTCGAACCCCTCTACCTTCTCTGTCAACTGTCATATGTCGTGATAGAGGGAGACCAATATGCTCCACCTCATTCAAATAATCAGTACAGAACTCAATCACCTCTTCTGATACATATTTTTGAACAATAGAGGCATCTGGTCGATAAGGATTTTTAACATATCCTTTCAAAATTTTCATATATCTTTCAAAATGATACATCCATCTTAAATAAACAGGCCCACACATTCTTATCTCACGCACCAAATGAACCAATAGATGAACCATTATATCAAAAAATGTGGGTGGGAAATACATTTCTAGTTGACAAAGAATAAGAGTTTCTTCATTCTCCAACAAATCTAACAAATTTGGATCAATGACTTTGCTACAAATGGATTTAAAGAAATTACATAACCTGATGATTGTCTTCCAGACAGCTTTCGGTAATATACCACGCACTTCTACTGGTAGAATTTGTTACATTAACACATGGCAATCATGTGATTTCATACCTATTAATTTACAATCCTTCAATGACACAAAATTATTCACATTTGAAGAAAAACCGCTGGGTACTTTAATACCATGAAGACACTGAAAAAAATTCATCTTTTCAATCTTGCTTAATGTGTGACAAGCCGGAGGTAAATATGTTCTTTTTCCTTTCACAGCGGGAGCTAACTCCAAACGTATTCGCATTAATATCAAGTCCAATATAGCATGTAATCCATCTTTTGTCTTTCCTTTTATGTCTAACAAAGTTCCAATCAAACTATCACATATGTTTTTCTCAACATGCATAACATCAATGTTATGTTT
Source organism: Viscum album (assembly GCA_963277665.1). Classification (NCBI taxonomy): domain Eukaryota; kingdom Viridiplantae; phylum Streptophyta; class Magnoliopsida; order Santalales; family Viscaceae; genus Viscum; species Viscum album. The sequence goes on from OY728141.1 coordinate 561,296,215, forward strand.
TATCTCTAAAAATCTCCAATAAGGTAGTTCGAAAAAAATAGACTGCTTCTTCCAGATATGTTTTTGTAAACCAGAACTTTTTCTCTTTCCAAATGTTGAATCAATATCTTTCACTCTGTCATAATATTCTTCAGCTGACAATGGTTGAGGGAGGAGGTTGTATTCTTGTAAACCATTAAATGCTTTTCTCAATCTACGATAAGGATGATCAATTCGCAAAAATCTTCGATGTCCCATGTACACTGTCCTTCTTCCATTCTGCAATTGATAATATGAAGTTTGTTCTTCACAAATTGGACATGATTTATGTCCCTTAACACTATATCCAGATAAGTTTCCATATGCAGGAAAGTCGTTTATAGTGAACATTATCATAGCATGCAAAAGAAAATACTCTTTCTTGTATGCATCGAAAACTGTAACACCTTTCTCCCATAGCAGTTTTAAATCCTCAATCAATGGTGTAAGATACACATCAATATCATTTCCCGGTTGTTTTGGTCCATAAATCATCAAGCTCATCATAACATATTTTTTCTTCATACATAGATGTGGGGACAAGTTGTAAAGTACCAGCAAAACAGGCCATGAACTATGTTGGCTACTAAGGCTCTGATATGGATTCATTCCATCAGTACACAATCCCATTCTGAGATTTCTAACTTCACTTCCAAAATCATGAATTTTTTTATCAAAAATCTTCCACTGTGGTGAATCGGCAGGGTGACGTAAGTTACCATCAGAAATGCGCTCATCTGAATGTCATCTTAACCTTTTTGCATCATTTGAATTTTCAAATAGACGTTTCAAACGAGGAATAATTGGAAGGTACCAAATTTCTTTAGATGGAGTTTTTATTTTGGTACCTAAAAATAAATCAGAATTGAATTATCAGAATTGTTTGAAAAAAATATTGGATGATATCATTGGAAAGTAAAAAAATTGATTTTTCATAACGTTACATGACATCACCTGAAAATGAATCTGAGTTGACTTTCTCATCCATATTATAGCGTGATGTTCCACATGTAGGACAACTTGATAAATGTTCATTTTCTTTCCTATACAGTACACAATCATTGGGGAAAGCATGTATCTTTTTATACCCCAATCCTATTGGGCATAATATTTTCTTCGCCTCATAATTGGAATCTGGAAGCCCATTGCCTTCTGGAAGAAGCTCTTTTAAAAGCTCAAGTAAACTGGAGAAACTTTTATCACTCCACCCATTTTTTGCTTCTAAGTTAACTAATCTCAAAACTGTTGATAACACTGTATATTTACTGCAACCTGGGAATAATGGTTTCTTAGAATCTCCATACAATCGTTCAACAGTTGGTGTTTTTTCGATGGTTTCAACACCTAAATCATGAATTAATTCTTCAATACAATCCTCTGCCTCATTATGAATATCGTCATCAACATTGGATGTTGAATTTTCAGTTCTTTCACCATGAAAGATCCAACGTGTATAATTAAGGCTAAAACCATAACAAATGAGATGATCCTTGATTTCTCTGAAGTTTAACTTTCTCATATTTACACACTTCACACATAGACAGAAAATCAAATCAATATTTTGATTATGCCGTTTAGCAAATTCCAAAAAATTGTCAACTCCTCTTTCATATTCACTAGTAGTTCTTCGTAGATAAATCCAATTATGATCCATTAATACCTGATATCACAATATAATTGATGAATATATTAAAACATAGAAACATTTAAATATCTATCAGATAAATTGTAAACAAAAACATATTCCATAAAAACTATTGATAATCAGATAAAAGACATCAGATATGAAAAAAGTTTACAAATAGAGTAAACATTTTATTTTCATATTATATACATGTGTGTTAACGACATTCTAATTTCATAAAAAATTATAAAGTATCAAAATTTAAAAAATAAGATCAAGAAAGAAAATGATATGTCATTTCAATCAATGATGTAGTTTAAAATAAAATAAATTAATGATTGGTTCTTTGATTATTCTGAGGATATTATTGAACATGATGAAGAGTATGTTAATAAAATACTTCTTATTTTTGTGAACATAATAAATGAAAGAGTCAAATACAAAGATAAAATTCCTCAATATTTAAATTTTGGTCGAAATTGACATTTTGCAGTTGGGTCACATGGTAAAATATAAGACATCCAAATAAGTGTATCATTCATACTGGCTCATTTGGTTTATTTATCTCCTAAGGTTATTTATAATATGGTTTTACTCCGAATAGTGGGTATAGTCTCCACATTATACGTTTATAAACCTATAATGATGCTTAAGAGCCTCAATTATATTGGGACGCATGCTTGAGTTCATTGGTAATATGACTCATGGCATAAGTTTATGATCCCTCACCACTGACACTTGATGTGGTTTCCCATGATTTTTTTCTATTCTCCCACATAGTTTTTGTAAATTATATGTCATTATCATTTTAGTATATCTTTATATTGATACTAAGACACTTCTCTTTATCCATATCTAACAGATCAATGCATTTCAATTCCACATTTCAGTGGATAATCACCATAATCCAATCTATATTATTTTATTATTGAACATATAATACATAATACATATTCTATCAAGGGATTTAGGTGTCATCAGCCCAAAAACAACACCATAAACTATCTTGAGTAACATCAATGATTTTACTTTTTCTAGATTATTTTTTTCATTCCAATATTCCCTTTTATAAATGAATCACCTACATAAATGTCATCAATTGTGAGTTTGGGAATGTCTAGATAACTATTATTACTGGAAATGATTTTTTTATGGTTTTTCAAGAACCAATATGAGATGCCATCTAACCAGAAACCCAACACAGTCTGGGATATGGCCTGAAGGGCGTTCTTGATCCCCCAAAGATGGAAACTACTATAGGGAATCAAAAGAATAAAAAAGGAATTATTTATCCCAAAAAATCAATATCTAAACTGAATACACGGTAGAACTAACAATAATAAACATCAATTAATACATAACTAATCCAAATACAAAAACTTCAAAATAAAAAAACGAAAAAAAACTTATGATACACCATGAAATCGTGATCTCCATGTGACCTCTTTGTCACCACCAAACACAACGCCAACATGATCTAATGGAATATTTAACTATAAATAATAAACTAAAAAATATATTAGGTCAACCAATGTTGTTTGGAACAAGTATGATGTGATCATAAATAGCTCAGTAGGTTATCACACCCTATTCAATGCATTTCATTTCCAAAAAAGTCCAAAAAAGGTTAAAATACATATATAAAGTAGGATTTTAATTATTCTAAAAAACAAAACAGATATTTCCACAAATTCCCTTTTTTAAAAATCACACATGCATCCTTTCTTTTCAAAAATGGTTTCACAATAAAAATTCATTTTAAAAACAAAACCAAAAATATAATTTATTACTAGATAATCAAATAGTGAATACAATGAATGTAAATGAAACAAATAATATGATATAAACTTGAAGGGATAATGACCAATAAGAAGTATAAATAAATAGAACATACAGATAGATAATAAATGGAATCTCTTAAATATATCTAGAGGAAATCCGTGGAGGCACTCAGTTTGGAATCAAATACCAGTATATAGTGCAAATCCGTAGTCAATAACCAGTTTTATGTTATAAACTATCCAATCTAGTGGCACATCCAAATAATATTCAACCATTTCCATGTATTGACCCACTTATACATTTCAAGTGCAAAAATGGTGTGATAGCAATAGAGAAAGAGGAAGAACGCTTACCAGAAATCGTGAAAACGAAAAAAACCTTCAAAAATGTCCGTCCAAGATCGCAAATCAAGTTCGAAGGTCATCGGGAGTCCGAAGTGCAGCCACGAAGCTTGATTTCGACGATCGAACAAAATAAGGGTTTCGGCCGAGATCGCAAATTAGGTTCCAAGGTAGTCGGATGTCCGAAGGGCCGCAACGGAGCTTGATTTCGACGATGGAAAAAAACGAGGGTTTCGGGACAGCGGAGCTCGATTTCGACGGTAGAACAAAATGACGGTTTCAGACCCCGAATAATTTTATAAGAATTTTCACGTCGGTTTTAAGGAAAACCGACGCCGAAAATTTAAAAAAACATTTAGGCGTCGGTTTTTAGGAAAACCGACGCGGAAGTTTTAACTTATGGCGTCGGTTTTTAGAAAAACCGACGCCGAATGTTTTTTTAAAAACTATCTTCCGCGTCGGTTTTTAGGAAAACCGACGCCGAATGTGTTTTTTCGCCGTCGGTTTTCGGTGTCAGTTTTCCTCAAAACCGACGCCTAAAATAAAAATAAAAACTTCCACGTCGGTTTTTTTGAAAACCGACGCGGAAATTTTTTTTAATTATTTTATGCATCGGTTATTATAATAACTGACGCGAAAAATATGTTAACTAATATTATTGGCGTCGGTTTTCTGCAGAAATGATGCCATTAATTCCTCGCACATACTATTCGCGTCGGGTTTTAAAAAACCGATGTTATTACGCCGACGTGAAAACCCGTATTTCCACTAGTGACAATCACCCCTTTATTCTATACTAACAATACAAACACAATTACTGTAATATCTATGTTTTTGGAAGGGAAAGTTTTTGTTATGTTTTGGTTTAATCCCTTGTTTCGGGCTTCAAGGGATGTCTTATGAAAGTATGAGAGGCCTCGGGGGTGTTCTAGGGGTTCAAGGCATGAAAGAAAGGAAATCTGGGCAAGGCAAGCCAGGGCGCACGTCCTACGCATGGCTAGGGAAAACCGTGCAGCCTACCCAGGTAAACCCTAAAACCCTTCTCCTCTGGGCAGTAGCATGCGCACGGTTTGTGCACGGTTTTTCAAACTATGCGGATAAACCCTGCGGCCACTTAAAGTTGGAAAAAATTACAAGTTTCCCACTCTGGGATTTTAAACCCCAACTCGGGATTTCCTCTCCATTCCTCCTTCTTCTTCCTTGGAATGAACCAAATCGCCCAAGAGCTCCAAGAGGTCGATCTCCCTCGTTTTTAAGACGTTTTTGGTGCTATTGGTTTTAGATCAAAGATCTGGGTAAGGATAATCCCATCCTTTCTTCTCTTTTTGGTTTAGGGTTTGTATCTTCTCTCCCCCCTGTTCCAAAGCTCTAAAACCCTATCTTTTGGGTGAGTTTTAGGTTAAAGCTCCAAATGTTTTTCAGATCAAGGTCTAAGAACTCAATTGAGAGTGCGTTCAACATATGTTTCGAGGTAGGTGGTATACAAGTTATATCCCATGGTTATTTGGGTATTTTTTCATGTTTAGTTGTGTTTTTTGTTTTCCCTTGGTTATGTTTTGAATAACCATGGCATGTTTGGTAATAATGGTGTTTGAAATGGCAAATGGGAACCCTCCTGATCCTCGTGGGATGTGTTGGGATGGACATGACCTAATTTACGGCCATCCAGGGGATGTGCCGACTTTTCCCAGGTTTAGGGATTGTTATTAAACAAGTGAATTTGTTGTAGTGAATTGTAGAGCCCTTGATAAGCATATTGGCATGAATGGTTGAATCATGGAAATGGTGAATGTGTTAAATGGGTTAATGTGTAAATTGATTAAAGACCATAATGGTTAGGTTATGGGTCTAGTACTAAATGCTTAGTGAGTTAGGCATAACACATGGTAATTAGGTGAATGGTTAAATGATGTGAAATGGTAATGTGTTAATGGGTTAAGGTATGATGTGGATTCCCATGAGGGGTGTTGTGAATAGTGTTTTCCGAAGGGCAATGGTTTGGATGGTTGATGGTTACTTATATATATAAGCATGTGCACATGGATTTGTAGAGTGGGGTATGACTTGAGGATCTACGCCCATGGGTTTAGCTAAGACTGAGGTTCTAAACTCCACCCTAAATGCACGGGTAAGGAAAGAGAACTGAGGTTCTATTCTCCTAATGGTTGCATCCACCTGGACTAAGGCTTCGAGGTGAGGTTATGGTCGCTATGAGGGGATAGTCCTAGTGAGATAGGATAACGATTTTTTCACCCTATTTCATGTGATTATTGTCCTTAGACCCATGTATCATAATGTATGTGTTTAACCCACGAAAATGTAATGAAATGGTAAGTGGTGATAATTGGTAATAAATGAATGGTAATGGACTTGCAATGGATTTGTCTATGAACATGTTAATGGAACCTTAATTAATTACATGGCAATTATCATTCATATTCATTTTCATGCACTACCTGTTTATACTGGATATTTTGTAGACACTGTTGGTGGTAGCCTATAGAGTTGTACTCACACCCTGCTCGGGCCGCCATTGGGTACCCAAGAAGACTTCATGTTTGCAGGTCAGGAGAAGAGAAAGGGTCCTTTCTAGATATTTTAGTGGACATGGGTAGCACTTGGTGGAGGATCCGGACTTGGATTCGGAACCATTTTGGGGATTTTGGCCATTGTATTTATTTTGGGTTTTTGTTCACTCTTGCACTTGTAGTATGACATGGCATATTTATTTCTGGAATTTTGTTTATACATGTTCCTTGTTTAATGGTTATTGTTTCCACTATTTGGTTTATTTCTGTTGTGGATTACTCTGATAAAAAGGGGGTATAGTCTTCCCACCTGACCCCATAGACCCCCACTGCTAGTCAGCAGCCTTCGGTGTATGGGGAGGCGCACTTAAGGTCATGTAACCACCCAGCTCGGAGCACCGGTTAACTGGATTCCAGGTCGGGGAAGTTACAAAGTGGTATCAGAGGGAGGTCTTTTTTCTCCTTCTCTAAGGTCTTGTTATTTGGTATAGGTTTCCAATATTTAATATGTGTCGGGCCTTGGTAATGAGCTCGTGCTTGGGAGTAGCTTACCCATGTACGAGGGAAAACCCAAGTCACCCTTGGTGGGAATTTCTGTTCTTGGTTGTGTGTTGTTATAGTTGATGATATTTCATCATTGGGTGATCCACATGTGGTTTGATGTGATTATTTTATGATATTTTTCTCAAGGCCTTAACATAACGAGGATTTACATTCATGCATCATTGTAGGAACCTAGGGAGATAGGTAGAATGCATCGTGTTAGGCACATGCACGGGATGGGTGTGTGAGGCAGGAAGGTAGGGTGCATCATGAATTTCATGAAACCAAGAAATAATGAGACGAATGAAATAAAACAAGTTGGTAAATGATGTTTAAATGAAATATAAGAGTTTGAAACGAAGTGTAAAATGTTTTGTAAAATGTTCTGTGAGTTTGGTGGTAGTGCAAGGTTGTTTACCCCATGTGGACCATGGCCTGCGGTAGGGATGGTTGGGGCGGTGAATTTGAGGTGCTAATTTTGTTAAATTAGCATATGAAAATGGGTTTTTGTGGTTAGTAAAGATCTTTTTTGAGGATGTTGTGAAAGTTTTATAGTATGCGTGGTAAATCTCGTGTTTGGAAATGTAGAGAGATGCCACCACGACATCGGTTTCCAGTTGGGCAATAGGAGGATGTTGTTGAGAACACTCCTCCAGTAGAAGAGCATGAAAATTTGGTGATCAATGAAGGTAGAAAATACTAGTTTCGGGAGAACTTGGCTCGCCTTATGCATATGATGGATCGGGACCCCAGGGTGGGTTGCACCGAGGATGTTTGAGCTGACCAGGGAGTTCCAACTGCAGCACCCTCTAACCTTCACCTGAGAGGGTGGTCCAGAGGCCGTAGAGTTCTAGTTAGAGTCTATACAGATGATAATGGATCACCTAGATACCTCTGTTGAAAAGTGAGTGATGCTGGCCGATTATATGTTGCGGGTCCAGGCTAGGCGTTGGTGGGACATTCAGGCTAAAATCGAGAAGGCTGAGGGAATGTCGTGGAAGGCTTTTTAGGAAACGTTTCTGGAGCATTTTTATCTAGTGACTTTGAGGCAGGAGTAGACTACAGATTTTATGAGCCTGACTCAAGGATCGCTATCAGTGATGGACTATGCTAGTCGCTTCCAGAATTTGAGGCTCTTTGTCCCAGTGTTAGCAGGGGATGAGGCAGCGGGAGCAAAGCGTTTCTAGGATGGGTTGAGACATGAGATCAGGTCTCAAGTAAATATCTTCTGCTTGAAGGGGTTCGCAGAGGTATTAGATCAGGCATTGATCTTGGAAGGAAACCTGAAGGTATCTTCAGGTAGTGGGCTTGTGGTGCTGGTGGGGCAGACGAGTAGTGCAACTACCGAGGGTCAGAAGCGATGCCATGAGAGCCCACAACATGGTGGAAGTATGAAAAGTGGCTCGAAGAAAGGGTCAACCTCTCAGAGTGGAAATCAGGTGTTCTGCTATCAGTGCGGTAGGCCATGGAATATTCATGGTCAGTGTCCTTGACCTCCAGTTGGGTGACGTTTATGCGGCAGGATGTGACATGTGTAGAAGTTTTGCAGGAAACCTCAGTAGGTGGGTGAGTATGGTGGTGGAAGGCAGGTACTGGATACGAGAAGGGGATCAATTGCCCCATATTATGCAGACAGTTGGAGCTCCACGGGCCGTACTAGTAGGGGAAGCAGACGTGGGACTCCAGGGAAAGATTTCTCATGCCAGAAGGGAAGTGCGGCGCAGGGTGTTCAGGCTAGAGCCCAGGGTAGAGGGGCAAGTCAGCTTCAAGCAGTTCAGTTTGCGCCTGGTGATGGCGAGGCCAGACCATCAACTGTTCGAGGTACGATCCTTGTAGCTTCTACTCTTTCTAGTGCGTTGTTTGACACATGTTCCACACACTGTTTCGTTTCTTCTCAACATGTGGTAGTGCTGGGTTTACCTGTGGAGAGGGTGTGTGGAGTTATGTCAATTGACACCCCATTGGGAGTACAGGTTGAGGATATCAAGCAGTGCAAGGGATGTGCCTTAGAAGTTGGTGGGTATCATTTTTTGTGGGACTTGTTCATTCTTGATATGTCAGGTTTTGACCTAATCTTGGGAATAGATTGGTTGGTGTTGTATCAGACGCACAAAGACTGTTATCATCGCAGAGTATCATTCAAGTTGCTTGAGGGTAACATTTATGTCCACCGTGGTGAATGGGATATTCGAGCAGGGCGTACGGGGCCGTTTTTTCAACAGATGAGCGGACTCATGGCTCAAGTGGCATACCACATTCTTGATGATGATGAGGGAGGGTAACAATCTAATTTTACTCCTGTGGTGGATCAGTTTGAGGACGTTTTTCCTGAGGATTTCTCGGGGTTACCCCCTGAAAGGGATGTTGAGTTCATGATCGAGTTGCTGCCGGGAACAGAGCCAATTTCTATTCCGCCATACCAAATGGAACTGATAGAACTCCAGGAACTGAAGGTTCAGCTTGAGGAGTTGGAGTGTAAGGGTTTTATCTGTCCTATTACGTCTCCTTGAGGATCTCCCGTGATTTTTGCAAAGAAGGCTGATGGGTAGTTGAGGCTGTGTGTTGACTATCGAAAGTTGAACTAGATGACGGTGAAAAATCGGAACCCTCTTCCTAGAATTGATGACCTATTTGATCATTTGAGGGGTGTATTAGTGTTTTCTAAGATTGATTTGATGTTAGGTTATCACCAGATGAGAGTGAGGTCTTTTGACATACCGCGAACAACTTTCTGGAGTTGGTACGGTTTGTTTGCATTTGTGGTAATGCCTTTCGACTTGACCAATGCACCAACCGTGTTTATGGATTTGATGAACTGAATATTCCATCACTATCTAGACAGGTTTGTGTTTGTCTTTGTTGATGACATCTTAGTGTACTCCAAAACTCATGACGATCATGCCCAACATATGGACATCGTCTTGGGTACGCTAAGAGAGCATCGATTATGCGCCAAGCTATCGAAGTGTCAATTCTAGATAAGTGAGGTGCATTTTTTGGGTCACATAATCTCGGAGGCAGGTGTGTCAGTGGATCCAGAGAAAGTGCATGCAGTTGTATCTTGGGAGCAGCCTAAGAGTGTTTCTGATATTCAGAGTTTTATGGGTTTGGTCGAGTATTACCGAAGGTTCATTCAGGATTTCTCTCGCTTGGCAGCTCCACTCTCGGGCTTGACCATGAAAGGAATCATGTTCGAGTGGTCTGAGCCCTGTTAAAATTCCTTTCAATAGTTGAAGAAGCGGTTGATGACCACACCTATCTTGATCTTACTAGAGCCAGGTAAGAAGTACGTTGTGATTTATGATGCATCTAGAATTGAACTTGGGGCCGTGTTGATGCATGATGAGCAGGTTGTGGCTTATGGGTCGAGGAAGTTGAGACCCCATGAGAAGAAGTATCCCACTCATGATCTTGAGTTGGCTGCAGTAGTGTACGCCTTGAAGTGCTGGAGGCACTATCTGTTGGGGGGAAAATTTACTGTGTTTACTGACCATAAGAGTTTAAAGTACATCTTCTCACAACAGGATCTGAATATTCGGCAGAAAATATGGGTTGAATATCTCCTATCTTTTTACTTTGTGTTGGTGTACACGCCGAGAATGGAAAATAGTGTTGCTGATGCTCTGAGTAGGAAGGTTCAGAATCAGGTGGTTCTGGAGTCCAACACCAAGTGGAAGGTGATGGATTTGACTGCAGATCTGCACCTATAGGTGTAGGAGGAGAATGGTCAGGTCACTCTTTCTTCCTTAATGATGGAGTCGACACTTTTTGAGTCGATTTAAAGAAGGTCAGCTTGATTATCCTGAGTGTTTGATCATGATGGAAAATTTTAAAGGTGGGGAGCCAACTTCTGGTTGGGCCGTCTACATGGAAGGTGTTGTTCATGTTCGTGATTGTGTGGTTGTGCCAAAGTGTGTGCAGGAAGAGTTGATGGGTGAGTTCCATGCATCAAAGTGGGCAGTGCATCCTAGTTTTACCGAGATGTACTGTGATCTCTGAAGGCAGTTTTGGTAGCCTGGAATGAAGAAGGAAGTTGCAGGGTTTGTGGCACGGTGCCTTACCTGTCAGTAGGTGAAGGCCAAGCATCAACACTGAGGTGGTTTGTTGTATCCATTGCCCATTCTGGAATGGAAGTGGGATGATGTCATTATGTATTTTGTTTTGGGTCTTCCAAGGACACCGTAGAATAATTATGAAATCTGGGTGGTTGTGGATCGGTTAACGAAAGTGACTCATTTCTTACCGATTTAGGAGACCTTTATAGTCGACCAGTTGGGTGAGATCTATGTTCAGGAGATAGTGCGGTTTCATGGTGTTCTGTGAAACATAGTTTCGGACTGAGATCCACATTTCACATCACATTTCTGGCAAGGGTTACATAAGGTTCTTGGTATGCATGTGTTTTTGGGTACAGATTTCCACCCAAATACGGATGGGCAGTCGGAGCATACAATCGAAGTGTTGGAAGACATTTTAAGAGCTTGTGTCTTGGACTTTGGTGGTTCTTGTGAGAGACACCTTTCATTAGTTGAGTTTTCCTACAACAAAAATTTTCAGGCTACGATTTAGATGGTACCGTTTGAGGCACTCTATGGGAGGCCATGTAGATCTCCATTGTGTTGGCTAGAGGCCAGAGAATCTAAGTTTTTGGGGCCAAGTCTCATGCAGGAGACTTCATAGAGAGTTAAGTTGATCAGGAAGCGGATGGATATGTCTTAGAGTAGACATAAGTCATATGAAGATCAAAGGTGTAGACCTCTTGAGTTTTCAGTGGGTGATAAAGTGTTCCTTCGGGTGTCACCAAGGTTGGGTCACTGTTGGATTCTAAAGTAGGGTAAGTTGGCACCTAGGTATGTGGGACCTTTTGAGATTGTGGAGAGGATCAGACTAGTGGCTTACCGATTGGCTCTTCGACAACAGTATGGTGGGATTCATGATGTGTTTCATGTGTCGCAGCTTCGACGACATCACCCCGACCCATCTCACGTGGTTGAAGTGGAATATGTGGGGCTCGAGGCTGATGCATCCTTTGAGGAGCATCTGGTTCGTGTGGTGGATTGTAGTGAAAAGGTCTTGCGAGGAAAGGTTGTGGCATTAGTTAGAATATTGTGGCAGCATGGGAAAGTTCAGTAAGAAACTTGGGAGCGGGAATCGGATATGTGGGCTCAGTATACTGAACTCTTCTCTTCGGTGGAACAATGAGGCTTGGGAACTTGGCTCCACGACGAGCCGTTATAAGGTGGGGAGGTTTTAAGATCCCAGTTTTTGGAAGGGTATGTTTTCATTATGGTTGGGTTGAATCCCTTGTTTTTGGCTTCAAGGGAAGTCTTATGAATGTATGAGAGGCCTTGGGGGTGTTCTGGGGGCTCGGGTCATGAATGAAAGGAAATCTGGGCAAGGTAAGCCAGGGTGCATGACCTACGCATGGCCAGGGAAAACCGTGCAGCATGCCCAGGTAAACCGTGCAACCCTTATCGTTTGGGTAGTAGCATGCGCATGGGTTTTCAAACCATGCGGCTAAACCGTGCGACCACTTAAAGTTGGGAAACATTACAATTTTGACACTCCAGGATTTTAAACCCCAACTCAGGATTTCCTCTTCATTCCTCCTTCTTCTCCCTTGGAATGAACCAAATCCCCCAAGAGCTCCAAGTGGTTGATCTCCCTCGTTTCTAATGCATTTTTGGTGTCGTTGGTTGTGGATCAATGCTCTGGGTAAGGCTAATCCCATCCTTGCTTCTCTTTTTGGTTTAGGGTTTGTATCTTCTCTCCCCCTTTTTCTGAATCTCCAAAACCCTATTTTTTGGGTGGGTTTTAGGTTGAAGATCCAAAGGGTGGTTGGATCTAAGTCTAAGGACTCGATTGAGAGTGTTTTCAACCGCAGTTTCAAGGTAGGTGGTCTAAAAGTTATATCCCATGGTTATTTGGCTATTTGTGCATGTTTAGTTGTGTTTCTATTTTACCTTGGTTATGTTTTGAATAACCTTGGAACGTTTGGTAATAATGGTGTTTGAAATGGAAAATGGAAACCCTCACGATCCTTGTTGGATGTGTTTAGATGGACTTGACCTAATTTAGGGTCATCCATGGGATCTTCTGGCTTTTCATGGGTTTAGGGATTGTTATTAAACAAGTGACTTTGTTGTAGTGAATTGTAGAGCCCTAGATAAACATATTGGCATGAATGGTTGAATCATGGAAATGATGAATGGGTTAAATGGGTTAATGTGTAAACTAATTAAAGACCACAATGGATAGGTTATGGGTCTAGTTCTAAATTCATAGTGAGTTAGGAATAACACATGGGAATTGAGTGAATGGTTAAATGATGTGAAATGGTAATGTGTTAATGGGTTAAGGCATGATGTGGATTCCCATGTGGGGTGTTGTGAATAGTGTTTGCTGAAGGGAAATGGTTTGGATGGTTGATGGTTACTTATATATATAAGCATGTGCACATGGCTTCGTAGAGTGGGGTACGACTTGAGGATCTAGGCCCACGGGTTTAACTAAGACTTGGGTTTGAAACTCCAACCTAAATGCATGGGTTAGGAAAGGGGACTGAGGGTCTATTCTCTTAATGGTTGCATCCACCCAGACTGAGGCTTCGAGGTGAGGTTATGGTTGCTATGAGGGGTTAGTCCTAGTGAGATAGGATAACGATGTGTTCACCCTCTTGCATGTGATTGTTGGCCTCAAACCCATGTAACATAATGTATGTGTTTAACCCATGGAAATATGATGAAATGGTAAGTGATGATAATTGGTAATAAATGAATGGCAATGGAATGGTAATGGATTTGGCTCTTAAATTGTTAATGGAACCTTAATTAATTACTTTTAAATTATCAATCATATTCCTTTTCATGCACCACCTGTTTATACTGGATATTTTGTAGACACCATTGGTGGTGGACTACGGAGTTGTACTCACACCCTTCTCGGGCCACCATTGGGTACCCGAGCAGACTTCATGTTTTCAGGTCAAGAGAAGGGAAATGGTCCTTACTAGATAGTTGAGTGGGAATTAGTAGCACTTGGTGGAGGATCCAAACATGGAGTTGGGACCATTTTGGGTATTTTGGACATTATCTTTATTTTGGATTTTTTTTTCACTCTTTAACTTTTATTATGACATGGAATATTTATTACTGGAAATGGTTGTTATACATGTTCCTTGTTTATTGGTTATTGTTTCCGCTATTTGGTTTATTTCTTTTGTGTCTTACTCTGATAAAAAGGGGGTATAGTCTCCCCACTTGACCCCACAGACCCCCGCTGCTAGTCGGCAGCCTTTGGTATACGAGGAGGCATGCTTAGGGTCATGTAACCACCCGAATCGGAGCACCTGTTTAGTGGATTTTGGGTCAGGGACGTTACAATTACAATTGGTTTAATATCATAAACCCTTCAATTCATCATTTAACAACTCAATTACTTTGTTCAAGGGAGTGGTAAACCCAATGGGTGACCATTGGCCCAATCTACTCATCCTAGATAGATCCAAAGAGGATCATGAGGGGTTTAACACATCATTTAAACACCTAATTAATATTTTCATTTCAAGGAATAAAATATGAAACAGAACAGAAAAAAATCTCAAACACATACACACGAGTCAACATCAAGACTATGGGATATAACTTGTATAACACCTACCTCAATATCATAGAAAAATAATCACCCAACCTCAACGTTATATTCAAGATCAAACAATACTTATTGCTCAATCTAATAATCTAATGGAGATAAGGGTTTAGGGTTTTAGAAGGAGATAAAACATTCTACTATGTATGTCCTATAAAATAGAAGAAAGATTAGTGTTAGACTCACCTAGATAATCAATTCACAACCAAAAACACTTCAAAATACTAAAAATATAATGAGAAAAACCATTGGAAATCTTGGGATAAAACGTTTCACACCATAGACCACTGGAGGAAGAAATGGGGATGAAATAATGTTTGAATTTTAAATCCCAAGGGGGGAAATTAAAAATTCCCCTATTTTAATGAGGCACATGTTTTGGTTGCATAGTTGGCCAAATTGTGCACCAACCATGCAACACCCTTTGTCTAATATGGAGCTTGGATGCAAGGTTTGGCTGGGACACTCGAATGGTTTAAAGAATATGGTGGTGGACATGTGCTTGACTCTATATAAGTGGGTTAGGGGCCGCAGGGTATATTTGGTTATGAATCACAATTATCTCTAATCATGCACAAACCCTTCACTATATAGCGACCTGACCCCAGATGTCCGAAGTTGATGCATTATTTTATTACATTGGCATGATTGTAGGAAATCAAATCCCATACGACCGATCAGATTAGAAGTCTTGGAAATCCAAATTACATACATGATACCCATAATACATTAGGAAATAGAAAATAAAAACATTATACATAATAAAATTAAATAAACATTATCCTTGAATGTTTATTCAAATATATCATCTTCATAACTCGGGGAAAAGGATACATAATAAGGGTCCGATCAAATGATCTGTAAGGGTATGTAAATATTAATAAATAATGAATTAATAAGAATAAATTAACATGGAATGGTAAATAACTGATCACACCTTCCATTGAAATAACTAGCTAAGTCAATATCAATAGAGAAAGGTAAGAAACTGAAACTCATGGCATCTAAATCAATAAACAGACAATGAAATGTATCCATAAACATATCAATGAAAAATCTCAGGGATGAATAATAATTGAATCTAAGTAAGGAAAATTACTAATAATGGGAAACCATGTTTCCTACTTACTTGAAACCAATATAGTCAAGACCTTCCATAATATTGTTTAGCTACTGGGTAAAAACCCATCTATTTGGGCCAACTATTTTGTCTCATGAGACTGCCGATGCATCGAGGGGATATCTATAACCATACCCATACATTTCATACATGTCCATATAATTTCTCATTTACAATAATATATTTAAATAATAAATAATATGTATTATCTAATATCTTTATTGAATGAATGGTACATATTTATCAATTATTCCTGAATTAATCAAATAAATTTCAAATTAAACACCATATGTAAAATTATATATGGTTTACAAAATAAAAATATCCATCATATAAAAATATTAATATTCAGGAAAATTTATAAGGAAAAATTATTACCATAAAGTGATTGTTTCAAGATAAATTTAACAACCACAAAATGAAGTGAAATTTCAAAGATAATCATTAAGAATATTCTCAAGGAAAATAATCTTTAAACATTCATATGTGTCCCATACCACGTTGAAAAATTTAAATAATAATCCCCATGAATGAATAAAATAAAATATAGAGTATCTTGAGATTAAGTAAATCCATGATATAACATGTCAAAATGGCAGTATAAACACCATATAAAAGTAAATTTATGCATAACAACAAATTAATCTCAATGGAATGTAAATTGAGACAAAATCCCTTAGCCTAACCTTTCTTTTGTTGTGTGGTCTTTATCCTCTTGTATAGTGGTTTAAAATATTTTAATTACATATACCAGAACCATAATATTGTTTATAATAATATATATTAACTTTTTAAAATATTTTATTACCTTTTTTTAACACTCATTTATTATTTTAACTATTTTGGGTGCTAATTGCCTAGTTTTCTCAAGTATGTTTTCACTTGTTATTTGATAATCCTATTAGATATATAATGATTTAATCATCTATAGAATTTAAAACAAAATTTAATTATAATATATATTCAATACATATTTATTTATAATAATCTATAATGTTTGGAAGATAAGAAATGAAATTCACCATTCATGGAGATGCTAGGCCGTACATACGCATGAACACTACATTCATTTCTTTGTTATATTAAAAGAATGAAAAGTAAATGATATTTCTATAAATTTATATGATCATTTAATTATTCTATTTATCTAATATATTTCAAATATTGTTATTAAAATTTTACATAACACGTTCCATGTGTAGTGTGAACGAATCACATCGCTTTGAGGGGCAGTAGTCCACACTTCCTCAAATGATGTTATCGTATTAACTAAAAATAGAAACTATTAAAGGTATGTGTTATAAAAGGAATAAATAAGTATAAATACATAATAAATATAATAAATATTATATATAAATATAGTTTCCATCATAATGGCCACCAAGTGATGTGGTAAAAGAAAAATAAATAATCATCATTTTGCGAGGCAGTAGTTCACTGTACACCGAAACATTATGTTCTTTACCCATTATATAGAAGTGTTCTATGTTCATTTTGAAAAATTATCATAAAAAATCCTATTATATTCAGGATACTTGTGTTGTTATAAAATCATGTAATAAGAAGATTTTATGTGGTGGATATTGGAAATAAAACCAAATAGCTTAAGGAAATATGTTACCTCTTAATGGGGTAATTTCTTTTGGTTTGTAACAAAATGATTCCATGATGAATTTATGATCAAGGGAAGGCTTCTAGGATTAGGGTATGAACTTTTAGGATCTATTTGGGAAGATCTTGTTTTATCCAAAGTGGTTTGAGAGGTGTGGGGAAGTGGGAGGAGAGGATTCCTTTTTATATTGGAGGAGTGACACTCTTTTAAATACCAAAAGGTATTCATTAATGGGAGGTATAACTTACATAAAGTTCTTAATAAAATATAAAAATAAGAATTTAAATGGGAATAATGGTCGATAAAAATGTCAACAATAAAAAATATGTGCATTTTAAAAATTTCGTTCCCTAACTTCTAAGATTCCCCAAATTTATCATTTTGGTTTTTATTAAACCATCTAGTTTTATAACCAACGTAATTTAAACATTAAGGATAAAATAAAGTGATATTTATTAGAAAATATAGATACACTGAATTATTAATATGATATGTAATTTATTAAATCAAAATACCAAGAGTTTTGGAAATTAAATTTAAAACAAGCGCATGTGAGGCGCTAAAACACTGCTTAAACCAGGACCGTGTTAACAAATTTTTTACAATATATGGGTCAATATGTTAACTATAAAAGATAAATTGTTCCATTAATAGAATTTATTTAATATTTTTTTACAATTAAAAATCACTTTTCATAATATAATATTTTTATTTATTTTCATTCATTTAATAAAATATCATTTATTGTAAAATAACAATAATGTCAATTTGGATATTATTTATTTAATTTTAAATTTAAAAATATAAAAAAGTTTTAATTCAAATATATTAAGTTAATAGTTATTTAACATTATTTAACCATATAAAATAAATAAATAAATTCAATCATTCAATCATTTCACTTCACTTTTAATATTTATAATATCATTTATTTTAGTTAGTTATTAACCAAATAATCAAAACCTTGGCGTTTCATAAGAATTATAAGTAACTAAACAATATATAAAAATTAATGATAAATTATTATGATAAAAATAATCCATTTATCTTTCAAAAATATATTAATAACCTAAAATATGATGTTTTTACCTATCTCAATGTTTTATAAATCTTAAAGGTATGAAATTTGTTCTTTTGGTCTTTCATCACTAAACCTTTTATATATTGATCTTCCGTTTAATAATATCATAGTAACCCATAAAATATTGAAAAAGTAGGTAAATAGTAGAATTATTTTTATCCAATAGATGTTAGACAAGATTCCAGGTAATTTTGGTCCTTAATATTAAGGTTTAGTCTCTTATTATGTTTAATCTTACCGTAATCACCTTTACTAGTTTTAATCACTGTCACTAATATTTTAGGTCAAAAATTAAGTTGATATTATTAGAAAAAAAAAATTTATTAATTAAAACCTTGTAAGTAAATTTTTCAAAATTCAAATCATATAAGTGGTAAAATTAATATTAGTGCTAATCTCACACACACAGTGAGAAATATGGCTTTTAAAGTAGAAATGTTCAAAAGTTCAATAAGTTTTTATATATAATTTCACTATAAAAATGATTATAATGACCAAAATTGGATTAATATATGTATAATTGATCTATTTTTTCTTTATAAAAACTATTTAAGATATAATTTAGCATTAAAAATCATTTAAATGAAAAGGGAGTTTTTACTAAAATGATGTAGTTTTTCACTATTCATCAAAAAATGAAACCTCTCAGAAAAATACCACAAATTCACCCTAATATAATTTTGAAATTATAAATTAAAAAATGAATTTTATTTTGACTAATAATATTTATAAAATTTCCAAAATTTAGTTTTAAAATAGGTGCTCCACTAAAAGGTGGTAAAACCCAATCTTGCGTGTAATGCCAACTAATTCATTTTGGAGTGTAGTGAATTATTAAAATGGTGTTGCATATAAAGAGATATGAAATAATATTTATTCTCACATGAAAATATTGTAATGTCATCAGTTGTTAATTTCTCCCCACCTTAATTAAATTGCATCCTCACAATTTAATCTTGATCTTAGTAATCACATAATTGATATTTAAAAATACTATTGTTGAAAAACTCACATCGTGAATATGGTCAATAACACATATTCTTAATAAGATATAAAGGAAAGTAAAATGTTCACATAATTAGGTTCCCTACTAGGGGAGCTTAGGTGGTAAATGGAAACATGGATACAAAGGAAAAAAATATAACAATCAAGTTCTGATGGAGAGTTCTAGAGAACATGATTAGGAGAAAGATAACAATCAAAAACCCTAAATCAGTGATGATCTAAGTGGCCATTTGATCAATCTAAAATTAAGGTACTAGGAAAAAAATTGGTTTCATGAAAATTTTTCCTAGATTTGAAGAATTCATTCAATATTTAAGAATATAAGTTAATATTCTTACTTGGTATGTTTCTATAATCATAATATTATCCTTTTGTTGAGTCTTGAACTATTTATACTTCATCTCTTAGAAAAATATTCATTATAAAGTTTTTTAATATAGAAATATCTAAAACGAGATGAAAAGTTCAAATTAATTTATTTCATAAATGGTAAAATTTTATAATTTATTAGGATCCAACACTTTTTGAATTAAGGTCATTGAATTCCCAAAATGAACTTATTTATTAATCCAAACAACATGAAGTAGCTCTCTAATCATCACATACCAATAATGTGAACATCCTCATCATTTATTCTCTTTTAAACATGTTCATAACTTGAATTACCATAAAAACATATTGGAAACATCATTCTTCCTTATTTTTTAAGTAAGACAAATTTGAGGGGATATATTCCACAAATCCAAAAGTGTTGTAAACTTAATCAATGATAGCATAAACCAATTTTCAAAAAGGCATTAATCAGTTACAAGGTAGTCATAAATTTTCCAAATTAATAATTTATTCATCATTATCTCAACATTAGTAACATATTTAGGGTTTTATTTTCCTCAATTACACATTTTCTAAAATTTTTAACTTTCTACTGAATAACTTTTCTTGGTAGCATTTAATATATGATCTCATATATTTATTGATAAAGTACTGTAGTAAAATACTCATATATTCCATAATTATTATAACAAATAAATTTCTAATAAAATATTCAAATGAATAGGAATATTAATCATTTCTCTTCATATGTGACAGTAGAAAAACTTGATCATTATACAATAGAATAATTTGGGGTTTATTCCTTTGATGCTTGAGACATTTATTTTCATAGTGTCCCATCTCCTTGTAGCTGAAGAATTGTACATTGGAAACCTTTTTCTTATCCATTAAATCAAAATTATGGTGGAATTTATTTCCACACTTATAAAAAAATCCCATTCCCTTTAATAAATTTCTAATGTTATTATTTCCATATTTATCACATGTGGGAAAAATACTTTTTTTTTCTATTCCTCCCTTTATACATATTTTTCTTTGCATCAAATTCTTCTCTTACATCCCATAAAAACCATAGGACTTGGATAATTATGTACCTATCTCATTAGCACATGATAATTTTTCCTCATATGATGAGAATACTTGATACACTACTTCCCTTCAAAATGTTGGCTTAGGACCATCAAATATATGATCTTTCTTACTATTTGGATCACATGCATTGGTGGAGTTCTCATTCCTTATACTATGTTTCATTTCTAACCATTTAATATACTAGATAAAATCATAAAATAATGTATAATTACAAATATGGTATAAAACATGGCATAAATTTATGCATCATGAATCATATAACAATAAATATTGGTTACTTTGGGGAAATATTTACATTCAAATATTCATAATTTCAGGTAAAGAAATTATGAACTATCCTAAGAATATCCCCTAGGAGTTTCAAAATAGGTTAAAAATAAGGCTCATTGTCATGTACTAGGTCACCCTGAGTTAGGCCCGGGACACCTTGTCGGAGTTGTTAACCCGAGGAACATCTGTGCCAAACCCTCATCAAGTTGTAGTATCCAGACAAAGATGTATTGCTAGGAATACCCATATAATCACTACCTTACCAAAATTCTATGATGTTATTTTATAATTATCCTCAATATCTATCTTATAGGTTTTCTCCCTAATATATGTTTTCTAAATCTAGTTTTCAAGGTTGCTACTAAACTTTCTTTGATGAAAATTGTAGTACCCCGACCCCAGAAACATGAAGTTAGTGCATTATATTATTACATTGGCATGATTACGGGGAATAAAATCCGGAAGGACTGATTAGTTTACCAGTCGTGGAAGCCAGATTACATACGTGATACCAATAATACATTGGTAAATAGAAAATACAAACATGATACATAATAAAATGAAATAAACTGCATCCTTTAATACTGATTCAAATATTTATTCCTCATAAATTGGGGGAAAGGAAATATAATAAGGGTGAGATAAAATTCTTAGTAAGGGTAAATAAAGATGAAAAAATAATGAATCAATAAGAATAAATTAAAATTTCAAGGTAAATAACTAATCACACTTACCATTAAAATAACTATATATGATAATATTAATATGGCAAGGTAAGAAATGAAAACTCAATCCTTCTAAATTAATAAACTAAGAATGAAATGTATCCATAGATATGTTGATATAAAATCTCATGGATGAATACTAAATAAATCTAAATGAGGTAAATGACTAATTATTAGATGCCATGTTTCGTATGTATATAGAACTAGTATATATAGATCAAGTAATATTTTTCATACCTAATAACATTCCTCTAAACACACTATTTTCATTTTTAATTGAATTGCAAAACCCAATCACATTATTATTCTTTAAATTCAAACCTTATGATAATGGTCAAGATATCCCTATATATTATTCATTTATTTACCCCTTATATCTTTATAAATTTTATTTATTTATTTTTTGGTATTGTTTTATTTTTTAAAGAGAGTAGAATAGGTTGATAATAGATACACACAATTCATGGTTGAGTGTGAAGTTTTTTGGTTATATTAAGTCATATAATTTACCATAAAAATATCACATTGAAATGTATCAAAATATAAATGGTTACCTAAATATATAATCAATTATATCATTGATAAATATCTATTTATACTAAATTTAATCATTATTATTCAAATATTTATCATACATCACATGATACCAATAAAAACATTTCATTTTGAACAAAAATATTAGATACATGAACAACCTATTTTCAATAAGTTCATATATGGTTAATGAGCATGTTGATTAAGTTTTTTTTTATTTTTCAAACTTAAATAATAAATAAATGATTTAGACCACCACAACTAAAATTTACATTATCATCATTGTATGTAATTTAAATGTGAACGAAAGTAATTTAAGGTAGGGAGAATATATAACATAGAATGTTATGGAATATGCAACATACTTTAATAGGAGTTACTACACCATAATCTTTTGAAAATACTCATATAAATGTTTAATTATATTCCTACTAAAGGTATACACTTTTCCACTCAAATAAGGAAAAACCTATATTTCACCCAAAGGATAAACATGATTAGTAATATAAGTTCTGATCCATCAAGAATAAAGTTTATTAAGAATAATATTTATTATAGATATAAAGGAAAATTCATAGTACCATTGAAATTTTCTATAAAAATCAACTCATTATGGATAACCATTATATTATATTTATATATATACATTTTTATATTTATCATGATTAATTTATTTAAACTCCTAAATATGTAATTTATTTGGTTTCCCTGTATCCGAGATATTCATATTACATTATTTAATAACCAAGAATGTATGATGATATACCTCCACTATAAAAAGGAAAACCACTCAAAAGACAATCCATTAGGGTTAAATTTGGGTGGGGATTTTAAAAGTTGTAGAGAATTCCCATAATATATCATATAAACATACACTCTAATATTTCTTGATGGGTTATACTGTTTTTATAAGATTTTCTTAACTTGAATAATTAAAATTTGAGATTATATATTTGTTTGGGGATGATTTGTAGTATTTTTTTCTTAAACACATACTTATAGTGATAGTACATGATGTGTAAATTGTTGAAATGAAATCTCTAATTAATTTTAATAAACCCCAACAAACCAACTGTTTTAATCTAGCTCAGGTCAACCAAACCTATTACCCATTCCAGCTTGTTACAAGTCCCAGATCATGTCCCCAATCATCACAGTCCAGTGGTAAGCACCATGGAATCAAAAATAAATATTTGGGAATTGTTTTCCCTTGTAAAAAACAGCATGAACCATGAATTTATTGGAAAACCATGCTAACAAGATATAAAACAACAATACATTTAGACATAAAAATCAGATTAAACATAACATGACCCTAAATAGATACCATAAACATCTTCATGATATAAAACAATACATATATACATGATATTCATAGTGATAATTTAAAAATAGGGAATAAATACCAAAATTCCAATAAAACACAATTAAATGGTACAAAACCCCAAAACCTATCCACATGAGCCAACTTTATGACACCACATCTCCACCATCCTAACCAACCAAGGATGATAGTAATCAAGAGGAGCCACCAAACTGCATTATTCCCTTAAATTTACCTATGTATTATAAAATAAGGTTTTTATATCCCCAAATTTAGATATAGGGTGAGGGCTACAAATACTAGTAGGATACCGCGATAATTAAATAAAAGGCCTTTATTCATATAGACAGATAAGTCTAGTTTTAAAACTAATTTTTCATAACCATTTTTACCTTTAAAAACAATAAGCGATAAGGGGTGAGTGGAGATAAAACACATGAAATCAAGATCACATTGAAAAAATTGTCTAAGATGTAAGGAATTACACCAATAATATAAGATAAGGAATCTCCAAATATACATATAGAGGGATTAAAATTTTGGAAAAGATAAATTGGGATAATAGAAGATAAATATGATATAGGAAAAATGATAAAAGAAAACTTTTTAATGACATTTAATATATGCATGGTTTGGCTTCTTGATTAGTAAAACTATGTTCCAAAAGTACTGAAGCCACTGTCTCCCCAAAATAAAGCTGCAAAACTTCTAGATAATTTTCTTGGATAGAGAAAATATGCTGTAAACATAAAAAATCAAACTTTCCCCATAAAATCACCCTCACATAGTGAGATTCATGGTAAAAAAACAATTCACTAACCATTTTTTAGGGAATTTTCCCTAAAAACCAGTGTTATCTGCCTCAAACATACATAAAATACAAGAATGAAGAAATAAATATATAAAACATACCAGTGATCCAGAGGGTGTCACAATTATCCCTAACATGCCACTCTCTTCCCCTGGAAAGTCCTCTAAGATCCTCAGAATAAAATAGGCGAGTCCACTGCTCCCTCACTGAAACTTCCTACTCCCATGTATCATGGATATTACCACCATACTAACAAATCATATAGACTAATGAGATTGAATTAACTTGTATCACCTTATTCATATAGTCCATGATACAAAAAATTACTCCATGATGGTTGTTTCAGGATCCAACTACAAATATTCCCATTATATCACATGAGATGGGTATGGATAATACTTATTTAAATGGGATATGTGAAAATTTTCATGAATATGGGTAAGATTGTATTTAAATTACCAATTATAGGTTACCTTTCCTAGATGATTTGAAACCTAAATTTACCTAACATAATGTAAGGATGAATTTACCTATTTTCCCAAGAGATGATGTCTTAGTCAAATGAATACACAGAGTAACACCTAATCACCAACCTCAAACTATAATTAGTGATAATTATTGTTCTATAATCTCTTTTATATCAACTAAAATTTCTCAATCCTCTTCTAGATTAGGGTTGGTCCTAACAATGAATGGTTACCCAGCTTAACCTAACGCAGTGAGGACAGACCTAACCACCCATATGACTCCTCAAAATTGAAAATCTGTTTCAAGGCCAAGAAAATATTGTTATAAAAAATTATACCAATTATAGGTAACTCTAAAATGATCCCCATAGTCAATCATACATGAATAAAGTATATCTTCAAGAATTTTTATGGTTTTATTAGTATTACCATCCATTTATGTGTGTCACACTCTGCATAACTTCAACTGGGTTCCCCTGGACTCCTAGAGAATCTTCTAGAATGATGAATTAAAACTGGTATCATAGTAAGAAACTATCAATAAAGGCACTGAAATAATATTAATGAACTCTCAGAAAAAAAGTTTCCCAAGCTCCACTACCTCTATAGACTCCTAATCAAAAATAAAATGAGTTGACTTAGTCAATAGATCTATAATAACCCAAATAAAAAATTTTACTCCATGAGTACAAAGTACAAGGAATTATGTGAACCATATATTAATGTTAATTGTACTAGAAATATTATTATTAAAAAATAAGGTACATAAGTAAAGAAAATAAGGGGTTTCAATGAAAAAATGTGTCACCAATAACAACATAAAAAACAAAGGATCATTAAAAAAACCTAATTTAAAGCCTATTGACCCTTCCTCAGGAGACAACCTAACCCGTATGGTTCCTGCATCTCTTCACTTATCAGGATCCTTCCATGTTTCATTATGGTCATCCATGAACAACAATTTATCTTCCTCATTAGGAAGTTCAATTTCTCCATTGAAATCATTTTCAAACAAGATCCATAGGGATTTCAGGCATTATCCTTCAAATAAAAAATTATCCTTTCCATGAAATTCTTAATGTCTGAGAATTTTTCTTCAACTTGACAAGGTCTAAGAATTTTTCTAAATTTCTCACAAAACACTTCCTTTCTTTTCAACTTTTTTATAATTTCATGCAATGTAAATATATTAATTATGGTACCAAAGTCTAGTAGGTATGATCCACCCTCCTCATTTTCCGCCTTCCCTTCTAGTGTACCACCAGTAACAAGATCACCCACCATATCTTCAAGAACATACTGAAAAGTTGGAGTAGAATATATTAGAGAATCATCTTGTATTTTAGGTTCATAAAAATAATGAATAATCACTTTTTCCCTAATCTTCTTTTCTTCACCATATTCTTGGGGTTCAAAATTTTACTCATGCTCCTATCCATGTGTTTCTACCTATCTAGGAATTGATAGAGGAGTCCAAGGTTTCTTATGATTGAAAAACTAAAATACGTATTCATCCATGGCTTTGGATTTTACTTTCCTTATGGAAATGATTGTTTCTTAACATAGCTCACAATGGACTTTCTCTTAAAGAATATCCTCAAGGTCATATTTTTTAGAGGAGATCACATTATCTAGAACAATTTTGATCATATTTAATAGATAATATTTAATAGATAAAGTACCATCCTTAGAGATCCCTCCTATAGGTTCAACACCCAGAAATCCTTTCCCCATATATCATTTCTAAAATAAATGGAATCATCCTTCTCATGTTGAAGACAATGAGTTTCATCATCCTTCCTTATTACAATAACAGAAACATCCTATGTGCCCAAATTATTCCCTACAGAAGTAGACTGTGCATAAAATCTAGTAAGTGTGTCTAATATACCAACCCATAACACCCTAGACCACTGCCCAGTCCAACTAGATGAATTAACAGAAGTACCATATTTGAATCCAGCTCCAGAATTTGACCCAAAAAAAGGTTCCAAATAACTTTATTATTTAAATTTGTATCATTCACTAACGTCAAGGATCATTGGATGGGATAAAGAGACAAAATTTAGTGCTATGAATCCAACATCAATTGGAAAATTAAGAGGCAACTCCTACCTATTCATCTTATCATTTTCTATTAATAGAGTATCCTCCAACAAAAATTTCCCAGCATCAATCTTAGAATAAAATATTATCTTTTTCCTACAAACATCTTCATCATAACTCTTTATAGAACATGTGAATAATATAATTTATTTTTTAAATTTTACCTGAAAATTCCCAATTATTTGATACAAATCATATAATGACGAGACCTTCTCATATTTTTTCTAGAGATATATTTCATCCTTATTAATAAATAGTAATAATTTCTGGATCCTATTAGAACTGAGGTATACTTAATCAAGGGAATAATAAAAGCATCCAAACTCATAAGATTTTATCCCCCTTTCCATATTTATGGGTATGTAAACTATAGATGCAATATTAGGAAGGATAAAGGGATTTCAAAAGACCCAATTCAATAAAAACTATGAATAAAAATATTAGATCTAGTATTCTTAATTCCAAAAAAATTAAATCAATAATCCCAATCATGAATTGTTAGCATGTTTATTTGATGCCAATTAATCCAAAACCCCAATTCATATGCTTCAAATACTCATATTAGAAAACAATATGAAAATTACCTTTTACAATGGGGGTACAACACCAATCAGAGAAACCCTAGTAAGAAGAGAAACGTCATGTAAGTTATTTACAAATAATTATATTTCCACCAACATGTAGCATCATTCATGAAATAATTGATAACTTATAGATTTGGAGTTAGTCCTTAATCACCTCCTGATTAGAAAACACATTAATCATTAGACCTTTTCAAATAACTCTTTCCAAAAGAGGGTCCTTTAACACAATAAAGTGTCTTATATTAATTCCCTAATCAGTCAAAAAATGCACCCTGAGGTGTCTATTTCCACCCCCGACCTTATCTATGGAACCATCCAAGATATGAAACTCACAATTGACCATCTCATCACTGGTCACTAGTATATACTCCTTAAAGTATAAAACATCATGGAATTCCTAATGTGAATGGACTAACTTGAATAATTACCCTCATGCATAACCTCTTTCTTCAAGGATAAGGGAACAACTTAACACTTCCTAAAGAAGAGGGTACCATTCTAATATTGACACCAAGCACTCAAGGTGTCCCCACCATTTAAAACTCTTCTAATCTACTAGTAGTTAGGGTCAAATACCTTCTCACACAAAACATGATCAATATGTGTTGGTGTGTCCTTGATACTAGTCAAGAAGAACTACTCTTCGTGCTCCTACACCTCCATACTCATATTAGTGAATGAACCCATCATACCCTACTCATCCACTAGTTCTCTAATTGAAGATATTTCTAAATTCCTACTTAAGGCCATCAAAAATCACATTCCCATTCTTAGGTGTATAATCAATTCCAAAATGAAAGGTATGAATATACTCTACCCATTATATTTCCTTAAGATAAAAGTCCATATGGGTGAAAATATACTTTAGGGTCTTATGAATTGAATAAAATATAAACTAGTATCCAAAGAGGTATTGGAAACAAGTCTTCCATGCATGAATCATAGATTCCAACTCCAATTCATGGGTGGTGAAATTATTCTCTTTTGTTCATAAATAATGTGATCTAAAATCCACCACATAATTCATATACATTAACACTCACCCCTATCCCATACCTAAGGAATCAAAATACACCACTTATCCCTTCCCATGGTTAGGAAGAATCAAGAGTAGATATGTTTTCAAACGAACCTAAAACTCATAACAAGTGTGATGGAACTTCTCACTCCACTAAAAATTCACCTATTTCTGAGTAAATTTTGTCAAGGGAGAATCTATCATGGATAAAACCATGACTAGTCACTTAAAATACTTGACCAATCCCAAAAACCTCATAGTCTCAAATAAATTCTTAGGCTACTCCCAATAAGTAACATCTTGGATCTTATTAGGGTCAACATTAACCTATTTATTAGGAATCACATGACCTAAAATGTTTACCCCTTAGATCCAAAATAGACACTTAGAAAACCTGGAATACATAAAATTATATTTTAAGGTTCGCAAAACAACACTCAGATAGTCTCCATGGTTCTCCTCTATCTTGGAATATATCAAGATGGAATCATAAAAAATGATTATTAAGGAGTGTAAAAAGTGATGAAATATATGGTTCATAAATTACATAAATACTACATGGAAATTGGTATGTACAAAAACATAACCAGATACTCATTGTTTCTATACCAGCTTCTGAAGGATGTTTTAGGAATATACACTTCCCAAAACCTTAACTGATGGTACACAAACCTTAGTTTGATCTTTAAAAATAATTTAGTTCCCACTCATTGATAAAAAATATTATTAATCCTAGGTAATGGGTATTTATTCTTATTATCACTCGATTTAACTTATTATAGTCTATTCAAAATCAGAGACTCTCATCTGACTTATTTGAAAAAAGAACTAGAAATTCCCACAATGATATTCTTGAGTAGATAATTCCTTTAATTTCAAGGTCCTCTAAGAGAACATTTTAATCTTTTAATATAGTAGGAGACATATGGTACGATGAAAAGGAAATGGATCTTATTCCATAGAGTATATTGATAGTTAAATCAACCTCTCACTTGGGAGAAATCCTAGAAAAATCATCTGAAAACATCACAAGTCCTTAATCCACAACCACTAGAAGAGAACCATCTAAAATTTTCTTCATAGCCTCAAATAACAACTTGGAATAGAAACATGATATTGATCACACATCTGAATAAACGATCCATACCCTCCGCAACCCTAGATCCCACCACCTTGAAAGATATAAGTGCTCCAATTCAGATATAAAAACTAGACCTTGTAATGATAATAGTAAATGTAATATTTGGAACTAGTCATCTAATCTATACCAATGATAAGATTGAAAATTTCTATATCCAAATTGAGGAAGATCAACACAACCACCACACTAGCAACCAAAACACGACACTATGGGAATTTAAAACAATGTCTGTTCTTCCTTACCAATGGGGGAAGTAGATCCATCAAAAATGGAATCATATCTGATCGTATACCCAAATAATTAAGAAATTTTAATAATAAAAAAATGGGAATAAACCATATAAAATAAAGACATAACCATTATAGAAGAAATAATCATCAGACCTCTCATGGTGGTTGGATTGAATTCGGAGTCCTCATGTGCCACATATTCTACATAGAGATTTCCTATATTAGAGATGATATGTGTCTTCTTAGCTTCATGAGTTACCCCATTATATTGAGGGTATGATCCAAACCCATAGAAGTATCTGAATGCACTTATGACCGCTTATAAAATGAAGAACCAACATCAATCCCCTCGGAGGAATCACTACAGAAGTGCTGAATATGACCGAAATACCTACACCAATGTAATGTCCTTGGATCCTCTAGGAAATTACATTTGGTATGGACAAAATTCCTAAAATGGTAACAAGTAATTGGATTATGAATTAAGGAAGCTAATGGTGTTGAACCCTGTGGCCACATAACACTTTTTTCACCACTCTGATGTGATTCATCCAACTTCATATTCTGACCAGAGGAAGAACAATAGTTTTTGACCACTATAGAAGAAATGTTGTTGAGGCATGTCTTCTCTTCTAATTCTTCCTCAACTAGCATTGATTTATCCACCACTTAAACATAAGTTAGTAGGAAAATTAAGATATGTATTGATATATGTAAATTTTTTTTCATGTATAGATTTGAAATATATGTATTAATATTTTTAGATCTAGAAACTGAGATGATGTGAGATTCCAAGGCCCAATGATGCCGATGTTTATATTATAAAATATATAAAATATATTAATATCACACATGTTCAATTTTCCTAAAATAGTGGAATAAATCCCAAATAGAGTCTTGGATCATAAATATGACACCGCAATTGAGTATGAAGCATGGGTTTTCCCTTGGCATGACATAATCTTGGATGGCAGTGAGTGTGAGGATTGAGTTTCACCATGGATTAAATAATTAAATAAATTAAATTAATTATGTAATTGTTTACTTAAATACAAAAACCTAAATATCCTCTAAAAATAAATTGTTATGGATAATTTTCAAGGTTAGCTATATAACCTTAAGAATTGAGTGAGAGTGTTGGTAGAAAACAACAGATCGAAGGATCATATCGACACCGTTGGGATTTTCTACACCAATGGAGTTCATGGAACTCACTAATGACTATAACGCATGATTGTTCTTCACTAGAGACCAATATAAAATTTATATAGGAAGGTTCATTTATGTGGATTCATAAAGTTTTTATGTCTAATTTTGAACACAGATCAATTCCACAAAAAATAATTGATTCATGCATTGAAAATTGATTTAATTTTATGGTCATTTTGTTGGGTATTTATTTGGTTCTTTGTTTATAGTTCTAACAACAAATAATTTAGGCCAAAACAAACATGGATGAAGTTCATTTAAAAGAATTTAGTTTGTTATTTTCTCTCTCATTTTTGTACACATTCATCATTGGAAATTCTTTTGGTCAAAGACTCAATGAATACTAGGTATTTGATCATTACATGATTGTTCTTTGGTGAAATTGATAAATACCATGGGTGAAATTTGTAGCCAAGGATGTGATCAAGGTGTGGTGATGATGGAGGATGATCCAAGGTGGATTAGTTCAGTCTGGTGAAACCCATTGTTCTCAGTTTAATGTGAGGATATGAAATAGGTGAAGATGATGGTTTCCTAATAAATTTGGATGACCATAATCGAAACTCCGGTGATACAAATTCATGGTTGAATGAGATCTGAAATCCCTAGGTGATATTGACAGAAGATTTAGAGGTGATGGTTTCATAGAAATATGCATTAAGGAACCACAATTTTTCGAATATATTGTATTACACGGTGTGTAATACAGAGATAAATGACATGTGGGTCCTAGGTTATAGTGGTAGGGTTTCATGTAGAATTAAATAATACACATAATGTGACAATTCTCACATGCCATGTATCTCGATGTTGGATAACCCACATGTACTCTAGGAGTACACAATAACAGACACATCCAAGAACATGGGAATGGGTAGAGTTCATGGGAATGACCCAATACTCAGACATGGACTGGTATATATGCATGACATAGAGTACACGAGAATGACAAAGTGTACATGGATATGGGTAGATGACATGGGTTGTATTCCAACTGACTTCTATATGTCATGAAACTAAACAGAACACATTGTGTATTTGAATAATTACACTCCATATGAGACTACAAGACACGAGCCTATCGGGGGTTTGAAATAAACTATCTGTACCCCTAGTACACACCATATATTACCTATGAAGGTGTTTGGATCCCTTTATTTAATTAGTATAGACTAGGTTTAATTTATTATTATACCTTGGTCCTTTCCCTCAAGGGTATAGTGCATCATTACATCCTTGAAATCGGATTTTAATCCCCTCTAAGGGTTCAGTATCAGATTGAGTTTGGTGTATTCCCCTATTGGACCAGGGTTATAGAATCTCATACATTTCATACACATATATTAAATCTTAATAGATGAATATTAATTTTATTACATAACAATCCATGTCATAATCATTTTGGTATAGTTTCTTTGGAAACTTGGATACATATATAAATGTTTCATAAGTGAACTGTATCATATCCCACTAAGTTATTTTCTATTAAAAACCTTTTTAGACATGTAATACATAATACCATTCTTCATAAACTAGGGAAAGGAAACATAATAAATGGTGATATAATATTTTTAATAAGGGTAAACAAGAAATATTCAAATATAACACGATCATAAGGTTTTGAGAACACGTGAATAAAATTTGAAAACCATACCCTATATATCATAGATCATAAATGTGAGTCATGAAATAAATATCGACATTTCATAAGAAATTAATCATGAAGGAATCAAAGAAAATGATCAATGAGAACATAAAATTAGCATATGAAATATATTTTTGGAATACACATAGGATTATAAAATCATTTCCTTAGTTTCTAAGACTCATTGCCAAGAATATCATAGTGTATTGGGTTCACTCACCAAACTATAATAGTAGTCAAGATTCACTTCAAATACTATCATAGTGGATTGTTTTTACTCACCAAACCATTGTAGTGGTCATGGTTCACTCTGATGACTATCATAGTGTCTAAATTCCCTTACAAAACTAGGTTGACTCCCCATTACACTTCTATTTATCTCATGATATCTCAATATTTACCAAATTCATTGGAGGGAGATTTATTTCTCCCCCTCACATAACACATTTATCATATGATAACCCATGAAAATAAATGTGTTTAATAACAAATTTCATCAAAGTATAACCCATGGAAAATTAAAAAGTTTCATAAACATACTTTCATCATAAACATAATATATATATATATAGAAATAGTAAAGATTGTACTATTTGATCTTATCCATAGTAAATCTTAAGTAAAATTAAAGGATGTTAGCTTAGATAGAAATTGATTTTGAAATTACAATCAATAGGAACATTTCTTTAGGAAAATAACCTTTCTTTGAAAATAACATTTTTAAAACAAAAAATTCATAAAATACCATGGATTTTTTTAAAATAACCTTTGAAACTTATAAATGAATATTTAAAATATTGATTTCTCATAATGGTAGGAAATTCTTTCAATATCATACACATTAAATCCAAGTTTCCTTTCACATTTTTTGTAAATGAAAAATGAGACTTGTTTAGAAAATGCAAAAAGATTAATTTTAATTTTTTTTGTAAAATGTTAAAAAAAGGAAAAAAATTACATAAAAATAATTTTATAACCTTAAATATATTATTTAGAACATTTTTAGAAAATATGAACATAGAATATAAATGTTCTTTTGACAGAACAGAGAAATACTATTGATTTTTCTTAAAAATATTATTTTGGAATATTAAATAAACAAAGGGAGTTAAATGAAATTAAAACATTTATTTTCAATAATTAATCATATTGGAATAATATTCATGAGATAATAGAGATATATATCAGAATATTTCATCATTATAAGCATAATCATAAACAATATTGATAAACAAAGATATTGTAACATAAAACCCATATCACTTTGGTAACCATTTAATGATTAGACCCATGAAAGAATAACATCAATTGAAACATTAAATATAATTAGAAGAAATAAATAAATTACATTATATGTCAATGTGTCTGCATATTCACCTCATAAAAGAAGATATGTGCATAAAAAAATATATTTCCCAAAGAAGACAATTTGAGATGAAATTCCCTTACCACTTTGGAAACATTTGAATCATAAGACCCATTAAAGACTAACATAAAATTAGAATTTAAATATAATTAAAATTAGGGTACTCATGATATAACTTTTCAAATACGAAGTATATACACCACAAAAAATAAACAAGTGGTGAATATGGCATTTGTCTCTCCAAAATAAAAGAGACTACAAATCCCTTACGATAAGTATTGAATTACTTTTTACACATTTTAAGCTCTTGTATAATAAATATATTATCATTGTAAATTTATTATTTAACCATATTCATATATATCATTCTATATATGATTCACTTATGAAATTTTATTACCCTTTTATTGACAAATCCCTGCAAAAATTATGTTTCAGGTAATAATTGCTTTGTTTTTCATCTATGTTTTGGTTTGGTATTTTTGATCATTTTAATTTTTAACATGGTTAGATAATATATATAATGTTAATATATATATATAATATATTTATTATACATATATAAAGATATATTTACATAAATCTAGTAAATTTAGAGATAGAAAAAGAATTACATTATTCATGGAGATGGTAAGACATACGTATTCCTGGACACTGTTTCCATTTTATTGATGAATAAAAAAAAGAATAGTGAATAATATATTAACTTTAGAGAATAATTGTTATGTGATATATATCAGATATTTTCATTAAACATATCATTGTTACGATCCATGTATTACGCAAGTGAAGAATAAATCAGATCACTTTGCAAGGCGGTTGTCCCCTGTACACTCGAGCGATGTTATCGTATTCACACAGAATGAAAAGTAAGAGGGTATATGTGATATTATAATGAAATAAGTATAATTATTTCAAAAATATAATATATATATATATATATATGTTAATTACATAATTATATCCATCCAATATAAGTGTTTATGGAAAACAAATTACATTAGTTCGTGAGGCGGCAGTCTGCCGTACAAACGATTAGTAGATTCGATTTCAATTTTTTGGAAGAATGGATAGATATTGGATATGAAATAAAAATAATAACATCTATGTATTTTTTAGTTAATGGTGTCATTATATTTTAATTAATATAACATTAATGAATTTGTTAAGTGAGAAGAATTAAAAAGAAAGTGTTTAGTGAAGACAATTACCTTCCCTTAGAAAATGTTAATTTTAATCACTTATTAAGGACCTTAATATTTGTTTTTGGTGAATAAATGAATTAATAGAACATAGATAATAATTTTGTGTCAAGATTATTCAAGTTATTGGTTTATAAAAAAGTATTAATAGGTGTTAATAAGTGAGGGGAGGAAGTTCCCTTTTATAATTGAGGGGGGATGACATTTTTATAAATACCATAAAATATTTAATAATGGGAAGTAACTATCATCCAAGTGACTCCAATATTGGTAAAAAATTATTTTAGGGATGATATATTCAATCCACACCTAAAAAAACACAATTTTCAAACATGCTATTTCTTATCCTTTAATGTTACTATATTTTATCATTTTAGTTTTTAATAGGGTAACATGTATTTTTTTATTGACATAGGTAATTAAACCTTTTATAATGAAATTAAAATGAGTTATAATTGATTATTCAGACAGAATTTTTATAAATATTAATTAAAATTTATTAAATAAAAATCCTATGCATGAGTTTTATTAATTTTAATTAAAACACATTTAACACACAAAAATATGTTTTAACCTTAATCTCGGTAAATAATTTTCAATTCCTTTATTAATATTTTTGGGAAAATTTAAAATTTATCTTTTTATAAAATATAAATTATTTTTATTCCAAATATGGAATCTATTTTATCAAATTCACATCACATAAGTGGCATAATTTAATTTAATATTAATTAAGAAGATGTGATTAAAAGGTGGTTTTCCAAAGAGAAAATTTTCAAAAGTATAGAAAGATTTTATATAAAAATGTAATATGAAATCGATCTAAATGAATTAAATTAGATTAAAAAAATATAACTGAACTAATTTTACTTTTCAAACAATATTAAAATAAAATTGTTCTTGTAGATACTTTTGAAGAAAAGGAAATTTTTAATGAGAATCCGAATTTTTTAGTATTCATCAAAAAAATTATATTTTTTGAAAATTCTCAAAAAATTCCTATAAGATAAATTTGAAATTTAAATATCAAAAAATAAGTTTATTTCAAATAAATTTTCTAAGAGTTTATTTTTTATTATTTTTTCATAAAATGCAATGAAAACATTTTTTTAGAAAATAGTAATTTCAAAAAATATAAAGTCCTTATTAAAAATTAAATATTTTTCCATCAATATGAATATATATATAAAAAAAATTATATTTAATATTTAAAATATGGTTATTACTATTCATACCACCAAGTTTATCTTCTTGGTTATAAATTTCATGTTTAAACAAATTAATATTAATAGTATATCGTGGTTCATTAAAACTCGTTGTTGCACACACTATTAAAGAAATTAAATTTATTTGAAAAATTATATTTCATAAAAAGGTGGGGTGTTAGAATGTTGGAATCTTATTTTATTACTAGGAAGAGTTTATGGTTTAATTTTGACCACCATGCACAAGGTGTCAATCACCTATCTAGTAGGCGGATCCAGTAGGGTTTGTGGTGTCCCCCAGTGGCCCTAGGTGTGATACCCTACCTATAAGATTATATATTTAGATATATCATAAGTATTTTTTGGATATAACTTAAAATCGCGACTTCTTAGATGAGAGAACTTAGTGATATCATGGCTTTGTGAATAGGTTTTCTTAGAATGAGCGTTGCATTGAAGCCTCAAACAATATCCTATGGATAGCAGTGGATGAGACCTCTTTGAGGCTTAGAGTTTATTATGAGTATATCTTGGATTATTATTAATATTTCACTTATCTTATTGACATATCTTGTGTTGAGATGACTACACATTATTCTTTATGCTTTGTGATTTCAAGGTGTCATACTGGGTATTATTATACTCACCTATACATGGACTTTGCCCACACATTTCATGTCTTATGTAGATGATATGCCATTTTATGGTATCTTAGGAGGACAATGAGTAGGTGGAGCTTCATATTCGCTAAAAAAATCAATGTGTTTACCATGTGTTTCATTTGAAAAAAGTCCCCTCCTTATGATAATGTTGTAATCTCATACAATTATGTTTGTTCTTGTATTTTTCCCCTTTATTACATTCAGTACTTATATTATACTCAGATTAAAGGATAAATGTTATTCATGAATTAGTATCAGTTGTGTAGTTTTACATTGCAGCATTGTATCGTCTTGGAGATGTGTGTGTGCATGTAGGTACCTTATTCTAATTCCTCTCATGTGTGTAATATTCCAAGTCAACACTAGTCACTATTCCCTAGCCTATTAAATGAAGGGTTGGGGTAGTCAAAATCATCTTAGGACCAACTAGGTGGGATCTAGTTGGACAGTTTATGACAAAGTGGTATCATATGAATGAGTTCTAACTTTTCCCATGACCATAGATTTTTTATCTATTTGTGAGTTTGGTTTGGAATTTATGACAATTGTGTTAAAGTATTTTGGGGTTGTCTTTCAAGCCTGGGTGTCAATTGTTGGTGTGGTGGCCAATGTATCCATTCACTATGACTCAGATAACCTGCTTTTTGACATGGTACTTGTAGACACTGGTTATTGGGAACAAAATGGTTCATTCATCATAAGGAAATGGTTTTTGTATTCTCTATCCTTCTTGATATATCTACCAAAATATACTATTTGATTGTGGTATATCTTGTTTATTTTAGGATTCTTCCATGAAGATATCCACCCAGTATACCACCGTAATATCATAAGTATGATCCAATGAGTGATGATGATTTAGTAAAGGGGAATATATAAAAGGAAGTACCTTTGGTTAGTATTTTAGTTATCCTTCCACCCATACATTATCATATTGGTGTCGAAAATGCTGGGCAAAGATGTATGAAGGATGAGTGAACTTCATGTGTTTTAGAGATAGAAACATCATAGGTTATGGAATGTTCCATATGCCTAATTTGTTGTGGATTTTTTTTTGTATGTAGTCACCTGAGTTTTATACCTTATTAGGTTACCTATATACTAGATTTTAATCTTTGTAGTGAATTTTATTTAGGGATACTCTTGGTGATGACGGGGTCTAGTGACTCAGTCATACAATGAGAAAACTCTATCTTGGTTAAAATTCAAGTGTCTCTTTAGTGAGGATTTTTATCTAGCCACATTGTGATTAGTGTGTATCCAGGAGTTTCTATAGTTACTGATGGGTATCATGACCATAGATGAGTATTTGGAAAGTTTCATTGACCTCTCAAGATACTCTCTAGATATGTTTTGGGATCAGTTATTTAGATCAAATACTTTCGAGTAGTGATTATGTTTTAGATATCTGGGATGGGGTGATATCTATATTCATTTTCACCTATTATAGAGTGTTTGAGAAAACCTTAATAGTGGATAGATTCTTGGGAGATTAGAAGTTGACATTGGATACTGGTAGTGGGCACCCAGAAGTATAGATCTTGGTAGCTAGTATCTGACAACAATCATTGGGATCTTAGTGTGTCTAATGGTTTAGGAAATGATCCTAAGATATTGGATCAGTAGTTATGGGCTCCAAGGATGGCTCGATTCAGCTGAGGGTGAGGCGGTGCTTCTCATGTGACCATCAGGTACATATTTATAAAGATTTCCTGAACTACCACATAGTTGATAGAAATATTGTGGATGGGCTTACTAGATAGAGTCATTGGTATGGGTGATGAGGTATATAGTTTGGAAGTCATGGTAGAGGAGTGGGTGGAGCATCCTGAGGTGGTAGATGATATAATATATTTCCACCACCACCCATAAGTGGTTTGAAATAGGCTTAGGAAGCCGGTGGGAAGGGGTAAAGACAGTTATAGACAATGAAGGTAGAAAACCTAGAGGTTCTAGGGATGATTGGAGGTATGATCTAGACATCGAGATTCTGATTGAGCCCTTTGATCACCTATTGTGCTTGGAGACTCCTACTAGAGGTGACTCAACAATCACACACTTCTATTGCTACTATTACCTAACTCTTAGGGGAGATAATTTCTTGTGGGCTCTATTTATAGAATCAATGATTCCTTACAACATCATTTAGGTATGGACTAACTATTCACAGTTCAAGCCTAGATAGACTACTTAAGGAAGAGGATGCAGTGTATCCCTGGTGATGGGTCGATGTTTTCCTTTATGGGTGAGATAGAAACTGAGGTAGAAAAGGATGGGATCATACATAGGATAGTGAAGCTAATTACTCAATATTTGGTTATCTTGACTCTTGGAGTATTGGATGCTATGGGCTACCAGTTTCCTACAATGGCAGAAAAGTATGTGGGAGTCTTTTTTGAGGACATTCAAGGATTACCACTGCACTGAGTGATATAATTTGACATTGACATAGACCATGGGATGACCCTAATATCTTTACTATTATATTAGATGACTCCTACAGAACATCAAGAGTTGAGGGTGTAGTTGGAAGATTTTTAGAGTAAGGGCTTTGTTAGACCCTGTGTTTCCCCTTGGGAAGCCCCAGTATTGTTATCCCAGAAGGCATACGATAGATTTAGGTTGTGTACGGATTATTAGTGGAAAAAGCAGGTGAATGTTAAAAATAAGTATCCAATATCAAGGATCGATTACCTCATTGATCATTTTAGAAGGGCACAATGGTTCTCTAAGATTAAACTCAGATCAGGATATCACCAGCCGTGAGTATAGAATAAGGATATATCGAGAATGGAATTTTGATACCTCTATAGTCACTATGCTTAATTTATGATTCCTTTCATCATGAAAAATTCCCTAGCAGTGTTTATGGGACTCATTAAATAGATATTTTAGCTTTTATTAGACCAATTTATGGTGGTCT
Source organism: Viscum album (assembly GCA_963277665.1). Classification (NCBI taxonomy): domain Eukaryota; kingdom Viridiplantae; phylum Streptophyta; class Magnoliopsida; order Santalales; family Viscaceae; genus Viscum; species Viscum album. The sequence goes on from OY728141.1 coordinate 561,336,363, forward strand.
TTATCAATGATATCCTTGTGTAATCAATGTCTGATGATAAGAACACAAGACACTTGAGGGTGTTCCCAGAGAACTAACATTAATTGAATCTACCAAAGTTTCAATTATGGATTTAGGATGTCCACTTTAGGAGAAATGTCATCTTGTTTTATGGTGTAGTAGTAGACCTGGTGAAGGTCATGGAATTGTTAGCTTGGGAGCCACCCAAGAGCATGATGGAGGTGTGAATATTCCTTGGGTTGACTAGATACTATTGGAGATTCATGCCATATTTCTCCAGGATATTGGAACCTTTGACTACATTGACCTAGAAGGGGTGGTTTTTTGTTTGGATGGGAGGTGACATAAGTATTTTCAAGAGTTGAGGCATATATTTATGAGTAAACCTATCTTTATATTACTAGAGGAGTGTATTGAGTATGTTATTTTTTGTGATTCCATAGGGACCATCCTTGGTTGTGTTAATATTTATAGGTTGGAAATGGTTTCTTATGGGTCTCAGAAATTGATACTACATGAATGGAACTATGCGAGCCATGATCTTGAGATAACTATGATAGTCTTTTCCCAGATGATATAGTGAAACTACCTTATGGGTGAATGGTTTATCATCTATTTTTACCATAAGAGTATCATGTATATCATCTACGATAGGGATCTTAACATGAGATAAAGGAAATGGAAAGAGTTCCCCTATGATTATTACTTTGAGATAGTCAATACCCTCAGTAAGGGGAACATGGTAAAATATTCTCTCAGTACGAGATCTTGTTCGTAGTTGTTGATCGAGAATTCAGAGTAGTTATCCCCATGTAGTTTTCTTTAATGGATAAGGATGGTTCAACATATCTACAGTTGATGGTTATTATCCCACTAATTCTATAGCGTGTTCGAGAGTCTGAACATAGGAGTAAAAACTAAGAGACCTTTCATAATAAGATATCCAATGACGTTCTCCTAATAGATTTTCTGAAGATGGAGATAATTTCATGATTTTCAGAGGAAATACATTGGAACCCATGATTTTTCAAGAGGAGGTGATGAGGGAGTTTCATATTTCCCCTTTGGTAGTACATCCAGAAGTGAAAAAGATGTACCAAGACCTCTAGTATCGGTTTGGGTGGACAATAATGAAGAATTTATTAGTAGAATTTGTCTCTCAATGCCTCATTTTTCAGTATGTAAAGGCTGAGCACCATGTTTTATTGGATTTAGCTCAACCTCTTATGGTTCTAGAGTGGAAGTGGGATGGTATATCTATGGAATTAAGGATGTGTCTTCCATGGATTTCTAGAAGACATGAAACCATCTGGGTGATCATAGACTAACTCACCAAGTTGGCCCACTTCCTAGCTATATAATAGAAGAGTTTAGAATAGATCTTAAGAAACCTTTACATGTAATATATATTATAGCTCCATAGATTTCTCTTGACGATCATTTCAGAGAATGAAGATATTTTAATGTCATGATTATGGAGAGGACAATTGTATTCTTTTGGGACTCGGTTACATTTGAGGATGACTTTTCACCCATAGACTGATAGCCAGATAGAACAAAGCATGTGTGTCTTGGAGGAAATGTTGTTTGCTTGCATGTTGTACTTTTTCCATAGTTGAGAGGATCAAACAAACTTGTTTTAGTTTTTATTCAACAATATAAAACATTCAACGATTGATGTAAAACCATTAGAGTCTTTATATATGTAACCCTAAAGGTCACCAGTATGCTGGATTGACCAAGGAGAGTTAGTAATTATGGTCCCAGAGTTAGTGAGTGTTGTGACTGAGAATTCTAGTGTCATCCAAGATAGAATGAGAATAGTAAGATCCCGAACTTCTAATAAGGTATGATCTATTTATGTTTTAGTTTAAATATTTTTTTATGTAAATGAAATTTTTCCTGATAATTTTATAAAGCTCAAGGTGTCCTGGGGGTTTAGGACACAAAAATGGAAGAAGAGATGCAATGCTCAGTAGGGAGTATGGTTAGTAGTAACCATGTTCCTTAACCATGTGTTATATAGTGGAAGGGTTCACGTTTGAAAAAATATGAAAGTAGGATCCTTAAAATTGTTAAAATTTGGAAAAATCCATTTTTTACAGACACCACATGGTTTTTCAAATCATACATGCCCCATAGAAGACTGTGTGGCCCAGACCCCTTACGTTATAAGGTGGCACATAGTTAGCACATAGTTTTTCCAACTGTGTGGCCAAAACATGTTCTCCCTTTAAAATGGGGATTTCCATCATTTTTCCCCTTGTTATTGATGAATGATTACCCTATATTCCTCCCATTTCACCCAATAATAGAAAGGGTTATGATTCAATCTCCCTTATGCTTTCCAAGGACACATCACCTTCATTTTTTGGCCATTTGGAGGGAGTTTGGGTGTGAATTAAAGATCTTAGTGACTCTAACCATTATACTAACTTTATTTTATGTAATAAGGATTTTGGAATCATTCTTGGCATTCCAAATCTCTAAAACCTAACCATTACAATATATTTTAGTTTTGAGCCTTGAAGGGTTTTTGAGTTCAAATCGAGGGACAAGGTTAAGTGAGCGTCCATCTATAAACCTGAGGTATGTGGTATAAAAGATTTATCCCATAGTATTGGTACCTAATTGAATGTTTATGTGGCTATGTTATGGTAAATCCTTGCTTTCCATTTGTATTTCTTGGTATGAATTGGTATTTGGGTTAATTAAACGATGAATTGAACCACTCTTGGTCACTATGGGATTCGATGAGAATGAGTAGATCAAGCCTATAGAATCCCATGGGATGGGACACTCCCTTGAACATGAAATATTGGGATGTTAAATGAAAAATTTAAGGGTTCATGATATTAAACCAACTATAAATGGGATTTACCTAATAAAATTGCAAGATTAGATGTTTTGTTTGACTTGATATGTCAAATAATAAATGGTACATCAATGGATGGATGTTATAATTGGTTCATGGTGATTGAACCATAGTGAAATAGATTAGAATGGGATATAAATGATTATAGTGTATTGAAATTGTAAAATGGGATTATGTTGGGAATTGATAACATGATGACGGTAAAGAACCATGGATATGTTATTAAATTTAAATGGTTAAACCTTATTTTTTGGTTTGTAATAAAATGGTTAATGATGAAGAGCCTATGTGAATGTGATAAATGATAGTGTGATGTTTTAATAATTCTCCACTCCCATGGGAAATCCAGACTGATGGTCCAAGTGCCCCTATGCACGTTATTTTTTCAGGGTTGGACTGATGCTCCAAAACCCAAGGATATGGTCATGTAATTCCATATTGTTGTTGGGATGGTAAGACATGGAGTTTTGAATCCTGGTTGAATTAATTAACTGAGGATCCATGTTTACCAACTTATGAACCTTTGAAACATGGATCATATGACCTGCATGGGATGAATTAGGTTTAATGAATAATGGGTAAAATATGTCATAAGAAATGAATGTACTTGATCTAAAAAATGTTAAATATTGTAACCTGTTTCGTTTTTATTTCTATCATTACCTATACCCCTGCTTAAACTATATTAGAATCGATATTTTGTGGACAATATTGGTGGTGGAATACTAAGTTTCACTCTTAGTCTTCTCAGTCCACCATTGGGTACCTGAGTAGACTTCATGGTTATAGGTTAGGAAAAGGGAAAAGGACCTATGTTTTAGGGATGATTCGAGGCTTAGGTTGGTTTACGGAGGAGGGTACCAGACCTCATGTCGGGACCCATTTTGGGGATTATTCAATATTTCTATATTTTAGGTTTTCATTTTCACTTGGAATTGTATGAAATGACATAGAATAATTACTATTTGGTGGTGGGAATATATCCGGTTTTGGTAATGATTTATTATCTTTTTTACTATTCCCTAAGTTATTTTTTATATATAGTGGGTTACTTTGATAAATATGGTATAATATCCCCCACATGGTTTATCAGAACCTTACTACTATTCTACAACCTCAAGATTACAAGGAGGCATGCCTAAGGTCACAAAACAGACCAGCCTATGGAACCAGTTACAATGGATATTTGGTTGGGAATTATAAATTGGCATCAGAGCATTATTTTATGTTATTTACTTTATTTGGGAAGGATATATATGATATTAGGAGATGTTGGGCCCCATAAATGATCTTTTTTATAGGATTATCTTACCCATGTATGGGGGGAAAACCCATGTTCTTAGGTGGGATTGATGTTCTTAATGTATGCCATTAGAGTTTGATGTTATTTTACCACAAGCCATGAAATTATGGTGTGATGTTATTAATTTTTTATATTTCATTTGTGGATAGTCATGGAAATAGGTCTTATATACATGAATCATTCAAGGAACATAGCGATACATATGATATGAATCATACTAAGAACACATGGTAAAATGGGTTATGGTCCTGTTTGGGAATTGAAAACGCATCTTGATCCAATCAAAATTTTAAATAAACTAGGCCTAATAAAAAATTTATAATGGTAAAAATAATTGATAGATGGTTGTGGGATTATTAAAAAAAATTCGTTTAATATAGAGTAAAAATTTGGGAGTCGGATTACCAATGTAAAATGGTCAGGTTAGGAGTGGTTGGGAATAGTGATGGGTTAGTGGTTATGTCTGTTGAGATATTGTATGCAGGGAGACATGTTTTATGAGATGTAATCTCTATTTTTTTCAATTTTTAAAATTCTTTGTTTTATGTTTTGAGACATGAATTCATAATTGGAGAGGGATGACGCCATGATGATGTCTACCAATTAGGTGATAGGATGACATCATTAAGAATGCTCCTATAGTAGAGGGGAAATATCCACCAATGATTCTGGGTAATATGGGTGTGATAAATTCCCTGATAACTTTTCCTATTTTATGTAGTTTATGGTGAAATACCCAGGGTGGGTTGGGAAGAGTATGTTCGATTTGATAAGATAATTCCATATGAAATACCCTACAATATTTTTTGGAGAAGGTGGACCTAAGGTAGCCGAGTTTTGGATTGATTCCATCTTAAGGATATTGGATTTCTTGGGGAGACCACCAAAAGAAGAGTTAATCTAGTTTTTTTTATGTTATGGGGACTAGAGAATAATTAGTGGGATATACAGGTTTGGGATGATAAAATTATGGGAATGGCATGGAAGGATATCTAGTAGAATTTCCAGGAACATTATTATCATAAATCATTGAGGTAGAGGAAGGATAAAGATTTTATGCACATGACTCAAGGACATATGATGGTGATGTATTATGTTTAATGTTTCCTATATTTTCAACATTTTTCTCTGATGTTGGAAGTAGATGAGGTAATTATGGCTAGCCCCTTCCAAGATGGGCTTAAACATGAGATCAAGTCCCAGGTAAATATCTTATGCTTGAAGTGGTTTGATGAGGTGGTAGATTAGGATCTCATTTTTCAAGGGAACCTGAATAAATATTCTATTGGGAGACCGATAATTTCAATTGGGTGATCTAGTGATATGTATTTAGATAGTAAGAAGCATCATTGTGAGTTTATCCACCATAAAGTAGTCAAGGAAGAGGAATCATCTCCCAAGGTGGTATCTCAATCATTTTCTATCAGTGTTACATTCCATGTCACATGTGAGGTCAGTTCACACAACCACTAGTTGAAGGTTGATAATACAAAAGGATGTGTCATATATAGAGGTTCTGTGAGAACCCAAAACAAGCAGTCATGGGTGGATGATCTAGGCCGTTATAGAGCACTAATAGGGGGTTAGCTACTCCATATCAGACTAAAAGTTGGAGTTCCACCATCCATACTATTTAGTGTGGGAGAAATGTTACTTTGGGATAATAGAATCCTTTTAATTAGTTTAGTTCAACACCGGGATATCAGACTAGATGATAAGGTAGTGGGGCAAGTCAGTATCATGCACTTCACCTTACACTTGGTGGTGGAGAGGTTGGGCTATCGATTGTTCAAGCTATAATTCTTTTAGCTTCCATGCATTCTAGTTTTTTGATATATGTGCCTCTCATTCTATTATATTTTCTTGGTTTATCTATTTTTTGGTCTTGTGTAGGATCTTGTGTGTGGGGTTGTGTAAATTGACACACTATTAGGAGTATGAGCAGAGAATATCTTGAAATGTAAAGAGTGTTCTCTCATGTTTAGTAGGTACCACTTACTTTTGGACTTGTTTATGCTTGAGATGTATTATTTTGACCTAATATTGAAGATCGATTGGTTGGTGTTTTATTGAGACCATATTTAATGTTACCACTAAAGGGTAAATTTCAGGCCCCTTGATAGTGACAATTATGTTCGCTGTGGTGAATGAGATATCCAGTTGAGTTGCGCAAGGATAGTTCCTCAGTAGTTAGGAGATCTCACAGCCTAAGGGGAATGTACAATACTTGATAATGGGAGGGTATAGCATGACATATTTCCTCCTATGGTGGATCAGTTTCAAGATGGGTTTTCCCAAGGACTTCTTAGGGCCACCACCTAAGAGAGAGAGATAGATTGAGTTCATGATAATGTTTATACCTGGAGTTGATCTAGTATCCATACCACCTTACAGGATGAAACTAAAAGAGATATAAGATCAAAAGAATCAATAGGAGGAATTGTATAATAAAGTGTTTATCCACCCAAGTATGCCACCTTGGGGTTTACCTGTCTTTTTTTCTATGAAATATAACTCGTCAATGAAAATGTGCATCGATTACAGGAAGTTAAATAGGATGTTGTCAAGAACTAGTATCATATTCGACGTATTAGTGATCTATTTTTCCAACTTAGGGGTTATTTTTTGTAATCCAAAAACTATTTGATTCTAGGATATCATTAACTGAGGGTGAGACCTTTTGATATACTGCAAACTTCTTTTATGAGAATGTATGATTTGTATGAGTTCATTATGATGCCATTCAGTTTTAAAAACGTCCCATCGGTATTTATGGAATTTATGAACAAAATATTCCACCCATTAATGGATTAGTTTGTGGTTATTTTAAAAGATTAAATCATGGTGTACTACCAGACTCCTGATGATCATGCCAACTGCCTTGAATTTATCTTGAGTACACTAAGAGAAAATCGGCTATACTCCAAGATATCCAAGTGTAGCTTCTGGATTAACAAGCTAAAATTTTTCGGTCCCATCATCTCCAAGGAGGGTGTGTCAGTAGAACTTAAAAAAGTGTTAGTAGTTGTATCTTGGGGGAGCCTAAGAATGTTTTTGAAATCAGAATCTTTCTGGATTTGGTGAGCTATTAGTAAAGGTTCATCGAGGACTTCTCTCACTTGGCAGCACCACTTTTGAGCTTGACCAAAAATGTTGTCATGTTTGAATGGAATATAGAATGTGACAATGCTTTATAGGAGTTGAATAAGTGTTTGACTATCACACTTTTTTTACCATGCTCGTGTTGGGTAAGGATTGTACCTTGTTTTTGATACGTTCAAGGTCGAACTGGGAGTAGTGTTGATAAATGGAAATTGATTCATGGTATATGGGTCTTGAAAGTTTAGGCAGCATGAAAAACATTACCCTAAATGATCTCATGTTGGGCAGAGTGGTTTATGCTTCAAAGTGTTTGATGCACTACCTTTTGGAAAAACAATTATTGTGTATGATGACCATACAAACTAGAAGTATATATTCTACCAGTTTGATTTGAACCTTTTAAAATGAAGATGGGTTGAGTATATTCAATTTTTGGATTTTGAGTTGGCCTATAGACCCAGAAAGAAGAAAATTTTTTAGATTATTTGAGCTAGAAGGAAAAGACTTGTGTAGTTTAGGAGTCTATATCTAAGTGGAAAATGATGGCCTTGTACATTGAGATTCATATAGAGATTTAGAATGTCAAAGGAGAGATAACATTCATACCACTTCCAGTTGATTCAATGCTTCTATGTCAAGTTAAGAAGATGTTGTACGATGATCCAATTTATTTTTCCTTAAAGGAAATCCTTAAACATGGGAAGAAACATTCCAACATTACTATCAGTGATGATGAGATTATTTATGTTCATGGAAATTTTTTTGTGCCTATGTGTATATCCAAGGAGATGATTCATGAGTTCCATGCCCTAAAGTGGGTGATGAATCCTTATTTAAATACAATGTATCATAATCATTGAAGAAATTATTTTTGTCTTGGGATGAAGAAATATGTTGCAGGATTCATGGTGCATTACTATACTTGGAAGCATGTGAAGGCTAAGCATCAGTGACTGGGTGGTATACTTGATCAGTTTATCATTTCAGAAAGGAAATGGGATGATGTCACCATATAATTTTAGGTAGTTATTCTAAGGATGCCTCAAAATAATGACCCTAATGGGTATTTGAAGATCATATGACCATGGTGGCCCATTTCTTACCAATTCAAGAGAATTTTATCGTGGACGAATTAGGTGATTTATATTTTTGAGAGATAATATGTTTTCATGGGGTACCTTGGATTATTGTTTTAGATCATGATCAATATTTTATTTCACAATTATGGAAAGGGTTATAGAAGGCGTGTGGTTCCCAAGTGTCTTTGAGTATGAATTTTCACACATAGATAGGTGCGAAATCAGAGTATACTATCTAGGTGATATAGGTTATTCTAAGTAAATACATCCTTAATTTCTGTGGAACATGGGAATAGAAGTTGGATCTTGGTGGGTTCACCTAAAAAAATAGTTACTAGGTGACTATTTAGATGGAACCACACGAGGAGCTCTATGGTAGGTCATGTAGATCACCATTATATTGGATGGAAGAAGGAAAATTAGAGTTTTTGGGTTCGAGTCTCATACAGAAGAAATTAGTTCAGATTTAGTTGATTCAGAAGAATATGAATATGTCTCAAATTTGGTATAATCCATATTTTGATCTATTTCGTTGAACTCTTGATTTTTCTATGGGTGATCGTGTGTTCCTTTAGGTGTTTATAATTTTGTGTCACCATTTAATTCAGAAATAGGTAATGTTTTAACCCTAGTATATGAGGCCTTCTGAAAGTGTGGAGAGGATCAAACCAGTGGAATACTTGATTTGATCATCCACAATGATATGATGGCATTCATGTTTTCTTTCATGTGTCAAAACTTTGATAGTATCACCTCGACTCTTCTCATGTGATCGATGTTGGTGATGTAGATCTTATGTATGATGTGTCCTTTGTAGAGTATTTAGTTCATATTTTGGATCACAGAGAAAAAAATATTGCGGGTTAAGACCATTCTGTTGGTTGGAGTGTTGTGGGAGAATTGTAACATTCAGGAGGGGAATTAGGAGAGGGAGGAAGAGATGTGGGTCCAATGGACCAATCTTTTTTACCTTGGATTTATAGTGATACTTGGTAGTGAATCTTGAGAATGAGGAATTATAATGTGAGGAAGTTGTAAGATCCCAAAATACTAATGAGGTACACTCTAATTAAATTTTGGTTGAATTACTTCATTTTATATTAATTAAATATTTCCTATAAATGTGAGGATTTTTGGGGTGTACTGGGGGTTCAGGACATGAAAATGGAAGAAAATAATCTACTTTGGATAGGGCATGTGATGAGTAGTAACCATACACCTTATGTTTTCAACATATAGGGGGAAAGTGCATGGATGAAAAACTATGAAAATAGGGGCCTAAAAACTATCTAAATTTCGATAACGCAATTTCACATGACCACCACATGGTTTTTCAAGTCGTGCGAGCTCCCTAGTAGACCATGTGACCTAGACCACTTTGGAAATATGGTGGCATATAGTTGTAACATAGTTTGGAAATAATGTATCCAAATCATTCACCATATTAAAACGGGGATTTTCCCAATTTCCCCTTGTATATTTAAGAAACCTTACTCAATTTTCTACCCATTTCACCCTACAATAGTAAGGGTTTTGATCTATTTTTCCCCATGATTCTCAACGATGATTCTTCTTTGATTCTTGGCTATTTGGAGTGAATTTTGGGGAAAATCCAAGATCTGGGTCACTCTAACACTCCCCTTTCATTATTTTCTAGAATAAAGATTGTGGAATCTTTCTTCTCCTTTTGAATATATAAAACCTCACTATTATAACAGATTCATGGTTGGGGATTTTAAGGGTGTTTGGTTTAAATTAAGATATATGGTTATGCAAGAGGTTGTACATGAACTTGAGGTAGGTGGTCTATAAATTTTATCCCATATTCTTATTCCTTATTGAATGTTAATATGGTTGAGTTGTGGTACATTATTCCTATCCAATTTTTTCCATGGTAGAAAATGGTATTCGAGCTAATTAAATAATGAATTGAACCCCTATTGATCCCCATATGATCTGATGAGGATGAGTAGATCGGGCCTATAGACACCCATGGGGTTGGATACTCCCTTGAACATGAAATATTGGGATGTTAAATAATAAATTTAAGGGTTCACGAAATTAAGCCAATTGTAAATGGGATTAACTCAGTTTCATTTAAATACAAGATGGTTGGTTTAAGTTGATATGTCAAATATGTAATGGTATGTGAATGGATGGATGTTATAATTGGTTAGTGGGGCTTGGAATATGGTTATATGGATTGGAAGGGGAGAAAATGGTTATAGTGCGTTGAAATGGTAAAATGGGATTATGTTGGGAATTGAGAACATGATGATGGTAAATAACCATGGATATGTGATCAAATGGAAATAGCGAGCCCCTGTTCTTTTCTATAATAAAATGGCCAGTGATGATGAGACTATGTGAATGTGATAAATAGTAGTGGGATGTTCAAATGATGTTCAAATCACATGGGTGGGCTTAATTAATTCTCCAAGCATCCCTGTACACATTAGTTTTTTGGGGAATAGACTGATTATCTTGAACCCAATGGTATGTAAATGGGATTCCATATCATGGTTGGGATGGTCGATCATGGATTTTTGAATCCCAATCATATTTTTGAAATGAGGATCCATGTTTTTTGACCTTTGACACTTTGACACATGGATAAAATGACTGACATGGGATGAAGAATGTTTGATGAAAAATGGGTGAAATATGGAACATGAAATGAAAGTACATGATCTAACAAAATGTTAAATTTTGTAAACTATTTCATTTTGATTTTTCATTATTATTTGTAACCCTGAATAAATAGTATTAGACTAGAAATTTTTCAGACACTGTTAGTGGTGGCCTACTTAGTTATACACACACCCTGCTTGGGCCTCTATTGGGTACCTGAGTAGAGTTCATGGGTGCAGGTTAGGATAAGGGAAAAGGCCCTATTTTCTATAGTTGATTCAAGACCAAGGGAGGTTCATGGAGGAGGTGAACATGCTTAATTTTGGGACCTATTTTGGGGATTCATTATCATGTCTTTATTTTGGGTTTTCATTTGCACTTGGAACTTTATGACATGAGATGGCATAGTAACTATCTAGTTTTGGGAATATATCTAGTTGTGGAGAATCATTTTGGTAATGCATGTTTAAATTTTATATTGTTCCCTTAGTTATTATTTTATCTGCTATGGATTACTCTAATAATTATGGTATAGCTTCTCCATGTGGTTTATCACACCCTCAATTCTAGTTAGCAGCCTCTGGAGTATAGTGAGGTGGACCTGAGGTCACATAATAGACCAACCCAGGGAACTGGTTACAATGTCTCCCAGGTCAAGGCGTTAAAAGAACTGCACAGATCTGTAATAATTCCTTTAAAGAATGATTATTGAGGCCTTTTATGTTTGAGGAGGGATAACATGTTTTCTTGAAGGTCTCACATTGGTGTGGATTGTAGATATTTGGTTAGGGAGGTAAGTTATATTTGAGGTTTATTGGATCCTTAAAGATACTATGTATGGTTAGAAAGGTGGTTTACCACTTATCACTACTATCGTAGTTAGACTAGGTACATGATGTATTCAAAATGTTGTAGCTTAAGAGGTATGTGCATGACCCCATCAGAGGGTGAGATATATATTAAGGATGAAGTTACCAATTTAGAGCACCCAATGAAGACCTAGGATCAATAGGAGAAGATCCTATATGGGTGATCGATTTCCCTGGTGCATGTCTAGTTGTAGTATGTGAATTTTTAGGAGATCATATAACACCCTGAGATTTTGTGAATTTTTTAAATTGAATTTCAATATTTTCAATTTTTAGTGTTACAAAAAAAACGAATTTCTAATTTCTTTACAAGTAAAATTGAGTTTATCTTGAATTACAGACAACACTAAATATGGATTTTGTTACACGTAATACCATGTTTATCTTGTGTTACATTCAATATTGAGTTCAAACAAAATGTAACATATTTTTAAAATATTATTATATGATAGTTATATCTTAGCCGTTAGAATAGAAGTTATGAGTAGAATTATCTAAATTATAAAAATATGGTTTAAAAATGTTTATATAATGAATTATTTTGTGAAAAATTAATTATAAATGAAAATAAAACCCTTTTTAAAATAAAAGGAAATCATTTTCTAAAAAACTATTTTATACGCACAAGTGAGTTTTATACCAATAAATTAAAAAAAATCTTGGTAAATAATATTTTTCAAAATTATATATATTATATTTAATATAAATTTTTAAATTCATCCAATGTGTTTTCTAAAAAATATAAAAAAATCCAATATTATGCTTAAAATTGTATTTTTTTCAAAAAGGGGGGTTTTCACCTTTTTATGGCATCGTTATTTTAAAATTAATTTTTATCAATTTTAGTAAAGTTATTTTAAAAAATAAAATTAATTTTTGAAAGTTTAATATAATAATTATATATGGACTAATTTTTTGGTTTTATTGGAAAGTTTCATTTTTTGGATGAATTGTGAAAATACTGAAATTTAATTGAAAACCGCCATTTTGGTTAATTTATTTATAATGTTAAATTATATTTTAAGTTGTTTTTAAATTGTAATTATTTAAATTATACATATATTTATACAATTTAGGTCATTTTAATCAATTTTTTATTGAAACTGGATATAAAAACTTTGTGAACATTTGGATATTTTCAATTTAAAAACATTTTTTCTCGTTGCGTTTGTGAGATTGATTTTAATTTAAAATCTCCAACTTATATTAATTTAATTTAGAAAAATGAATACCATATTTTGAATCATAATAATTTATATTATCTTATAAGTTTAAATTATATTTTTTCTATATTTATTAGTGAATAAATTTAAAATTAATTAACACGATTGAGGTTAAAACATGGTTTTGCGCATTACATACGTTTGTATTAAAATTAATTTTAAACACACATATAATTTTTATTTAATGAATTTTAATGAATTTTTTGAATTATCGGGTACATATTATATAATAAATCTTTTTTTATTATATTCTTAAAGGATAAATTATCGAGGTAAATAAAAAGATACAAGTTAACTTAATAAAAACTACAATGATAAAAATGAGCAAACATAAAGAATAAGGAATAACATGATAATGAATTCATTTCATTTTTGTTGTGTACTTATGTCTCAGCCAATTAATCCAAAAAATCCATTATTTTTGGAAGAACATAAGGAAAGTGACACCTCCCAATAGTGAATACATTTGGGTATTTACAAGAATGCAACTCCTCAATTATAAAAGGGCACTCACCCCCATTAAAAATTCGAAAGACATTTTCATAAACTAAATCAAGAAACAAATAACCTCAAAAATTCCATAAACTAATTATATAAGTTTATTTTGGATATAAATCTAACCATCCGAAGCTTTAGTACAAACCTAGGAAGGATACCCAGTGAAGAGGTAACGATCTTCAATGAGAATTTTTATTTTATATCCTCTTCCAAATCCTTTAATTATTATTATAACATGAAAATATAATAACCTCAGTATATTAGATATAATTATATTTGGTAATGTTAAGGTTAAAATCTACAACCACACATAGTTCCATAAAATGGGCTACGAAATCATCATTCGTGTGTACGACAGTGTACCGCCTCACAAACCAATGTTGTTTATTTTTTTTCTATTACAACCATTAAAGGATGGGAATAATGATGTATTTATAGTTTATATATGATATATATGATATTTATGCTGATATTATTCTTATTTTATTGTTATATCATCCATACCTTCAGTATTTTTATTTTGTGGAAATATGATAATATTGTTCATGTGTATATTTGACTACCACCAATCGAAGCAACGTGATTTGTTCACGCTTTACCTGGAATGTACTAAAGATAATTATAATAAAAATATTTTATTTATATTAAATATAAATTCTTTTAGAATTATAATATATATATATATATCTTTATATCATTTACCTTTCTTTCATTCAATACAAAAAGAAAATGGAAACAACATTCATGCATACGTATGACTGTCTCCATGAACGTTGTACTTCATTTCATATTAATTTTTGTGTGGATTAATATAAATAAATATATACTGCATATTTTGGTATTTATATCATGGTTTTCATTATTTATATGATTAAACCATGATTTATGTAAGAGGACCAAACAAATTACAATTCAAAACATATAAGAAACACAAAGCAGTTATTACCCGAAATGTAACTTTATCAGAGAATTGTTAATAAAAATGTAATAAAAGGGTCATAATTAAATAATATATGGTATAATATATATTTATGATTATTTAATATATTTATAAGAAAACTATATTTATTATAAAGGTGTTTTGAACAAGTACGAAATAGTTCAAGACTTATGGTAGGAGATTCCCGTCTCATTTTTAACTTCCATGAGACACATGTCATATTCACCAACTAATTATTTTATGTGGTGTATATAATAACCATGTATGTATTTTTTGATTATTACAATTAAAATTATTTGTATTTAAATATTAATTTTATGATTTATCATTCATGGGTTTTACGGTTGAAAATTTACCAAATCATAAAGATATTTTTCTGTCTCAATTTTCTAACTTTGAGACATATGTTATGTTATGCACCTATATTATTTCATGAGTTTTATATAAAGTTACTTTTACATGTAATATTATGCATTTATTTATTCTAAAGATAATTTATGTTCTATTTTATGTTTTTACTTCTTAGGGACTATGATTCAATGTTACCAAAGTGGTAAAAAGTTTATGTTACAATCTCATCATTTATCAGGATTGTTAATGGTTAAGTCTACAATATTAGTAATCTCATGATATAACTCTCACGAATTATCATGAATTTTCTTATAATTGTGTTATTAATGACATCTTCATGTAATGGTACTGTATTTACACTATTATATACTTACGATAATTAAGAAAATGGTTTTAATAGAATCTGACCTTATTTCTCTTTTCAGTAGAAAATAGTTTTTATTTAAAAATCATGTTTTCTAAAAATGTTTGATTTTTTTAAATTATATTTCCGTATAATTTTAAATGGAATTATTTTTATAATTTCTTATGTCTAAAAATTATTTTAAAATATTTTCAAATATTCTTTTATAAATTTTCAAGGATATTTTCAATGAAAAAGGTTTAAAAAATGCTTTTCATTTTCAATTTCATTTTTCAAAGTAGAAATGATATTTTACTCAATAAAAGTTTTAAATGATATTTGAAAATTATTTTCCATATAATATGAAATCCATTGGTATTACCTATTCATTACTAGGGATATGATCCAAAGATACCATTATTATTCTTTATCTGAATTGTTTATGTTTACGATTAAATGTTGTTTATGAAACCCATTTCACTTCCTTAGGTTATACCATGATAAAATGATTTTTAAAACACTTTATTTTCATGGGTGATTTTATAATGAAATTATTATTAAACCCATATACTTCACACAGGTTATTATATGATGAAATTTTAATGATACCCATTTCATTTAACAAGTTATGATATGATAAAGGTTTATAATCTTGTAGAACACATATGTATGATTTTATAATCTGATGGATGAGACCTCTATCTCCCTCCATTGCATTTGGTATAGATTTATATATCTCATGATATATACATGGATGGAATTAGGAGTAAACCTAGTATAGTAAGACTTGGTTGGTAAATGGAGTGAACATGCTATAGTAAGACATGCTTGGAACAGAGAGTGAACCTGGTACAATAAGACATTGCTAGAATGAGGATTGAACTTGGTAAAATAAAGGAATTTTTATAATATTATGGACTTGGTAGTGAACCTTCAATACTATGAATTATGCATGGACCTTTCTTTCATTTCCATAATGTTATGAGTAAACCTGATTACACATTCAAGATTTCATGCATAAACCTAACTACATGTTCACAATGTTATGAGTGGACTTGGTTGCATTCCCATAAGTTTATGAATGGGCCCAATTTCATGTCATTAACTTCATGAGTGAACCTGTTTCTATTTTCATAGGTACAACATGTTATAAGTTGATATTTATGCCATAATTTTACATCTTATGGAAATTTTATGATATAATGACTCATGTTATTGGATTTCCTTATGATCCATGTCTTATAAAATGCCAATATTTATTTCATGATTCAAGTTTATGATCTTTGGTACGAAGGTTATAGTTTTAAAATGTTATTATCATGTTATTATACAGTTATCCTCATGAAATTCTTACATATCTTTGTTTTTTTTACCCTTACTGTTCATTTGAGCTCACCCTTTCTTATGTTTCCTTTCCCCAGATTATGAAGAAAGGTTTTAAGTAGGGAATGTTTGAAAAGAGTACAAAAGGGGAAGATATT
Source organism: Viscum album (assembly GCA_963277665.1). Lineage (NCBI taxonomy): Eukaryota > Viridiplantae > Streptophyta > Magnoliopsida > Santalales > Viscaceae > Viscum > Viscum album. The sequence continues at coordinate 561,353,058 of OY728141.1, forward strand.
TATGAGAGATGTTGAAGATATTTCACCAAGATAGAATATTTTTTACTTAGATCTAATGAAACTAAAATATTATAGTCATCAGGAACATACTTTTGTAATGTATTGAATATTCATATAAAAAGATATAATATTTATGTATGAAAATCCTGAGTTGCTATAGATCGAATCAAATAAAAGTTTTAGTTAACCTTTTTAATATAGGATGTGAAAATTATATTGATATCCTTAGGGTCATGATAAATATAATTGTAAGGAAGATTTAAAGTATAAGAAAATATCTGAAATTTTTTTATGAAGGATATAGTTAGTCGACTTCAGGAAAATTTCATCCATGTTTGGATACAAAAACTGTATGTGGATTTGGTACAAATATACTTAGTGGTAATAACCCCAAAATACACTATATTGAGCTAGACTTGATCAATAACTGGTGAATTTCAATAGGCCTTACTGCACACCTGGTTTGAAACTCCTGAGGGATATGCTTTGGAAATTGAAATACTCATTATGAGCCATAATAAAGGATTTAAATAAATGATGAATATGAATTACCTAATATAAGATTTAGTAGATTACAGAAGGTTTTAGGATTTAGATATATTATAATTGATATTTATGTTTATTTGGTTTCACATAATGATTAGTGTTACTCACACAATGATTTCTAATTTTATTCTTTAGTGTGATCAAGAAGGACTTAAGTTAACATTGGATGTGATGGGAAATTTTTTTAATATGCATAAAAACGGGATGAAGACTAGAGTAAAGGATATTTTGATTATTCCTAATCGCTCATCACAAAGAATGATTAACAACTTTTACCTTATCTTACTCTCAGGCTCACCAAACAATATTAGGATAAAGTTAACTGAGAAATCATGTGGTGGAGACCATGGGGGAATGAAGATTCAGTTTCTTATATGTCAAGAATGTGGGAAGAAACACCTAAGTGAATGTCTTAGAGGAACAAGAATATGTTTTGTCTCTAAAAAAAGGAATACACAAATAAAGTAACTGCAAAGAGAAAATGAAAATTTTAGGTATCCCAATGGATAGGAATATTTGTCTCACTAATAAATCATTTACCATAGAATTATTTAAATGTAAAAAGTATAGACATTATGAAAATCAACATTTTTAAGGGAAATATCATGAAGAAAATTAGCAATGTTGTTTGAGTAATCGTTATATTACCAATGATTAAGAGACTAAAGATGAAATATGAAAGGAAAGAGGTATTAAGGAATAAAATTATTAATCCTAGTTAATATTTTGATAATGAAGTGGGATTGTGGATGTATTTATATATTGTAATTAAAGGATTATGAATTATGAAACATATAAAGATTTTTTAGTATATGTTCTTCATTATGGATTTGAATGAGTATATTAAAGGATGATGATTACCTAGAAAAGTTACATAGTGGGAGTGTGATATTTATAGAAAAAATATTATTAATGGAATTTTTAGGTCCACTAGGTCGAAAGCCCTGATGGGGGGGGAGTGAATCAGGGTATGATAGATTAAGATTTCTTCCCCTCAGATCTTTTTTCGTCATTAAACAAAACTCTCTACTCTCCTGTTCTCATTCCAAAGTATGAATATAATTTAAATCATGAACAAGACACAAAATTTTTACTTTGTTCACCCTTACTAGGTTACATCCAAGGAGCATACAATGATAGTGTTCCAATATGGAGAATTCACTACGGCTCATTGCCAATAATGAGTACAATGTTCAAGGTAGATCTTCTATGCCCTGGATCACTACATTTACTAGATTTAGGGTCTGCTCAATGCATTCCCAAGAGTCACTATTTTTTTCTATTTCTCTAGCTCATTGCCGGTGGAAATGGTCACCATCTTCCTCTTCCTTCGCTCACTGCTCTTGGGATGGAATCCACTCATCGTTTATAGAATTTTTGGTCAAACATATTTTATCAACATGTAGGTCAATACATTTGGATACATACTGCATCATCAACTATAAGTATATGATATGTTGAGTTTCCTTTTTCACCCAAATATTAAATCCACCTTTATGTGTGATGTTAGTTAACAAAAATGACTATTGTAAACTGAATTGAAGCCTTTTCAAGCTTCTCTGAGTGTTCATCGAACCACATGCCCCTCCCACATACTTTGTACTAGATATGGTATGTGGAAAAACTCCTCCACATACTTCTGCTGCTTCTGAAAACCACCCTTCATCTGAAGACTCCTTTTCCTTCACTGTAGAATACTACCTCTGCATACCGACTCCGTGAACCTCATCTACGAACCACTCTATATCTGTGAACTGTTCATTGTTTATGGAATGGCTTCAATTATGCGTACTAGAGATCCCCCTCCATTTAATTTGTTCTTCTTCCATATAATGTTCTTTTTTTGTGAACTAAAATGTCCCACAAAAACACTTTCGTGAACTGTTCTGTGAACTTCTTCAGTATTTGTAGAATTGGTTCCCACAAACCACTTTCAGACCTCACCGAATTCTCAGAGAAAATATATGTTCACTAATGATTTTAACTCTCACTTATAATTAGTCAGATTATATCTCCTTATATAGTAAAATATATTCTCTTAATATGCTAAATTGACATTTACCAAATATTTCATTCAACACCTCCATCACCGTATACCGCTTCTGCCACCGTAAACTGCAGACCTTCCGGCAAACCATTTTTCATACACGGTCTATGTACTGCATTTGCTCCTATGCAGAGCCATTCTATTCTACCATCCCGCAAACCATCATGCCTTCCACATACTGCACAACCTTCACTGCAAACCATTTCTTTGAACCATTTCTGCCACTCCACACACTGTTCCCACTGCTTGATACACAGCTGCAAACTGTTACCAGAAATAGTATGTGGAATTTTTTTCGAGGTACGTGGTTCCCTTATATTTTCTGATTTTCTTCACAGTTCTTCATACCATTTAATCCTATGATGAAAAACTTCATTTTCCAAACACAAAATCCCAATTTTGAGGCCCAAAAAGTTGGAATACTCTGGTAAACTACGTCACCTTAAAAACATGTCTTCGAAAAACAACAAACATACTCATTCATGGTCATCTTACCTTATTGAAAAACACAATCACACCCAAAAAATACTTATAGAACACCTTGAGTTATTTTTTCCAAAAAATATCCCCCTTTGGGTTTTTTGACAACTCAAAACAATTCTTCACATTTTGATACTTCATTAAAACTCCTTCCATATTCAACGAACATTCACATCATGCGATTAAAATAGTTATCAAGGATTTCGTCAACACATACACTAAGCCCACATGAACCATGATCAGTGTTATAAACAAGAGTATAATGAAAATATCATTAATGAATAACTTTATTCCTAACACCAAATCTTGAAACCAATCACCTGCTTTCATCATGAACCTCAGCTGTCTTAATATTTAATATTTGATCAATTTATAATGAAAATTTAATCAATGAATCACTTAATTTATGACACCAACTATTAAAACCAATCAACTGATTTCATCATGAAGCTCAGCCATCATGATTTTTAATCTTTGATCAATCACTTCTAGAATCGTCAGATTTAATACTGCCCCTATTTTACAGTTCCTCCAAATAGCTTAAGCTCATCTTCAACTCCCCCTCTCTTGCTTCCCAACTTAACAGCTTTTCCCCATATCTCTTCTCCCCCTAGAATATTCTCTCTTTCTCCTCATTTCTCAACAAACCCGAAGGGAACTTCAAGGTTGTATAAAATAGGGTAAAGAACACATATCAGTACATTAGGGGAAAACACATCATAACTCGTGAAGAGGGGGTCCAACATCCACAATTTTTCAATTTTAGGAATTAGACAGGACTCCCAGATCCATTAGATTCATTTCAAATGTTTCTTTGGATAAGGACTTCATAATAATATCTGCAACTTATTGTTCTATTGGAATATACTCCAAATTCCCAAGCCCTTACTCCACCTTATCCATGATTAAATGATATTTTATTTCAATGTGCTTTGTCCTTGAGCGATGGACTCAATTTTTAATAAGATTTATAGCACTTGAATGATCATAATTAATTTCTATCAGAGATTTCACTACAACTCCCATATACTCAAGCTGTTGCTTCATCCATAATAGATGTGTATAAGCTTGAGTAGCCACAATATATTTAGCTTCAGTTGTGCTCAATGAATTATAATCTTGTTCATTTCTTAACCAAGAAATAAAAAATCCTCCCAGATAAAAATAACCTCTGGACATTGATTTCCTGTCATCTTTAGATTTGAACCAATCTGCATCTATATATCCCAATAACTCTAGATGATATTTGTCATTATACATTAAAACAAAATCCATGGTTCCCTTGATATAACAAATTATTATTTTCACTGTAATCATGTGGATATACTTAGAATTGATTTGATATTTCGCTTCTTGGAATGTGTTAAAGATAATATCTGGTATTGTCTTTGTCAGGTACAACAGACTTCCAATGATTTTCTTGTATTTTGGGATATTAACTACCTTACCTTCATCATCCCGAGACAATTTCAACCAGGTAGCAACTGGATTCTTCATATCTATCGAGTTATCCACTCCAAAGCTTCTCAAAACCTCCTTGGAATATTTATATCACGAAATAAAAGTTTCATTCCTTTATTGAATCACTTATAATCCAAGGGAAAATGTTTGCTCAATAATTTTCAATATTTTGAAATCGACTTTTATGAATTCTGAAAACTATCTGCTTTATGGTTCATCTGTTCCACAAAAGATTATTTCATCTACATAAACCAGTACCATCATCCTTTTACTACATCCATTATTTGAATAAGGATTGTAATCAACTCCACCACACTGGAAACTAAGATTCTTCAAAAATTGATCAAGCCTTGAATATCATGCTCTTAGTGCTTACTTCAAACTATATAAATCCTTCTTAAGATGAAAAACTGTGTTATCATCTTCATGAATGAGAGAAATATCTGGTTTCTCAATGTAAACATCTTCTTCTAGTACTACATTAAGAAATTCTAACTTTAAATCCATCATGAAAACCATGAACTTTCTTTACACCATTATGGACAATAATAATCTAATTGTATATTTCCTCACAATAGGTGAAAATGTTTCATCGATGTATATAACCTATATCTTGGAGAACCCTTTTCACATAATTTGTGCTTTGTTTCGAATCACAACACCATCGTCATTCATTTTTTTTGTGAAAGACCCATTTCTTCCCTATGGAATTCTTGTCTGCTGGTCTTGAAAAAATATCCCATGTTTTATTCTTTTTAATTTGGTCAAGATTTTCATTCAAAGCTTGAACCCAGTTCTCATATCTAGCTGCTTCATCAAAACATTTAGTTTCCACATGTGATAAATATAATGTTTTGTAGAGTCTTCATTCTTATTTCCTACACTGGTACTCTCTGATCACCAATTATGTTCTGCTTGTCAATCTCATATCTTCTCGCTACTCTTTGGGAAAGCACTGATTTATTCTAATCATCTAATTATTCTTATAAATCAACTTCTAGAGCTGGAGAATCTCTTGACCTACTCATATCTTCATCACTATCCTCCTGAGTCTGATCATGTGTTTGATGAATATCATGTTCATTCTCCACTATAGTCACATCATGACTTTAAATCTTTCCTATCTGCTTATTGACTCATTAATATGGTTTTCTTTTCTTTCAGTATCCAAAAAATATCCCTTCATCCCCATGGGACTCAAACTTTCTATTTTTCTCTTTATTGAGAATTAAACATTTACTTTTGAAAACTTGAAAGTACTTCAATGACAGATTCTTTCTATACTACAACTAGTATGGAGTCTTCTCTTCTTTCAGAAAAATTAAATATCTATTTGAAGTGTAGACAACTATCATCACTGTTTCTTTCTATAATTTCTATAGAAGATCTTTCTTAATGAGAATTTGTTTGTCCATGTTGTTGGCAATCCATTTTCTTCTCCCAACTACTCCATTCTGCTATGGAGTTCTTACTGAAACTTGATTTCATATCACATGTTTCTCAAGATAATCCTCCACTTTCCTATTTTTGAACTATGTTCCATTATGTATTAGAATATTCTAGATTTTCTGACCAAGAAACTTTTGACATTACCATTGATATCTTGTAATGCAACTAAACACTTTAGATTTATGGGTGATTATTGAAACCCAATACATTCTATTATATTCGTTAATGAAGAGAGAATAATATCTCCTCCCATAAATAGCCCTTTTAGAAATTGGCCCACACATATCAATATGCACCAACTCAAGCAATATTGTTGTATTTTTATTCTCTATCTTATATGTATTTTAAGTGATATTCCCTTATTGGAAGGAATCACACATATGAGTAGGATCATGTGATAATCTAGAGAGATTTTTAGAAGCATCATATTTCACTAGATTTTTTAAGGAATATTGGATTATTTAGAGAATCCACTTATTCCATAACTAGTTTTCTTCATCCTTGGACAGAAAAAACAAATCTTCTTCTCCACTCATGAGGTATATAATCCCTTTTGCATGCTTTCCCTACAACATAAAAACACCATCATTTTCCATGATGATACATAATTTATTGAAAAAATTTATGGCATGTCCTGAGTCACACAATTGACTAACACTAAGAAAGTTGTGACTAAGCCTCTCAACAACCAAAACATATGTTCGTCTCATGTATTTTCCTCCAAACTTTTCTTTTCCTAAACCAATAATATTCAATCCCTCATAATTAACAAATATTATGATTCCTTCATGATCTTACCTAATTCTAGTCCCTAGATAATTATTTCCCATCATATATGAAGTGTGCACACTGTCAATGATCCATATCTTAGTGCAATATGATTCCTTGAATATAATTTATACAACCAATACATGCTCAAAACTTTTCTTTTTGACCCAAGTCTTTGACTTCATACCTAACATAGAATGATAATCTTGATCTTCCTAAATATATGACAGACCAACTTCAACTTACATAGTGTAAAATCAGTTTTTAATTTTCATCTCTCTTGATGATACGTTTGGATGCTTCTTATGAAAAAATTTATTCTACCTTGGCACATTCCTATGAATTGTTTATGTGAAATATATTTCCATATATATGAGTCCTTTATACTTGAAACAAACACCATCAAATGATGAAGTGGAATTTTGAGCTTTGTACGACCACCTCTATTGTCCTTGTTCCCTTTAGTACCTATTTTCTATATAACATACATTTTTAGAGTGTCCCATATTACCAAAACAATAGCATCTTATGTGAGGTACATTACTATTTGGTGATGATGCAATACTAGTTGTTTCTTGGGTTCTCTGATCTTATAATTCTACTTCAAACCCAAATAAATCTCCAATCATAGAGTGGGTTCTCGTGGTCTGACTTGAACCATAATTTATTTCAATTTTAGATCAAGTCTTATAATAGCCTTATAATTTAGAGTTGATTATTTCTTATATTCTACTGGACCAGTCTACTGAAATTTCATCTTCACTGTTTCCTGTATGATCTTTTTTCTAATGTTGAACTGAGAGTTATAATTTTCTCCTAATCTTTAACTGTTTGTCGCAGACTGATGATTTCCAATTCTAGTTCTTCGATACATTGGAATTGATCTTTTGCAGTTTCATTCAAAGTATCGATTTCTATTTTTTGTTCTTCAATTTAGAGTTTGTAATCATCTGCATTTTATGAGCTTTATGACATTGAAGACGTCAAATTTTCAATTTCTATATTCATCTCAAAATACTCTTATTCCTGCTGCTTCATATAGTGATTGGAATCATGAATTTTTTTTAGCTTTCTTTGTTTTGGCTCTAAAAATAACTTCCTCTTAAAGGGAAGCTTCTAACTCTTCTTGAAGATCAAATATTCCGTCAATTTATCCTTCTTCATTGTCACGTTCTTCTCTTGTTAAATAATTTCTGATAACTACCACCAAAGTATCTACTTTATGATCCTTGTATTCCTCCAACTCTTTTGCCTAATATTCTTCTGAACATTCATCTTCTTTTGAAAGAAGAATCTTCTTTTTGAAGAAATTTTTCTTAGTACTTCTCCTACCTTTCACATTTGATGAATACTTTTTTTGGGTAATTTCATCATTGTCGTCATTGTCATCATCAGACTTCATAGGGAATTTTACTACAAAATGCCTAATCTTTCTACATCGAAAGTATGTAAATGGAGGTTTGCCTTAGAACATACCTTTTCCCCTTTGTAAATTTTAGGATATAAATGACATGACAATATACAAATTGTTCTCCCCAGGAATATCTTAAATAGAGATATTATTCATGGTCTTGAATTCCACTTATTTTGACATCCCTTTCCCACTGCATCGTTATCATCATTTCTTATTTAAAATCCTACAGGGGTACTATGTAGGTTATCTAGGTTAGATCTTTCAAGTCATTATCTTCTAATATTGAAACTTTCGGATTGAACCGTGGTGTAAGTTTCTTCAAGATATGTTTAAAAATCTTTATATCTGTAATGAATTCTCCAAAACCCCACATTTATTCCACAATAACATTTACCCTGTTGAATAATGCATCAACACTCTCATTGGGGTTCATTATTAGATCCTCATACTTGTTCCATAGAACATGCAGTGTTGTTTCTCATACTCTTGTGTCTCCCTCATAAATGTTCAACAAATTTTCCCACATAGCATGTAATATTTTACAGGAAATCACCTTCGAATAAATTTCATTTGATAGGGATACCCAAAAAACATTGACCCATTTAGCAACAGAATCCAATTCCCTTCTTTTAGATTCTAATAAAGCACCATTATTGATGTTAGCTGATATTCCTTTCATATCTATTATGAAGACATCCATTCTTAATGATTGGATGTAGTGATACATCTGATTCTTTCGTAGTTGAAAATTATTTCCATCGAAGATCGGGGTATGAAAAATTAAAATTTCTTCCCATTTGGATCTTGTTTAATAATTAAAAAATATCTACTCTCTCATTCCCATTGCAAAGTATGATCAAAATTTAAATCATGCATGAGACACAATAATTTTCACTTGGTTCACCTTTATTGGGCTACGTCCAAGTAGAATATAATGGCGGTGTGCCGATGTACAAAATTCACCAAGGATCACTGCCAATAATGAGTAAAATGTTCAGGCTAGATCTTCTATTCCTAGGATCACTGCCTTTAAAAGATTTATTATTTTATCACTACATTACCAAGGGTAACTCCGTTTTCCATTTTTAATGGATAACTATTGGTGGAAAGGGTCACCGTATTCCTTTTCCTTTTCTCACTTCTTTTGGAATGGAATCCACTCATAGTTTAAGGAATTGTAGTGAAAACACAGTTTATAGACTTGTAGGTCCCTTAATTTTCATGAATACCGCATACTCAACTATAGGTAGTTTCTATGTTGAAGTCTCGTTTTCACTCATAGATGAAATCTACCTTTTCGTGTTCTGTTAGATAACATAAATGACTTTCACACACTGACATTAAGCCTTTTCATGATTCCTTGAGTGTTCTGCGAACCACCTTCTCCTACTGCATACTGTGTACTGGATGTGGTACACATAACACCACCTCCATGTACTGATGCCACATCTATGAACCACCCTTCCTCCGCTGATTCCTTTTCCTTCTCTGTCACATACCGACTCTGAGAACCTTCTATGTGAACCACCCTCCTTCCAAGAACTATTCTATGTTTATGGAATACCTTCCCTTCCGCGTATTGGAGCTCCTCCTCCAAGTACCATGTTCTTCTTCTATATTATATCATTCCTTTGCAAACTACAACATCCCACAAAAAACCATTTTTCAAACAATTCTGTGAAATTCTTTAGCCTTTTTGGAATCACTTCTCGCAAACAACTTTTAGACTTCACTGAATTCCTGAAGCAAAGAGATGTTCTATAATGACATTCTCTCTCAGTTTTAATTAGTGGGTTTACCTATCCTTATATAGGAAAATATATATGTTCGATCTGATAAATCTAGATTTACAAAATCTTTGATTTAGCACCACCTTCACCATATACCTCTTCTACCACTATGAACTACAAAGCATCCGACAAACCATTTTTCATACGAGGTCCGCATACTGCATTTTCTTCTATGCAGAACCATTATCATCATCCATACAAAGAACCATCATTACTTTTGCATACCACACGCCCTTCACCACAAAATGTTTCTAGGAACCATTTCCACCACTCCATTTACCATTCCAACTACCTGATACGTAGCGATGAACTGTTCCTAGACATTGTATGCATACCCTGTGTCGAGGTATGTGGTTCCCTTATTTTGCTAATTTTTTTCACAGTTCTTCATACCATTTAATCCTATGATGATAAAATTTTTTTCACAAAAACAAACTCTATATTTTGAGGCCCAAATTTTTGGAAAACATTGGGAAACTATGTCACCTAAAAAACCTATCTTCAACAGACACAAACCATACTCATTCACGGTCATTTAGCCTTGTCAACAAACACAATCACACCCAAAACATACCAAGAGAACACCTTGAGGTATTTTTTTCCCAATAGGAATGATTAATATTAATATGTTTTGAATATTATGATAATGATACTAGGATAAAGAGATGATTGATTTGGATAAATTAAATTGGATAATATTGATGACCTCAAAAATAATAAAGGATCTATGAAAAAACATGATTATGTTATCGTTGATGGATTTTATAAAATTTCAGGATTTAAGGAATATATTTATGAGGAAGCATGTATGTTTTAAAAAAATTTCTATGAAAATTTAGGTTATTACTATCTTTCCAAAGAACACATGATAAGTTCATTTTGTAAATTTTAGGAACTTATTTCTACTGTTTTAGATTTTTAATCATTAGGAAGGTTTATAATATTAACAATTTATAAAATGGTTTGTTTTAAAAGTTGAATTTTATTTTAGAGATTAATGTATTATTTAATTCATATTGGATGACCTATGCTATCAATTTTGTGGTGATGTTAACTAGGGATAGATAAAATGACCTATCAATCTATCTATGGATATTTTGCCCTGTTAGTGCTTTAGGCACACAAAATTAACCATTATTTCTTATAGTAAGAGATAAAGTAGAAATTGATCAAGAAAAAACTTATGGATGAGATTGTTCTTTCTAAATGGATTGAAATCGAGTAAGTATATCTTCTCATGAAAATTCTTATACATTAATAAAGGTTCTGAAAATAAAATCTTTTCCTGTTATCATTATTTTTATGATATCAATGACCTTTTTCAATTATCTTAGGTTTATGTATTTTTTATAATTATCTTTCCACTGACCATGTTTAATATCACTCTCCATCAGTATTTTAGTGTTATTTTTCTCTTCCATGATCATGTTTTCAATTCCCACATGTGTTCTCTTATTCAGAAACCTAGTATGTGTTATTTTAGATGATCTTCTCACATCCATTTATCTTTTTCATGAGGATGTTTTATTAAGTCTTTTTATGATGTAGTATTATATGAAATTAACTTTCATGAATTATATCTTTGATGACTGATATGAATTTTTAGGGTTATATTCATTTTATCGGGGGTAGAATGTAACACCCTAAGATTTTCTGAATTTATTTTCAAATAAGTTTAATATTTTAGATATTTAGTTTTACAGGGAAATATGATTTTTTGATTCCCTTAAAAGTAACACTGAGTTTATCTTTCATTAAACTCAATAATATGTTTGGATTGGGTTTCACACAATACTGAGTTTAGCTTGCATTATATGCATCATCGAGTTTAAACAAAACATGCCATGTTATTAAAATATTATTATAGGATAGTTATAACTTATCCATTGGAATGAAGAATATGAGTATGATTAAATAAATTATGAAAATAGATTTTAAAAAATTTTATATAATGAATTCTTTGTGAAAAATTAATTATAAATTAAAATAAAACCCTTTTTGAAAAAAAGAAAATCTTTTTCTAAAAAACTATTTTTATGCACAAAATTGAGTTTTATAGCAATTAATTATCAAAAAATAAATCTTTGTGAAATATATTTATTAAATATATATATTATATATTCTATATAATTTTTAATATTAGTGATTTCTGTTTTCTATACATTAGATAAAAAAAATCCAATTTTACACCTAAAATAGTTTTTTTTCAAAAACCAGTTTTGTCTCCTTCTTATGGTGATCTTATTTAAAAATGAAATTTTACTAATTTTAAAAAATTTAATAGAAAAAAATAAACATGGTTTTTAAATTTTAATAAAAAATTATCTTAGGATAACTTTTTGGGGTTATTCTAATAAGTTTCATTTTTGATTAATAGTAAAAAATACTAAATTTTAATTGAAAACTGCTTTTTCTTTTTATTTATTTATAATGTAAATTTCTTTTAAATTGGTTTAAAATTATAAATACTTCAATTATAAATATATTAATCTAATTTAATTTATTTTAATCTATTTCAATTTTTTATATGATATAAAAACTTTGTAAACTTTTGAACATTTTCGCATAAAAAACTAGTTTTCTCATCATGTTTGTGGGAATAATTTTAAATCAAATTCTGAAAATTAAACGAATTTAATTTTTAAAAATTCACTACATATTCGGAATCATAATAATTTATATTATCTAATAATTTGAACTTAAATTTTTACCACAAATATTATAACAAACAGTTAAAATTAATTAACGTATTTAAGGTTAAAACAAGGCTTTGTGCATTACATGCGTTTTTATTAAAATTAATTTCAAACAGAGATAGGTTTTTTATTTATTTAAATTTAATTAATATTTATAATAATTGGGTATGAATTATCTAATAAATATATTTTTAATTATATTCCTAATGGATAAATTACCTAGGTAAATAAAAAGATACAAGTTACCTTGGTAAAAACAATAAAGATAAAATCGAGCAAGCTTAAACAATGGGGAATAAATTGGTAATAAATATATTTATTTTGTGTGATTGAGTTATTTATATAAAAATTAATCCCAAACCTAAATTATTGTTCAATGATGCACATGAGGTAAGAGATACCTCCCAATAGTGAATAATTTTGGGTATTTATAGGAATGCCACTCCTCATCAATTATTAAAGGGTACTCACTATCCCCCATTACTCACACATATAAAGCCATTTGGATAAAGGAAAAACTACCTAAATCAATTCCAAACATACCTTCCCTAACCCAGTAATTATTATTTTGGAATGAAATAAAAACAAGAAAGTGTTTAGCACAAATGTAAGGAGGATACCCCAAGAAGAGGTAACAATCTTCAATGAGCATTTTTATTTTAGATCTTACTCTACCTCCTTAAATTATTATTATTATTACATGATGATACAATAAAATTATTATATTAAATAAACTAATATTTTTTTATGTTACAGGTATGAAATTCAACAACACACACTTCCATCAAATGGGTTACAAAATCATCATTCGCGTGTACGACAAACTGCCACCTCACAAACCGATGTCATTCATTTTTCCATTACAACATTTTAAGGTTGGGAATAATTTTTAATTTATAGTTTATATATGATATATATTATATTTAGTATTATATTATGCTTATATATTTTTTATATCACATATAATTTCATGGTTTTAATTTTTTGGAAATACGATAACATCGTTCATATGTACATCGGACTACCACCTCACAAAGCGATGTGATTCATTCATGCTTTACATGGAATGTATTAAGAATGAGATTAATAAAAATACTTGATATATATGATATAAAAATTATAATTCAATTATAATATGTATATATATAACATTTATGTTTCTTTATTTCAATACAACAAAAAATGGAAATAACGCTCATGCATACGTACGACCTACCGTCCCCAGGAATGGTGTACTTAATTTCCTATCATTAAATTCAATGGGTTACTATAAATATATATATAATTAATATTTAAATTATTTATATCATGGTTTAAATTCATTCTAATCATTATTGAATTAAGAGGAAAAAAATAACAAGTCAAAACACATACGAAAAACAAAGTTGTTATTACACAAAATGTTACTTTAACATGGAATTGTTAATAAATGGGTAATATAAGGGTCATAAGAAAATAATAAATGGAATTATATATATAATTATGATTCTTTAATATATTTATAATAAAATTATATTTATTATATGGGAGGTCTAAATGAGTATGAAATAATTCAAGACTTAAGGTAAGGGATTTCCGTGTCACTTTTTACTTCCATGAGACACATGTCATATTCAACACCTTTTTATTTTATGTGGTGTATATTCTTCCCCTGGAATTATTTCATGATGATTATACTTAAAATTATTATTTTTATGTATCCATTTGAGTATATCTATTTCATGGGGTTTATGGTTCTAAAGTTACCAAATCTGTAAGAGAATGTTTTTCTCAATTTTCCTTCTTTGAGACATACGTTATGTCATGAACCTATATTATTTCAAGACGATTCTATAGAGACCATTTGAAATATAATATCATGAATTTTTTATCCTCATGAAATTTTATGTTATATTTTATGTTATTCATTCATGGGGATTATGATTAAATTTTACCAAAGTGGTAAAAAAAATTATGTTACAATATCATTATTTATTATGATTGCTTATGGTTAAGTCGCCAATATTAAAAATATCATGATATATATATACCAATAATTAGCATGAATTTTTTTATCCTCTAGTTATTCATGATATATTCAAGTAATGGTTCCATTTTTCTAATCTTTGACACTTAATATATTTAAGAAAATAATTTTAAGAAAATGTTACCTTATTTATCTTTTTGTTCAGAAACCTGTCTTATACGAAAAACATGCTTCCTAAAAACGTTTTCAATAATTTTTTTAAATTATATTATAAAATAATATTCAAATAAAAGGATTTAAAAAATTTTATGTTTAAAAAGTGTTTTATGTTATTTAAAAATATTTCTTTTATATGTTTTAGGGTTATTTTCACAGAAAAAAATTTCAAAATGTTTTACATTTAAAAATGAGTTTTTCAAAGAAGAAATGATATATTACTCTTTTTTTAAAAATTATATTTATAAATTATTTTCCATATAATATTAAATATATTGTTTTAACCTATTTATTAAAGTGGATATGAATCAAGGATATCATTCTTATTCTTTATCTGATTGGTTTATGTTTATAATGAAAATATTTTTTTGAAACCCATTTCTCTTCGATGGGTTATACCATTATAAAATTATTATCAAACCTATTTCATTTCACTGGTTTTTATATGATAAAATTATAATTAAACCTATCAATTCTACATATGTTATGAGATAATGAAATTTTTTTGTTACCCATTTCATTTAATGGGTTATGATATGATGAATGTTTATGATCTTGTGGAACACATATGTATTATTTCATTATTTGAAGGTTGGTATTGAAATCTACCTCAAATTATTTGGGTAAAATGTTATATATTATATGAGATAGGCATGGATGAAATAGGAAGTGGACCTGATACAATAAGACAAGGATATAATGGGGAGTGAACCTGGTACGTAATACATGTCGGGAACAGGGAGTGAACATAGTACAGTAAGAAAAGGATAGAATAGTGAGTGAATATAGTATAATAATAAATGGTTGGAATTATAATTAAACTCATTAAATTAGTGTACTTTTTCCACTACGATTTTCTTGGGAGTGAACCTTGATTTCTATGTTGTTACGAGATAACCCATCTTATTTGTTCATAATGTTATTCATGAACATGATTACATGTTCACAATGTTTTTCATGAACCTGAATACATTTTCCAAATATTTTCATGAACCTGGTTTCATGTCCATAAGTTTATGGAAGGGCCTGATTTCATGTCATTAATATAATAAGTGAACCTATTTATATTTAATCATATTAACCATGTTATAAGTTGATGAGTATTCCAAAAGTATATGTGTTATGAAAACGGTATACTCTCTTGACCCATGTTATTCAATTTCCTTATGATTCAAGTCTTATGAACTGCCAATCTTTATTCCATGATTCACGTTTATGATCTTTGATATATAGGGTATGGTTTTCTAATATTATGTTCATGTTCTCATACCCTTATTCTCATTTCATGATTAAATATCTTCCTTGTTTACTCTTAATAATAATTTGATCTCAATATTTCTTATGTTTCCTTTTCCTAGGCTATGAATAAAGGTTTTAAGTAGGGTTTTTTTGTGAAGAGTAATGAAGGGGAAGGTCTTTATGGGAGATTTTGAAGATATTTACCTACGATAGAATATTTTTTTCCTAATCTCCAAAGACAGTAAAATATTATGTTCCTTGGGAATGAAATTTTTTAATGTATTTAATATTAATTTAAAAAGACACAATATTTATGTATGATAAGTCTGAGTCACTATAGAGTAACTGGGATAGGGAAATTCATATACGAGCTTAGTATCTATACCTTTTTTAGTATTCATTTTTCTTCATTTTTTAAGACAAAAATCCCTAACGTGGATAAAATATAATGACTTATATTTTTATGTAAAGATTTTAAATATATATAGTAATATTTTTGAGTCCAAGCGCTAAGAAGATGTGAAATTTCAAGGCCTAGTGATCCCAGTATTGATATTATGAAAAATATTAAATATATTAATATCATAGGCTCGTAGTTTTCCTAAAATAGTGGAATAAATCCCAAAAATAGTCTCATATGGGAAATTGTAGACCTCTATTGAGTCTGGAACACCGGTGTTACCCTATACATGTCATAATATTTATTGTAATAAGGTTTTGTGCTTAAGTGCCATCATGGATGAAATAATTAAATAAATTAAATTATTTATTTGATTATTTAATTAAATCAAAAAACCTAAATAAATTCGGTGAATATGATGTTATTTTTAATTCACTTGGTTAGCCACAAAAACCTAAGAATTTATAGAGTGGATTGGAGGATTAGATCGATACTAAAGAGATTAGAAATGATGATAGAGTTCATGGATCTAACCAATGACTATGACACTAGATCATTCTTTATCAATGAGAAATCCAAAAATGAGGTAGGATGGTAGATTTATTTGGATTCTTCACATTTTGATATCTCATGTCAAACATGAATAAATTACATTAATAATAATTGATTCTCACATCTATAATTTATTTATTTTACTGTTTATTTGATGGTTGATTATTTGGTTCTTCATTGATCATTCTAAAAGAAATGAATCAAGGTTAACCTAAACATGGATGAGTTCATTCCCCATTTTTTGGTTTATTATTTTATCCACTATTTCTTCACACATTCATCATTGGTGATTCCTTTGGATAGTGGGTCAATGAATGCTTAGTATTCAATCATTTCACAACCACTCTACAACCCAAAAAATCAATTTTGTAGGTGCAGTTTGTAACACTCCATTACCTTAATTTAGGTATTATTTAACTATTATTTTGGTTTTCCCTTTTTGTTTGGGTTCATTATAGGCCTCTTAGGTATATAGATACTTTTATGGAGAAAATTACCTAATGTCTGAGAAAGTATGTTTTTTGGATTAATGGAGTCCAATTATAAATGAATAAATGGATTTAAAGGGTTATCCTTGGGTTCAAGGATCCATAATAATTATTTTTTTGATTTTTTTAGAAAAAATAGACTATTTACTACCTAATAGATACATTCATGTTGTTAATGGGTTTAACAATGTGACCATGTTAGAGAGAACATATTGAGAGTCTAGTTTAGAGCATGAAAATTTACAAGCTGTGAAACCATTACACCATTGTGAATGGTTTGATATAGATTTAATTTTACTTAAGTCTATTACTTTTTAGTGTACTTAAAATGTATGTAATTCACACTGTAAAAGGATTCATTACATGAATTCTTTTAGTTCATTAGTTTTAACCATGATCCACATAAAACCTTTTTTATTGAGTTTAAATACCTCCCTCTCAATCATTAGAGACAGTTTAGGAAATTTTGGGTAGTCTCCCTCCTTCCAGATTGCTCTATTTAGTGTTTTGATCCTAGGGTATTTGTCTCACATATCCCTGGTAAGTGGTCTTCATAATTCTTCATTACCTTTTGAAACTGTAGTGGAAGTTTCTGCATTTGAGATTCAGATTTTGACCATTTATTGTTTCTATCAATCATTTGTAGTTTTCTTTCATTCCTTGTCTTTTAAAGGCTGATATTTTTGTTTCCAATCACCATTTACAATGGAGTCTAGGTTTATATTATTTTGGAGGTAGGCGGATCTATACATGTTTTTATAATTCTTAAATTTCTATATGTTCTTGTTAATTACTTTGGGTAATTGAATAAAAATTCATGATTTTACATTTGAAGGATTTTTTGGAAAGGATTCACATTTTTAAAATTTTAGGTTTAAAAAAAATATTTTATTTGATATTTAAAGGTTTTATTAAATGTGATAATATATTTTTCAATGGGTTTTACAAACATTGAACATTAGTAACCTTGGGTGCATCTTAAAATGTACATGTCACTTTAGTGTGCATAACACTACTAGAGGTTTTATGATATTGATATCAGTTGGAAACAACATATTCCTAGTTTAGGTTTTTAATTTCTAGTACATATTCCAATAGGCTAGATCCTGAATGGTGTGATTTTTCATTTACACCTAGTTTATCACATGATGGATTAATTCATGGATATTTTATCACATTCTTATCTTATAGAGTATCCGTGGTTGGTTTTTTCTATGCTTACCTAATTTTAATTTTAATTTTACAAATTCACGTATTTAATGAATATATTTATGAATTTATGAAAAATTAATGAATAATTATTAAATAGTTCATTTTTTAAAATGATTTAAAAACAGGATTTTTTAAAGCTAGAACTTGTGAATTATTGATATTTGAACTTTTGTAGAATATTTAGAGGTATCCTAATGGGTACTGTTCACACACACTATATTTTACTTTTGGCGATTATAGAACCTCTTTTAGTAGGACTCGGGTAAAAAGGAGAGTAGAAGGTAGTATTTTGGGTTATCTTACTGTTCATTGCCTTTATAGTGGGATGGTTTGGTGGTGATATATAGTCACATGGAGAATTATTTAGTTTGGTCTATTTTATCTATCATATTTGGGAAATTTTTTCTTGACTTGTATGTCTCATGGATATTTTTTCCTTTATTATATGTTTTAATTTTAATGTTTCATCAATTATACAAGAGACTTGTGGTTATTTTCTATATCTCACCATATGGAAGACAATTTAAGGTGACTTATCTAGTTGACTCGGGTTTGATCGTCATAAATTAGTATCAATGTGAATAACTGGCCAAAAGTGTTTTTGACACTAGTTGGTTTAGTTTTAGTGTTTTATTAGATCATATTTTGGACCACCAGAATCCAGGAAGTAAGTATAAAAAATGGTTCTTCCTTATTCACTTTCATTTCTGAATCTAAGTTACCATAAATAGTTAGGGATTTTTCCTAAGAATGAGGCTTTTTGGTTGAGGTTTATTGAATAAATTAGATATGGGGTTTACTTAAATGGATATATTCTTTATTTATACTAATTATTTTTTCAAATAATTCAAAATTTATTTAAATTCATGTTTTTTAAAGTCATATATATGAATATATGATGTTGGACCTATGTTTTTTTAATATTCTCAAGAATGATTGGTTTAGGTCTTTGATTATTAGATAATTCCTCATAGAAGATCTCTTCTAAATACGAGTGAGGATGATATGAGATAGGTTTCACAGGTGAATCCTCTGGTGGAACCTTCTTTTGTATAATCTATAATCCACACTATTTAGACTTTAGGTCAAGTATGTGTTTGGAACCTAAGATGAGATATGGATCATGACTTAGAATTTACTAGGTAGTATCCCCATATCATCCATATTGATAAAGGAACATAGAAATATAAATAATCAATTGAGATGATTGAGATGATATTCAACTTTTTGAAGACCCTTGAGGACTTTAAAGTGTGTTTTCCATATACATGCATGAGGGACCTAGAATGAGATGGTGGGACTCTATTGTGTAAGGAATGTTTTATGAGGATATCACATATTATTATTTTAAGAAAATATTCAACCTATATTTTCATGCCAATACATTACAAGGGAAAATACCCAAGAATTTTTTATCTTAGAGCAAAGAAAGAAATCCATTTTAGACTATTCTACCCAATTTCTTTAGTTGGTGAACATGGAATTGGAGCTACTCACCAATGATTTCCTAAAGTGTTAGAGGTTTGAGTTATGGTTGAGGGATAATATATAGTCAATGATGATTCTCATGTCCACTTCAATATTTTTGGAGGTTTTTGAAAAGGTAACATTGGAAGATTATAACATATCTAGTATAACATGTTTGTGAGGAGGTTCAGTTGGTACTATCATTATCCAAGATGTATCTTCTGGCTAGAAATGGGAGAAAAAGGTAGATTTTTTTTTCTTTCAGACCTATTTTGGGGGATTTTTAAAGAAAATTTTGTTTTCTATTAGTGTTGAATTCCTATTCATACCAAGCCTAATTATATCTAGGTTCCCAAGACATTTCATCATTGTGGACACTCTAGACATAAAAAACATTTTTGTGAAAGGATTTCCCATGGAGATAATGATAGATCTACTTCCAACAAGGGTTTTTTGGTCCATGTTGATGTCTCCAAGGGCGGTGGGTTTTTTCCATAGAGTATGGGGGATTTAAATGTGGTTAAGAAAGGTCAGGGAGTAGTCGAGACCAAACATATTTATGCGGTGGAGTATTCCCTATAGGAATCTAAATCAATATTGGCTAAAATTATAGGTATGATGTTCATTTTATCTTGACTGGTCCTATCTTTACTTGATATAGGTGATAATAATTATTTTATCATCAAAGTTAGTTGACATGGTTTGGTTGTATTCAGATCTTCTTCCATTCTTATTGGATCTTTCCATGAATTTAGGAAGGAGTTCTAAACAAGGTTTCAAGTGGCTATCATGTTGAGTGACAATAACTGGCCATGAGGAAGAGTGGGAATCTAGGGTTCTTAATTATGATATCTTAGAACTGATTTTTGAAATGGATTGGATGATCAAGGTTAAGTACCATATTGATTGTTCTCACTATCATGTTTAGTTTATATCTTTATATTAAACCACTTATGTATTTTAGGGTTAGTGGGATTCTATGTCTAGGAGGGTGGGGCCTGTTGTTCCTTACACTTGGGTGACCTCATGTCTGTTGTCATAATTGTTCATATATTTTATTGTTCCTTATTCAAGCTATCCACATCTTAAGGTTGTGTGTGTGTACCCTGAGGTATTTCTAGATGATTTTTATAGTTTACTGCTATAGAGAGAGGCAGAGTTTACCATATACCTACTACCTGGTGCGATGATCATTTCTATTCCATATTATCATAAGGTACTAACTGAGTTAGTAGAACTTAATTTATAGCTTTTAGATCTCAAGGCTAATAGATTTATTCATCCTAGTATATCGTAAATGGATTTTCTTATCTTTTTTTCTTATAAGGCAGATAGGGGCCTCATAATTTTTATTTATGACTGGAAATTAAATTAGATGATTATCAATAAAAAAATATCCCTTTTCCAGGATTGATGATCTCTTTGATAATCTTATAATGGAATTTAGTTTTTAAAGATTAACCTTCAGTCAAGGTAGCTCTAGTTGAGAGTCTTAGAAGAGGATAAACCTAAGACAATGTTTAGGAGTTTATATGATAATTTTGAATTTCTGGTTATTCCATTTAGTCTCATTAATGCTATAGTATTTATAACATTTCTGAATCAAATGTTTCATCAGTTCATGTACTCTTTTATTATTGTGCTCATGGATGATAGTTTGGTTTATTCTAGGTCATATGAGGAACACACGGACCATTTAGATATCATCCTTAAAACTTTTAAGGAATATATTTTGTATAGTAATCCTTCTAAATGTGAGTTTTGGATTTAATATGTAATGTTTCTGGGGCATGTTATATCTAATGTGGGTGTCTTAGTAGATCTTGAAAAGGAACAGTTAGTTATGTATAGGGAGTATCCCATAAATGTGTTTGAGATCTTAAGTTTATTGGGGTCGACTGGTTATTACAGGAGGTTTGTTTGGGTCTTCTCCAAGCATGAATCTTCGATGAAAGATTTAACCTGTAAAGGTTTAAAATTTGAGTAAAATAGAAAATGTAAGAGAAATTTTGAAGAATGTATGGTGTTATTAACTCCATATCTATTTTTTATTCTTTTGGAACCAGTTTTAGGTTATAGTGTTTCATAAAATTTTTCTGACATAGGATTTGGTGTGTCTTGATGGAGGGGAGATAGGTAGTAGCATACGACTCTTTCCCATTAAAACCTCATGAGGTGAACTACCCTACCCATGATCTTGAGTTGGAAACAATTATGCATGCACTCAGTACATGGTATCACTACCGATTTAGTGTGTGGTTTACTATATATTCTGATCATAATACCATGAGGTATATTTTCACTCAGAGGGATTTGATCTTGAGATAGAGACGTCAGGTAGAGTAGTTGATCATAATAGCGTGAGTTATATATTCTAATCATAATAGAATGAGGTTTATTTTCCTTGGTTAGGACAATCCTTGATTAGGAGATGATGTAAAAGGTTTAGTTGATCTAGAAGAGATTGATCATGGTATAGATTAATTAGAAATATTATGTGGACCAAAATTGTTAGCCATTATATTTTGAGGTTGGTGATTCGGTATTTCTTATAATATCACCTTTCATGGGATATATTTAGTTGGGTTTGTATGGTAATACATAAACAAGATATGTGGGAACCTTTGAGATTGATAGATGACCTGGAAATATGGAAATTGTTACTACTTACCATCTTGTTTGACATCAATATATGATTTGTTTCTTGTTCCCAATTGCGGAGGTATCAACTAGATCCTTCCCATGTGATTGAATAGGAGGATGTTCCTCTTGATATGAACACCATTGTGATTGAGCAACTAGTTCAGATTACATATCTCTAATATATGATGTTGCATGGTAAAACAATTCCTTTTTTCCATGTACTGTGGTAGTGCAGACATGATATCCATGAGACATGAGAGTAGGAATTGTTGATGAGGTTGTAATGGCCTTAATTTTTTTGCGATTCTTGAATCTTGAATACATTCTAGGGATATAAATAATTTATGATGGGGATATTGTAACACCACATTACCTTACTTCATGTACAATTTGACGCTTGATTTGGTTTTCCCTATTTGTTTGGGTGCATCGAGGGTGTATTGTGGGCTTCTCTAGGATGTAGATCCTTTTTAGGGAAAATGAACAAATTACGGGGATGCATGTTTGTTTTAATTAATGGTGTCTAGTTTTAAATTTGTAAATTGACTTATAGGTTTTTCCTTGGGTTCATAGATCCTTGAGAATTATTTTGGGGATTTTTCTATAGGAAACTGGAATATGTACTAATTATGGACACATTCACATCATGAATGGGTTACACGATGTGAACCTATTACATGGAATATTTCATGAGTCTTGTTCAGAGAATAGAAATTTATAATTTGTGAAACCATTACACATCATGAATGGGTAGATAATAATTTAATTTATCCTAAGGAGATGAATTTTTAAAATTATATGAAATTTGATGAATTCGTATTGTTAAAGGGTTTCATGACGTGATTTTTTTGTTTCAATATTTGTAACAATGCTTCACACATAAACCTTTTATTATCCCATGCACATACCTACCTATAAATATTTATACTGATTTTTGGTTATCTCTCTCTTTCCATATCACTCTCTTCAGAGTTTGACTCATATAGTAGTTGCATCATATATCCCTGGTAAGTGGTCTTCCTGATTATTCATTTCCATTGGTTGGGACAACGGTGTTAGATGAATTTGTGATTTAACATGTGATGGATTGGTGTTCTTTATTAATCCTTTATAGTTATATTTTATTCCTTTTCATTCGAGGTAAGATCTATTAATTTCCAATCTCCATTGTCGAAGGTGTATTGGTTTCTATCTTTTTTTAGTTATGTGTATCTATGCATGTGGTTCTAATTCTTCAATTGATATATGCTTTTGTTAATTCATTTGGGTTATTGAATGAAAATGCACCATTTTACATTTTAAATTATTTTTTTGGAAATGATTCATGTTTTTAAAGGTTTGTATTTAGAAATAGATTTTCTTTTATATGAAAATGATTTATTAAATTTGAGCAAGGATTTTGAAGAGGTTTGGAAAAAAAATTCACATTAGGAACCTTGGGTGCATTAGGAAAGAGACATGTAACTTTAGTGTGTGTAATCCCTCTAGAGGTTTTGTGATATTGGTAGACTTTGGTAGGACTAAATAACTTGGAACCAATGTATTCCATGTTTAGTGTTCTTTTATGTCTAGAATTTATTCCCATAGTCTAGAGATCAAATGGTGTTCTTTTTCATTTATACTTAGTTTATCATATAATGAATTATTTCAAGGATATTTTCTCACATTATTATCATATGGTGTATTAATTGTTTGTTTAACAATTATTGTGTTCTTTTTATTTATATTTTACATATTCATGGATTTGGAGAATATGGTTACACATTTATTGAAAATGAAGGAATGTTTACAAAATGGTTTCATTAATGAAAATTATTTATAAACGGGATTTTTTTAATCTAGAAATTATGAATTCTAGATATTAGAACATGTATAGACTCTTTGATGGTATCCTATTGGAAAATTTTATCACATGATACTTTTTATTTTGGGAAGTTGTAGACCATATTTTTCAGGGCTCAAGTAAAGGAAAGGGAATCATGTATTATGTCATGTTCTCTTATCGTTCATCACCTTTGTTGAGGGATGGTTTGGGTGGTATATGAAAACTAAGAGACTTGTTTAGTCTTGTCTATTTTATAATCCCTCTTTGGGACTATTTAAATTGACTTATATGTCTCATGGATATATATCCCTTTCTTCCACGTTTTACTTTGATGTTTCTTCAGCTATACAATAGTATTGTGGTTATTTTAAATATCTCACCATGTGGTGGACAATTTAGGTTGTATTTTCTAGTTATCTTGGGTTGGTTCATTATACGTTTTACGACCGATGATGTGTCAGGGTTCCATGAAGATGGAGGATGATCATAGGTGGATTAGATCAATCTAGTGATTCCTATTATTCTTAGTTTGTTGTGTGGTGATGACACATGAGATGAAAACGGTGTCTTGATTGGTTTGGATGGCCAAAATCAGATCTATAGTGTTGATAAGTCTTGGATGATTGAGATCTACAATCTCTGAGTAATATTGGTATTGGATCTAGAGGAAATTGTGTCACATACATACATGTGAAGGAACCAAGGGTTTTTATAAATCCCACATTACACGATATGTAATACAGAGATAGATCCCATGTGGGGACTTGACTGTGGAAATAGGGTTTCATATAAAATTAAATACTACACCCCATGTGACACATATCACACTAAATGTATCCTGATTTTGGAATCATGACGTGTACTATAAGATTATATGGGAATAGAAAAGTATAGGAACAAAATAATGGGTAGAGTACAAGGTCATGGAAAGATACTCATACTTGTCCTGGTACACAGGCATGACCCAAAGTACATAGGCACGACCATAGTTGAAAGGCATTACTCATAGTACATGGGAATGAACAGGTGTACATGAGCATGTGAAATGTGTTTTCTGACCTCTACACTCCATGTACCCATATAGGAGACAACATTTATTTGGGGAATTACATGTTGTGTGAGATAGTGAGACATGATTAGGATAGGGGCTGGAAATACACCTCGTGTAACACTTATACATGTTGTTTAATCCCTCTAAAGGTGTTTAGATCCCTTAATTTATTTAGTATAGATCAAATTCATTTGAGTGTGATACCTTAGTGCCTTCCATCGAGTGTACAATGAAATATTACATCCTGAACATAATATTGTGATCCCCTATATGAGTTCAATATAAGATAGAATCTAGTGTATTCCTATATGGGACTGGGGTTGAATCCTCTATAATCATTAGGTGGGGTTTGTGGTATCAACATGAACACCATGAACAAGTCATTAATACCCTATCTAGATGGATGATCTAATAGGGTTTTGGTTCCCCCTAGTGCCCCTCGGTGTGATCCCCTACATGGATGATTAGATATGTGAAGATCCAATGAGATATTCTTAGCGAGACTATATGATCATGACTTCTTAGATGAGAATATTCAGTGATAACATGTCTCATGGAGTATGTTATATTATAATGAACATTACATTGAATCCTTAAACATTATCCTATGGTTGGTTGTGACTAAGGCCCCTTCGAGAATTAGAGTATTTTTTGTATATCTGATTTTATTATTTAAATGTCTCTTATCTTGTTAACATATCCTATATTGAATAGATTACTAATGATGCTTTACTCATAGTGATTTCAGGGTGTCCTACTAGTTATTTTTATACTCACCTATACATGGGCTCCTCCCACACCTGTCATGTCTTATGTAGATGAAATGCCATTTTACGGTGTCCAAGAAGGACCAAGGAAAGAATAACATAGTTTGGTCTAGATAGAATGTTGTTTTTACTAGGTTTTCATTTGACTATAGTCCCCTCCTGAACAGGTTGAAATCTCTTGCAGTTTTGGTTGGGATTGTATTTGGACCTTTTATCAATTTTGATACTTCTATTGTACTCTAAATGTGGGATATATGTTATTAAAGAATGGGTATTAGTTGTGTTGTTTAAATTATATAATTATATGGGATTAGATATGTATGATTTAGTATAGTTAATTTAAGATAATTCCTCCCATGTGTGTGATGTGCTTACTCAAAATTGGTCGTCATCCCCTGACGTGTTGGACACGGGCTTGGGGTTGTAACACTTGACTTATTTCCAACCAAGACAGCCCCGATGGGTTGAGTTGTGAAAATATAATATTGGAATTTAAGACCATTTTAAAAAATCTCACCTTGATACAGTTGTTAATGTAGATCTTTGGAGACAAATGAACTAGCTCAGAAAATAGAGTAGTATATTCGATCACTAAATAATCTCCATTCTTTATTGTCATGAACTCATGTTCCTTTACCTCATTTAGAATCTATAGATAATTTTATTGATAATAAGTCTTTTTAAAGGTAGTCTAGGTTAGATCCTCATGACTCTTCACTTTCTACATGCATTCAAATATTTTCCTACCTAGTCCTAGAATCATATACATGGTGAATACTAGTTTTTAGGTACTAGGTTTTTAAAAAAAGGGAAGGATATTCTTGAATCCTTTAAATAAATTCCGTAGGATCATGTGTACCCTTGTCACCATAGAATATTGGTGTATTCTTCTTAGTAAATTATTGAGCATGGTCCATTATCCATGCCCGAAATCTATCACCCTCTTTTCCATGAGAATTTATTGTATGGATCAATAAATCTGATAAATAATGGTAAAACATTAGAGTCTTTAGTAGAACATTATCTACAACACCCTCCATTCATCTATAAGAAAACCTTTTTGGTGGAGTTTTCTACAAATCATAAAATAAAAATGCAATCCAAACATAATTAAATCTCAATAAAAATTAATTAAACCATAAGAAACCCTCATACTAGGTCTCAAACAAAAAATATAAATATAAGGAACATAATAAAATTTATAATGGATGAAAATAATAAAATTTAATCCTTTTCCCACTATGAATAGCTTGGACACACGGTTAGAGTGTAACATCCCGACCCGGGGTCTACTTAAATCATTCCTTAAGACAGTGGTTCACGTGTCCACAAGTGCAATTCCCTATAGGCTAGAGGCTTCCAACTAGAATCATGGGTATAAAGGTGGTACGATGGGGAAAATATACCCTCATTTTAGAGTGAAAAAATGTATAAAATCAATAATAATCAACATCAGAAGAATATATAAATAGAACGATTAAATAAAATAAATAAGAATAATTATATAACTGAATAAGAAAGCAGTGGAAGAAATAAATAACTGAAAAACTGATAATATAAAAAAGCCTCAATGGAAGTGTCTAATACATGTATGCATGTAAATATGTAATATAAAGAGAAACAAGTAGATACAAGAATGCTATAAAATATTATGAAAAAAGGATAGAAAAAATCTCCATAAGCATCTCGAGCCTAAGATAGGTCATATGCTCTTGATATCCAACCAGGTAAGGATATCAACAACATGTTTCATGGAATTTTTCCTTATCAATACATGCATACAGATAATATTCTCAAGAACCAAATCCATCCCGAGTAGGGTGTGAGATAAAAATCATAGTAGACCACCACCGACTATGTCTACATGTAATTTGAGAAGTTCTTGTAACTAAACAATGTTCGTGTATAATAAGAAAAGTAATTTTTTTTGAAATAGATAAACATGTCCCTAAGGTTCATAAAAGACTCCTAGTGTGTCTACCTGCTTTAGACCATGGCTGGGAGGAGTGTCTGATCATGTCATTGTATATATAATTGGTAATAATTTTATTTATAGTTTAGTTCTATATTTCATCCACATATATGAACCAAGTGTGTGTAGACACCTAATGTCCATATACCTATAATACTAGTGCTAGATGGACCTGGGTGTAACTTAATAATCCATAACTAGTCAATCAATCCTAAAATCTCATGTAATAGGGTTCATACCCTACACCCCAATAAGAGTGAGATATGTCATGCTACAACACTTAGGATGGAGAGTGAGTTTCCATGGAAACACTCTATAATGGAACGTGTTTCATAAATCCCATCTCCCATATAGTGTCACTGGTGTGAAACACCATGCTCAACACTTGATGTAAGGGAGTGTGATTTCACTTTGGGATTAACACCCCTTACCATTGTACACATCCTCTACAAAGGCTTATTATAATTTTAGCTGCATGAGGAATTACCTCCCATCTATTTATTTCATAGAAACCATATATGTATAAGAGGGATAATCATTCATAATATAATAAAAAATGAATAACCTATTATTTTTTTCGTTAGTGAAGTTAAATTTCAATTAAATCAATATCTTTCTCAAAGGGCCTTCCTATAAGTATAAAAATGGTAATGGACTTTACCATCCCTTGGGGTCATTCTATTTAAGACCAATTAATTCAATTTAAGAATAGAAATTAATAATGAATAATATATTACATTGAAATCAACCCATTCAATTTATCAAAAAAAGACAAATTCACTCTAAAGGCTCATGTGTTAATGGAATATGTCATGGTTAATTCATTTAAATGATTTCACCATCATGCATAATCTATCCTATACAATCCATTCACCATAACCAATTCATTCAATTAATTAAGACATGGTAATTCAATTTCTAAGTCTGAAGGGCTCTTTAAAGAGGTTACATAGTCAATAATGGAATTCGCTACATGGGGAATTCCAAGTCTAGGGTGGGAAAATACATGCAAGGAACCCTTAGTTCAATCAAACAATAATATTAAAAGTACAATTCAAATTAAAATCCAAGATGAATTCTTAGGAGGAAAATCAGGCATATCAATTTTCACAAAAAGGCTAATTCACTTGGCGTATACCTGGGGTGTCCATAGACAAGAAAACCAACCTATAAGTAACCAAACAAGGACCAATTATCATGTAATAAGGAACAAAAATCAATTATACATGAAGAACTCGATATAATAGGGATGATAAAAAACATTCATCATTTGGAACCACAACATAATTACGAAATAATGAAACTCAAAAGGAAAAAAACATGAACACATACCTCAATTATGTAGATGAATCCTTGCATGATATCGACCTCAGATTTGAAGCAGGTTGGAAGAGATATAAGAAATAGTCCAATACCTTGAAAATAGGGAAAATGATCCTACACCAAAATAGTGCAATGAATAGAAATATTAACTTAGATATGAATTGAGAGACAAGGGGAGCTTACTAAGATTGATCAAAGGCTTCCGATGGATCAATGATTGGCCATCCGACGTAAGACCTATATTAATGACTAAATTAGGCGTTCTTGAGCACCAAAGATAAAGAATAAAGGTGTTTCTCCCCAAGAGGAAGAAATGGAAAGAAGATAATTAGCTTAAAACTTAAGTGGGTATAATTTTAGACATTTCATCACAAAGTATAAAAGCACATGGTTTGGCCAAACCATGCTCACTTCACTGCTACATGGGGCACACCACACAGTTAGGTGCATGATTTGACTAATCATGTGAAAACTATATAGAATGGCTATGTCCCATGTCTACAATCAGATTCATGGTCGTGAACCCTGGGTCACACTGTTACATACAAACCATGCGGCTCAACATGTTTTTCCCATTTTGGACCTCTGGGATCCGAACGAACCATAGACACACCCATGAACTCTGTGACTTGATTAAACATCAAAATTTTGGTCGTTTAAGGTATTCAAATTGAAAAACTAATGATTCCTTGCTTCTTTGAAAAGATGGTTCATTACAACCTCCCCTCCTTAAGGAAAATCATCCCCGAGTGGACCTTATGAGGGTAATGAAGTATATAATGCAAAGACTTCTAACCAATGAGGTCATATATTAGATTCATTCTCCCATGTCTCGTCCTGTACTCAGTCATGATTCCATAGAACCCATACCAGAGGAACATAACTACCTCAGCTTAATTCATGCTCTAATCCACTATACACATGAGATACTCTTTAAAGGAAGAATCCATATCCAATTCAATATCATCAAGCTGAAAGATATGATTCAGCTCTGTTTAGTATTGGAAAATATAAGATACATGAAAGAAATCATGCATCGACCACTATATATGAGGATGTTCCAATTAGTAAGGTGTTGGTCTAATCCGTTTCACAACCATGATGGGTCCAAAAAACCTTATCGAGAGATTAACTACTTTAGAATACATCTATTCCCTTTCATTGGAGAGAATCGCTTGCAAAAACAATCTCCAAACTCAAACTCAAGAGTTCTCCAGGGCCTGTGGGAATATGAATGTTGTATGGATTGAGCTATCAAAATGTACTTTCTAATCAATTAGACATTCTCTACTATATATTGGGTGATACATGGTCTAGGAGTCGATACTTCCCCCACCTCTAGCTAGCATAAAGGTGAGTAGAAATTACTACCTTATAAGGCTTCATAGGGATCCATCTTGATGGTAGCCTAAAAACTGTTGTTTTTAGAAAACTCTATTAGGGGAATATATTTGTTCTACTAACCCAAAAAATCAAGGGCATATTCATAGAGCAAGTACTCTATAACATAAATAGAACACTATTTCTTTCCAACGGTCTATAGGTGAGAGGTCGTGCGCAGAAGTACCTACATACCCAAGGCCTTTTGTAACCCCTTTCAGAACTATAATGTGAAATGAGAGTCTACATAAAAAATAATAGTACTAGGAGATCCATGAAGACATACAACCTCTCAGACATAAAACATTCCTAGATCATCTACTGTGAAGGTCTCTCACCCATGTAAGAAGTGTGTGACCTTCTTCAGATGATCAATGAAAACCCACACTATATCGTTTCCTCTAGGAAATATGGGTAGACCACTCACTAAATCCATTGAAACATAATCCCATTTATTGTTGGTAATAAACAATGGCTATAGAATCCATACAGATCATTGATGTTCCACCGTCATCTATAGACAGGTGGGACACCATGTGATTAAACTAGAAATCTCACATTTCATACTAGGCCACCAATACCAGCGTTATAGATATCGATACATTTTGGTGATACCGTTGTGAACCGCCCATATCGAGGCATGAAATTCCTACATAAAATCCTCTCTATTTTATGATGGGACCCATAAACACACATGGAGAAATAAGGTATCATCACCATCCAAAATCTGACTAGAATATGTATCTTCATATGAAACACTTTCCCTTAGAACGAGCCTTCATGATTAGATAACTATTTCATTATTCCACATTACAAAGTAGTAGATGTCACTGATAAGGCTGAGAGGATAGTCTTACCATGGTACCCCTAATCCTCAACATGAATCTATGAGAAGAAGACCATAATATTCCATTCACTACTAGATTCTTGAACCACCTATCTTTGAGTTTTTTTGGCTCAGAGCACCAGCTATAGAATTACCTTTACCAGGCATGTAGAAAATCTTGAAATCAAATGACTATAGGTACTCCACCAACCTGAGTAGCCTGAGATTGATGTCCTACTATGTAAATATGTACTTGATGATTTTGTGGTATGTGAATACCACAATACTCTCTACATTATATAGTGTATCCGACAACATAAGGCATGTAAAACCGCAACAAAATCAAGACCGTGCATTGGGTAATTCCATTCGTGGGGCCTCTAATGATGAGAATCATATGCGATGAATCACTTGTACAACATCAGAATAGATCCAATACTGATACCAGATGTGTCATAGTATAGGATATAACTCATTCTTGGATATGTTATAATTATTATCGACATTGAGGTTAGTATTCTTTTCATCTCCTGAAAGGATTATTCAAAAACTTCTTACCATAGGAATTTCAAACCCTTCTTTATCAAGATTGTAAGAAATGTTACAAAGTGAGAGAAATCCTAGATGAAGTATCTTCAATATCTAGCTAGCCTTATGATACTCCTAATGTCAAAGACATTCTTAGGCTACTCCTAGGAAACTACAACTCTCACTTTATTTTGGTATACTGAAACTCCTGACTCCGAAATGATATGACCTAGGTTTTAGACTTTTCCAATTCATAATTGGAATTTACTAGGCTCAGTAGGAACTAACCAGTCTATCCCATTGATTATGTCAAATACCATCATGTAGAAGATGTAAATATTCTAGATGAAAAGGGAACCGTATATCCCAAAGGTATAATTCTTAAAAAAATGAATTCCCTTTGAATGAATACATAATAGTGTATCTAGTGTCATGAAACCATGATAGTGCTTGATTTTGAGGACCCTAATTCCCATAATAATTTCAGATATATATGATTGAGATGTGCATGTTTCAAATAAAAAAAACACTATTGTGGTGGATACTATAATAGTACCTCGACATGAAGAAGGTATGGTACTTTTCTCTTACGGTATAGTTTTGACTACATGTAATAGGCTTGTACCATGGCCCTGAGTCACTACCTAACTACCTTGAGCAAGCCCACTCTATTGGCACTAAGAATCATAATTCTAACTGGATTTTCATGAACTGACATCTTAGTATGATCATCTGGTGTTATTCTAGCAACCTTCCTGTCGTGATATTTATAGACCAACCCCTAACTAAGGAGTAGCTGTAGATCGCTACTCGATAGGAACTATAGGTAATATCCTTCAGAAACAATAGTGTTATCCCATGCCACCACATACTATACATTCAACTAGATTCAATGGAGACTAAAGATAGAAGTGTCATGGATTCCCACAATAGTGTTAGGTAATATATCTCTTTTCATGAGGAGTCTAATTTTTGATACCTCTACGAGTAGTTTCAAGTCACCTATTTTTTCAGAAGAAGAACCTATGGAAGTTCTTGGTACCAAATCTCCCTGACTCTCACCATCCTAATCTCTCAAATTATGATATGTGATTAGGTCCTGGTTGAAGGTTTTAGAAATAGTAGTCAACCTAAACACATTGACAAATGATTGGATGGAATAGACCATCCCATTCTTTAATCTCTTTGTAGTCACTAGGTCACCGACAACTAGAGTGGGAGAGAATCACTACTGTTTTGTCAAATGGTAAGAGTTTTCCATAAATGAAATGGAACCCTATTGTAGGTTCATGAATTATCTAGCTTTGTAGGACCCCAGAGTTTGGGGAAATAATTATTCATAGAATATGGTCTGAAAATATTCCCAGACCATGTCACAATACTGATATACCTAGGTGATGACATCCCACCACCGCTTGGTTGAATCAAGTATCATTTAAGAATCTATCTTGACCCTCCACTCTGGAGGTACCTCAAGATGATTGAATATATATATATAACCTCTTCGAGATAATACTTAAGAGAATGAGGTCATCCATCCCATGATATGGTAGGAGGATAATTCCACTAAAACTCGTGATTCAACTCTTCCATGCTTGGGGTAGGTTGAACTACACCTTGGAACAACTGCAACATATGTAGGAAAGCATATTGGAATCAGACATTAGTGACTATATTTGGAAATAAAATAGGACCTACAAATACATCTACAAGACTAATCACTAGTGGCTTATGAACCTCCACATCAGGAACATGATCGCCACCACCTTCACAGTGTCCGACCAGAGGACGTCATGGTGGTGTGACACTATAATTCAAACACATGCCTCAAAAGATATCTAAGAAACCGAGAAGATTAAATTTAAGCATTGTGACCACTTTAGTAATTGAGTTTTAATTGTTTTCAATGAGGCCAAGGAATATTAATGATGGTTAAAGACACTCTCCTAAGTGAAATGGAAAATGGAAATCAGACGATTGATGCACTGACCTTCAATGTTCATAGAACCTGTATCATGTGTGATACAATGTTTACAACATTGATCTAGCATTCCTTTGAGGATGATTGAGGTACATTGGATTTAATAGTCTAAAAATAAAAGGTGAATGAAGAATTTTGAATGAGGGTTTATTGATCATTATAATTCCATGCACATATTTTACTATGGCCATGCATTTCACTTAGAATGTTTTTTTTTGTCTTACAAAAATTTGGTCAACCATGGAGGCCAGCCGAGGACCTCACCTCAAGAACATGACGGACCCAAGGGTCAACCGCGCTCGAGGGAAGCCCTCAAGGCTAACCCTGCATGAGGAAAGGTCCTGAGGGCTATGTAAAATCCCATAGAAGTGCGCACACAGTGGTAAAACCATGCACATGGGATGCATAGTGGGCGCTAGGTGCGCGCCTGCACGAGGAATGGTTGGGCACAGAAGCATGCTCGCAGAGACCGGTGTGGGGCAGCACCAGAGGGGGGAGAAGAGAATCCTTATCCAATGTAGAGGAGATTTGATTAATAAATCACGCCTCTCCCGCATCTTTGTTTCTATGTGGGATTGGTTTAAAAAACACCGATTTAATCTTGGATTCCCATCTGATATCACGTGAGATCTCAACCACACGCTCTATCCAACATCTTGCATTATAATCATGGCTATCCGAGATCAATCCAAGATTATCCAATGATCATGGCATCATCTTCAACCTCGAACTGCTTGGAGAGTAACCTAACACCGTTTCTCGTAGTCATCATTGCCGATCCACCATGATTATTCTCTTGGTCAATTTTGATGATGAAAACTCTTACATGGTTATCTTCAGATCGAACCGAGACTATGCATGCAGTACGTGTCTTGCATGAATGTGATATCTCAAAGGAGGCTGAAGCAAACAAAGTTGTGAGGACTTAATTCTCATCCGAGATACATGGAGGATCCATGTGAGATCCATGAATGAGAATCATGTAAGCAATCTTGACTCTATGCACGAAGATAGGAGCCCGCATTTATAAAAAGGAAATACCTGAGGCTTGCTGATTATCCTTGACCCTACATTTCAAAATTTTGAAGGCACAAATCTCGGGCATTCAAAGCCCCAATCTTAAGGGGAGATACACAGATGTTGAATGTGGGAGAGGATTTTCCCTCACTTATAAAAGGAGGATCTTGAGACAAATAATGTTGCTGCTCCCACATATCTAAGAGATCATGTTTCAAAAAATAGAGCATCTCCCTATGTACCATTTTTTGAAGAGAAATTTGGTGTCCCGCAAGCATTCTTCTCTACGAAGAATTATTCCGGAAAGCCTTCAACAGGTGCTATGCACCCTCAAATAGCTTTGCGAAGAACCAAAACCTATGAATACCTGATAGTTTTTACAAAAAAACCCTCGGTGTATTTCATGAGGAAGTTCCCATGGGTACACAACCGGTGCAACCGCACCCTTGTTATACTCTATGAAAGGTAAAGAACCATTCTTCTCATGCACGAAGAAGAACCATGAATCTCAAGGACTTCCCAAAAGGTGAGCACCCTCATGTTTTCACTTCATCCCATTATTCGTAGGGGTTCGAGTTTTAGTGAAGAATAAAAGGCAGTACGTGTTGCATGTACCCATGTACATGGGTTTAAAGAAAGACTGGGGCTTTGAGTAGTTGGTTGAAGGAGAATCTTGCATAAGACAAAGGGTTCACCCATTTAGGTTTGATGATTCATACATATAAACCTAAGGAAATACCCTAACTAAGTGAAAGACAAGAAAATAAAAGGAAGATAAGAAGAGGTTGAGTGTATGTTTGCTCAAAGAATCATACCCATTAGGGTTATCACACATTAATTGGAAGAGGTGAATGCATGCATGAATTCTTGCACATGGACACATGAAGTGACTTAAATAAAGAACAAAAAAAGTGTGTTCATGTGTGTAAAAAATAAAAAGAAATAAAAGGAAGAAAAGGTTCAACCTGAATTCCATATACACGATCACATGAATTCGTGAATAAGATAGAAGAATCGATTCAGATGATGCCAAGTGAACTGATCTTCATTTCTTGAATAATCACACTGTTGTTTGTTATTCTAGCCAATAAGGGAGAATAATTTTTAGTATAGTTGGTTATTTCACTATGAAGAATATAGAAGTAGTCTAGTGTAGTTGGTGTTTCACTAGAGAAGAAGAGAAAGAAAGAATGAATAATTGATTGCCTACTTCTTTATAAGTAATCAAGTGAATATCACTAAAGAACATCAAGAGAAGAACCTAGATTTGAATAAGGGAGAATACTATCTCCATAGGTAGTATAAAGAACTATCTAGAGGATGAAAGTTGTACTAGTCTATCACCATTCTAGGGAAGAGGATTGTTTACCATCCCCCTCTAAAGTGTAGGGACTCACACTAGATAGAGGATTGTTTTCCTAGCCACCCCACTGTTAAAACATATCACATCATAGTGGAGAATCCATGCACTAGTCATATCCATGCATGACATGGACGTAGCTACTCTTATTGAGTGGCGAACCATGTAAAAATATCATGTACATATTTTTACTGCTTTTCATTATTACATGAGACAAGGAAAATAGAAAAAGAGAATCAAGATCCTAATAGGTGAAGAGGTACAGGTATTGAATGTTGGAATTGATTTAAAAAGTCCCCAACACTGATTCTCCCCCCTCTCAGTGTTAGGTATATTCCAAACTAGTCCTCTAAATTGGTATGAGAGGTAGATGTTCACCTCTGTTTGATTCTCTACAGGGAAGTTATTCTCTTTTTAAGACCTTAGTTTCATTCCCGAGTTATCGATGAAGAGCGATTTTAGTGAAGATTCAGTTATCTCTGAATAGAAGACAATATCTACCAAGACCATGACTAACAGGAAAAAGAAGGATAAGAGAAAGTTGAAGAAGAAGTCCCTATTATCTAAAGAAGAGGAAGCATCTGGTTCTCCATATCTAGCTGACATTGAAAAAACACAAGACATGGAAAGTAATGAGAAGTTGGATCATTTTTCAATAATAATATGGACAACCATCCTACCTCAACTGATCAAGAGGTATGTGTTAGTAAATTTGGAAATTATTATCATGATGAAAATGCTGTAACAATTGGTGATGATCAATCTACAACATCTCAAGAAATATTAGTTTATAGATTAAGAATGATTCTTCATGGTGTTTTTAAAGAAATTACATCATTGGTTTGTGTATTATTTCAATGCATTCCAGAATATATCACTCAGTTGTAATAATAAACTGATGTTTTGGAGAAAGGCTTACAAGAAAAAATTGTTGAATGTTTAAAGCTCTCCAGATAGGTTGGAGCCTTTGAAGCAACAAAGAGGGGATTTGAAGTGAGTTCTTAAAAGAGGCTCAAAGATGTTGAAGAAAATAAGGGAGTCAACAAGACTCTAGAAAATAAGATCCATGCGCATTAAGATGAGCTGAAAAAGATCAATGAATTCATGATGGTATATTTGGAAGAAGACTCCAAGAAGATCAAAGAACTTGACTCTTTTTTAAAAAACAAAGTAAAGTTTCATGAAGATGAAGTTTAAAGATTAAAAAAGGATTATGAATAGAATATTACTATGATTCAATACCATGAATTCATCCTCAATATGAGATACCTAGAATTGGAAGCTCATTTGACCAATCTTGATAAGACACATATTGAGTCTCCACAAAAGAAGGAAACAGTCACTTCTAGTACTCAATTCTCACTATAGGATTCTACTCTCAAAATACCTCCAACACGTGACAATAAGATCATGGGTTTACTCATTGATCTATCACAAGAAGCTGAGAAAGTAAAGGTACCATCCATACCAAAATGTAATCATGTTTCTAAAATTGTTTCTACAAAAAGTGAAGGATGGAAGAAAAATTAAAAACAAGTATGGATGAAGAAGAATGAGAAGAAACCTACCACTAAGGATAGGGTGGATAGGGGAAAGAGTATGGAAGATATCTCCCCACATAAATCACAATGATTCAAGAATAAAATTAAGCAACCTTATAAAGAATATGGGAAGAATTCAAGGTTTGTTGGTTAATGCTAGTGCTGTAATAGATTTGGGCATTGTGCACTAGATTTTTGGTACAACCCCTTAAATGTTAAATCATAGACAAATAAAAACTCAAAGGGGAGAAATCCAAAGAATAAGAAGAAAAATTCATAGATCCAGAAGCATCTATATACTGTAAATAGATTTGGAATGTTAGATAACATATGTGATGTATGCAATAGGAGTGGTCTCATGAATGGTGCATGTTCATTTCAACACGTACCCAATGATGATAAGAAAAGAAGACCACAGAAGATGGGTTGGAATGAAGAAGCATCCATGGGAAGAAATTATATGAATAATGTGAAAGCAAACACTCCGTAGAAGACTCCGAGGAGGAAATTTGACTAGTCCCTTGGATTCTAAATCCAAGAAGGTGAAGATTTGTTCATCAAAAAC
The DNA here is from genome assembly GCA_963277665.1 of Viscum album. Taxonomy (NCBI): domain Eukaryota; kingdom Viridiplantae; phylum Streptophyta; class Magnoliopsida; order Santalales; family Viscaceae; genus Viscum; species Viscum album. The sequence continues at coordinate 561,392,028 of OY728141.1, forward strand.
AACTACTAAGAATGATTCCACTCAGAATAATCCATGTAGAAGATCCAATCTTGATTCCTTAGTCCCTAATGATATATTGGTGGTTTCTCCAGATGATTTTGAAATAATGGGAAAGATGGAAGATGCACATGCTAAGAATTGTGCTATAAGAAAAAAAGAAGATTATACATGAATAAAATGAAGTTCTATGTGTGAGGTGAAATATGGCTGGTTATAATGTTAGAAGATGCTTTAAATTTACACCATACCAACAAGAATTCATCAAAAATATTAATATTTCAGTAAGAGATTCTAGTGCTTATAAATCCCTTGAAGAAAGATGATTCAAAAATAAAGAGATGGATGAAATAGTAAGGTCCAAAAAATCACAGTCAGCATTGAAGATCAATTGTGAATGCATGTAGAATGGAGCATCTAGGTTGAGAAAATCATCTCAACCTTGCTGTTCACATTGATGGAGCAATAAGGATCCACCTTATTACATTAAATCTTTGTGTATTGTATTTGTTCATATATTACAATTAATTGAAGGTGAAGAAATCTCTTTGGGGGAGAACCTGAGAGTCAGTGATAAGAAGTCTTCCCTTGAGGGGGAGATAAATGAAGATGCTAGAGTTATTATTCTAATTAGTTTCAACTTCCATTGATATCAAAATTCCATTACTCTGAATATTGTTTGAAGATCATGTCATTGGAAAAGGTATTTTATTTCCCAATCTCTCATCACTGGTTAATCAAAGTAAATGTTATTTCATAAAGGGGGAGTAAATGAATTTCTCAGTGACATAAGAAGAATGGATGTTTTCCAAGATCACTATTCTTTCTTGTTTCACTTGAATGTTTTTGATCCATTTATTAAAGTGAGTGAAGAAGATTCAAATTGATTATTTTATACACACTTATTATCCTAAGCCTCGACTGAAATTGAAAATTTCTTGAAGAAAAAGTACATGAGTTATCATCTCATGAGGTGTCATAGTCAGTGGAGAATGGAATGCTTTGTTGTCTAAATCAAATCCTCTTGTTTTCTACATCGAGAATTTCTCAAGTAGACTTATCATGAAATGATTAATGGCAAATTTATTGAGTAAGGATTGATACCCATCCTCCCATGAACTTTGTATTTCTTGTTAATAAGGGGGGAGAGAAGTGAAATGAAATTTTTAGAGAGAAATATGTGAAGACTCACATTGAAACATTCATTTAGAATATAAACTTTTAGTATTTACAACAAATACAAAGTAGGAGATTGTTGGGACCACTTTAGTAATTGAGTTGTATTTGTTGTAAATGAGGTCAATGAATTTCAATGATGGTTAAAGACACTCTCCTAAGTGAAATGGATAATGTAAATCATAATATTAATGAACTGACCTTGAAAGTTCAAATAACTTGTATCATATATGATACAATGTTTATAACATTGAGATAGCATCCTTTTGAGGATAATTGAAGTACCTTGGATTCAATAATCCAAAAAGAAAAGGAGGAAGAAGAAGGTTGAAGAAGGGGTTGTTGATTGTGAGGAGTCCATGCACATATTTTAATATGGCCATGCATTTCACATAGAATGTTTATTTTTGGATTACAAATATTTGGTCAAACATGGAGGCAAGCCGAGGACCTCACCTCAAGAACATACGGGACCTGAGGGTCAACCGTGCTCGGGGGAAGCCCTCAGGGCCATCCCCACATGATGCAGGGGCATGGAGGCCATGTATAAGGCTGTAAGAGTGATTTTATGATAGTCAACCTGTGTGCATGGGATGTATAGGGGGCACTAGGTGCGTGCCGGCAGGAGGCATGGTTCGGCGCAGAAGTGCGCCCGTAGAGAACCGGCATGGGGTGGCACTGGAGGGGGGAGAATAAAATTATGAGCCGATGCTGAGGGGAGTTGATTGATATACCACGCCTCTCTCGCATCACTATTTCAATGTGGTATGGTTTTAAAAAACGTAGAGTTAATCCTGGCCACTTATCAGATCTCGCATGAGATCTCGACTACACACTCTATCCCACATCCTACGTTATAATCATGGCCATCCAAGATCAATCTGAGCTTATCCCATGGTCATGGAATTATCTTTAACATTTGACCACATGGAGTGTAACCTGAGCCACTGCTATCCTTCACCACTTTTGATCCACCATGATCATGCTCAAAGTTAGCACTGATTATGAAAACTCTTTCATGGTAATTATCAGATCGAACCGAGACTATACAAGTAATATATTTCTTGCATAGAAGTGATATCTCGAAGGAGGCAAAAGAAAATAGAGTTTTAAGGCCTTAATTCTCATCCGAGATACATATAGGATCCGTGAGAGATTCATGCATGAGAATTATTCATGTGATCTAGACTCCATGCACGAAGATAGTAGCCCGTGTTCGGAAAAAGGAAACACTCGAGACTTGAGGCTCATCCTTGACCTGTGGTTTCGAAATTTTGAAGGAAAAGATCTTAGGAATTCAAAGACCCAATCTTAATGGGAGATACACAGATATTGAACGTGGAAGAGGAGTTTCTCTCACCTATAAAAGGAGGACACCGAGATGAAGAATGATGCTGATCCCACATATCCGAGAGCTCCTGTTATGAAAAACAGAGAATCTCCCTATGCAACATTTTGTGAAGAGCAATTAGGTGTCATATAATATTTCTACTCTAATAAGAATTATTCTTACATTCCTTCGATAGATATTACTCACCCTCAAACAACTTTGCGAATAACCAACACCAACGAACACCTAATAGGTTTTACAAAAAAACCCTCAGTGTGTTTTTTGAGGAAGTTACCATGGGTACACAATTGGTGAAACCGCACCCTTGTTGTACTTTGTGAAAGATGAAGAACTATTCTCTTTATGCATAATGAATAACCATCAATATCACGACCTTCCCAAAAGTTGATCACACTCATGTTTTCACCATTATCCCATTGTTTTCAGGGGTTCAAGATATAGTGAACAAGGAAGGGTAGTACGTGTTTCATGTACCCATGTACATGAGTTTTTTAAATCCTAAGGCTTTGAGTAGTTGGTTGAAGGAGAAACATTCACAAAACAAAGGGTTCACCCATTCGGGTTTGATGATTAATAGATGTAAACCTATGGAAATACCCTAACTAAGTGTAAGAGAAGAAAAAAATATAAAGAGAAGAAGTGGCTGAGTGTGTGTTTTCTCAAAGAATCATACCCATTAGGGTTCTCACACATAGAGCAGAAGAGGTGAATGAATGAATGCATGCATACACATGCACATTTGAAGTGACTTAAATAAATAACCAATAATAAGTGTGTGCATGTGTGTAAAGAAGAAGAAGAAATAAAGGGAAGAAAAGTTTCAACCTGAATTCCATATTCCTAATCACATGCATTCATGAACAAGAGAGAAGGACTGATTCATATGATCCCTAGGGAACTGATCTTCATTTCCTAAATAATCGCACTGGTGTATGTGATTCTAGCCAATATGAGAGAAGAAGTTTTAGTGCAGTACTTTGTTGCACTAAGAATAATTAAGAAGAAGTCTAGTGCATTTGGTGTTGCACTAGAGAAGAAGAGAAATAAAGAAGGAAGAATTTCTTGCATATTTCATTGCAAATAATCAAGTGAAGAGCACTAAAGAAGATCAATAGAAGAACCTACCTTTTGAATAAGGAAGAATATTGTCTCCACAAGTAGTATAAAAACCAGCTAGAGGTAGAAAGTTGGACTATTCTATCACCAATCCAAGGAAGGGGATTTTTTTCCCACCCCCTCTAAAGTTTAAGGACTCAAACTATCTAGAGGATTGATTTCATAGACACTCTACTATAATAGCATATCTCATCATAGTGGAGAATCCATGCACTAGTCATATCCATGAATGTAAAGGAAGTATCTACTCTTATTGAGCGGTGAACCTTGTAAAAATATCATGTGCATATTTTTACTACTTTCCATTATTGTACATGATAGGGAACATATAATAAGAGAATCAAGATCCTAACAGGTCAAGAGGTATAGGGATAGAAAGTTGGAATTAGTTTAAAAAGTCCCCAACACTAATTCACCCCCCTCTCAGTGTTAGGTATATCCCAAACAGATTCTCTCATTATGAAACTAGACCAGATTAATTTATTCATATAGAAACATCCCTGCCTCTATTCCTACTTCAAAATCTAGGTCTAGATGGTATAAAATACCATAATAGTCCATCAGAATGTAAAAGTGATTCCCCACTACCCACTAATAATGTGGGTTTATAGTATAAGTTTCAAAGATGGATATACAAGATGGATTTATCTAAATGGGAATCACATCCATTTTTTATTTTTTATTTTTAAATATTCCAAACACTTTAAAAAAATGGTTGAATCTGACGGTTTTCCATTTTCCAATATTTAACGGCCCATACTCCTTATGATCCAAAACATGGCATCCACTTGACCCACACCATTACACATTCCAGCTCATGCAAGCAATAGACCATAGCTCAATATTCTATAATTGACTAGTTAAGTTGTCTGATTTAACATATTATGGAAAACACTATAAGGCTGGGGAAGACACCTTAAGTATCAATTATTTTTTTAATCCCTACGAGAAGTTTCAACACAACTCAATACATATCATGGAACAATTAGTATGCCACTAGAAAATTCATTCTTAAAATAGACATGACATGGAAAAAATGCATGGCCTACAAATCATATTGTGCCTATAGTGATGGATGTAATGACTTTCCCTCATTTTATTAGTATAAATTAAATAAGTACGAATTTAAATAACATCATAAACTAGGTGTGTCACCCAATGGTAAAGTCATATAAATAATAAATGGAAAAATCATAATAATAATTATAATGTAGGTAACTTTTTCTTTACCCCAAACATGGGTTCGTGATGACCAAGAATGGCTTATGACCAAAATAAGAATAGTAGAAATATATTATTAGGAAACAACCGAAATAAGCATAGTAGAAAAAATAAGAATAATAGAATTTTTTGAAATAAATTACCAACTCACTCAGGTTAAAACAGAACTCTTGGTGAGTCTACGTGCTTTAGCCAATGGTTGGGAGGAGGGTCTGATCATGTCACTATATATATATATATATATATAATTGGTAATAATATATATATATATATATGTAGTTTAGTTCTATATTTAATCCACCTATATGAACCAAGTGTGTCTAGACGTTTAATATCCATATACATGGAATACTAGTGCTGGATAGACCAATGCATAACTCTGGCATCCATAAAAAATCTATTGATCCTAGAAGAACATGTAATAGGGTGAATTCACTACATCTTAAGAAGAGTGAGATGAGTCAAGCAAAAAAACTCAGGATGGCGAGTGAGCCTCCATAGAAACACTCTATCAAAGAACATGGCATATAAAACCCATTTCCCATGTAGTATCACTGGTGCGAGACACCATGCTCAACACCCGATGTAAGGGAGTGTGATTTCCATCCTTGATCAACACCCCTTACCATCATACACAACCTTTTTAAATGTATATTATAATTTTAAATGGTATAGGTCATTACCTCCCATCCATTTCTTTCATCTATCCCATATATGTAAAAGAGGCATACTCATTCATAATATAATACATAAGGCAAAACCTCTTCTGCATTCCATTATCCACGTTAAATTTCAATTAAATCATTATCATTCTCCATGGGAATTCATATAGGTATATTCAAGGGGAATGGAATTACCATACCATTGGGTTATTCCATTTAAAACCAATTGATTAAATTTAATAAAGTGAATCATCCATGAATTATCTATTTCATTTAGATCAACCTCCTCAATTAATCAAAAGAAGAAAATTCACTGATAAAGATCATGAGCCAATTGGAAGGAGACATAGTTAATTAATTTAAATAATTCCACCATAATGAATTAGTCATCTTATACAATAAATTCACTATAACCAATTCATTCAATTCATTAATACATGGAAATTACCTTTCTAAGGATTAAGGGGTCTTTAAAGAGGTGACATGCTCAACAAGGGAATTTCTTACACGGGCAATTCCAAGTCTAGTGTGAAAAAACACATTCATATTATCCTTATTTCAATAAAAATATTCATATTTCATGGGAAATTATACTGAAAGGCTAATCCAAATACTTAGGAAGAAAATATGGAATATTTACTTTTCTCAAAAAGGGGTAATTCACTGGGCACACCCATGGGGTGTCCCTAAATAAGGTAACCAATCTCTAACTAATCAAACAAGGACCAATTTGAATGTATTAAGAAAAAAAATTAGACATGAATAGATAAAATATAATTTTTATTTTTAGTATAAGTTAGCATACAACAACACAACATAATTACGAAATGATAGAACACAAAGGGAAAACAACACGACCACCTACCTCATGGCCGTAGTTGACTCCTCACTAAATATCATCCTCATATTTGAAGAAGGATAGAAGAGATATGAAAAATAGTCCAATGAACTGAAAATAGGTAAAATGAATCTACACCTAAATAACTCAATGGATGGAGAGAATAACTTAGATAAGAATTTAGAGACTAAGGGATCTTACCAAGACAGATTCAATGCTTCCGACATATCAAAGATCAGAAAACATATTAAAGACCTAGCTCAATGCCAAGATTAGGTGTTCTTGAGCTCCAAATAGGATGAAGAAGGGTTCTAGTCTAATAAAGAAAGAAAGGGAAAGAATAAAATATTCTTAAAACATAAATGATGGAAATTTTGGACATTTCACCCAAAAATATCCAAGCACAGGGTTTGGCCGCACCATTTGGCCAACCAATGCACAAATCAAGACCAGTTCACTACTACATGGGGAATACAACATGGTTAGGCACATAGTTTAACTAGCCATGAAAAAAACATGTATAATAGCTCAGTACCATGTCTAAAACTAGCAGCATATCCATGTTCCATGAATTGAATAGTTGCAGACAATCTATGAAACTGATCTTGTTTTCCCCATTTTGGAACTACGAGCTATGAACGAGCCCCAAACGCACCCGTGACCTCCATGACTTGATTAAACATCAATATTTGGGCTATTAAAGGTACTAAAATTGAAAAAATAATGATCCATACTTTATTTTAAAATATGGGTTGTGACATAGAGAAACCATCCACAAACCATGTAAAACAACACTAGATGATTATAGAGATGGTATCATGGGATTCACATGGTTAGCACTAATAGTTTTCATAAACTACACTCCTCTGTTTTCCACCCCCATTTCACTTAAATCATGAAAATTATCAAAAAACACTGATGGGGTCTCCCCCAAAAAATAACAATTGATGAAAAACATTTCATCCCTTCAAAACAACCCAAATATTGGTTTAAATTATAAACACAATTTCTGACCACCCATGGAAATTTGAGGTTTGGAATGATAGATAGATGGCCTGTAACTCTTTTGAACTGAAATCCCAGTCACCCATGGTCCTATCTCTTATCTACTACTAATCCCCTACCAACAACCTATATTTGATACCATTTTGTAGTGAACTATCCTTGGTCAACTTGACCCATCACCAGAGACAACTCACCACAAGGCCCCAAGAACATTCCCAATTTCCTTGGGATAGTAAAAAACACCACAACCTTACAAATAACCATATTATAATGGTTACTCCCTTATAGAACTGACATAACCCTAATATTTATTAGACATACAACCAAACCGGTAGAAAAAACAAATAGATATAGACATATAAATCATAGTAAACAAAACATGAACATAAAATAATATAATAAAAATAATCATAATATACATAAATATATACATACATGATATCCATACTCAAAATATAAAAATAGGGATAATGAAAAAAAGACCAATACAACACATTTCAATGATATAAAATATCAAATATTCTTTACATGAGTCAACTCCATGAGACCACATCTCCATCATTCCTACAAAAAACTAAGGATGTTTGTAATCAAGAGGATCTATTGAATAGAATGGTGCACTTAACTCTACTTACGTCCTATAAAACAAGGTCTGTATACCGCCAAAGGCATATTTAGGGTGTGGGACCCAAATCATAGTTTGAAACCATAATGAATCAATGTAAGAACTTTATCCAAGAAAAAACAATAACATTGTTTGAAAACTAATTTTTTAAAACCAATTTGGCCTTTTAAAACAATTTCATTTAAAATAAATTGTTAAAAACATCTTTGTTTTACCTCATATAAACCATATTTTCAATGATGAAAGTTAATGATAAAATAATGAAATGAATCCACATGACATAACATGCTAAACACACCTATACATTGCATCAATATTAATATAATAGTAAACATCATTATATAACCTAATGATGGGAAATAGGCATAAGAATATAATGTTTCAATTAATCAACACACTAGAATCATGCATAAAGAATATAAAAAACCATTCAGGCATAAGTAATATACTCTATGGCCTCTAACCATTAGGATCTAGAGTGACTCTTGGAAAAGGTTTTTTAGAAGCCTATGAAAGATAAAAAATTTAGAAGAACTCTCGATATTCCCCAGGCCTAGTAATAACCCCTTAAGACATCTCAGTCTATATGGACACATTTGAAATCTCCCTATACCTTCCTCATGAAGGTTACCTTAGTTCAATGGATAACACTATCTTTGTCTAATCTAGAAATACACACCCATTCAAGGTCTTCCATGTGATACACTATGCTAAGAATATTACCACATATCATGTTCTGATTTTATAAAACAAACAGGACCTTAATAATAAAACACATTTATGAAGGTAAAACTCATTTCCAATCCCCTTTTTAAATTCATTTGAAACCAAAAATCCACCTTGATCATTTTATCAAAAACATTATGTTCATTAAAATCGCTTCTTTTGAAATTCTCCTTTATAAAATAAAATTGATAATAAACACCATAATTCACATCAAACATGGATAAATCATCATTATTAACACAAATTATGGAAAATTTAATAATAAAAAACCAAGTTTAATAAATAATAAAAGGATATTCATGGAAAAGTTCTCTTAAAAAGAGGTGCCTAAAAATTCTAACTCAAAATTACCTCTTTCGATGAAAACCACCAGGTACATGTAGGATGGGTCCTTACACACCTAAATAAAAAAAGAAACAACATGAAACCCCATTAACATACCTAGATTCTTCTAAACCACAATCTAGTGTTTCTATTCTCTAAGAAAATTAAAGAAAAAGAAGAGATATGGGGAATGAGGAGGGAAATCATTTTAAATTAGGCTATCCTTTAATAAATCGCCTAAGAAGAAAGGGATTCTACCAATAATCCTGGAGGAGGAAGTATCAAAGATAGTGTGATATAGATACATATAACATGGGAGAAAAATGAATCCAATACACTAATAAAAAATTTAAACATCAATAATGGGTTATTTTTGAAATACTAGAATCCTTCACAAATAACTAAAAATAATTATTTTCTTTTTATAGAATTTTATGATGGGATTAATATCATTTGAAATTAGTCCTGATATGAAGGATAGTAGAGATAGATTATAAAATCTATTATGAATGGTTCTTGCTGATATTATTTTAGCGATAGATTGTTCGTCTCTATTTCCCCATTACAAAAAGAATTAATAAAAAAGTGATAAACCCTTTTCTCCCCCATTATTCTTTCCCTTACCTGTCATTGTACAACCCCCCATAGGTCCATTTCTAACCCCTACACTGTTTACTCTATTGCGCACCCAATTTATTATTGATTGGGGTTCGAATATCCCAGTTATGAACTCCCCTTCTCTCATCCTTACTTTGTTATGTGATTTAACCATTCCTATCTCTGCAATTGGATTGGTTGAATAGTAGAAAAATATTTACAAGATTTTTATAATCTATTATGTATTTAGGGTTCTTATAGGTTTATTCTTACCAATTTTGGTGTTTGACATAAAAGATGATATATTCTAGCTCCGCACAGGTTGATTCCACTTGATTTGAGGTAGTTTTCCAAATGTCTAACCTTTAGATTTAAGAAATTTTAACTATTTGGGTATATTTTTTAACGATTTTAATTTTAATAGATATTTTCAATCATCATATGGAATGAAAGTTATTTTTAAGGGTAGTTTCCATGTTTCCCAATATTTAATTAAAATTAAACTCTTGTTTGGATTTTTTAAATGATTTGTTAGCATAAGGTACCCGTTCCGTTTTAGTCTCATTATTTTTTCATATTGGTTAATGGGTATATTAAGAGTTTTGAATAATTATAGATTTAAGATTATATCATTCAAAAGTTGTTACTTATTAAAGTGTGTGGGGGAGGTGAGAGAAAGTGTTGAGATTATATGAGCAACCAAGGGCTCCTTATTAGACCATAGAAGCCTTATGTCATTTACCATGATGATTGATTGATAAGTTTACTTCTATGATTATTTTTATATTTGAATTATTACAAATCATGATATATATGTAATATTTGAGTTCATTAGACATGTTTATGCATCTTGATTGTATTAATGATTTTAATGTTTTATATCATTATTCGATTATATTCAATTATTATTATTATAAAATTTGATATTTTCCTATTTTTTAGATTAGTTGTCATGTCTTAAAAAATTTATTAAATTTTTTGTTTTAATTAATAAATAATTAGTATAATATAGTAAATATTTGAAATAATTAGTATTACATTTTTAATAACTTGTAAAAAAATATAAAATACTATAAATTCTTAAAAATGCATAATCCTTATTAAAAATGTAGTTGTTATTAATTTATTTAATCATTAGTTATTTTTAATAATTAATAAAAAATTATTTATTATTAGTAAGAATTAGTAAATGTTAGTAATAATTAGTAAATACTAGTTATAATTTAAAAATATGAGTAAATTAAGGTAATTTGTAATAAATTGTAAAAATATATATGAAATACCAATAATTATTAAGAATTAGTTATATTTATTAAAAATTTAGTTATAATTAATAAATAATTAGTCTTACATAATAAATAATTTTAATAATTAGTTAAAACGAATAATTATAAGACCTAATTTGTACTTTTTTGTAATAATTGTAAAAATTATAAAAATAAAAAAATTATTAAAAACTCCCAATAAAAAGAAAAAATTAAAAAAAAATTAAAATATTTAGTAATAATTATTGCATAATATGTAATACTTAATAAATAAGTAGTCATATTAGTAATAATTAGTAAATATTAGTAATTACATGAAAATATTATAAGTGATTCGTAAATATTAGTAGATTAAGAGATTTTATAATAAATTGTAAAAATATTAATGAAATGCTAATAATAATTAATAATTAGTTATATTTATTAAAAAATAAGTTATAATAAAAAAATAATTAGTATTACTTAATAAGTAATCTAGTAATTAAATTTTAGTAATTATTAGTAAAAATATTTTAATAAATATTAAAAAATAAAAAAATACTAATAATTATTAAAAAAATTCAATAAAAAGTAAAAAATTAGTTATATTTAAATATATTTGTAAGAATTATTAAATATTCTATAATAATTAATAAATAAGTAGTCAATAATAGTGATAATTAATAAATTTTAGTAATACATAGTAAATATTAGTAATAATTTGGGAATATTAGTAAATTACAATAATTTTTAATAAATTGTAAAATATATAAAAATACTAGTAATTCATATAAACTCAAAATAATTTTTATTTTTTGGAAATAATTAAAAATATTATTAGTAATTATTAAGTAAATTGTAATAATTAAGAAATAATTTATCATTATTAGTAATAATTTTTAAATATTTGTAATAATTTTTAAATATTATTAATAATTTTTAAATATTAGTGAATAATAATATAATTTGTAATAACTTGTAAAAAATTGTAAAAAATACAAGTAATTAGGAAATATTAGTAATATTTATTAAAAATTTAGTTATAATTTTTAATAAATTAACATTACATAATAAATATGTGTAATAATTAGTAATAATAAATATATATTAGTAATAATATGTAAATATTAGTAAGAATATTCCTAATAAGTTGTCATAATTACTCATAATTAAAACTTAGTAATAATATGTAATAATTAGTCACAATGAGTAATAATTATTCTTATTTATGTTGTTTTTAGATAAATTTGGGCCTTAGTAGTAGACTACAGTTTCTATAATATGACTGTTATTGGATATATCATTGTCAAAATCGAAATAGATCTTGTATAAACACTGCCTACATTGAGGGTGTTGAAACATTTATATCTTTTCTATTGTAAGATTCATATTTTTTTTGAAGGAATAATTTAATGTACTTTTATGAAATGTGATATAAAGAGATTATAAAACATTGATAATGTCAACCTTCATGTACCAAATTTTGGTTTATAGAATGATTATATTCATTATTGGTTTTTTATATTCTGTGATTACAAAAGTCAATATTCTTACTAGAAAATTTTCATAACTTCATAAAAATTACCTTCTTGGATGTTGATAAATGAACAATATATATATTTACATATTTAGAACTATTAATTCTAAGAAATCTGAAGATGAATATCCAATTTTTTTGAATCCACTAATTGATGAATTAATTTCATTATTGAATGATGATAAAAAAATTTGAAGTAGTTACATATCAGAATTTTACACTGAAGGTTGAATTAATGTGAACAATCGTTGACTTTTCGGCATATTGTATGTTATATGGATGGAGTAGATATACTAAAAAATCATTTCTATACTACATAGGCAAGAAAAAAGGGTTTATAATTATCAATAGAAGAAATACTAGTTATCTTGACTCCCATTTGATATTTCTTCATATGGATAACCTTTTTCAGCAGAATAGAAATAATTTAAAAAAAGGTTAAATTGAAAGATATGAACCTCCAGCAGTGCTCTCAGGTATTCAGGTAAAATATATAATATCTTAATTACCTCCTATTACCTTTCTATAAAATATAAATGAATAAATAAAATATGGTTTTTGTAGAGATCATAATTGGATAAAGTAGAGTAATTTTTGTGACCTACTATATTGGTAAAATTTGTTGGTTCATCACATGTTAGAAGCAATGAATATTGATTTTTTAATAGCATATTTTAAATAGTGTTGTATAGAACTAGTAATACCAAATATAATGTCAAGGAATAATAAGATCGTTCCTAAATATGCAGGTTTCCGAAACATGAATTATTTTAAAATGAATAACCACATAATTTAACGAAGGAAAAATAATCTTATGCCCTTTATATATAAATTAGTTTATTATTTTGTTAACAGATTATAGATTTGAGGTAACCAAATTGGTATACTTCTAATTTTTTTACTGATCACACAATAGTTTTCATAATATACTTAATGTGATTCATGTTGATATTATTTGAATCAATGGAACATTTAATATTACATTTGATATATGAAGCTAAATATGGAGGTATGATATAATTTTGATTGATTCACCCATTTGAAAGTTTTATGAAAAAATTAAATAATAAAGTATATAACAACTCATCAGTTTAAGGGTAAATTTTAGAAGCATAGTTAATGGAGGAAAATTAAAATGTATACTCTTACTATTTTTAATTTTTATATCTTTCAAAAACCAATTCAATGTGTCATAATGAGGTATATATTGATGAAATCATAGACCATAAATTGTTAGTTTTTAATTATTTTGAGTTTTTGTGGTGGTTATCAATGTAATGGATTTTAAATAAATAACTATACATATATGATACATATGTTAAACTAAAGTGTGAATAAATGATATAATTTGTGTTGTAAGTACTTATTATTATTACGTTTAAAATTTTGAAGAGATACATTTATTTATAATATTATCTTATACAGTATATACTGACCCTATAAAAAATAAATATTAACATGTTCATCTTGAAGAACACTGATAATTTAATTTTACATATTTTTTTGAAAGATGGGAATGTTAAGTTGATTATGGTGGAACATTAAATCAATTTTGTAATGATATCTATTATAAATTTTTTTCATTATTTTTAGGAAGCACAATATAAATGTAATAATGATAATTGAATATAACAAGTAAAAAACCTCCATCTATATTGGTAAAATATTATAATGGGTATGTAGTTAATGTATTTTTATTTTATATGTTCATATATAGTGACTCAAAGAAATCAAAGAATAGTGGTGTTTGTTTGAAAGGATCTCACCAAAAATTAAGTGAATCTAATTTTTATTTCATGCTAGATGAAATAATTGAGTTTTGTTATCTGGGATAAAATTATTTAATGATGATTAGATTTCATTGGGTTGATAAGGGTTGTGAGTTTATGAAAAAAATAGAGTCATCGACATTAAATTTAAAAGTCTTATTACCAAAAATGAACCATTTAGATCTTCACATCAATCAAATAATGTATATTATGAAAATTATTTTGTTGTTTTGATAGATTTAAATGACTAGTGGAGTATAATAAAAATAAAATCTCATGAAAATTAGTTTCTTGGAAATGATAATGGTTCTATGGAAGTGAAAAAAATTGAAAATTTTCAAGAAACATCCCCAAATAAATCTATTACTCAACGATATATAAATACCGATGATGAAACCCCTCCAGTTACGACCCGATGATATTGAAAATATTGATGATGTTATATGGGATCACGGAACTGAAATTTTTATAGGAATTTATGATGATAAAGAAAAATATAAAAGAATTATCTTAGATGAAAATGAGGATGAATATGATGAATGATTTTTCATAGTTTTTTATAGTTTTTTATATTTTATATATGCATTAAAAATTATTTACAGGTAATATTATTTGTTTCTGATTGTTAGAGTTATCAAGAAGATCTATTTTATTCCCTCATTAATGCTGATATTTATTAATTTTTTATATTTGATATGTTTATTAAAAATTATTAACGAGTAATATTATTATATTACACATGGAATTTATTAGTTTTTTATATTCTGTATTTGTATAAAAAATTATTTATAGGTAACTCTTTTATGTTTTGTTATTTATTTGTTTTTTTATTTTTTATTTGTATTAATTATTATTTATAGGCATGATTATTATATTATTGCATTTATTATTTATTATTTATTATTTGTGTTAAAAATTATTCACAAGTAATATTATTATATTCTAAAATTTATTAGTTATTTTATTTGATATATGTATTTAAAATTATTTATAGGTAATATTATTATTTTCAGATAGGTAGAGCTTTTCTAGATGATTATTTTGTTCTTTCACTTATGCTTGGATTCTCGGCAATGATCATGATGAATATTCAAATGAAATGTATGATTCTACCACATAACTAGCTATTAGGATAGGGTACGACGTTACTAGATTGATGTTTCTAGACCCTATTCTAGAAAGACATATGTCTCTTTATTTTGATAAAATTTTACAAATTTCTCTTCAATTGTTTTATTTCTTTATTTTATAATTAGTTTTTGTATTAATTTTGGTAATAATAGTTTGATTATTTATTTATTTTAAATAGTTTTTACATTTATCTATTGGTAAAGATGGCGAGATTCTGTGAAATTATTTTTATACGCCATGGGTGAGATGGGACGAGGATCCCATTGATATTAAACAACAGATCATCAACCACTATATTGTACGTCAATAAATAATACATTTTATTCAAAATTTATTTAACTAGTAATATATATTTTTTAGTTTTCTTGATGAATCAATGTCTTCGATTGATGATAGCATGACATATCCTATCTGTGAGGAATGGATGATTTATATAAGTGAACATTTACATCTATTTTTACCCAACCTAATAAAGACATCCATTTATAAATCTTTTGTTATTGATTTCAACTAGTCTTGCTTCTCACATTTACATAATTATATCATATCCCAGGTGTGGGATGGATTGGGATCCTACTAGGTATGAGTGAATTTTAAGAGGAGTTCATCATCTGACTAATACAACGGGGGGGGGGGGTATAAGGCCACACATTGGTCTATGAGTCATATATTTGATATACATAGATGAAATATGGTATGTAAGATTATTATATAATGTATATATACTTTAAAATTTATTTTTTTGTAATATTATATATGTTGCTACCAAACCCTCTAATACAAGGTTCAATTTTTAAATGAATATATAAACTGATCCTTGTATATGAAAAAATTATAACAATAGTATATGCCATATTTTTGTTAGATTTTTTTTAAAATTTAAATAAATTAATTTTAATTTTATTTATTATTTATTAATATTTTTATAGAAATGTATAGGAATATAACTTATCCTTGATGAGAGACTCAATCAAAGACAAAATAAGATTTCACATGTGATCTAATTTTGGATGTGGGGGATTGGATACAAGTGACTATGCATGGTGTTGAGAAATTTTGAGTGAAAGGTATTGGTTCATGATTGACACCAACTAGTTATTATAATATACTCGTGATGTCCCCAATCAACTTAATGGGAGATCATGAAACGTATTCAGAATATAATTCATAGTATGAAGAGTGGTTTTGATCTCAGGATGATATGATATAGTACATACAAAAAGAGTGAGATGAGGATCATGGGAATTATTAGAGGATAGATGATCAGATGTTGGTGTATATGTGGCGGCATGTTTTTAGTGTTAGAACAAAGTTTCCAAATAGAACATTTGGGTGATCCTCATCCCCCTAATACCAGTTGAAACCGAAGTATTTTTGTGACAATCATATAATTTGGTTTGATAAACATATTATGTATAAAATGGTATAATTATTTTATGCATGTTTTTTTTATATTTAAATACGTTTTTTTCTATATTTTATATATTTTATCTTTATTTATTTTTATAGTTATTTTGTTTATTTTTTTTAATTTTTAATTAATTGTTATGGATTCAAAATCCATTATAGTTATCTTTTAAAATATTTTACAAAATTATTAGTGATGGAAGTAAAGGTCCATCCCTAATAATTTTTTATGATGATTCATTGCTAATTCTAATATTTGTGAAACCCTTTTTTGGTAATGGTTTTTTACGATGGATTACCATCACTAAAATCCATTTGAAATAGGAATCTGTCACAAAAATCCCATAAAAATGTAAAAAATCTGGTTTTGAGGGAAGATAAATACAAGAGAGGGAAAATAAAAAACACAGCATTTTAGTGCCTTGGACAACCCCCATGGTTTGGAAACATGATTAGAAAATCTGTAAAAAAACTATTAAAAAGTTTTTGTCTCTCCAAATCAAGTTCACATGAATTCTAGATAATTCTTCATAGTTATAAAAACTATATTCAATCCAAGAAAGATCCAAAAATCCCAAAACATCACCCTCGCATGGTGAGCTGCACGGTTAGACACACCATGCGCTAGAGCCTGGTTACTAAAAAACTAATGTCCCCTATAAATCCTAGAAACTTAATGAAAGAATAAAAAAATAAAAAAAAATTGAAATAAAACATACCAGTGACCACTTGGGTGTCACACCAAACCAAAAAAAACCTGTGATATCACAAATTTAACAACCGTATGAGAGTCATAATTCATTGTTTTATTTTTTCCAATCATTTAGAGTCACGATCAAAAATTAATAGTATGTATGGAAATAAAAATTAATTTGGGATGGTTAACAAAAAATTTATTCTCCATGCATCAAAATAACATAGTTTATGGGGGAATATCTTTCTCATAGAGATAGTCCTTATAAATTTACATTGTTCACCTGACCAAAATAACTGATGAGCCTCCGTAAAAAATATATGCAGATAAATTCCAATGTCAAGGATTTTTTAGTTATGATTCGAGATCTTAAGTATCTCCTATATGGTATTGTGTGATAAAAATTCAAAATATATGTGAACACATTGTCATGTACACACAATTAAATAACATGGTCACTACAAATACTCCATAAGTATGGTAATCCCAAACATACCATCATGACTCATGTCTAAGCCTATATATTTTCACCTTTCTAAAATCAATAAATACCTTACATTATACCAAATAATTTATAACATTTTTATACCAATTGGTAAGGTCCACCATCTAAAATGTGTTCATCATGGAAGAACTCTCCAATGGGGAGGGGTGAGTCAACATGATAGTCTAAAAGTGGGGAAATATTACAAATGTGACAATTTACAATATTACACACTCTTATATTGTCTTGAATCTATAGATCAAACGTCTATTGAATTATAATATATTATATGGTCTAAAAAGAAAATAAATGTGTCCTAAGAAAATTGGAATGGAATTTTTACAGGGGAATCAAAATGGAAACAAGTTCATTTTTAGTGGAATTGTAGTTTAATATGGAAGGGTATAAGGTATGTAAAACATATGAAATGAAATTATTATACTTCTCATCCATTTTTGTTAAAACTAACCCGATTTCATAGTTAAATGCATCTCATATGATATCAAAGGGGAGATCCCACTTATGAAGTTAAAATATGGGAATGGATATGAGAATCCTTAGTGAACTAAAAACTTCTATAAAATATTCATAAAAAATAACAAAGAATTTTTTTTACAATAACTTTGATACGGTAATGTGACATTATTTAAGTCATTAATGAATAAATGGTAAAATATAGTATAACACAAGAGAGATAGCACCTCATGAATATATTTTGGGTTTGGAAGGGATTATATTATTATTTTTTATTGTTGTTATACCTATATTCTATTATTATAAATTATATGACCATGTATTATACTAAGTTTTACTATAAAAATGAATTTCTTGTAATTTAGTATTATATTTTTTCAATGTATCAATACAGGAAATAACTTATATCCCAAGCAATTATTAATGGAAGATCTATAAAATATAAAATAAATATATAAAAATTTCATGAAATACCCAGAGTATTTAGAATAAATACTCACTATACAATGTTGAAAGGTTCCAGGATCATTATACAAACTAAATAAAATACTTTTATATAAAAAATGTGGTTAATGTATAATTAAATATTGTTTTTTCTTGATCCTTTGGGGTTATTTTGATATTAAAATGAACTAGATATCTATTATGGAAATAGTAATGAGACTTAACATCCAATATTTATAACATTTAGTAAATTCATTGTATAATAAAGTGGTTTTTTCATTTGGATTGATTAAATAATTGGTATCCAAAATAGACACAATACTTATTTTTCATACATATATGAGACAATTCATTCCTTTAATTCAACACTTCTATTATTCTAATTTTCACTAAAACAAATTTTATTAGAATATCCTATGTGTTATTATATATATGATAGAAGACCCCAACTATAATTGATTTTATCACTACCATTTAACCGATAAAAAAGGATTATATTTAGCTTATATTATGTTTTCCTCAAATAATTAAACCAATCTTCTAAATTTTTTGACTAATGGAAATATATGGAATATTGTTATGAATATTAAAAAATGAAATCATAAATCATTTTTTCACTTTCTTAAAAGGATAAGTAATTTTAATTTCATAATACAGAGTGAGTATTTTATCAATAATTATTGAAAATTGATCAATTCACTCAATATATTTATAATTTAAATCAGGGGGTGAGGTTTTAATTCAAATATTTAGATTTTTAAATTGAGGGAGAATATTTTAGGGGATTAAATAAAATGAAAATTTTTATCTACTCTTGATTATTCTCTAGGGAAATTAAAATTAATAAAATTATATTTTTTGAATCATCAATGGTTATGGGTACTTTAGAATGAATATACTCATAAACTACTACAAAGGATTATTTTTTAAAAAAATACATGAAATAATAAAATCACAAATCATAATCCAAAGTCTCAATGAGTGAATAAATTTAAAAAGTGGTTTTAGGAAGGAATATGGTAGTAATTCATCTTAAGGGGGAACATAAATCCAATGGAAATGTACAGTGGAGTGCTCCTACATAAGCTTATTCATAGAATCTAGAATTTTTAAATGAACCATTTCTATGCTAAACATTTGAGAAAATATTATATTCTAAAAAATTATTATACTTTTAATATTTTTTGAAATTAATTACCTAACATGAGTGAATAATTTCCATATTTTTATTTATCTTCTATATCAAAGATTCATAATTCTATAAAAAATGAGGTTATTTGTAAGAATTGTGTTCCTTTATGAGGTATGAAATCATATTATTTCAATAAAATTTCAGTTTAAATGCTCAATTAAGACCTAATGAGTTTTACTTTTAAGGTCACATGAGTATTGGGGGTCTCCGAGGCTTGTTCAGAACTTGGAGCCCAGAATTTTGGAAGAAAAGAACAAGCCTCACGATTAGTAGAAACCATGTATGGTAGATAGTGGGATTAATTATAACCATAAAAGGATAGAAAATAGGATGGAGGAGCCTGCACGATTTAAAAGACCATTTGAATGGAGGTGAAAACCCATGTAAAAACTGTAGACTTTTTGGCAGAGGTTGTTTTTAATGTTTGTTCATGGTTAGTCAAACCGTGCGCAATGACGGTGTGGGTACCCCCTTATCACAATAGTGGGAGCACGATTGAAGCACAGTTTGGCCAATAATGGGGCTAAACCACGTGGCATAGTTTTTTAGGTGAAATTAAAAAATTCACCTTAATTAATATAATATTTTAAAACTAAATTCTATTTCTTCTCCCGTGCATAACCACCTGACTTGGAGAGCTCCTCTTGAAGATAAAATATATCTTTTTTATCCTTCTCCTACATCAGATCTTGTAATTGAACTCCATCGGTCTCATTGGATCAATTTTAGTGTGTACTCAATTAATTTTTTTCCTTTATTTTTATCTCCTGGTATATACTATGTTATTTAGGTGCAAGCTAATATTCTATATTTTAAGGGTTTTTCTTTCGTTATTCATTTTTCTCCCAATTTGAGTCAAATTAGGAGTTGATACAGGATGAGCACTCCACTATGGACCTATGGTAGGTTGTCTCATGATTTTTTCTCAACTTAGAGGTTTTTATATATTAGAAATTGTTCAACATGACCATTTTTATAAGGGACACCCTTAAAATGGAATTTTATCCTTGATTTAATTGAATAGTTATGGATTATGTAATCAATAAGACCAGCTGTAAATGATTAAAGGTCATGAAACATGAATTTGACACACCCCTTGGGCGTTTGTATAATTAATTAGACCACCATGGGTGGAATTTGAACTCAAATACCTTTTAAGAATACCATTTACCCATTTTTATATGATGCTGAATGATTAATTGTTTTTTAATTTTAATTTTAAATTGATTTCATTAAATAAATGGTATGGGTGACCATGTCCCTAGGTTTTGGCCACATAATGTATTTCTTAGTCATTAGATGATTCTTATTTTGATAATTACCATGTTAGTTAATTGAGAGGTTAAACCTTCTAATGTTAGACCATGCCTTGATCCACCTTCTAAGGTGAGGTTTAAAATAAATGGTCATGGTGATAGACTTTGAAATAATTAAATACTATTGATTAAATTCTTATTATTCCTTGGGTAACACATGGGTTATTACAATAATAACATGGGTGGACTCATTTTGATACTACAATGATTATGACCAAGTGATACTTAGACTCTTTATATGGACTACCAAGGATGGACTCTCAGGCTTTACTGTTATACGCCTGAGAGATAATTGGAATCCTTATCGTTTTCCAAGGACATAATCAGAGGGAAGTAGATTATATACACCATGTGTGACACATTTTCTCCCATAATAGACCACCAAGGATGAACATAGTGAGATGTGATATTATACCAGACCTAGAGCGATACCTAGGTTCTTATGGGGATAACATGAATGGGATTGTAAGGTGATTAGTTTATGTTATTCCTGGAGATATACCTAGATTAAAAATAATTAATGAAAATCATGGTATCAAGTTTATAATTTATTAATTAGTGAAATGATTTATATGAAATGTCTACCAAGCCAAAGAACAAGCATGAATTTAGTATTTTACTTACACTAAATTTATGTCTGGGTTAGAAATCCTTGATCACATATCTCCACAAGGGACATTGTGCTATAAGTAAGTTCATAAGACTTATTTATTAAATGGGACACATTAATTAAATGAACTTTATTATCAATTGATATGGGACAAAATGTTTATTCCGAGACATTTTGACTAAGGCCAAAGCAGGTAGAATATGATTACGATCCATGGGAACCCGACCCTTTATGGGATATTAACATACACCACTTATTTACATATTCTATTAATTCCCACACACTATTATTTTTATATATTCAACGACTATATAAAATTAGATATTTGGGTGATATCCTAATGGGATTATATCTCACATCCTATTCAAGCAGCCATTAAGTACCTAGCCAGAATATTTTTCTATAGGTATGGACTAGGGAAATCTCCTAGCTAAAGTTTTCTAACCGCTTCTTAAGAGAAAGGGAGGACATGTCCGAGATGAGGCTCATGATTCTAGATGGGAAAGTTTTGTTTTTTTGGTATTTTGATACATGTATTTAACACTTTCCATGTATACCTATTTTGGATGTTTTTTAGAGACCTGAAACGTATCATCATCAACTGTATGTCAGATTACTTATAGTATTATTTATATATTCATTTATTATTTATTTACTATATATATGATTGATTTAAAACTTTTGATATTGATTGTATGATTAATAAAACTATGTTACACTCTTACATGAGAGAATAGTCTCCCCACAAACACACCATAGGCCCTCACTGCTAGTCTGTAGCCTCTGGCATATGTGGATATGTGCTTGAGGCCATGTGGCTAACTGGGATCAAGGAACTATTCAGTGGAATCTAGGTCCAATATGTTACAATGTGGATAGGTATTCCGGGCTATCAACAGCTAGTAATAGATCTATGGAGAGATCTGACCGAGGGTCACACATGGTTAGCTATTCATAATAAGTTATGGTGGATTAAACGGGGGCTACATGCTTGGGATAAGGACCTCCTTCCCATCAACTAGAACATGGATGCTCTCAAACATGATATTATTCATCTAGAATCTTTCATAGAGGAAGTCTAGACAGACATGAAATTTGGTGACCTCTCTATTAAGAAGAAAATTTTAGTGGAAATGATTCTCAAATAGCAATGTAGAGCACAATAGAGCTTGAGGATAAAATGGATTCACGAGAGAGAAAATAACTCCTAATATTTCTACACATGAATAAGGGATAAGATATGTCCAATAAATCCCAATATAGTGATTCAAGATGGTATTTATACAGAATACAAAGATGTGGTTGGGGATATGATGCATACATTATTCAAAAATATCCTTGTAGGCCCAAATACAAGTATTCCCCATAGATACCTAGGGGGGATATAGATATGTGGGTATTGAATCCCCATATAGTTTATAATAAAGAAAATAAACCACTATAAGCGATTCTTGAAGAGAATAATATCCATGTATCCATGATGAACCTCAACCCTGAGAGTATTCCAGGCCCTAATGACATCCTTGGCTTGTTTTATAAGGGATCATTGGATGTGGTCCAGAGATATATTTTTATTATTATACCGGACTTATTTCATGGTGGAAACCTCACATGATCTTCCCACGCTAAGACCCTTGTTCTCATACAGAAGATTAAGGATCCATCATCCATCCTTCACTATAGAATAATGAACATGTGTAATTTTACCTATAAGATTCTAAAAAGCATCATCAACTGGAGGCTATCCATGCACCTTCCTTGGTGGATATCCATTCGATAAGATGGATTTGTGAAGGGGATCTCAATACAAGGAGATATAGATCTATCATAGAAAATGATGAGATACATTGACAACATGACTAATAGATTAAACACAGAAATCAAGTTGTACATGAGTAAAGAGTCTAATAGAATTGTATTGGGATTCATCAATAGGGTGATAACTAGTATGGGTCTCTCTTCCTGGGCCTATAATCCCATCTTCAAATTATTTATCTCCTCATGTATGGTTGTTTGTTTCATTGGATGAACTCATGGATTATTCAAGGAAACTCTCAGATTACAGCAAGGCGACCCAATCTCCCGAATAATTTTCATTCTAATGCGGGATAATCTCAATCGTCCTTTCAACAGAGGCATGTCTAATGGAGAAATATTTACTTATTATAGAAGATTGAACTTTCCTTACACTTCCCATTTGATGTTTGTAGATGACACTATCATCTTCACTAATTCTGGAATGAGGTTGGTTCACGGTATAAGGATTATTAAAGAGTACTATTTCTGGATTGTCGAAGTTATCAATAAATACAAGAGTAACCTCTATATACCCAACAAATGTGCTTCCGGTTGGGCTAACTCTCTATGAAGAATATTGGATATGTAGAAAAGAACCTTACCGATGGAATACCTCGACACTCCAATATCCTCAGGCAGAATATACATCCAAGACTTTGATTGGGTGGTGAGAAAGATAAAAGATCATGTTTTTAACTAGAAAAACCATTTCCTATCCTTTGGGGGTTAGATTTACATGGTTAACAATGTACTAACAACCATCCCAGTTCATGCCCTGGCTTCCAGAAAAGTGCCTAAAGGTGTCATTAAAATTATTAACTTTATTTTGGATGATTTTATCTAGGATTCTCCCTCATATGGAAAGAGGCACTAGGTCTCATTAGGTATGATGGAAATGACCATACATAATGGAGGGATCACTGTAAGGATCTTAGATGACACAATCCATTACATTCATGCGAGAATCACATGGGAAATTTTATAAGAATTCATGATCTGGTGGAAGATCATGTACCATAAATATGGACACAATCCATAAGCTGCTAATTTTCAAGGCTTTCCCTTCTTGTCCAAACTATGATCCGCTATCTCTAACCTTTAATAGGACTCATGATGGATAGTAGGGGAAGGTAAAATAATCTTTTGGAATCAAAATTAGAAAATATATCGGATTGGTTTCTCTGGGTGTCATGTCCCAACAATCTCTTTTAAGGAGGTGATATAGTATCTGGCATTCATCAGGGCCATTATGGACAAGAACTTATAAAAAAAATTAATCTCATTGTCATCAACTCAGAACTATAAAAATGTGTGTTCACTCCATACTAATTAAGGAAATTCACGACTAGGTACTTTTTATGGGTTTTGATATCTCAGGATCATCAAGATAGATGGAATAGCATGGTCTGGGGAAAAAATAATTCAAAAAGAAATTTCTCTTTTGGAGGATAAGAAATAAAGAAATAAAAAAGAAAGATAATATTAAAAAGGTGGTCATCAACATGGCATCCAGATGCCACTACTATAGAAATAAGTGGGAGGAGAGAATGAACTACCTTTTATTTGAAGTAGAATGGGATTTGGATGTGTGGAGGTTCTTCAGTGAATTTACAGAATTCTCCTTTCAAGACCATTATGATGACCTATTTATAAAGATATAGTTTTCAGGGGATGAATGACATGGTTGTGAAAATGATGGCGAGATCTATCATACTTATTGTTGGATGTTGGTGCTTATGGAAAGATAGAAATTAGGAAATATATGAGGGGTCTCTCTTCAACGAGAGTTCCATTATTGTGAGAAAAAGGAGTCTACCAGTCAACACAGTCACTCTTATTAGTAACTTATTGGAATCTCTTTCTCTAAGATTGGTTCAATTTATAACTTCATCGGATCGACCTCCCATTAATAGACCATAAGAAAAATGGGTACATTGGTATTTAAGAGAAATCAGTTTCAAGCTCAATACAGATGGTTCATGCACCATGGGTGTCATTCAAGGAGAAGGGGTTATCCATGATACGTGGGGAAGTGTTGTTCTGGCCTTTACAACTCATTATGGTAGTGTAAATTCCCTTGCGACAGAGGCCAAAGCAGTGATCACTGGGCTTAACCTTTGAAACTAGGAAAATGTCATCCTCACTCAAGTGGAAATTGACTCCATGATCATACAAGACTGCTTTCATGGAAAAGGATCTGCCCGTTTGTTGATATATAACATTATAAGGAAATTTGGATCTCTCCTCAACAATATAATACACGTAACCCACACATGAAGAGAGGGTAACGAGGTTGTGGAAAACCTTGAATATCTAGCATCTCATGGATCCAATGTCACTGTATTCCCAAAAATAAACTACTTAAAACCTGATGGGGTCAATTTGGTTCAATGGGATACCCTCATTCTTTAATATTTTATGCCTCCCTAGGCCTTGGTTTTCCTCTGTTTATATTTTACCTATCTTCCTTGAATAAAATATGATGATGATGAAGAGTTTGTTAAGAAATTTAAAATAAATTATGATATAATATAAATGAATAAAAAAATGAAATGAAAATTTAATTTCTTATGATAGAGAACATGACCAAGAACTGACCTTCATAGTGGGAAGTAATAAGTATATCTTATTTTATTTTAATCTATATATTTAACAAACCTAACTTAAGTAGTAGAAATAGTGGTGTTATTTCTTATATAGGATGGCTTTTACTTATCCAATATCGATATCTATGATTTTTCTATAAACTTTAATAACATTAATTTATGAGGTGTGTGTTTGGCATTATAGAGAAATGCCACCATGAAGACCTTGAGTCGTACAACAGGAGTGTGGTGACAACCACACTCAGAAGGTGAGGGGCCATGGGATACCAGTGAATCCTCCTATAGTACAAGATATGGAACTAGTAGCTGTACTGGACATAGGTGATGAAGAATAGTTCCATGAAGGATTTATATATTTCATGCATAAAACTCAGGGAGCACCGTGACCTACCCAAACTGTGGAATAGTTGACACATGAGTTCTAGTAGAATTATCTTCCCAAATTTTTATAAGTTGATGGGCCACAAGCCATGGATTCATGGATGGAGGCCATTATATCTATCTTCGAGCATCTCAGGATGTATCCCGAGAGGAGGGTAAATCTTGCTACTTATATACTGCGTGATTCCACTATAAGATAGTGGAATGTTATTTCTTAGAAGAAATATTATCAGGAGATGAATTAGATGGATTTTAATATGAAATTCTATGATTACGTATATCCCAAGATGTTCAGGGCCAATTGATCCCAAGACTTATTGCACTTGGAGAATGGTGTATTTTCAGTTATGGATTATTCAGCTCAATTTATAGAGCTATAGTGATTCATAATGATTCCGATGGGTTTTGAGTTATCTTAATCCAAGAGATTCAAGGATGGTCTAAGGTACAAACTCTGATAATAGGTGAATGCTTTTCAGATGAATACCATTTCTATAACAGTGAATCAGGTGATGACGAAAGAGCATAACCTAAGAGAGGATGGGGGTGTGATCCAGGGTGGTTTAGCACCTAGATCTGGCACAACATCATCTAGTAGTAGGAACCATCATATAGAGCTTATGTTGAGTGATATTATTAGGCATAAAACATACTAAAGTATCCAGGTGAGGTGCCACCGTGTAGTAGGCTAGGACATATGAGATCTCAGTGCACGAGAGACCTAATCAAGTGCTAATGTGGAATGATGGTCCATATGTTGTGATTTTTCTGAAATTCTCCTTCAAAATATAGTGAGAGAGGTTATTCATTGACTCCACATGTAGGAATGAGGTTAAAAAAATTTCATTAGGGAGGGAGATAGAGTAAAACTTGTCGGTCTGGCTAAGGTGGTTATCATGGATGTGGTAGTTAAACCCTATATTTTCAACAACAACCGAGCATATCTACTCAGGGTATCCAGGATATATCATTGGGATGTAGATTAGTTCAGATATACACAATGAAATCAACACTTGAGGAGCATAATCCTAGACCTTCTATAGTGATAGGTACTATTCAAGTAGCCTATACTTTTTCATATTCTCTCTTTGATACATGGGATTTTCATAGATTTATATCAATGCCTGTTGTGGAGATCCTTGGGATTAGTGTTTAGTTTCTTGATTGTGTTATGATGCTTGATACTCTGTTGGGGATTCAAATGGTAGATGTACAACCATCAAGGGAGTTCCACCTTGAGGTTTGTTGGTGTCACTTCGTATGAGACCTATTTTTCCTTGAGATGAAGGGGTTTGACATCTTTCTCAGGATAGAGGTTTGGTTACCTTTCATCATTTCATTTATTTCTATTGTCAAATGATGACCTTATCTTCCCCATTGGGTGGTGATTTTATTCACAATGGGGAATGTGATGTCTAGGAGAGCCAAGTTAGACCCGCACATCATGGGATGTGCAAGATACCCATCCAGATTGCGAGTTTATATTTGGATGAATAAGAGACACATAATGTATTTTTAACTCCAAGGGTTGATCATTTCAAGGATGTTTTACCAGATGAATTTTTAGGATTACCTCTGGTTCAAGTGTTAGAATCTCAATTGAGCAAGTTCCATGAGATACAATGGTATCCATTCCGCCTCATAGGATGGATATTACTGAGATGCAAGAGCTCAAGAGTTAGATATAGGATTTAGTTTCAAATGGGTTTATCCAACCCAATACTTATCCATTGTGTTTTATGGTCCTTTTTCATAAAAGGTGGATGATACCCTTAGGAAATGTTAGGATTATTGAAAATTTAACCAACGAATAGTTAAGAACCAGTATCTTCTGCTACAGATATATGATCACTTCGATAAGATCTAAAGATCTCATGTGTTATTAAAGATTTAATTGAGATCAAGTTATCATTATTTTTGTGTTAGACCATAAGACATATCTCATATAGATTTACATAGAAGGTATGATCTATATGAGAATCTGGTCATGCTGTTCAGTCTCACGAACACGTCAACAGTCTTCATGGAACTAATGAACTGAGTTTTCCATACTTATATGGATTATTTTATCGTGGTATTCATGAATGATATATTGGTGTATTATCAAACTCATCAAAACCATGAAAAACATGTTGATATCATATTGGATTCACTGATAGAGAATCAGTTATATGATAATCTCACAAATTTCCACTTCTGTATGGATTTGATTCAGTTTATGGGCCTCATTATCTCAGAGAGATGAGTATCAGTTGAACTAAATAAGGTGAGAGATATAGTTTCCTGGGATAATCCTAAGAATGTCTTTGAGGATATAAATTTATTTGAGATGGATGGATATTGAATTCATTTTATATAGGTATTCTCATTCCTAGAAATGCCTCTTATGGGATTGTGTAATAATGTTGTGAAGTTTGTATGGTCAAATGAATGTGATTCCGACTTTCAAGATCTAAAAGGGAGATTTAATTCAATACCTATTTTAATTTTTCCAGAACTAATTAGGAGTTACACTATTTAAAATGATTCATTTATCTATCGAGGTTGGATATAGTCTTATGAGTGGGGATAGAGTCATATCATATGAGTCTCTATAGTTGAGGCCACATGAGAAGAACTGCCCAACACATGATCTTTTGTTAGCTGTATTGGATCATTCATTGTGCTATTGGAGAAACTATTTACTGAGAGAGAATTTTGTGGTGTACACGGACAAAAAAAATCCTCAATTATATTTTCACACAGCATGATCTGAATCAGAGACTGTGAAGGTGGGTTTTGTTCTTATAGTTTTTTACATAAAGATTCAATATATTCTTGGTAAAGTAAATATAGTTGAAAATGCACAGAGAAGGAGGAATCAGATATAGGAAGTTCATGGGGCCAGTAGAGAGTGGAATATTATAGATTTATTCTCTGATATCCACATGTAGGTTGATGATAGTCAGGGGTATACTTTATTTTACCTTATCTGTGACCTCTACCCTTTTGGATAGAGTAAGGGTGAGGAAGCTATCAGATTCTGAGGGCCTAATCCTATGGGCGAGTGTGGCAGGTGAGGATACAACTCATGGTTGGACCATCAGGAAAGATAAAATTATACATACACATGGTCACATATGGGTTTTAATAGACACACATGAGGAGCTAATGTGATACTTTCATGCTTCGTCTTAGGAAGTGCATCTCAGAATCACCAAGATGAATCATGATTTACATCACTAATAATGGTGGATGGGTATGAATATAGATGTAGTTAGTTTATTCATGATATTTTTTACTTGTAATTAAGTAAAGGGGAAAAAAGAAACCAATAGGATTTTTACAGAAGCATTCCATTCCATAGTGGAAGTGGGTTAACATTTCAATGGATATCAGGACCAGGTTACTAATGTCGCCAAGAGGTAATGATTATCTTTAAGTTGTTGTTGAAAGGCTCATCAAGGTTTTAAATTTCATGTTATACAATGAGACATTAATTATGGATGATCTTGAGAGTTTTTATATCAGTGGGATAATATGACTTCACGAGGTCCATCACACTTTCACTTTAGATCAAGATGCAAACTTTACATCACATTTCTGGCACAATTTATAGAGGGAACTGGGTACATAGTTTCTTCTGAGCACAATATACCACTCTCATACTGATGTCTAGTCAGAGTGTACTATACAGGTTCTTAGGGAAATGCTGTAATCATGAATACTAGATTTTGGGGGCAGTTGGGAAAGAAATATACATCGGCTTGATTTTGAATAATATAATTGCTATCAAGATATGATAAAGATAAAACCTTATGATTTTTTATATGGTAGTCCATGATGATCACCCATGTGATGGTTAGAGGTAGGAGAGGAAGATATGCTTGGACTTCGTCACATGTAGGAGACTACAATGTAGGTTTAGTTGATTAAGAAGCGGATGGATACTGCACAGTCTTGACATAAATCTTAATCCAATTTCCATATATTACCTATAGAGTTCAAGGTCAGAGATCAGGACGTTTTACATGTCTCACAAAGTCTGGGATGCACAAAGATTAAGAGACAGGGAAAAATTTCACTATGATATATCGGGCTATTCGATATTCTAGAGAGAGTTAGAGCTGTAGCCTATCGGTTGCAGTTACCTAAAAGGTACCATTCCATGCACAATGTATTCCATGTATCTCATCTACATCATTATCATTCAGAACTATCCCATTCCTTTCAGTCTGAGGAGGTTGAGTTATATGAATATTTGACCTTTGCGAAGAATCCTATTCATATTGTGGATCCTCTAATGAAGGTCCTCTAAGGTTGTATGGTTTATCTAGTATGAGTGATTCAGAAGCACGACCATGTACAAGAGAAGACATGGGAGCGTAAGATCGATATACAAGCATAGTGGATGGAGTTTTTTGAAGAATATGCTTCACCACTATTGAAAGGAAAATTTTGGGATGAATTTCTTTAAGGGGGAACATTTGTAAGAACCTTAATACTTTCTCAGGTATATAATATTTTTCTTTAAATAATATTTTTGTTTAAATTATCAATTATAGCATAATCAGTTTTCATTTTGAGGAAACAAGTGAATTGGAAGTGTTTGAGACTTGTTTGGAGCCTGGAACTCATCTTTTTGGAAGAAAATGACAAGTTTCACAGTTAGTAGAAACCATACGGGGTAGATTGTATAATAACATCTAATTGTGTGAGGCTAGACAGTGGAATGGAGGATCCCAAATAGTTTTAAAAAATATGATAATGGAGGTGCATTACCATGAGAAATATGAATAATTTTTTATAGAGGTGTTTTCATTGTTTTTTCATGGTTAGTCAAACTGTGCACAATGACTGTGTGAATAACCCCTTGGCATAGCAGTGGGCGCACAATTGGAACACAGATTGACCAACAGTGCTTCCAGATAATTTGGGTGAAATTATAATATTTCCATTAACTAATATTATATTTTAAACCTATTTTCAATTTCTTCTCATGTTCATAGCTTCTTGAATTGGAGATATTCTCTTGAAGTTAAATCATAGATTTTAAAACCTCTCCTCCATTTGATCTCAGAATCAAGCACCACTAGTATCATTGTATATTCATCAATGAGTAATCAATTCCTTTAATGTCATTATTAATTTTTATTGGTATTAGGTAAATTATTTAGGTGTAAACTAATATTCCATATTTTCAGGGTTTTTATACATTCTTTATTTTTCTCCGAATCCAAGTTGATACTGGAAAAGCACTCTACTACATACCTATATTAGGTGGTCTCATGATTTTACATAAAATTTTAGGTGTTTATATATATATATATATATATTATGTTGTTCCACACACCTATTTTTTCAAGTGAATCCCTTGAAATGGAATTTAATCCTTGATTAAAGTCAATAGGTCTGATTTATGTAATCAACGAGACCCATCTAAAATGATCATAGTTTATGAAACTTTAATTAGAACCACCCATTGGGTGTGTGTTTAATTAATTGGACCACCATGTGAAGAATTTTAACTTTAATACCTTTTATGAACATCATTTATCCCTTTCCAAGGGATGTTAAATGATGAATTGATTTTTAATTTGAATTATAAATTGAATTGATTAATTAAAGTGGATGGATGACCATGTACCTAGGAGTTAACCATGTAATTGAATGCTTAAGTATGAGTTGTTTCTTACTTTGATAATTCCAATGTTAGATAATTGAGAGGCAAAGCCTTCTAAGCATAGCCCATTCATTGATCTATATTCTGAGGTGAGGTTTAACTGAAGTGATCATATTGATGAAATTTGAAATAATTAATTGATTTTTATTGAATGGTTATTATGACTTTGTTGACACATGGGTTGTTATACAAACTCCCCAAATAGACTCATTTGGATACTGTCATGCTTATGCCTGAGTGATACTTCGACTCCTTAGACTGACTGGTGAAGATGGACTCGGAGTATTTACTATTATATGACAGAGTGATACATAGAATACTAATGGTTTTTGAATAATGGAATCAGAAAGAAATTTATTATATATTCCATGGGTGACATTTAAGCTCCCTTTGTGGACCTATATGTATAGAATTAGTGAGTGGTGATATGATACCACACCTAGTGTGATGCTTGGGTTTCTTATGTGGTTGTCTATTTATGATCTTGCATGGTGTGTTGTTTATGTTAATCTAGGAGAAATACCTGGATTCCAAATAAAAAATTACATGGACATGATCAAGTTCATAGTTGATTAAATAATGAAATTATTTTTATGATGAGTTTGACAAGCCAAAGAACTAGAGTGGATTAGGTCTTAGTCTTACACATGATTGATGGCCTAGTTAGGAATCCTTATCACATATCTCTATGGGGGAAGTCGGGCTACATTACTTGTCTTCATAATTATTTATTAAATGATACTCATTAATTAAATGATCTTAACTATTAATTAATACAGAAAAAACTATTTTTTAGAGAAAATTTGGCTAAGGCTGAAGCATGTAGCGGAGGACGAGTGTCCTTGGGAACCTAGACCATTGTGGTTTGTTTATATAAATCAAGTCGTTACATATTCTCTTCTTTCCTACACAATTTTATTTTTATATATTCACTTAATAATTTGAATTGGACCTTCGAGTGATATCCTACTGGGATTATATCTCATACCCTATTTGGGGAACCGTTGTGTACTTGAAAAAGACTATATTCTTGCATTTGTGGACAAGGTAAAGTTCCCTACCATAGGATTCTGATTACTTATTAAGAGAAAGGGAGAACAAGGAAGAGTTGTGGATTGTAATGCTATATGGGATAGTTTTATTCCTTTTGGTCTATTATTAATGTATTTTTCTCCTTCCATGTATACCTATTTTAAATGATTTATAGATACATGAGATGTATCATCAACATCATCTATATATGAGATTACTTTTGGTATTATTTATATATTCTTGTATTGTTTATTTATCATCTATCTGATTGATTTACTGCTTCCAATATTGATTAAATTTTTCTACCACTGGTTTACACTATGAGAAGAAGGAATATTCTCCTCGTAGACACATCCTATGCCCTCGCTACTAGTCAAAAACATCTAGAATTTGGGGAGATACACTTGAGGCCATGTAGCCAACAGAGCTCGGGGCACCGTTCAGTGGAATCTGTGACCTAGACATTACATTAGTCACTTTTATGAGGACATACATTACCACCCCATTTTCATGTGCTATAACTTGGTTGGAAAATTAAAAAATGATTCCTATGGGATAAATCTCTCAAACCTAAAAGTAAGTATACATATATATATGAATCAAAATACTTAATTCACTTAAATAAAAATTTATATCAATAAATAAAGCCTTAATTATTTTCAATAAAACCCTAAATTTTTCATAATTCATACATAAGTGACTAAGAATTGGTATAATTAAATTGAAAGGGGGAGTGAGTTTCATTCTATTCCAATTTTTACCCAATGTAAATAACTCTTGTAAACTTTCACCCCCTTTTTTATTTGAATCCCTACTAATTGTTAAGTTAGGTAGATTTTTTTTAACACAACACATAATACTAACATGAAATGTATTATATAAAGTATTGTGAATCACATGGTGTTTTTAAAAGGTTCATCCCCATAATGAGAAACCAACTCCTTTATTTGTTTATTTGTTATCTCGAGATATATATGTTACATTATATTATTCATGTAGGTATAATGGGTGTCAAGGTATCATATGCAACCCAAGTGTTTACCCTACCCTTTAAAAGGGATCTCTTATCGTATACAACCTTTGTGAAGGGTTGAAATAAAAAACTCAAGTAACCATATTACACAAGTTCATCTGTATTAATGATTGTAAGGATGATGTAGTTTATAATATAAAAAATATTCTTCATTGGTTCTCCTTTTTTCCTTTATTTAAGAAGATCAAAAATATGATTGGATGACAAAATATCATAAGGAGACCTCCTCATCCTCAATAGATTCATTGACTACTATTAGTTAATCAATAATAGAATCATGAAACTAAATATCTATATATCTAGATAACCATTTTTTATTTATAATTAGGATAGATAACCACTCAAAACTAAGTATTTAAGGATCTTGAATTCCAATTAATAAATTGAAAAATCTAATTAAAACCAGCCTTTCCCAACAATTATTATTCTTCTTTATTCCTCTTTGTTTCCAACTTATGAAGTATAGAGTATCATATGAATTCTTATTCTTCCCCTTATTCTTTTATTGATTGCAACTGATCAATAGAGTCATGTGATATTATTCTTCTTTTTCTTCAACACACAAAGATTTATTTCTATTCATATTGGTATTAGGTTTTCTTATATTACAACTATGAGATATTTCAATTTATTCTTATGACTACATTTATTATAGAATCATGGAATATATTTTCTATATATTTAATTAAGAATAAATATTGAATAATATTTAGTTCTATGATATCGATATCATTTTTTAATGGAATCAAATTGGTTTATTCCAATGATCTCCAAATATTCCTTCTCATAAACTAATTGTCTCCAATGCAATTCCATAAATAACTTTCTTCTTATTTTTTATTATATAATCCCTACTGAATAATTCTTCCTTTAATTAAAATAAAAAACTCAGGAAGATTCTTCTTAAAAAAGTTATATAGACTAAAAATAAGTCAATCTCTATTACTATATGAAAATCATACAACAATACTTATCTTGTGGCATGCCCTATATCTCTTCATAGGTGTGTCAGTACTTCAAATTTCAGAATCATCATTCATTTTAATTCCTAAAATTCATCAAAGTATGATCTTATATATTCTTATCAAGAATCACAAAAAAATTTATGATATTTAAATCTCTATATTAATATTTAAGAATCATAAAATTTAATTTCTAGAATCAAATATTGTAGAATTTATTCATTTCAAATTTAGTTACTTTATGATAATTTACTCTAACTTTGATCCTATTCTCTACATTTTATAGGAAATATTTAGTTTAGGTTCAATAAATAATTTATTCACAAGTGAAAATAAAAATAAAGTCATTATTTTATGTAATGATTAAATCATTATCAACCCATAAGAATACCTTGATGCACATCCTTTATTAATTTAAGAGAAAGGGTTAAATATTTTAATCAATTATATGATACAATAAAAATATTAGGTTACTAAATTTATACAAGGATACATCCCAAGGTTTAATTGGAAACATAATGTGTTTCACCAAAAACTTCTTAGAATTAAGTAATTAATTCTAACTTAAAACCTGAAGTTCTCCAAGGAAACACAAAAAAATAACTTGAAGTGTTGTCAAGATTTCAATATCTAATGGTATAATGTCATGAATTAAAAGTTAAAGTTCATGACTATGTTTATGTTTATGGATCTATCTATATGATCTACATAGATAACATGGTTGATGAAAAATTTAGAAATGGAAAATTAAGGTTTGAATCATCACTTGAATAGGCATATCTAAACATGAATCATTTAATTTGAGTGTGACATATTGTTATATATCTAAAATAAACGTATAAAAATTAAAAATAATGTATGAAAACTTTTAATTAAAAAGATCATATAATAATTATTAAGATGATTCTTGGGATAATATAAAGTTCCTCCTCAAGTGATCACTCAAAGTTTAGAACACCATGGATGAGGTGGAAGATAAAATGAAATATCCTAAAAATTATCATGTTTATCTAATGTATATTATTATCTATAAAAAATATATGGTTGGATTTTTTTTAAAATTTTATACAAGATATCTACAAAAGTGGTCAATGAGCTAGGGGGTATGTGAGTTGTTCATGATTATATTTTATCCTTAAATTTAAATTCATGAAAATGTTTTTATCTAAATTATGACAATAAATTTATTCAATTTATTTTTCATTGAGTAAAATTTATAAGTTCACTATAATATTCCAAATTTGCGTCTCCTAGCCCATGTCATGATATATTTATTGGAGTAAAATAAGAAATATCTTACAAAAAAATTATTTAATTTTTTTGCAATAAATAAAATTTTTTCGAAAAAAAATATTATTAAAAATTAAATCATTTAATTGAACTTAATTTATCGAATAAATTTATATATAAGAATAATAACATGAATTCAACAATATTTCATGTCACTATGTGATTAAATAATTCAAGAAACCACACCATTCAACTTCAACCCAAGTGATTTTAATAAAAAAAAATATCATTTCTTTAGAAATAACTAAAATAATAACTCATCAAAATCCATTAATCTAATATTTACATTCATTGGATACTTTTATTTAAAATTTGGTTGTAATATCTCATAACACATAGATATCTTTAATGAAATATTAGGAACTATAGTCTCATTTATGCCTGTTTTCCCAAGCATTAAAATAAAATAAAATAAATGACATATCTGATACCATTTTGTAATGTACAATCCTTTCATGACCATTCCACCAAGGTGGAATTCTATATGGAGACATGTTAATTCCCTAATAATAAGAGGATAATTACTTGCACTTAGGGTATAGAGTTTCAATTGGGGAGTGATTTTCCCTCTAATTTATTATTATAAAAAATATAATCAAAGTAACATCCATTTTGGAAATTCATAACATAAATAACTAATAAACTATCATATAAACCCCCAAATGATTGATATATCATAAACAAAATAGGTAATAAGTATAACATGGTCATATGTATCTCTAATTAATAAATCCAAATAGAAAAAATAAGTATAAAAAATTACCCCTCTATATCAGCTCCAAAATTATCCAGACGGAGTCATATTGCTTCAAGTTATCTTCACAAAGATACAATAGGTCACATTCCTTTCTTATATGTGAATGAGTTAATTATGTGTGATAATGAGATGTGAATTTGTAGGGTGTGATAAGTAAATCTCAGTATGATGCTACCAGAGATGCTAAACATCTCTTCGAACCTAGCATGCTTATATATGCATTATGAAATGATATTCTATGAATTTATTATAAAAAAATGGCACATGAAATAAATCATGACGTGATAACAAAACTATATTGATGTTTTATTTAATATACATAGACTAATGTTGGTAGATAACAAATTTTCTATGTAATAATGTCACAACCTATCACATGGAATAATAAATATCATGATAAACCACATATCCTTCCAAACTCATGGAATATCCCTACCTAACGGTCAAACACCTAACCTATCATCCACATTATAAAACACATGGCTCATATCAATATAGTGGTAAAACCAATGGTCCATCTATGGATAATAGTCCAACACATCACTTATCCTTTGTATAGAATAATACATAGAACATCTGAATATCTCTAAAACTCATGACATTTCCAAACCCATGGAATATCACCTGACTACCAAAAAAATACTTAGGAAAACACATGACTCAACATCATATAGCATATCCTATGGATTATTCATATAAAATAACAAAACACATGGTATTTTTCAAATAAAAAATGGTATCACAATGTTAAATAATAAAAATAATCATTTTTATTATATTACACCATATTAACAAAAGTAATTTATCACCACACATAAGACACCTACCCCCATTATCATTATTTAGATTATTACATTATTTATCAAACCATTTTAAGTTAAATTCACAATAACTGCACATGAATTTATTCATTTTATATTATAAAATAATAATATTTTATTTACCCCATAGATGTTAATCTACAATATCACTATATATAAACATTAAGAAACTAGTTCACTTAATTAAAAAAATTCATTTTTAATAATTTTTATCATATAGATACTTGGAAAATATCATGTCAAACCAATTTTTATTCTTCTAAATTT
The DNA here is from genome assembly GCA_963277665.1 of Viscum album. Classification (NCBI taxonomy): domain Eukaryota; kingdom Viridiplantae; phylum Streptophyta; class Magnoliopsida; order Santalales; family Viscaceae; genus Viscum; species Viscum album. The sequence goes on from OY728141.1 coordinate 561,430,576, forward strand.
ATTGAAATTATTTATTCAAAATTATAAATCAATAATTTATATTTAAAATCTAATCCATATATATCAACATCAAAATTTATATTAAATAATAGATTTTTAGCATATGAAATTCCTCAACTAAAATGTTCTTCCATTATAGAAAATTATTTAATAACTCATTCATTTTTATCCTAATGAATTATAATCTATTCATTAATAAATAAAAATTTGTATCAGTACTTAAAATATAATTTGTTTACAAAAATTAAATTAATTAATAAAACTAATTATTTAAAAAAAATTCCTTTATTTTTATTTTTTCCAGACACATCTCTAATAAACTTAATCCTAAAATTATTAAAATACACATGATGTAGTCTATTTAAATCATATGAATGGTGGACATTACTCTTTCATGAACCAACTTGGGTCAACCCTGAACCAGTCACCCGAACCAGCCCACAACAAAGCCTGAGAAGTGTTTCTGATTTTCTCGGGATGGAAAATAGTGCCAGGCATAAAATGTAATAAAAATGGGTACAATATATAAAATAATAAATATCAATAAATAATGAAAAATAGATAATGAAACAAAAAAATAAGAATCCATAAACCACCAATCAAGATAAATACATAACTAATCTAGATACAACTACAACAAAATAAAACAAAAACAAAAACAAAACAAAAACTGGAATGAAACCAGAATTGACACAATATCCATGTGACCTCTTGGTCACCACTATAAATAATACCAACCCACCCCATTGAAAAACCTGAATAAAACTGAATCTTCAAAATAGATTGGGTCTACCGATTTTGAGTGAAAAAATAGGGTGTGAGCATAAAAAAAATTAGTAAGTAAGCATAAAAAAATCCATACAAATCCTTTCCCGAAATGGTCTATAAATTATATTTTGTAATAATTTTAGTGAAATTAGGGTTTATAATCATTAATATGGAAATATAATCTTTCCTTTTTAAAACCAAAATTTAAGAGTTAAAATTAAATAGAAACACATTCCACCTAACTTAAAAATGAGGGGAAACGTCTAAACTTGGTACAAGTAGTACAGAATATCAACCAAAATAAAAAATAATCAGAACAACACACGGATAACGTACAAATTCTAGAAAAAAAAGAAATCAATGTGCTGTGAAAAAAATAAGAACATATGAATATGTATTTAATGGAATTTCTTAAACAACCCAAGAATTAATCGCTAGACATACTCAGTTTAGATCCACATACGGGTATGAAATGAACTGCTATAGTTAATAAGCATTCTAGCTAATCTAAACATTCATCAATAGGGGAAAATATCGCCTGAATTATCCTCTTTCTAGGGGGCTCTAATCTATCCAATTAGGACTAAAAAACAATCATCACCCAACCCTCCACAATATGTCCATAAATCCCATGATAACAATATAAAGAAGAATGATGAGGACATCACACACTTGGAATTAAACATAACTATTCAATGCCACCACTCATGCCTTTCCCAGTCATCAACACTGTCTATACGAAGGCCCTATCATCAGAACAATGACTATAGGGGTTCACATCATACATAGAAACTTTCAAAATTTCCAATTGGTTTTACACATTATAATAATTTTAAAACAATTTACAAAACATATCAAAGTACCAAATATAAATTCACATTAAAAAATATAAAACCATTTCCAATGACAATACCTTTAATCTCAAAATTATTTCCAAAAACATGGTGAAAACGTTATTCCTACTTAGAAGGTATTTAATAGGTCTTTTATTCCATGAAGTTATCAATCATGTTTCAGGGTTCCTAAAAATACAATATTTATAAAACACATTTGAAAACCACATTTTAAGTATTTTATTTTCCAAAAATCCATTTAGTTAACATTGTATGTTTTTATAATAACATTTGGGAGATAGAGTCGAGGAGAGAAAGAAATCGAAAAAGAGAGTTTTGAAAACTGGGGTCCAAGATTGGCATTTTACTGGAATGTGATTTATACGTGTGTAAACCTATCCATATGTGAACGAAGTGAACATATGGATATTATAAAATTTACCAACATAGAAATCGAAAACCATAAAAATTCACAAGGTTCAAATTAAAGGATCACAACTGTCATTACACTAATCAAAAAGAATCCACACCTGATCACTGAACCATAGAAAGGTACCAAAACCCACCAAAAAGATCAATTTAACATGTCACCCAACTAGAAAAAAATAGAATAAATAGAATCCCGAAGTACTAAAATTCCTTTTGAAGTCCAATCAAAATTTTGTCAAAAAAATTGTATGTATATATATATATATAAAACTAAGTAAAGCATCTAAAAACCCCATTTTCATCAAAGGTAAAAAAATGGAAACATAATAATCCATAAATTTAGAAAATAAAAAACACAAATAAAAAATTTATATATTATTTAATAATGATCAAGCATCAAATGGAATGATTCAGAAAGAAAATGGATAGAAACAACTCCCTAAATGGTGTGTGAAAGAGATTAAGATCCAAGAGAAGAAATAACTATTCCCAAGAGACAAAAAAATATCCTAACATAAAATAAAACACAATCCAAAATCATCCCTCAACCCCAAGGTTTTGGACGGGAGTGATCCAAGAAAATAATAACCTTGAAACCAATATATGGAGAAGATGAGAAGAAGAAAAAAACAAAATATAAAAATAAACTAACCTATAAACCTTAGAGGAGCATCAAGAATAAAGGATGGTGAAAAAAGGAGGGGTTTGGATCCCCCTTCATCTGTAAAAAAACGAGAAAGAAGGAGAGGGGGTCAAATATGGGTTAAAATATAAGAGGGGAAGAAGAGGAAATTCAAGTTTTAAGAATTTGGGAAGGTTGTATGGTTTGGATGCATGATTTTACAAATCATTAGCTGACCATGTTCACTATATCAGAAGGAAGCCCCCCCACACTATCTCACCACACGGTTTGAGAAACAATTCACTAACTTTAAAAATTAGTTTTTTTCAAAATGAAATAGCCACTCACATACTTGCTTCACGGTTTCAACTATCTATGCACAAGTTGTGCACCTTGTCCCAGACACCAAAAAAAGGTCACATGGTTAATCATTTTCCTCATATAGTTTTGGACAAACCATGTGAAAACTATACAATAAAAACCATGCATTAAAAAAATGAACCAGAAACACCCTCTACCTCCACCAGCGACACTGTTTCTCTCTAAAACATGCACACTGACTGTGCATAAGGAAAAAAACTAACCAAAACCTCTAAAAACTCAAACATAATCCTTATATACTCATCCCAAAACTAAAAAAAAAATAAAAACTAATAAATAAATAAAAATAAGTAAAAATAATTCAAATAAAAATAAAAACAATTGAAAATTAGGGTCACGTGTGATAATTATCTCTACCACAAAAATGTACTCCCCCAAGAAATTCAACTTTTCAAATGAAGAAAAAATCTAGAGACATAAATCGGTTAAGGCCAAATGAAACCATGATTTCCATTATGAACTTTTCAATCCTCATGTCAATCGTGACCAACACTAGAGAAAACCAAAAGAAGATCCATAGTGGTTCTCCCCACCATTTAATAACCAACTATGATAATGGCACCAACATGGGAACTCCCAACAGAAAGGGAACCTAATGAAAAGATATAAAATAAAATGTTGAACCAAACCACAATTAATCTATTATACAAGGCATAAATATATACAAAATGAGCACAACCGAAAACTAAGGCTGACCCATAAGAAATAAAACCATTCAAAGATTCACATCTATAAAACAACACTTTACAAATTTCTAGGAATAAAATGCTAAACGGATCATTAAAATAAGAATTAAAAAAAAGAATAATAAAACACCAAGAGTTTAAACCATCCCCACTCTAACATCAAAGGAAAAACAAAAGGAAATCACCCAAACACCCAAATATTTCTGACTGCGTGAAGATATTTACTCCGGGGCCTCTGGAAGGATCCCTATTGTCTTGAAGAATCTACTACCATACAGTTATGATTTGGTAATCTCCGACTGATTATTCAACTTCTATAAGTGCTATATTCATAACTTCTCAAAATAAAAAAAATACTACATCATCAACAAGACATCCTAGGGTTACGAAAATATGGCTTTAAATGCCCAAACTGACCTCATTGGAAGAATACAAGAAAGTGATCCTTCAAATAAGACAACTGAATTAGAGAATGCGACTTCTGAAAAATGGATTCCTTTAGTTCAAAATTATCACCAGATGGAAATGATTAATGACTTCCAAGGGATTTTGATTTTCATACTAATACCAACTACAATGTAGGAACCATATTTTCCAAAACACCTCATCCACTAGTTTCCAGAACAGAACTTCCACATATGAGAGAACAAAATAATTTATCTTCGAATGAATACCCAAAAAAATAGAGTATCTTAAAGTGGACCCATTAATCCAATATCTAAAGAAAAATAAACCATATCATTAAAATTTTCAAAATATTCCTTCACCATTCGTTGAACTTTCTAAAAACCCAATAGCTTCGCAACATTCCTCACCTTCACCTCCTCAGGTAAAGACCATTGGATAAAATGGGTCTTGAAAAATTCATAAGACATACCAACTTGCAACAAAAATGGAACAATCACCTTCCACTGATCGAAACCTATAACCTCAAATGAACTCAGAATATCTCCCACCCTCAGTGTTTTGGGAGTTACCAAGGACCTAAAATCACATTCAACGATATCAATGCATTCTACATCCTCCAACGGACCTTGATCACCATTAAAAAAATGGAAAAAACTATGAATAAATAGAATTCTCCACTATAATGTGATTTTGTGTAGGGAAAAATACTATAATATACTCTTAAGAAACCAATCATACCTTTCTAGGAAGTATACTCTCTATAAAACAAATACACTACATCGAATCAAAATCTATCCAAAATTCAATTGAAAGACATCCCGAGATAAAACACAAAGCTCATAAATAAAACATCAAAAATCAAAAATAAAAAAAAACTTTAAAACCCACATTTTCAATTCCAAATTATAAATCACAAAATTCTATGTCCACATTCCAAATACCCAACCCACTTTTCAAAAAAGGTCATTTCCCCAAATAATTTTAATTCTAAAAACACTTTTTGAAAAACATTTTTTATTTAAAATCCACTCATGCCGGCCAAAATCAAGACAAATAATAACTCAAAACAAAACATTTCAATCATGAAACTAGAGATCATGCATAGCAAAACTACATGGTTTACAAATCCATGTTTTAAGCATGAAAAAACTATTGGAAATATCTTGAACCATGCAATAGTTCTCCACATGGGTTGCTACTCTATGAAATATTACTATGTAGCACTAATTTCCTTTAATTTTCACTCCCAAATCACAATCCCAACAATAAAAAAAAGACAAAAAAAACATAAAACTAAAATCAAAATTAAAAACTCAACCCAAAAACACTTAGAAAATTGAGGATCAGAATGAGTAAGAGTTTGAAATGCTCTTCCCATCCCCAACTATCATGATTTGATAGTCCTATCTCTAGTCTATCTAAATCCAAAAGTAAGAAGGTATACTCTGATACCATTTCATTATGAACCAACCTGAGTCAACCTCAAATTGGTCCCCCAAACTGGCCCATGAAAAATATTGAGAGGAATTTTTGATCCTCCTAGGGAGTATTGAAGATAACATAAATGGGAACAATTTATCCCATAATAAACATCTCTAAATAAAATAAAATAGATAATATAACATAAAACTGAGAATATATAAACCACTGATCAAGGAAAATACATAACAGATTCAGACCCAACTATGGTGGAACAAAACATAAAACTAAAACAGAACAAAAAAAAGAACCAAACTAGAACCAATATGATCTCCATGTGACCTCTTGGTCACTACTATCTATAAGACCAAGACTCTCCATAGGAAAACCTAAAAAATTGAACCTGAAAAACATATCGGGTCTACCAACATTGAGTTTCACAAGTAGAATGCGAGAATAGAACAAATCAGTTGATAAAAAACACACAGTAAACATATATCTCTTCTCAAAATAGTCTATAAAGAGTAGTTTGAAATAAATTTATGGGAAATATGATTTTTAGCCTTTAAAGGGGAAAAATCATCATTCCTTTTTAAAACATAATTTGGAAAATAGAAATAAAATAGAAACACATTCCATATAATGTTAAAAAGAAGGTAAAATTATGAACTAGGGACTAGGAGTTGGGAATATTAACTAGAATTAGAAACAAAGGAAAAAACATAAGAACTACATAAAAATTATAAAAGGACAAGTAAACTTGTACTAAAAAAATAACATACTGATATGTCGTCATGGGAATTTCTTAAATATCCTTAGACGAAACCCCAAGATGTTCTTGGTTCAAAACCACCTTCCAGTTTACAATGCATATCCATAGTCAAAAACCAACCTAGCTACACTAAACTAGCCTCACTAGTGGAAAATCCCACCAAACTTATCTTTTTCCCTAGGGGTTTTAATCCGTCTAATTGTGACTAGAATGAAATCTCAAATCAACCCTATATAGGAAATCTAAGAATCACATGATAATAGTATAAAATAAAATGAATATTTTATCACATTATTGATATTAAACTTAACTCATCGATTCCACCGTGTATGCCTTTCCCAATCCCCAAAAACATCAACATGAAGGACCTTTTATTAGAAGGATGATAATAGGGGTTCTTATCATACATAAAACCATTCAAAAGTTCAAACCAAGCCAACATATCATATGAATTTTAAAACAATTTCAAAATCATCAACAATTACCAAATGGGCCTTCACATTCACAAATAATAAACCATTTCTAATCAGAATACCTTTCTTCTCAAAACCATTCATAAAACCATAGTGAAAATTTTATTCATACTCAGAAAGTTCCAAATGGGCATTTTATGTCATGATGTTACCAATCGTGTTTTAAGGTTCATAATGGGGGAATATTTTGAAAACAAATTTGAAAAAAATGAAGTCATTTTGAAACCAGAAATCCATTTATATAACCTTGAGTTATTGTATAAAAACATCTTGGATATAAATTTGATGAGAGAAACAAACAAAAGAAGAGTTTCTTGAAAACCAAGGTTCAAGATTGAAATTTTTGGGGATTTTCATGTATATGTGTTTTTTCATATCCATACGTGAACCTAGTGCACATATAGATATGACCAAATTTACCAACATATAAATGGAAACCAAAAAAATGCACAATGTTCCAATCAAAGGATCATAGCTCACGTTACACAAATTATAAATAATCCACACATGATCACAAAACCATATAAATACAACAAAACCCTAAAAAAAGATCAATATCCTATTTCATCCAACTACCAAAATAAAAACAATATTAAAAAAATCTCAAATTACTTAATTTCATTTATAAGTTCAATTGGAATTTTATCAAACAAATTGTATATATATATACATATATAACTAAGGAAAACCTTGGAAAAACCCATTTCATCAAATTTACAATATGTAAACACAATAATAAATCCAAAAATAACAAAAAAACATGAATAACACATTTATAAGTTATTTAAGAATGATAATGCATCAAATGGAATTATTTGGAAAGGAAATAAAAGGAAATACCTACCATAATAGTGTGTGAAAGCGACGAAGCTCCAAGAGAAAGAATAACTAGTCCCAAGAGAAAACCACATAACCTAGAATCAAATAAAACAGAAGAGAGCATCATCTCTTTACCCATAGGGTTCATACAAGTGGGATCTAAGACAAGAAGAACTAAGAAACCAAGAGTGGGAAAATAAGTGAAGAAAAAAACACCAAAATATCCAAAGAAACATACCTAGAAACCTTGGAGGAGCATCAAGTAGCAAGGGGAGACAAGGGAAGAGCATTTGGGATCCTTCTTTATGCACCAAAAAAAAGAAAGATGGAGAGGGGCTCAAATTGGGGTTAAAAAATAAGAGGGGAATAGGAGGAAATTCAAGTTTTTAGAATCCATGTATGTCCCATAGTTTCCCAAACATCGTGCCAACTGTATGCACCCTAATGGAATGAAGGTGCGGTCAAACATGCTGACCGTATGGTTTAAGAAACCATAAAAAAAACTTGAAAACTGTTTCTATCAAAATGACAAAGCCTCTCTCATTCTTTCCACTCTGTTTCTACTGACAATGTGAAATATATGATCCATATCCCACACACCACCAAAAGGCAGCACAGTTACTCCTTTTCCTCGCATAGTTTGGGACAAACCATGAACATATAATGTATGATAAACCATCCTAGAAAAAAATGAACTAGAAATTCCATCTTCCACCACTAACCACATAGTTTTTCACCATACCATAGACACCAACCATACATAGGGACATAACCAACCATAAACCTCCAAAAATTCAAATATTCTCATCAAAACCTAAACCCAAACCTTAACAAAAAGATCAACCACCAAGAAATAAATAAAAATAAATAAAAATAAATGAAAATAAATGAAAATCATGTTTATGGTGTGATATACCAATTAAGGGATAAATTAAAAATTCACACAAGTATTGGTGCTAATACATCCTTAATAACTAATGATCAAAAATTACATAAAAATATAATAAAAGAAATGAATTGGAAATAAATAAAACATAAAACATCTTCGCATTCTGAAATAAAAATAGGGATTCTGATCTTCTCACCATCTTAGTTTAATGTGATAAATTGATCAAAATTCTATTTAGAATTTGGGGATAAATATTCAATATAATCTAAACTGATTAATTTTTTTTGAGATATATTAGTAGATTATAGTTCAAGTAAATAATAAAAGAAAAATTTAAAATGAAAACCCGGATAAGATAATGTAACGTTTCCCCTCATTAAAAATAATGTTTGTAAACTTCACTAGGATCTAAGTTAATTTCTCTAGGATCCTAATGTTTCAATACGTGCCTTTATGTGGTATCCACCAAAGTCCTAATATCCTTTTTAATGAACTTCATGTTCATTCAGCTTATGAAATTGTCAAAAATTCCTTGAAACTACACATATAACTCAATATTAAATCAAATAAAAATCAAATAAAATTTCAAAATCACTTATAAATAAATCCAAATTTTCTTGAGAATCTTAAAACTATTATAATTGTCTTATAATAGACATTAAAAATAAATTTTTTAAATGGAGAACATTTTCTATAATTTTACCAACACTTATTTTATACCTTTGTTCTCATTTAAATGTTTATATTAAACCTTAAATAATAAGATTTATGAAAATATACTTCATAACATCGATAACTTCCATTAAACATTTTTTTGAAGAAGATTCTATCCAAATTTTATTACTTACTATTTTTGGAAAAAATATGTTTCAACTGGAACATTGTTAAGAGATTAAATTTATAATATATTTTATAAAACACCCTTTAATATAAATATGATTTTTTAATAATTTTTATCAACACGAATTTTACCAAAATTGCACTACAAAATTTTAAATTTAGTAAATTTTTTTTACATTGTAAGATAACATAAAAGAATTTCCTTTATCTTATGAACTAAAAAAATATCCATAGAATGAATTCAATTATAATCTTTAATGTGAGGTCTTTGGAAATTAAGAGTATCTTATAATTTCTTTATTTTACAATTCTTTCTCTGATAACATATTAGACTCTTCTAAAACCGTCTCTTATATTTTTAAGTTTTTTTGAGGCATTAAGTAACATTGAATATGTTTCCAAATGAACACAGCCCTTTCTAAAAATGTTATTATAAATATAATATTTGATAAAATTTGGTTGTACCACATTATTATTCCGAATTTTTAGTTCTTCAATATTCTTAGTTTTTTTTCATAAAAATTCAGGTTTGTCACAATTATAAATATTATCATCATTGTTTAATTTTTTATCTCATTTATGATATTCACATATTTATTTATATAACATTTTCAAATATAATTAAATTTATATTCCATGATGTATTAATCATATTCTTCATCCCCATTTCTTATGAATTTATTAGCTTCCATATTTCTAGGACCATCTTCATCATATTCAATGTGTTATACGAACGTTCTTGTTTTTTAATTTTCCTTTTACCCATTTTATTCCGAGAAATCAATGGATATTTAATTTTCTTTGTTGTTTTTAACCAAAAGGATCCATATTTTCTTTTCTTTGGACACCGTTTTTTTTATTTTATGTGTTACGAATATTTTATTTCAGATAGAAATATCTTGATAGTAAGACATAATAGTTTACTATTTGAATCATGAAAATCTAATCAACGTAGAATAAAACACATCCATTCTACTAGACAAATGGTAGAGTATCATCATATTCATATAGATATGATAAGTTTTAAAATAAATGATAGGAAATAATATATTTTTAAAAGAATTATTATTATCTGTTGTACATTAAGAAATTATAAATAATTATATATACTTATAGAAATATTCTTAACCATAGTGATAAAAACTAAAAGATCTCAAAAAAGATGATATTTTTTACTTGTTAATCTGATAATGATAAAATATGGCCATTCTAATGAAATTTAGGGTCAAATTGAGATGTATTTAAAAATATATAAAACTTTATTGATCTTATAACACTTGATTTTCCATAGAAATGTATATGATAAACACTTAAAAGGAGGGTTGAATTAGTTTTTCCTTGTTTTATCAATTTATGTCAATCTTAACCACAACACTTGTTATTGTGAATGAATTTTATTTGTTATTATAAACTCACATAAACAAAATAATATAATGAAATAAAAAATAATATACATTCAATATTTTTATAAGGTTTAGACCCATAGGGAACTGCCTAGTGGTGGAACCCATGTGGTGGCATAAGGGAGATCTTGGGTTTGAGCCTCCCTAGTTTCAGTTTAAATTTTCTTTCTTAGTACCCCATCCCCAGACCGAATGAAATAAAATTCTTACAAGTTTCATCTCTAAATTTGGAAGTATAAATCCTTTTTATACATTTTATTGTCCAAAAAATTATTATCTAATTATTTCATTAATAATATTATAATTGGGTGAATATGATCCTTGAACCCTTACAATAATAATTGAATCCCATCTCTTTATACAGGAATCCTTAATATGTTAAGGGAATTATTTTGGTATTATTTAAGATATGGTGTATAATCATTGGAAAAAGAGACCCATATTGAACAAATTTTATATATTTAAGTAGTAACATATAGAGTTCCTCTTACATGGGATGATTCAATTAATCTAAAATAGAATGATAATTAACTATATCTTCCATAAACAAAAATGTGAAAATTAACAGAATAATGTCTTTATGAACATCATATAATCGAACCTTATGAATCTCATCACACTTAGTTAAGTTCTATTTCTTCTTCATTCCTACTAAGGTTAACAAAATCTCTTGTTATTTCTCACTCTATATTAGTTTAATGTTTACTAAATCATAATCTATCAAACAATGTTTTTCCTTTATTACCAATTTGCAGAGTTAAGACATAGAAAACAAAGTAATGAATTCAATATCCTTGTTAAAATGTTAATATGGGATATTGGATAGTTATTAATATTTAATATATATATATATATTATCAAAAAAATTATGCACTTAATTCATCATCAGATAATACATTTATGAGAAAGTTATTATTTAATAGTCCACTAATCACTTACATAATTGAGTTTAATTCTATAGTGGGTTATAAAGAATTTATATACTATAGTTATATAAACAATATCGATGTTTTTGATTCTTAATTTATTTAATAAGATCTTAATAAAATTTTATATTTTCTGAATTATCACTAAATCTCAATCTAGAAAAAACCACGCCACATATTTATCAATTATTATTCTCTTAATAACCCATGGTTGATTCTATCATGTAATCATAGTTAAAGGAGGTCCTATAAAACATTTTTTTTGATTTCATATGATGATGTATTCTTTAGAAGTAATGATCCATAATTGATTATTTCTAAGTGGTATCTATAAAACTCATTGTTGTGGAAGATAAACCACAGATATTGAGTGATTCTTTATATATGTTCATTTATATGTTTACATCATTTCATATAAAGAGATCCTTGGCTTATTTGGGGTTTTCCTATATATTGAAAATATTTATAAAGAATATATTGATGGGAATAATGAAGTTTCTTATTGACCTCTTGAATTAAGAAGGATATATAACATAAAAATTAAAATTATTCTTCATTTATTCCATATGAATAATGTTTTTGAAATGAAGCTATGAACCAATAATTATTATTTTTATTTCATATTTTTTTTTGATGAGAATCATGTTATTATATCATTTCCTGCATTTTGAATTGAAAAAGGCTATTTTTTTGAAACAGTTAATCACAATATGACTAATTTATGCCTAGTTTATTTATTACATTATCACGGGAAAACATTATAACTGAAAACTTTTCTTATGAATAATTATATAAGGAGTTATATAATATGTGTAATGTAGGTGCTAGAACACTGTCTATAATATAATTGTTCTATAAAATGAATAATGTATTTTCAATACATCATTTGTGTCCTGATATATTAAAAATATTTTCGTTTTTGTTTAAAAAAACATTTGGTAGATTTGTTAAAATGAATTTAAATCAAGCTAAATGTTGTTCCGATAGAAATCATCATTATTCAAATTTGTAATTTCCCATGATATCTTTTTGAGTTTTTCGTTTATTTTTTTAATAACACATTAAATATAAATTCACATAAATTATTTATATAATGTTTTTTATATTATTTAATTTGAATTATTTATTTTTTATAACATTAAACCCATGTATATAATAGTCATATTCTAGGTATGACAAAAGATTTTGTTTCTTTAAACCAAGACATTGATTTGTTATAAACTGAATTGAAAAGATTATTATTTTTATACATATTTGGTGTTATGATTTTATTTTAATTAAGGTATCTATTGAGTATTTATATATGGATAATGACACATTGGGATGGACATCTCATTGGTCTGGAAGCTTAGGATCTGTTCTAAAAAAATGGGTGTATCTACCAATCAAAACATAAATATTCTTATGAAAATTTTTATATTCCAAACCATTGTGGGAAATGGTTTTTTATACCTTATACATGAGATGATTCTGGATATGTATAGATATAATTATAAATTTTCATGTAATTAATATATATAATTATTTTTATAAATAATAAAACCTTAAATTTTTGATGTATATTAATTTTTTTGAAAGTATAAGATATAAGTTTTTCTAGAATAATAAATATATGTTAGAATAAAAGGTGATGTAATAATATGTGTGATATTTATATAAAAATTGGGAGAATAAGAAATCCTCCAATAATGAAAACTATTATATTTCTTAAAATGATAAAACATATAAATACCTTGATCACTAAAATGGGTTGGTCATTCCAAACTTGGTTTCTAATGAATTATATGGTTTAAGGAATATTGGTTATGGATAACAAAAATAGTATTATGTTACCTTATTCAATTGTAATATTTGGATAAAATTTAGTTGGGTGACCCAAATAGCATTAGTTTCATAGGGGAATAGAGTCGGGATAATTAATGTGATGAATTGAGAAAATTGTTATCCACCTAACTATCCATGGGTATTATGTGGTATGATTGAGAAAATTATCTACCTTAATTTTTATTTATTGAGATAAATTCAAAATTAATTCAGAATTTATAAAATAAATATTTTTATCACAAATATATATGATATATGGGGCCATCAATTTAGTGGGAATAAATTTAGTAAACTCCCTTATTAAATTAATATAAAATATGATACTCACATAATAAATATGTCTTACTATAGATTTTGGATTGTATCATGAACATAATTTTGGGATATATTATAGGTTATAGAAATAGTTTAATATATTGGTATATAAGGTTCTAAAGTGTTTTCAAAGAGAATCATTCTGAACATAATGATACATATCTTATAGAAATAAATTTCTCTAATTTAAAATCATGGGTGTTCTATATCGGGTGTGCATCCCACATTTTTTTTGAAATAGAAAAGCTCATACATAGGAAAATACTAATTAATAGAGAAGTAAACCAATGTGTTTTAAATAAGAAAATAGTTTCTATTTTGGAATTAGGTACATATGATCAACATTTTATTAGTGTATTAATTAGAGAATCGGAAACATTTTATTATGATCCACCCATATATAGGAATTATATTTATTATATTATTTAGAAAAAAAATGATTTTCATTCTTGATTAAGAACATGAGTTATTATATATATATATATGGATGATATGTTTTATTTAATTGGAAAAATAATGAATGATTTATAAAATATGGATATGGAAAATCTAATCTATAATATTCAATATAAGACTTAAAATGATTACAGTTATAACACCACTTGTCTTTAGTTTTTTCATATTTGGCATATAAATGAGAATCAAATTCGAGGAATTTATAGAAATTGATTGTTATGAAATTAGATTATGAAGAATTCAAAAATAAAATCATTTTTATTAGGAAAAGTGATCAAATCACATTTTATTTGAAACTTTTAGAGTACTAATGGGTTATTGGACCTAATATATAATTATGTATATGTAACACTGAGTTTACAATAATTTAGTGGGTATAAGGATGAAATTATGTTTATTTATAAAATCAATATGCATGTATCTGTCTTTCCTATGAGAATATATTTGAAACGATTAATTATTTCAAATTGTTTAAAAACAAATAATACAATAAATAAGGAAAAAGTTATAAGATGATTCAATTAGATTAGGGTAGTGAATACTTGATCTAGGAATTTGTTGATAATCTGAGAGATAGTGGAATAGTTTACAACTCACTCCTTATAAAAAACTAGAATGAAATGGTGTATCTAAGATGATAAATTATACCTTGTTATAAATTTATTGATCAATGCTGCGTTATGATGAGTTTCCTATATCATTATATTGATATTATTTATAAATATATCCATTATTTGTTAAAAAAATTCCATCTAAGGTAATAATAAAGATAGTATATGAGATATGGACTCATAGGTGTCACATCTATTCTATTATGAGAATTTATTATTGTGATTCAAACACATGATGTTTATTTCCAAAATAACATAGCTCAAAATAATAAAAAGTTATTATTTGTTATTTATCTTAACGAAAATATATGATATTTTATTTATTATCCTATAAAAGACAAAGTGTTTGTGGTTTATACTAGTATCTTCTTTAATAAGGAATATATTAATCAAAGAGAATATAGGACAGAAATTAAAATCTGAAAATTTTAAGAATAATAAAAAATAATAGTTCCTAATATGAAAAGATATAAAATTACATAAATGGTTATTGAAAAAAACTATTCCAAGTTACAAAAAACCGTAATGAATATATTCCTAATACCTAAAAATTACAAAAATTGGCTCTCCAAAACATCTCAGGTACACATCCTGAATACTTATATCTAGTGTAAAATACCTGGGAATTATTGAGACAAATTTAAGAGATGTTTTTCTCTCTTTAACACTAAAAAAAGTGGCCGAATAATCATACTTAAAATTCGTGATGACCTTAGTAAATGTAAGTAAAATGAGAAACATAAACCTATCTACCAATGAGGGTAATGTCTTCCAAAGATACCAATATAACATGACTATACTATATAAAAATATATATAAACATGAAACTACATTTATAAAAAATCTAAAAATAGATATATTGATTTCCAAGCATTTGAAACCAGATATAATCAAAAAATAAATACCTCGATTAAGAAGAAGATGTGAAATTATTTCAGGTTGATGTTCCACTTAAGGACAAATCAACATAAAGCTTAGTGGGAAACCCCATGATTGTTGACCTAATCCAATAAACAAAATCCCAAAAAGTCAAACCCAACTCAATTCTCTAGGATCATATCCCTCCGGCTCTGTAAGATCAAGTTTCATTTCATTCCATATTCAACATAAAAAAATTCTATACACATCCTAAAAATTACACATGTAGGGTGTAACTACATCACACATTGTTGGAAGTCACAACAAAACCCATTCCATTCTATCAAAAATTATAAGTGAAAGTAGTGGTAATTAAAATAAGGGTAATAATTAAAAAATGTGAATAACATGTTTGTTATAAGAGAGGAATATCAAAAATAAACACAATCAATACATACCTACACTAGATGGGTATAAAAAAATGTATACCTACTTCCAGCATAGGTTTATATCATAAATATATAATACAACATCTTAGTTTAACCAAAGAGGAGAAAATAAATATACATTTGATCGATATCCTTTTACTATAGGAAAAGAACACCTAGAAAGGGTACGATATCTTGTTGGCGAGAACCATAGAAGAAAAATATACGGTAGATAAGGTGAAATGAGAATTAAAGACATTTATATTACATAATTTTAGAATAATGATAAACACATATCATAATTATTCAAGCCCCAGAACTGTAAGGGTTTAGTGAATTTTGAGACTAGATACATAAATATCTTATTTCATAAAAGATATTCAAGATCTCCCACAAAATTGTTCTCACAAAATATCCTTATTAGAGATATCACACTTAAAAAATGTTCCTCATAACCTAGGTAAGGGAATTATAAGAAGGCATGATCCCAGATGATCCAAAAGGGTAAACAGAATACATATCAATAAATGATAATAAATGAGAAAAATATAAGAATAAAGGCATGAGAACATGATAATTATATTCAATAATCACGCCAAATAATAAAATATTATTAATAATAAATCATGGAATAAGGTTTTTCCATAAAAAATACATAAGTAAAAATTAGGAAGAATCTTCAATAATCTAACATGAGCTATGAAAACATATCATAAGAATACAATATAAGTTTCATGTAATACACATAAGCATGTGAAATCATTTCCTTAGTTAAGGATCACAATAAATTCTATTATAGTGGATTAAATTCACTCACCATTCCATAATATCCTTAGTAAAGATTCACTCCTAAGATAATTATAGTGCATATAGTTCCTTACTGAATTAGGTTAAATTCCAATTTGAGTCTTAATTATCTTATGATATATCCATCTATACCAAATTCATTGGTGGGATATATAATTCTGAGCTCACCAACCACATAATGGAAAACATAAATATTTGTGCCAAAATATCATTAAATATTCATCTTATCAACACATGATAACACATAAAAAGGAAATGAGTTTCATAAACATTTCATCATTTTATCATAGCATAACTCATGGAAAAGAAATGGGTTTCATAAAGGTTTCATCATATTTTAATTAACCAATGGGAAAGAAACGTGTTCCATAGAATTATACTTAAATTATTATCATTATAATATATCTTGAGAAATAATTTAAATGGTATCTTAAGGTTAAATCCTTAATGAAGCATAAATTTCTGTAAAGGGATTTTGATTTAGAAGAAAAATACCACAAGAGATCATATAAACCATTCATTGTGAACAAATGAAAAAAATATACTTTTATTTTGGTAAAATATTAACTAGAAATTATATGAATATTTATACAATCCCTTTACTTAAAGATACACCTGAAATATTTTTATGGAATCTTCAGTGAAAGGAATAGTCATGATGGTAGGAAAATCCATTCATACCATATATATTAAAGGATTCCATTATTTTCACACTTTTTCATAAGGTAAAAAATTACTTGTTTTGAAATATTTTATTTTAAAATATTATTTTTAAAACTTTGTAAATAAATCAAGTTTAATAAAAATGAAAATTTAAAAAAAATTCACTTATAGGTACAAACATTTAAAAAACAATTTTGAAGAACATGAACATGGAAGAAAATTTTAATGAAAAAAGAGGAAATACAGTCAAATTTTCTTAAAAAATTATAAATAATTTTAAGTAAGAAAGAGAGAAAAATGGTAATAATAATTAAATAATATATTAATTACCCAACGAGAATAAATTATTAGGTTTTAATAATTAATCACTATATAATTTCAATCACTGTAAATTTAGTATAGACTTTCCTATAAAGATTTATGTTTGTAACATAAACCCTTACCCCAAGAACTATCTTGATTCATACAATTTAAATATAAAATATAATAAATATTGATATATAATTCATAAATTTTCGAACCATATTAATATAAAAATTACTATGTATCAATCTATTATAAATTCAAATTATAATTTTATTAACAATTCTTCCTTAAAATGTGCATTCAGGTGAAATGTGGTACGTTTTCCATGCATGCTTCGGTTTGATGGTTCTAGTACATACCCCTTGGTTAAATTTTCATCATGTATATAATATTAGTCAGGATATATGATTCATAATTAAATATTATATACAATATTATCACCAATCATAAAAAGGTATGGAAAAAACTAAATTATATCGCATCATAGAGATACAAATTCATATGTATGCACGTGTTAAGTTTCCATTTTTTGATGGATAGAGTGAAGTAAAGTTTATAAATAATTACTAATTATTGAATTTTTTTTATATAATAAACATCATATATATTCATTAAATATATCCTTATTACCATCTATGTAAAGTGGAAATGGAAAATAGATCACATCGCATCGTGGAGGTGGTAGTCCATATATACGCATAAGAAACATTATTGATTCCCAACATATGAGAAAGAAAGAAGATAATTAATATATTGTAATTATATAATCACAATTATTTAATAAATATCATATATAAACATTAAATTCCCCATAATATAAAACCAGGAAATATGGTGATGGAAAATGTATCATATCACAACATGGAGGTGGTAGTCCATATGTACGCTCGAGCAGTGCCTCCACCTTCCACTTGATGGAAATAAGATTTATAAATGTTATGAAATAAATATAATAAAATATTGTTATATGTTATTTACTAAATATAGTATAGCTTAATGTTTAGTAAAAAAATTATATTAGAAAAAGAATAAGTAAAAGAAAAGCGATCAGTTTAGATGACTACCTCATTTTTGAGAAACTTCCTTTGGATATGTTCTTAGGGACCCAATGGATTTTATTTTTATGTGACAACCCAAAATTAGGTAAAAATATTGATAATATATATTTTTATCTATTTTTAGAAAGGTTTGTGTCATTTTGGAGTGAAGAAAAGGACACACATGGAATTAATCAAATATTTAAATATAAAAAATCATATTTCATGGTATAGTGAAAAAATGGAAAAAAAATTAAAATTATAATATTGGTTAATAATTAAATAACTTTAATAAAAAAATATTTTTCTATGTATATGTGGAATTTTAAACCTTATATTTTGGTTTAACCCCTTCATCAAGAAATTTTATCCTTAATTGTGGTAATAAAATTTTCAATACTAAAGGGTTATAAATTTAACTTTATGGTAAATATTTGTAAAAAAATGGTAAAGGGATAATTTTTTTACCATATCCTTTCCCTCTTGTTATATTTTGATAGTTTTATGATTTTAAATCATTTAATAATATATTATTTAACTTTAAATACCACTAATGTCATTTTAAGAAGAATTAACATATTTTTAATTTAAATACATCAATAATGATATGTAATTGGAATAAAAAATCTTTAACCATCAGTTATACATTATTAATAACCAAAAAATTAATTTTACACCATAATTTATACAAAAAAATCTTTCTTTGGATGTCATTATAGTCATTTACATTGATTTTTCTACTGCTTTTAAAGTAATTACACCATAAATATAAATTAAAAATAATTATCATCACAAAAATAAAATAAATTATGTTCAAAATACACTTTCTGATTCATTAATAAAATCAATTTATCTCTATGTGAACATATAAGAAAAATTAAAATCCATAGAGTGATATTTTAGAGTTTTCCTTTAGCTAAAATAATATAAAAGTCTTTATAAAATAAAATTTTCCCAAAAATGTGATATTTATATATATATTATGGTAGTGGTATAATTGAACTCATAAAAATAATTATAGAAAAGTTTATGGGTGATTTTCAAGGCTTATTCTATATTTTTAACTTTATGGATTCCATTTTATCCTTTATCGATGAGATATATCATATCACAGTTATTATCCATAATGGCTAAAAATATATGACAAATATTTTAAAAAATTAAACTATAAGATTCTGAATATTGAATAATTTTTTAGGATTAAATTACTATAACTATTATAATTCAACTGTAATAAAAATTCATAAAACACAACAAAAACCAATTTTTAGAAAATTGTGTCTTAAACATAAAAATAAACAAATATTGAAATCATATATAACTGTGATTACTATAGAAATATATTTATTTTTTTCAATAAATTGTAAATTTTATTAATTTAAAACCAAATTTAAAATATCATTATACATTTAAACTACTTATTTTTTAAAACATTATTGTTTTACAAAAACGTAGAATTTTTCTCTATTCACTGAAAAATAATTTTTTTATAAAAATAAAGAAAATTACCCACATGATAATATTGGAATTATTATTTTAAATTTTTTTATCAATTTTATCAAATAAAATTTCTAAAAAAATGGTAAAAATTAATTTTAAATTTTAGGCAAAAAATGAAATACCGTTTTTATGAAAACATATTTTTGATGCATAAAATTACATTTTTGAAAAATAACTACTTATTTATTATGAATTAATCAATATATATTGAATTATTTAAAAACTTTATACATATTTTTTATATTTTTGGTTATTCCTATTCAGGCAATTAATTTAACAGCAAGGTTGTAATATATCATGTTTCCCTTTAATCTTGGTGTTTCTTATCAAAGAAGAGGTCAAACAGTTAAAAAATATTTAAAGAAAAAAATATTCTAAAATCTCAAGGTTCCATATTCTACACCCTTAAATAGATTAAACCCTAACAATTTTAATTATCATATACTATAATTAGTGTATCACGACATAGTAATAAAAGTTTATGTAGATTATAACATGATAAATAATCTCTATATCACCACAAAGAAACTTATTATTTTGAATTAGGTATATTTAAGAATAGGTATGTATCATATAAGGCTCACGAGTTTCCAAAAAAAATACCCTGATAGTTGAGAAATACATTCCACATGAGACTAAATAGATTTATCTTCCTATAACTTAAGTTGAAAATACCACTTACCATAAAGGCAGAGAATACGAGATAACAAACTTACCATGTTTCCTTTTATACCATAAGCATAATTTCATCCTTTGATTATGCTTCAAGTAGATTTATATCATATATTTTTCTCATATTTCATATGATAAAAAACCATGATTACTTTTTTGTCCTTCCTTGAAACAATAAAATTAAATTTTAATGGATCATAAGATCCATAAAAGGATGAAAACTCATTCCTCCTATCTCTACCTGTATAACCAAATAAAATATGATCATAAAAAGTTGTCCAATATGAATAAATATTTATATACCAATATCCAAAATCTCTATAATAACACAGAATGTTCAACTAAACATAAAACTCTTCATATATGTTTCCAAAAAAGCATCTCTACACAAACTATCCAATTTACTTTTTCAATATCAATCACCGACTTATTCAAAATTAAAATTAATATCTCAATATCATGAAATACTAAGGTTTTTCTATCCCCAATCACATTTTTTCCAAAAATATCACCTTCCCACTAAATCACTTTTCTAGGTTATTGGGCTAAAATGGACACTCGTAGTGTGGTTTGGTGCCGCAATGCCTTCTCTGTAGGTATTTAAACGCTTCGTGGATAACTGGGGTTTACAGGGGAGGCTCGCATCTCGTTGATTCATCAGAACGCATTATTCTTAGTGCTAGATTTGGAGGTGGACTTCATTCTTGCCTGATGTATGGACCTGAGGTCTATGGGGCGGTATCGGTTCAACTTATCTCAATGGTGGATGTAGGTTCATAGGGGAAGGGAATTCTCTCACGCAACGGTTTGGGTTAGCCTTCCGGGTTTTCCTTTACCCTTCCAGAACGACGCCTTCTTGAAGGCCATTAGTGACTCCTTGGGTAGGTACCTCTGCACGGCTTTGAGTAACAGCCGAGGGGAGGTGACCATGGTGCCCCGGATCTGCGTCGAATTAGACCTTTCTATTCCGAACCCAGAGAAGATTTACCTGAAAGTTCTGAATACCGTTGAATGGGTGTAGGAAATTGTTTACCCTGTGTTTCCAAGGTATTCTTCCTCTTGTTTATTGTAGGACCATTATTTGTAGAACTGCTGGAGGAGTGGGTCCGGAGGCCGTCGTAACGACTTCGGGGGCAGGACACCCGTATGTCCGGGGGCTTCGAACCCAGGGAAGGCTATGGTGTCGGCTTCCCTCCCCGTCCCTGGGTAACCATCCAAGCAATAAGCCTGATCGTCAGGCAAGCGTATGGCTCACTATTTCTCGTGTCAGGAGGGATCTACTAGCCAGGCCATATCTCCAGTTATCTCCCAAGGTGTCCGGTCGCGGCTCTCGGGATCTGCCGTGTTCTCTAGATTTCTAGGGAAACTACTGTTTAATGGAGCACTGATTGAGTTCTCTCTAAGTGTGCCTATGGTCGGGTGGCCCTTCCCCTTCCACCTTTGGGCCCTGGTACCTGTGTCGATCAGGAGGAGGAGTTAGGGGTTTTGGCGGCCAGGACCTTCGGTAAGGATCCTCTTGCAAGCTTTGAGATGTGGGTCTGCATGGTCCGTCCAGAGGGTCCTGTTTCATCTGATGAGCAGTCGCCCTCACAGAAGGACTCGTTGTTTGGTAGTGTTTGTCCTGCTCAACCAGGGGCTGGTGGGATTAAGGGCTCTATGCAGGAATAGGTCCAACATTGCTCAGGTATTAACGTGGGGGTGGGATCCCCCTCCCTTGGATCTCTAGAGGCTCCTCCTTTTTCCAAGTTTGTAGGAATCCTGGGAGTGTGTACAAGGTATATGAATAAGAGGTTGCAGATAAGGTAGTGTTCGTATTCCAATGCGCAGAAGACCGGGGGGCCTGGGGCCAAAGCCAGGCCATCTCCTTGCTCATGATTCCTATCATTCTCTGGAACCCCTGAGGGATCAGGGAGAGGGTTAAAACAGATTTCATCTCCTCAAAATTTAATAAGAACAATTCCAAGATGATTGCGGTAGTGGAACACAAGCAGAACTCTACAAAAATACAAGATTTTTCACGCAAGGTTATAATGCATAATTACATGCATGTGGTTCCTACAAACAACCAAAAATGGTTATTTTGGAAAAGGGAGGTATCAGTGGATTTGATCCATGCGGGAGGCCATCATATCACTACGAGGGTTATGAGTGACAGAGTCTCTGTGTTTGTATCCTTCATTTACGGAAGTTGTGATTCACAAAGGCGAGAATTTCTATGGTCTGAGCCAAATAGTTTCGACCCAGGGGACCAGCCGTGGGTAGTGGGGGGGACTTCAATATCATAGTGCATCCGGATGAGAAGAAGGGGCGAGGGGAATTTACAAGGAGGGCTAGTAGGTTTTTTGTGCAGTTCATGGCGGGAAAGGGACTGATGGACCTGGGTTTCTATGGTGACCCCTTCACCTGGTGTAACAACCGAAAGAGTGAAATTCGGTGTTGGAGCAGGCTGGAAAGATGCATTGCAAACGTCCAGGCCATCTTGCTGTTCCCTAGTGCGAAGGTTACCCACTTTATGCGAAGCATATCTGATCACTCACCGTTATTGTTGTCTTTGTGCAGGGAGGAGGTCAAGAAGGACCATTTCAATTTCTGTAGTCAGTGGGCGGGCATGCCAGACTACCACCACATGGTCTCGAAGATATGGAAGGAACCTTCTCGAGGTTATTCTTGGGTGGTTATCCACTCCATGCTAAGGCGTCTAAATTATGCACTTCAGGTGTGGGCCAGGAATATCCGTTCTCATGATCAAGAATTGGTAGTGCTCAAACAAGATGTTGAGGGACTGGAGGCTAGTTTAGAGGAAAGGTGGGATGATGAGGTCTTTGAGGAGTTGGACGAGAAGTGGAACGCCCTGGTGTTATTGGTGCTCTCACAGGAACGCAAGTCAAGGGGAATATCAAAAGTTAAATTTCTCAATAAGGGGGATCAAAATACCGCTTATTTTCATGCATGCATGTGGGGGAGGAGTCAGACAGCTAAACCCAATATTCCCTTGGAGGATGGTACATTTATAGAGGATAGGGAGGTGGTAGGGGGTATGGCCTTGTCGTTATTCAAAAGCCTCCTTGCTGGTACGAATGAGAACATGGCTAGGGGGTATCCCTCTGGGGAGGAGAAACTTTGGGAGGAGATTCTGAAGATTGTCACCGACCAGGATAATGGGCTGCTTGGAAGGGTTCCAGAGGAATAGGAGGTGCAGGAGGCCATGTCGAAGCTGAACCCCGATAGTGCAGTAGGTCCAGATGGTTTCTCGGGATCCTTCTACAGGGGATCTAGGGATGTTGTTAAGAATGATATTGTTCTGGCTTTCGAGGACTTCTTCCACAGGGGTTTCATCCCTCAGATCACGGTAGGGACTACGCTGGTGCTTATACAGAAGATCAAATATCCCACCTCTCTTGCACACTATCGGCCCGTGAGCATGTGCAATGTACCTTAAAAGATCCTGGCGAGTATTATAAACATAAGACTATCTTTCCTTATACCCAGGTGGGTATCCGCAGAGCAACATGGTTTTGTTAAGGGAAGGTCAATCCAGGGAGATGTTGCATTGGCACAAGAGTTCCTAAGATATTTGAATACCAAATCTCGTGGCTCTAACCTAGTTATTATGTAGGATATGAATAAGGATTATGATAGGATGGAGTGGGGCTTTATCAACAGGGTTTTGGCTACAATGGGGTTCTCAAAATGGGATTGAGATATGATGTTCAAGTGTCTTTGTTGACCTTGGATGGAATTATCATTCATGGGGAGGACTCAGGGGTTCTTCAAGTCTATGAGAAGTCTTCGTCAAGGGGATCTATTATCTTCGAGTATCTTTATCCTCATGCAAGATGCCCTGAGCAAGCTGATCAATATGGGCGTATCTGGTGGGGACATTGTGCCATATCAGAGGAAGTATGGCCTCCCAACTGTATCACTCCTTATGTTTGCGGATGACACAATGATTTTCATGAATGCGGGAGGAAGGTCTCTTAATGCGCTCAATAGGATCCTTGATGAGTATGGGCAATGGAGTGGGAAAATGGTGAACAGAAGTAAGAGTAACTTCTATGTACCAAGTTTGTGCCGTTTGAGTGGGGTGGACAGGATGGGCAGCATTCTGGGAGTTGGACATGGCTCTTTTCCCATGGAATACCTCGGTACCCCTGTTTCAATAGGTAGAATTCAAACCAGGGACTTCGATAGAGTGGTCGGGGGAATCACAGATCATATTCTGAACTGGAAAAATCACTTCCTATCCTTTGGGGGCAGATAACGATGGTTAATAGTGTCATATCAGCGATTCTGGTGCATGGCTTGGCCTCTATAAGTGTGCCAAAGGGGGTGATCAGGTCCATTGATAGATTTTTTGTGCATTTAATATGGGATGAAACGGCTAAGGGGAAGAGGCAATGGGTGTCGTGGCGTAGGATGGAACAACCCAGTAGCAAAGGAGGGATTAACGTCAGGAGTCTGGAAGGCACTATTCACTCCATACAAGCGAATCTTGCATAAGAAATCACTGAGGATCGTACCCTCTGGGGGAAGCTCATGCTACAACGATACAAGGATGGTGGTTCATGTGCCTCGGATAATGGGTATCCCTTATGGACTTCAGTTAGCAATATCATACCAACGCTTCTCCCGTTCTCCCAATGGATCATCGGGGATGGCCTTATATCCTTTTGGCATATTTATTGGTCTGGATCTATGCTGGGGTACCCGCGGTGTCCGACCCCTACAATGTCGTTCAGGGAGGCGAGATTATACCCCCATTTATTCATATCATTGTTGTCCCCAAGACAACAAGAGGTTTACGACTCGATTAGCATGAGCTCTGAGCAGGACAGGTGCATTTACATTCCTTCATCCTCGGGGTTTTTCAATTCGAAGGAGTTCCGGAGATTGAACTCTTCTTTGGGGAAACACTATGGATGGAGTGATCTGGTATGGGGTAATAGAGTACTCATTAAACTTAGTTTCCTCTCTTGGAGGCTTCGTAACAATTCCCTTCCTTCTGACTATAACATTAAACGTTTGGGAATCAACATGTCTTCCTGTTGCCAATGTTTCATGTTCAAAAACGAGGAGAGCCTGAGTCACATCTTCTTCATGGGTGAATGGGCTCGTCAGATGTGGAGTTCCTTCGAAATTATCATGGCGTATGGCCATCCATGTATCAACATCGATCTCTTTATGGAGCATTGGGCCCAGGGGGCCATCGACTAAGGAATAGACTCGGCGGCGAGGCGTGTCATTTTCATTGTGGGATGATGGGTTTTATGGCAGGCAAGGAATTGTGCCCAGTTCGAGGGGATCCCATCCTCAGGTAGGTCAGTTGTGGCCAAAACCAGGTGCCTATTATATGATTTGGTCAGTCTAGAAGGCATCAAGAAGGTGGCACCATCCCTTTGTGTGCTCTACGGTTCGAGGAGTGCAGGTGCACAAAATACTGCTAGTCTATTGGGGAGATGGATCTAGTGGATACCTCATAGGGATGGCCTCAAACTCAACACAGACGACTCTTGTGGGATGGATGTGATGCGCGGAGGAGGGGTCATTCGGGACTGTCGGGGGAGAGTGTTGATGGATTTCTCGGTTTTTTATGGGAGTAACACTCCTATTCGGGCGGAGGCTAACACGGTTCTCATTGGCCTCACCACTTGCAAGAAGAGGGATATTGTCATTAATCAAGTGGAAAAGGACTCAAAGATTATTTATGATGCATTAAAGGGTAAAGGAACCATTCCCTGGTCCATCTCTTATACAATGAGGACTTTCAAGCTTCTGCTCAACTACAATGCGAGAGTCACACATACGTGGAGGGAGGGGAACAAAGTTGCGGATTATTTAGCCTCTCTTGCATCTCCAGGTTTCTCGGTTTGTTGCCTTTCTAATGTTTCTCAGTTTAAACCAGAGGGGGTGAACCTTATACAGGGTGATTCCCTTGGGCTACAGTACTTTCGTCCCCCCTTGGTAGGTTCACTTGTTTGTAATGCTTTTCTTTTTATTCTTTAATGAAAATCATAATGTTGAATGAATGATTTGAATAAAATAGGCCCTTTCTTGGTCAAGGTGTCTTCCCATGGATTAGGGAATTGGATCAAATTATGTCTAAGTTCCCCAAACATAATGCATTGATCTATAAAGGGTACCTTAGGTTGTACATTATTTCCCTCCATTGAAATATTCAATTTTCTCAAGTAATTACACGCTATATATCCTTCTTTTTTACACCCAAAACATCTTCCAATCCATTTGATACATTTCTTAGGGTACTTGGTCCTACATTCTCAACATGTAAGAAGATACATCACTTTCCCTCCATTTTCTTTAGAAAACTCCATTTTGATATTATTTGGTTCTTTCAAAAACTAAACTATATCCATGTTATTAAGAATATATCGATATATACAGTTATTCATAACCATAAGATATTACATTCATATTTCCATTTAATTGGGTTAGTCATGAAGAAAATTATTCCATTGTTTGTTACATTCAGCATTAACATAATTCCTCTCAGGTCCAAACATTGACTAAGATAAATAAGTATTGTCTGTTCAACAATTATCATAGTTCGTATTTTTGTAATCCTGAAAAATCATTCATAGGATATATAAATATTGACACCTTAATTTCAATCTATGACACCTTGAGTTTAAAAAGGGCCATTCATAGTCATCATTTATTCAAATAATTCACAATAGTTCGAAAATAAAAAGTCAATAAACTGAAGAATATACCCTAAGAGTGTATATACAAGCATGAAATCTTAATTATATTCATCATGAACAGGTGATAATAAAGTTAATACTCAATACAACCCTTTTAGAGTTGTTACTCTTAGGTGAATCTATGCCACAAGTGCACCCACTTGATAGTATCTAGAAGGGGATGCATTTTCTAGGGAAATAACACAATCCCCACTTTACCAAATATTTAATGTATAATCCAATACTTAAATATATCCCTAAGGTTTTCATTGATTTTTTCTAACCGTAATCTCAAAAATTTACTAAACCCTGATTTGATACTAGATGAGGTGACCTAAGAATAAAATATATAAAAAATACATTATTTTAGAAGAACATTCAATAAATATGAAAATTATACATTCCTTAGAACTATAAAGGTTTATTGTCTTTTGATACCATATATATATATTACTTATTTCATAAAATATCTTTAAAATATTACACAAATTTCTTCTCACATTGTACGCTTCTAAGACATACCCTATATAAAACATTCTTCATAACATTGGGAAGGGAAACATAATAATGGGTGAGATTAGATGATCATTAAGGGTAAACATAATAGATATCAATCGATGATCATAAATGAACATAAGATAAGTATAAGGGTATAAGAATGTAACATATCCAAATCTGGTACTCTGTCATGTGGCCAAATAATAATGGTTGTAGGACCTCAAACATGCCTCCCCATATGCGAGAGGCTACTGACTAGCATTATGGGTGTAAAGAATATAGTGGAGAGAATCTACCCTGGGTACATAGTTACAATACAAAAGAAATAAGAAACAATAATAAATATCAGAGTATCAAAAATAGCAGAATTAGTACAACATATAACTATAAGGTGAAAGATGAACCAATAAAATAAAATAATAACA
Source organism: Viscum album (assembly GCA_963277665.1). NCBI lineage: Eukaryota > Viridiplantae > Streptophyta > Magnoliopsida > Santalales > Viscaceae > Viscum > Viscum album. Next base: position 561,459,345 of record OY728141.1, read on the forward strand.
ATGTAATGATAGTATTAAATGTTTATAAACGTAAAAAATAAAGTTAATATATATAAAATTCCATGATAACATAAATAAACTCAAAATTCCTCAGTTTTGGACCCTATTTCAGTCCTGTATCCAAGCTCCAACCAATCCAGGAGGAAACAATCAACCACAAGGTTCCTTTCCGTTATTCAAACATACATCCATGTGATCTTCCTGGGTAATAAATGGAATCCTGAATAGGGTGTGAATAAAACTTATTAGGTCAACTCTATAATGTCTAAACAATGCCTATATTATGATAAGTGAATGAAATTAAGTGATAAGTAGGTTTATTGATAAAAAATTAATATAATATAACAAAGAACCTGATTTTAAACTATGCATGAATATCTCTGAACATGTTGGAAAACAATTCCAACCATAACCAAAGATCCCTAGCATAATCAAAATTTATAGGAAAATCCCTCTGTATTAAGAATTTCAGTATTTAGTACAATCCCTCAATATATTCATTTCATTATAACTTGGGATATCCCTCTATAAAAGAATTTTGGCATCTATGCCAAACCTACTATATAAGAATTTCAACATTCGAACCGTGTCCCCTATATAAGCATTTTATCACAAATCAGAACCAAAATCATAATGGAATGAAAAACATAGAATCATATCATAAACTACAATGGTTAATTATACCAATTACCATTTTACTCTCAATTTACCATTTATTCCTTAACTTATATCGTAAGTCATCGCTCTTAAAATTTTCACACCCAATTATTACCAATTTATCACTATCAATTTAAATAATTAATCATATAATTTTACTAGGAGAATATTTCTTAACCAATCACATGAGGTCTAATGTCTTGCTAAATCATATTTAATCCATTATCCAGTTCATTATTATTCCATGGAAGTCTAAACCTATGGTTATCCACAAGCTGGGTCTCAACACTATTAGAACCAAAGGGATCCAAAGAATAGTCTAAAGACATGATTATCATCACCCATTATTCTTTTTGTTAACTCACTTGTTTTTTTGCTATATATCATACTATTGAACCCACATAAAGAAATAGAAACTGACCACATGGATTTGGTTTAGATTTCCTTTCTTTATTTTGATATCTAGACAACTATTGAAACAGGTAACAACAATAAAGGATGAAGAAGAATATGATGATGAATAAAACCTAGAAAACATGAGATTAAGATCAACAACCAAAACATGAATGGTTAAGATATTCCACCCCTATAACATGGAGTAACAGAAGAGGTGCGAAAACCAAATAAAAACAACTCACTGAGGATCAGATGCTTGATCGAGACGTCCAAAATGGAAAAAGGCATTCTAAAAATTCTTGGAGTGTTCTAGGGATCAAGAGAGGTGGGGTTCCAACATATGAGGAAGAGATTATATGAAAAACATGGACTTAAAATAACTAATCCCTAGAAATGCATGGTTATTAGCCTTTTCAGATCATGTATTTAACAATTTATAAATTACACTAAAAATTTAATCACCTCGGGTTAAAAATAACCCCTATATATTGAGCATTATGCTACATGAACCAGTCTCATGGTGTGTAACTATTTTACATCATGAACTAGTTAATGACATCAGCCTGACGAAATTTACAAGTTGTATAATAGGTTCATATAATTTAATTGAGCCATGGCCAAAACTAGTTCACGATGTCTACTTGGAAACATGTACTTGTTTTTTAATAAGTTTATAGTGTGTAAATTTCCATCAAACTACTCACTACCTAGATTTTTTATGAAAACCCTAAAGCACCTCTAAATCCTTCTTAACTCAAAAAGAACCCTAGAAATCCTTTGGAACACTTACCCAAACCCAAATATCTCAAAAAAATATACATACCCTAAATTTAGGTCATTCTCCGTAGAAAATGATCTCGATTTACAAAAAGGGACTCAACCACCAAGGTTTAATGAAGAAGGGAAACCTAACCAAAAGAAGTTAAACACAAAGCTCAAAGTGGGAGGCAACTAAAAAAGATGGGATCTTACAACCTCCCACCATATAAGATTACAACCCCATGCTACTCCAAGCATCATTTTGGGGTCTCATAAAACAAGTTTGGCTATTATGCTCACATATGAGATTCCCTCTCCCAGGTCTTCTCTTGAACACAACCATGATGCCAATGCACTCAAACTATAGGTATAGTCCTTCATATAATATACTTATCACTATAGTCTATAATCTATATCAGATGCTCCTAAAAGGAAGCATATTCTCTAAGATTGACATCATTAATGTCTACCACATTAGAAGGTCTATGATGATATTTACAAAGTTGAGATACACGAAACACATCATTCATGGTACTATAGCAATGTGGATTCTCTAATCGACAAGACACTTGACAGACCCTTTCCACTATCTCAAATGAACCCACTAACTTTGGAACCATCTTTTATTTTTTCCTAATATGGAGTTTCTCAAACATAGGTGACACCCGAATGAAAAAATAATCTCTAACCTCAAACTCTAGAGATCATATCTGATGGTCAGCGTAAGATTTATGTATTCTCTTTGCCTTCACCAACTGCCTCTTGATTAGCTGAACCTACTCAGACATCACCTGCATGATCCAAGTCCAACAAGTGATTAATCACCATCGCCCAACCAAATAATCAATAAATGGAACTACATACTATAAAAATACTTGAAATGTTCCATTTGAATTGATTTTGGGAAGATTTTAATATAAGGAAACACCACAAGTGATAAATTCCACTCCCATGAACCAAAAAAAAATCCAAAACATAAGGTCACAACATATCTTCTAGAATTTAAATAGTCCACTTATATTGAATATAAGTTTGTGGATGTTAGGTTGTTCTCCGAGGAAGATTTAATCCTAAATCCCTCTAAATACCTTTCTATAAATTAGATATAAATCATTGATGTCTATCAAAAACTATATTATTAAATACATAAAGAAACTGAACTATCTATAGCATGTAAATACTACAAATATAATCAATAGTGAAGGTCTCCCTGATATGAATGAAGTGGAAAACCTTTGTCTTTTGATCTATGATCACTCATACTAGATCATAATTTTGAGGTGTCCTGGGTATTCCTATTAGAAAATCTAGAGCAAAAACATCCAATTTCCATTCCAGAATGGGAAGATGTTTCAAAATCCCAATAGGAAATTATTTCTCAGCTTTCACCAACTGATAGGTGAAACATTTTTCTATGAATCCTCCTATATATTTCTTCATTCTTGACCAACTTTACTATATATAGAGATCACTATACTTCATTTTCAAACTAGTATATACAACTCATTAAGAAGAATGAAACTCTCTCATAAGATCCTGATAAAAGTCTGCAGGAACCCATACTCAGCCCCAGAAAATAAGACAATTTTCATTGGAAAGAAACCATAATGACGACGCTCCGCCCATATAATATGTCCCTCAAAGATAATATGAACATATAAGATAACTAATTTATATTTATATAGTCGAGAGCATGGGTATGATAGATGTCGAAGTCAAAGCTACTCATCCATGGGACTCCTAAACATCTTGATGCATGTCTGTCAAGAGTTCCATAATCCACCACTCATCACAAGACTTCTGCACTGCCTTTATTTACATCATCTATCTTAAGGAATCAATAATTAATTTTCCCTTTCTTGTTGTATAATCCAATTAGAAGTCATACGACTTCTTATAATCCACCCACCTCCTCTACTTAAGGTTTATCTCCAACTATGAAAATATCCACCTGAGGGTCTTGTGGTCCATGTATACCAAATCTTCTTTCCCATAAGACAATTTCTACAACATATCAAGGAAGGTACCACCGTTGTTTACTCTAGATCATGATTATGATAATTCCTCTCATGCATTCTTTGATTCCTGGATACTGAAGAAACCACTCATTCTTCCTGCATCGGAACATATCCAAGTCTAACTTTGGATGTGTTAAAATACGTGGTATATGTCTTAATCGACATAGTTAAGGAGAGGATTGATGTTCAGTTTTACATGACCTTAACATCATGAAGATACCTCTCACAGGTATCTAACTAAACTAACATAAACCCTTTCTTGTTTTTTCCAGACATTATTGCTTCCAAAAAAGGATAAGTCTTGGATAAAAAACTATTAATAGCTTGCTAAACCTTGAAATATCTAAATATTGATGAAATTCTTTGGCTAATCCAAAGATAATATGGTTTAAACCTCCTCTAGATCCACTAAAAATCCATCATCTGATATGAAATGGGAAAATTACTGTACTTTATCACTCTAGAAACATCATTTGGTTAGCTTGGCATAAATATGATTCCCTCTCAATGTACTCAATATGATGTCGAGATGTTGGGAATGATTGTCTACAGATTTAGAGTACACTAAGGTGTGATAAAAAAACACAACAAACTAGTATAGAAAATGAGGAAATATCTAATTCTTAAAGGCAATGAATATCATTGGTGCATTCATAAAACCAAAATGCATTAATACAAACTCATACAATCCATATCTACTCCTAAAATAAGTATGAGGTATGTCTAATAGCCTAACCGCCCAACTAGTTGAATTCTAATCTCAAATCAATCTTGGATAAGACCTTATCACCTCTTAACTGATCGAATAGGTTTTCAATGTGTGGAAGGGGATACTAGTTTTTTACCATCATCTGGTTATGTCTTCAATAATCCACACATAATTGTAAAGTCATACAAGCCTTCCATAAAAAAATAACTAGAGAAATTCATGGTGATGTACAATGATGTATGAATTATTACACTTCCAAATCATCAATATTAGGTTTAAATTCATCAATACCTATTGGTTCCATCCTATAAGGTCGAATAGAAACATGATCTACTCTCGGAAACAACTTGATCATGAAATTGATCTCAATATCGGTTGGTCAGAAATAAAGGTCATCAGGAAATAAATCATAAAAATGCTCTAAACCTAAAGGAAAGTATCCTATAATATTCTTCCTCATCCAGAATAAATCATTCTATTTGGGTCCTGAGATAGTCCATGTTGCACAGAATTGGTCATGCATGACCATCCTAAAGATCCCACTCACCTTGATGAAAATAAATATTTTTTTATAGAGATAAAAGGTTAAATATCCTCTGGTAATAGTAAATATGATCTTAGTATAGAGCTATCCAATACATAGAATGGATCAAATCAGAACCTATCATTTCCAACACAATCTATTCCTAAATGAAATAGTAACCACCAATTTAGAGAGAAAATATCCTGAAAAATTTTATATTTTTTGACTATACTCCCAATGATGAATCTATTTTTAAAACACCATACAATACATCCAAAATAAATCCCAAACAATTTTAAAAAAGATAAAAATATAAATTAATGGGATGCTCTCATTTTAAAAAATACAGTCAGGGTTAGATGATATAAGAATCAAACCTCTGACAAAATAAGTTCTTGCATCCAAACTAGTCAGAGTAGAATTCATAGAATAAAATTGAGTATCCTCTCTGAACTAGGATTCAGTTTGACTCCCCTATGTTATTCCCTTTTCCTGGTACTTTTACTCCAGTATTGGGGTACCACACCCCTTCCTTGACCTGAACGTCTAGTGGACCTCCAAAAACTAGTCTTTTGAGGGGTAATTGAGTCCTTCCCAGAATATGGTACCTACCTTGATCCCATACCAATGATAAAATATTAAAATCCACAATTAAAACAATGTAGGTTCCCCAGACATTCACAAGAATGACACTACAATCTATGGTTCAAATATTGATTCATCTTGTGGCTAACCTTTCCACACTAATATCACTACAATGGAACATGATTCTGAGATGGATTTATACTTCCCTAATTAATATTATCACTATTTACTTGGAGATAACTATCATTATGTCACTTCTTTGCACCAGAAGAAGAGATTGCAGTTCACCTAGATAAAACCTCTTGGCTTCTACCTAGGGCCTCTTTCATATTTTCTTTCATGTTGATTACCTGATTCATGAAACCAGAAAAGATACTCAAGTAAAATATTTTAACGTGTGACCTGATCTTATAACAAATTATATCTTGAAAATGCCTCACACTGGAGATCTCATTAGCAGCAAAAAATGGCACAAGGTGATGCAAGTTGGTGAAACTTCTATTTTATTCCATCACTAACATGCAATCCTAGATTAGGTATATGAAATTGAGAGCCTTATCATCCATAAATGTTTTAATATAGATGTGACTCGGAAACTTTAACTTGAAGTACTTATAGGATATCTCTTATTTCTTCCCAAAATTCTCTAGAATATCCAACCAATTCATGGAAAGTCCAGGAAGTATGTATGAAACAATATTTACCCTTCTATCAATGGGTGTCTCATGGTGCTTGAAGATCATATAGAATGACTCAATCCTGAACTCGAATTTCTAGGTGCATCACTCCCTAGTTAATTTAGGTGGATGTTGTAGTTGAAACAATCATGGAAGCTCAAACATTGAAGGCACAATGCAAACAACCTTCCTATCCATAGCTTTCATGAACCTTAGAGATCCTCCGAAAATCTTAAAATCCATATGTTCCTTAGGATATACAGGAATCTCTATTTTAGATGTATTAGTGGGATAATGATTTAAAATATCTAGATGCTCAATTTGAAGATGATGAGGAGGCATTTTCTCTGCAAGACAAAAAGGCACCTTAAAATATTGGATAAATACTTTTTCAACCTTAATAGGTAAAAAAAATAGTGATCCACTATATCATGGTCTGTCTAAACATGGATTAACAAGTGAATTATCATGAAATAATATTTCTTTCAAGACTTTTATCAGTTATACTAGGGATCTCAAATCATAGTTCATTAGGAAAAATATATTACATACAATAAATGAGTCCCTATCATGAATAATGAATGTTAAGATATATCGATACATCACTACCATGATACATGAATACTCATCTCATCCCATACCAAAAACAAGTATAGAACCAAATAAATAGTAACAACACATAACATGTGAATCACCCAATGTGAATTAACATCAATTATAATAACGAATAACTCATAAAACAATCCCATCCCTAGGCACTCGGGTTTTCCCCAAGACATGGGATATCTACTCCAACTCAAAATTCTCATTACCAATTCCCAAAACATCCTATTATCCTTTATAACTTTTCAAAATAGTAAAATAGTATAAATTAAGAACAACATCATGTACCGAATATCACTTTTTAACGTCCCATAACCTGGAACTCTCTAATGTGGGAAAATAAGGTTTGCTATAGGACTTTATACATGCATCCCCATATGTTAGAGGCTTCTGAGTAGTAGTGAAGGTGTAAGAATATAGTGGGTAGACTATAAAACTTTGTATAGAGTAAAACTATAGAATAAATATGTAACAGTAATAAATATCAAAGTTACTAAAATAGAGTAAATAGTAAAACATACAACTATAAGGTGAAACATGAACCAAGAAAATAAAACAACAATAATGTAATTATAGGATGATTTTTTTTAAATATAAAATTGAAGGTAATATAGATAAATGACTATGATAACACAAATAAGCTCAAAGGTCCCCTTTCCCAAACCCCATGTCGAAGCTGTCTCCAATATCTAACCCATCCAGAAAGAAACAATAAACAACAAATTTCCTTGAACTTTTCCAAACCCACACCCATGTAATCTTATTGTGTATCTAATAATAAAATAAATAGGGTGAGTAAAACTCAGTAGGTTGACACCACCATATCTAAAAAAACCATTCTGATAAAAAGTGCATGCAAGAAAGAGATAAATAGAGGTATTAATTAAATAATTAATATAATGAAATAAATAACCTTCTTCAGTATCATGTCACAATATATCTAAGAATTTAACACAACCATTACAACCATAATGAAAAATCTATATTTTAATAAAAAAACTAGGAAAATACCTCTATATAATAATTTCATTATCCTGGACAAGCGCTTTATATAATAATTTTGGTATAATCAGGAAAATTACTCAATGTAATCATTTATTCATATGGTAGAATCTTCTTATATAATAATTCTAGCATCTGGGCCAATCCATCTATATAATAATTTCATCATGAATCAGTACCCAAATCATAACTGAAATAAAAACATAATTTCATATCATAATCCAAAATGGTTAATTATGAAATTTACCATTTTCCACTCAATTTATCATTTATTTATTAAATTATATCTTATATCATTTACATGCTAGTTTATACACCCAATTATTATCAATTTATCACCATCAATTTTAATAATCAATCAATTCAATTTATAAGTTGAATCTATCCCAAGAAATCACATAATCTATCATGTCATGCTAAATCATATTTAATCCATTAAACTATTCTTTATTATTCCAAGGTAAGATAACCCTAAGGGTCACCAAAGGCTAGGCCTCAATACTATTAAATCAAAATTCTTTCAACCAGTATTCTGAACACATTATTATCATCAACCATTATTTTTTTTATTAATGCACACATTATGTCATAAAAAGCACAAAATATTTCACATACTTAAGAAAATAGAAACATACTATAGATATTTCTTATAGAGAACCTACATTTATCTGGTGATGTAGTCAAATCCTTAAATAGTTAATTATAGTAATTTAAGAATGAGAATTTGATCATAAATAAAACCTAGATCACACAAGATTAAGAACAACACCAGAAACAACCACTGTTAAGAGACCCCACCACTAAAATGGAGAGTAATAGAAGATAGGGGAAAAAAGAAAAAATTGATCAGGTATCAGATGCTTGATCAATATGATCAAAATGGATGAAGGTACTACAATATCACTAAGAGTTTCTTAGGGCTTGATATAGGAGAGATGTATGTGGATAAGAAAGATATTAAATGAAAAGTGTGGCCTTAAAACCACATAGATCGGGAAATATAGGGTGTGAAACCATTTAAAATGATTTATATCCAAATTTATGAGCTAGATAGAAAAAGATGTCACCTCAGTTTAAAAATACTCCCAATTGATAATTACAAGATGTGAACTAGTTTCAAAGTGGGTAACTATTTCAGGTCGTGAACTAGTTCACAACATCTGGCCGACCAAAATTACACATCATTTATCCAATTCACATCCCAAATTAGTACAATATGTCTACATAGAAAAATTTATAGTTCTAGAAATAGTTTCACTATGTGTAAATTTACAGTAGACTCTTCTCAGACTAGGTTTTTGCTGAAAAACCCAAATCATCTTCAAATCCTTTCAAACTCATAGAGAACCCTCATAAGGCCTTCAAAAGCTGACACATATTGAATTAATTTAATCAAACGTGAATCCCAAAACTTTAGGTCATTTTTACAATAAATGTTCTCTATTACCAAAAATGGACTTGACCACTAAGGTTTAAAGAAGAAGGGAAACCCACTTGAAATAGGTTCATCACAAAACTCAAAGAGGTATGTTCCTAAAAAAATATTGGATATTATAGATAACATAATCATAAATTAATAAAATCACACCTAATTAGTCAAATGTCATACATCATAAATCATGGAATATAGATTTTTCATAAGAAAAGGAATAATTCATATGTGTTCATATCCATCAATAATCAACCATTGTCCATGAGAACATATCATAAGCATAAGACACATGTTTGTGTCATACACATAAAAAAATTTCATTAATTTAGGTTTATTGTCAAGAATATCATAGTATATGGGGTTAAATACACATTATATCATTTCTATAATCAAGGTTCACTTTCAAAACTATATTAGTGGATAGATTCCCTTACTAAAATGGGTTTAATGCCCATTACAATCCTGATTATCACATGAGATATCAATCATTACCCAATTGATTGGAGGGATATATAATCCCAAGACCACCCATAATATAATGTAAACCATTAATATTTGTTCCCCAATATTAAAAAAATCATGATATCATCATATCATAACCTTTGTAAAAGAAACTAGTTTCATAAACATTTCACCATAGTGATTTTGTTTGAAAAGAAACTGATTTCTTAAAGGTTTCATCATAACTTAATTAACCTATGGGAAAGAAATGAGTTTCATAGAATCATCCTTAAATTATCACTATCATAAGACATCCAAAGAAAACAAATTTACAGAATCATAATATCATATCCCCAATTAAGGATAACAATCATTAAAGGATGTTTATATAGATAAAAAATACAATTAAAATATCATTTAAACCATTCATTGAAAACATGAGAAAATATCCTTTTATTTTGGTGAAATTTAGAAAAAAAATCCCAGAAGGTTAATAATTTTGTTTTGTTTAAATATAATCAAGGAAATATATAATTTATTATTCAAATAAAATAATGTTCATGATGTAAGGAATATTCATTCATACCATATATATAAAAAGTGAACATTATTTTCACACTTTTGAAAAAGATTCAAAACAACTTATTCGAATTTTTTTCATTAAAATGATTCCCATTAAAACATTATAAATAAAGTAAAATTTAATGACAAAAATATTTTTAAATCATTTTATTTATATTTAAAGACTTCTATTAAATAATTTTTAATATCATAGACACAGAATAAAAAGTTCTATGACAAAAGAGGATATGATGTCCAATCTTTTTTAAATTTCTTTATTGAACATCTTGAGTACCAAAGAAATAAAAATAGTTTAAATAATTATAAATTATGGGAATAAATAAAGGATAATAAATATGTCAAGTTTAATGAATAATATTCATATAATTTCCCTCAGTTGAAATTTCGCATAGTAAATCTTGAAAAGAAATGAGATTGTAACATAAACCCAAACCTAAAGAACCATCTTTGTTATTATGAATTTTATATTCTATAATGTATATATATATATTATAAATATATTATAGAACCGTATTCTACATAAATTACTATGTATCTATCATTTGTAATTTCCAATTATCCTTTATTAACAATTTTCCCTTAAAAGGGAAATTTGGGGGAAAATGTTATGTTTTCGATGCATGTTTCCATTTGATGGTTCTAGAACATGAACCTTGTTCTTGATTTAATCATATACAAAATATTAATAATAATATAAGTTTAATATATTTTCATTATATACATTTTTATAACTATTCATAAGTGTGGGTGAAAATTTAATTACATCACGTTATAAAGATAGTAATGCATAATTTCTACATAAGTGTTGTTTCCATTTTTCAATGTATGGAATTAAATAAATGAAAATAATAATTATCCTTTAAGAAATAATTTTTATATCTTAAATATCATTTATATCCATTACATATATCTTTTTTGTACATCTATGTAATGTGGAAATGAAAAATGGATCACATCGCTTCGTTGAGGTTGTAGTCCACATGTAAGCATGTGTGACATTACTATTTCCCAACGAATGGGATGGTAATAAGGTATGTAACACCGATATGTTTTATGATATATATTTCTTTAAATAAATTTTATTTCTTTTATAGTGTTATTTACACACACCATTAAGTTTAAACGAATCTTGATATACTAATAAAATATTATTATTTAATTTTAAATTTATTACTTATCGATTGGATTTAAAGGTACGAATCATATTAAAAAAATTATGAAAAATATGTATAAAGGTTTTATTTAATGAAAATTTATTTATTAATTATATGGAAAAAGTACTCAATTTTTAGTAAAGTAATTTTATTCTTCAAAAATATGCTTTCTTTGAAAATGGTTTTATTACATTTGGTGGATGGATATTGTAGAGACCCAAAGATTGACATACATAGACATTAAAATACTCTTGCGGAATATCTAATACATAACAAAAATAGACACCAAAGGACCGTAATAGTTTAGTGTCTTTGAAAACTTGGAATATAAACTTCTAATCATGTTGAAAGATCTTCAACATCTCCCATAACAATCTTCCCCTTTTTGTTTCTTTACCTAAAAACTTTATTTTAATATTGGGGGAAAATAAATCATAAAGAGGGTGAGCTCAAATTCTCATTAAGGTTAAGCATAGAGAGAAAAAAAACAAACCATATATATTTTCACTTAAAAAAATGAACATAATGTTTAAACATCAAGATCTTGAGAAATGACATAAAACATGGCAGTACATAAGTAATAAATCATAATGGAACATAAATAATGATAAAATAGCATGGTAATAAAACTTTTAATTGTGGAAAAACATTATGAACATGATACTATTTCCATAGTAGCCAAGGCATTGCTTCCAATACCATCTTAGTGGACAAAGTCCCTTACTGAACCGGGTTTACTTGCAGTTCCAGCCCTGTATTACTGAACCAGATTTACTTTCCATTCTTTCCATGTATATCTCATGAGATATAAATCTTTACCCAATGCATTGTAGGTAGATATATGTCCCACCCATCTCATATTGAAATCATTCTTACGTGTGCCGCAAAGTAAACATAAATCATTTAACATTACCCAAAGAATATATTGGGTTTCATAAACAATATACCATCATAACATAATCCATATAAAACAAATGAATATCATTTAATAATAAGAAAAGTGAAACCATAAAAATCATAGAGACAATATACTTGAAACATACATATAAGAAATAATGTCATCTTAGATGGAAAATGGTTTTGATAAAGAAGTTGAAATAAATTCTTGAGGAAAATATCATTTCTTCTTGAATAAAAAATTCTTTTCACAAAATTCCATTCAATATTAAAACAAAATTATTTTGTTGAAAATAGTCATGAAATATTGTGGAGTAAGATTTATGAAAATAATGTGTTATGAAACCATAAAAATCTGTTCATGCCGTATAAGTTAAAAAAAACATTCTTCTCGTACTTTTTCTGGAAAAGTCAAAAAGTACCTCGTATGGTAAACAAAAAAGATTCCTTCAATACCATGTAGTAAAAGTCAAAAATGGGTAAAAAAGAATTTAAAAATACATGAAAACATTTTAATAAAACTTGTACATAGATGATGAATACAACCCCCATAAATACTTACATATAAGCAATCTCGGATAGAAAACAATTGAGATTGCAACATTATCCCTTACCTTAGGTCCGATATGCTTCGTATGTATCCGAACCTCATGTATAATGATTTAAATAATGTAGTTGAATTATTACAGAATCATATTCATTGTTATGATATCATATATGGTTCACTTATGACTTTATATTACCCGTTCTTTTGTAAATCCATGTTAAAGCAGCATTTTGGGTAAAATCGTTTCATTTATCGTATGTGTTTCGATTTGTTGTTCTTGATATTATAACTTACATCCTGATTTACTTAATTTCAGAATGTAAAACATGATTTATATATAATTAATATTTAGAATATACATATATATTGTAGATTGATAAATGGAATGAAATACACCGTTCATGGAGACGGTAGGTCGTACGTACGCATAAACGCTGTATTTGTTTCCTTATTGAATTGAATGGAATTAAATAGATGACATACATATATATATACATAAATATAGTAGCATTATTATGTCATATATTTAATTATTATTAATTATATATACTTTATAATCATTCATGAAGGGTTAACATGAAGAATGAATCTTATCGCGTTCGTGGAGACGGTAGTCCGTACGAACGCACGAGCGATGATATCATTCCCATGATTGTGGAATTATATTGAAGTGTATGTATACTATTTCAGAATTAATATCACTTTACAATAATCACATATATTTATTCTTTACACCATTATACCCATCCAAGTAAAGTGGTGGTGGAAAACAGATTACACCACGATGTGGAGACGGTATTCCGTACATACGCACGTGAGGTGATTTTGTTTTCCGTAGGATGGATAAAAGGTGAAATAGGTTTGTTTAATATTTATAATAAAATATCAGTATATTAGTGATACTGATGTTATTACTTCATAATGAAACAACTAAATAAGAGGAAGTATAAGGAGAAATAAATTTGAAATAATCGGTAACGGATATTACCTCTTCTTCGACACGCCTCTTTGAAACCTCCTCTTAGAGAACTAAAATTGGTCTTTGAAGAAGACCAGGACCTCTAGAATATTTCTATAGAAGTTTATAAGGTAACTTTTCAGGGGTTGGCTGAGATTAAAGGCTCAAAGTTGTGTAAATATGAGAGGGAGGAGGTGCCCTTTTATATGGGAGGAGAGGGGCACCTTTGGAATTCTAAAACATATTAGTTTAATATAAATTCAAACCCCACATAAAAACATCAAAAAATGACTCAATTAAAATATTAGATGAGATGGGGTGGTAATAAAATCAATAAATCAAATTTAGACAAGTTTGGATCTTATTGGAAACCTTATCATTTTGATTTATCCTTATTTAATCTATTTAAGTTTATTTATGGTAATAAAATTCTAAATTTTAAATGGTTATAAATAATAACTTATGTGTTGAAAATTCTCCATAATTGGATAATTTATGACATTTTAGACTATATAAATTTCAATTTATAATTTTTAAATATTTTTGTGTTTTTTAAACAATATAATAATATGTAATTTTTATAAAATAACAATAGTGTCAATTTTAACACTATTCATTTATTTGAATTTAAATAAAATAAAAACAGAAGATATATTCGAAATAAATTATTTAATAGCTTCCTAATATGTTATATTAATCTAGAAAATTAGTGTATCACATTAAATAGTTTATATAATATTTATTTTACTATTTTTAAAACCATTTATTTGATACTTCTCTTAATAAAATAATTTCTACAACATTTTTTATAATTATTCAATATACATATTTGTTGCATAAAAATTAAAAATAATATACTAGGATGAAGATAAATCTTATATATTTCATAATAATACTTTTAGTTGGATTTATATTTTAATACAACCAACTTTTAAAATGTTATATTTATTAAATTATGAAGGTGACAACTTTGACATCATTTAAAATAAAATAATATTAGTGTCATAATCACTTTTAAAAGACTCCAAATGATCATATATTCGTTAATTGAATTATTATGGTGTATATATACACTAATAATAAGTTTTGGTCCGATTTTTTAGCCTTTTAATGGGTATTATTATTTCAATTAAAATTATATTACTTATTTTTCACGAAATAAATAATTTCTCCACCATTAATGTATAAGATATTAAGGTAATTAAATATCTTTAAAAAATTATAAATAAATTACCATGATAAATAAAAACATTTTATCTTTCAAATGAGTATTTATAACCGAATTTATATTCTGTATAAACTTATATTAAAAATACTTTGTTTGTTAAAGTTGAGTGAGACATATTTCACTTTCCTTTAAATAAAATAAACTAAAGTCTTAATCACCTCCAAGTGGGTTCCAATGGATTACATTTCGACCCAAATATGCCTTAGGACGAAATATAAACATCAAATTATATTAATACAAGAGTTAGGGTAATTTTATAATATTATATTTACCCTTAATTACAATATTTACCTTTTACTATGGTAAATAACATTTACCGTAGTTACTATTCATAATGCCCAAAAAAAAGTAGCCTATTAACATAATTTGGACCCAATGATTCAAAATATGGAATCCATTTTTATAAATTCAAATCATAGTAGTTGCAGAAATTAATTTAAAAATAATCCCTTTGTTAAGAAAATGAGTTTTAAAAGTTAAAACATTGCAAAAGATTGAAATGATTTTACCTATGAATTAAATATAAAATCAATGATAAGGACATACATTATATTAAATGGTAAAAATATATTCTATTTATAATTTAAAACCAATCAATATTATAGTTTAACCATACAAATTAATAAAATGAAAAAAGATGTTTTTAATTAAAATATAGCGTGTTTTTACTATTCATTAAAATATGAAAGTTATCAGAATAATATGAAAAATTTATCCAAAGTAAATTTTTATATCCTGATTCCAAATAAGAATTTTATTTTTTCAAATTTAACTTATAAAAATTTCAAAAACTATATTTAAAGTGGGTGCCCCATCCAAAAGAGGCAAAACTACATTTATTGAAAAATACTTATTTTACCTAAAAAATTTATCATGTTCTCATACCATGTTCTAGAAAATGTGTAAGATGAATAATAATGTTATAAAATTCAAAATGTAGTTAATAATATTCATAACAACTAGTTCATAATAATATTATAACTATATATCGTTGTTTAGTGAAACTCGGTATTGCGTACAACACACGCTATCGAGGAAGATCGTGATTGCGTGTAATGCAAGCCAAGTCAGGGTTGTGTGTAGTGCAAGAATCCTTTGTTGTCATGTATAAAAAAATCCAAAAATATTTCATTTATACATTAAATATATATGTATATATACACTCAATGTTGTGTTGAATAATTACTATAAAAAAAACTTGATATTGTGTTTAACACGATCCAAGATTAGTGTTGCGTATACTTCAAGATAATACTGTGTTGTGTATCGCGCAAGATAATCTTGGTGTAGAATTCAGTAGAAGATATGAAAGAAATGAAAAAGAATATACCTTATAAAATCTCAGGGTGTTACACTCTACCCCCCTTAAATTTAATTTCTCCCTCAAAATTCATCGGGGTTATAAATGGTTTATTAAATGAGAGTTTCTTTCATAGAAACCCACATCGTAAAAAGGAATACCAAAAATTTTCTTTAAAAACTAAATTATGAATTGTAACGGGTACCCAAATTAACTGATCACTGGGTTTCCACATAGGATAACATAGGTGAAAATATGGATATGGAATAGAAATCTCACCATCAAGTTCAGATAGAGATTGGTAGAGGACGTGGATATGATAAATCCAACAGTCACAAAGCAATAAATTTGTGATGATCTAAGGGACCATCTGATTCATCTAATATGGGAGCACTATGACAACATTTTTGGTTATCAAGATCATTTCTCTAATGTTGAATAATTTTAAATTAAAATAAATACTTGATTTTGGTACAATCTCACTGTTGTTCGTGCCTTGAACAATTTCCACTTCATCTCTTAAAGAAATGAAGTTGAATTTGTCTTTCGTGAAGTTTTAACGGATCATGCGATAAAATGATAGGACATTCCATTTGTCTCAAACAAAAGGATAAAAAAAAGTTGTTAAATATAAATAAGTCCATATATATTGAGATCAATCATATATGGTTCTTAAAAAGGACTTATACTTCATCTATCATACCGCTTAATAAAATAAAAGTAGTTTATACTAACTAGGGACTTCTTGTAGGTCAGTGGTAGGCGATAAAGGCATGTTTCACTTCGGTTGTGGGTTCGATTCCCGTAACCTTGTCTGACGCGACGGGTTGTCGCCCATCCTGCAGGTTGTCCTTTTTCTAAAACTACATTATTATAACATCCCATCAATAATATTGAAAAAAAATTCCAGCCTTAGACAATACTAATTTATGTCCAACATAATCCATTCCAATCTTTAGGCTTATCCAAAATACTTATGTCCAAGATCATAGTATAAAGAAAAAAATTACTAGAAATGTCATCTACCGACCATGTGAATACCATCTTTTATCCCCCATATATCATACGATATATCTTGTTGGTAACATTAGAAACATGTGAATACCTTAATCATGTATTCTATTGAAAAATTAATACCCATTGAACCTTAGTGAAAACATTAATGCTGTCAAAAGTTAACTCTTTCCACATACCAAAATCCCAAAATTTCGATATACTAAAACCATGATATCACTTTGTCCTTATATCAGTCATGAGCTCATGAATACTATCATACATATTATTTTCTCCTTATCCCTTCATTATGCGCATATCATCTACTTTCAAAAAATATTCGAATAACCTTTCAAGGTTAATAGTACCATTCAACATATACTATAAAATAATTAGGAAAAACAATAGTGTAAAAATCCTTAGATGTGTATTTATTTCATAGTACCATTACCTATACAACATAACTCTTGATAAACATAAATTATTATACTACCTTCTTAAACCGTTGACCGAGCTTCATCATTTTATTCCTCAACACTTCTTTCATCTCATATACCATTTGTAGTCTCTTCATCATCATCAACATAAATACTACCCATACAAGCATGCTGGTTCTCTCCATGAGATTTTCCCTTAGGGAATTGGTTTGCATAATGCCCGTAAATTCCACATTTAAAACATTTAACCATTGTTGATGTCTTAGAGATACCAGTATCCTTGTCCATGGTGTTAACTGAACCTTTTCCTTTGAAATTACTGGATTTGTGTCCTTCTTTTCCACACCCAAAGCATATTCCAATTCCTTTGAAACATTCCCATTGATGCCTCTTCCCACAAAACATACATGAGGGAAATTGAACTTTCTTTCCTCTATGATCATCATGAAACTCCATCTTTCTCTTATTATCTCAGTCAGGATTCTTACCAAAGTTGAGATTATTGATAATACTATGATATTGCTGATTAGGCATAATAATGATGTTTTTCCTTCCAAATTCCATTTCATTTGGTATCTCATGAAGAATATCATTCCATTGTCCATAATATCCTCCATTATCGTGAATCCTCCGGTTTCCATCCTTTTTTTAGAACCCAAAAAGAATAGTGTGAGAGGAAAAAATCATGCAAGGAAAACAGCATAATAAAGAGGGACTACCTTCAATATCTAACATATTAGGTTTAATTCTAATATGTTTTCCATAATTCTATGACTATAACCTATACTTATACTTAACCTTATAGACATCCCTAGAACTGACTTATAAATATCTCTAGGGATCTCACTAAAGTTTTCATATCCTAGTTTCTAAAGGTTAACTAATCCTTTCCTATGATACCAATTGTAGAGACCCAAAGCTTTATGTACAAATACATTACATTACTCTTGCAGAATATCTAATACATAAAAAAAATAGACACCAAAGTACCGTAATAGTTTAGTGTCTTTGGAAACTTATAATATAAACTTCTAATCATGTTGAAAGATCTTCAACATCTCCCATAACGATCTTCCACTTTTTGTTTCCTTACCGAAAACCTTTCTTTTAATCCTAGGGGAAAAGAAAAAATAAAAAGGGTGAGCTCAAATTCTCAGTAATGGTAAGCATAGAGAAAATAAAACAAACCATATATATTTGAACTTAAAAACATGAACATAATTTTTAAACATCAAGATATTGAGAAATGACATAAAACATGGTAGTACGTACGACATAGATCATAATTGAACATCAATCATGATAAAATAGCATGGGAGTAAAACTTGTAATTGTGGAAAAACATTAAGCACGTGATATGATTTCCATAGTAGCCAAGGCATTACTTCCAAGACCATCTTAGTGGACAATGTCCCTTACTGAACCGTCTTTACTTTCTGTTCCAGCCCTGTATTACTGAACCGGATTTACTTTCCATTCTAGCCATGACAATCTCATGAGATATAAATCTTTACCCAATGCATTGGAGGGAGATATATTTCCCACCAATCTTATATTGAAATCAATCTTACATGTTCCACAAAACAATCATAAATCATTCATCATAACCCAAAGAATAAATTGGGTTTCATAAACATCATTCCATCATAACATAATCCATATAAAACAAATGGATATCATTTCATAATAAAAAAAGTGAAACCATATAAATTGTAGAGACATTATGCTTGAAACATATATATATGAAATAATGTCATCTTAAATGTAAAATGGTTTGGATAAAGCACTTGAAATGAATTCTTGAGGAAAAAATCCTTTCTTCTTGAAAATAATTTTCTTTTCACAAAATTCCATTCAATTTTAAAAGAAAATAATTTTGTTTAAAATAGTCATGAAATCATGTAGATTAAGATTTATGAAAATAAGGTGTTATGAAACCGTAAAAATCCGTTCATGCCGTAAAAGTTAAAAAAAATTCTTCTCGTACTTTTGCCAGAAAAGTCAAAAAGTACCTCTTATGGTAAACAAAAACGACTCGTTACATACCATGTAGTAAAAGTAAAAAATGTTTAAAAATGAATTTAAATATACATGAAAACATTTTTATAAAACTTGGACATGGATTATAAATATAACCCCAGTATATACTTACGTATAAGCAATCTCGGATAGAAAACAATTGAGATTGCAACATTATCCCTTACCTTAGGTCCGATATGCTTCGTACGTATCCGAACCTCCTATATAATGAATTAAATAATGTCATTGACTTATTAAAGAATCATATTCATTGTTATTATATCATATATGGTTAATTTATGACTTTATATTACCTGTTATTTTGTAAATCCATGTTAAAGCAGCGTTTTTGGGTAAAATCGTTTCATTTATCATATGTGTTTCGACTTGTTGTTATTTATATTATTACTTATATCCTTATTTACTTAATTTCAGAATGTAAAACATGATTTATATATAATAAATATTCCGCATATACATATATATGATATATTGATAAATGGAATGAAATACACCGTTCATGGAGACGGTAGGCCGTACGTACGCATGAACGTTGTTTTCATTTCTTTATTGAATTGAATGAAATTAAATAGATGACATATATATATATATAAAGTAGAATTATTATGTAATATATTTAATTATTATTCATTATATATACTTTATAATCATTCATGAATGGTTAATATGAAGAATGAATCTTATCGCGTTCGTGGAGACAGTAGTCCGTACGTACGCACGAGCGATGATATCGTTCCCATGATCGTGGAATTGTATTGAAGTGTATGTATACTATTTAATAATCAATATAAATTTACAATAATCACATATAGTTATTCTTTACACCATTATACCCATCCAATTAAGGTGCTGGTGGAAAACAGATTACACCACGGCGTGGAGACGGTATTCCGTACGTACGCAGGCACGGTGATTTCGTTTTCCATAGGATGGATAGAAGGTGGAATAGGGTTGTTTAATATTTATAATAACATATCAGTATATTAGTGATACTTATGTTATTACTTCATAATAAAACAACTAAGGAAGATGACGTATAAGGAGAAATAAATTTTAAAGAATCGGTAACGGATATTACCTCTTCTTCGACACGCCTCTTTGAAACCTCTTCTTAGGGCACTAAAATTGGACTTTAAAGAAGACCAAGACCTCTAGAATATTTATAGGGAAGTTTATAAGGGACATGGGCAGGGTTTTCCTGATCTTGAAGTCTCAAAGTGGTGTAAAGATGAGAGGGAGGAGGTGGCCTTTTATAAGGGAGGAGAGGGGCACCTTTGGAATCCTCAAAAATATTAGTTTAATATAAATTCAAACCCCACATAAAAACCTAACAAAATGACTCAATTTAAATATTAGATGATATAGGGTGGTAATATCATCAACCAATCAAATTTATACATGTTTTGATCTTATTTTAAACCTTATCGTATTGATTTATCCTTATTTAATCTATTTAATTTTATTTGTGGTAATAAAATTCTAAATTCTAAATGGTTATAAATAATCACTTATGTGTTGTTAATTTTCCATAATCGGATACTTAATGAAATTTTAGACTATATAAATTTCAATTTATAATTTTTAAATATTTTGTGATTTTTAAACAATTTAATAACATGTTATTTTTATAAAATATCAATAGTGTCAATGTTGACACTATTCATTTATTTGAATTTAAATAAAATACACACAGAGGATATATTCGAACTAAAATATTTAATAGGTTATTAAAATGTAATATTCATCTAGAAAATTAGTGAGAACATTAAATAGTTCATATAATATTTATTTTACTATTTGTAAAACCATTTATTTGATACTTCTCTTAATAAAATAATTTCTACAACATTTTTGTATAATTATAAAATATAATTATTTGTTGCATAAAAACTAAAACTAAAATATTAGGATGAATATAAATCTTATATATTTCATAATAATACTTTTAGTCAGATTTATATTCTAAAACACCCAACTTCTATAATGTTATATTTACTAATTTATGAAGGTGAAAATTTTGATATCATTTAAAATAAAATAATATAAGTGTCATAATCACTTTTATAAGACTCCAAACAGTCATATATTCGGTCATTGGATTCTTATGGTGTATATATACACTACCAATAAGTTTTGGTCCAGTTTTTGAGCCTTTTAATGGGTATTATTATTTCAATAAAAACTATATTACTTATTTTTTACTAGACAAATAATTTCTGCATCATTAATGTATAAGCTCTTAAGGTAATTAAATATCTCTTAAAAATTATAAATAAATTACCATGATATATAAAATAATTTTTTCTTTCAAATGAGTATTTATAACCGAATTTATATTCTGTATAAACTTATATTAAAAATACTTTAATTATTAAAGTTGAGTATGACATATTTAACTTTCCTTAAAATAAGATAAACTAAAGGTATTAATCACCTCCAAGTGGGTTCCAATGGATTAAATTTCGACCAAAATATTCCTTAGGATGAAATATAAGCATCCAATTATATTAATACAAGTTTTAGGGTAATTTTATAATATTATATTTACCCTTAATTACCCGATTTACCTTTTATTATGGTAAATAAAATTTACCGTAATTACTATACATAATGCCCAAAAATAAAAATTAGCCTATTAACATAATTTGGACCCACTGATTCCAAATATGGAATCCATTTTTATAAATTCAAATCATAGGAGTTGGAGAATTTAATTTAAAATTAATCCTGTTGTTAAGAAAATGAGTTTTAAAAGTTAAAACATTGCAAAAGATTGAATTGATTTTACCTATGAATTCAATGTAAAATCAATTCTAATGACATATGTTATATTAAATGGTAAAATTTTATTCTATTTATACTTTAAAACTAATAAATATTATATTTTATCCATATAAATTATTAAAATTAAAAAAAAAATTAATTAAAATATAGCGTGTTTTTACTATTTATTAAAATATGAAAGTTATCAGAATAATATGAAAAATTTATCCAAAGTAAATTTTTATATAATTATTTCATAGAAGAATTTTATTTTGTCAAATTTAACTTATAAACATTTAAAAAACTAAATTTAAAATGGGTGGGCCATCAAAAAGCGGCAACACTGCATTTTTTGAAAAATACCTATTTTACCTGAAAAATTTATCTTGTTCTCATACCATGTTCTAGAAAATGTGTAACATGAATAATAATATTATAAAATTCAACATTTAGTTAATACTATTCATAAAGTCTAGTCCATAATTATATTATAACTATATATCGTTGTTTAGTGAAACCCAGTATTGCGTACAACACACACTATCGAGGAAGGTCGTGATTGCGTGTAATGCAAGCCAAGTCAGGGTTGAGTGTAGTGCAATACTCCTTTGTTGACGCGTATAAGAAAATCCAACCATATTTAATTTATACATTTAATATATATATATATATATATATATATACTCAATGTTTCATTGAATAATTACTATCAAACAAACTTGAAATTGTGTTTAACACGATCCAAGATTAGTGTTGCGTATTCCGCAAGATAATACGGTGTTGCGTATAGTGCAAGATAATCTTGGTCTAGCATTCAACAGAAGATATGAAATAAATTAAAAAGAATATATCTTATAAAATATCCAGGTGTTACAGATATTATTATTAATCTCTACCACTTTTATAAATTTAATTTTAAAAAGGTTATAATGTTTTAAGCATCAAATTATAATTATCTTAGGTTATTTTTTTGTTAATTGTATGAAAAAGTTAATTTTTGGGTGAATAGTGTAAATACCGATTTTTAAGGAAACCAATATTTAATTTTGTATTATTTTCAAAAATTTATTTTTATTTATATTTGTTTTGAAATTTAATTATTTTATGTATATGAAAAACAATTTAAATTATACCTTTTTCATCAATATTATACTTTATTTGGATATTAAAACACTTTTAAACATATAAATGAATTTTTTAGAAAACTATTTTTCATCATATTTTGTGGGTTTATTATATAAATATCTTCCAATTATAAAATATGAATCTTATAAAATGGATTAAATATTTGTTATCATAATAATTAATATTATTTAACAAGGGTAACTTAATTTTTTTTCTTAGTAAATAGTAAAAATAGAAAAAATATATCACTACTACAGAAGGTTAAATCATGATAACCAAGGATAAAATTAAGTGATTAAGAAAAAATATACCACCTTAATTATTATTGGTTTATGTAATATATTACCTTATCATAATAGGATCCAGATTTTATTTTTTATAGGATACTTGTCCCTGATAATGACTTAATAATATTTCAATCCTCTAAAAAATTAAGGGTGTGCCACTCCCCCCACTTATAAATGGACACCCCTCATTTCTTTTATTTTCACCACTTTGAGCCATAGAGATAAAAAAACCTGAATAAATATATTATATAATTCCATGTGAATGGATTTTAGGTTCTTTTCTTCATAAAATACTATTCCAAGATTCCTTAAAAAGGGATATAAAGGGGGTCTACCAAAGAAGTGGTAATCATTTTTACCGACTCTTTCAAATTGATTTATTATACTACTTCCCATAAATCTATTATATCCATACTAAAACAATGACACAAACATCATAAATATATTTATAGGTTTTTATTATTATTTTATAATCATTTACACCACTTTTGCATCGCATGGAATGGGAAAACATCACTCGTTTGTAAGTGCGACTTAAAATCTCCTTGTAGCCGTGTAATTAATTTTTCCTTACCATTTTTCTTAGATGTTTATATAGATGGAAATGAGGAATATATATGATATTTATTAAATAATTGTGCTCCAATAAATATAATATATCTTAAACTTTTTATCATTACACTTATTAATAAATGTTAACGTCGCTCATGGGTACATGTGGACTACCACCTCTACAAAGTGATGTGATCCATTTTTCATGTCCACAATTCATGGATTATTATAAATAATAATATTATTAATATATATAATATTTATTTCATGATTTAAATTCTAGATATTATGTAATCAAGAGTAATATTCATGCACCAAAACCACCAAAGCAAAAATTTCATGAAAAAATAGTTAACACTTAGAAATGATGATTTTAATAAATACTTAGTAATAATAGGAGAATGAATGTTATAAGTGGATCATATATGATATTATAAGTATGTAAATAGAGATTTTAGAGAATTATAATAAATATAATTTTTTTATACATTAGGTTATAATCACTTATGAGGAAATTCTAACATGATGTATGTGATTTATTTTACAATCTCATTTTATTTTAGGATTGTTTAACTTTAGGTATCCTTTAGGAAAATTATATATTACTAATCTCATAAATACCATATATATTTTTTATAATCTAATTAGGTAGGAGGCTTACTTTTTTGTATTTCGTTTATTGTCAAATGGGACTAGGAATCCACAACTATGTTTCATATAATGTACTTTCATTAAAATACATTATTTTGATGATTTCCTTCCAAATGTTATTATTATATGTACATATTATCATTAAATAAAATTCAAGAATTTTTTATCTATTCTCATAAGATTTATTAAATACATTTTTACCCTCGTTTTACCTTCTATTAAAAGATTTAAAAGAAATCTATTTTTGTTTATTTTCAAAACGAGGTTCTTTTTACAAAAAATTATGAATAATATCATTACATTAACGTACACCAAAAGATTGATTTTATGACATGATTAACGTTATTTGATTTGAATAATCCTTATATGTTTATAAGGATATTTTAAATCAATCATTTCCTAATTATTCAATAATTATTTATATTTTAAAAAAACTGATTTCAAAATTAAAATGGTATTTTCTTCAAGAAATGTTCCAATTGTATTATAATGTTATTTTAATCCAGAAAATACACATTTATGTTACTGGGGATATGATCAATTTATACCATATTTATTATTTATTTAAATTTTTTATGATGATAAAATATTTATGTCCCATATTATTGATTCAATACAGATGATTTTTGAATTATAATGCATTTTTCAAATAATTGAATTGATTAATAAAAATACAAGGAATGCATAGGATGTGTAAGTGACAAGTGGTTCCCAGTTTTAGATGGCCCATCGATTCATCGATAGGTCTCATGAGACAAAATATAAGGCATTCCATATTATATGGATATTTTCTTTACGCATACCCATTTATTAAAAATTATTTCTTGGATGAGAGGCGATGACAGTAAGATTCATGATATCTCGGTTGGCAGGCCTTGATCATGAATTTTCAAAATTATGTATTTACATTATTGAGAATTCAGTTTTCATTATCCATGTGTTTTCTATGTTGATAGTAGCCTTGTATGATCAATGAAATTATGTTGTTTATTGAATGTCGTTCATTTTGATTATCCACACTTCTGTGTTGATTATGCCTTATTTAATCATGATAGTTTCCACTGTATCCAATCCTTATTGGGCATCTAAGCTGACCCTTTAGTTGTTTTCATTTCCTCAAGATATGAAGAAGGATATTATAAATTCGTTTACTGATAAAATAATTATTCTTAGGATTTTTTTTTACATATTAATTGAAATATGGGAATCATGTTTATATCGAGTTTTCAAAGACTATTAAAATGATTGTACATGTGTGGTGAGATCCCATGTTTGTTTTATAATTTCAACAATGTAAACACTAGATCTGGGTTACTAGAGTTGGGTTATTATTGTTGGTATCAGAGAGATTTTGGTAAGAACCTTTGGATATAAATTTTAAATACACATAAATAACATGAAAAGTAAGATAATCCCTTATAGTATTTGAGAACTTTTACTATTATAGGGTTTTTTATTTTATTGATGTATATTGACGATGATCATAAGCTAATTCAGTGTGTTCCATTGTCTAGTGATTGATATTAATAGTAAAAATTAATTAAAACCCCATTTTTTATGT
This sequence comes from Viscum album, assembly GCA_963277665.1. Lineage (NCBI taxonomy): Eukaryota > Viridiplantae > Streptophyta > Magnoliopsida > Santalales > Viscaceae > Viscum > Viscum album. The sequence continues at coordinate 561,486,222 of OY728141.1, forward strand.
AAGGATCGAACTTCTAAGATATTCAATTCAACTAGTATTGTAATTGACCAGATCATGACCATATTAGGGTAGCTAAACAAGGTTATGAAAAATAAACTTTCCCATATAGAGTAAGTTGTGGTTCCACTGAGTGATTTACCTATGTTGGATCACATCATACAATAAAAGAATCCTTATTTTAATAAAACTACTAAAAAATTGTTAGCTGAAAAATTTATTGGGTCCTATGAAAAGATATTCCATACATTGGGAAGTAATTGAATTGAGAAGGTTATTCCGACGATGTATTTTTTTGAAAGGTGATTCTGATCAAAAGTGGTCATTGATCTATAACATTAAATAGTTTTATTTAATATATATCATTTAATATGTGAATTTTAAATTGATATTATTTGAGAAATAATTCCCTTGCAAACAATGAGATAAAATGGAGGGGAAGTTCCTCACATTAAAGAAGAAGGAAGAATAAGGTGTGATAGAGTATGAGGCTAAGTTTATAATATTATCTATGAATATTAAAAACTACATACATGTCCTTGAAAGAAATATTGAACATTTCATTTATAGACTTAAGATTTGTCTTTAAATGTAACTTTTTTTGAAATATTTCATCATATGATGATATAGTATGAAGTCCCATCAAGATATAGATAAATTTATAGGTTTTATATCTATAAGGGAGGTCAAGAAAAGAAGATATTGGCCAAACACCAAGAAAAAAAATTGTTAAAGAAAAATAAATGGAGGATTTGATTTAAAACATGTGATAATTATAGAAATAAACACCTATGTACAAGATTAATGGGAATATGAGTTTTTTTAAGTTTAAAGAAAGGGGTCGTAAGGCTCTTGAATGCAAGGTAAAGAAAGAATCCACTACTATCTAACGATTCCACTATAATGTGATGGGAAACTTTTCAAAACAGTGTCCCAAGTGTTAAGATAACTTATAAGAGAATAAATCAAGGGGATAATGTGAATATTTTGCGATTACAAAGGATGAAGTGTAAGTTCCTAGTGATGTGGTGAAAGTTACACTTATCATCCACACTGAGAGTTAAAATTACTTATTTTATTCATGTTCTACACATTATTTTATATTAGAATAGTTTTATAAGGGTATCAAATCGAAACCTAAAGGATTATATATTGAGTTGGTAGTGAGATATACTAATGGTATGATGATTTAAACTCTATTATATAGCTCCTCTCTGATAAAATTTTATAGGAATGTGCTTTCTAAAACTATTTTAATTCTTTCTGTAATTGAATATTTTTTCTATTTGGGCTTGTATTAGCTCCCTAATTATAAATCCCATATTGATTTTATAGGAGGGGAAGTCAAATGTGATATTATGAATCAACCTATGATCATCTATTTGTGTGAGGATAAACCTAAACCCCCAATCAAAATTACTTCCATCATGTATACTTTTCTACTTATTCACAAGGGATGTTTATGAAAATCGGTTAGGTAAAAACACAACATTGAATATTTTCATTTAAATTAGGAATATGATGATTTATTTCCTAATTAAATTCATAGTATTACCCTAAATTATAAATTTGTGTTTTTAATTAAACTCATACCTGGTGATTTACTTGTTTAAAAAATGCTCATGGAATAGTTGTAATTCAGTTGCATGAATTAGAAAAACAACTCTAGTATAATCTTGATAAGGGATTCATTAATCCTAGTGCTTCATCAAGGGATGAACTTATTCTTTTTGTTAAGAAGAAAGGTGGGTTAATTAATCTTTACATTTATTACCAAGAACATAGAAAAATCATTATTATGAAAAAGTGTCCTCTATCCCATATCTATGATATGTTTTATCAATTATGAGGAGATAAATATTTTTAAAATATTAATCTTTGATCTGGATATCATTAATTATGGGTCAAGAAGGAGGATATACCAAATATATCCTTTAGTAAAAGGTATGGTAATTATGGATTTATAGTAACTCTTTTTTGACTGATCAATTATCCTTATATATTCATTTATTTAATTATTAGAGTATTTAGATATTACCTAGACCAATTTGTGTTACTTTTTAAAGATGATATTCTAATATATTTGAAGATAAAGGAAGAACAAAAATAAAATTTGAGGATTGAACTGAAGAACCTAGGAATGAGAATCTATATTCTCGGTTTAACGACATCAAATTTTAATTACAAAAGTGTCATTATTATGTAATATAAGTCCATGTGAGGCATATCGGTGGATCCTTCAGAGAAGGAAGTTGTTTAATAATGGCCCAGACCAACCACGGTGAAGAAGATACATCGTACTATTTGGATAGAATGGTATTATAAACATTTTATGAGAAATGTTTCTGGGATATCAAATCCACTAACAATATTGACTTGGAAAGGAGGCAATTTATGGTGAAAAGATCAATATAAAGAGAATTTTAAAGAAATAAAGATAAGGTTTGTCATAACACCTATTATTACACTACCTTGTAGTGTAGAAGGGTTTGTGATAAACATTAATGCATAAAATAAGGTAATGGGATGAATTATCATATTGAATGATATAGTGACATCTTAGGCCTATCACTAATTGAAAATTATGAAGAAAAATTACCTGAATCATGATATAGAGATAGCAGTGGTAATATTTACCCTGAATATATAGCTGTATTATCTATATGGTGAAAGGTGTAATATATATGTATTGATCATAAAATATTAAAGAATATATTTACATATAAATAATTAAATATGTATCAATTAAGATTGTTGAATATGATTAAATATTATGACTACTCAATACATTACCACCCTATAATGGGGAATAAGGTGGATGATTCCCCGAGTCAGAAAGACCATGCCATTTTTTCATGATCAACATCTAAAGAGGTCTAATATTTATAGATTTCATAAAAAAATATCATGAAATATTGAGGAAAAAGGATATATATTATCTTTCTCAGATAAATGTTCTAATATCTATCCATGAGAGGATTAATAAGGAATAAAAAGAAGATGTGGAATTGCAGAAGAATGTGAGTAATGTTCCTGAGTTCAACCATGATCTTGATAGAATTATCAGGTTCAAAATTAAGTTTTATATTCAATAAATATCAGATTTGAAGACGATATATTGGATGAAACTCATAATTCATCATTATTTATTCCTCTTATATGTATGAAGAAGTATAGAAATAAAAAAAGAGTATTTAGGGTGAGATTTAATGAAATGGGATATTAAAAAGTATGTATCAAAATTCAAGGTGTAATATCAAGTTAATTATAATTGAAATAATTTTAATGGGATGTTATAATGATTACTAATAGCTGATTAAAAATAGTAAAAAATTATCATGGATTTATTTATTGAACTCACCAAAAATATTTAAAGCAAACAATGCTATATGGTTTGAAGTCATTTATTTTATAAAATTTGTTCATTTTACTTCTATTAGATATGAATTATATCTTGATCATCATACTAAGTTATACATTTAGAAAATTGTTATATTTGATGGAGTACCACTGTCAATCGTATAGAATTAGGATCTGATGTTTATCTCAAGGTTTATAAAAGTCTTCAGCTAGCTCTGGATATAGAGTTGAGTTTCATAAATTATTATCATCATAATATAGATTTTTAATATAATATGACCCTTAAAACTCAATAAGTAATGTTTATATCTTGAAAAAATTATTTAAAAAGTGTTTGGGAGAGACCTCTTACTCTGGTGGGATTTTCTTACTAAAATAGATTCCACTCAAGAATTCATATGTCTCATTATGAATCCTTATATGGAAGAAAGTTTATAACTTCCATTTAATGGAATGAAGTTGTAGAAATGAATATATTGGAATCATATCTATCTAATTAAATAGAAAATATTTTTTGATACATTAAACATCAAATAATGCTAATTTATATTTGAAAAAAAAATATTGAAAATTGTTAGTGAGATCGAGGGTTTGAAGTTAGCGATAAGGTATTCATAATAATATCTCCTTGAAAGAAGGTTGTGGGATTTGTAAAGGGTGGAATTTTGAGACCTATATTTATTAGTCCCTTATAAATTATTTATTTTAGAGGGATGGTATCTTATATCTTGGTGGTTCCACTGAATCTCTTTCATGTTCAGGATGTCTTCTATGTAACTCTCCATAGGAAGTACAAACCTGATCATTCAAATATAGTGTACTCAGAGTTCATACCACTGGATAAAGATCTATATTATGAGGAATCAATTGTGGATATTTTTGTTTTTATTGAGAGAGTAATACTAAACCAGGCCACTCATTTGTTCAAAGGTTTTTAGAGAAACTATAAATTTGAAGAAGCAATGTGGGAACCTGAGGATGTTATGAGACTAAAGTATCCTTAGTTTTTTATATTAGAACAATGTAATTTTTAGGTTGAAATTCATATAATGTTGAAATAATGTGAAAAAAATTATTTTATTATATATTTCTCTCTAAATACATTTTATTTCATTGATAAATTTAATTGCTCCTAACACCAAGTATAAACAAACCGTGAAATACTATTAAAATATTATTATTTAATGTGATAATTATCGTCGACCCATTAGATTGGTGGGTATGAATAAGATTAACAAAATTAAGAAAAATATGTATGAATTTTTAATTTAATACAAATGTAATGATTAATTCTCATGAAATAAGCACTTAATTTGCTGTAAAGTCATTTTATACTTTAAAAATATGTTTCCTTCAAAAATGCAATTTATCGCATTTTCTGCATGGATGTTGTAATGAGTTTATAAAAAATTTCAAATGAAAATTTTATATAAATTATATCATTCATAAAATGATATTATTAAAATTATATTTGGGTTATTTGTTTTAGAATTTTTTTGAAAAAATTGATTTCTGTGTGAATAGCTTAAATAATATTTTTTAAAAAAATATATTCATTTCTAGTATTTCCAATGAATTTTTATTGATTTAGATTATTTTTAAAATTTCATCAATTTATTTTTGTAAAAAATAATTCAATTTATACATTTTTTATCAATATTATACTTGATGTTGGCCTAAAAATACTTTAAGACTTAAAATACATTTTTCTAAAAAGGAATTTTCACCATATTTAGAGAGATTATTTTAAATTGTATTTTTGAAACATATGAAAATATAATAATTTAAAATAGATTAAATATTTGGAATCAGAATAATTAGTATATTTTTAAAGGGTCAAATTAATTTTAGTCATAGTGAATTGTAAAAATAGTAAAATATTTGTCCCCATGGTAAAAGGGTAAATCCGGTTAACCTAGGTTAAAAAAGTGATAAAGCCACCATTTTTTATATTAATTATTATTGTGTGAATTTATATAGACCATAATAACCATAGTATAATTATTTAAAATTTATCAAACATGTTTCCATGAATATGATTTAATAATATTTTAATCCTTTAGAAAATTCAAGGTGTGACCCTACCTTGACTTATATAAGGACACCACTACTTTATGTTATTAAAACCACTTTGATCCACCTATATTGACCAAACAATACCAAAAATATCTTCTCAAATTCCACATAAACGAATCGTTGGTTAATTTATTCTTATAATTCCATTTCAAGTCTCTCTAATAATGGATCTCAAGGAGATCCACTGAAGAAGAGGTAATCATTTTTATTGAGTCTTTTAGATTTATTTCTTCATATACGTTCTCTAAATAAGTTGGAAAATCCAAAAATAATTAAAATAGTATCATAAATATAATCTTATTTTATTTTTATTATCTTACAGCCATTTTCTACCTCTTTTTCACTATACAGAATGTGAAAATATCACTCTTGCAATCGTACGTCTCACTGTCTCCCCATACTTGTGTATTTCATTTTTTATCCCCATTTTTTGTGGATTGTTAAAAAAATGAAAATAATGAGTATATAATATATTTATTAAATAAATATAATTATTTAAATATTCTTTATCATTTATTTTTTTACCCTAACACTCGTTAAAATTGATAACTTCTCTAATGTGTATGTGTGGGCTTCCCCCTCCATGTAGCGATGTGATCCATTTTTCATGTACACCATTCATGGATCATTATATATATGTATATAATGAATATATATTAGATTAATACCATGATTAAAATTATATATATTATGGATTCATGAGTAAAATCCAAGGACCAAAACCACCTAACCAAAACGTGTAAGAAAAATGAAACAGTTAACACTCAGATGATTTTAAGAACGAATTATTAATAAACATGTGTTGGGATGTTATAAGTAGATTATATATGATATTATAAGTATGTATATGGTTCTAGTGTATAATTATAAAAAATATATGATTTTAATACAGGATCTTAAAATCACTAATGAGGCATGCCAAACTTGATATAAGGGATTTATTTTACAATCTCGTTTTAATTTTGGATTGTTTATGTTGAGGTTTCCATTGGGAATATTATATGATCATTATATATTGAAACCCATATATTTTATTCTCCTACATATATCTTTTTGGTTAAAATTTTTATCCTTTATTTCTTTTTATTTTATATCTAGAATCAACATGTATGTTTCATTTATTGTACTTTCATTTAAAAATATTGTTTTTATGATTTATTTCCAAATAGTTTTCTTCCATATCAATATATTCTATCAAATAATTTCAATAATATTTTTTAAATTATAAAAAAAATTATTTATGTAATTTTTACCCATGTTTTTATTTATATCCAATATTTTAAAGGAATCAACTTATTGTATTCTAAATGAGTCACTTTTACCAAAATCCTGAACAAAATATGTGATTTAACAACCACTCCATGAATATATTTTCCTAATGTCATGAACATTTTTTCCTTGAAAATTCATTTCTAATTTTCCATGGTTATTTTCAAAGATTATTTTTCCTAATATTTGGGAAATTTTTATATTTTCTAATATGTGATTTGAAAATGAAAATTATATTTTCCACAGGAAAGGTTTTCGTGATCATTTAATAGAATTTTCATTTATGAAAAAACCCATGGATGTTATTAGGTATATGATCCAATGATATCTTTTTTTATCCATTATCTAGTTGGTTTATAAATATAAAATATTATTTTTTTTAATTATTGATTCTATTTGTATTATTTTTGACTTATAAGTAATTTTGTGAATAAATTGTAATATTTAATTAAAATTTGAAGAATAGATAGAATGTTCTTTTGATGGGTGGGGATCAATTATATATATCCCTTAAATGTATCTATAGGTCTCATGAGACCAAATATTTATAATTATATAATATATTTGAATTTTTAATACCCCTTCCCATTTATTAGGAAATATGTATTGGTTGAGAGTCTATAAAGGTAAGATTCTTGATATATTTATTGAGTGGTATTAGTCAGGAATGTCCAAAATTATACATTTACTTTATTAATAATTTAATTTTTATGATCTATTTGTTTTATATGAGGATATTATCCATTAATTACCATTGAATTATAGTTTTTTATTGAATGATGTGTGTTTTGATTATCCATTATTCCATGTTGATTATTCCATATTTACTCATGTTAGCTTCCCCTGTAAGTAACCCTTACCAAACATTATAGCTCACTGTTTATTTGTTTTCATTTCACCAATATATGAAGAAGGATATTTTGAATGATATTAAGGACAAAAGAAATTCTATTATGAAATGTTTTTATCCATACAATGTAATATGGTAATATTGTCTATATTTAGTTTTCTAAGACTTCTAAAATGATTGATCTCACTTGTTGAAATCTATTATATCTGATAGAAATGTAATAAAGTAAACACAACATATGGGTTACTATATTTTGGATGTTATAGATAAGATAAAATTTATAATTATATAATAATAATTATTTCATAAATATCATATTTAATCATTAAATCAAATATAATAACTAACAAATACAAATTGTAATGTAAAATCGACCATATCGCTCCATCAAGGCAGTAGTCTGCACACATACATGAGCGATACATTAATTTTGTAGTTGATGAAAATTATATGGATGATGTTTATCAAATAAACATAATAATATCCTTATCTATGGGTGATACTAATTTTAATATAGTTGAATGGTTAATAAAAAATTGAAGGAGGTAAAGGAAGAAGTAAAATAAAAAAGTTCAGTTATGACGATTACCTCTTCTTTAAGAAACATTATATGGGTCTCCTCTCAATGACCCTAGAGATAGTACTTTTAGGATACCAGAACCAAAATATTTTTTAAATGATGTCTATAAGAGGTTTTTGTAGGGGTGGTTGAGCTATGAATCTCATGGTTGTCTGAAGAATAGATGAGAGGTTGTGTCCTTTTATAGTGAACGAGATGACACAATTTGAATTACTTAAAAGAATTAAATATAAGAAATTATTTTTCATATGAAATTTGTACCAAATAGAAAAAATATAAAAGAAAAATAAATTAAAGGTTGAAATCACTTCAACTATAAAAACTTTGATATGTTTATATAAAATTTTGTACCTTATCTTTTGGTTTAACCCCATCATTAATCAAATTTAACCATAACTACGATAACAACGTTTTTCTTACTAAAGGGTTATAAATTTAGTTATTTGTTAAAAATTACTAAAAAATGGTCAATGGATGAAATATTAGACCATATCCAATCCGACATGTCTTCTTTCAATATTTTAATTATTTTTAAATCATTTAATAATATTTTAATTAATATAAATACCATTAGTCATTTTAAGAACTATTCCCCTATTTTGGATTCAAAGACATCATGAAAGGTATGGGATTAAAATATAAAATATTTTACCATAAATTATACATTTGTTTTAACCATATAATCTATGTGACATAATAATTCTCCAAAAAAATAACTTTCAATATTTTAAAAATCCTTTACTTCAATTTTTATACCTTTTTCTTAAGAACCTTCTCAATGTTTTGTAATCCATTAATGTAATTATACCATCACTGAAAACTAAAAATAAATTATTATCATAAAAAAATATTAATTATATTTAATAAAAACCTTTATTTTCATTCATAACATATTATTATCCATATATGAATATATAAGAGAAATTAGAAGCAAGCGAGTGATATTTTGGGATTTTTATTTACATAAAATAATATAAAGGTAATTGTAAAAGAAAAATAGAACCAAAATAAAATATTTTTAAATATATTAAGTATTTTTTCAAATTAAAATCATCCAATGAAATATTGGAAACTGTATGGATGATTTTAATGATTTATTCTATAGTTTTACACTTGTTTTCCCCACTTTACCATTTACTGAGGCTATAAATTTTACCACATTTAGTATTCATAATGACTAAAAATAAAAGGGAAAATTTTATAAAATCTGAACCATATAAATAAAAATAATTATTCCATTTTTTTATTCAATTTATACATGTGATAAAAATGAATTTCAATACAAATGTGTTGAACACAACCAAAATCAATTTTTTGAAAATTATATTTTTAAACCTAAAAGTGGAATAATATAGAATTAAAATATAATTTTGATTCTTATGTAAAAATTTATTTTATTTTTAAAAATATAGATCATATTTTACTTTAAAACCAAATCATAAACATATTTATACTTCAAATTACTTCATTTAAAAAAATTATAGTGTTACAAAAAATTGATATTTTTAGGCATTCATTGAAAAATAACATTATAAAAAATCCTAAAAATGACCCTTAGATAATATTAACATGGTTTAAAAAAATATTCATTTACTCAAATAAAATTTCAAAAAATTATATCAATTAATTATAGTGTCCTGTAAAAGAATAAAATAAATCAATTTTTGAAGAATACATGTTTTTGAATCATAAAATGACTTTACAAAAAATTGAGTACATAATTATATATTAATCAATACATTTTAATTATTTAGAATATATATATATATATATATATATATATATATATTTCATAACGTGGTTATTCGTATTTATACCTTTAATTTAATGTATTAGTTATAATATAACATGGTTCATTTTAAACTCACAGTTGCTTGTCAAGCATGCTATCAGACACTTAAAATCTATTTAAAGAAAAATATATTCCAAAATTTCAGGGTGAAAATTGACTAAAAAATATAAATATATTAACATGTATTGAAATTTTCTTCCAACTCTCTAATGTCCGACCATCAACCGTAAAATAGGTATGATGATATCCAATTTTCTACCTTGAAATAACAATAGAGTATGATATAAATGAACCATATCTAAAAAATCTATATGAAATTACAAAATATATGATTATATATCAATAAAAAAATATATATAGTTGAATATATAATAATATGTATCATGTAAAAAAATCAAATCATGGACCTCATATAAATATAAATAATTTTTCTAATTTTATAAAACAAACTTTTTTATAAAATTGTTATTTGAAAAAATTAACTCATCCCATTACCTACATAGTTGGTAGAATATGTAAATTATAAATGAGGGGAGGGGTTAAATATTGATACTTATGTTGAACCAATTCCCTAATATTGAGGAAGGATAATATCCCACCACTAATTTATTTAGACTAATATGGGTTAGAAAAGAATAAATATTTAATAACTTACCTAAGAAGAAAACAAAATCAATAAATAGAAAAGTATCCTCATCACAATTTCGCTTATAAAAACCTTCTACTACCACCTAGATTAAGTACAGTCAATGATATACATCAATTTTAAAACATTATATGAATATAAATTATGGATTTAGTGTCCATACATAAAAAAGGTACATGAAATCCAAAATTTAAAAATAAAAACCATGAATTTTAAAAGAATAAATTCTTACAATACCTAATCATTGAATCATATTGAAGATTAAAGTCTAAATAAAACATATATAAAGAGAGTTAGATGGATAATATTTTATGGTTTAGACAGAATAAAAAAATAATAAATTCTAAAATTAGCGGGTTACTGCTTTAAATTTCATTAAAAATTCACTATTTTATACATTATTTAAAAAAACAATATAATTCTCACTGAGTTCCCAGAACACGACCATTAGATACCCATTGATCCTGGCATAAATATATATAGCATAGAAGATACCACTGACTATCCAATACAAGTCTACTGAGAACCCAATGGTTCTATGAAACTGACACCCAAATCCATTTTCTTCTCTTCCCTTCCATGAGAATTTGATTTTTTTCAAGATAACACTCATATTAGATTTACACATAAATAAGATAAAATAAAAGGAAATACAAACATAAAAATGAGAGTTATTAAAATCTCCCCACCATCAGGTTTTTTATCCCTGGGAATCGTTAAAAACCCTATTAAGGGAACATATTTGTCCATTGATATTTCATTAAATATTTCAATTTCTAGGTTTAATATTTCGGTCTTGCATGTTTCCATCTAACAAAATTAATAAAAATCACTTTCCCTTATAATACTTTCCCACTCTAGCCAGTGATACAGAGAGTTAATTATTAATAAAAACCATATACCTATAGATTGATAACATGAAATCCAACTATATGTGTAGATTCAAATACATAATTCATTAACTAAAAAACATGGAAACAGTTATGTATAACACTAAATTTAGGTGGAAAATAAAGTATATAACCAATTTATTCATCTTTCTTGATGATATAAAATGAACCATTGATTACAGAAAATATGAGTTGATTTTCCAATTATTTTGGATTATTTTAGTGTTCTTTCATGATAAAAGACCATATAAATCATTGATTTTAAATTTTTTGGGATATATAATGAATTTTGAGATTGATTATTTTTTATTCTCAATTTTAAGTTAGTTTTAGAAATAATTTTAGTTTTAGAATTAAGCCTTAATTTATTTGTGGAAAGGGAAAACATTATATAGAAAATAAGGAAAAATAAAATGCATGGATTTACTCAATTAATTTATTTGATAATTATTGGGTATAGATATTGGATGGTTGAATGAAGGGTAATGAATCAAAGGGAGACGAGATACATAAGAGTAACTCAATATTTGAAATGGTAATGTAAAAATATATCCAAGGTATGTAAGATTAATCAGAAATCTATGTATGGTTAACTTAGAAATTGGTTAGTCTATAAAAGATTAACTAAGCCTTGTATAATGTAAGCTAACCAACATTAATTTTATATATTATATTACACATAACTATGAAATAGATGATAAATTTTTGTTATGTGATATTAAATTTAAAGCCCCCAATTCTATATAATTTTAATTAGAGGATATGTATGATTAATTAATTATATAAATAACCATAAGATCTATGTAAGAGTAATTGGGATCCATGTAAGAGTAAATTAGTTTAGTGGGGAGTTTTGTAATGATATGTATTATAACGAAAAATAAAGAACATATGATTGATATAGGTAAGAATAAAAACATACTTTATATTGATTATGTAGGGAATCCATGTGTAGGGCATGAAAAATTTTGAGAGTTTCCTGAACATGTTGTTTTTAAAATCAGAAAAAGGACCACCATATATATACATATAATGATCTTATGAATATAATCACAATGAAGTTAAATTTAGTTATTATTAGCATAATGGAAAACGTGGAGAGTCCACATATAAGTGATTAAATACTTATTTTAACATAGTTAAATATCATAGGTTGAGCCGGAAATGAAATTCTCTAGAAGTTTGATAAGAGGAGGTGAAATCACACGACAGAGAGTCGAGTCACTCAAGGAAAAACCATGAGTATTTTTGAAAGTAGTTAGAACTTTTATAAAATAAGGATATAATTATAATGACATGAGTTATTACTATAATATTTCATTAATGATAAATATGTGAAGTTATTAGACCAATAATGAGAACTATTAAGATTTAAAACATTTTGTTTACTTGATCTATTTTGATTATCATGTTGTTAATTATGTTTACATAAGATAATTGTGCATGATTTTACTTTCCATTCTATGATTGTTTTCATGATGATCTTAATTAATGTGTTGTAATATCACTCAATTGATCATTATGTGGATGAGGAAAATCATGGAGGTGGAGAAAAATTTGAATCTGGGGTCATGAACTAAGATTGGGACATTGTGTATTGATTTAGTAGAGTTTGTCTTGACAACCCAAAACTGAGTTTCCTAATAACCGACACAACCAACTTGAACCTCCATTATAGTGGTACCATATATAAAAAGGAACACATCTTTATCCTTTAAATTGTATCTTGATAGTATGCCTTAATGGGACTTATGGCCTCACTAATATGTCTTTAGGGATGTTTAAAAAACTGAACTCTAAGGAACATAGGCGCAGTTTCTCACTAAATTTTTTAGATCTAGGAGGTGAGTTTTATTTTTTTATTTAATCCTACTACTCCTACCTATATCCACTATAGTAGTGGTGAGTGCCCTTAGTAGTTAATTCCATTATTTTTGATCTATATCATTCTTACCATCACATCTCACACAAAATTTTACCCTATCCACTTAGTACCTTTTTATAAAAAACAACCAATGAAACGTAAGACATAAAACATATAGCTATATAGAAATAACCTGACACTCAATCAGTATTATGATATTATGAATTTTTATATTATAGATGAATATATAGGTGAATGAAAATTATTTTCAAGAGAAATTAGAATCATTTTAGTTGAAAAATGATCATTTTTATTGTGTTATTGGGGAAAATATCAATATAGAAAAAAAACTAAAAAATAAAAACATCATAAGATCCAAACTAACACATATTATTTATTTAAATTCATTGAAAATTGTTTGATTTTATAGTGTATGTGATTTATTTCATTAATAAATATTAGACCATCACACCCACTATTATAATTGAATAATTTAATTTTATATGACTGGAATAGTTTTGGAGGAGTATCTAACAAAAAGAAGAACAAGATAGAATATCTTTTGATGGAATGATCTTATGAATAAACTATTTCTAAGAACATGTAAAGATAATGGGAATTTATTTTTCTATGTTCCTACAAAATGTTAATTATTAGATATATACAAGGGTTGGATAATATGAATATAAATTTACTAATAGAGATGAATTGATGAGGACATGGACGTCTCTAATTATGATCATTACTAAAAAAAATTGAGAAGATATAGAGAAGATAAAAAATCATTTTTTGTAGATAACTGTACAATTATAAGATAAAAAAGATTAGTTGAGTTCCATAGTGAAAAAGTATTCAAATAACCTATCCACAAGAATAAGTTTAAATTGTGATAATATATTTATAAATTATATCATGACGGGTTTTTATATAATAGTATTTGACATCCCTATAGAAATTATCACTCAAGAATACTTGAGCACCACAAGTAAGGTTTTTAGAAACAATTAGATCTAATAATAACTTGAGGAGGACCTCTATATGTTTTCACCACCCTCTCTATACATAGAAAAAATTTTAATTATCAAGGATGAGGTGGAATTATTATTACTATTCCATGTAATCAGGGAACTTTAGGTGTTGGTTGAAATAAGAGAGTTGGAGGTTTTTACCACAGATATTCCTAAAGAAAATTAATTTCTTTTCATACTAAGGATAATAATATCAGCCCACATTTGGAAGAATTTTCAATGGAAGACACATCCTCTACTTACTAGGGATAACTTGGTTAAAGGGAACTAAATCCAAGCACTAGTTAGGAAGAAATCTAATAAAATTTATAGAGCTTTTCTCCACTACTATTCATGTCATTTTTATTTTATTTTTTATTTTTTTAAATTAAAAAATATTTTTAAATCCCATATATTTATTTTTTATTCTCTAGAGTCTCATTGAAGAATATGATGAGAGGCCAAACCCATTTCTATAGGAGGAGAAACATTCCCAGTAATAGAGTATGTGACTTCCATTTTATTTTATTTTACTCTTACCTTGCATGAATTCTAATTATTATTATACATTTGGATATTTCAAATTAGTTTCATTTATTAAATATATATAATTGGAAAGTTATGGGGGATATAAGAATCATGGGTAACCCACATGAACCATGTTTTATTTAAGGACCCAGGAAACAATTTTTTAAGGATAAAAATGTTTTTTTGAATTAAATATCTAATTTTTTATAAAATAATTGAAAAAATAATGAGTTTATTATTCTAAAAAAATTAATTAATTTGATTGTGAATCCTTTAATGGGGTGTGTTTATGAGTTTTTGGATGTGAAACTTTTCATATTTCATGTTAAATGTTAAACATATATGATCATTAATAAGAGTAGTTTAGAAATTTTTTAATTTTTTTAATTTTTTTAATTGTGTTTGTGAAGTGTTTGTAAAATAGTGTATATA
The DNA here is from genome assembly GCA_963277665.1 of Viscum album. Lineage (NCBI taxonomy): Eukaryota > Viridiplantae > Streptophyta > Magnoliopsida > Santalales > Viscaceae > Viscum > Viscum album. The sequence continues at coordinate 561,501,513 of OY728141.1, forward strand.
AAAAATAGTGAGAAAATAAATTTACTCTTAGTTATATGAAATATTTTAGCTATGTTTCTTCCATACATTGACTATCTGAAATAAATTTGGGGAATCCCTCATGTTGGAATTTCTTTTTTATCACATTATTTAGACTCGTGCTTGAATAAAATGATATATGAGAGTCACCAATAAAACATTGAATACATGCTCTAATTATTACACATAACATCAAGGGATACATCTTGATTAGAACGATTTAGTTCCAAATATCCTTATTTCAATTTCAAATATGTTCATTACCCAAAATGAATTGAAAATAATAATAAATATACAAAAAAGAGTATGGTGTGTGTATGATCAACCATTAGATAGAACATATGATTAGTGATTATAATTTTTGAAAGAATAATCAGAACCCTATATATCTATTAAAAATTTAATTTGTAATTTTGTAATGGATTTTATTACATTGAATTTATTGAATTTATTTTAGAAAGGGTTAACAGAAAAATATTATTAATGTTATGTAAATATTCCAATAAAACTATATTCATTTAAGTTCCAAGTATTATGACATATAATATTGAAATATTGTAACATCATTTCTAATAATATTGTGGTTTATACTTGAGTCTATCCATGGTTTATGTCCAGGGCGTGCGATTATAAAAGAATAGAGTTCGTTTTTCCTATTATATTTGGATTAATTTTCATGATTTCATGCAAAAAAACCCATATAATTTTTTTACCCTTTTTAGTATTTAAATTAACTTTTTTAAATAAAATGATTTTATTTTAAATTTTAGGTTATTTTTTTACATGTTCGATTTTTCATTTTTGATCATTAATTCACACACCAAAATACACTTGATTTATAATTTTATATTAACATTTAATTCACATTTTTATAATTAGTTTTTAAATAAATGTTTTAATTCAATTATGTATATTTATTTTCTACTAGTTATTTTATCCATTTAAAATTTTATAATAGCCACTAACCTAATTAATTTATAATTAGTAAGTATAGATCAAGAATGGATGAATAAAGGGAAATTAATAAATGAAAGTCGAATTGTGTAAGAGTAAATTAGTTTTTAAAATTTTAATGTAAGAATAAATCCATACTATATAAGACTAATCATATTGCTATGTATAATTTACATAAAATTTTTATGGGATATATAATATTAACTTAGACTCATGTAAGAGTAATCCATCTAACGTAGAATGTGTGTATGATATTTCACTTAACTGCAAAATGCAAAATTATACTTGCTTGTATAAGATTAAATGAAAACCTGAAAGTAAATTTAAGAGTAAATACATGATATATATGACTAATAGAACATTTACAATATCTATAAAAAAATAAATAAGGGTAATCTAGAGATATATAAAATTAAATTAGTATTCTGAGGACTAATCTAATAATAAATAAATTTGATAAAAAATAAAGAATATGCTATTATATTAGAGAAGAAAGATAAATTCCAAATATTTTATGAAGAAGGGAATCTATATAGAGAGAATGAAAATGCTCAATAGTTTATCAGATATATTATTTCAACAAAGTATGAAAAGGGACCACTATATATCCACATGGAATAATTCTATAAAGAGGACCATGTTGATGGAAGATTTAGTTGGATTAATCTTAATGAAAAAATAGAATATTTCTTGTTGAAGTAATCCAATACTTAGTTAAAACAGGTATATATCATAGGTTGAGAAGAAAATAAAATTCCAAATTTTTATTATAAGTGGAGGCCCAAAGCACATGTGTGAGAATTTGGTCACTTGAGGAAGAAATTAGTGCATCTAAGAAATGATTATAAGATTTTATAAACAAAGTATAATATTTTAGGGGATTGAGATAATACTACAGGATATAATTAGAGATTAAGAGGAGAAACTAATGGACCTATAAAAAAGTATTGATATTTCTTTATACCTTTCTTTTTATGATAACTTTATATAGTTTTATTATTGGACTGTTCATCATGATTATATTAGGTAATTTAATTTTAAGTAATCTTGACCCTTACTTTTCATTCTATGAGTATATGTGTGATGATATTAAATAATGTGACTTAGTTATCACTCAACTAAACATTTAGTGAATCAAAAATGGACTTTAGTGCAAGAAAAGTGTAATATAGGGTGAAACATAAATAATTGGATAATATGGGTGTACTAAGAGTAATGTGTCATTATAATGTACATTTGAGTTTCTTAAGGACCCACATTTATGACTAAAACCCCTTTAATAGTGAGAACACATAACACCATAGAGGCATAGATAATGGACCCACATTTGTTTCATACTAACTATGTATTCCCTTGACCTTAAATTAATTTGTTATGTGTTTACTTATTGTTTTGGGAGTGGAAAAGATTTAATTAGGACATGAGTGGTCCATCATGGGTTATGATTTCTAAGTAATATCCACCAATGGTGGTGTGACCAATTAATTGTGTTATGGAATTATATTGGGATCATTTATGGCTATCCATGGATATTTGATTACCTAGTGGACCTTTAATAGGTTCTGTTGAGTTCTTAATGAAATAAAATATAGGGAATTTAAGTCCAACATATAGATAGATTCATATTATGTGGGAGATAGAAAGAGGATTAACATGAGTGACAAAGATATTTAATGTTTCATGACCTAGGTAAGGGTTGACGCCCTACTGCTGTGGATTCAAGAGACACTAGATCCCAGTCAGAGTTAAGAGATATGATTAGCCAGACAATCATGACCATGTTTTATAGCTACCTTTTTTATTTTATTTATTTTTATACCATGATATACGGGGTCATACCATGAGAGATCATGTTTATACTTTAATAACTCATATGAAATGTATAGAAACTCATTTTTTATATAATGGGTTATATATATTTTTAGAATAGAAATTATCTACAGTGTATAATTCTATTTTAATTTTATATTGTGATCACTAATTATTGATTTTGATTTTTTTACATTTATTGTTTCCTAATAAAGAGGGTATAGTCTCCCAATTTGATATTATTAGACCATATCCTATAGTTTACATCCTATGGAATACTAGGAGGCATGCTTAAGGTATGTAGAAACTTGTTTTGGTCATGGTGGAGGTAAAAAAACTAGGGATGTTATAAAGTGGTATTAAATTATTATTAATTTTTTACATGATATTTTAGTTATGGTAGACAACAGAAATTATATATTTGTTGCTTGGTATAGACCATGTTTTTAAGAGTAGACAACCCATGTATAAGGGAAATATAGGTAACTAGAAACCAGATTGATATTCTGATTTTTATCTTTTATAGTTGGGTTATTTTTTCCAAGTGTCATTGTTTAAGGTTATGGACATATAGATTTACGATTTTACGAATGACTTGAGGAAAGAATGGAGAATATATTTATGAAACATTGTTAGCACATAGTAATTAAACAATGTTAATTTATATTACTATTATTTGGAAACTTGGATATTATATAAGGTTTATTTTTTAAAAAAATAAAAAAAATTATAGAGTTTCCTTATATAAATTGGTGGTGAAATTATACTTAATAGAGATTATGTTCTAGTTTTTTAATTATTATCATATCATTTATTATGTGGATATTATATATTTTATCTACCCTTTGAGTTGGCATCCATAGATTGAGATAATGGTCTAGTAGTGATAACTCTATTATGTGGGTAAATATATAGGCCCATGAGATTATAGGCCTATTATTTCATACTTTTAATTAAGATATCATGAATTTTGATTAAATTATGTTTTGAGTTATTTGTTTATAATATTAGTGATATTCTACCATAATGTATTCTAGAAGAGTGTCTAGAGGGAGGGTACGGGCATACCCCACCAACTGATGAGTTAGAATAACAAACTATGTGCACCAAAATTATAGATGAGCATATTTGAGGAATTTTTCTGTGAGTATTACATTCTTTGGATATAGACTGTCCATATTCTACAACTTTCATCTTTGAGAAAACATGGGAATTTTAAATGTATCATTCATCCCAGTCTATTGGTGATGGTTAACCCTAGGCTTTTGATCATTGTGTGGAGTGATTGAAGAACATCTTTGACAATCTCAAGATTATCCCTAGGAGGTGGGTGGAGAATAGTTCATATATGCTTTGAGGACTAGTAAATCACTATTGGGATGTTCTAGTTAAAGTATATTTTCATTTTGAACTATTTTAGATGAATATTCAGATTTTTTAAATGATAATTTCTTACATGATACCATGGATGGGGCCCATACGTTCATGTATATCATCCACAGGGAGATATCAATTATGGACTATGTATCTTTTTTTATATATTATTTTCATTTTTATTTGATTTTATATAGGGATGAGGCAAATAGAGTTATATGTATTGAGGATGTGTTATGGTATTCCATTTGGTTTCATGGGAACATATGTAACCTAAAAGTATTTTTAGAAGTTGTGAATTAGGCCCTCATATGTAGGAGGAAAAAATTGATTCAAGATGATATGGGAATTCATATTATACTATATGGAAAAATGATGGATCTTTAGGTAGTTGGAAGTATAGTTTTGATGCTTCACTCCAGAGTAATGACTGGTATAATTTATCAAGTTTCATATTATATATTACACCTTAGATAGGGGGTTTAGTGGAGCATTCTTAGTGCTACATGTCTGGTCATGAGACATTTTAGTGCCACCGATTGCCTATAGAGTTTATAATAAGTGATAAAATGGTTCACTTATAAGGGTTTTGTTTGATCACTCTTGATTTAGCTATTATAAAAGGTTCATTTAAGATAAAGGGATTTAAGGAAGGTACAAGAGTACCAAAATAGAGATTGTGCTAATATGAATTTATCTATTTATGTAATGGGGGTGAACATAGTTCCCAGAGGTATGGGAAGTAGACTCTTATAGAATAGTACCATCAATAGAGTTAGGCTATAGGAGCTCAATCCTATAGTTTTATCCAACTTCACCCACTTGATTCGACTCCTATTGATCATGAAATTGGATCATCGATAGATTGATATATGGTTTTAGTGGAATACACATTTCTTATAATTTATTAAATGTGGAGGTGTTTTGATTATTAATATATGATCATCTTTTAAATACCTTGGTATTGACCATAGAGTATCCATTTAGGGTAATTTTTATCAATAAAACTTTAAAGGAATAATAATTAGGTTGTTGGAGGTGTCTAGAGTGCACTATCAGGATATGTGGATATTGGATTCTATGAGATTTATTTATGTCATACATATGAATTTTTTCTATGATCATTAGAATGGATTGTATAAGTAAGTGTCATTCACACATCAACTTCTATGACTGATGGGTATCATTCACATATACTAAGGGTGACTCGTATACCCTAGTCTGGGTGTGGGATTTATAGCCAGGCAGTTTGGGATATTACCACTAGAAAATAGGAATGATTTTAGCCTAATATGTTAATGAAATACTAGATTATGAAGTATAATGTTAGAAAATATTTTCTATTATTGTTAAACAGTTCCAAGATTTCCATACGAAGGACTTATTAGTGTTTACACTTGATGGGTAAGATTAGTTTATAACTGAGTTGATGCAAATTATGGAGTCCATAACCATTCTAAGACACATGAAAACTCCTATAGAGACTAGAGAGCTAATGTTTAAGCTATTAGATTTTATGGTTATGGGATTCATACACAAAAATATATCCCCTTAAAATTCTTATGTTTCAATAACTAATATAGTGGAAGGTTCACTCTGATCATGTGTAGTTTACCACTGGTTGAACCAAGTGATATACTAGAACTGAAAACTTTTACATCTTATAGACAAATGTTTTGACAAATATAGTGGATTATTATGATTCTACAAGATTTATTTGAAGTTAGGTTATAATTATTTATAGAAAAGTCCTTTTAATATTCCTCATACAACTTTTAGGATAAGGTATTCCCCATATGAGTATCATGTGATGTCATTCAGGTGAATGAACATACAAAAAATTTTATATCCAGAATGAATATAGTATTTAATCTCTATATAGATTCATGTATGCTTTCATTTTTTAATGAAATTAAAATGTACTCATATTAATGGGAGGAGTATACAAAACAATTTGAGATTTTATTGAGAATATTGAGAGAGAATTGAATATAAACTAATATATTGAAGTTCTAGGTAATGATTTGGGTTGTTCTTTCCTGGGAAATATGATATCAATGGAACATATATCAGTTGAAATTCATATGTTTTAGGTCATGGTTTCTTTTTAGATACCCAAAAATATCTTTAATAATTTTATGTTATTATTAGGTTACTGTAACACCCTAAAACATTAAAGTAAGAACATTATATTTGATAGCGTCTACAAAACACAACACAAAGCGCATAAGGGAATATAATATCCCAATACATTACAATATAATTAATATTTTAAATAAATTGAAACTGTCATATATATTTAAATGCACAAAAACACTAATTCATCTTTCGTTATACAAGAGCTTGCGTTACACGGAAGAACGAGTTTTACTAAGCAACAAAATATTAGTAAAATATTAATATTTAATCTAATACGATATAAACTAGCCATTAAATTAGTAGTTATGATAAATATTAACTAACTTATTAAAATTAATGGTTTACAAAAATATCCAATGAATTTATTGGTTATTAATTGATCGTAAAGGAAAATAAAAACCAATTAAATATAAAAGAAATATTTTATTTTTATAGGAGTTTTATCTTAATAAATTAATTTATTTATATTTAGTTTTTAATATTAAATAAATATATATTTTATATATTAAATAAAATATTTTTTTATTCATAAAACAGATTTTATAAGCATAATATAAGAATAAACCCAATATTATACATAAAAACCTATATTTTAGTAAAGGCACTTTTTCTGCTTTTTAATGAAAAAGTTATTTTAAATAAAATTTTACAACTATAATTGATTTTATATTTCAAAATAAAATTAAAATATTAAAATTTAATATAAAAATTATCTAAGGGTTAATTTTTTATATTTTTTTGTGAATTTTAATTTTTTTAATGAATAGTGTTAAATAATGAATTTAAATTCAAAACTTCTTTTTCATTTAATTTAATTTCAAGGATAAATTATATTTTTATTGTTTATAAAGTTTAAATAGATAAATTTTTAACACTTAATGCATTTTATTTCATTGTAATTAATTTCATATTAAAATTGGATATAAAAATATATCCAACATTTGAATTCTTTTACTTTAAAAACATATATCGTCATCCTTTCTATGTGATAAATTTTAAATTAATCTTCACCAATCATGCGATTTTAATTTGAAAAAATGGATTCCATATTTGGGATTGGAATAATTTATATTTTCTAATAAGTTTATCTTATTTTTGGACAAAAAATATTAGTAAATGTGATTAAAATTAATCACAAATATTAAGAAGAAAATTAGCTGCATAGGGGACTAAACATTAAATTTGAGGGTCAAAATGAGATATAAACTTATTAAAAATATATTTAATGTACATATATAGACCATATATTAACATTTATTTACTTTTTAACATTATTGGATCCAGTTTAAATGAGAAAAACATGGGTGGAATTCTCTTTTCCAAAATTTACAAGAGTGCCACTCCTCCACCGCTATAAAAAGGCACCCAAGCCTCCCACCTCCTCACACCTATCAAGAAACACTGGATTAAAAAATATCTGAAAAAATTGCCCCTCAAAATACCCACCCTAAACTTAGAAGAATAACCTTATGAATAAAGGCATCCATGGAATCCTTTCTTTGTAAACCCAAAGGAGTTACTCGAATAAGAGGCAACAATCTTTGTTAAGATCTTTTGATGTATGTTCATACTCCACACCCTAAAATCTTATTATTAAATGATTATATTATAGATAAATTAAAATAAATATACTAAGATATTTTTAATTATAATTTTTATACCTACACTTATACAAACTACTATCTAATGGGTAATGAATTTACCGTTTATGTGTATGACGAACTATCACCTCACAAAAACAATGTAATTTGGTCTTCCTTTACCCCCTCTCATGGTTGGAAATTATGATGGAAAAGCTATTTATATATGATATAAATTATATTTATAATTTATTTATGATTATTTAATTTTCATATAACACATAGCCTATAATTTCCATTTTGTGTAAATATGATAACATTGTTTGTGGAAGTGTGGATTATCGCCCCTCATAGCGATGTGATTCGTTCACACTATAAATAGAATGTATAAAGGATGGTTTTGTTAAAACTATGTTATATTTATTAAATATATATGATATATTAATTATAATATAAATATATATTTCTTATACTTTTCATTCCTTTAATATAACAATGAAATGGAAGTTGCGCTCATGCGTACGTATGACATACCATCTCTATGAATAGTACATTTAATTTATCATCTCAAAATATTATATATTATTATAAACATATATATAATGAATATATATAATTATTTCATGTTTTATATCATGGATATTTTTAAATTGTGTTTGAAGTAATAATAACAACAAGTAACACATCAAAATAGACTCAAAAGACAAGAAATTAACACCCTAAATAGTGAAAATAATGAATGATTGCCATCAAATGGGTAAAAAGATATTATAAATGTGAATATGTTTCTGAAATAAGTTAATTACACTCTTATCACCATTATAAAATAGGTTAAAGTAAATTCACAAAAAATGAAATGCAAGGAAAGTGATTTCATCTCAATTTACATTCCATTAAGGCTTATTTGTTGTTATACAACTAGTTTTTTTATATGGTATATATACTACCTTTTGAGATGTTATATAATGAATATATTAATTATCATGATATTATAAGGTTAATTTAATGTTATTACTTTATGGAGATTATTCTTCAAATGATTAAATGTTCTATGGGACACATTGTAATGTTTAAATATTATTCTTCTTTATAATTTATTTAATGATTATATTTGAAATAACAATTACTTTTGTGATTATTGACATTATCTTGAAACACTCACTTTATTTTAGTGAATCTGATTTCTTATATATGTTTTAAATACTACCAATTTTTTATATAATCTCATTATTCATTAATTATTAATTATATTTTGGGTTTTAATTTAAATTATTTCATCTATGGGGATTTTAGTTAAAAGTTACCAAGTTGAAAAGAATTCCATAACACAATTTATTTTCATTGAGGTATACTAATACCTAATTATTGTTAATATTAATTGATTATTTTTAAAATTACTTTAATGACATATTGATGTATTTCCACTTTTTATGTGGATTTAAAGCTAATACACATAATCTACTCATTGATTGATTCTCACATTAAAATTATAATATTTTCAAGGGTTTATATTACAATTTCATTTTGTTTGAGATTTTTTAAGGCTGGTTTCCCTTAAGAAAAACATATATAATGATTTTATATTAATCCCTTTAATTTAATTCTTTTATTTTTATTCATGACCTTTATTAAATAATAGTTATATTTTCCACTCTTTGGTATATAATATTTTTATAAATTTTTAAAAGAAAACCCAACTTCATTTCTCTTTTTTTAGAAGAAACTATTTTCTTCTAAAAACCATATTTTATCAAAAAGTTTTCAAAAAAATGTTTTAACCATTACCAAATTTTTAATTGAATAAATTTTTACCCTTTCTTTATTTTAACAATGTTTACCAATAAATCATCTTATCACTTTTAGAATAAGGAAGTTTTCAAACCCTTTTACCATAAAAATGGAATGTTCCTTTTATCTTGTATAGAATGTACATATTTACCTAATGTAATTTTTTTGAAGCATACTTTTAATGTATAATTGGTTAATTTTTCAAGAAAATGTTTTTACATGTGATTTTAAAGGAAAAGTATTCTCAATTGTGTTTTTCAAAATAAAAAGAATATTTTCCAAAGATATGTTTTTAAAAAATATTTTTATATTATTTCTATTCATCAATGATAAAAACCCTTTATTTTTACTCCAATTGGGATATATTGTATTTATAGAATCATTATTTCTCCTCTGGATGGTTTATTATTGGTTTTTCGAAGAATATTATGGACATTTTCTTCCTTGATTATTTTTATTCCCCTTGTCATATTCAATTTCATATGATCATTTCACTATAAAATTACCCTAAATATCGATATCATTTTTCATGAATATGATTATTTCCTAAACCATATACCCTCTTTTATATGGTTTTTACTTTGAATGATATTTTATTATTTGGGGAAATATTGATAAATCTGCCTCCTTTATTCAATACAGATATTTGATAAGACAAATTTCCTTTTAACTAAATAGATTACTAGATATGATTAATGAGTTGGAAATAGAGTTATGGTTGGGGCTTAAAATTTATATATCCCTTTGATGCATTGATAGGTTCTCGTGAGACAAATAAGTTTCCAAAATTAAATGGGTTTCTACTAATAGTTTTAAACTTTTTAGAGGATGTATCTTGATAGTAGATGTTTTTATGTTCCTAAGACATGATGCCCAACAATTAATCATTGCCTTTATTTTCATTAATTGTTTATTATACATAAGATTTTAAATATAAAAAGTCTATGTATGAATTTCATTATCAGTTTATTGATTAAATGAGATGTGTTTCAGTTCCTTACCTTGCAATATTATTTATGCACTTACTTCTCTATTAATTGATTTCATGGTATGTGTGTTCAGTTATTTACCATTCCATAATTATTATTCTCACTGATTCATTATTTATTCCATTATTTTTTAACCTTAATGATAATTTAATCTCACAATAATTTATTTTCCTTCTATAGTAATCCAAGAAGTGTACTAGGAAGTATATGTAGGGATATTCTAGATTTAATTAATTTATTCTCAAAAAAATATGTAGTAATCAGTGTATAAATTTTTAATATAAGACTCATGTATGTATCATGTTTTTCATGACTACTAAACTCTTCAGACCTTTGGGATTTTATTTCTTTTTAATCATCACAATATAATGGTAGCACGACACTAGCTCCAAGATTTCTGGTGTCGGGGCTCTATAGTTGGTATCAAAGGAAGGTTAGTAGCACCCTTAGGAACTATATTTATGAAAAACAAGTTTGTAGAACATAACCGTATGGTATAATTTGAGGATAATTATAAAATAACATCCTAAAATTTTGATTAGATTGAGATTATGTGGGTTTCTTATAAATATATACCTATCATGACAGTACATGTAGATATGGTTCTACCACTTATTTACATAGGAGTAACAACTCCAACAAGGTGTATTGGGACTGACTCTACATAACCTATTACATCACAACGTGCCTTACTATGCACCTGAGTTTACACTCTTGGGGGATATTCTTAGGATAATTCACATTTTCTTTAAAAACTCATTATAAAGGATTTAAACAATGAATGACCTAGGATAAACCTTAGAACAAGGAAAGGACCTATGATGAAATAAAATGGATGGTGTATTTATGTGTTGAGGTTATATTGAAAAACCTAGTTAAAAAATAGTGATTAACCTTATTTTAAGGATGTCTATTATATTTAATTTGGAATGTATATTAATATGGTTTTAGAAAAGGACAACCTATATGTTGGGTGACAACCCATCAAGTCCGGCTATGCCATGGAGAATGAACCCATGATTGAAGTACGATAAGGGATTCATGACTACCAATAGTCTACATGATGTCCTAGTTAATGCATGTTTATTTATAGTTAAAACATTTGATGAAAAAATATTAATAACGAACCAATAATGTTACTTTTAGGGTTAGAGATCAATTTCTTAACCTTATTGGTTTTGTTAAATTATCTGAGACAAATATTTAGACTTGTGACTCTTTTTTGGGCCTTAAGATCCATTGAGGGTGTATTTTAATACTATATGAATCAAAGTTAATTTTTGGATATACATTTCTTAAAGTAATGGATGAATTAGAAATTTATCAAGGAAGAATTAAGGGATGAAATTATGTTTATATAAATATATCATGTAAATATATTTCCTTATACTATCATGTAGTAAAATAACTACTCCACATTAGGAAAATGATCAAAAAAGTGTTGTCGTAATAAATTATTTTTGGTTCAACCAATTGTCTTATAAATCATCGTAGATTTACGGATTTGAGACCCTGAACAATCCATTTATCATTCACATGTTTGTGATTGATGGCCACAATCACTCACTATAAATATTTACACTTTTATTCTATGTACATATCTTCATATTACAATAATGATCTTATGCTTAGATACCTAGTTATATGTTAGTCCATGTGACCTTTGTGCTTCCCATTATCTCTTTACTAGAGGTTGTTTTAAAAAACTGTCTCATGATTTGGGATTTACACATAAGAAATATTAAACAATTTATTAACAGGATCAAGTTTAAATTTCAAGGACATAATTTAATTAAAGTGGGAAGAATGTAACACCCCGAAATTCTAAATCAATAACATTATATTCGATAGCATGTATAGCAAACAAAATGAAGTGCATAAGGCAATATAATATCCTAAGGCATTATAATATAATTACTATTTAAATAAAGTAAAACTATAATATATCTTTCAATTCACTCAAACAATATGTTATCTTTCATTACATATAAAAATGACCTTGTTCGATAGCTTGTGTTACATTCCAGACCGAGTTCTACCAACCAACAAAATATCATAATTTGATATAATAATATATCACATAGACGTTAAATTAGTAGTCATGAAAATCATTAACTATAAAATTAAAATATATGTTTTACACAAATATTAAATGAAATCATTTATTACAAATTAATTAGAAATGAAAATATAAACCTATTGAATATAAAAGAGAAATTTTATTTTTATAAGTGTTTTATCTTAATAAATTAATTTTTTTTACATTTTTTGAATAATATTAATTAAATATATATTTTTAATATTAAATAAAATATATTTAGTGTTAATCCAATTGTTTTGATAATATTTAGAAAATAATAAATCAAATATTATATAGAAAAACCTCTATTTTTATAAAGGAAATTTTACTGCATTTTAATGGAGAACCTATTTTAAATCCAATTTTTGGGAATATTATAGATTTTATACATAAAAATAAAATTTATATTTTAAATAGGAACATAAAAATTTATCTTAGTGTGAAATATTTGTATTTTTATGTGATGTTTTATTTTTTAATGAATAATAAAAAATACTGAATTTTAATTCAAAACTACTTTTTCATATAATTTATTTATAAGACTAAATTATATTTTATATTTGTTTCAAAGATAAATTATTTATATTTTTTGTTAATTAATCTAATCTATAACATTTAAATTAATTTAACATTCAAATTGGATATAAAAACATCTCTAACTTTTGAACCTTTTTTACTTTTAAAACCTGTATTGTGTTCCAAACTATGAGATTAATTTTTAATTAATTTCTTCCACATATGTGATTGAAATTTAGAAAAATGGATTCCATATTTGAAATCATAAAAATTTATAATTTATAATATGTTCAATTTAGTTTTGAATAAAAATATTAGTGAATGTGGTAAAAATATATTACAATGATCATGAGGAAAATTAGCTTAACAAGGGACTAAACCTTAAACTTAAGGGCCAAAATAACATATAAACTTATAAAAAATATATTTTATGGAAATATAAAGGCAATATAATACCTTGTATCTTCTTTGGATCATTATTTGAGCCACATTAAATGGAAAAAACAAGGATGGAATCCCTTTTTCCAAAAACTACAAGAGTGCCACTCCTCCTCTACTGTAAAAAGGTACTAAAGCCTCCTACCTCATCAAACCTATAAATTCTCTTTTGTTACACCAATATCTATAAAAATAGATCCTAAAAATATCTTACCTAAACACAGAAGCATCACATTGGTCATAAATTCATCCATTGAAGCCCTTTGGTGAAAACCAAAAACGAGTTACCTGAATAAAAGGGAACATCCTTCCTCAAGCTCTTTTTCATTATTTTCATTATCTACCCCTAAAATATTATTTTTCAATAATTATATAATAAAAACAGTATCTTAAATATATTTATTTGATTTTATTCTAATTTTTTGACCAATACTTATGCATAATTCTATCTAATGGGTAACACCCTTACCATTTAAGTGTATGACAGATTACCACCACACAAAAAGAGGTTGTTTATTTTTTATTTACCAACTCTCATGGTTGAGAATTATGATAGAAAAACTATTTATATATGATATATATGATATTTATAATTTATTTACACTTATTTATTTTTTATATAACACATACCCTTATTCTGTCTATTTTTTGTAAATAGTTATCATCATTTGTGGAAGTGTGGACTACAACCCCCTCAAAAAGATGTGTTTCATTCACAATGAATATGGATCACTTAAAAGATGGTTTTATTAAAACTATGAGAAATGTATTAAATAGATAATATAATGAAATTATAATATATATATATATATATTTATCATTTATTTTCATTCTTTAAATTAAAAAAATGACATGGAAGTAGCGTTCATGTGTACGTACGAACTACCGTCTCCATGAACGGTGTATTTCCTTTATTATCTCCAAAATTCATAGATTATTATAAAAAAATATATACTAAATATATATAATTACATCATGGTTTACATCCTATATATTTTTAAATCATGATCTACGTAAGAAGAACAACATGTAACAATTCAAAACATTCTTGAACGATTGGAAAATTAACTCCTGAAAGAGTGAAACTAACAAAAGACTATTATCAAATGGGTAATAAGATATTATAAACATGAATATAGTATTTAAATAATTCAGTGACACTCTTAGAAAATTATATATTAATTTAATTTCTATTCACATGAAAGGAAATGAATGGTAATGGATTTCATCACAACCTACATTCCATTGAGAGTTATTTTTTGTTATGCACCTAGTTTTTTTTATATGGTTTATATACAACCTTTTGACATGTTATATCATAAATATATTTATTCTCATTATATTTTAATTTTTATTTAATGACATTAATTCATGTATGTTATGATTAAAATGTATGAAAGTGGAATGGGAAACTTTGTAATGTTTAAACATTATTATCATCTTAAAATTTTTTAATGATTACCATTGGAATCTCATTTCATTTTGTGATTGTTAACTTTATCTTGTAATAGTAAATTTATTTTTGTGCACATAATTTATTATATACGGTTTACATATTTACACTTTGTCTTATAAAATCATGATTCATTTATTATTTATTATATTTTGAGTTTCAATCTAAATTATTTCATCTAAAGAGATTTTAGTTAAAATCTACCAAGTGGAAACATATTTTATAATCCAATTTCTTTTCATTGAGTTATACTAATACCATATTGTTCTTAATATTATATAATTATTTTTATAATAAAAATTATTAAATATTTATGTTGTTACACTTCCTTATGTGTAGTTACAGTTGATACACATAATCTACCCATTCATTGATTCTCACTTTAACATTATAATATATTCAAGGGTTGAATTTTCAATATCATTTTATTCAGGATTGTTTACAACTAAATTTCTATCAGTGGAAATTATTTGACCATTTTCAAAATAAAACCTTTCATTTTATTCTCCTATGGTTATTCATAAACTTTATCAAATATTTGTACCATTTTCTCACTCTTCGGTACTTAGAATGTTTTATTAAATAGTATTATGAAAACCCAAATTAATTTTTTTTAGTTAAAGAAAAAAATTTATTCTACAACCCTATTTTCTAATATGTTTTTCAAAAAAAAATTATCCATTCCAAAATTATTCATTAAATATATTTTTACCCTTTTTTCTTTTTCCAATGTTTTCAAAGGAATATTCTTACCACTTTATGAACACTGAATTTTTTAACATTTTTTCCATGAAAAACGAATGTTAATTTTACCTCATTAAACATGTATGAATTTACCCATTTCATTTCTTCGAAGATTAATTTGAATGTTTATGTGGTTAACAATTAAGGAAAATATTTTCAAATTTTATTTTCAAATAAAATTTTTTTCCAAAGGATTTTAAAAATAAAAGGGGTATTTTCTTCAAGAATGTTTTTAAAATAAATTTTTATTGTATTTTTATTCATCAATGACAACAACCATTTATTTTTACAGCACTTGGGATATTTTGTTTTGATACCATCCTTATTAATACTCAAGAATGTTTACAATTGGTTTATACAAGGATAATATTTACTTTCACTTCCTTGATTGATTTTATTCCCTTTAAAATATTTAATTTCTTATAATCATTTGAAATTGAATTTCAACTAAATATCCATATTTTTTTAACAGATATCATTTTTTATTAAACCATAAAACATCTCTCACATCATATTTACTTTGAATGTTATTTAATTATATGGGTTAATATTGATAAATATGAATCATTTATTCAACATGTATATTTGATCAGGAATATTTCTTATTAATTGAATTAGTTACTTGATATGAGGAATGATTCGGACCTGTAGTGATGGGTGGGGCCCAAACTTTATATATCTACTCATTACATCGATAGGTTCTCAATGATTCATTATATCTTGTGATATACTTTACTCTTAGTGAGAATTTTAGCTTACCCTTATTTTTCCCTTCTATAGGAATCAATGAAGTGTACTAGGAAATATATTCTAGGATACTCAAGATGGAATAAAGTTACCCTAAAAAAACATTATGTTGTAAATACTGTATTCATTTTCAATACCTGACTCATGTATGTATCTATTTTAAAAATACTAATAAACTCTTAGGTCCTTTACAATTTGATTCTATGTAATCATACCATAGAAATGGTAACATGAAAGAAACTCTAGGATTTCTAGGGTTAGGTTGTTACAGTTACTATCATAGGTTTGTTTATAACATATCTGAGTTGATATCCTTGATGATGACCATAACAAATAAATAGGTGATGGTTAATGGGAAAACTTATTTTAGTAGGTATATTTAGTTTCTTCAAGGAATAATAACATATTCATAAATCATGATCTTACCATAGATGGGTAGGACTTACACCTGGTATTGTGGTGCATCATGGGTTGGTTTTGAAGTTTCCTAGTCAGGATACAAGTATTAATGATAGGGGGAGGGGTTAAATCAGGGATATTTTTTTATTTATGTGTCATTTTTCTGAAAAAACCTATGCCTCCTATAAAATATTTCTTCCTAGATGAAGAAAATAAAAAAACATATCCATATGAACACACAATTTTCATGGTTCACTCGGTATGGTATGAAAACAATCCAGTACCACACAATCTAATAGAAAATAATCCTTTGATGTGGAATACAACGAGTGAGATATACCCTTACAATCGTGTCGCACTTTGAAAAAAATTATCCAGCACATGTTCATTCTCTTACCACAAATAAGGAAAATCAATGTTTCAGTGCTTCTAAATTAGCTTTTATAGTATGATATTTCAAAACAATACTTTGTTTCCCTACCCAGAAGCGAGTAAGAACTAAATTTCTCACAACTTACTTCTTGGGCTTAACTCAAATATTTCACGCACCCTTTTAGGTATCCAGAACACAAATCTTATTCCTCACACACAATATTTTACTTTTTTCACGAAATACCACTTATGCACAACTTAATCATTCACACAACTCTCTTATTGCACGCAAATTTTCTTTTTTAGGCACAACACTATTTCTTTCGCACAGCTCCCTTTACTTAAAATTATTTTTTTTTCTTTAGAACTTGTGATTTCTCTATGTTTCAAACATATCAAATGAGAGGAGTTCACCTCTTATTTACAAGCATTGCTGAACCATGTGCACAAAAACCTTAACGCGTCGCACAAGATCCTGACGCGTCGCGCAAAACCCCATTTGATGTCGCATTAGGAATGTAATTCTATTTCACACCCACCTCATATATAGCTCACTTATTGAATATTTCATGAACATTTATGGATTTTACATTTTTCAATGTTCTGACCTTGAATAATTCCTTGCGCGCAACATTCCAAACTCCATTCAATCTTGCAAGAAAAAATAATTATTTCACGCAGGTCTTTCCTTTTCCAGATTTGGATGTTTGTATCTTGGAACTAATCTTGGTCAAAATATACCAAGCCATATTCAAAATTTCATGAAACATTCTTTTTGCAAAAGCACATTTCTCCATCTTCTGATTTTCAGCCCCAACATTTTGGATAACACTGGAAAGAGATGCCAACTTAAAATCCACTTTGGCAAGAACAAAAATTCTACTTTATTATCATTTGGCTTATTCAACAAACAACTACTTTCATTAGGTATTTAATCTTCCATGATATATATTCTTTGATCAAACACCTTTATCATCTTCCAATTTTCAAGGGAAATTACTACAACTTCCTTGTCTTCTAGCAACATCATTCTTTCCAATCAAAACTGAATATGAATAGCATACACTTATATCCCCATTTCCTTCATAAGGTTTGCATCACAAGTTCTCTAAACTTATGATATTTGATAAATACAAATTAGTAAAGCATCTTATAGTTTTAAAGTAATTTACAAAGTGAATTGATTTATCTTCATTGACAACAAAAGGCAACACACTGTAAAAGAAAACAATTCTTACTTCTTTCTCCATCCAACATGGTCATAAAAATCTCCCCGTTTGGATTTTAATGTCAAACAAGATTAAAAAATCACTAAAACTTTTTATCATTATGAAATGGATTAATTATCAACAATTCTAAGCCTACATGAGCTAACTCATTTTAGGAAATAAGAATTATTGACAGTAAGACCATGCTATCCAAAAGCAGAGACTATGAAACCACATTAAATTTCCTTCTCAACATTCTTCAAAATTATTCCTCTGCTTTCTCTACTTTGTCGATAGTCTTGGAAAAAAAAAATCCTACAACCACTCCAACAAAAGGTTACAACCACTCCAAAAAATGGTTAGAATAGTTCACACACTTACCTATTGGATTCGTAGCTTACCAAAAACTCCCCCTTCATAAATTTCCATTCGGATAGATTTATGAAATAATTCCCCCATTTAAAACACTATCCAAGGGTAATATGAGATAGGGGATATAAACACATACATATTACTTTAAGGGAAGGATGTTCTACACCCATGGTCAAACTCAATTTTAAAAAAGGTTCCTTCAGTAAAGGATTTGTTAATATATTGGCAACTTGGTTTGATGTAGGAACATACTCCCAATTCAATTAATTAAACTCCACATCATATTTGATGAATTGGTACTTTATGTCAATATGTTTTGAATGATAAGTTTTTACAAGATTCCTTGAACTATTGATTGTACTTTGATTATCGCATCCCAAGAGAAATGGTAGCTTTACATCAACAAGTAGATCTTCTAACTGAGTATTCATCCACATGAGTTGGGTAGTAGATTGAGTAGTGGAAACATAATAAAATTCATCTATGATAATATTCACTTCATTTTATTTTATTTTTGTACCAACTAACACAAATTTTCCACAGAAATAAAATTCCACCATATGTGGATATTCTATAATCATCATTTCTTTCCCATTCAGTGTCTGAATACTCGAACACGTCAATATTTTATAAACCATCATACTTGATTACAAAATTTGTTGTAGCTTTGTTATTTCTGAGATTTTTTTTCAGATATGAAATGTTATTATTTAGGGGAACTTTGAAATCTTGCATATAAGGTAACAACATAGACAATGACAGTTCATGAGGAAATCAAATATAAAAGCCTTCTAACCATCTTTTGAAACTATTTTTGACCAACATTCTTGCCTTTTCCATATTTAGATAAAAAGGTTCCCTCTAAAATTGGTGTGTAAATTATTTTCGAATTTTCCATATTTAACTTCTTCAGAAGTTCCCTTGCATACATTTCTTGAGAATGATAAATGTGGTTCTTCTTCTGTAAAATTTTCTACCAAAGAAAGTATTTCATTTTTCCTAGAAAGTACATCTCACAAAACTTATTCGTTTCCTCAGAAAATATTTCACAAGATCTTTTATCATTCCCATAAAATATAATCTCACCAATGTAAACAATTATGATCAAAGAGAAATCTTGACATTACTTGATGTAAATATTGTTGTCAACTCTTGCTTTCCTGAAACTCATCTTCCTTAAGCAAGTATCCATCTTATAATTACTTTACCATGGACCTTTTTTTATCCCATACAAGGCTTTTTTCTACTTACTCACATAACTTTAATCTTTCCCAAAAACAAATCCACAAGGTTGTTTAATGTAAAATTCTTCAGCAAGATTCCCATTCTGAAATGTAGACTTCACATCAATTTGAAAATTTTTATGGTATCTTTTTGTAGAAATAATAATAAATATTCTAATTGATTCTAATCTGGACACTAGAGAAAAAGTATCATCTAAATACACAACTTCAATCTTTGAGTAACCTTTGCACAAAAATCTTTCCTTGTTCCATATCACTTCTCCTTATTCATTCATCTTGTTCCAGAAAACCCATTTTGTACCAATAACATTTTTGTCATCAGGATTGGGTATGATTTACCATGTATCATTATTTTTAATCTAATTAAGCTCTTTATTCATCACCTGTACCCATTCTGGATTCTCAAAATCCCCATTCAGAACATTTAGCTTCACCTTTGAATATAAAGAAATATGTATAACAACATTTGATGTTGTTATTTTTTGAACCATATGGTGTTGGTAACCAATAATATTATTAGCATCCACATTCTTCCCCATCCTAGGATGATCTGTTCGAATTTCATCCTCATCACTTGAAATTCGTGAGTCTTATTCTTCTTTTTGATTATGATTACCACTGTCAGCAACATTATTAAGATCATTAACTAAAGATTTATTCTCCTACTCACCTTCTATATTAGAAAATGTTTTCTTTTCTTTCTCTATATTTTCAATGACATTCACATCAGCATAATTGGTGATTGTCCATGTTTACCTATTGAAACATCTACATCCTCTTCCTTTTGGATAATTTTTAAGAAAAATTCCATCATCTCCTCTTTGCTCAAACATTCCTAGGTTTCAACCTTTCTTATTTATAATACATGGACTTCCAAAAACTCTTAACTATTTCAAACTTGTTGTTTTTCCTTAAAAAATTTCATATGTATTAATATCTTAACGTGGTCTGTAGAAACATCAGTTTTAAATGTACATAGTAGTACTCATGGCTTGCCTCAAATTGTAATGAGAGACACCATGTTCAAGAGAAATAGTTCATCCCATTTAAACCAGACTTATATTGTTTCTTTCAACATCCCCATTTTGTTGGGGTGTATATAGTGAAATGAACTCATGATAAATTCCATGCTTCTCAAGATAGTTCTAAAACTCTTCATTCTTGTACTCTCCACCACTGTCAGTTCTCCACTTCTTCAATGAATAGTTACATTCTTTCTTTGATTTCCTCCTAAAACACTTAAATATTTTCAGAGCATCTGACTTATGTCTCATGTACATGACACAAGTCATGCGAGTTAAGTAATCAATTAAAGTGATGAAGTAATTATCTACATTTTTTGATTGATTTCTCATTAGTGTATAGATATTATAAATAATAAGTTCTAGGGGTCTTTTTGAACAAAGGTTAAATCTCTTATGCACAGAATTTGTAATCTTCCCTTTCTCACAAATAGTACAACACCAATATCTTCTTCTTGATAAATCAGGCATATCTCGGGCACTATCGCATGATGAAAACTTGCACATGATTCTTTGAAAAATATGTCCCATCCTTTTATGACATAATTAGTATTCATCCACTATACGCATGTAACAAGAGTTTTGTACTTCACTAACTTGGAACAAGTTCCCTTTTGTATGTTGGCCTCTTATAACTACCATTCCATCATCTTAATTTTTTTAAAAACCTATATTTAATGAATATAACTTTTTTCCCTCATCAAAGAGATTTGAAACACTCATTAGATTTTTTTTTCAGCCCATAAACAGATAATGTTTTCATGGATTACATCTTTTCTTTCCTGATGATGGCTGATCCAACACCTTTGATTCTCAGACATTCATCATTTCCAAATTTCACTTTTCCTTCCTTGAATTCATTCACATTATTAAATGACTATATTTATCCTTTAATATGATAAGAACAACCACTATATTAAATCCATGGATGTTCTATTTTTGTAGCTTTCAAAGAGGTTTGTACAATAAGAGCTTTCTGTTCTTCCATTTCATTCTTCAACTCTAGCTTTTGGGATTTGTTAGGGTCCTTTTGTTGTGCTATAAATGAAACAAGGCATCCTTTAACATGTTTTATATGCTTTTCACATATTTCATAAATAGTTCCAGTGGTTGGAACCTATTCTCAACTTTCAAACCATACTTCTCAAATTTCTTTCGAAAATTTTTCTCATAATTCCTATTTTGAGAGGATTGACTCCCCCTCAAACATTGTCTTCCATAACATTTGGAATAATAGTGATGTTGTTGGTTGAACCAACACATATTTTCCATGTGCCCAAATCCACCAAAATACTTCCATAAAATGGATATTTCAATCTGAAACTTTCATAGAGACCAGAGTTGTGAACATGATTCTTTAGAACCTTCTTAATTTAACTCAGCTGACCATATGCCTTCATATTTTCAATCATAATTTTTTTTATCAATATAGATTTATATTCAGACTTATTAGAACCAAAATTAATGGATATTTTTCTGGCTCATGATTTTTGGATACATCTGATTTTACGTCATTACTATCATTGGCCACATACATAGCCTTTCCGGCTTTGTTTTTATCAGAACTAGTTACATCTTTTTTCTCAACTTTTGAATGTAACTCTTATTGATCCTTCATTGATTAATTCTTTCAAGAACATTAAATAGATTTAGAGACAGAGTCTTTGATTCTTATATAACTTTCTTTGGATTCATAAAGATTCAGTTGGACAAGTTCCAACTCTTCTTCTTTTTCTTTCATCATTACTTCCAGATGTCCATTATGATTCTTTTTAGTCTCAAGATAATTCTTCAGATCATAAATCTCTTTTAAAAACATTAATTTCTCATCATAAAATCCTTCTTGATTATTTAATGAATAATTTTCATTTAACATCTTCCGATTTTCCTTCTCAATCCTTCTGATCTTTCTCGAACATTCATTTAACTATTCTTTAAGATGATATTCAAGTTGAGTTTCTTCTTCTTCAGAACTGCAACTTCAATAATATTCAGTAATAAATAGTGAAATAAAGGTATTATATCCTTATTTCTAAACAAAATATTTTTTGGATTTATCTTGACTATCATCTTCATCATCATCTTTATTAAAAAAGATTCTAATTTTTTATTTGAATAAATTTTTATCCTTCCCTCTACTAGAATATTTATCTTTATAGCCCTGTTTCTTCCTTGACTATCTTGTCCTTCTTTCATCTTCATCACCGGCTTCTTCTTTCTTTATTTGAGGATAGTTAGATAGAAAATTCCCATTAGATCCATATTCAAAACATTTCAAGTGGAGATTTCCCTTGTATTTCCCTATACTTCTTTTCACATTCTTATAAAACAAGGAAAAATTTTCATCAAAATTTTGACATACCTCATCTTTAGAATCAGATTCACCAACTTTATCTTCAATGAGTATTTTTTTGAACATCTGTATCATTGCTACCATGAAATACATTTCACTATCATCTTTTCTTTTATCCTTCATAGTCTTCTCTCTTCTAATTTTATAAGTGATGAGAGTTATATTAAAGTCATCCAGAGACAATGTTTCTAGGAATCTATCTTCCAATGATGAAACTTTAGCATCAAACATGTCAGGTATAATTATCAAGATCTTTAAGACAATTTTATAATCCAATATATTTTCACCAAGTCATCTAATTGTACTAGAATTGTTATTTACCCTGGTAACGAATTATTGAATAGATTCAAGATCACCCATTTTCATGTATTTATACTTCAGCCTCTAGATTTGAAGTTTTTCCTTATTTACATTTTAATTTCCTTCAAAGATGTTTTTCAGATTATCACATATTCCTTTAGCTATAGTGACACCTTTCACTCTTATAAACTCACTCTCATAAAGAGATGAGAGTAATTAATTTTTATCTCTTCCATCATTCTCAATATTTTTCTCATCATCGGGAGTAAGAAGAACCTTTTCATCAATAGGAGGGAATTCATCAGTTGTAGTTTCATGAACTTCATACCCAAGAGACATAAGATAAGGCATCATTCTATCTTTCCAGATATGATAGTTCTTTACATAAAACATCATAATCATTTATCCATTCACACAATTCAGATTCTCTATCAAAACATCTGCCAAGAACAAATAAATGGAATCTTTTGCTCTGATACCAATTGAATTTTCCTGGTCAGGATCCAAGTATCACTGAGAGGGGAAGGGGTTGAATCAGTGATATCTTTTTCTTTTTTGTTTTATTATTTTTGAAATAACCTTCACCTCATATTAAATATTTCTTTCCCTACTAAACACTATCAAAACACACATCAATAGGAACATAATATTTACATTATTCACTATTCAACAAAAGTAGCTACGTCCTTAGTATGGAACAAAAAAAATTCAGTACCACACGATCCACTAGAAAATAATCCTTTTATATGGAAAAAAATGAGTTTGATATACCCTTACACATGTGTAGAACATGGGAAAAAATTCTCAAGAGCATGTTCTACCTCTTATCACAAATATGGAAAGACAAATTTTTAGTGATTCTTAATCAACTTTCACAGTTTGAACTTCCAAAACAATTCTTCTCTTTTCTACCCAAAGGCTAGTAAGAACTCTCTTGCACAAAACTTACTACTTGTTTTGAAATCAAATCTTTCACACAACCTTTTAGGTGTCTTCCATGCAAATTTTATACCTCTCACTCAGGATTTTACTTTTGTTGTGAAACACCTCTTATGCACAACTCTCTTCTTGCGCACAACTTCTCCTTCTTACACGCAACTCTATTTCTTTCATGAAACTCCAATTACATAAAATTCTTCCGTGATCCATAGATCATGATTTTTCTAAGTGTCAAGATTATAAAATGAGAGGGGGTCACCACTTATTTATAGGAATTACTAAACCCTGTGCGAAAAAACCATGACATGTCACACATGATGCTGACGCGTCTCGAAAAACCCTATTTGACATTGCATTGGGTGTGTAAGTATATTCTGCAGAAACCACATCTTTTGCGTATTTATAAAATATTTCACACACTTAATGCCTTTTAAATTTTTCGATGTTCTTACCTTGAATCATGCCTTGTGCGCAACATTCCAGACCCCCTTTAATCTTGAGTGAAAAAACCAATCTTTTGGGCAAGCCTTTCCTTTTCCATATTTTGATGTTCGTATCTTGGAACTCAAAATTTTCACAATATACCAAGACATATTAAAAATTTCATGAAAAATACTTTTCCAAAATCACGTTTCCGCATATCTTGATTTCATCCCCAAAAATTTGGAAAACACTAGAAAACAACACCACCTTAAAATATGCTTCAACAAGAACACCAATGCTACTTCACTATCATCTATCTTATTCAACAAGAAACTGATTTCATCACAAATTATATCTTCCATGATATATATTATTTGATTGAATGCCGTTAGCATCATCATATTTTCAATGGAAAGTACTAAAACTTGAATGTATTCCTGTAACATCATTCTTTCTAATGAAAACTAAATATGATTGGCATCAACTTTTCTCCCCATTTCCTTCATAAGGCTTGCATAAAAATTTATCAAAACTTATGATATTTGGGAAATAAAAATCAGTAAAGAATCATCTAGTTTTCATGTCCTTTACAATTTGAATTGATTTATCTTATTTGACAACAAAAGAAAACACTTTTCAAAATAAAACTCTTCTTACTTCTTTCTCCATCCAACTTAGTCCCAATAGGTTTAAGATCCATTATAATGATTAATGGGAATGTGGTTGACTTTTGATCTATAAAATTGAGGTTTTATAAGAAATATTATCTAAATAATAATCAATACATGTAAGAGATGATTCCCAAATTGAGGTTTTGGCATGGAATATTTTTGTAAGAGAGGTTTGTGGGGTATACAAACCATAAGAGTCTAAAGTATATTTTCTCATTGTGTGAGATGAACCTTTAGAAAAATATGTGAGTCTTGTGCATATATTCATTTTATATTTTGAAGGAATATACCATAGGGAATGAAAATATCATAGATAATGTGATGAGTAGAAAGGCTTAAGCTCAGGTGGATCAGGAGGTGAGTAGAAAATGATAGTTTGTCATGATTTTTCATGGAGATTCATCTCAAAATCTAGAAGTATCAGAGCAGAGTGATGCTTAATATATGGGTATTACTTTTACACTCTTTGGGATGGTGATTATGTTTTATTTATTTTTTTATATTTTTTTATGTTGAGGTATAATATATATGCTGGGGATATGCCATTTGATTGCTTCTTGAATGTTGATGAGATCCTTTATATATGAGTTCATATAGAAGTTATAACAAGAATGTGTGAGGAGATGATATATAATTCACACATATTTATATGATATTATAACTTAGAGATTAATAATATGTACCATGAAATCCATATTAACTTTTTGGGCCCTAGAAAAAAGAAGGAAATTATAGGGTTTATTTTGACATAGATGAGATGTTAGTAGATCAAGACAGAAAATTGGTAACTCGCAAGTCTTCTTTAGCCATTAAATATTCTTATTTAGAAGTGAAAAGATGTAAATATAGAATTCATGATATCATTTATAACATCATATTTTGGTAGTGATGTGGTATGGGTTATCATAGACTGGTTAATAAGGTCTCATATTTCTTACCAATTTGAGAGACATATTCTATTAATTAGGTGACCCGATTGTATGTCAGTGTGTCTTTATGAGATGCCTAATATAAATTTTTTAATGTATATTCTAATTTTATATCATGATTCTAGAATTTCCAGTATAATTTGATTTATTTATAGGAAAACCTAATCATTTATTACCATTCTTTAGTAGATGGGTAGTCTAATCATAACACTTATCTATTGGAGGGCATATTATAGGAATACACCCTTAATTTAGAGAGATAATAGGAGACTCATTTTTTACTTATAGATTTCACCAATAAAAATAGTAGCCATGAATAGATTCAAATGATCCCTTTCAAGTCCATGTATGGTTGGCCATGGTGATCACCTATAAACTAATTAGAGAAAGGCGAGTCAGTAATTTTATGAATAAGTATCATGTAAGTGATGTTAGTTCATATATTTTTGATTAAGAAGTTACTTGAAACTTCTCATAGTCTGAAGAGATCTTATGTCAATCAGTGATGTAATCCTTCATACTTTGAGGTCGGAGATAAAGTATTATAATAATCATCACCTTGGTTTGGGAATTGGCATATTCATAGGTAGATAAATATGATTCCCAAGTTCATTTAGACATTTGAGGTTGTATAGAGGATAAATATCATATAATTTATTTTAGAAATTTCTTATAGGTAAAATTATATAGAAGTTTTATTCTAGGTAACATAGATTAAGAGGTGTTATCCAATCCCTTTTTATATTTTTAGTGTTGATGTTGCTTAGCAGACCCTAATGCATAATTCAAGGAATGTATAATTTTTATAGTGTATTAGTGAAATAATACCCTTCAAATGAATACTGTCCCTAGGGTATTATTACAGTGAAAATACATGTGTATCAAGGAGAAGAGTTGGGAGATGATGTATAATATGTGCGCACAATGGCCAGGTTAGTTCACTGATGAAGCCAAATGATACATCTTGGAGAAAGGCTACTATATGGTGTACAGTTTTTAAGACCTCATATATTATAATTTTATAAATTGTTTTATGTAAACCTTATATTTTAAGTTTTTTGGGGCTATTTCAGGTTTTTTAGATGGAAAACTAGTAATTTTATTGGACAAGGATTTAGGTTCGAGCTCAAAAGTTGTTACAGGTGGCTCATCACACTATAAAACATCAGGGTTGAAATGTGATAAATGCGACATGAAATGATATAATGAAATAGTGTATGAAATTAATAAACTCTACATCACATTGTGAGGGGGTTTATATCATTCATGAGTGCCCCTATTGTTGAGAGAGTTATGTCGTGATGCAGGTTGTTATGCTATGAATCCATCCTAATGGAAAAGATTGTGCTTAAATAACCGAACTATTCATTGAATGTGTTATGATCATGTTTTTGAGTTCTACTATTGGTTTATCTTTAATTTGTGAGCAGGGAGAATAAATTTTAACAAGACCACGTACAGAGGTGTTATTCTCTAAGTAATTTTGGTTATTCCATGAGGTCTTTGGGGGTTAGAGATCTTATCTTACTTAGAGTAGGGAACTGTAGCATGCCCCACATAGACACACTGCATGGATAACCCTGACAGAGGAAATTCTCTATGACCATTATGTTCATGATGTAATTCTTATCATATAAAGTATTTTTCTTTATTATAAATAAAAAAATTCTAAATCTAAAATTTTAGATACCATTTATCCTTATTAGCGTCGCATGCCTCTCCCACTATCTATTTCCCATTCCTCTCTCCCTAGTGGCGTAGCACCCACATTTATGTTCCAATCATCATCCCATATTTTGTGGGAGATCAACTAATATAAGGATAACACTCTTCTTCAATAAATTATTGTATTCTATTTCTAATTTTCCATGTATCATTAGAAATAACTAATTTAAAATTTTAATTTCTATTGATTTAAGTACAAAAAAAATTATTTATCTAGAAAAACTCTATTAACATGGGGTAGGTGATATCAAACCATTCATGATTTCTTATTCTTAGTTCCATGATTAAAATGATATACAATCACACATACTTCATGTGATTAACCACTAAATGTTCTAACTTTAGTTTCCTTGTTTCTTTGGGAGTGTAAAATGTTTACTTGGGATGATGGTGGTCAATCATGGGTTGTTATTCCTATGAAATAAAAACCAATGGTGGTGTTCCTAACTTTGTGTGTTATGAAATTATAGTGTAAACCTTTAGGGGTTACTTTGGATATGTTGTGTCTTAGTAAACCTATATTAGGTGCCCTAGAATTCCTTACGAAATAAAATATAGCGAATATAGGTCTAAAATGGTTGTTACCATAGATATTGTGAAATTTGGAAAGAAGTTGTGTGTGAGATAGAAATATAATATAATTTGTAACTAAATATGGGTGTGTTTCCAACCCGTTATGATCTGTTTGATTTATGTAGTATGATTGTATTCCTACTACTAACTAATTTTATTATAAAATGTGATTCACATTACAAGAAGAATTATTATTTTTATGATAAAATATGATGAAATATATCTTATATGTAATGATAATCTAGGAATATATTTGAGATAAGTGTGGTGTAAGGGAAAATTTTAATGGTTCTATGATATGGGTTGGGTGTAATTCCATATATGGATGATTTATTTAACATGGGTGGTGTGTAATTCCAACCACTTATGGGTTATGTGATATGGTATGGGTGTAATTCCATCAATGGACGTGCTGTTTGATGTGTGTTGGGTGTAATGATAACTACAAATGGGTTATGTGGAATGGGTTGGGTGTAATTATAACCATGTATGGGTTATGTGGAATGGGTTGGGTGTAATTATAACCATGTATGGGTTATGTGGAATGGGTTGGGTGTAATTACAACTATGAATTAATTTCTATTTCAGGTTATATATACTTCCAACAATGGAAGTTTTAGTGGGATGAGTTAGGCGTTCTTCTGGCCTTTCCATATTAGTTTCTGTTGTAGGGTGTACTTAAAACTGGTAATTAGGCGCTTGTGATGTTATATGATGGGTATACATCCTGCGATCCCTTGGTTATACCATGTGACATAATTAGACTCAACCACAAAATTGATAAAATCATTTATGGTCAATCTTGAGTGTCATAATAGTACCTTGAGATATGATAAGGATTTATTTGGAAATTATTTATTTTGTTATCATATCACATTATTATAAATTTGTATTTTCTAGAAATGTTTAGGGAGACCATTAGCGGTGGACCATGAGGTTGTACTAACACCCTACTTGGGTGCCCTAATACTTTAGAAGATTTCTTGTTTCATAACCTAGGTAAGGTAAATGGCCCTACTCTTATGGATGGATGATCTGGTGGAGGTTGGATAATGTCAGGATATGGGAGTAAGTAAAGAATCAAACTATATTTCTATCATATTCTCATTTTTTTACTTTTTAGACCATGATTTATATGACCTAACCATTTAAAATATTGTTTGTACTTGTATTAATGATATGAAATGTAATACACCTCTTTCAGTTTTAGTATATGTTATATTTTTTCTCAAATTGGTAGTCAGTTGTGATGTTCACATCTATTTTTTATTTATATTTTGATGACTAATTATTGATATTTCTTTTTGTGTATTTAGTCTTTTATAATACAAAAGGTTTTTTCCCCATGTGATGTTATAAAATAATCACAACTAGTTGGTATCCTTTAGATTAAAAGGAAGGATGATTAAGAAATATAGTGAGTCAATTCATCCATGATGGACCTGAACTAGGCTATAGACAATATGATTGTGGCAGTTGGTCACTATATTTTCATGTATAGAATATGATTTTCCATGTGTTTATTTAATCCCACTTCCCTTACCATTATTCACTATAGTGTATGTTAGTACCCTGGTTTTTAAAATCATGACCAAGTGATATCTGTCTTATCACCCATCCCATCACACACACAATTTCAACAAATGCATTTACTTACATATTATTAAAAACCACCTAAATAAAATTGAGACACCAAATATGTTCTTGGGGAGAAATGAATGGGAACTCTAACAATATTGTGCCATAATGACCCTATACACATGCAGATGAATATGTAGGTGACTACACATTTTCATAAAAAACCCAATAAAACTTGATTTCAACTTCCACAAAATTCCCATTCAATTGTGTCACTATCAATGAAAAATTATACATAATAAACAACGAATGAATTTAAATTCACTGGGTGGATACCAATTGTTGGAATTTGAATTTTGTTAGATCTAAGTAGTTTTCAATAGTTTATATCTTAAAATCACATATATTATCATCTCATAATCAATACTGGGCCTAATCAGTGATGATTCACTAATATCAAACCATTATAACGGATAATGAAAGGGTTCAACATAGAGGGACTCAAAAGGACACATCTATAAAAGTAATTTGCAACAATTATCAAATGAAAACTATGTTAATGATTATTTATATACCATTAGGAAAGTAAAATAAATTAATAAAGATCACTACATATCATAATAAATATAAATGTATCTCTTAGATTGACCATCAATTTATGGGTGATATGTTATACTTATTTTTACCTGATTATGAAGAGACTTTCACAACCCCTGAGATAACATATATATAAAACTAGAGTATCTATTTTAAATAAAACAAGTCAAAACACAATATAATTTTCCAATTTCACTAATATATATCTTTCCCAAATCATTCATAGAAGATTATTTTTGGATAGGTATAGAATTACTTATCATTTTTAGATGATTAATTCTCACCTAAACCATGTCTTGAATCTTTGATGATCTTAGAAAAATTGTTACAAAATCCATTGTGATATCATCCCACCTCTATATCAGTAAATAAATTAGTTTTAAGATACTAACAGACCACTTATGTCCTTATTTCACTTATTTATAAATGAAACATATAGTGACAAAACCAATATTTTTCAAATATTCATCCCCTAACCCACCTACAAATATCTTAAAAAAATTTAGAATAATGAGGTGAATAAAATATATATATTAGTGATATTATTTCGTTATCCCCACATAGTATTAGAAACCACAATCCTTCCATGAACATAGAAATAAAATTAAGAATCTAGGAACCAACCATATAAAATAACCTTTTAGTGACCCAAGGTTCTTCACACATGAATATTTATTCTTTTTAGATGAATATTAATTATATTATACAAGAAAATAACAAAGTAACAAAATAGTTTAGTGAATTTGGAAACATGTAACTTGTTCTTCATCATCTCCTATAAAGATCTCCCACTTTATTGTTCCTTATTAAAACATTTTTTCATAACCCGAGGAAAGAAAACATAAGAAAGGGTGAGATAAAATGATTGGTGAGGGTAAAATGAAGAGATACCTATACATAACAAGAATAGAAGGGTAAGAAAACATGATAATAACATTTTAAAACCATACCCTACATATCAAATATCATAATCTTCAATCATGGAATAAATATTGGAAGTTCATAAGGCATGAATCATATGATGATCAAAGAGGATGAGTCATGAGATCATAACATAGGCATAAGACATGGAATTTAAGGTATACAAATCATCTTATAATATTGTGAAGATGTGTAAATTGAAATAGGTTCACTAATTAATTTAAAGACATGAAATCATCCCCCCACATAAAATTATGGACATAAAACCATTTCCACAAATAACATTATGAAAATGTAATCAAATTCATGCCTAATATTATGAACATGTAATCGGGTTATAGAATAACATAACAGTAGTCTAGGATAACTTATAAGGATATTTTATTGGAGTGGTTTCACCCCCAACCCATCTTAGTATTCAAATTTCACTCCTAAGACCATCTTAGTAGACAAATTCCTTTATTGAACCAGGTTCACCACCCATTCAATACAAGTCTTTCTCATTAGATAATAGTATTTAACCAAAGAATTAGAGGGAGTTATATATCCCACCTGTAACATAATGAAATCATACATATCTGTTCCAAAAGATAACAAAAATTCAGCACATGATAACCTAGAAAATGAAATTAGTATTATAAAAATCCCATTATATCACACCCTTAGGATATGAGACTGGTTTCATAATCATTTTATCAAAGTGTTACCAATGTAAATAAGTGTGTTTCATCATGGTATATCCCGTGGAATTGAAACATGTTTCACAAAAAACCTTTCATCTTAAACATAATCCATTCAATGAAATAAAGAGATTAGTTTCCTTAGATCCTACCCCCAGTAAAATATAAACTATATCAAAGGATGTCATCTTATATGGAGGAGGAATTTTAAATATCACTTGGATCATTTTTTAAGGTAAATGACATTTATTTTAAAATATGTTTTTAAAACATAAAAAAATTTCAAAATATTTTTATTTGAAAAATGATTTGAAAAAAATATAATGATTGCTTGGAAGAATCGATTAATTTTTTTTTTGTGAAATATATTTTTCCACCTTGAAAATAATTTTTAAAATAGAAAATATTTATGAAAACAATTTTATTTTATTTTTTTAAAAAAATAATTTATATAATACTAGGAACAAAATATTCTTTTAAAATGATATTATAAATATTTTGAGGAATATTAAAATTAATTAAGGCCATGTTGGTAGCTAAATCTGTAGATGTTGAACATTCTTTTTACACCGTAAAATGTTTAGAAGAGTTCATTGATCGAAAAACGATATGAATATTAACTTAATTTTCTTTAAAAAGGTAAAACATTGGTAAAAAGGTATTTTAAAAAAAATGAAAATAATAGAACATTTTTTAAAACATTTTTAGGAAACCTGGCTTTGGTAGAAAAAATATTTCCAACTAAGGAGAGAAATAAAGTCGGATTTTCATAAAAGAATTTTCTTAATTATCTTAAAAACCAAATAGTGTAAAAATGGTACCATTACATGAATATATCATGAATAACCATAGGATAATACAAGTTATGATAATTATTGAGAATTAGATCATAATATTTCATCAATGGAAGCATAATCATTGACAGTACCGACCAACGATAAGATTGTGGCAATAAAATCTTACCACTTTGGTAGCTTTGAATCATAATACCCATGAAAGAATAACATTACTTGAATTTTAAAATTTTATTATTGTAATCAGGTTCATGTTATAAAAATTAAAAGGGTAAGTATATACACCTCATATAAGAATATAGGAGCATAACATGACTTGTGTCACAAAAAAGGCCAATTGGTACAACATTCATTTACCGTTTTGGTAACATTGAAAACAAATCCTGATAAAAGAGATATCCTAAAATTGATATGTAAATAAAAAAATTAATTATAAGAATCATGAAGTACATTCATGTGAAGTATATACACCACATAGAATAAAGAGGTGGTGAATATAGAGTGTGTCACAAAAAAGTAAAAAAGTCAAACAAAAATCCTTTATAACTTGAGTAACCATAGAATGATGAGATACGTGAAAGAATAAAATAAATTGAGACTTTTAATATATTTAAATAAATTAAATTAATTAAATAACATTTTATATTGAATTATATACACCACACAAAAGAAACTAGTGGTGAATATGGAATAAGACTGATAAAAATAATAGCGAGACTAGAAATTCCTTAATATTAAGTCTTGACATTCATTATAATCATAAAAAACTCATGAATAATACATATCAGTTTATTATAAATCTATCATAGAACCATATTAATATTTATAATATCATATATAATTCACTTATGTCTTTATATTACCTATTTATTAATAATTTCATGTTAAAGTAATGTTTTGAGTAATAACTCTTTTTTTATGTTATTTGATTTGTTATATTTTAGTTCCTATTGATTAGATCATAATTTAATAATATCAAAATTGTAAAAAATGGTATAAATATAATATATATTCATTAAATAGTTATTTATAGTAACCAATAAAATTTAGTGATAAGAAATGAAATACATTGTTCATGAAGATGGCAGGTCATACATATACAAGAATACTGTTTCTGTTTTCTAATCGTATTGAATAAAATATAAGTAAATGATATATATATATATATATATATATATTATAATTCTAGTAGAATTATTATGGAATATATATCACACATTATCATTAAAACTGTACTTAATAAATTCTATTAATACGTGAACGAATCACATAGCTTTGTGATATGGTAGTCCACCATACACAAGAATAGTGATATTTTAATAACAAAAAATAGAAAGCAAGAAGGTTTGTGTTGTATAAAAATTAAAGAATCAAAATAAAATAACAAAAATAATATATATCTTATATAAACTATAAATCAATCATTATTTCCAACCTTTAAATGTGGTAGTGGAGGAACAAACAACATCATTTTGTGAGGCGGTAGTTCTTCGTACACATGAACGATGATTGTGTATCCCATATTATGGAAGTTTGTAAAGTTATAAGTATCAACCTTAACAAAAAAAATCAATATATTTAAGAAAAAAAAATTTATTTTATAATCATGATATAAAATTAATTTAAGGATTTTTTAGATGAAATAAAATAAAAACGTTCATTGATGAATGTTACCTCTTCTTCGGTATCTCATTTTGGTTTTCACCAAACGAATTCCTTAGTTTGATTTATTCCCAAAGTGATGCTTAAAAGTTTATAAGAAGAAATCTGGGAAAAAAAATTTATAGGACTTTTATGAGACAAATGTCTTGAGTTGTTTGAAGAGGGGGGGATGTGATGTCCTTCTATAAGTGGGGTGGAGGGCATACTTGGGATTTCTGAAAACAAGTTAAGTGTACCCACGTTTTTACCTAACAGGAGACTTCCATAACATAAAATTTTCTATAAATGAAGGCCTAAGATATAAATATTTCCATAAATTGGTTTTTTTGACATGTTTAGGATCATTTTACACCTTATGTTTTATGTTTAACCATTATGTAATCATGTATTTATATTAATAACTTTAATTAATTTTAATTTTATTTATTATTCAGTTGGGTGAAATATTATGTTGAAATTATTATAAATTATAAATTATTCTAGTTCATAATATATAATACATTTTTCTAAATTACAATAAAATAAATCGTGTAAGTTAAATTAAAATTAATCCAACAGATGGGATGAGACAATGAATTTTTAAATTTAAAATTTTTAAATGTTTGAAATATTTTTATATCTAGTTTCGATTTGAAATTAATTAAAATTATCTAAATTGTATTAATATATGTATAAAAAAATAATTATACTTTAAAACCAATTTAAAAATCTAATTTAACTATATAAATAAATTAAAAAAATGTAGTTTTCAAAAAAAATAGTTTTTTTACTATTCATAAAAATGAAAATTATTAGAAAAATAAATAAAATGAACCCATAGATAATTTTGATATTAATATTTAAAAAATTATTTACATTTTGTGAAATAATCTCTAAAAAAATTAAAATTATTAGTTTTAAAACAAGTGTTCCATTAAAAAGAGGTAAAACTTCTTTTTGAAAAAATAAATATTTTTATGCCTAAAATTGGATTTTTTTTCTAATATATTTTCTAGAAAGCACATAAGATAAATGTTAAATATTTCATTGAGTATATTTTATATAATTTTAATTAAAATCATTCATATAAACTATCTTTTTTAATTTATGTTGATAAAACATGTTTGTGCATAGAAAATTAATTTCTTCAGATAAGAAATTTATTTATTTTCAAATAGTTCTTAATTTCATTTATAATTAATTGGTCGAAAAATAATTAATTTTTTAAAAATTAATAAACCAAATTTTCATAATGTATTTAATCATTTTTATGGACTCTGTTCCAATAGATAGGTGATTAGAGTTATAATACATTTATAATACTATTAATAGTATTTTGTATTTTGGTAAAACTAGGTATTGCATGTAACACAAGCTATTGAAGGGACTATGTTTTAAATGTTCCATTACATAAACTCAGTTTTTTTGTATAATATAAGCCTAAAATGGTGAATTTTTTTAATTTAATAAATCATATAATTTTAATTCATTTGAGAAATAATAAATCATAAAAAATCAGGTGTTACATTCTGCCCCCCTTAAATTGAATTTTGTGATTGAAATTGTTTTGGTTCATCAATGTTTTAATAATTTAAAGTTATTTTCATAGAAACCCACATTATAAAAATAAATAATATAAACTAATTTAACAATGTGATATTTTAAACACAATAGTTACCCAAATTAACTCATAACTAGTTTTCCAGATAGGAGAACATTTATAGAAGGTAAAGATTTGGACATGGAAGAATATAATAAATAATTATAGAGAGTGATAAAGACCATAGGGAACAATAATTTTATTGATCCAGAGATGGTTAAAAACCACCAAACCATAAAATAAAGTGTTACAAAAAAGTTATTGATATCATAATAATGATGATAATAAGAGAATATTTTATTCTGAGATCCTTTTTCCTAATGTGGTATAACTTTCACAACAAGATATACTTAATTTATTTCATCACAATCTCACCGTTTGGTTGTTCCATGATCAATTTACACTTAATCTCTTACTCCTTGAAATGAAGGTGATTTTTTTTACTTCTAATGCACAAACGGATCATAAGATCTTGAAAATAATTTTAAGAAAATCATTATATCTCAAAAAGGTAACACTGGTTATGGAATATGAATATATCTTTATATGGTGAAAAAATATATTAATCTTTAAAACATCATCCAAAATTCATCATAAACTATTCAATAAATGGTTATCCTTTTTGACCTTCCAAAATTTTGAAATCCCAAACTTTAGAAATAAGGCTAATAAATTTCTCAAAAATCTCAAAAATCTTCCATATATCATAAAGTATCTATTAATTTTGACATACCTAACATGTGAATATCTTTAGTGTGTATTCTCTTAAAACATGGTAATGACATGAATTTCCATAAAACCACAACGAAAGAATATATTCTTCTTAAATCCTTACATAAGGCAGAAATTATTGGATGCATTTTTTAAGCCCAAAAATACTATAAACTCCATCCATTATAGAAAAACCCACTTTTAGAATAAATCCATAATTTGTTCCAAGTAAATCAGTATATTATAATTTACTTATTCATGTCAAATATAAATTTATCCAAACATCATTATCCCATCATTAGGAACATATTATGGGTTATCTTTGCATTAATCATGTGTTTTCCATTAAATATAAACATTCCATTAAATTAGTATTATTCATTATATCCTTGAATATAATTAATGAAAATCTTATATTGGATAATTTCAAGATTCATATAGCATAATTATTGAATTATAATATATAAAAACATCAATCATTACACTTTTTTCTTAAACCATTAACTAGGATTCATCATTTTATTCCTTAATACCTTGTCCTTAAAATATTAAATATGAATCATATCATAAGATTTCTCAACCTCAATTTAACCATTCTTCTTACATTTAATGTAAAAAATATTGTAAAAACATCCTATACATTTCAAATGTTAAACATGGTCTCTTAATCATCAAAAATATAACCATTAATCATACCACCTTTCTGATTATCTTCATGAGATTTCTCTTAAGGACAATGAAATTCATAATGTCTACACTTTTCACACATAATGAATTCAATAGTCGATGATATATTACGGAGTCCATTATTTTCATCCATTATTTCAACTAAACTTTTCATCCCCCATTTTTAGTTAATTTGTGTCCCTCTTTTACAAAACCAAAACATCTTATTGATCCTATAAAAAATTCACATGGGTGTTTCTTTCCACATTCTTGAAAAATGGGAAACTAAATCCTCATTACTCCACGGTCTCCATTTACTAAACTCTCACTAAAAATTATGATTCTATTATTTTGTGAGTTTTATATTTAGTTAAGGAACACAACCATATTCTGTGATAAATGATTAGTCATAATCGACACATGATTTACTCTAGTAATCATCTAATTTTGTTGCTCATAATCATCAAATTTTCAAAATATTTAATTTTAACATGATTCCTTAAGGTTCTATCCATTTACTAAAACCAAAAATTTTAGTGTGAGTAACAGTAGTCATATTTGAAATATACATAATCTAAAAGGTCACTTATTGGATGTATAAATACGGACACCTTCATTAATATATGACACCATAGGTTATTCTAGTTTATTCATAGTCATTATTTATTTTAATCCTTCATGATTATTGATAAAGAGATTAAAAATTTCCAAAGCATATTGCATTGTAGTGTCAACTTTGGGGTAAATAAAGGACCATTTTCAGGCATTATTAATCGATCGATTCTAGATCAATACAATGTTTTTGGGGTGGTTACCCCTATGTACATGTGTGCCAGAGCCACATCCACTTAATGTATCAATATAAAGATGTAATTTCATTAAAAACACTCTCAATAATTTTATATAAATAGAGTAAATTTTCATAATCCTTGGAACATCCATAGATTTATCCTTAGAGACATCCCTAGAATTATCCCTAGAAATATACCTAGGGATGTAACTAAATTTTTCTCGTCATTGCTTCCAATGTTTAACTAAAAAATTACTCTGATACGGACTAAAAAAACCCAGGGCATGTCATACACGAATATTACATATTTTTAGAGGAATATTCATTAAATTATACAAACACATGCATGATAATGATAATAGTTCACCACATTTGGAAACATGGAACACATTGTTCTAATTTGAATAAAGATATTTAACATCCCCTATAAAGATCTCCTCCTTTTGTACTTCTACCTAAAACCTTTATTCATAAATTTGGGAGAAGAAACATAAGAAAGGTTGTGATCAGATGCTCTATAAGGGTATACATATGATATATATATATAACATGAACATAAGGGTATGAGAACTTGATAGTATCATTTGAGAACTATAATATACATATCAAAGATAAAAATATTTAATCATGGAATAAATATGGGTAGTTCACTAGACATGAATCATAAGATAATCTAAGAACATGATCCATGAGATCATAACATAGAAATAATACATTGAATTTTTGGAATACACATTATATTATAACATTGTGAACTTGTGTAAATAGAAAAAAGTTCACTCATTAAATTAAGGACATAAAATCCAGACCGCACATACACTTATAGACTTGAAACCTGGTCCACACATAACATTATGACCATATAATCCAGTTCATTTTTAAAATTGTGAACATGTAATCATGTTCAGGCATATCTTCATTATAGTTCATGATCAATACCAAGGCTATCTTAGTTGAATGAGTTCACTCCCCAAACCATTTCAGTAGTCAACGTTCATTCCCAATATCATATTAGCGGACAAAGTCCTTTACGGAACCGTGTTCATTCCCTATTCTAGGCTTGTATATATTATGAGATATAAATCATTAGCTAATGAATGAGAGGGAGATATCACACAATGAAATAATATATATGTGTGACACAAGATCATAAACATTCATCATATCATAACCCATTAAATTAAGTTGTTATTGCAAACATTTTATATTATCACCACCTATATAAAACACATAGGTTTCCAAATAATTTAATTATATAATATCCCATGAAAATAAGTGTATTTCTTCTTGGTATAACCTATGTAAGAGAACCAAGTTTGAAAAATAACTTTTCACCTTAAACATAATATATTAAAATAAATAATAAGAATGGTTTCTTGGGATCCTATCCCCAATAAATCCTAAACTATATCGAAGGATGTTATCTTAAAAAGATGATGATTTTGAAAGATAACTTGGAGAATTTATTAAGGGAAATAAATTTTCTTTGAAAATAATTTTTTAAAGAATAAAATATTTTCTAAATACATTTATTTAAAAAATACTTTGAAAAAACATAATTTAATTTTTTAAAAAATCATTTCAAAAAATTCATGAGGAATATATATATTCCACATTGAAAATTATTTTTTAAAACTAATTTTTCTGAAAGACAATTTTCTTTGAATTTTTTTTTGAAACAACTAATTTTTATAATATTAGTAAAAAATATTATATCTAAAAATAATCTTGTAACATTTCAAATTAATATTTAAATAAATTAAATCCATGAGGATGGATAAATCTGTACATTCTGAACATTCCTTTTCACTAAAGTTTTTAAAAATATTCTTTGATAGAAAAATGAAAAGAATATTCCATTTAAAACAATTTTTTTGAAAGAAAATACTGGAGAAAAATTTTCTTTTAAAAACCATAGAAGAATATTAGAACATTTTTTGAATTTTTTTTAGAAAACAAAGCTTTATTATAAAACAAATTTCTTACCGAAGAGAGATATAAAGGCCAATTATCATAAAAACATTTTATTTGTTATCTTATGTAAAAATGAGTGAAAAAATGGTTCCATTATTTGAATATATAATTAATAACCATAGGATAATAAAATTCATGAGAAGTCTAGATAGATGGATCATAATATTTAATCAATGGAAGCATAATCATATATAATCCCTCTAAAAAATGAGATTGTAGTAATAAAATCTTACCACTTTGGTAACTTTTAATAAAAATACTCAGGAAATAATAACATTACATAAAGATTAAAATGTCATGAATATACAATTTTTTAATATATAACAAGTCAAAGGAGTATTATATACACCTCATAGAATAATATAGGTGAATAACATAACATATGATTCAAAGAAAGAAAATTGGGACAAAATTATCTTACTATTTCGGTAACTTTGAAACCACATCCCCATGAAAGAGAGATACTAAAATGGATATTTAAATACCAAATGTTTTAATTATAATAATAATAAATTAAATTCTTGGGTATTATATACACCACATAGAAGAGAGAGGTGGTGAATATATCACCTGTCTCACAAAAGTGAACAAGTGAGATAGAAATCCCTTTCAACTTGAATAACCTTGGAATCATGAGATCCATGAAATAATAACATCAATTTTAACATTTAAAAATTGAGACTATAAATCCCCATAAAATTAACGAGTGTTTAATATGACATAAGTCTCACAAAAATAAATGAGATACTAAAAATCCCCTTACCTTGTGTCTTAAATTCCATTATATTCATTCAATATTACTATATAATAAATATAAGTTTATTATAAATCTACAAAATAACCATATTCATTTGAATCATAACATTTATTATTCACTTATTACTTTATATTTCCCATTTATTAACAATTATATGTTAATGTTACGTTTCAGGTAATAATTACTTTGTTTTTCATATTTCATTAGATTTATTGTATTTTTGGTCATCTTGATAAGATCATAATTTCATCATATAACTAATTTACAATTTTATATAAATATAATATATATTTATCAAATATTTATTTATAGTATCCCAAAAAAATTACTAATAAGAAATGAAATAAAATGGTCACGTAGATGGTAGGTTGTACTTATGCATGAAAACTGCTTCTATTTTCTTATCATATTGATTAAAGGAGAATTAAATGATATATATAAATATATATTATCATTATAGTCGAGTTATTATGTCATATATATCACATTTTTTCATTAAAATTTTCCTTAATACATTCTATGTTAAGCGTGAAAAAATGCATCGCTTCATCAGGCAGTAATCTACCGTACACTAAAACGACATTATAATATTTTCAAAAAATGGAAAGAAAGAAGGAATGTGTCATATAAATATTAAAGAATCAAAATAACATCATAAAAATAATATAAATCATTTTTTAACTACCAATAAATTATTATTTTTGACCTTGAATGTTGGTAATGGAAGGATGAACGACATCAGTTCGTGATGCAGTAGTCCACCGTACACATGAATGACGATTGTGTATCAAATTTGAGGGAAGTGTATGAATTTGTAGGTATTAATAAAAACATAAAAAAAATTCATTATATTTAATATACATAGGTTATTATATAATAATGATATAAAAATAATTGAAAGGTTTTGATTAATAAATAAAACAAAAATGTTTATTGATGAACATTACCTCTTCTCCAGGTATCTACTTTTGATTTGCACCAAAGAACATACTTGGTTAGATTTATTGCCAAATTTAGGACAAAATGTTTTATAGTAGAGAATTATGGAATTTTTTTTAATTGTTATTACTGATCCAAAGGTATTTATAGGTATAAAGTGATTTGAAGAAGAGGTGGCCTTTTATACGTGGGGGTGAGGACACACTTGAAATTTTTGAAAAGAAGTTTGGTGTACCCACATATTTAACTAAAAAGAGGCTTTTGTAACACACAAAATTATATATATTAAATCTTAAGGTCTAAATATTTCCATAAAATGGTAGTTTAAAATGATTATAGTCATTTTTACACATTATGTTTCATGTATAATCACTAAGTAATCATGTTTTTACTTTAATCATAGGAATTAATTTTCATTTATTTCACTAATCACTTTGGTAAAAAAAATAATTTTACATTATTATACATTATATATTATTATGATTCCAAATATATAAATAATATTTCTAAATTCAAATCACATAAGTGGTATAAATTTATTAAAAATTAATCTCGTAGACAGGACGAGACTATAGGTTTTTAATGCAAAAATGTTCAAAAGGATGAAATGTTTTTATATCCAATTTCAATGTGAAATTGAATAAAATAACCTAAATTTTATTTATATATATATAATTTATATAATTATAATTTAAAAAAAATATAATTTAACATTATAAATAAATTGAGTGAAAATTCCATTTTTAATTAAAATTCAGTATTTTTTTATATTCCTCAAAAATAAAACTTCTTAGAAAAAAACATTCGACCTAAGATAATTTTGAAATTAATCTTTAAAAATTGAATTTTATTTTTTAAAATAAAATTTATAAAAGTTTCAAATTTAATTTTTAAAATATGTTGGCCATTAAAAGTCGGTAAAACTGCCTTTTAGAAAAATATATTTTGTATGCCTAATATTAAATTTATTTTTATATATTTTCTTGAAATCACATAAGATGAATGTTAAATTGTTTATTGAATATATAAAATATAATTTTGTTCTAAATAATTCATTGGGATAAAAAAAATTTGTGCATATAAAAATAATTTCTTCAGAAAATTTATTTCATTATTTTCAAATAGTTCTTAATTCTATTTCTACTTAATTATATGATAAAGAAATAACTTTATAAACATGCATAAAAAATATTTTTATAATTTAGTTAATTATTTTCATACCCTCCATTCTAATTTCATGGTGATAAAAATAAAAATAATATTTTTATAATAATAAAAATATTATTTTGTAGTTTGGTAAAACTTGGTCTTACGTGTAACATAAGTTATCAAAGGGACTCAGTATAATATGTACCACAGTATAAAATCAATGTTTAATATAATTCAAGCCTATCCTGGTCTATAGTTCAATTCAAGTCATCAAGAAAATTTTTATTTCTTCAAAAAATAATAATTCAGAAAAACTCATTTTGATACACTTCTCAACATCAAGAAATTCTTTAATACTGATACAATTAGGATAAAAAATTTGGAAATATTTATCTTGATCTATTATAGTACATTTTAGACTAATATGATATAATTTCATTAATATATTAAATTTTGAAACATCCAAATGGAATTCATCAAGAATATATATCAACCTCTAATATTATTTCTCTTCATCTACCTTATGAGGAATATCTTTTCTACTCAAATTCATTGCTACAATTTTGACCTACAAGAGTTCATACTAAATGAAAAAATTAAATAAATGGAGGTATTTTATCCTATTAAACTACTAGTGATAAAAATTTCATAATTAAAATATATATCTTTCGGTAAAATATTTCCTTTATATCATTGGTTTGAAAATAAAAATAAACTCAAGATGTATTTAAATTATAATGGATTTGGTTTTTCGAGTCTTTTTCTGTATAATTTTATTGATTTTTAATTTATTAGAA
Source organism: Viscum album (assembly GCA_963277665.1). NCBI lineage: Eukaryota > Viridiplantae > Streptophyta > Magnoliopsida > Santalales > Viscaceae > Viscum > Viscum album. Next base: position 561,546,266 of record OY728141.1, read on the forward strand.
TACGGAAATTTACTAAATAATATAAAAATAAATATTTAGTAATGTTAGTGTAAAAATTGGATGATATAATATATGGGTATATCTAATTAATGATGTAAATATATGTTTGATACTGTTGTAAATAAACGCAAAGAATATAGAATGTAAATGTTGGAGTTAGATACACATATATCTACAAATATATTGGCTGAAAATATTATAGGGGATACATAAAAGTTTACCAAAATATTTTCATCATGTTAAAATCTACATGAATTTGTTTCCTTGTGAGTTCTTCATATTGTAGTTTTAAATTATGTGATTTTTTTCTAATTGTTTCTACTTTGTACGGTTTTATTATAAAGACTCTTAAGATTACATGTGGTAATTTCCTTTTTTAATCATAGAGTTAGAGTGTTTTTGGGTTCAAAATATGGATTCTCATATCATTATGATTGATGGATTATAATGGATTGGAAGGCATAATACCTTATGATTGGTTAATAGTCTAATAAGTTTATGTTCTTGAGATTTATTCCAATCATGTAGATCAATGTATTATAATGGATAAGAATTCAGAGTGTCTAGTGACTAGAAACTAATAACTTTCAATGTGTTTTTATTAAAGAAGTATCTTTTTTTGGAAAGTGAATTACTAATGTTATGTTCATATACCTTCCTTTATCATTTTACAAAAGAAAATTCTCCATATTTATTTACAGTGGTTTGGTTAATAATATCCTTTTAAAGAGATTTCAGATTGCTATCCAGACACGAAAACATTATTCATATTTAACTACTTTAAAAATTTTAATTTCCTCTATGCTGTTTACCTATATGAGATTGATTTTTTTTTAATGCCAATAAACTTAATTTCAGCTATGTTTATAATTTTACCTTTTATAAATTTATATTTTATTCAAACTTACAATATATGATCAACTATATTTTTGAATGGGAAAAAATTTTATATATGATTTAGACATTAGTCGAACCCCCTATTGAAATTACATATTATCATTTAACAGGGACCTACAATTGGTTTTTGAAATTTAATCTATTTGTATCTTGTACATTTTCTAACAAATTATCTATAACTATACACTTTTTATTTTCTATCTATTTTTTCAAGTGAATAACATATTTTCATTACAATAACCATGTTGCAGAGGTTTTTTTAAATATGGAAGGTGTGAATGTGGTATCTATTGATAATATGAACACAAATAAATCTCCAATTATAGATAAAAACTATTACAATTAATATAGGGACTTTATGGAGACATCTGTGATCAATACATCAATTAGAAATTATAGTATGATGAATAGGAATTAAAAAATTATCGAGAAAAATATTGTTGGTTTTACTAGTGATGAACACACGTAATTTCAACTCAACATCCCTCTAATAAATACCTTTTTGTGCATTATAAAAACAAATATTTAAATTCAATTATCCTCTTTCTAGACTTCTAATGGAATTTAGAAAAATATGGAAGTCAAATATTTTAGAATATATAATGTTCTTGAAACTAAACAATCCATGTTAAGAAAATATTATCAAAGATTTTATTTCTTATCAAGGGAAACTATTTCTCTTCTACACAAAATGATCATCACAATCCTAAATATTTTAAAATAACTCAATTATTATTAACTATCAGATGATTATCTTGTTCAAAAAATATCAATACCTTACCAAAAGAAATGAAATGTAATAAAAAAAAATTTATTTTAATAAGAATATTAAAAAATTGAGTCTATATTATTTAATTGAAACACCAAGGTAGTATAAAAATAGACTTAAGAGAGATGATAAAATGGAAAGAAAAAATAATGGTGTTTCCTTCACATCAACTTTTAGAGTCTCAACTTCTGGAATAAATAATTGAAAACCCAGTTCATCTAATAAGTATTCTGAAACATCATCAGATTGGAGTGAATTAAATCATACTAAAGGGTAACTTGAAAATATGTCTAGATGAATGTTAAAAGTTTATATTTTTATAGAGAATAATAAAAGAATATAAAAGAAATAAATGGTATATATGATAAGAAAATACCTTAATGACTATATTATATGAGTGTATAAAGCCTTAAAATATTTTACCAGACTATATAAAATATAAGAGAAGATAAGAAACTTCTATATAATATAATATGAATAAAAAAATAAAATATTAAGAGAATTTTGTGTATTAAGAACAAGTGAAGAATTCTCATCCACTTAAATTTCATCAAAAAATAGATAAAATAATACAAGGATAATTTATTTATATAAAAATAATCCAAGATATGTTCTACTAAATGAAAAGTGATCTATGGGAAAAAATTCATATGATGTTTTATCTTATATATCCTTTTGAATAGACATCCTATATCCTTTATAAAATGAATTCAAATTATAAAATTAGGATTTTTCTCTACAAACATTTATTGAAATGAAAAATTATTTAGTTTAATAGGAATATATGTATAATAATTTATAAAAAAGATAAGAAAATCTAAATAATTATGTTAATAAAAAAATACGAGAAGTCCACTAATTTTTAAGTGAGTTGAAAAAAAAATTAGAAAATGAGAATATGAAACTTGTTTCCAAGTTAGATGATTTGAGATGTAAAATTTCAATGCTTACAACTGAGCTAAAAAAGTTAACTTCTATTTCCACAACTTCTAAGAGGTAGGGGAAGAATTTATACATTATAAAAGATAATAATGAGGTAATATTTATTATATGAAAAGTTAGAATATTGAATATGTTATTGAATTACATTACCATTAAAAAATAGCTTTTAGAAGATTTATAAATTGGTTAAGTGAAAAAAAAAATTATGAACTTGTGAGTAAGTCCACTTTAATGAATCTGCACAAGTTTAAATACATTATTCAAATATATTCCCCATTTTTCATAGGGTTTCAAAGAGGTGGACACTAAAATAAGTAATTATTTTAAAATAATTCTATGTCCTTTAGGAACAAAAAACATACATATCAAGAGAATTGGAAACCCTATAACTTTAAATAATAAAAATATATATGGGTAAGTAAGATTTTTTTGCTAACATTACTATGTTAATTTTTTTATCTGCATAGGTTTTATTTTCTGAGAGGAAAAGATATTATATACCCTCAATTGAAATTCTATATCTAGTAACATGAAACATTATTTGAATTTAATGGAATTTATAATTTGAATCATTATAATTTAGATTTTTTTAAGAATTAACTATTTTTTCAAGGGGGTGTTTTTTTGTTTAGCTAACTTTCATAATGAGTCAATTTTTAACCAATTAATACTCTAAATAGACAACACATTTCTAAAACTAATTCTAGAACCATTTTATATGGAAGTTGATAAAGTTTATATCATCAAAATATAACTTATGGAAGGATTATTTTTTTATAATTTTTTTGTGACAATTTGGTGGTTGTTAGTATTACTTTGAATATTAAAATATTTTTGATATACTAAAATATTAAATTTTCTATGAAGAATATGTTTACCAAAGAAAATTTATTTTTAATATTTTAAATTAAAATCTTAATAGATTTTTTTATCATGGATATTGGTAGTAATTATTTTGAAACATCATATTTATTAAAATCAATAGTGTGATATTTTTCTTATTTAAAATGTTTTGCAACCCTTTAGTATTTTCCAAACATTTAGTGTGAAGCTATGTCTATTGGAATTTTATGTGTTTGATTACCAAAAAAATATCTTCTGAAAAGAATGTATTCATTTGAAGATATTTCCAGAAAATAAATAATTATTTAATGGATGATAGGTTGAGCCTAGTTATATATGTGAAACTCTATCTTGAAGAAATTCATAAATTTTCTTTGTTGGAATTTTCTTATTAAACCACAAAAAGAATTCATAATTATTTATCGATAGATTATTCTTCATCTCTATGGAATAATAGTTTTTGATAACTCAAATGGTAAAAAGAAGATTAAATTTTTTATTATTGATAAATAATTTCTGTTTATGATGAGGGAGTTTTTTTAGATGACCAAATTACCATCGGTAGGAAAATCCACCTTCATCATGTATAAACTCTCAAACAAATATTGATACTTCGGTAGATCAAAGGAAGAAGTGACCCTATTTATCTTTTAGGAATAAATTCATAAAATCGTTTTTCTTGACAATAAAAAAAATATTCCAATAGGTTAAGGGTTTTGAGTTACCCTAAAATTCATTTAGGGATATTGTTAGGATTCAATCAATTTATGTTTTAGATATCCTATTAAACATGATAAAATTGAACTTTTCTAAATTCATTAATGAGAACCTAAAAGAAGTATGTACTTGTATAGTTAAGTATAAAATGGTTTAATATAGATATAATTTTAACCAAATACTCATGAACAAAATTATTTTTTAAGGAATAAAAGTATTTGAAGTTGCTGAATATATGAAGAAAATGTTAATCAATGAGGAAATGGTTTCTTGATTGAAATTGGTTTATTACTTCTATCTAAAATACATTATTAAAATAAGTATAGAAGATAAACCACTTGTAGTTGATGTCCACTATTGTTTAAATTAGTCAAAGTTTAAAATTTATAATCCTAATAACTACTGTATATGTGGAAAGCTGGGTTGAACCCACAAAGAAGTCAATTTTGACCATTATTCTTCTTAAATCATTTAAAATATCCAACTGTTGTTAGTAGTGGGGTAGAATTTATAATTTTTAACTTCTTATTTTTTTATTTTGTCTATTATAAGGAAAAAATGAAACAACACGATATTTTTGAATTTTTTTTCTAAAATTTAATGAATCAAGAAACAGACTAAAAATAGTAAGTACCAGAGATAAAAAATGCTGATAAATGAACAATCAAGAGGAATACATCTGAGAAATAATCTCACTTCTACTGGTTTTGAAAACATTTCATCCCACGATATTGACTACAACTAGTACCACTAAAAAGAAGTTCTTTATTTCCATCGCCAGGAGATAAATCACTCAAGATGATTAATCATGGAGTTTTCCCCTCCAAGATTAATCAATTGTGAGAATTCTGGTTTGAAAACGACGACAGAACGAACTACCCATTAGTTATTTAAATTTCATTTCAATTTAAAAGTGTAATAAAATTAATCTACAACCAAACTCACCGAATGATTGTGGAATTTAAATATTAATTACAAATGTTATGTTGCAATTGAATGCAATTAGAGATGATCTTTCCGATCAATATCGATCACATTTTAAATGATAGTGAGAAGGAAGACGAAAGATAACCAGCATAATTGATTTTAACCCCGAACTAGAAAATTTACCCTAACATAATCTTTAATATGTAAACTAAAATTATGTAATTAAAATAAAATAGAATTAAAAGAAAACAGAGGAAGAGATATCCCTCTCCTAGCTCTAATTATTGCTACTCCTTGCCCCAGGTCTAAAAGAGTTGGTTATCCAAGAAGTTCTCCATGATTCGCCCCCGGGTTCTCCTATGCTAGGAATTGTATGATCAAATGTTTCAAATGAAAGTTTCCCCCACCCTATCGCTTCTCATTTCCCTATTTTGAACTTACTTTCACCAAATGCATATCACCGAATGTTTCCACTGACTTCATAATTCCCTCACTTGTGCACTGCGCATGTGTGTTTTTTTCGCAGCTGACATATCACACGAGTTTTTTACTTGTAACTAACTCCGAGTGAGTTAGTTGTGTGAATCTATACGTTTTCCTATCTCTACAATGAACCTGAACAGTTAGAATAGAAAAATAAATAATTGAAAATGCAAATAATGTAAAATAGTTATTTATTAGTTTAATGTTATATTACTTATTAAAAAGTTAATTAATATTAATCAATAAATACCTAAATCGGTAGTATTTATTTACTTTAATATTATTTATAAAGTTATTCACTTAATATTATTATGGTAAATCTTAAATTTATAAAAAAGATAATAATTTAATTAATTTAATTATTATAATTATTAATTTGTTAAGTTATTTAATTTTCAACTAGATTATTAAAATTATAATTAAACATCATAAGTAATTTAGTAATATATTTTTTTATAAAATTATATTGAAACAATTAATTTTATTCAATTAATTTTACTATTATAATTATAATTATTTCATTATTTAAAAAGATAAATTATTAAATTATATAAATTAATTTATTCGTAAATTGTTATTACTCAAGTTTTAAATACTTATTTTTTAATTAGTATATATTTTTAAAGTTTATTTTATAATTATTAACTATTTAGAGAAATTATTAATACTATATTTATTTATTTTTATTATTAATTATTAATTTAGGTTAGTTAGTTTTTTTAGTTTTTAGTTTGTTTTTTTCATTCACTCATCACCCCCCCCAGATTTGGCACATGGGGGGGGGGGGGGGGTTGGGTTTTGGATCCTTCTCCAAGAAGGAGAAATTGTTTCTTCTCAGTAGTGGATCTCCTCAACTCCAGCAGTACTGGGGTAAATCCTCCTCTACTTCACCTCCTTCCACACCTTCGACGACAACAAATCTCCCCTCCCTCACGGCTCATCCCTTTCAGTGATGGTGGTCGACGCGACTTCAACCGATGGGTTCAGATCTCCACAGTGCAATCTCGACTCAACCGACTCTTCCTCCTTAGGAAAGGTTCATCTGACTCAACTCTCTCTCGTGGAGACTTCAGCTCCAGCCGAGGATAGCGGTGACTCCAGCAAAAACCCACAATGGCCTGGCTCTATCTTTCTCCCGAAGAAATGGAACAGGCTAGCGGCTCGGCCTCCCTCAACCTCCTCGCACAGCGTCGATCCCGGATCCTCATCCCAGATAGGCGACGATGGTGATTTCAATCAACTCTAGCATAGCATCTTATCCCTACAGCAGTCTTGGTTCATCATCCTCCTTCTAGTTTTAGATCTACAGTTGAATCTCTTATTAGTTTTGAATCTGGTTTTGGAAAAGTTTTATTAATTGGGTTTTTTTTTTGAATTTCGGCCCGAGTTTGGTTTTAAGTGGGTATAATGTTTGCTGTGGAAGTTAAATGGTGCACAACACTAGATTTAGGGCGTGAGATTTGTAGAAAGTGAGATGCAGTGACGGTGTAAGAAATTGAAAGGGAAAATGGGGCAAGATTTTGTTGTGGAAATGGAAGAGAAATGGTGGCATCAATAATGTGTGATGAGGATGTGGGTGATGGATTAAGGAATGGAAGAGGTGAGGCAATGTTGAATAGTGTCATGATTGTTATGGCACAATTAAGGAAAATGTGAAACGGTGTAACGAGAAGATGTGAGACCAGTTTTAGAAATGGTATAATGAGAAATGGTGAGACAGTGAATGGATGAGACCATAATGAAGGTTTACGGTGGAATAACAGAGAGATGAAACCGGTGTGTGGTGGCACCGTGACAGGGGATACAGTGGAAAGGTCTGGAATTGGTGTGAGGAAACACTATAAATGTTGAAACCGTTGGGGATAAAAATGGTGTCACTGTGAACTTCTGCAAAAATAGAATTTATTAATATACACATAAAAACATAAACTAAAATACATACTAATAACTAATTATTTTTTTAAGACAACTATAAACAACATAAAAACATAAATAGTAACAAATGAAATATATAAAACTTTAATTAAATACTTATTAACTTCAATTTATTAAACATAAATTAGAACTAAACAAATACATAAAATTAAAAAGAAACTAAATTATAAAGTAAAAACTATATTTAAATTATATAATAGTGTTAATTTATTTGAAATAGTTACTTTAACAAATTAAATTAAATAAGGTAAACAATTATTTAATTTATTATTAAATACTAATGTTAATTAATGAAAATAAATTAATGAAATATAACAAGAGTAATAAATATAATTTATTATATTTATAATTAATGATTTGTTAAAAGATGACAAACATTTAGATTATGCTACTTTCATTAATTAATATTTAATATAAGAAATGTTAAATTAACATCTACATTATTTAAGTGAAAAATAAAAATAATTAATTAATTAATAAATGTTAAATTATTAAATATTAAGACAAAAATACCAAACTAAATAAAAAGTTATTAGACTATAAAATTAAAGTATAATATAAATTAAATATTTTAAAGCTAAAAATACATGATCAATTATATAAATTTATTAAAAAATAAATTTATTTTTAAAAATACAAAATAACGCTTATTTTAGTGTAAAGTACAAAAATAACCAATTAGTTCATTAAAAATTAATTGAAATGTTGTGAAAAAACATGTGTTTTTAATGCCCCATCAAATTCCCCCACACTTAATCATTGTTTTTCATCAAACAATCTCATGTTTTATTATCCTTGAGAATAAAAGTATGATATTAATGATACTGCTCAAAATGTAACATGTCCAGCAATTTGAAATAGGGGATAGAAACATGTCAATAGGATTTTGAAAATGGATTGTTCAAATGAATCTTGCTTAGGACAAATACTCGAAGGGTAATCTTGAAAACTATGAATCATCAAGCAATGAATATGTCATTCCTCATATGTGATACCACTTAATGATTCATTTCAGACCAAACTCAAGTTCTAATTTCTAGAGTGATAAAAGGCTAAATTTATGGGGAATTGAGAACATATCCAAAGGAATTCGTACTTTGATTCATCGCCTGGGATCTAATAATAGTTTTTTTTTAAATCACCTTAATGATAGAATCTAAAAGGCTCCCATATAAACCAATTGACCCTTTATTCATCTGGCGTCCATCTTTCCCCTCTATCTTAATGAACTCAAATTTGACCCTATACACTTTATTTAATTTTTCCCAATGCATGTATCATGTGCTAAGCACTATGAAAATGCACTTATTCAAAGTTTAGAGAGGGCTTATAGTTAACAGAAATACACACAACATCTAGGATCTCAGAGATTCACAGTGGGATCCCAGATTCCCAAACTACTCTAGTTTCAATAGTTTTATATAAATATCATTTACATTAGCTCATTAAGGTAATTACTTAAATAAATAAAAGAAAAAGGAATCCCCTAGAATCAAAATAAAACATCCAGTTGCGAGGGTTATGATCATAATTCCATTAAAAGTTTACCCATATCACTCTCAAAAGTAGTTCCTAAACCAATATCTCATAAAACCACTAGGAAAGACCACTCCAAAATCATCCACCCACATTAATTTCAGATTCAATGAAAATCTTAACTACTAATCAGGTATCATTCAAAGGAAAGACCCAAATGATAAAATATGTAAAGCCTAAAATTATTAATTAAATTTTAAATAATTTTACCATTTTTTTAAACAAATTTTTTTATGTGAAATGGTAATTGACGAGCTTACAATTAAGAACAGTTTATCACAGTCAAAAATTGGCCCCCTCCCCCACACATAAAACCTAACTTTGTTCCCAAAGTTGACTTCTAATGTGGAGAAGAAAAATTTGACATTTTAAGGTTCAAAACAGATATTCAATTTAGTAGATTGATGACATTTATAAAGGGCCTCTTTGAAGTTCAAAAATATTGTTTTCCAGATTGAATAAATTAACATTAGGTTCATTAAAAATCACATGCATTAACATTTAAGTCCAGTGAAAAACATTTTCAAGATTTTTAAAACAGTTTCATGAAAATTGTAAATTCAAAGTGGATATGGTGTAACAATCTGAATTTTGATTAGATCAAATGAATGTTCAATATAGCAGGAAGATGCATGTTAAACACCCTACAGACTAGGTAGCTTCAATGAAAAACCCAACAAATAGCCCATATGTTCCCCCCCAAACTTAACATCATAAAGTGGTAGATTTTAATATAACAATGAAATTCAAATTATCAGCAAGAAGAACATGAAAAATTTATTTAAAAAAAAGTGACTTGTAGAAAAAAAAAATTAGCATACAAGACATATAACAGATTTTTTCAAGAATGTATGTAGAAGATTTTCTAAAAAAAGAATTTTTTTTAAACATATGTATAATTATTTACAATGTAACAGTCACTGACTCACCAAAAGTACTAACTACTACATAGCAGTGAATTTTTACTAAAATGAATAGGATAATAAAAATGAATAAAAGTTTTAAGACACTTCCATGAATAGGTTTGTTATTAATCCTTAGCTTGGGAATTACACTCCCTTATTGACACAACAGTATCCTAAACACACAGAGAATGTAAACCAATAACAAATGTCCAGCACAGATAGAGCATATAGAAGGTAGCAAAGCATCACATAATTAAACACAAAACAGTACAAAAGTGAAAACAAAGAAAGAGCATTGGTTGTCTCCCATGAAGCACTGAGTTTAAAGTCTTCAGTTAGAATTTATTCAAGATCACTTTTCAAGCACAGTGAAGGTAGTAAAGCCCTTCATATGTCCCTAAAAATAATGTTTCATGCCCTTAATATTAACTAACATGGGTTTCTTCTCTCCTTCTATAATTTCAGAAGCTCCATTCTTAAGAACTCTCACTATAGTAAAAGGTCCAGACCACTTGGAATTATGTTATTTAGTAAAGAGCTTATGTTTAGAGTTAAAGATATGGATCTTCTATGTAGGTTTAAATTTGTTTGTCTTGAATGATAAAATCATAAAAAATTTAGTCATCTCTTTATAAATCCTTGAATTATAATAACTCTCTCTCTCCTAATCTCACCTATCTCACTCAGCTCAAGTAATTTCCTCTCACCACCACTCTTATAATCAATTTTATAGCCTTAAATACCCAATTAATCTTTTGTTGTAACTCCACAACTAAATGAAATCATTTCCCAAACAACAGCCTATAAGGAGACATACCCATTGGGGTCTTGAAAGCAATTCTATATGCCCATAAAGCTTCACCCAATTTAAGAGACCAGTCTTTCCTAGAGTTTGACACAGTTTTCCAAGTATCTGTTTCAATTCCCTGTTTGAAATCTCCACTTTTCCACTGAACTATGGATGATAAAGAGTACTATTTTTATGAAGACAGCCATATTTTTGAATCAAAGCTTTAAATTTTTAGTTCTTAAAGATTTTTCCATTATTAGTGATAAAAGATCAGATAACTCCAAATCTAGAAAATATATTATTCTTAACAAATTTTATTACAGAGTTGGCTTGATTGTTGGGTAGTTCCACTACCTCAACCCATTTTGAGACATTATCTAAAGCAAAAAGTATACAATAATTCCCATGAGATGATGGAAATGGACCCATGAAGTATAAACATGAGACAAAAAAATTTCAACTTCTAGAATTCCTTTGCTTGGGGTAACTCTTACATCCTACACACATTTCCTAGCCTCTGACATCTATCATATCCAACCACAAAGCTTAGAGCATCCATAAAAAGAGTAGGGAAATAGAAACTAGATTGTAAAACATTATGAGTTGTCCTCTCACCACCATGGTGACCTCCCCAAGGTGTGGAGTGAAAACTCTCTAAAATAGGAAAAATATCTTCCTCACGCACACATCTCTTAAGGATACCATCAGCACATATCCGAAATAGTAAAGGATCGTCCCAAAGGTAGTATTTAAGCATAGAAATTAATTTCTTTATTTGGTTATTGGAAACATTTCTGGGAAAGAAACCTGCTTCCAAGAAGATAACAAAATCTTCAAACCAAGAAGATTTCTTTATAGAAATAGTGAGTAGCTTCTCATCCGGAAAGGAAGAGTTTATCTCCCTAGGATCTTCCGATTGAGTATCAGGAAGCCTAGATAGGTGGTCAACAACTAGATTTTCAGGTCCCGACATATCACTAATCTTTAAATAAAAATATTCTAGAAACAAAATCCATATAATCATCTTGGTTTTAGTTTTCTTTTTAGACAAAAAATACTTTAAAGTAGAATGATAAGTGAAAATAATGAATTTTAAACCTAAGAAATATTTTATAATCTTCTCTAGAGAAAACAGAATAGCTAGTAATTCTTTTTCAGAAGTGGTGTTATTATTTTGGGCCTCATGTAGCATTCTACTAGAATAATGCACCACATGTAATTTTCCATCACTCCTATATCCAAGGAAATCACATAAAACCATGTCACTAACATCACACATTAGTTCAAAAGGTAGTTTCCAGTCAGGTGCAGTGATATTGGGTGATGATGTGAGTTTCTCTTTAAGAATATTAATTGATTTCAAACAGGTTTCTTCAAAATTTAAAGGTGCATCCTTGACCAACAAATAACACAAGGGATTAGTTATTTTCTAAATTTCTTTTATGAATCTCTAGTAGAAACTGGAATGCCCTAGGAAACTTCTAATACCTTTTACAATTTCAAGAGTTGGAAATTTTTGGATGACTTATATCTTAGTAGTATCAACTTCTAGACCTCTCTTGGACACCTTATGATGCAGCACTATACCTTCTATAACCATGAACTGACACTTCTCCCAATTAAGCATAAGGTTGGTTTTAATGAATCTATCCAAAACTAACTCATGATTTCTAATAAAAGTATCGAAAGTTCTACCCAAAAAGAGAAATCGTCAATGAAAACCAAAATTATTTTTTAAATCATATTTGAAAAGAAAGTTGTTATACACCTTTGAATGGTGGCTGGAGCTCCACAAAACCCCAAGGGAATCAACCTATAGAAAAGTGGCCTAAAGGGGCATGTGAAAGTGGTATTTTTCCTGATCCTCTAGAGCAACATGAATCTGGTTGTAACCATAATACCCATCCAAGAAATAAAAAAATTCATTCCCAGCAAGCCTCTCAAGCATTTGATCCAACAAGGGCATTATAAAATGATCATTAATAGTGGCTTCATTTAGCTTCCTATAGTCTATACTGACTCTCCATTTTATGGCCTTCCTAACTTGGATTTTTTTTTTTGATTTTTTACAATAGTGAAACCCCATCCCTAGGAAACAACCTGAACAAGACTGACCCAAACACTATCAGAAATGGTATATATCATTCTAGTGTCTAGAACATTGATCACTTAATCTCTTACTACTTCTTTTATGTTTGGATTCAATCTTCTTGACACTCTACCCTAGGCTTATGGTCAGGCTCTATAGGTATTTTATACAAACAAAATGAGGGACTAATACCCTTGATATTAGTTATTTTATATCCTATAGAAGATTTAAAATTATTCAAAAAAGTGAACAATATTTCCTCTTTATTTTCATTATGTTCAGAAGAAATTATGACAGGCAAAGTGAAATTCACACCCAAAAATGAATATTTTAGATGGGAAGGGATTGGTATAAGTTCAAGAGTGGGTGGTTCTACACTCGATAGAAGAATCTTTGTCCTGGGAGGTCAAATATATCCATTATATATCTTATAAGGGGTTTGAAATGATGAATGATTTTCAATTTCATGTTAAGATTCTGAAATAACAGTGCTGCTATCCAAACTGGACATCACACTGTCCAGATTATCCAGGTCAGAATTAAACAAGTTAATCAAATTATAATCAACTAATTGTCTTAAAATTTCACCCTAAAATTCATAAAAGTGTTCAAGAAGGTTGGAGTAATTAGAAACATCCTGAAATTCACTCCAAAAGTCCCTAAGTTCAGAAACAATGGACTCGTATACAGCAGAAACTGAATAGTTGTCCAGTTCTTGAAAATTTTCCAGATTTGGTGTTTGAGCAATATTTTCAATTTGTAAGATAGATTCAATAGTATTTTCTACTGATAAATTATTTTCTTCATCATGTAATTGATTTTCATATTCTTCAGAGATTCCAATTGAGTTATTATATTCTAAGTACTCTAGCATTGAATGGTTTTAAGAAAAATTTAGTCCTTTAACATTTTTAAAAACATTGAACTCTTCTTGTTGTTCACCAATTTTAAAAATATGCTAACCCTTAGAAACATCAATAACAAAACCACCTATGGCCTAGAAGGGCCTACCCATGATGACGGGCACCTCTTGATCACACTCCTTGTATAAGACTAAAAACTCTGCAGGAAAAAATAGATTCTCAACCCCAACTAAAAAATCATCTATCCTACCCACAAGATGAGTGAAAGATTTACCCGCTAACTGCAGTATGACTGTGGTGGGTTAAATATCACCCAACCTCAACTGTCAAAATAGTCATTATGGGAGAATATTAATACTGGCACCTAAATCACACAAATAATTGAGATGATCATAATTTCCTAAGGTACATGGGATAACAAAGCTACCAGGGCCTCTCAATTTAGGTGGTATTTTCTTTTGGAGTATAGCACTGCACTATTCGGTGAGGCTGTAAGTAGAAAATTCTTCCAGGGTTTTTTTATTTGAAAAAAAAAATCTTAATGGATTTTTGATAGGATGGAATTTGAATTAAAGCTTGGATGAAGGGAATGTTTACTTGAAGTTTTGAAAGGAGACCAAGGAACTGAAGAAGTTCAGCCCTGGTATTACTTTGTGGTTTCTGCTTTTTAGGGAAATGGATGGGTGCGGAAAAAAATATAAGGACAGTGGGTATATCCCCCACCTATTCCTCAACTTTTTCATTTCCTTTATTCTTTTGATTTTTAGATGAATTTTCAGCTTGATAAGTAGATGATAAATTCAGATTTCAATAATTTCTTACAACTTTCTGTGTATTTTCAGCATGTGAACAGAGAATAATTTTATTACCAAATTGAATAAATTTTTCATTTTGGGAATTTTGAAGGTCTTTTTCAGCAACAATTTGAGTATTCATCCCACTTTTAGTTACTTCCTCTATTTCATTCTCTCTAGGGTTAAGCTCAGTGGTACTTGGAAGTCAACCATTTTCCCTAGATGAAAAATCTCTAGAAAGTTTTCCAAGTTGTGTTTACATGTTTTTCATTCTCAAATCAGTTTGAATTTTATCTGACTCATATTGATTTTGATGTTTAGTTAGCTGAGTCATGTATCTTTCCTCTTGAGATTTAATTTTTTTCAAGATTAGATCATTCTTATAAAATATATGATTATAATTGTTTCCTTGTACATTTGAATAATCACCCCTTTGTTGATTTTGAAAGTTTGGTCATGGTTGATTCTGATAGTTAGGGGCAGTGGATTATTTAATTAGACCTTTATCTTTCCAAGACAGATTTGGATAGTTCCTATATCCATGGTTGTAATTATTTGAAAATGGATCTTCTTTAAGAGGCATTCAAGGAACATAGTTAAAAAAGTTTGAATTATCTTATTGTTGGGATGAAATATAAAAATTAGGAAAAAAGTTTTTAGTATGCCCAAACCTACCACACTAGAAACACTATTCCCTTAAAGATTGGTTAGTGTTTTGACATCCATATTGATTAACAATTTGTTTTGGATTTTGGTTCATTAAAGAATGGAATTGGTTTGGGATTTCATCAAGTTGGTCATGAGTTTCATTCATTGAACCAGTGTTGCAATTAATTTTTCTATTGAATCTTTTCCTTATTTAATTTTTATGTTGTGAATTCAGGGCATGATTATTAAAAATTTGTCTCAATTATTCATCTATTTTATCATTGTAATTACCCCCAGTAGCCTAATCAACTAGATTCTATCCATAGGAGGACATCCCTTCATAGAAGGTGTCCATGAGAAGGTGAGATGGGATTTGATGATGGGGACACTTCCTAATAAGGTCCCTGAATCCAACCCAAGCTTCATGAAAATATTCTCCATCCTTTTAATAAAAACTAGTGATTTTTTATCTAAGGTCACCTTTAAGTCTTTGGGGATAAAATTTCATTATGAAATAATTGTACACATGATCCATGTTTTCAAGAATATTCTCATCTAGACTCGGAGACCAATTGATAGAATTCAATTTAAGGAAAAAGGGAAAGACTCTCATTCTCTATGTGTCATAGAAGAGGTAGTAGCTTCACAGTTTTATAGAATTCTAAAGTGAATGGAAGGAAGTCCTCATTAGTGGGCCCATTAATAGTAGGAAATAGTGAAATGTGTGATTCTTTTAGATCATAGTTATGAGATCTAGGAGATAACCTAATAGAATATGGATTTCATGAAACATGAGAGAGTTGTAATTACCTCATCTTAGGCCTCTGAACATCATCTAGAAGTTCTGGTTGATCTTGGAAGTTGTTAGGTGCAAGAACTCTCTCATCTAGATTTTCAATTTCAATTTTCTTTTTCTTTCTTAGTGTAGGGAGTTGTATTTTATGTTCAAGATTTAGGGGCTCTAAACCCGCAGAAGAGGTTCTTGTACTCATGAAAAGTGTGGAAACAGTTCAAAATAGAACAATAGTATAACTAAACATGATCTATTAATACAGATAATAGTATCAATTTAGTAGAAAATGTAGAATATTTTTTTATAGTTTACAAATTTTTTAAATTTATATGATGTTTTTTATATTATTTTGTTAGTTTTTTATAAGTAATGGCTCATGCCTTACCTAGAAATGATGAAAAAAACTTGATGCTGACTGTTATTAAAATTGTTCAATGTTTATAATTTATAATCCTACTAACTACTATATATGTGGGAATTAGGGTCGAACCCACAGAGAATGAAATTTTGACCACTATTCTTCTAAAAACATTAAAAATACCCCCTGTTGTCAGCAACTGGGTAGAATTTCTATCTTTTTTTTACTTATTTTTTTTATTATAATGAAAAAATGAAACAACATAATATTTTTGAGTTTTTTATGAAATAGTGATGAAATAAGAAATAGACTAAAAATAGTAATTGACAGAGATATAAAATGCTGATAAATGAACAATAAAGAGAAATGAGTTGGGGGAAAATATGTAACACACTAATATTTTATGAGAAATACTTTTTTTATGTCTTATTTTATACACAACACCAAATAAATCTTTCATAACACACAATACTGACTTGGCTTTCATTACACGCAATCACGACCTTCCTTGATAGCGTGTGTAGTACGCAATACTGGGTTTCACTAAACAATAATATATTATTATGGACTAGCTGTTATGAATAGTATTAACTACATTTTGAATTTTATCACATTATTATTCATCTTACACATTTTCTAGAACATGGTGAGAGAAAAAAATAAATTTTTCGGGTAAAATAAATATTTTTCAAAAAATGCAGTTTTGCTGCCTTTTGATTGTGCACCCACATTAAATCTAGTTTTTGACATGTTTATAAGTTAAATTTGACAAAATAAAATTATTCTTTAAAATCAGGATATAAAAATTTACTTTGGATAAATTTTTGATACTTTTCTGATAACTTTCATATTTTGATGAATAGTAAAAATACGCTAATTTTTAATTAAAAACAACTTTTTTCATTGAGATAATTTATATGGTTAAATTATAATATTTAATGGTTTTAAATAATAAATAAAATATATTTTTAACATTTAATATAATATATGTCATTATCATTAATTTGACATTGAATTCATAGGTAAAAACATTTCAATCTTTGGCAATGTTTTATCTTCTAAAATTGTTTTCTTAACAACGAGATTAATTTTAAATTAATTACTGCAACTTATGTGTTTTGAATTTTGAAAAATGGATTCCATATTTGGAATCCGTGGGTCCAAATTATGTTAATAGGCTACTTTTTATTTTTGGGCATTATGAATAGTAACTACGGTAAATTTTATTTACCATAGTTAAAGGTAAATCGGGTAATTAAGGGTAAATATAAGATTATAAAATTATCCTAACACCTGCCAAAATCCTATTTGATGACTAAAAGTCGACCCATATCACCTAAGGGTCAGATTAGATTAATTTAGTGGACTTTTTTCCATTAAAACAATTTAATTATTATTAAAACCAATGAAAGTGACAACATGTCACTTTCTTAAATCTTATAAGTATAATAATTTTAATTTAGTGATAAACTTAATGAAACATCTAAAATGAATAGTCTCCAGAACTCTAATACAATTATATAAATCATATGAATCTATTTAGAATTTTTAGGTATTAAATAATTATCATTAATTATGACACAATAGTGATGTTGAAATTATTTTATTAATTAAAATATCAAATAAATGGTATTAAAAATATTAAAATAAATATTATATGAACTATTTACTTTGATCAACTAATTTTCTAGATACATATGACATTTTATTAATCTATTAAAACTTTTATTTTGAATATATATTCTGTATATATTTTATTTAAATTCAAATAATTGAATAGTGTCAAAATTGACACTATTGTTATTTTATAAAAATAACATATTATAAAATTGTTTAAAAGTCACAATAATATTTTAAAAATTATAAATTAAAATTTATATGGTCGAAAATGTCATAAAGTGTCAAATTATGGAAAATTCACAACACATATGTAATTATTTATAATAATTTTAAATTTAGAATATTATTACCACAAATAAAATAAAATATATAAATAAAGATAAATCAAGTTGATAATGTTTAAAATAAATTCATAACTTGTCTAAATTTTATTGGTTGATGATATTACAACCCTATATCATATAATATTCTTGATATGAGTCATTTTGGAAGTTTTTATGTGGGGATGGGATTTAATATAAACTAATATTTCTTATATTTCCAAAGGTGCCACTCTCCTCCCTTATAAAAGGGCACCTCCTCCCTCTCCTCCTCACACCAATTTGAGCCTTCAAGATCGGCCAACCCCAGACCATTTCACTTTCCCACTTCCCTAGAAACATCCTAGTGGTCCTGGTATTCTTCAGTGACCAATTTTAGTGCCCTAAGAGGAGGTCTCAAAGAGGTGCTTCAAAGAAGAGGTAATGTCCGTTACCGATTTTTTCAACTTTATTTCTTCTTTTGGTTATTATTATTTAGTTTTTTCATTATGAAGTAATAAAATAAGTATCACTGATATACTGATATTTTATTATAAGTATTAAACAACCCTATTTAACCATCTATCCATCCTATGGAAAATGAAATCACCGCACGTGCGTACATACGGAATACCATCTCCACGCCGTGGTGTAATCTATTTTCCACCACCACCTTACTTGGATGGGTATAATGGTGTAAATAATGACTATATAAGATAATTGTAAAGTGATATTGATTCTGAAATAGTATACATACACTCCAATACAATTCCACAATCAGGGGAATGATATCATCGCTCGTGCGTACGTACAGAATACTGTCTCCATGATGTGATGCGACTCGTTCTACATGATCTTCATTGCATAATGATTATATAAATGAATTGAATGGATAAATATGATATATATTACACTAATAACATTCTGAGAATGCGGTTTCTATAACCTAAAAGGAGGAATAAGAATTTATTCGACAAAACACACATACGAACATAAAGCAATAAACACCCGAATAACAAGTAGCAATGAAATATTACTAATAAGAAGCTAAGAATATGACCATATATGATATCATAAAAATAAGTATGATTCTTTAATAAGTCAATTGACATTATTTAAACCATATTACAGGAGGTTTGGATTCAAATGAAGCATATCAGACCTAAGGTAAGGGAAAATCTCGCAATATCATTTTTATCTGAGATTGTTTATACTTCAGAATTTACTATGGAATATTTGTCATCCACATCCATGTTTCCTAAATATGTTATATTATTTCTATCATCCTACAATTTTTTAAATCAAATTTTACCCTTCGGTGAGTTTTTAGTAAAAGATATGAACATAATCTTTTGTCATTTTTCATACGAGGTACTTTTTGACTTTTCTGGCCAAAGTAGGAGAAGAATGTTTTTTTAACTTATACGGCATGAATGGATTTTTAGAACATTATTTTCAAGAATCTTCATTTACAAGTTTTCAAGTTTATTTTTAATCAACTTCTTTTATTTTAAAATTTTATGACATGTTAAGAAAGGAAAAATGTTTTTTAAGTAGAGAGGATATGTTCCTCAAGAATGGAGTTCAAGTGTTTTATCAAAATTATTTTCCATCTAAGATAATATAGGGTTCTGTTTATATCCCTATTTTTACATTGATTTTATTGTGTTATGATGGAATTATTTTTACTATATCCTTTTATGGACTATGTTATGATGACATGATGTTTAAGAATCCCATTTTTATTACATGGGTTATGCTATGATGTATTGTTTATGATTTTCTGGCACACATAAGAATGGTATCGTTATGAGATGGGAGGGACCTATATCTCTCTCCAATACATTGGGTAAAGATTTATATCTCATGAGATAGACATGGCTGGAACGACAGGTTAAACCGGTTCAATGAAATAGGACTGAAATGAGGAGTGAACTTGGTTCAAAAAAGGACTTTGTCCGCTAAGATAGTCTTGGCAATGAGTCTTGATTACTAAGAAATTATTTTCTATGACTATGTGTGTATGCCACAAAGATTCATGTTTTATGTTATTATTATTGGAATTAAATTTCAATTCTATGATTTATCCCATGTTATGATCTCTTTTGCAGGATAAGATTTTCAAAATGTTATGTTCTTATAAATATGATATGTTTGATATTTCATTTCTTTTCCCTTACTAATAATTTGAGCTCAACCTTTTGTATTTTTTCTTTTCCCCACATTAGGAAGAAGGAAATTAAGTAGGATATTCCAAAAAGGGACTCTAGATATGATGAAATAAATGGGAGACAACGTAGATGATTTATGAACCAGTTGTTTATGTTTCCCAGTTTCTAAAGACACTATACCTATACAGTCCATTCATGGTTTTGTTATATGTTGTAATAATTATTCTTCAATTTTGAAATAATAACCATTTATGTAAAGTATGGGTCGTTATAGTTGGTATCAGAGGAAAGGTATAGTCATGCTTTGGAAACTAGGATGTGAAAGCCTTAGTAAGAAACCTAAGGACATGTCTAAGCATAGAACACAATCTTAGTGTTTTAGAAATGGCCATGAACAACCTATGATAAGACCTTGAGTGTGAAATTTTATTCTTGATTATGTGGTTTTCCTATTATAATTAGTGTTTCTCACACTATTCTTCTTGGATTTAGTCAATGGTTGGAACCCGAATGAACCGTGTTAATGCGGAATGCGACAGACAATGCAATGATTGTCCCCATGAGCAACCAAACGTTATGGGAGTCGGAATACAGAATCATTTAGCCATGCTCACACAACTTTATCAAGCTATGAATCATGAAAGACTTCCAAACGAGCAAAGGAAATAGCAAAATTCTGTTGAATCCTTCAGGAGGCAGCGTCCACCATCATTCAGTGGGTCTTCGGATCCATTAGTGGTTGAACAATGGACCAGTACCACTGAAAAGATATTTTCAGTTCTTCAATGTTCTGAACATGATAAAGTCATCTTAGCAGTATATCGTTTGGAAGTTGATGTTGATCAATGGTGGAATCTTATTAAGAATACAAGGCAAATGGATGAAATTGAGTCCATGGAATGGGACGAGTTCAAGAAATTATTTTTCAATAATTATTTCCCTTGTATTCTTAGAAAAAATATGGAGAAGGAGTTTCTTGAACTGAAGCAAAAGGATGATGAATCCGTTGGTACCTACGAAGCAAATTTTACAAGACTGGCATGGTACGCTTCCAGAATTATTACCCAACCTAAGAGTAAAATCGATCGAATCTTTAGTGGCTTAAAAACAAGTCTTAGAAGGGCGTTAGCCATAAGGGACTTCAATAGCTATGAAGAAATTGTTCTATGTGCTCTCAAGATTTCGATGGATATTGATGTAACCCATCAGTCACATGGGTTTGATAAGAAGAGAAAAATGGAATTCAAAGGAAAATATAAAGACCACACTTAAAAGAAGATCAGTTTCCCTTATGCTCAACGTTTGGAAAGAAATGAAGAGTGTCGGAGGTCGTCACAGCCCTCAAAATTACATTTTTTAACCTACACTAGCATGGTGGTGCAGGGTCGATCCACGGAGAAGGGATACGAGTGTTTACTAAGGTTTTGAAATTTTAAATCCACAGTGTTGTCAGCAGTGGGGAAAACATATTCTTACTTTTATATTTTTTTTATTATTCTATTTATTATGAAATGAAAACAATGACACTAATTTTATAAACTACCTTTTTCCTAAATAGAATATGAAACAGCTGAAAGATAAGAAAAAAAAACAGTGTCAAAAGTGGAACGGGAGTGCTGAGTATTAATAAAAAATATTGCTCACGAGATTCGAAACCCATTGTTTTAACAGTATGTTCTTCATTTTATTGAATCCTCACCTTTAAATGATTGGTTAAAACTCCCTCGCCAGCAGATTTATCACACTGCATTGATGTTCTTGAAGTTCTCCACTTCGAAAAACTCCAATTAGAAAATTGATTAAAAAATTAACATCAGAAAACTATCTCGCCAAAAGTTTCTGAAGTTTCTAAAATTATATTTTTGATGAGTTGTATCGATGATCGATCTCGCCAAAAGATCAAAGATTGGGAAATTGAAATACGTGACGGTGAAAATTCAATTAAAATATTGAGAACCAGATTCAGTATCGCCAATAGAAACTAATTCTCAATGAAGTAAATTTAAATGAAAGGAAAATAAAAGTAAACCAGTAGAATTCAAAATTACTGAACAAGAAAAGTTAACCTATGATCATATTCACCTTAATTGCAGAAACACAAAGTAAAACATTAATATAGGGGAAGAAAGATTCTCTTTCAAAGATGAAACTCATGAATCATCACTGGCTCTTGAAACTCCAAACTTCTCTCCGTGTCTCCCGAGAGTATCTCTCCAAGTCTTCGCTCTCGAAATATGTGCTCGTGGAATCAGAATGAGAATCTCTATCAAAATTCTGCTACTACTCTGTTTTATATCTCCTGTCATCTGATGCATGTCACCGCTTGCCTTCAACCGACATTATGTTTCCTTCACGAGCACACCGCACACGTGTGTGTGTTCATGACAAGCACGTCGTGCTAACTTTACTCACGTAACTAACTCTGGATGAGTTAGTTGAGTGCACATAGACGTGTTTCTGACTTTGGAATGAACCTACACAAAATAATAACGAAGTAAAGCAGTTAAAACTCAAAGACAAAAGTTAACTAAAGATAATTAATAAATATTTAAGTTAATAATTATTATTTACTTTTATATTATTTATACAAGAATTAACTATGATAAAACATTAATTTAATTAAGTTAATAAATAAAAATACTATGTAATTAATTTTATCCATTTTTTAAAAAACAAAGTTATTAAAAATTAAGAACATAAATAAATAATTAAAAAAAATATTTTAGATTTAATTATTACTATTAACGAAATTAAATTTTTAGATTAATTAATTAATTAGTTAATTTTAATTTAGTAATTAAATTTAATACTTAAGTTTTAAGAATATTTAATTTATTAAGTAAATTTATAGTTTAAAATTTTTTTTAATTATATATTTATACTATTAATTTATTATTATCATTTATTATTAATTTAGTTTTATATTTTAATTTATGATTAAACTATTTGTTAATGTTTTATTTATTTTAATTCATAACTTTTAGAAATTTAATTATATTAACTTGACTTATAAAAGCTTACTTAACTTATATGTAAAGTATGTTTACTTTAACTTTACTTTTATTATTTACTTTTATTTTATTTTTATTTTTCTCTTTTTTTCTTTTTACTTTACTTTAATTATAATTTTATTTTTAAATCTTAATTTAGTTTAAATTCTTTTTATATCATCCTTCTCCTCCCCCAAATTGGCGAGCAAAGGGGGGAGGGTTTGTACGGCTCCTCTGCAAACAGCCACTGACTCCCTCCTCTTGTAGTGCGGCGCACAACGGATTCGGCTTCAAGAGCGGTAGCATGGAGGTCTTCAACAGCACGTACCCATGTCAGCTCATCTCTTCCCAACGGCAGACCTGGTTCAACTCATGCGGCGTCTTTATCCTGGTTTCTCGTGTCTTCCGAAGGCTCGATTCATCTCCCATAGAGGTGCAGGCTCAGATCCGCAGCGACAGAACTCCGAGAATGGCACAGAGTGAGATCGAGGTTAACCTTCGGCTTTAGTTCCGCGGTGATGCAAGTGGGTTTTCACCAAAACTCTTCCTTTGAAGTACTATGTTTCGGGTTCACTTCCAGGCCCAGCGGCTCCGGTTTTTCAGCCTCGGCTCAAACAAAGCTCAACGCGCACTAATTCAAAATTGATCACGACAAGTTTCCCTCTTTGGTACAGCAGATCCATGATGGATTTTTAGTTGTAGTCTGCATTTCTATTTTATTGAAACGTTCTTGTTGAATTTCAATTTGAATATCAGATCGGGTTATGTCATTATGAGGATCTACAGTAGAAGATTGAGTTTTTAGTGATAGGTGCACCGGAGGGACTGTGAAGAGTGGAAGAAGCACGAAGTTATGAAGTGATGTTTGAAATGGTATGAGAGAGGGATACGGTTCCCCGAACAGAGAAATGGGGTTTACAGTGTCACCGTGAAAAAGGGTTATTGTGGCAGAGAAAGTGAAAGGAAACAAAGGCATGTTTATTGTGAGTCCGTGAAATGGTGTCACGGTGAGACCGTGAAGAAGATTATAGTGTCAAAAGAAAGGAAGGGAAATGGTGAAAGGATTACGGTGTAACTGGTGGATGTGGCACCATAAAATGGAAGTCACGGTGAGACCGTGAAATAGAAACCATGCGCCATCAAAATAAACAAAGTAAATAAATTAAATTAAATCTTAAATAGAATATGAACAAAGTAATTAATACAAACTTAAACTGAATTAAAACAAATGAAAAATTAATTTTCAAAATAAACTTTAATAAATTTATATAAACAATTAAACTTAAATTAAATTATTAATAGCTTTAATTTGCATATCTTAAATTATTACTATATTGAAAATCATCTGACTTATTAAAAGTTAACATAAAATTTAAACATTTATAATACATAGTTAAATAGTTACAATATCAAATTAAATTAAATTAAGGTAGAAAGATAATTATTATATTAAAATTTTAATTAATGTAATGTAATTTAAAAGGACTTAATGATTGAAGTAGGCCTATAATCATTTATTTTATTCAATGAATTATTTTAAATACATCTACTAATTAGGTTAAATTAAATTAATTCTTAGTACATGCAATGTTAGATTAAGACTACATATTTAAAATGAAAAAATCAAACTAATTAATTATTTAATGTTAAATTACTAGCTATGCAGACAAAAAAAAACAATCCTAATAAATAGTTATAAGTCTATAAAACTAAAGTAAGAAATAAATTTATTATTTTAAGGCTTTAAATACACCATTAATTATAAAAAATTGATTAATTATTAAATTTAGAGATAAAATTACAAAAGTACCATTTTTTATCAAAAAGTACTAAAATAAGTAGTTAAATTAATAAAAAATAGTTAAAAAGATGTGGAAAAACATGTGTTTTTAAGGCCACATCAAATTCCCCCACACTTAAACATTGTTTGTCCTCAAACAATCCCATGTTTTATTTTCTTTGAAAACAAAAGTATGATTTTCATGATACTGCTCAAAATGTAACATGACCAGAAATTTGAAACAAAGGACAGTAACATGCCACTAGGATTTTAGAAACTAAGTTTCTCATATGAACCATGCCTTAAGAAAATACTCACAGTTAGTCTTAAAAACTATGAATCATCAAATAATGAAGATGTAATGCCTCCAATGTGGTACTACTTAGTGATTAACTTCAATCCATACTTAAGTCCAAAATCCAAGAGTGACAAGAGGTAAAATTTATGTGGAATTAAGAAGATAACCAGAGGAACCTTGTACTTTAACTCATCTCCTAGATTTCGAAGAATAAATAATTTTTTTGTGAATCAACTTTTTGATACAACCTAAATGATTTCCATATAAATCAATTGATCCCTTCTTCATTTGGCGTTCATCATTCCCCTCACCTTAATGGGCCCATTTTTGACCCTAGAACATTATTTATTTTTCCCTAGCCATGTATCATTGTGCTAAGCACTGTGCAATGAACTTATTCAGAGTGAACTAAGGGATAAAAGTAAACAGAAACGTACCCAGAATCTAGGGTCTCAGAGACTCACCGTGGGATCCCAGATGCCTAAATTGCTCCAGTTTCAAAAGTTTAATATAAAATTAATTTACAATGGCTCATTAAAGTAACTACTTTTAATAATTTAAAATAAAATGAATGAGGCCCCTAGAATCAGAATCAAACTTCCAGTTCCAAGGCTATGATCATAATTCCACAAACAGGGTACCCAAATCACTTCCAAAGGTAGGTCCTAAACTGAATTTCCATGAAATCACTAAGTAAAACCACTCAGTAATCATCCAAACTCATTAATTTCAGACTCAAAGCAGCTCTCAACTACCAAACAGGAACTTTTCCTAAGGCAAGACCTAATTGAGTACAGTGCAAAGCCTAAAATTATGAAAGAATTTTGAAAATATTTAGCCATTTTTTATAAAAAGATTGAATTTGCAGTGGGAATTGATGAAATTTAAATAAAGCACAGATTATCACAGTCAATAATTAACCCCCTCCCCCACACTTAAAACCCAACTTTGTCCCCAAAGTTGACTTTCAAATATGGAAAAGAATAATTAAGCAATTTAAGTTCAAAACAGATTTTCAATTTAGTAGATTAATGACAAGTATAAAGGGTCCCAATGAAGTTCAAAAATACTGTTTTCCAGAATGAATAACTTACATTAGGTTCATATCCAGACACACATTAAAGTGAAAAAGATTTTCATTAAAGCTCAAAAGAAGTATATAATGTGTGGGTGCACAATTAATTTGTTGTAAGAATTTCAACAAAGTGTGATTCAAAAAGTAGTTCAATTAAGTAGTAAGATGTATGCTAAACACCCTAAAGAGTAATCAGATTCAAAAGACCAGCTGCATGTACCCCCCACACTTAATTTCATTCAGTGAATGATTTTAACAATGGTGAAATTAAATTTTTTTCAGCAAGAGGCACATGCGGAATTTTTTATCTAAAAAGAGACATACAACATGGTTACATACTGTAAAAATGTAGCAGAATTTTCAGTACACATGTAGCAGAGTTTTTCAATACAAGCAGAGTTTTTACCAAAAACATGAGAAGAAATTTTTTTCATTAAGCATTAAGGAGCAAAAAAATGAAATGCAAAAATTATGAATTGAGTACTTCCCTGAATATATTTGTCAATTTTTCCTCCTGTATGGGAACTCCACTCCTTAAAAGATAAAGCAAAAACATCCTAAAAAAACACAGATCATGAAAACCAGGAACAAAAATCAAGCATAAATATAGCATATGGAAGACAACAAAGTATCACTTTATTCAACACTAAACAGTATAAAAATTTAAACAAAGGAGAATGGGTTGACTCCCATGAAGCACTGAATTAAAATTATTCAGTTATACGTTATTTATTTACAAAATTTTATTTATTAACAAAATAAAAACCATGGGTTGCCTCCCATGCAGTGCTAGTTTTATAGTCCCCAGTCGGACTCACCTAGAAACTAACCGTTGTCACTAGGTGGATGTGGTTTCCTTAATAGGAACCACCACATGTGTTTGGCCCATTAATTTTTAACAGAACATTGAATTATGTTGGCTCCAAAACTCATGCAGACAAAAAATGAATTCTCATAGCCTAAAACAACCCCTAAGAAACACCCTTTAATAGTTTTGATTGTAATGTTTTCCACTTCCAGGTTTGTTTCAGAATTATCAAGATCTGAGTAGTCATTAAGGAACAACATAGATCTAAGCACTTGAAAGGGTGTATCATTATCCTCAGAGCTATTTACTTCAACTTCTACACTAACAGATTCACATATAAGGGTGCAAATGGGTAAATTCTGAATAGTAGGTTCAAAAGGGGATTCAATAGAGTGCTGAACAGAATTATGAGCATTGGAACTCAAGTCTGATTCCCACTCTAAACTACTATCAGTATCATGCTGATCTTTTGCACCAAACTCAGTTGAGGATGGAAGTGACAGACAAGGAAGAGAATTTATTTGATCAGTAACAAAATCAGGTTTAATAATATTGTAAATCTCTTCCAAAAGTTCCTCATCAGTGAATGAACAATGAACATATAATGATTCTATAAAATCAATTCTGCAATCATCATAAAATGTGTGTTCAACCTCTTTTACAAGTTCAAATTCAAAAATCTCACTTTCAAAAACAATGTCTGTATTGTGTTCAAGAAAGATCAAAATAGGGGGAGTAATATTCAATTCAGCTTCAATGAAGTCATGTTCAAGATTGATCAAATTCAAACAATTTTCCCCAGAAATGACAACACTATTTTCAATTTAATTGCACAATGTTTCAGATAAGTGATCACTATTAGAATAGGGAAAAGGAAACTCATCAGTTAGTTTTTCTTCATAAATCATTCCCTTAACTTCATTATCCAACAATATTTCAGAGGTTATTGGGTTTACAGGTTCAAAATATGAAAGAGAAGTGTTCAGTTTAGGTTCAAAGATTTGAAACTCTGTTATTTCCAACTTAAGTTTCTCTTCCAAAGTGTACCCAATATCAAGTTCAGGCACATTATTCACAAGTTAAGAAAAGATGAGTGAAGAGTTTTTAACATTCAAGTATTCAATTTAAATTTTCTCTTCTACCCGAGTGACTTCTTTTTCAAAACTCCTAAAACAATGATTTTTCTCCTGTGTAGGAATTATAAAGACAACTAGACTTTCATTTTCAATCTGTTTCAATTCTTATTCAAAATTATCCAACTCAACTCCATTAAAGTTCATTATTGGATTTTCAATGTTGTGTTCTTGAATTTTTGAGTCATTTATTTCTAAATTAAGTCCAACATAATCAGATTCTTCAAAGTGAATGTTTTGGTTTCCAGTTTCACAGTCACTCTCTTCTTCAATTTGATTTTCAAATATTTTGTGCATATTTTCATTTTCATTTTCTTCAAATTCTTTTTGTTCTTTAACCCTTTGTTGTAATTCCAAGAGCATGGTTTCTAATCTGTTCACTCTTTGATCTTGTTCTTGAGAATCTCTAAGTTGAATCTCATGGGTTTTAACAAAAAAATTATTCCAATTATTCTCCCTAGAATCCAGTTTGATTTCAATTAATTCTAGTTTAGCTAGGAATTCAAGATTAGATTCAAACTCTTCATCTTCTTCAATATAAACATCCTATTGTGGCTGATTGTAAACACACTTCTAAGTAGTGTGTCCAAAACAGCCACAACAGACACAATGTGGACATAATTCATCCATTTTTTTAAACTAAAAACAATTGATTTTAAACACACAAAGATGCACAGTTGAATAGATTTTTCTCAACAAAAATAGTGGGTTCTAGTTCACAGTTTATTTTAAACAGTTTTTTTAAAAGATTTTTTTATGTTTCTTTAATTTTTTATTTAATTTTTTCCAAACCCTAGACTCTCAGTGCATGCCTTCCTTGGAAACTGAGCCAAATTTTTAAGAGTGCCGGAGGTCATCACAACCCTAAAAATTACATTTATTAACCTATACTAGTACAGTGGTGCATGGTCGATCCACAGAGAAGGCAGACGAGTGTTTACCAAGGTTTTGAAAATTTAAATCCCCGTTGTTGTCAGCAGTGGGGAAAACATCTTCTTATTTTTATATATTTTTTTATTATTCTCTCTTTTTTTTTGAAGAGTTCCGTAGGTTTTCAATGCCCTCAAAATTACATTTATTAACCTACACTAGCACAGTGGTGCAGGGTCGATCCCCAGAGAAGGCAGACGAGTGTTTACTAATGTTTTGAAATTTTAAATCCCCATTGTTGTCAGTAGTGGGGAAAACATCTTCTTACTTTTATATTTTTTTATTATTATATTTATGATGAAATGAAAACAACAACACTAATTTTAAAAACTACCTTTTTCCTAAACATAATATGAAACAGCTGAAAGATAAGCAAAAAAAACAATGTCAAAAGTGGAACGGGAGTGCTAAGTGTTGATCAAAAAGACTGCTCAAGAGATTCGAAACCCACTGGTTTAACAATATGTTATTCATTTTATTGAATCCTCACCTTTAAATGATTGGTTAAAACTCCCTCTCCAGAGGATTTAACACACTGAATTGATGTTTTTTAAGTTCGCCGAAAGATCAAAGATTTGGAAATTGAAACACGTGACGGTGAAAATTCAATTAATGTATTGAGAACCAGATTCAGCCTCACCGATAAAAACTAATTTTCCGTGAAGGAAATTTAAATGAAGGGAAAAGAAAATGTAAACCAGTAGAATTCAAAATTCCTGAACAAAAAAAGTTAACCTATGATCGTATTCACCTTAATAGCAATGACACAAAGTAAAACATTAAAACAGAGGAAGAAATATTCTCCCTCAAATATGAAACTCATGAATCGTCGCTGGCTCCTGTAACTCTAAAATGCTCTCTGTGTCTCCCGAGAGTATCTCCCCAAGTCTTCGCTCTCGAAAGATGTGCTCGTGGAATCAGAATGAGAGTCTCCGTTAAAATTATGCTTCTACTCAATTTTATATCTCCCTTCATCTGCTGCATGTCACCGCTTTCCTTCCACCGACATTAAGTTTCCTTCACGAGAACACCTCACACGTGTGTGTGTTCGTGACAAGCATGTCGTGCTACCTTTACTCATGTAACTAACTCTGGATGAGTTAGTTGAGTTCACATAGATGTGTTTCCGACTTTGGAATGAACCTTCACAAAATAATAACGAAGTAAAGTAGTTAAAACTCAACGACAAAAGTTAACTAAAGATAATTAAAAAATATTTAAGTTTATAATTATAATTTACTTTTATATTATTTATACAAGTATTAACTATGATAAAACATTAATTTAATTAAGTTAATAAATATAAATACTATGTAATTAATTTTATCCATTTTTTAAAAAACTATGTTATTAAAAATTAAGAACATAAATAAATTATTATGAAAATATTTTAGATTTAATTATTACTATTAATGAAATTAAATTTTTAGATAAATTAATTAATTAGTTAATTTTAATTTAGTAATTAAAGTTAATACTTATGTTTTAAGCATATTTAATTTTTTATGTAAATTTACAGTTTAAAATTATTTTTAATTATATATTTATACTATTAATTTATTATTATCATTTATTATTAATTTAGTTATATATGTTAATTTATGATTAAACTATTTGTTAAAGTTTTATTTGTTTTAATTCATAACATTTAAAAATTTAATTATATTAAATTGACTTATAAAAGCTTACTTAACTTTTATGAAAAGTATGTTTACTTTAACTTAACTTTTATTATTTACTTTTTTTATTTTTATTTTTCTCTTTTCTTCTTTTTACTTTACTTTAATTATACTTTTATTTTTACGTCTTAATTTAGTTTATGTTCTTTTCATATCTTCCTTCTCCTCCCCCAAATAGGTGAGCAAAGGGGGGAGGGTTTGTGCAGCTCCTCTGCAAATAGCCGATGGCTCCCTCCTCTTGCAGTGCGGCGCACAAAAGCTTCGGCTTCAAGCGCAGCGGTATGTCGGTCTTCAGCAGCGCGCACCCATGGTAGCTCAGCTCTTCCCAGCGGTGGACCTGGTTCAACTCATGCGATGTCTTCATCCTGGCTCTTCGTGTCTTCTGAAGGCCCTATTCATCTCCCACAGAGGCTCAGGCTCAGCTCCGCAATGAGAGAACTCCGAGAATGGAACAGAGTGAGATCGAGGATAACCTTTGGCTTCAGTTCCGTAGTGATGCAAGTGGGTTTTCACCAAAACTCTTCCTTCGAACTGCTGTGTTTCAGGTTCGCTTCCAGGTCCGACGGCTCCGGTTTTTCAGCCTCGGCTTAAACAAAGCTCAACGCGCACTGATTCGAAATTGCTCACGGCAAGTTTCCCTCTTTGGTACAGCAGATCCATGATGGATTTTCAGTTTTAGTATGTATTTCTCTTTTATTGAAATGTTCTTGTTGAATTTCAATTTGAATATGAGATCGGGTTATGTCAGAATGAGGATCTATAGTGGCAGATTGAGTTTGTAGTGATAGGTGCACTGGAGAGACTGTGAATAGTGGAAGAAGCATAGTGTCAAGAAGTGATGTTTGAAATGGTATGAGAGAGGGAGACAGTTCCACGAACAGAGAAATGGGGTTGACGGTGGCACCGTGAAAAAGGGTCACTGTGGCAGAGGAAGTGAAAGGAAACAGAGGCATGTTTACGGTGAGTCCGTGAAATGGTGTCATGGTGAAACCGTGAAGAAGATTACAGTGTCAAGAGAAAGGAAGGGAAATGGTTCAAGGATTACGGTGTAGCCGGTGGATGTGACACCATAAAAGGGAAGTCACGGTGAGACCGTGAAGTAGAGACCGTGCGCCTGCAAAATAAACAAACTAAATAAATTAAATAAAAACTTAAATAGAATATGAACAAAGTAATTAATACAAACTTAAACTGAATTAAAACAAATGCAAAATTAATTTGAAAATTTTACTTTAATAAATTTATATAAACAATTAAACTTAAATTAAATTATTAATAGATTTAATTCGCAAAACTTAAATTATTACTATATTGAAAAGCATCTGACTTATTAAAAGTTAACATAAAATTTAAACATTTATAATACATAGTTAAATAGTTACAATATAAAATTAAATTAAATTAAGGTAGAAAGATATTTATTATATTAAAATTTTAGTTAATGTAATGGAATTTAAAGAGACTTAATGATTGAATTAGGTCTATATTCATTTATTTTAATTAATGAATTATTTGAAATGCATCTACTAATTAGGTTAAATTAATTTAATTCTTAGTACATGCAATGTTAGATTAAGGATACTTATTTAAAATGCAAAAATCAAACTAATTAATTATTTAATGTTAAATTATTAGCTTTTTAGACAAAATCAACAATATTAATAAATAGTTAAAAGTATATAAAATTAAAGTAAGAAATAAATTAATTATTTTAGGGCTTTAAATTCACAATTAATTATAAAAAATTGATTAATTATTAAATTTAGTGATAAAATTACACAAGTATCATTATTTATCAAAAATTACTAAAATAAGTAATTAAATTAATAAAAATTAGTTAAAAGATGTGGAAAAACATGTGTTTTTAAGGCCACAACAAATTCCCCCACACTTAAACATTATTTTTCCTCAAACAATCCCTTGTTTTATTTTCATTGAAAACAAAAGTATGATTTTCATGATACCTCTCAAAATGTAACATGACCAGCAATTTGAAACAAAGGACAGTAACATGTCACTAGGATTTTAGAAACTAAGTTGATCATATGAACCTTTCCTTAAGAAAATACTCACTAGAAGTCTTGAAAACTATGAATCATCAAATAAAGAAGATGTCATGCCTCAAATGTGGTACTACTTAGTGATTTACTTCAATCCAGACTTAAGTCCAAAATCCAAGAGTGACAAGATGTAAAATTTATGTGGAATTAAGAACATAACCAGAGGAACCTTGTACGTTGACTCATCTCCTAGGTTTCAAAGAATAAATAGTTTTTTTTGAATCACCTTTTTGATACAACCTAAATTATTTCCATATAATTCAATTGATCCCTTATTCATTTGGAGTTCATCCTTCCCCCCACCTTAATGAGCCCATTTTTGACCCTAGAAACTTTATTTATATTTCCCTAGCCATGTATCATTGTGTTATGCATTGTGCAATGCACTTATTCAGAGTGAACAGAGGGCTAAAAGTAAACAGAAACGCACCCAGTATATAGGGTCTTAGAGACTCACAGTGGGATCCCAGATGCCCAAATTACTCTAGTTTCAAAAGATTTATATAAAATTCATTGACATTGGATAATTAAAGTAACTAAATTTAATAATTTAAATGAAAATGAATGATTCCACTAGAATCAGAATCAAACTTCCAGTTCCAATGCTATGATCATAATTCCACAAACAGGGTACCCAAATCACTTCCAGAGGTAGGTCCTAAACTGAATTTCCATGAAATCACTAAGTAGAACCACTCGGCAATCATCCAAACTCACTAATTTCAGACTCAAAGTAGCTCTCAACTACTAACAAGGAACTTTTCCTAAGGCAAGACCTAATTGAGTACAGTGCAAAGCCTAAAATTATGAAAGAATTTTGAAAATATTTAGCCATTTTTTATAAAAATATTGAATTTGCAGTGGGAATTGATGAAATTTAAATAAAGCACAGATTATCACAGTAAATAATTAACCCCCTCCCCCACACTTAAAACCCAACTTTGTCCCCAAAGTTGACTTTTAAATATGGAAAAGAAAAATTAAGCAATTTAAGTTCAAAATAGATTTTCAATTTAGTAGATTAATGACAAGTATAAAGGGTCCCAATGAAGTTCAAAAATACTGTTTTACAGAATGAATAACTTACATTAGGTTCATATCCAGACACACATTAAAGTGACAAAGATTTTCATTAAAGCTCAAAAGAAGTATATAATGTGTGGGTGTACAATTAATTTGTTGTAAGAATTTCAACAAATTATGATTCAAAAAGTAGTTCAATTAAGTAGTAAGATGTATGCTAAACACCCTAAAGAGTAATCAGATTCAAAAGACCAGCTGCATGTACCCCCCACACTTAATTTCATTCAGTGAATGATTTTAACAATGGTGAAATTAAATTTTTTTCAGCAAAAGGCACATGCGGAATTTTTTATCTAAAAAGAGACATACAACATGGTTACATACTGTAAAAATGTAGCAGAATTTTCAGTACACATGCAGCAGAGTTTTTCAATACAAGTAGAATTTTTACCAAAAACATGAGCAGAACTTTTTTTTCATTACGCATTAAGGAGCAAAAAAATGAAATGCAAAAATTATGAATTGAGTACTTCCCTGAATATATTTGTCAATTTTAACTCCTGTATGGGAACTCCACTCCTTAAAAGATAAAGCAAAAACATCCTAAAAAAACACAGATCATGAAAACCAGGAACAAAAATCAAGCAGAAATATAGCATATGGAAGACAACAAAGTAGCACTTTATTCAACACTAAACAGTATAAAAATTTAAACAAAGGAGAATGGGTTGACTCCCATGAAGCACTGAATTAAAATTATTCAGTTATACGTTATTTATTTACAAAATTTTACTTATTAACAAAATAAAAACCATGGGTTTCCTCCCATGCAGTGCTAGTTTTATAGTCCCCAGTCGGACTCACCTAGAAACTAACCGTTGTCACTAGGTGGATGTGGTTTCCTTAACAGGAACCACCACATGTGTTTGGCCCATTAATTTTTAACAGAACATTGAATTATGTTGGCTCCAAAACTCATGCAGACAAAAAATGAATTCTCATAGCCTAAAATAACCCCTAAGAAACACCCTTTAATAGTTTTGAGTGTAATGTTTTCCACTTCCAGGTTTGTTTCAGAATTATCAAGATCTGAGTAGTCATTAAGGAACAACATATATCTAGGCACTTGAAAGGGTGTATCATTATCCTCAGAGCTATTTACTTCAACTTCTACACTAACAGATTCACATTTAAGGGTGCAAATGGGTAAATTATGAATAGTAGGTTCAAAAGGGGATTCAATAGAGTGCTGAACAGAATTATGAGCATTGGAACTCAAGTCTGATTCCCACTCTAAACTACTATCAGTATCATGCTGATCTTTTGCACCAAACTCAGTTGGGGATGGAAGTGACAGACAAGGAAGAGAATTTATTTGATCAGTAACAAAATCAGGTTTAACAATATTGTAAATCTCTTCCAAAAGTTCCTCATTAGTGAATGAACAATGAACATATAATGATTCTATAAAATCAATTCTGCAATCCTCATAAAATGTGTGTTCAGCCTCATTTACATGTTCAAATTCAAAAATATCACTTTCAAAAACAATGTCTGTATTGTGTTCAAGAAAGTTCAAAATAGGGGGAGTAATATTCAATTCAGCTTCAATGAAGTCATGTTCAAGATTGATCAAATTCAAACAATTTTCCCCAGAAATGACAACACTATTTTCAATTTCATTTCACAATGTTTTAGATAAGTGATCACTATATGAATAGGGAAAAGGAAACTCATCAGTTAGTTTTTCATCAAAAATCATTCCCTCAGCTTCATTATCCAACAATATTTCAGAGATTATTGGGTTTGCAGGTTCAAAATATGAAAGATAAGTGTTCATTTTAGGTTCAAAGATTTGAAACTCTATGGTTTACAACTTAATTTTCTCTTCCAAAGTGTACCCAATATCAAGTTCAGGCTCATTGTTCACAAGTTTAGAAAAGTTGGGTGAAGAGTTTTTAACATTCAAGTTTTTAGTTTCAATTTTCTCTTCTACCTGAGTGACTGCTTTTTCAAAACTCCTAAAACAATGATTTTTCTCTAGTGTAGGAATTATGAAGAGAACTGGACATTCATTTTCAATCTCTTTCAATTCTTCTTCAAAATTAACCAAATCAACTCCATTAACGTTCTTTATTGGATTTTCAATGTTGTGTTCTTGAATTTTTGAGTCAGTTATTTCTAAATTAAGTCCAATAGAATAAGATTCTTCATGGTGTATGTTTTTTTGTCCAGTTTCACAGTCATTCTCTTCTTCAATTTGATTTTCAAATATTTTATACACATTTTCATTTTCATTTTCTTCAAATTATTTTTTTTCTTTAACCCTTTGTTGTAATTCCAAGAGCATGGTTTCTAATATTTTCATTCTTTGGTCTTTCTCTTGAGAATCTAAAAGTTGAATCTCATGGGTTTTAATAAACAAATTATTCCAATTATTCTCCCTAGAATCCAGTTTGATGTCAATTAATTCTAGTTTAGCTAGGAATTCAGGATTAGATTCAAACTCTTCATCTTCTTCAATATAAACATCCTGTTGTGGCTGATTATAAACACACAGCCAAGCAGTGTGTCCAAAACATCCACAACTGACACAATGTGGCCCCAACTCATCCATATTTTTTAAACTAAAAACAATTGAGTTTAAACACACAAATATGCACAGTTGATCAGATTCTTCTTTTTCAACAAAAACAGTGTGTTCCAGTTCACAGTTTTTTTAAACAGTTTTTTTAAAATATTTTTAATGTTTTTTTTAATTTTTTTTTAATTTTTTCCAAACCCTAGAATCTCAGTGCGTGCTTTCCCCAGCAACGGAGCCAAATCTTGAATAGTGTCGGAGGTCTTCACAACCCTCAAAATTACATTTATTAACATACACTAGCACAGTGGTGCAGGGTTGATCCACCGAGAAGGAAGACGAGTGTTTACTAAGGTTTTGAAATTTTAAATCCCCATTGTTGTCAGTAGTGGGGGAAACATCTTCTTACTTTTATATTTTTTTATTATTCTCTATTTTTTTTAAGAGTGCCAGAGGTCGTCACAGCCCTCAAAATTACATTTATTAACCTATACTAGCACAGTGGTGCAGGGTCGATCCACAGAGAAGGCAGACGAGTGTTTACTAAGGTTTTGAAATTTTAAATCCCCATTGTTGTCAGCAGTGGGGAAAACATCTTCTTACTTTTATATATTTTTTATTATTCTATTTATGATGAAATTAAAACAACGACACTAATTTTAAAAACTACCTTTTCCTAAAAAGAATATGAAATAGCTGAAAGATAAGCAAAAAAACAGTGTCAAAAGTGGAACGGGAGTGCTGAGTGTTGATCAAAAAGATTGCTCAACAGATTTGAAACCCACTGGTTTAATAGTATATTCTTTATTTTATTGAATATTCACCTTTAAATGATTGGTCAAAACTCCCTCGCCAGAAGATTTAACACACTCCATTGTAGTTTTGGAAGTTCGCCACTTCGAAAAACTCCAATTAGCAAATTGATTAAGTCATTAACATCAGAAAACTATCTCGCCAAAAGTTTCTGATGTTTCTAAAATTATATTTTTGATGAGTTTTATCCATGATCGATCTCGCCTAAATATCAAATATTGGTAAATTGAAACACGTGATGGTGAAAATTCAATTAAAGTATTGAGAACCATATTCATTCTCGCTGATAGAAACTAATTCTCAGTGAAGGAAATTTAAATGAAGGGAAAAGAAAAGTAAACCAGTAGAATTCAAAATTCCTGAATAAGAAAAGTTAACCTATGATCGTATTCACCTTAATAGCAGAAACACAAAGTAAAACATTAAAATAGAAGAAGAAAGATTCTCCCTCAAAGATGAAACTCATGAATTGTCGCTGGCTCCTGTAACTCCAAACTGTTCTCCGTGTCTCCCAAGAGTATCTCTCCAAGTCTTCGCTCTTGAAAGATGTGCTCGTGGAATCAAAATGATAGTCTCCGTTAAAAATCTGCTGCTACTCTATTTTATATCTCCCGTCATCTGTTGCATGTCACCGCTTGCCTTCCACTGACAGTAAGTTTCCTTCACGAGCACACCGCACACGTGTGTGTGTTCTTGACAAGAACGTCGCGCTAAATTTACTCACATAACTAACTCTGGATGAGTTAGTTGAGTGCACATAGATGTGTTTCTGACTTTGGAATGAACCTGCACAAAATATTAACGAAGTAAAGCAGTTAAAACTCAACGAAAAAAGTTAACTAACGATAATTAATAAATATTTAAGTTAATAATTATTATTTACTTTTATATTATTTATACAAGTATTAACTATGATAAAACATTAATTTAATTAAGTTAATGAATATAAATACTAAGTAATTAATTTTATCCATTTTTTAAAAAACTAAGTTATTAAAAATTAAGAAGATAAATAAATATTTTAGAAAATATTTTAGATTTAATTATTACTATTAATGAAATTAAAATTTTAGATTAATTAATTAAATAGTTAATTTTAATTTAGTAATTAAAGTTAATACTTATGTTTTAAGCATATTTAATTTATTAAGTAAATTTACAGTTTAAAATTATTTTTAATTATATATTTATAGTATTAATTTATTATTATTATTTATTATTAATTTAGTTTTATATTTTAATTTATGATTAAACTATTTGTTAAAGTTTTATTTGTTTTAATTCATAAATTTTACAAATTTAATTATATTAACTTGACTAATAAAAGCTTACTTAACTTTTATGTAAAGTAAGTTTACTTTAACATTAATTTTATTATTTACTTTTCTTTTATTTTTATTTTTCCCTTTTTTCTTTTTACTTTACTTTAATTATACTATAATTTTTAATTCTTAATTTAGTTTAAGTTCTTTTTATATCTTCCTTTTCCTCCCCAATATCAGCGAGCAAAGGGGGGAGGGTTTGTGCCGCTCCTCTGAAAACAACCACTAGCTCCCTCCTCTTCCAGTGTGGCGCACAACGACTTTGACATAAAGCGCGGTGGCATGGAGGTCTTAAGCAGCGCGCACCCATGGATGCTCAGCTCCTCCCAGTGGCGGACCTGGTTCAACTCATGCGGCATCTTCATCCTGGCTCCTCGTGTCTTCCGATGGCCCGATTCATCTCCCATAGAGGCGCAGGCTCAGCTCCGCACTGACAGAGCTCTGAGAATGGAACAGAGTGAGATCGAGGTTAACCTTCAGCTTCAATTCCGTGGTGATGAAAGTGGGTTTTCACCAAAACTATTCCTTCGAACTGCTGTGTTTCGGGATCGCTTCCAGGTCTGGCGGCTCAGGTTTTTCAGCCTCGGCCCAAACAAAGCTCAATGCGCACTGATTCGAAATTGCTCGCAGCAAGTTGCCCTCTTTGGTACAGAAAATCCATGATGGATTTTCAGTTGTAGTCTGTATTTCTCTTATATTGAAATGTTCTTGTTGAATTTCAATTTGAATATGAGATCTGGTTATGTCAGTATGGGGATCTATAGTGGCATATTGAGTTTTTAGTGATAGGTGCACCGGAGAGACTGTGAAGAGTGGAATAAGCACGGTGTCAAGAAGTGATGTTTGAAATGGTATGAGAGAGGGAGACGATGCCATGAACAGAGAAATGGGGTTGACGGTGGCACCGGGAAAAAGGGTTACTATGGCAGAGGAAGTGAAAGGAAATAGTGGCATGTTTACGTTGAGTCGATGAAATGGTCTCACGGTGAGATCGTGAAGAAGATTACAGTGTCAAAAGAAAGGAAGGGAAATGGTGCAAGGATTACGGTGTAACCGGTTGATGTGGCACCGTAAAAGGGAAGTCACGGTGAGACCGTGAAATAGAAACCGTGCACCTGCAAAATAAACAAAGTAAACAAATTACATTAAAACTTAAATAGAATATGAACAAAGTAATTAATACAAACTTAAACTGAATTAAAAAAAATTCAAAATTAATTTGAAAAAATAAACTTTAATAAATTTATATAAACAATTAAACTTAAATTAAATTATTAATAGCTTTAATTCGCATAACATAAATT
The DNA here is from genome assembly GCA_963277665.1 of Viscum album. Taxonomy (NCBI): domain Eukaryota; kingdom Viridiplantae; phylum Streptophyta; class Magnoliopsida; order Santalales; family Viscaceae; genus Viscum; species Viscum album. The sequence continues at coordinate 561,586,441 of OY728141.1, forward strand.
ATTACTATATTGAAAAGCATCTGACTTATTAAAAGTTAACATAAAATTTAAACATTTATAAGACATAGTTAAATAGTTACAATATAAAATTAAATTAAATTAAGGTAGAAAGATAATTATTATATTAAAATGTTAATTAATGTAATGGAATTTAAAGATACTTAATGATTGAAGTAGGTCTATAATAATTTATTTTAATTAATGAATTATTTGAAATAAATATACTAATTAGGTTAAATTAAATTAATTCTTAGTACTTGGAATTTCAGATTAAGACAACATATTTAAAATGAAAAAATCAAACTAATTAATTATTTAATGTTAAATTATTAACTATGCAGACAAAAACAACAATCTTAATAAATAGTTAAAAGTCTATAAAATTAAAGTAATAAATAAATAAATTATTTTAAGGCTTTAAATACCCAATTAATTATAAAAAAATTGAATAATTATTAAATTTAGTGATAAAATTACACATGTATCATTATTTATCCAAAAGTACTAAAATAAGTAATTAAATTAATAAAAATTAGTTAAAAAGATGTGAAAAAACATGTGTTTTTAAGGCCACATCAAATTCCCCCACACTTAAACATTGTTTGTCCTCAAACAGTCCCATGTTTTATTTTCTTTGAAAACAAAAGTATGATTTTCATGATGCTGCTCAAAATGTAACATGACCAGAAATTTGAAACAAAGTACAGTAACATGTCACTAGGATTTTAGAAACTATGTTTCTCATATGAACCTTTCCTTAATAAAATACTCACTGGTAGTCTTGAAAACTATGAATCATCAAATAATGAAGATTCCATGCCTCAAATATGGTACTAATTAGTGATTAACTTCAATCCAGACTTAAGTCCAAAATCCAAGAGTGACAAGAGGTAAAATTTATGTGGAATTAAGAACATAACCAGAGGAACCTTGTACTTTGACTCATCTCCTAGGTTTCAAAGAATAAATAATTTTTTTGTGAATCACCTTTTTGATACAACCTAAATGATTTCCATATAAATCATTTGATCCCTTCTTCATTTGGCGTTCATCATTCCCCTCACCTTAATGAGCCCATTTTTGACCCTAGACACTTTATTTATTTTTCCCTATCCATGTATCATTGTGCTAAGCACTGTGCAATGCACTTATTCAGAGTGAAAAGAGGGCCAAAATTAAACAAAAACACACCCAATATCTAGGGTCTCAGAGACTCACCGTGGGATCCCAGATGCCAAAATTACTCAAGTTTCAAAAGATTTATATAAAATTCATTTACAATGGCTCATTAAAGTAACTACTTTTAATAATTTAAATGAAAATGAATGAGGTACCTAGAATCAGAATCAAACTTCTAGTTCTAAGGCTATGATCATAATTCTACAAACAGGGTACCCAAATCACTTCCAGAGGTACATCCTAAACTGAATTTCCATGAAATCACTAAGTAAAACCACTCAGTAATCATCCAAACTCACTAATTTCATACTCAAAGCAGCTCTCAACTACCAACAAGGAACTTTTCATAAGGCAAGACCTAATTGAGTACTGTGCAAATCCTAAAATTATGCAAGAATTTTGAAAACATTTAACAATTTTTTACAAAAAGTTTGAATTTGCAGTGGGAATTTATGGGCTTTAAATAAATCACAGATTATCACAGTCATGAATTGACCCCCTCCCCCACACTTAAAACCCAACTTTTTCCCCAAAGTTTACTTCTAAATATGGAAAAGAACAATTAAGAAATTTAAGTTCAAAACAGATTTTCAATTTAGTAGATTAATGAAAAGTATAAAGGGTCCCAATGAAGTTCAAAAATACCGTTTTCTAGAATGAATAACTTACAGCAGGTTTATATCCATACACACATTAAAGTGACAAAGATTTTCATTAAATATCAAAAGAAGTATATAATGTGTGGGTGCACAATTAATTGGGTGTAATCATTTCAACAAAGTATTATTCGAAAAGTTGTTCAATTAAGTAGTAAGATGCATGCTAAACACCCTAAAGACTAATCAGATTCAAAAGACCAGTAACATGTACCCCCCACACTTAATTTCATGCAGTGAATGATTTTAACAATGGTGATATTCAATTTTTTTCAGAAAGAGGCACATACGGAATTTTTTATCTAAACAGTGAAATACAACAGGATTACATATAGTAAAAATGTAGCAGAATTTTCAGTACACATGTAGCAGATTTTTTCAATACAAGTAGAATTTTTAGCAAAAACATGAGCAGAATTTTTTTTCCTAAGGCATTAAGGAGCAGAAAAATGAAATGCAGCAATTATGAATTGAGTACTTCCATGAATATATTTTTTAATTTTCCCTCCAGTATGGGAACTACACTCCTTCAAAGATAAAGCAATAACATCCTAAAAAAACACAGATCATGAAAGACAGAAACAAAAATCAAGCAGAGATATAGCATATGGAAGAAAATAAAGAAGCAATTTATTCAACACAAAACAGTATAAAAATTTAAACAAAGGAGCATGGGTTTACTCCCATGAAGCACTGAATTTAAAGTATTCAGTTAGACTTTATTTATTTAAAAAATATTATTTATTAACAAAATAAAAACCATAGGTTTCCTCCCATGCAGTGCTAGTTTTATAGTCCCTAGCCAGACTCACCTAGCAACTAACCGTAGTCACTGGGTGGATGTGGTTTCCTTAATAGGAACCACCACATGTGTTTGGACCATTTATTTTTAACAGAACATTGAATTATGTGGGCTCCAAAACTCAAGCAGACAAAAACAGAATTCTCATAGCCTAAAATAACCCCTAAGAAACACCCTTTAGTAGTTGTGAGCATAATGTTTTCCACTTCCAGGTTTGTTTCAGAATTAACAGGATCTGAGTATTCATGAAGGAACAAGATAGATCTAGGCACTTTAAAGGGTGTATCATTAACCTCAGAGCTATTTCCTTTAACTTCTACACTAACAGATTCACATTTAAGGGTTCAAATGGGGAGATTCTGAATAGTAGGTTCAAAAGGGGATTTAATAGAGTGTTGAACAGAATTATGATCATTGGAACTCAAGTATGATTCCCAATCTAAACTACTATCAGTATCATGATGATCTTTTGCACCAAACTCAATTGAGTATGGATGTGGAAAACAAGGAAGAGAATTTATTTGATCAGTAACAAAATCAGGTTTATCAATATTGTAAATCTCTTCCAAAAGTTCCTCATCAGTGAATGAACATCTAATGCTTCTATAAAATCAATTCTGCAATCATCATCAAATGTGTGTTCAACCTCTTTTCCAAGTTCAAATTCAAAAATCTCATTTTTGAAAACAATGTCTGTAGTGTGTTCAAGAAAGTTCAAAACAGGGGGAGTAATATTCAATTCAGCTTCAATGAAGTCATGTTCAAGATTGATCAAATTCAAAAAAAAATCCCTAGAAATTACAACACTGTTTTCAATTTCATTGCACAATGTTTCAAATAAGTGATCACTATATAAATAGGGAAAAAACTCATCAGTTAGTTTTTCTTCAAAAATCATTCCCTCAACTTCATTATCCAACAATATTTCAGAGATTATTGGGTTTACAGGTTCAAAATATGAAAGAGAAGTGTTCAGTTTAGGTTCAAAGATTTGAAACTCTGTTATTTCCAACTTAATGTTCTCTTCCAAAGTGTACCCAATATCATGTTTAGGCTCATTTTTCAAAAGTTCAGAAAAGTTGGGTGAATATTTTTTAACATTCATGTTTTCAGTTTCAATTTTCTCTTCTACCCGAGTGACTTATTTTTCAAAACTCCTACAACAATTTTTTTTATCTAGTTTTGGAATTATGAAGATAACAAGACTTTCATTTTCAATATGTTTCAATTCTTCTTCAAAATTATCCAACTCAAATCCGTTATAGTTATTTATTGGATTTCAATGTTGTGTTCTTGAATTTTTGAGTCAGTTATTTCTAAATTAAGTTCAACATAATCAGATTCTTCAAATTGAATGTTTTGTTTTACAGTTTCACAGTCACTCTCTTCTTCAATTTGATTTTCAAATCTTTTATACACATTTTCATTTTCATTTTCCTCAAATTCTTTTTTTTTCTTTAACCCTTTGTTGAAATTCCAAGAGCATGGTTTATAATATTTTCATTCTTTGATCTTACTCTTGAGAATCTCTAAGTTGAATCTCATGGGTTTTAATAAACAAATTATTCCAATTATTCTCCCTAGAATCCAGTTTGATTTCAATTAATTCTATTTTATCTAGGAATTCAAGATTAGATTCAAACTCTTCATCTTCTTCAATATAAACATCCAGTTGTAGTTGATTATAAACACACTGCCAAGTAGTGTTTCCAAAACAGCCACAACAGACCCAATGTGTCCCTAATTCATCCATTTTTTTTAAACTAAAAACAATTGAGTTTAAAACCACAAAGATGCACAGTTGAGAATATTTTTTTCAAAAAAAATAGTGGGTTCCAGTTCACAGTGTTTTTTAAAGAGTTTTTTTAATATTTTTTTATGTTTTTTTAATAATTTTTTTTATTTTTTCCAAACCCTAGACTCTCAGTGCGTTCCTTCCCCAGAAACGGCACCAAATTTTGAAGAGTGTCGGAGGTCGTCATAGCCCTCAAAATTACATTTATTAACTTACACTATCACAGTGGTGCGTGGTCGATCCACAGAGAAGGCAGACGAGTGTTTACTAAGGTTTTAAAATTTTAAATCCCCATTGTTGTCAGCAGTGGGGAAAACATCTTCTTACTTTTATATTTTTTTATTATTCTCTTTTTTTTTGAAGAGTTCTGGAGGTCGTCACAGCCCTCAAAATTACATTTATTAACCTGCACTAGCACATTGGTGGAGGGTCGATCCACAGAGAAGGCAGACGAGTGTTTTCTAAGGTTTTGAAATTTTAAATCCCCATTATTGTCAGCAGTGGGGAAAAACATCTTCTTACTTTTAAATTTTTTTATTATTCTATTTATGATGAAATGAAAACAACGACACTAATTTTAAAAACTACCTTTTTCCTAAATAGAATATGAAACAGCTGAAAGATAAGCAAAAAAAACAGTGTCAAAAGTGGAACGAGAGTGCTGAGTGTTGATCAAAAAGATTGCTCAAGAGATTTGAAACCCACTGGTTTAACAGTATTTTCTTCATTTTAATGAATCCTCACCTTTATATTATTGGTTACAACTCCCTCACTAGAAGATTTAACACACTTCATTGATGTTTTTAAAGTTCGCCACTTCGAAAAACTCCAATTTGCAAATTGATTAAAACATTAACATTAGAAAACTATCTTGCCAAAAGTTTCTGAAGTTTCTATAATTATATTTTTGATGATTTGTATCCATGATCGATCTCACCAAAAGATCAAATATTGGGAAATTGAAACATGTGATGGTGAAAATTCAATTAAAGTATAAAGAACCAGATTCAGTCTTGCCGATAGAAACTAAATCTCAGTGAAAGAAATTTAAATTAAGGGAAAAGAAAAGTAAACCATTAGAATTCAAAATTCCTAAACAAGAAAAGTTAACCTATGATCATATTCACCTTAATAGCATCAACACAAAGTAAAACATTAAAACAAAGGAAGAAAGATTCTCCCTCAAATATGTAACTCATGAATCGTCGCTGGCTCATGCAACTCCAAACTGCTCTCTGTGTCTCCCGAGAGTATATCTCCAAGTCTTCACTCTCGAAAGATGTGCTCGTGGAATCATAATGAGAGTCTCTATTAAAATTCTGCTACTACTCTGTTTTATATCTCCCGCCATCTGTTGCATGTCACCGCTTTCCTTCCACCGACATTAAGTTTCCTTCACGAGCACACCGCACACGTGTGTGTGTTCATGACAAGAACGTCACGCTAACTTTACTCACGTAACTAACTCTGGATGAGTTAGTTGAGTGCACATAGACGTGTTTCTGACTTTGGAATGAACCTGCCCAAAATAATAACGAAGTAAAGAAGTTAAAACTCAACGACAAAAGTTAACTAAAGATAATTAATAAATATTTAAGTTAATAATTATTATTTACTTTTATATTAATTATACAAGTATTAACTATGATAAAACATTAATTTAATTAATTTAATAAATACAAATACTAAGTAATTAATTTTATCAATTTTTTAAAAAACTAAGTTCTTAATAATTAAGAACATAAATAAATAATTAAGAAAATATTTTAGATTTAATTATTACTATTAACAAAATTAAATTTTTAGATTAATTAATTAATTAGTTAATTTTAATTTAGTGATTAAATTTAATACTTAAGTTTTAAGCATATTTAATTTATTAAGTAAATTTACAGTTTAAAATTATTTTTAATTATATATTTATAATATTAATTTATTATTATCATTTATTATTAATTTAGTTTTATATTTTAATTTATGATTAAACTATTTGTTAAAGTTTTATTTGTTTTAATTCATAACTGTTACAAATTTAATTATATAATCTTGACTTATATTAGCATACTTAACTTTTATGTAAAGTATGTTTACTTTAACTTTACTTTTATTATTTCCTTTTATTTTATTTTTATTTTTCTCTTTTTTTCTTTTTACTTTACTTTAATTATAATTTTATTTTTAATTCTTAATTTTTTTTAAGTTATTTTTATATCTTCCTTCTCCTCCCCCAAATCGGCAAGCAAAGGGGGGAGGGTTTGTGCGGCTCCTCTGCAAACAACCGCTGGCTCCCTCCTCTTGCAGTGCGGCACACAGCGGCTTCGGATTAAAGCACGGTGACATTGCGGTCTTCAGCAGCGTGCACCCATGGCAGCTCGGCTCTTCCCAGCAGCGGACCCGGTTAAACTCATGCGGCGTCTTCATCCTGGCTCCTCATGTCTTCGGAAGGCCCGATTCATCTCCCATAGAGGCGCAGGCTCCGCTTCGCAGTAACAGAACTCTGAGAATGGCACAGAGTGAGATCGAGGTTAACCTTCGGCTTTAGTTCTGTGGTGATGAAAGTGGGTTTTCACTAAAACTCTTCCTTCAAACTGTTGTGTTTTGGGTTCGCTTCTAGGTCCGGCGGCTCCGGTTTTTCAGCCTCGGCTCAAACAAAGCTCAACACGCACTTATTCGAATTTGCTTACGGCAAGATGCCCTCTTTGGTACAGCAGATCCATGATGGATTTTCTGTTGTAGTCTGCATTTCTCTTTTATGGAAATGTTCTTGTTGAATTTCAATTTGAATATGAGATCGGGTTATGTCAGTATGAGGATCTACAGTGGTAGATTTAGTTTGTAGTGATAGGTGCACCAGAGAGACTGTGAAGAGTTGAAGAAGAATGGTGTCAAGAAGTGATGTTTGAAACGGTATGAGAGAGGGAGACGGTGCCACGAACAAAGAAATGGGGTTGACGGTGGCACCGTGAAAAAGGGTTACTGCGGCAGATGAAGTGAAAGGAAACATAGGCATGTTTTCGGTGAGTCCGTGAAATGGTGTCACGGTGAGACCGTGAAGAATATTACAGTGTAAAAAGAAAGGTAGGGAAATGGTGCAAGGATTATGGTGTAAACGATGGATGTGGTATCGTAAAAGGGAAGTCACGGTGAGACCGTGAAATAGAAACTGTGCGCTTGAAAAATAAAAAATGTAAATAAATTAAATTAAAACTTAAATAGAATATGAACAAAGTAATTAATACAAACTTAAACTGAATTAAAACAAATGCAAAATTAATTTGAAAAATAAACTTTAATAAATTTATAAACACAATTCAACTTAAATGAAATTTTTAATAGCTTTAATTCGCAGAACGTTAATTATTACTATATTGAAAAGCATCTGACTTATTAAAAGTTAACATAAAATTTAAACATTTATAAGACATAGTTAAATAGTTACAATATCAAATTAAATTAAATTAAGGTAAAAAGATAATTATTATATTAAAATGTTAATTAATGTAATGGAATTTAAGGAGACTTAATGATTGAAGTAGGTCTATAATCATTTATTTTATTTTATGAATTATTTGAAATACATCTACTAATTAGGTTAAATTAAATTAATTCTTAGTACATGCAATGTCAGATTAAGACATCATATTTAAAATTCAAAAATCAAACTAATTAATTATTTAATGTTAAATTATTAGCTATGCAGACAAAAACAACAATCTTAATAAATAGTTAAAAGTCTATAAAATTAAAGTAAGAAATAAATAAATTATTTTAAGGATTTAAATAGACAATTAATTATAAAAAATTGATTAATTATTAAATTTAGTGATAAAATTACATAATTATCATTATTTATCAAAAAGTACTAAAATAAGTAATTAAATTAATAAAAATTAGTTATAAAGATGTGGCAAAACATGTGTTTTTAAGGCCACATCAAGAAACATGGGGGAAATTGTTTTAAGGGGATAAGAACATTTTATAAGTGTGTAAAAGGAGGTCATCAGGAAATTGAATGTCGAAATAATGGGAAGAAGATGTCTAATGATGCAAACAAAGGAAGGGATACATAGAATTAACCTACTACACTTCAATGTTTCAAGTGCAAGGAGATGGGGCATTATGCCAATCAATGCCCAAATCCAAGGGTTGATGATGATGATCGACGTCAACAAACTCTTAAGGCCAAAGACAAAGGATGGTCACATGCAATTACTATCAGCGCTGTGGAGTATGACAACGAAGTGGTGAGAGGTATACTTACCATCCACTCTAAAGTAGAAAATGTTTTATTTGATTCTGGATCCACCCACTCTTTTATTTCTGAAGAATTTTCTAAGGGTATCGTCGTATTACCTCAACAATTAGATGTTGAGTTGGATGTGACAACTCCTAATGGAACAACAGTTGCATCAAAAGTTTACAATTCTTCTCCGATTGAAGTTTTTCAGAAAGTGTTTCCTGCAAATCTTGTTATCCTTCCTATAGTGGAATTTGATGTGATTCATGGCATGGATTGGATTTCTTTTTATGGATCTCATATCAATTTCCAAATAAGGGAAGTCACATTTCATATTTCAGATCAATCTATGATCTTCTATCAATGAAAGGATGAACATAACCTTATAGTGGAAATTTCTTCCATCTTATAGGTCTTGATTCCACTAAATTAAGGTTATTTATCTCAAATAGTTGGTGAGAAACTCATGATTAATAATATGCCCATTGTACGGGAGTTTGATGATGTCTTTCTTGAGGAATTTTCTGGTCTTCCACCAAATCGTGAAGTTGAGTTTTCAATAGAACTCTTACTGGGTGCTTTGCCTATTTCAAAGACACCTTATAGAATGGCCCCAATTGAGTTGTAGGAATTGAAGAAGCAACTCTAAGAGAATCTTGATAAGGGATTCATACGCCCTAGTGAATCACCTTGGGGAGCACCTGTTCTGTTTGTTAAGAAGAAATATGGATCAATGAGACTCTGCATTGATTATCGAGAACTTAACAAGATCACTATCAAGAACAAATATCCTCTACCACACATTGATGACCTATTTGACCAACTATGCGGAGCTCAATACTTTTCCACAATTGATCTTCGTTCAGGGTTTCATCAATTAAGGGTCAAAAGGGAGGATACACCAAAGAAGTATTTCCGTACAAGTTATGGACACTATGAATTTATAGTGATTCCATTTGGTCTTACTAATGCCCCTGCTATCTTCATGGATCTGATGAATAGAGTCTTTAGAGACTATCTTGATCAGTTTTTGGTAGTCTTTATAGATGATATTCTTGTCTATTCAAAGAGCAAGGAAGAACATGAATATCACTTGAGAATTGTATTAAAGACCCTAAGAAAGGAGAAGCTTTATGCCAAATTTACCAAGTGTGAATTTTGGCATCAAAAGGTTGCATTTTTTGGGTCACATAATCTCAAAATAGGGGATATATGTGGATCCATCAAAAACAGAGGTTATCAAAAGATGTCTGAGACCAACAACAGTAACTGAGATCCAAAGTTTTCTCGGTTTGGCTGGAAATTACCGACGTTTTGTGAAATATTTTTTAAGGTTATCTAACCCACTCACCAAGTTGACTCGGAAAGGAGTTAAGTTTGTTTTGACGGAGGAATGTGAAGAGAATTTCAAAGAGATAAAAAGATGGTTAGCCAGTTCACTTGTGCTCACACTACCTTGCAGTGGAGAAAAGTTTGTGATCTATAGTGATTCATCCAAGAAGGGACTGGGGTGTGTTCTCCTGCAAAATGATATGGTGATAGATTATGCCTCACGACAGTTGAAAATCCATGAGCAAAATTACCCAACTCATGATTTGAATTTAGTTTCTGTAATCTTTGCATTAAAGATTTGTAGGCATTGCCTTTATGGTGAAAGGTGTGATATTTATACTGATCATAAAAGTTTAAAGTATATTTTCACACAAAAGGAGCTGAATATGCGTCAAAGAAGATGGTTGGAGTTGATTAAGGATTACGACTTCTCAATTCATAACCACCCTGGGAAAGCAAACAAGGTAGCATACGCATTAAGTCGACAAGACCATTCTAGCTTATCCATGATGAGGTTCACAAAAGATACAATATTTATGGATTTACAAAGGATGGATCTTGGAATTATAATGGAAAGGGAAAAATGTTATCTTTCTCAAATGAATGTTCCACCATCTATACATGTGAAGATTAAAGATGAATAGAAAGAATATGTAGAGTTACAAAAAAAGGTGGGAAATGTTCCTGAATTAAACCTTGATAGTGATGGGATAATAAGGTTCAGGAATCGGGTTTGTATTCCTCCCATCCTAGAATTAAATAAGGTGTTACTGGATGAGGCTCATAGTTCTTCATTTTCTATTCATCCTAGAAGTACAAAGATGTATAGGGACCTGAAAGAGTAATTCTGGTGGGATGGTATGAAAAGAGATGTTGTTGAATATGTTTCTAGATGCTTGGTTTGTCAGCAAGTTAAAGTTGAGAGACAAAAGTCTAAGGGGATTTTAAAACCATTACCCATACCAGAATGGAAATGGGAAAACATCACTATGGACTTTGTCACTGGAACATCCAAAGGAAATAATGTTATCTGGGTTATTGTTGATCGTCTTATGAAGTCGGAACAGTTCATTGCTATTAGAGAAGATTTTTCTCTTGATCAGCTTGCCAGGATATATGTAAAGGAAGTGGTAAGATTGCATGGAGTACCACTTTCCATTATATCTGATCGGGATCTAAGGTTTACCTCGAAATTATGGCAAAGTCTTCACCATGCTCTAGATACAGAGTTGATTTTCAGCACTGCTTACCATCCTCAGACAAACGGTCAGTCTGAGAGGAAAATTCAAACTCTAGAAGACATGTTGAGAGCTTGATCTATGGATTTAAAAGGTGGTTGGGATCAACACATATCTTTGGTGTAATTTTCTTATAATAATAGCTTTCACTCTAGTATTCAAATGGATCCTTATGAATCCCTCTATGGAAAGAAATGTAGAACTCCAACTTGATGAGATGAAGTTGGGGAAAGAAAGCTATTAGGACCTGATCTTGTTGATGAGATGGCAGAAAAGGTCAGATATATTCAACAACACATAAGAGCAGCTCAGAGTCAACAAAAAAGTTATGTCGACAACTGAAGAAAAGACCTAGAGTTTGAAGTGGGTGATAGAGTGTTCTTATGAATATCTCCCTAGAAGAGGGTCATGAGATTTGGAAAGAAGGGAAAGTTAAGCCCTAGATATATCAGTCCTTTTGAAATTCTGGATCATGTTGGGAAGGTTGCTTACCGATTGGTGCTGTCACCGAATCTCCCTCAAGTTCACGATGTGTTCCAAGTATCTCTCCTGAGAAAGTACATACCTGATCCTTCACATGTACTCAGCTCAGAAGTTATACCGCCGGAGCAAGATCATTCTTATGAAGAAGAGATGATAGAGATTATGGATCGTAGCAAAAAAGTCCTACGGAACAAGACCACTCTCTTGGTGAATGTTTTATTGAGGAACCACCAATTATAAGAAGCTACATGGGAACTTGAGGATATGATGAGGGAGAGGTATCCTCATCTGTTTGTAATGAAGTGTTGAATTTCAAGGGAAAAATTAATTTTAAGGGGGGTAGAATGTAACACCCAGAGATTTTATGAGAAATATTTTTTTATGTCTTATGTTATACGCAACACCAAAGTAATCTTTCACAACACACAATACTGACTTGGCTTGTATTACACGCAGTCACGACCTTCCTCGATAGCGTGTGTAGTACGCAATACCGGGTTTCACTAAACAACGATATATTATTATGGACTAGCCATTATGAATAGTATTAACTAAATTTTGAATTTTATAACATTATTATTCATCTTACACATTTCTTAGAACATGGTAAGAGAACAAAATAAATTTTTCCAGTAAAATAAGTATTTTTCCAAAAATGCAGTTTTGCCACCTTTTGAGGGCGCACCCACATTAAATCTAGTGTTTGAAATTTTTATAAGTTAAATTTGACAAAATAAAATTCTTATTTGAAATCAGGATATAAAAATTTACTTTGGATAAATTTTTGATACTTTTCTGATAACTTTCATATTTTGATGAATAGTAAAAATAGGCTAATTTTTAATTAAAAACAACTTTTTTCATTGAGATAATTTATATGGTTAAATTATAATATTTAATGGGTTTAAAGTATAAATAGAATATATTTTTACCATTTAATATAATATATGTCATTAGCATTAATTTCACATTGAATTCATAGGTAAAAACAAATCAATCTTTGGCAATGTTTTAACTTCTAAAACCATTTTCTTAACAACAGGATTAATTTTAAATTAATTACTGCAACTTATGTGTTTTTAATTTTGAAAAATGGATACCATATTTGGAATCAGTGGGTCCAAATTATGTTAATAGGCTACTTTTCATTTTTGGGCATTATGAATAGTAACGACGGTAAATTTTATTTACCATAGTTAAAGGTAAATCGGGTAATTAAGGGTAAATATAAGATTATAAAATTACCTTAACACCTTCCAAAATTCTATTGGATGACTAAAAGTAGACCCATATAACCTAAGGGTCAGATTAGATTCATTTAATGGACTTTTGTCCATGAATATAATTTAATTATTATTAAAACCAAATAAAGTGACAACATGTCACTTTCTTAAATCATATAAGTATAATAATTTTAATTTACTGATGAACATAATGAAATTTCAAACATGAATAGTCTCCATAAATCTAATATAATTATATAAATCATATGAATTTATTTAGAATTTTTAGGGAGTAAATAATTATCATTAATTATGACACAATAGTGATGTTGAAATTATTTTATTAATTAAAATATCAAATAAATGGAATTAAAATATTAAAATAAATATTATATGAACTATTTAATGTTCTACACTAATTTTATAGATACATATTACATTTTATGAATCTATTAAGGATTTTAGTTTGAACATATCTTCGGTATATATTTGATTTAAATTCAAATAAATGAATAGTGTCAAAATTGACAATATTGTTATTTTATAAAAATAACATATTAAAAAATTGCTTAAAAATCACAAAAATATTTAAAAATTATAAATTAAAATTTATATGGTATAAAATGTCATAAAGTGTCAAATTATGGAAAATTCAAAACACATATGTAATTATTTATAATAATTTAAAATTTAGAATATTATTACCACAAATAAAATTAAATTGATAAATAAGGATAAATCAAGGTGATAATGATTAAAATAAATTCCTAACCTGTCAAATTTTTTTTGGTTGATAATATTATAACCCTATCTCATTTAATCTTCGTATATGAGTCATTTTGGAAGTTTTTAAGTGGGGTTGGGATTTAATATAAACTAATATTCCTTATATTTCCAAAGGTGCCCCTCTCCTCCCTTATAAAAGGGAACCTCCTCCCTCTCCCCCTCACACCGATTTAAGCCTTCAAGATCGGCCAAGCCTTGCCCATTTTACTTTCCCACTTCCCTAGAAACATCCTAGAGGTCCTGGTCTTCTTCAAAGACCAATTTTAGTGCCCTAAGAGGAGGTCTCAAAGAGGCACTTCAAAGAAGAGTTAATGTTTGTTACCGATTCCTTCAACTTTATTTCTTCTTCTACTTCTTCTTCTTTAGTTATTTCATTATGAAGTAATAACATCAGTATCAATCATATACGTATATGTTATTATAAGTATGAAACAACCCTATTTCACCATCTATCTATCCTACAGAAAGCGAAATCACCGCGCGTGCGTACATACAGAATACCGTCTCCACGCCGTGGTGTAATATATTTTCTACCACCACCTTACATTGATGGGTATAATGTTGTAAATAATGACTATGTATGTTTATTGTAAATTGATATTTATTTTTAAATAGTATACATACAATTCAATACAATTCCACAATCATGGGAACGATATCATCGCTCGTGCGTACGTATGGAATACTGTCTCCATGATGTGACGCGACTCGTTCTACATGATCTTCATTGCATAATGATTATATAAATGAATTGAATGAATAAATATGATATATATTACACTAATACCATTCTGGAAATTATGTTACTATAACCTAAAAATAGGAATAAGAATTTATTCGACAAAACACACATACGAACATAAAGCAATAAACACCCGAATAACAAGTAGCAATGAAATATTACTAATAAGAAGATAAGAATATGACCATATATGATATCATAAAAATATGTATGATTCTGTAATAAGTCAATTGACATTATTTAAACCATATTATTGGAGGTTCATATTCATACGAATCATATATGACCTAAGGTAAGGGAAATTCTCGCAATCTCATTTTTATCCGAGATTGTTTATACTTTAGAATTTACTGGGGAATATTTATCATCGAAATCCTTGTTTCCTAAATATGAAATATTATTTCTATCCTCCTACAATTATTTAGATCAAATTTTACCCTTCGGTGAGTTTTTAGTAAAATATATGAAAGGAATCTTTTGTCATTTTTCGTACGATGTACTTTTTTATTTTTCCGGCCAAAGTACGAGAAGATTTTTTTATTAACTTATACGGCATGAATGGATTTTAGAACATTATTTCCAAGAATCTTCCTGTAAAACTTTCCATGTTTATTTTTTAATCAAATTCTTTTAGTTTAAAATTTTATGACATGTTAAGAAAGGAAAAATGTTTTCGAATTAGAAAGGATAATTTCCTCAAGAATGGAGTTCAAGTGTTTTATCAAAATTATTTTCCATCTAAGATAATATAGGGTTTTGTTTATATCCTTATTTTTACATCGATTTGATTATGTTATGATGGAATTATTTTTATGATATCCTTTTATGGATTATGTTATGATGGCGTGATGTTTAAGAATCCCATTTTTATTACATGGGTTATGCTATGATGTATGGTTTATGATTTTTTGGCAGACATAAGAATGGTATCATTATGAGATGAGTGGGACCTATATCTCTCTCCAATGAATTGAGTAAAGATTTATATCTCATGAGATAGACATGGCTGGAACGGTAGGTTAAACCTTTTTAGTGAAACAGGACTAAAACAAGGAGTGAACTTGGTTTAGAAAAGGACTTTGTCCGCTAAGATAGTCTTGGCAATGAGTCTTGACTACTAAGAAATGATTTTCTATGATTATGTGTGTATGAAACAAAGCTTCATGTTTGAAGTTATGATTATTAGAATTACATTTCGCTTCTATTATTTATCCCATGTTATGATCTCTTTTGTAGGGTAATATTTTCAAAATGTTATGTTCTTATAAATATGATATGTTTGATATTTCTTTTTTTACCCTTACTGAGCATTTGAGATCACCCTTTTGTATGTTTTCTTTTCCCCAGGTCGGGAAGAAGGATATTAAGTAGGATATGCCAAAAGGGAATCTAGATATGATGAAATAAATGGGAGACAACGTAGATGATTTATGAACAAGTTGTTTATGTTTCCCAGTTTCCAAAGACACTATACCTATACGGTCCTTTCATTGTTTTGTTATATGTTGTAATAATTATGCTTCAATTTTGAAGTAATAACCATGTATGTAAAGTATGGGTCGTTATAAAATATCACTTCTACTGGTTTTGAAAACATTACTTCTCACGATATTGACTACAACTAGTACCACTAAAAAGAAGTGGTTTATTTCCCCTTCTAAAAGATAAATAACTTAAGATGATTAATCTTTGAGTTTGTCGCTCTAAGATTAATCAATTGTGATAATTCTGGTTTGAAAAAGATGAAATAATGAACTCACCATTTGTTCTATAGTTTTAATTTCAATTTAAAAGTGTAATAAAATTAATCCCCAACCAAACTCACCAAATTATTTTGGAATTATGAGATTATGTGCTATTTCTATGTTGCAATTGAATGCAATCAGAGCTGATCTCGCAAATCAATATCAATCAAATTTTAAACGATGGTGAGAAGGAAGAAGAAAGATAACCTGAAGCCTCGATTTTAACCCCAAATTGGAATATTTAACCTAAAATAATATCTATTACATAAACTAAAACCATTCAATTACAATGGATGAGAATTAAAAGAAAATAGTGGAAGAGATCTCCCTCTCCTAACTCGAATTGCTGCTGCTCCTGGCCCCCGAGTCTCAAAGAGGTGGTTCCCTGATAAGTTCTCTAAGATTCGCCCCCAGGTTTTCCTTTGTTGGGAATTATATGATCGATTATATTGAATGAATGTTTCCCCCACCCGATCTCTTCTCACTACCTTTTTTTTAAATTTACTATCAACTACAGCACGTCACCGAACATTTCAACGGACTTCAAAATTCCCTCACTTGTTCACCACACACGTGTGTTTTTTCGCGACTGACATGTCGCACTAGTTTTTCCCTTGTAACTAACTCTGAGTGAATTAGTTGTGTGAATCTAGACGTTTTTCCATCTCTTGAATGAACCTGTATAGTTAGAACAGAAAATTAAATAAATGAAAATGCAATGAAGTTAAAATAGTTATTTTTAAATTTAATGTTATATTACTTATTAAAAATTTAATAAATATTAACCAATAAATATCTAAATAGATAGTATTTATTTACTTTAATATTATTTATAAAGTTATTCACTTAATATTATTATGGTAAAAATTAAATTTATTTAAAAGTTATTAATTTAGTTATGTTAATTATTATAATTATTAATTTGTTATGTTATTTAATTTTCAACTAGATTATAAAAATTATAATTAAACATCACAAGTAATTTAGTATTAAAATATTTTATAAAATTATATTGAATAAATTAATTTTATCCAATCAATTTTAATATTATAATTATAATTCTATCAATATTTAAAATGGTTAATTATTAAATTATATAAATTAATTTATCTGTAAATTGTTATTACTCTAGTTTTAAATAATTATTTTTTAACAAGTATATATTTTTATAGTTTATTTTATTATTTTTATTCTCTATTCTGGTAAATTATCAATACTATATTTATTTATTTTTATTATTTATTATTAATTTAGGCTAGTTAGTTTTTTAAATTTTTTGTTTGTTTGTATTTCATTCACTCCTCCCCTGCAAATTCGGCGCACTAGGGGTAGGGTTTTGGCTTCTTCTCCTGGAAGGAGATGATGTTTCAACTCGGTAGAAGATCTCCTTAGCTCCAACGGTATTTTTGGAAATCCTCCTCGTCTTCGTCTCTATCAACACATTTGAAGACAACAAGGATCCCCTCCCTTATGGATTATCCCCTTTAGCGGTGGTGGCCGACGCGACTTCAACCACTAGCTTCAGATCTCCACAGTGCAACCTCGACTCGACCGAATCCTCCTCTTCCAGCATGGTTCATCTAAATCGAATCTCTCCAGTGGAAACTTCATCTCCAGTGGTGGACATCAGTAACTCTAGAAAAAACCAACAGTGGACCGACTCCGTCTTTGTCCCGAAGAACTAGCGCCAGCCAGCGGCTCGGCCTCCCTCAATCTCTTCGCACTGCACCAGGCCCTACTCCTCATCCTAGTGACACGACGGTGGCGATTTCACCAAACTCCAACATAGAAACTTCCCCATGCATCGGTCTATGTTTTTCCTCCTCCTAGTTTTCAGATCTGTGGTTGAATCTCTAATTGGTTTTGAATCTGGTTTTAGAAAAGTTTGGTTAAATGGGCCTTGTTTGGAATTCTAGTCCAAGTCTGGCTTTAGGTGGGTATGGAGTTTTTATGGAAGAGAAACAGTGCACAAAACTATAGTCAGGGTGTGAGATTTTCAGAAAGGGTGGATGAAATTGAAAGGGAAAAATGGTGGCAATATTTTGTTGTGGCAATGGAAGAGAAACGTTGGAAGTGAGAAAGAGTGATGAGGCTGTAGGTGATGGCTTAAGGAATGGAGGAGGCGAGGCACCAGTGAATGGTGTCATGGTTGCTACAGAACCATGAAGGAAAGTGTGAAACAGTGTAATGAGAAGATGTGAGACCGACTTTAGAAATGGTGTAATTAGAAACACTGAGATAGTGAATGGATGAGACCGTGATGAAGGTTTATGGTGGAAAAACAGAGAGATGAAATCGGTGCGTGGTGGCACCGTGACAGGGGATACGGTGGCAGGGGCTAGAACCGGTGTGAGGAAACACTATAAAGGCTGAAACCGTGAGGGATAAAAATAGTATCACCATGAACATCTGCAAAAATAAAATTTAATAATTTGTAGGTAAAAAAACATAAACTAAAATACATACTGATAATTAATTAATAATTTATTAAGAAAATTATAAACAACATAAAAACTTATATAATAAAAAATGAAACAAATAAAACTTTAATTAACAAATTATTAACATCAATTAATTTAACTTAAATTATTACTAAACTAAAAATTAAAATTAAAAAACAACTAAATTAGAAAATAAAATCTAGATTTAAATTATATAACAATGTTAATTTATTTAAAATAGTTAATTTAACAAATTAAATTAAATAAGGTAAGTTTTTAGTTAAATTGTTATTAAATACTTAAGTTAATTAATGAAATTAAATTAAAAAATTTAACAAGAGTTATAAATTTAATTAATTAGATTTATAATTAATGAATTGTTAAAAGATGACAAACATTTGGATTATGCTATTTTAATTAATTAATATTTAATACAAGAAATTTAAAATTGGCATCTACATTATTTAAGTGAAAAAGAAAAATTAATTTATTAATTAATTAATGTTAAATGGTTAAATATCCAGACAGTAAGACCAAACTAAATAAAAAGTTATTAGACTATAAAATTAAAGTAAGATATAAATTAACTATTTTAAAGGTAAAAAATAAATGATCAATTATAAAAATTAATTAAATAATAAATTTAACAATAAAAATACAAAAGAACAGTTATTTTAGTATAATGTACAAAAATAACCAATTAATTCATTAAAAATTAATTAAAATGATGTGGAAAAAAATGTATTTTTAAGGCCTGATCAAATTCCCCCTCACTTAGTCATTGTTTGTCCTAAAAAAATCTCATGTTTTATTATTCTTGAGAATGGAAGTATGATAATCATGATAATGTTCAAAATGTAACATGTCCAACAATTTGAAACAGAGGAAAAAAACTTGTCAATGGGATTTAGAAAAGGAATTGCTCATATGAATCTGGTTTAGAACAAATACTCAATGTGAAATCTGGAAAACTATGAATCATCAAGCAATGAAGATGTGTTGCCTCATATGTGATACTACTTAGTGACTCATTTCAGTACAAACTCATGTTCTAATTGCTAGAGTGACAAAAGGTTATATTTATGTGGAATTAAAAAGTTAACCAAAGGAAATTGTAATTTTATTCATCACCCATCTTCCAACAATAAATATTTTTTTTTAAAATTAACTTTAATTATTCAATCTAAATGGATCCCATATAAACCAATTGACCCCTTCTTCATCTGGAATTCATCATTCCCCTCATCTAAATGAACACATTTTTGACCCTAGATACTTTATTTAATTTTTTCCAAGCCATGTATCATGTCATAACCACTATGAAAATGCACTTATTCAAAGTGTACAGAGGGATTATAGTTAACAAAAATGCACCCAGCATCTAGGGTCTCAGAGATTCACCATGGGATCATAGATGCCCAAACTACTCCAGTTTCAACAATTTTATAAATATATCATTTACATTGGATCATTAAGGTAATTACTTAAATAAATAAAATAAAAATGAATCCCCTATAATCAAATCAAACTTCTAGTTCCATGGGTTATAATCATAATTCCATTAAAAGGTTACCCATATCATTCTCAAAAGTATTCCCTAAACAAAGATCTCATAAAACCACTACGCTAGACCACTCAGCAATCATCCACCCACATTAATTTCAGATTCAAAGAAAATATTAACTACTAATCAGGTATCATTTAAAGGAGAGACACAAAAGAGAAAAAGTGTAAAGCCCAAAATTATGAAAAAATTTAACCATTTTTTAAAAAAAAAATTTGAAGTGAAAGGGGAATTGACAAGCTTACAATAAAGCTCAGTTTAGCACAATCAAGAATTGACCCCCTTCAAAAACGTGATGTCGAATGTCATTAAAATCAGTTAAAGTTTAAAATTTATAATCTTACTAACTACTGTATATGTGGAAAGCAGGGTAAAACACACAGAGAAAGAAATTTTGACCGCTATTCTTCTAAAAACATTTAAAATACCCCACTTTTGTCAGCAGTGGGGTATAATTTCTATTTTTTAACTTTTCATTTTTTTTATTATAATGCACAAATGAAACAACCTAATCTTTTTTGAGTTTTTGTTATAAAATCAAATTAAATAATAAAAAGAATAAAAATATTATGCAACATAGATATAAAATGCTGATAAATGAACAATCAAGAGAAAAGCGTCCGGGGAAAAATCTCACTTCTACTGGTTTTGAAAACATTACATCTCACTATATTAACTGCAACTAGTACCACTAAAAAGAAGTGGTTTATTTACCTCTCTAGGAGATAAATCACTCATGACAATTAATCTTGGAGTTTTCCACTCCAAGATTAATCAATTGTGAGAATTATGGTTTGAAAAAGATGACAGAAAGAACTCATCCTTAGTTTTGTAGATTTCATTTCAATTTAAAAGTGTAATAAAATTAATCCACAACCAAACTCAACAAATGATTGTGGAATTCTGAGATTAAGTGCTAATGGTATGTTGAAATTGAATGCAATCAGAGCTGATCTCGCCAATCAATATCAATCACATTTTAAACGATAGTGAGATGGAATAAGAGAGATAACCAACAGACTCGATTTTAACCCCGAACTGGAAGATTTATCCTAACATAATCTCTAATACGTAAACTAAAATAATTCAATTACAATGAAAAAGAATTGGAAGAAAATAGAGGAAGAGATCTCCCTATCCTAGCTCGAATTGTTACTGCTCCTAGCCCCCAGGTCTCAAAGAGGTGGTTCTGCGAGAAAAGTGATCCATGATTCTCCCCTAGGTTCTCCCCTACTAGGAAGTGTATGGTCGAATGTATCAAATGAATGTCTACCCCACCCTCTCTCTTATCACTCTCCATTTTAAACATACTATCACCTGCTGCATGGAAGCAAACGTTTCCACCGACTTCGAAAATACCTCACTTGTTCACCAGACACATTTGTTTTTTCGCGACTGACACGTCACACTAGTTTTTCCCATGTAACTATATTCGAGTGAGTTAGTGGTGTGAATTTGGAACTTTTCCCATCTTTGGAATGAATCAGCACAGTTAGAACAAAAAAATAAAATAATTAAATAAAAAAGAAAGTAAAATAGTTATTTTTTAGTTTAATGTTATATTACTTATTAAAAAGTTAATTAATATTAATCAATAAATTTCTAAATCTAAAGTATTTATTTAATTTAATAATATTTATAAAGTTATTCACTTAATATTATTATGGTAAAAATTAAATTTATTAAAAAGTTATTAATTTAATTATAATAATTATGAATTTATTAAGTTATTTAATTTTTAACTAGATTATAAAAATAGAAATTAAACATCAAAAGTAATTTAGTAATAAAATATTTTATAAAATTAGATTGAAATAATTAATTTTATTCAATTAATTTTACTATTAATATTATAATTATTTCATTATTTAAAAAGTTAAATTATTAAACTATATAAATTAATTTATTAGTAAATTGTTATTACTCTAGTTTTAAATACTTATTTTTTAATTAGTATATATTTTTATAGTTTATGTTATTATTATTGTTAACTATTTAGATTAATTATGAATACAATATTTATTTATTTTTATTATTTATTATTATTTTAGGGTAGTTAGTTTTTTTAGTTTTTAATTTGTTTTTTTTTTTAATTCACTCCCCACCAGATTCGACGCATAGCGGGGTAGGGTTTCAACTCCTTCTCCAGGAAGGATAAGCAGTTTGAGCTCAGAAGAAGATCTCCTCGGCTCCGGCAGTACTGGAAACAATCCTTTTCGGCTTCGTCTCCTTTGACACCTTCAATGACAACAAAGCTCCCCTCCCTCGCGGCTCATCCCCTTCAGTGGCAGTGGCCGACACGAGTTCAACCGCTGGCTCCAAATCTGCACAGCTTGGCCTCGAATCAGTTAGCTACTCCTCCTCAGGCACGGTTCATCCGAGTTGACTCCCTCCGGTGGAGACTTCAGCTCCAGTAGTAGATAGCGGTGCCTCCATAAAAAACCCACGGTGGCCCGACTCTGCCTTTCTCCTGAAGAACAGGTGCAGGCCAGCTGCTCGGCCTCCCTCAACCTCCTCATACAACGTCGTGCCCTAATTTTCATCCTGGAGATGCGACGATGGAGATTTCACCCGACTCCAGCATACCAACTTCTCCTTGATGCGGTCCTGGTTCGGCCTCCTCCATATGGATTTCTAATCAGCAATTGAATCTCTTATTGGTTTTGAATTTGGTTTTGGAAAAGTTTTGTTAATTGGGTTTTTTTTTGGAATTCTAATCTGAGTCTGGTTTTAGGTGGGTATGGTGTTTTCTATGGAAGAGAAACGATGTGCATCACTATAGTTATGGTGTGAGATTTTCAGAAAGGTACATACAATTATGGTGGAAGAAATCGAAATGAAAAACAGTTGAAAGAATTTGTTGTGGCAATGGAAGAGAAACGATGGTTGCGAGAGGGAGTGATGAGGCTGCAGGTTATGGATTATGGAATGGTGTAGGTGAGGCACCGGTGAATGGTGTCGTAGTTTCTGTGGCACCATGAAGGAAATTGTGAAACAATGTAATGAGAATATGTGAGACCGGTTTTATAAATGGTGTAATGAGAAATGGTGAGATAGTGAATGGATCAGACTGTGATGAAGGTTTACGGTGGCACAACAGAGAGAAGAAATCAGTGTGTGGTGTCACCGTGAAAGGGGATACGGTGGCTGGAGCTGGAACCAGTGTGAGGAAACACCGTAAAGGCTGAAACCGTGAAGGATAAAAATGGTGTCACTGTGAACTACGGAAAAAATAAAATTTATTAATATGATGATAAAAAAACATAAACTAAAATACATATTGATAAAAAAATTTAATTTTTTTATGAAAATTATAAAAAACAAAAATACTTAAATAATAAAAAATGAAAAAAAAATAATTAAATAATTATTGACCTCAAGTAATTAAAATTAAATTAGAACTAAACTAAAACTTAAAATTAAAAAGGAACTAAATTATACAATAAAAAATAGATTTAAATTATATAAAAAAGATAATTTATTTAAAATAGTTACTTTAACAAAATAAATTAAATTAGGTAAACTGTTCGGTAATTTTTTATTAAATAGTTAAGTTAATTAATGAAATTAAATTAAATTAAAGAAATTTAACACGAGTAGTAAATTTTATTAATTAAATTTATAATTAATGAATTGTTAAGAGACAACAAACATTTGAATTATGCTACTTAAATTAATTAATATTTAATTCAAGAAATTTTAAATTACCATCTACATTATTTAAGTACAAAAGAAAAATTAATTAATCAATTAATTAATGATAAAATATTAAATATCCAGAGAGAAATACCAGACTAAATAAAAATTTATGAGACTATTATATTAAAGTTAGGTATAAATTAACTATTTTAAAGATAAAAAATACATGATCAATTATAAAATTGATTAAACAATAAATTTAACTATAAAAATAAAAAAGAACGCTTATTTTAATATAAAGTACACAAATAACCAATTAATTCAATAAAAATTAATTAAAAAATATGTGATAAAACATGTGTTTTAAGGCCCCATCCGTAGTAAGAAAAATATGGCGAATGAAAGGAATTAAAATATCATACAAATGATGAAATTTCATATAAAAATTAGGAGAATTCATACAAGTAATCGAAAGAGTTAAAATAATTTAAATGGAAAAACATCTAATATAATCTAAGATGAAGAATGTTAGAGAATATATAAATTAAAAATCAAAGATAATATCAGTGGATCATGGTTAAGATTAGGTAGAAAAATCCCTTAACATTCATTCGTTTCTGGGGAAAAAATCAAACTATATCATTTGGATAAAGAAGATCTAATGTTATTTCTTAGAAAGAATGAGAGCTTTTCAAAAATAAAAAATGTAGTAGAAGTTATTATTCATTTAAATTTAGGAAGTCCAAAATTCCCCTCTCTCATATAACCATTATAAATTTAGTTGAAATCAATCCCAAAATTCAAAAGAGATAAAACTTCATAGAATAAACCCTAAACAAGAAAGGAAAAATAAAATTATGTTGGGGGTTCAAACCAAAACAAAAACCATTTCTGATCCATGTTTGGAAAAAGGATAAGGTGTTGGTGGTCCTAGTGATATAGCATCACGTAATAAGATTTCAGAATCTAAATCTACATCAGTTAATTTTTTTAATATATTTAAATGAAATTCATAAGAAAATTAGTGGATTTAGAGAATATTCTAGCGCAAATAAATTATATGATGAAGCAATGTCAGTATAATATCTGAATCATGGGAAAATAATATTCTTAAATGAACTTCATTATGACACTAAAGTAGAATAAAATTAAAATAAGGAAAATGTAATTTTTGAAATCATCGATCAAGAGGTGAATTTTGAAAAATTTATATTATAAGGAATCATTAAGTTGGAAAATACATATTCAAAACCCATAAAAAAGTTGTTGCAATCGATAAAAAATGTTTCTGATATCTGAAAAAATTGGTAGGTTTGTTAAACCTTGCTATATTTCTTTTGAGAATTAACACTTTTATGGAATGTATTCATAATAATCCATTATATTTTCTAGTACCTAAATAGTTTAATTAAATTATCGATGATATATTTGGTATTAAAAATGGTTTTTCAATCTCACAAGTTTGTGTAAAATCCGATTTCAAATTGTAAGGAAATGTTTCAGGTATATCAAGGAACTTCACACAGATGATGAACTCTTGGTTGATAGAAACACTACTCTTAAAGTATATATTGAGGCTCAATAGAAGGAATAGGAAGATTGGTAATTTGATACTATATCATTGAAAAATAAATATAAAGAATAATTAAGTGAGATATCAGAGTCAAGGAACATATTGAACCACTAGCTTCAGATCTCCACAGTGCAACCTCGAATCGACTGAATCCTCCTCTTCCAACACGGTTCATCTAAATCGAATCTCTCTAGTGGCGACTTCAGCTCCAGTGGTGGACATCAGTAACCCTAGAAAAAACCAACGGCGGACCGACTCCGTCTTTGTCCCGAAGAGCTGGCGCCAGCCAGCGGCTCGGCCTCCCTCAATATCTTCGCACTGCACCAGGCCCTACTCCTCATCCTAGTGACGCGATGGTGGCGATTTCACCAAACTCCAACATAGAAACTTCCCCATGGATCAGTCTATGTTTTTCCTCCTCCTAGTTTTCAGATCTATGGTTGAATCTCTAATTGGTTTCAAATCTGGTTTTAGAAAAGTTTGGTTAATTGGGCCTTTTTTGTAATTCTAGTCCAAGTCTGGCTTTAGGTGGGTATGGAGTTTTCTATGGAAGAGAAACAGTGCACAAAACTACAGTTAGGGTGTGAGATTTTCAGAAAGGGTGACGGAGTGACGGTGGAAGAAATGGAAAGGGAAAAATGGTGGCAATATTTTGTTGTGGTAATGGAAGAGAAACTGTGGCAGCGAGAAAGAGTGATGAGGCTGTAGGTGATGGCTTAAGAAATGGAGGAGGCGAGGCACCAGTAAATGGTGTCACGGTTGCTACAGAACCATGATGGAATGTGTGAAACAGTGTAATGAGAAGATGTGAGACTGACTTTAGAAATGGTGTAATGAGATAGTGAATGGATGAGACCGTGATGAAGGTTTATGGTGTAACAACAGAGAGATGAAATCGGTGTGTGGTGGCACCGTGACAGGGGATACGGTGGCACGGGCTAGAACTGGTGTGAGGAAACACTATAAAGGCTGAAACCGTGAGGGATAAAAATAGTATCACCATGAACTTCTGCAAAAAATAAAATTTAATAATTTGTAGGTAAAAAAAAAACATAAACTAAAATACATACTGATAACTAATTAATACTTTATTAAGAAAGTTATAAACAAAATAAAAACATAAATAATAAAAAATGAAAAAAATAAAACATTAATTAAAAAATTATTAACTTCAATTAATTTAACTTAAATTAGTACTAAACTAAAAATGAAAATTAAAAAACAACTAAATTAGAAAATAAAATCTAGATTTAAATTATATAACAATGTTAATTTATTTAAAATAATTAATTTAACAAATTAAATTAAATAAGGTAAATTTTTAGTTAAATTGTTATTAAATACTTAAGTTAATTAATGAAATTAAATTAAAGAAATTTAACAGGAGTTATAAATTTAATTAATTAGATTTATAATTAATGAATTGTTAAAAGATGATAAACATTTGGATTATTCTATTTTAATTAATTAATATTTAATACAAGAAATTTAAAATTGAAATCTACATTATTTAAGTGCAAAAGAAAAATTAATTTATTAATTAATTAATGTTAAATGGTTAAATATCAGGATAATAATACCAAACTAAATAAAAAGTTATTTGACTATAAAATTAAAGTAAGATCTAAATTAACTATTTTAAAGTTAAAAAATAAATGATCAATTATAAAAATTAATTAAATAATAAATTTAACTATAAAAATACAAAAGAACACTTATTTTAGTATAATGTACAAAAATAACCAATTAATTCATTAAAAATTAATTAAAATGATGTGGCAAAACATGTGTTTTTAAGGCCTTATCAAATTCCCCCTCACTTAGTCATGGTTTGTCCTAAAAAAATCTCATGTTTTATTATTCTTGAGAATGGAAGTATGATAATCATGATAATTCTCAAAATATAACATGTCCAACAATTTGAAACAGAGGGAAAAAACTTGTCAATGGGCTTTAGAAAATGAATTTCTCATATGAATCTGGTTTAGAACAATACTCAATGTGAAATCTGGAAAATTATAAATCATCAAGCAATGAAGATGTGTTACCTCATATGTGATACTACTTATTGACTCATTTCAGTCCAAACTCATGTTCTAATTTCTAGAGTGATAAAAGGTTATATTTATGTGGAATTAAAAAGTTAACCAAAGGAAATTGTAATTTTATTCATCACCTAGGTTCCAACAAAAAATATTTTTTTAAAATTAACTTTAATGATACAATCTAAATGGATCCCATATAAACCAATTGACCCCTTCTTCATCTGGAATTCATCATTCCCCTCATCTAAATGAACACATTTTGACCCTAGATACTTTATTTAATTTTTTCCAGCCATGTATCATGTCATAAGCACTATGAAAATGAACTTATTCAAAGTGTACAGAGGGATTATAGTTAACAGAAATTCACCCAGCAACTAGGGTCTCATAGATTCACCGTGGGATCCCACATGCCCAAACTACTCCAGTTTCAACAATTTTATAAAAATATCATTTACATTGGATCATTAAGGTAATTACTGAAATAAATAAAATAAAAATGAATCCCCTAGAATCAAATAAAACATCTAGTTCCATGGGTTATAATCATAATTCCATTAAAAGGTTACCCATATCATTCTCAAAAGTATTCCCTAAACAAAGATCTTATAAAACCACTAAGCTAGACCACTCAACAATCATCCACCCAAATTAATTTCAGATTCAAAGAAAATATTAACTACTAATCAGGTATCATTTAAAGGAGAGACCCAAAAGAGAAAAAGTGTAAAACCTAAAATTATGATGGAATTATGAAAAAATTTAACCATTTTCTAAACAAAAAATTTGAAGTGAAAGGGGATTTGACGAGCTTACAATTAAGCTTAGTTTAACACAAACAAGAGTTGACCCCCTTCAAAAACATGATGTCGAATGTCATTAAAATTAGTCAAAGTTTAAAATTTATAATCTTACTAACTACTGTATGTGTGGAAAGTAGGGTAAAACACGTAGAGAAATAAATTTTGACCATTATTCTTCTAAAAGCATTTAAAATACCCCACTTTTGTCAGTAGTGGGGTAGAATTTCTATTTTTTAACTTTTTATTTTTTTATTATAATGCAAAAATTAAACAACCCAATCTTTTAGAGTTTTTGTTATAAAATAAAATTAAATAATAAACAAAATAAAAATATTATGTAACAGAGATATAAAATGATGATAAATGAACAATCAAGAGAAAAGCGTCCAGGGAAAAATCTCACTTCTACTGGTTTTGAAAACATTACATCTCACTATATTGACTACAACTAGTACCACTAAAAAGAAGTGGTTTATTTACCTCGCTAGGAGATAAATCACTCAAGACAATTAATCTTGGAGTTTTCCACTACAAGATTAATCAATTGTGAGAATTATGGTTTGAAAAAGATGACAGAAAGAACTCATCGTTAGTTTTGTAGATTTCATTTCAATTTAAAAGTGTAATAAAATTAATCCACAACCAAACTCAACGAATGATTGTGGAATTATGAGATTAAGTGCTAATGGTATGTTGAAATTGAATGCAATCAGTGCTGATCTCGCCAATCAATATTAATCACATTTTAAACGATAGTGAGATAGAATAAGAGAGATAACCAGCAGACTCGATTTTAACCCCGAACATGATGATTTTGCCTAACATAATCTCTAATATGTAAACTAAAATAATTCAATTTCAATGAAAAAGAATTGGAGGAAAATAGAGGAAGATATCTCCCTATCCTAGCTCGAATTGTTACTACTCATAACCCCCATGTCTCAAAGAGGTGGTTCTGTGAGAAAAGTGATCAATGATTCGCCCCTAGGTTCTCCCCTGCTAGGAAATGTATGGTCGAAGGTATCAAATGAATGTGTCCCCCACCCTCTCTCTTCTCAATCTCCATTTTCAACATACTGTCACATGCTGCATGGCACCAAACATTTCCACCGACTTCGAAAATACCTCACTTGTTCACCAGACACATTTTTTTTTCGCGACTGACACGTCGCACTAGTTTTTACATTGTAACTATCTTCAAGTGAGTTAGTGGTGTGAATCTAGAAGTTTTCCCATATCTGGAATGAATCTACACAGTTTGAACAAAAAAATAAAATAATTAAATCAAAAATAAAGTAAAATAGTTATTTTTTAGTTTAATGTTATATTACTTATTAAAAAGTTAATTAATGTTAATCAATAAATTTCTAAATCTAAAGTATTTATTTACTTTAATATTATTTATAAAGTTATTCACTTAATATTATTATGGTAAAAATCAAATTTATTAAAATGTTAATAATTTAATTAAGTTAATTATAATAATTATTAATTTATTAAGTTATTTAATTTTTAACTAGATTATAAAAATTGAAATTATACATCATAAGTAATTTAGTAATAAAATATTTTATAAAATTAGATTGAAATAATTAATTTTATTCAATTAATTTTACTATTAATATTATAACTATTTCATTATTTAAAAAGTTAAATTATTAAACTATATAAATTAATTTATTAGTAAATTGGTATTACTCTAGTTTTAAATAATTATTTTTTAATTACTATATATTTTTATAGTTTATGTTATTATTATTGTTAACTATTTAGTTAAATTATTAATACAATATTTATTTATTTTTATTATCTATTATTATTTTAGGGTAGTTAGTTTTTTAGTTATTAATTTGTTTAATTCACTCCCCACCAGATTCGATGCATAGTGGGATTTTTTTTTTACGTTTTGAAGAATTTTTTTTCCAGAAAACGATTAGGGAAAAAATATTTTTAAAAATGCACATCAATGGCGGCATTCGGGATGCCGCCTTTGCATTTCAGGGGCATGGCGGCATCTGTGATGCCGCCTTTGCACTGTGGGAGAAAGTCAGCATCCGAGATGCCGCCTTTCCCCTAATTTTTTTTTTGAATTTTTTTTATTTTTATTTAGAAGTTTTGTTTTGTTTTGTTTTGTTTATATATATATATAGAAACAAAACAAAAAATTTCAGCAGAATTTCTCTGCAATTAAAGATCCAGCGCTACAGCCATTACAACATTCTAGATTCTGACAGAAACTCTTACCCATGCCACCCTTTTATAAGAGGGCTTGCCCTGAAAATCATTCTGCACTTTCGATGTGGGATTCAGGTTCTCCCTTTCCTGTGCAGTACATTCTGCATTTCCGATGTTGAATTCTGTTTCAAGTACGTGACTTTGAAATATAATAAAATATAAATTATAAGACCAATATAAATGAAATTTTAAACATTGATTAAACTTATAATAAATAGTTGAAAATAAAAAGAATTTCCTCAAAAATGTTGATGAAAAATAATCTATAACCTTTCAAAACCACCTACTTGAAACATAAAAATGTTTCAAGTACGTGAATTTGAAAGACTATAAAATATAAACTATAAACAGAAATAATTGAAACTTTAAACATTGATTAAATATATAATAAATAGTTGAAAACGAAATGAATTTCCAAAAAAATGTTGATGAAAAGTAATTTATAAGCTTTCAAAACCGCCTACTTGAAACTTAAAAATTTTCAAGTACGTGAATTGGAAAGACCATAAAACATAAAATAGAAGACCAATATAAATGAAACGTTAAACATTGATTAAACATATAATAAATAGTTGAAAACAAAAGTAATTTCCAAAAAAATGTTAATGAAAAATAATTTATAAGCTTTCAAAATAGCCTACTTGAAACTTAAAAATGTTTCAAGTACATGACTTTAAAAGATTATAATTATATTACTAATTAACTAATTAATTATTATATAATTTATAGTTATATTAATAATTAACTAAGTAATTATTATATAAGTAATAATTAATGAGTAATAATTAATAATTAATAATTTAATGAATAGTTATAAATAATATTTATATTACTAATTAACTAATTAATAATTACTAATTACTAATTAACTATTATATAGTTAATAATTATATTACTAATTAACTAATTAATTATTATATAATAATTTTTAATAAATACTAACTAATAATTATAATGAATGATTATAATTTATAATTATATTACTAATTAACTAATTATAAAAAAGGCCTCGACTCTATCTTTCTCAAAAAATTAACTAATTAAGTATTATATAATTGATAATTTTATTACAAATTAAATAATTAGTTATTATATAATTAATGATTAATAAATAGTAATTACCAAATTACAAATTATATAGTTAATACTTATATTACTAATCAACTAATTATTTATTATATAATTAATAATTATATTTCTAAGAAACTAATTAATTATTAAATAATTAATTATTAATAATATTAATTTAATAATTAAATAAATTATTATATGTTTATAATTATATTAGTAATTAACTACTTAACTATTATATACTGAATAATTATATTACTAATTAATTTGTTAATTATTATATAATTAATTATTAATAAATTTTAATTAACTAATTAATTATTAAAAATATTAATTTAATAATTAAATAAATTATTATATGTTTAATCCATGTTTTAACTTTAAATTATATCAGTCTTATAGTTTATATTTTAGTCATTCAAAACTGCATACTTTAATCATTTTAAGTTTCACATAGGTGGTTTTGAAAACTTATAAATTATTTTTCATGAACATTTTTTACAAAATTCTTTTTATTTTCGACTATTTGTTATATGTTTAATCCGTGTTTTATGTTTTATTTATATCGGACTTATAGTATATATTTTATAGGATTTCAAAGTCACGTGCTTGAAACATTTTTAAGTTTCATGTTGGTTGTTTTGAAAGCTTATAAATTATATTTCATCAATATTTTTTACGAAATTCTTTTTATTTTAAAGTATTTTTATTATGTTTAATCCATGTTTTAAGTTTCATTTATATAAATAAAACCTAATTTACCCCCTCCTGATATTCCACTCTGACCAACAAGTAATAATAGTATTTTGATTTCAGTACACATAAAACATGTAAATAATAATGTACAATCAATGCATATGTCTGTGGCGAGGAGATTCCATCCCACATGGTGGTATGCGAATAGGATGTCCACGTCGAGTGCACAGTGGAGTCTGATGACCTAGAGAAGGTTAATCCTCGGGCAGTGAAACGTCGACTGTCACATCCTCCATCTGTGTGTCACTGAGAGGAGCTGTCAACTGCATCTCGTACTTCCATTTGGATCCTTCTACCACTAAGGTGGTAGAAGGACCTGCCTCCATCGTAGAGGGGAACGAAGCCTGTGATGGAGCTATACCCCAAGACGACAACGACTCTATAATCCAAGGTTGTAAAGGATCTAAAACCCAAGATGGAGAGAACTACAGATATCCTATCAGGAAAGACGTATCCCATGCCACCTGAGGCACATCCTGAATAGGCTGATACTGGACTACTAGGGGCCCGACCTCTGCCTGTGGAACAGGAGAGGCCTCACGTGCAGCACGACATTGTCTACATCACCGTGGTCATGGCTCCTCAGCACCAGCAGCAGCTGCAGGATGTTCCTCCGGGGAAGGAACCTCCTCTCTCCGAGCCAGATGTTTGAAGATGCTCCTGGAAAGCGAATGAAAAGATGCCCTCGCCTCCAGCGCTGTAGCATGGACGACTGCTCGGCTAAAGACCCCCTCCTCTTCATCACGCATGCGAACAAGCTGCTCTGTGTGACTTCCCTATAAGTAGATTCAAATGGAATTAGAAAATAATTAAATAAACAAACTAATAGAAATTTATTGACTTACCATCCTCTACGTCTCTATGCCAGCTTGGGTAAGATACATTATAGACATTAGTCTATACCATGGAGCATAGTCAACCTTCTTTGAAAGAGAGAATCAATTTGTACGAACACCCTGAATATGTAACTTTGCACGTCTGTGCCAGTAGTCGATAAAACTCGCATGTACTTGGGACCAGTCATCATCTTGCCTTCCGGTCAGCTTCATCAAATGAAGCTGGTCTATCTGTCTCGATGGTAATGGAATCGGCTGAGTACATAAAAATTGGCGCATGACCCTGTCAGGCTGCTGCCACTCAATAATATGAAAGTGAATGAGGGGCACTACAGCCATAGCATCCTCAAGCCCAACAGTGCAGTATGCTGGCAACTGGTCCATAATACTCCAGTATGGAAGCCATGAAATCTGAAATGACAGGTGATTTTGTCAAAAAAACACCCAACTAAAAACCAAAATTGATGTTATTATTAAATATATTAGACAGTGATAGATTGTATATACATACCTGATCAGGTAAGAGATAGTCCAACTATAGCCGATATACGCCCAAATGCTGTCTCAGAACCACGTCAAAATTGTGTCACTGACACCACCTGTAAAATACAATGATAATGAAAAATAATGAGAAATTATAGTCAATAACTCATAGTAGAATCAAAAACCAATAGAAATGACTTATCATACTAGCGTCCACGCGGAGCATCATGCAACACCTCCATCTCGACCGGTGGACCAGCAAGGTCAGGGCGGAATGCTGGGATGCGCTCCCATGCCCACATCTGAAGAAGGATGACGCATCCTCCGAGACATGTACGGTCCCTATGGGATAGTCTGCATAATGATCTATACGTGTATTCCAAGCAGGCTGATCCCCAACTGTATGTCCCAGCCTGATCAAAGTCCCCTAATAGGGGTAGATACATCATATGCATGTGCATCACCGATTGATCAGTAAACATGGTCGCACCAATGAGTCGTAAGATATATGCACGCGCGTAACGCATGATGGTCTGCTCATCATCATCATCATGTAAATGTGGAATCTGTGACTCCAACCAATGCAAAGATATGGATGATCCATCTTAACCCCTACGGTCGGACAAAATTTCAATACCTAACAAGCGTTGAGCAACGTCTGGCCAAGATACACGAGTGAGTCCAATAACGGGTCTCCCCTGGATAGGCAGACCGAGAAGCACTGTGACATCCTCGAGGGTGATGGTCATCTCTCCCTCAGGCAAGTGGAATGTGTGTGTCTCTGGTCTCCATCTCTCAATGAGGGCAGCAAGTAGGTAATGATCTACAAATGTGAAATCTGATACGACAAGGCCATAGAATCCATCACGGCGCAAGTAAGGTCTAATGGCATGTGGAGGCTCCATGTGATGAAAATGGTGCGATCGACACACCTTCACAAATCGATCAGGACGACCCTCTAACATGGTCTGCGAAATATGGGTAGGCTGATGAGTGAGTAGTATGGTATCATCCATCTGCATATAAACAAAAAAATGAGTCGTAAGTGTAACATTTAAATATAACATTATGATGTTTTTATAATTTATCTAATTGTATGTATTCAATATATTATGCTAATTATTATGATACTATAAATTTGTTATAGAACAGTTTGCTAAAATATCCTGCATGTTTAGATTGGGGTTTAGGTTAGAGGGTTTAGGGTTAAAAGTTTTTAATATTAACATCCAAGAAACATGTTAATGGGTTAACTGACATTTACATTTCAATATGGGTTAAGTGTTCCACTTTCGGATTTTTGAAATAAATTCTATTATCTCATATTTAAAGTTATTTCTTGAAAGCATGAATATTAATATGAAATAAGTTATGTTATCTAAAATATTGAGTCTTGAATTTGGTTACACATATTTTGGGGGAGCTTTATGATTAACTACTTATGGATTGGATTAAGATAAACCATGTCAATTAGTAATGATGTTTTTAGAATTTATCTAATTGTATGTATTCAATATCTTATGCAAATTATTATGATACTATAAATTTGTTATAAAATAGTTTGCTAAAATATCCTGCATGTTTAGATTGGGGTTTAGGGTGGAGGGTTTAGGGTTAAATTTTTTAATATTAACGTCCAGGAAACATGTTAATGGGTTAACTGACATATACTTTTCAATATGGGTTAAGTGTTCCAGTTTCAGAGTTTTGAAATAAATTATATTATCTCATATTTAAAGTTATTTCTTGAAAGCATGAATATTAATATAAAATAAGTTATGTTATGTAAAATATTGAGTCATGAATTTGGTTACACATTTTTTGGGGGAGCTTTATGAATAACTACTTATGGATTGGATTAATATAAACCATGTCAATTTGTAATGATGTTTTTAGAATTTATCTAATTGTATGTATTCAATATCTTATGCTAATTATTATGATTTTATAAATTTTTTATAGAAAATTTTGCTAAAATATCTTGAATGTTTAGATTGGGGTTTAGGTTGGAGGGTTTAGGGTTAAATTTTTTAATATTAACGTCTAGGAAACATGTTAATGGGTTAACTGACATATACTTTTCAATATGGGTTAAGTGTTCCGCTTTCGGTGTTTTGAAATAAATTCTATTATCTCATATTTAAAGTTATTTCTTGAAAGCATGAATATTAATATGAAATAAGTTATGTTATCTAAAATATTGAGTCTTGAATTTGGTTACACATATTTTTGGGGAGCTTTATGATTAACTACTTATGGATTGGTTTAAGATAAACCATGTCAATTAGTATTGATGTTTTTAGAATTTATCTAATTGTATGTATTAAATATCTTATGCTAATTATTATGATACTATAAATTTGTTATAGAACAGTTTGCTAAAATATCCTGCATGTTTAGATTGAGGTTTAGGTTGGAGGGTTTGTGGTTAAATTTTTTAATATTAAGGTCCAGGAAACATGTTAATGGGTTAATTGACATATACTTTTCAATATGGGTTAAGTGTTCTGCTTTAGATGTTTTGAAATAAATTCTATTATCTCATATTTAAAGTTATTTCTTGAAAGCATGAATATTAATTTGAAATAAGTTATGTTATCTAAAATATTGAGCCTTGAATTTGGTTACACATATTTTGGGGGATATTTATGATTAACTACTTATGGATTGGATTAAGATAAACCATGTCAATTAGTAATGATGTTTTTAGAATTTATCTAATTGTATGTATTCAATATCTTATTCTAATTATTATGATACTATAAATTTGTTATAGAACAGTTTGCTAAAATACCCTGCATGTTTAGATTGGGGTTTAAGTTGGAGGGTTTAGGGTTAAAATTTTTAATATTAACCTCCAGGAAACATGTTAATGGGTTAACTGACATTTACTTTTCAATATGGGTTAAGTGTTCTGCTTTTGGATTTTTGAAATAAATTCTATTATCTCATATTTAATGTTATTTCTTGAAAGCATGAATATTAATATGAAATAAGTTATGTTATCTAAAATATTGAGTCTTGAATTTGGTTACACATATTTTGGGGGAGATTTATGATTAACTACTTATGGATTTGATTAAGATAAACCATGTCAATTATTAATGATGTTTTTAGAATTTATCTAATTGTATGTATTCAATATCTTATACTAATTATTATGATACTATGAATTTGTTATAGAACAGTTTTCTAAAATATCTTGCATGTTTAGATTGGGGTTTAGGTTGGTGGGTTTAGGGTTAAATTTTTTAATATTGACGTCCAGGAAACATGTTAATGGGTTAACTGGCATTAACTTTTCAATATGGGTTAAGTGTTTCACTTTTGGATTTTTGAAATAAATTCTATTATCTCATATTTAAAGTTATTTCTTGAAATCATGAATATTAATATGAAAACATATCTCAGATGTTTGGGGTTTAGAAAATCGAGGAATAAAGAAGAGATAACAACATTTAGTTTACAATATGGGAATGTCACAATGAAGACAATACATCATTATGAATGAGAGTGTGAAGTCGACCCAACAACGTTAGGGCATTGTTTCTGGTTATGACCTTCTTTATGACATATTGTGCATTACAAACTCTGTCCTTGTTCTTGAGGCAAGTCCATCTCATTACGCATCCTACTCACCTTTGGTCTCCCACGAGGAAGTAACCGATTCATGTCAGGTATCACTATCGGTTGGCCTTCAGGCATTGGGAAATAATGATACTCCCCAATAGGTGTCCATGGTTCAGCATAACAGTTAGCAATGATATCCATCCGGTACACTGGATCAACATATTATTCCCATGAGATGTTCACAGAGGCACATACTGCGATGACGTGTATACATGGAAACCATAAGGCCTGAAATTTTCCACATTGGCATTGGCTTATTTACAGTAATACCACAATTTTTTCCCCAACGTTATTTGTGATGGGGTCTGAACGCTCTTGAACATCAAATCAGGAGTCTTCTCTTCGAAAGAGACAGACGTGATATCTAGAAGCTTCTTCAATATTTTTTTCAATCTCTCGTTGAAAGTGTCTTCCATATCTCAGCCCTTGATGTATTCCGTCTGATGTTAGTTTTTGTCTATCCACAAAGTACTTCACACATCGATAAAATGTCTCCTGAACTAAGGTGGTTATAGGTTGCTTGGGAAGTCCTTTGAAGATACCATTGATGCACTCCACAATGTTTGTCGTCATGTGTCCGTACCTCTTTCCCCCGTCGTATTCCAATGTCCAATTCTCTTTTGGAATCCGCATCATATAATCATAAACTTATTGATTAGCCTGACGAATTTGTTCAAAACATTCTTCAAATCATCGTTGGTCCGACTCATATGCTACAAAACGTAGATGATATTTCACATAAATTGATTTTATCTTTATATTGAAACAGTAAAACAGAACGAATAAAATACGTACCAAGCCACATGATTTCCTTATTCATCGGTTCATTGTGGAATTTTTTATGCACATTGCTAGCATGTGTCTAATGCAGAACCGATGATGTGCATTTGGGTATCTCCATGTATCAGGATCTGCATTGATTGCCTCATTAATTTCTCGATGGCGATCAGATATCACACAAACTCCCTGAATGTTGGTGAAATGGTTGCTGATACATGCCAGAAACCAACTCCATGATTCATATTTTTCTTTCTCTAAAATGGAAAAGGAAAGCGGAAGAGGTGAACGGTTTCCATCTTGGGTTTCCACAATCAACAATACGCCCTTTTATTTTCCATACATAAATGTTCCATCAATCTATATAAATTGTTTGCAAAAACGAAATGAGGAGATACAAGGAAGAAATTCCCAGAACAACCGATGAAATTAAACACGAGATGGATCAAGTCGATTATCACGAGACACATGTTCATTTGTATCCAGATGGAAGACAACTTGGTCATGATGCCTCAGTATGGCTAGAAATTGTGGCAATACTCGATATGAGTCATCCCAATCACTATATACCTTCACAATTGCCTTCTGTTTCGCCATCCATGCCTTATTATAGGAAATATTATAACCGAATGTCTGTAGAATCCTCTCTTACACAAGGGATATTGGAACATCTTGACATGTCCTAATCATCTCAACAACAATAGATGACACAAATTCTGCATCCAATGAAGTATGATATTGTGTGAGACTTGGATGAACACAAGTATAAGCCGCCTCAATCCTTGAGATTCTCCAACCTCCAAATGTAATGTCTGGAATAGCCCTTAAGATAAATCTACAATCATCCTCATACTTCACGCACTGTATAACATATTTACTATGGCATGATTCGTGAACTACATAGTTTAAGTGTCTCTTAATATGAAATCTATTTAACGTGCTTTTTACTAGAAAAATTTCTTCCAATATATAAGGTTTTTTACACCTCACTAAACCTATCTGGTACAACTCCAGGGAGCTTAGTTGTCGGTGTGAGAACAGTATTATGAAATTCAGGCATGTGTGTCATTGCTTCTGACCACGATGAAAAGAGTGGTGGATGATTTATTGACCGAGGTTGATGTACAACAATTGCATTTCTCAAAACCTCCTCTCTATCTTCTGTTGGTCCCTCCTCATCAGCACTGTTGTCGCCATCTGATCCATCATTATGAAACTCCTCATCAGAATTCGGATCGACATGTATATCCGAGAGATCATCTAGGTTTTCCTCTTCTACGACATCATTTAGAATAGGCTCAATGTCATGGGGTATACTATCTTCAACCACTCTTGTATTTCTACGTCTTTGTACAAGTGGGCGTTGCTGTTGTACAGTAGCAACAACAATGTATAACTCTATCATGGTACCATCTAACCATTGAGAAAATAAATTAATTGCTTGGACCCACTGCGCATCAGCAACCAATGGACAAGCTATATTCCACAGTGTTGTTGCAAATTGAAAATGTCTATAGCTCATAGACATGATCTCTTGATCGGGTCCCAGATTTATGGAAACACGAATTCTCTCTTGAAGGTCACTTATGGTAACATAATCAACTGTACTAACCACTGTAATTGGTTGTGTACTGTAAGAAGCTCCTTGCTCAGTTTGAATAATCTCCCCATAACAGTACACACAGGCAAACATCGCTCTCTACGTCAAAATTGTTTCTTTCATCAAAATTATGATAGTGTAACAAATATTAACAATTATGTTTGACCATATGATGTTTATTAGAATGTAATTTTAGTGCGCCGTTCTATACCACAAACTAAGCTACTGATGTTTGACCATATGATATTTATTAGAATTTAATTTTAGAGCACCTTTTTATTTACTTTGTTATTCTTCATTTCACTTTATATGTTCATCAGTATCGTTAGCTAATTATTATATTAATCTATGTTTTAATCCTATGTTATTTATTAATTATTCTAAAATTAACTAATATTAACTAATCATTAATTATTCTATTATTCTATAATTAACTAATAATAACTTTAATTCATTAATTCTTATGTCCTTATTTGATTCTATAACATTATATTTATCATTTATCATTGATAAATATACTGATTTTCTTTTTCTTCTGTTAGGAATTTTAGTAGTTTATAAAGAAAATATGAATCATCTTAAGAATATTCCCCGGGAGTGTCAAGCCAGGATGCAGCAAGGCCCGTTATTGTGCACCAGTTCCCGTTCGAGTCTAGCTCAAAGCGGTGTTTTCGGGTTTTACCCCTATGTACATCTGTGCCAGAGCCACATCCACTTGTTTGTATCCAGACAAGAATTTAATTGTGTAGATAACCACATAATCTTTAAGCTACCAAAATTTCTAAATACTTAATCTTAAGTAAATCTATACTTAATCTATACTACCTAACAATAATTATTTAAAACTATATATAACTAATTACAAAAACTAAATAACCAAATATTATGAACTACCTAAACTACTTAACAAATGAAATATTTAAAACTAAACAAAATTAAATTAATTAAATAAAAACATTAAATTAAATAAAGAAACATACCTCTAAAAGAAGCTTAGTAAAAACTCGCACAACAAAGGAATTTTTTAGAGAGAGAGAGAGAAATTCGGAGAGATGAAGTGAAGAGGGAAATAGGAAGGCAATGATCAAGTGAGGAGTGGGGGGAGGGGGGTGGCCGCCATTTTATAGGGAGTCCAGGCGAAGGTGGCATCGCAGAAGCCTCCTTTTTCCTCTGCGTATGGCCAAAGGTGCCATCACAGAAGCTACCTTTCGCCTTTCCCTGAGGTGAAAGGCAGCCTCCCCCCATCCGCCTTTGCCATGTCATCGATCTGGGACAAAGGTGGCACATGGGAGAAAAGGCGGCATTGCAGATGCCGCCTTTGTGAGCTAAAACAAAGGTGGCATTTGCGATGCCACCTTTGTAGTGTATTTTTTTTAAAAAAATTGACCTAGGCAGTTTTTCAATTTTTTTTATAAAAACATATTTCAAAAAAACTCCTCATAGAGAGGTAGGGTTTCAACTCCTTCTCCAGGAAGGATAAACAGTTTGAGCTCAAAAGCAGATCTCCTTGGCTCTGGAAGTACTGGAAACAATCCTTTTCGGCTTCATCTCCTTTTACACCTTCAATGAAAACAAAGCTCCCCTCCCTCGTGGCTCATCCCCTTCAGTGGCAGTGGTCGACACGACTTCAACCGCTGGCTCCAGATCTTCACATCTTGGCCTCGAATCAGCTAGCTACTCCTCATCAGGAACGGTTCATCCGAGTTGACTCTCTCCGATGGAGGCTTCCGCTCCAGTAGCAGATAGCGGTGCCTCCATCAAAAACCCACAGTGGCCCGACTCAGCCTTTCTCCCGAAGAACAGGTGCATGCTAGCTGCTCGGCCTCCCTCAACCTCCTCATACAACGCCTGGACCTAATTTTCATCCTAGAGATGCGACAATGGCGATTTCACCCGACTCCAGCGTAGAAACTTCTCCCTAATGCGGTCCTGGTTCGACCTCCTCCATATGGATTTCTGATGAGCAATTTAATCTCCTATTGGTTTTGAATTTGGTTTTGGAAATTTTTTGTTAATTGGGTCTTTTTTGGAATTCTAACTTGAGTCTGGTTTTTGGTGGGTACGGTGTTTTCTATGGAAGAGAAATGATGCGCATCACTATAGTTATGGTGTGAGATTTGCAGAAAGGTACATACAGTGATGGTGAAAGAAATTGAAATGGAAAAAAGTTGCATGAATTTGTTGTGGCGATGGAAGAGAAATGATGGTTGCGAGAGGGAGTGATGAAGCTGCAGGTTATGGATTATGGAATGGTGTAGGCAAGGCACCGGTGAATGGTGTCATAGTTTATGTGGAACCATGAAGGAAATTGTGAAACAATGTAATGAGAAGATGTGAGACCGGTTTTAAAAATGGTGTAATGAGAAATGGTGAGACAGTGAATGGATGAGACTATGATGAAGGTTTATGGTGGCACAACAGAGAGAAGAAATCAGTGCGTGGTGTCACTGTGACAGGGGATACAGTGGTAGGGGCTGGAACCAGTGTGAGGAAACACCGTAAATGCTAAAACCGTGAGGGATAAAAACGGTGTCACCGTGAACTTTGGAAAAAATAAAAGTTATTAATATGATGATAAAAAACATAAAATAAAATGCATATTGATAAAAATTAAAAATGTATTAAGAAAATTATAAAAAACAAAAAAAACTTAAATAATAATAAATGAAAAAAATAAAAATTAATTATATAATTATTGACTTAAATTAATTAAAATTAAATTATAACTAAACTAAAACTTAAAATTAAAAAGGAACTAAATTATAAAATAAAAACTAGATTTAAATTGTATAAAAAAGATAAATTATTTAAAATAGTTACTTTAACAAAATAAATTAAATTAGGTAAACCATTAGTTAATTTTTTATTAAATAATTAAGTTAATTAATGAAATTAAATTAAATTAAATAAATTTAACAAGAGTTGTAAATTTTATTAATTAGATTTATAATTAATGAATTGTTAAGAGACAACAAACATTTATATTATGCTACTTAAATTAATTAATATTTAATTCAAGAAATTTTAAATTACCATCTAAATTATATAAGTACAAAAGAAAAATTAATTAATT
This sequence comes from Viscum album, assembly GCA_963277665.1. NCBI lineage: Eukaryota > Viridiplantae > Streptophyta > Magnoliopsida > Santalales > Viscaceae > Viscum > Viscum album. The sequence goes on from OY728141.1 coordinate 561,629,185, forward strand.
AATTAATTAATGATAAATTATTAAATATGCAGAGAAAAATACCATACTAAATAAAAAGTTATTAGACTATTACATTAAAGTTAGGTATAAATTAACTATTTTAAAGATAAAAAATACATGATCAATTATAAAATTGATTAAACAATTAATTAAACTATAAAAATAAAAAAGAACGCTTATTTTAGTATAAAGTACAAAAATAACCAATTAATTCATTAAAAATTAATTAAACATATGTGATAAAACACGTGTTTTAAGGCCCCATCCACAATAAGAAAAATATGGCGAATGGAAGGAATTGAAATATCAAACAAAAGATGAAATTTCATATAAAAATAAGGAGAATTCATCCAAGACATAGAAAGAGTTAAAATAATTTAAATGAAAAAACATCTAATATAATCTAAGATGAAGAATTTTAGAGAATATATAAATTAAAAATCAAAGATAATCTCAGGGGATCATGGTTAAGATTAGGTAGAAAAATCCCTTTATATTCATTCATTTCTGGGGAAAAAATCAAACATTATAATTTGGATAATGAAGTTCTAATGTTATTTTTTAGAAATAATGAGAGCTTATCAAAAATACATAATTAAGTAAAAGTTATTATTCATTTAAATTTAGGAAGTCCAAAATTCCCCTCTCTCATATGAGCATTATAAATTTAGTTGAAATCAATCCCAAAATTCAAAAGAGATAAAACTTCATATAATAAACCATAAAAATGAAAGGAAAAATAAAATTATGAAGGGGGTTTAAACCTAAACAAAAACCATTTCTGATCCATGTTTGTAAAAAGGATAAGGTGTTGGTGGTCCTAGTTAAGTATCATCATGTAATAAGATTTCAGAATCTAAATCTGCATCAGTTAATTTTTTTATATATTTAAATTAAATTCATAAGAAAAGTAGTGGATTTAGAGAATATTCTAGCGCAGATAAATTATATGATGAATCCATGTCAGTATAATATCTGAATCATGGGAAAATAATATTCTTAATTAAACTTCATTATGACACTAAATTAGAATAAAATTAAAATAAGGAAAATTTAATTTTTGAAATCATCGATGAAGAGGTGAATCTGAAAAAATTTATATTAGAAGGAATCATTAAGTTGGAAAATACATATTCAAAACCTGTAAAAAATTAGTTGCAATCGATAAAAAATGTTTCAGATATCTAAAAAAATTGGTACGTTTGTTAAAACTTGCTATATTTCTTTTGAGAATTAACTCTTTGATGGAATGTATTCATAATAATCCATTTTATTTTCTAGTACCTAAATAGTTTAATTAAATTATCGATGATATATTTGGTATTAAAAGTGGTTTTTCAATCTCACAAGTGAGTGTAAAATCCGATTTCAAATTGTAAGGAAATGTTTCAGGTATATCAAGGAACTTCACAAAGATGATGAACTCTTGGTTGATAGAAACACTACTATTAAAGTATATATTGAGGCTCAGTAGAAGGAGTAAGAAGATTGGTAATTTGAAGCTAGATCATTGAAAAAGAAATATAAAGAATAAAGAAGTGAGATATCATAGTCAAGGAACAGATTTGATGGTTACGATAGAAGGATGGGGAAGATCATATACATGAATATGAAATATCAAAAAATCATTAAAAATTCAAATTTATAAAAAACATAAATTCTAATGAATGTATAAACTGACCAGTATTGAATTTTCTTATCATCCATTTTTAATTGATCATATGAATTATTGTTGAACAGACTTTTTATATTATTTATTATTGAGGGAGTTTACTTAATGATGGTAATAATTTTTAAAATGATTTTTACTCCAAGATAAGGAGAGATCATAGACATTTAATTTACAAGAAAATTTATATCCAATATTTATAATGAAAATCCATTACCCATATTACATTAAAAATCACAAAGGAAGATATAATTCAGTTGGAGGTTATAATTTTTTTTTTCAATCTATTTATTTTTTCATCCTAATTGATTGATATCATGTTTCATTTTCTCTAAGATCCCTTGGATTATAAATTTAGTGGAATAGTTTTTTATTTTTATATCCATTAGATATTATTGAGATAAATAAACTTTTTCATGGTCATACATATTGCACTTCCTTTTTAATTATTACTTTTTACTATCATAGAGGTGGATATTTTTTTAAAACTCTATATGTTCTTGAAATTTGTATAACTTTATAATTATTTTTCATAAAGGGGAAATTATTTAAAAACATCCAACTCCATTAATATTTTAAAAATTAATGAATCATGGGGTATATATTAATAGATAAAAAACATTACTATATATTGGATTTTATTGATTTTTAATCCATCTTTCCCCATTTCATCCATGTATTATGATTTTAAAATATATGTAGATTATTGGTTTTAAGACCTTTTTTGAATCCATTTTTTAAAATCATATTAAACTCATGATATATTTTAATTAACATGGTATTGGATGATTGAAATTCTTGATATGTAGTTTTACTGTCTGTTAGTTTATAATCTAGTGAATTTTACCATATATTGTGGACCTCAACTTGTTTTAATGGTGATGAATACATTAGATGATGTATGTTATGGTTATATACACTAGATGTCGTAAATAAATATTTTATTTTATTAAAAAGGAACTAGAAGAACATGGAATGTGACCATTGAAGTTAGTTACACAGATGTTTATAAACGATGAGGCTTTGGGGATCAGAAGTTACATAAAATATTTATAGAAATATTGTGATCATATTGAAGTCTAGAACACATTTTTCTATTTGATCACTTATTATTATTGAATCTATTTTAGTGAGATTTTGGTAAGAGTATTCACTATGTGAGGTTTCATTGTAAAAACTCATATCTTTTTTTGAAATAAATTTTCTAATATTCAAGATCAAGGTATTCCATATGTTTATGAAAAAATGTATGATATTCATGATTCATTGATTTAATGGATAGGAAGACAAAATAACTTTTAATAGGTTATAGTTAAATAAGTTTATATTCTTGTTATCTATAAGGATCAATTTTAATTAGGTCTTCCAGTTAATGGGATGATTGAGTGTTATGTGACTAGATAATGATACTTTCATATAGGTCTACATTCAATGGATTTTCTGGTTTGAAAATGTGATACCTATGACTAGGTTTATATAACTTTCTTCTTAGTTGGATAAAATCATTGGATTCCTATGGTTTGGGAGTGGTTTCATAAATAATATCCTTTAAAGAATTTTTAAGATTTTTATTCATTCTCCTTGGAATATTATTATTTAGTAATGTTTATAGTTTAAACTTCCCCTTTTCTATTCTCAATTTTATGATATTGTTTTTGATTTTTAATTTCCAAAAATATAATTTCTACTATGTATATCATTTTAAATTTGATACACTCATATTTGATCGAAATGTACATTATTTGATAAATTTAATTTTAGAGTGGAAAAAAATTATAAGTTTGATTTGTAATTAAATTTATCCATTATTGATGTACTATATTATCATCTAAGTAGGACCAATATATACGATCATCACTGAGATTCTCTAAGATAATTTAAATATATTTTCTATGCTTCTACTGATATTTTTAATAAAAAAGGATATCATCCACAAAGTAACCCCATAAATTAATCCATGAAAGGATTAAATATTATATTAATTAAATTCATAAACATTTTAGTGTCATTTTACATGATAAAATCATGAATAAGTACTCATAATTTCTATGTCACCATTAAAAGCTTGTTTTAAGAATATCCTCTTATATAACTTAAATACTATGATATATAGAGCATAGGTATATCTTTGAAAATCACTTTCAAACTTTTAAATATTTAAATAAATAATTTTTTAAGGAAATGTATAATGATTTTTGACCATTAATTGGTTTATTTTCTCATAATAAACACATAACTGAACGATTCCACCGTCTTTCATAGTAATGATATCCATAGCTCCCCAAGGTGAATTACCAAGATTAATAAATGAATTTGGATTTAGCTACTAATGTTTAATTTTATTCTCTTTCAATTAAATTATATATATATATGATATAGATTAATGTAGATATAATATATCATATGGAATAATTAAATATGAAAATATACCTCACAATTAAGAGGTAGTTCAAAACAATCCTATGGAAAAAATTTATATATATTTTCCTCAACTTATTCAAGTGTAAGGATTTAAATTTTAGAAGTAATTAAACCTACTTTACTCTAATAAGGTCCTTCCATTCAGTGTTAAAATCCCTATTCTATTGTAATCATGCTTTTTTAAAGATCCAAGTCAAAATTTATTAAGAAAGAAAGCATGAACTACATAGGTCTAAAAGAAGGAATCATATTAAAATCCCTTTCATAATAAGAGACAAGATCAATTGGAAAATCATCCATCCATGTGATGCTCTGGTTGACTCCCATTTTGGCAAGGCCATCAGCCACCCAATTCGCTTCACGAAAGGTGTGTGTAGCTATGTAGTTGATATCAAGAAGTGAAGAGAGGCATCTCATCCAAAGTGTAGTGAGAGGCAAAGCAAGATGAACAACGATGTTCCAAATTGCCTGGACAATTGTAGTTGAGTCACTTTCAATCCAGATGTTGTTCCATTGTTTTAGTTTGATGTAGTCCAAGGCATATATTTCAACCCTCATCTCTACCTTAAAGGATGAGTCCATGCCACAACTACTAAAGAAACATCCTTGGAACTTCCCAAAGGAGTCCATGAAGATAGCTCCGCAACCAGAGGGTCCAGGGTTGCATTTTGAGGCCCCATCAACATTAACTTTAATCAATCCTTGAAGTGGAGGTTACCAAAAAAACTTCAATGGTGTGGCTAGGTTTTCTATATAGACCATAAACCTTGAGTTTATGAAGGATCTCTAAATATCCAACAGAATTATCATAGAAAGATTTTTGTATTGAAGAATCATCTGATATAGTAATTAGAATCCTCATATGACTTGTATGAAGACTGAATGAGTATTTTTTATGGATAATGTCGTTTCGAGCATACCAGATAATGTGATGTAGCTCAACAACGATTTCTAAAAAATGATTCATGATTTTTTGTGAAGATTCAAGCTCCACACAACAAACTAATTGAATACAAATAGAGTTAGAATGTAACCATCTGTGGTCAAACAAGTCAGTAATGAAATTCCAAAGAGCAGAGGTTGTAGCACAAGATAAAAATTAATGATTATAATCTTTCCTTTGTTGAAAACAAAAATGACACTAAGAACAAATTTGGATTCCAAAATATTGAAAACAAATCTCAGTGGGAACATGGATATGAGAAATACACCAAATAAGATAGAGCCTTGAAGGTTTAATCTAGGGATTTGCAAAATATTTTAACCAAGAAAAGTTGATATCAAGAGCAAAGAAACTATGATTTTAATAAATATTTGAATGAAGGACCCCATTGTGAGATGGTTCCCATGTATGAAAATCATAATCATTAGTTAAAGAGTAATTATCAACAATGCTCATGACGTTGTCAGGAAAGATAATGTGGCCAGATTGGATGACATCCCTTATAATACAATTTTTGTTGGCCAAAGAGGAGTAAGGGGGTAGCATCGATATAAGTGGGGTACCAACCCAATTTTCCGACCAAGAATTTAAAGAAGAATCTTCACTAATAATCCATCTAGGATTAACCATAATATTTTTAAAGGGAAATTTAATGGAGGGCCATCTGGAAGATTAGATATAGGTCCAATTACATTTTTTGATCTTATGAAAGAATCTTTCTCTATGGAAGGAAATGGAGTCAGAATTGTTGTTGACCAGTCTCCAAGTAAGAATAGATTCAAGAGAGTTATTAAAGAGCCGAAAGTTTTTTATACCAATACCACCATATTCTAAGGGTTTGCAACATTTAGACCAGAGAATGGTCACATGTTTTCTTTCAAAAATAATTCCTGTCCAAAAAAAATCATAATGAAAACATTAATTTTCTTAAGGAGACCAGCATGAAATTTGTAGATCACCAATGATTAAACCAATTTGTACACTATGGTGGATTTAACTATGAAAATTCTACCATCTATAGAGAGAGATTTACCCTTCTAGGAAAACAGCTGATTAACCACCTGATCAACAATCGGGGAGAAGAAAGTGGATTTAGGTCAACCCCAAAAGATAGGCACCCCATGATAAGTGAAGGGATAGGATCCTTCCTTAATATCTAGACTATTGATGATGTCATTTTTTCAGCTGGGAGAGAAAATTTTACTGAAGAAAATAAATGATTTATCCCAGCTGATATATTGACCTGAGAGATCTTCATATTGAGCTAGAACCTTTTTAAGACTTAGGATATTTCTTTTATCTCATCGAAGAAAAAAAATGATAGCATAGGCATAAAAAATATGAGTGGGAAGAGTAAGATTTCTAGCAGCACAAATGGGATGGAGTTTATTTTCAGAAACAAGTTTAGGGATAAGTCTACTAAGACAATCTTCAGCTATGGAAAAGATAATGGAGGATAAAAGATCACCTTGTCTGACCCCTTTTGAGCATTTAAAATAACACTTAGGGGATCCATTAAAACGAATGGAGATATAAGATGAGTCAAAAAATTATAAATCCTACTAATAAAAACATCTTTAAACACAAAAGCACGTAGAACATTGAAAATAATGTTCCAGTCAATGTTATCAAAGGCCTTATGAATATCGAGCTTAATGGAAACTTTACCTACTATGTTCATTCTTTTCAGGGTGTTCGTGCATTCAGAAGCTAGGAAAATGCAATCTTGAATCGATCTACCTTTGATAAACCCAAATTGGTTCGAAGAAACAATTTTTTGACAAGAGAAAAAATTCTATTATCAATAAGCTTAGAGATAATTTTATAATGGGTGTTTATAAGATCAATGGACCAGAAAAGATGAATTTCAGAGGCATTGGCCACTTTGGGAATTAAGTCAATGAATTAAGAGTTAATACCATGAGGGAGAACTCCATTAGCAAAAAAGTATTTGACCATTTTACAAACATCCACATGAATAGTCTCCCAGTGAATTTGAAAAAATTCATTATTGAAACCATCAGGGGTCGAGGCACTATCAGGGTTTAGACTAAAGATGGTGTCCTTGATTTCGTGATCAGGAGGAATTCTAAAGAGAGATAGGATTTCTTATTTAGTTACCAAGTTCGGGATAACCTCAGGAAGAAGGTTCTTATTGATGGGAGAGCCATTAAAAATATTTTCAAAATAAGAGACCTTTTGATTTGTAATGGCCACCTCTGAGTTCAGAAGGGTGTCATTATCCCATAGAAAGGAAATTGGTTGGGAGGCTTTTATTATTCATTGAAGAGAATTATAAAACATAGTATTAAGATCCCTATCTGAAATCCATTTGACCTTAAATAACTTCTTTCAAATGTTATCCTTAAGAACAAGAAGCTTATTAATTTTCCTAGAGATGTTGATTTTAGCCTGGGGATCCAACAAGAAATCAGAGCAAGTGTGATTGTTTTGAATGTGGGTGAGCTCATTCTCAAGGTCAATTATATCTTTGTACATATGTTTCGATTTATCACTACACCAAGCCTTAAAACAAATTTCAATCTTCTTTAAATTTAAAATTCAAGAAAACACATCTTTGTGATGGTTCATAGACACCCAAAAAGATTTGATAGAAAGAGAACAATCCAAGTCAGATGACCATGGATTGATGAATCTGAAGGGGGGACTTGATTTTAGATTTCTAGAAGTGAGACTGAATAAAATGGGATGATGGTCTGAATTGAGTTTAGGTAAGGTAATACTGGATATGTTATCCCAGTAATCTAGGGCCTGACTGTTGGCTAGAGTTCTATCTAATTTTCTAGCAACTATCCTATTATAGTTCCTACAATACCATGTATACTTGGCACCAATGAGATTAATCTATAAAAGGTTACAGTCCTCAATTTACACTATAAATTACCTTGAAGATATGGAAGAGAAATAAGGGCCAATATTTACTATTGGATAGAGAATAGCATTGAAATCTATTATCACAATCCAAGAATCATGAATGATGCTAGATAAATCTAAGAGTTATTACCAAAGGGTCCTACGGTCCTAATATATATTCCTATAATAAATCATTGAACACAAATTATTTTTTTCATTATAATAAAAATCATAAGTGCTCATTTGTTCCAAAGAGTAGAAATTTTTTACATCCTGCAAAGAGTCATGGTAAAAAAACCAGAGAGATTGAACAACCAAACCTGTTTTACAATAACCTGAAAATTTATAAACATAAGAGTAAATGTGTCTAAAACTCATAGAGTAATTAATTTTGCATTTATAAAAATAATTTTTTTTTAGGTTTATGAGTTAAAATAAAACGCTTAAGGATAGGAAAAGTGTCAGGGCCTGCAATGCCCTAATAGTTCCAAAAAAGGAAATCCATTAAAACCTGTTGTTGGGGAAGGAGCCCCCATTTTCCTTCTTAGGTCCCCCTGAGCCCTTCTTCCTTCTTTATTTGGTTCCTATGATCCCCCTGATCCCTTCTTCCTTCCGAATGTCCAACGATTTTTCAATACGCACAGTAAGGAGGCATGCACTCAAACTCAGTTTGACTCTCAGTCTTATACTCATTTATAGTGAAATGGATGACATTCGGAAGCTTTGTTGTGATATCGACCTCCACCATAACCATTATGTATAAACCAATATCAAAATTCAATGTTCACTGATCTATTTTAAGTGGGGTCCCAATGCATGATGCTATGTCAATCAGAATTTTTTGATTCTAGAAATACCATCTTAATCAATGTAGCCTAACCCGTATTTGTACTAGAGTGTTCTTTGAGTTGTGCAGATTGAACATATAATCCCATTCCGAGATGGGGAGAACTCCTGGATTGAGTTGCACGTTTCCGGTCTTCCATATCCGATCAAGAGTATATTGCAATTTGAGTAACAAATGGAAGTATCCTTTGCCGATTGGAATAAGTTTCCAGTCAACAAAACCCCAAATGTGTGAAATATGATTGTTGACGTCTGGATTTGACCATGACTTATCACCTTTAATATATCAAATGTATCCCATGAGTGAAAATCTCCAAAGTTGTGATCATTGTAGGAGCACATCTGGGTCAGATTCTATAAGAAATCTACCATCTTCACAATTTTTACAAAAAGGTACCTTAGAAGAAGTTGTTGCACAAGAATCTGAGCCCTTCAGGGAATCCAGGAATGAAATCACCCTGGGTTTCCAAAATGAAGGAACGTCTTCAAAACGATTCTTGAGAGCCGGACCATCGAAGGAGTTTTCAGATGTTTATACTATAATAGAACAACTAGGAAACCTATTAGTCCTTTCCACTCATATACTAAAATCCCCATGGGCATCATCAATTCCCATATGGTTATTAAATTTATAAATTTATAAAAATGAAACAAACAACCCAATAAACTATAAATTAGTGTATTAATTTCAAGTGTGAGGTCAAACACATAAAGATAGGGTTATAGAAAATATTAATTCAATAATAATTAACTAAACTAATTATTATTTGAATTAATTAATTCTAAAATATCGAGAATTTTGTTGGTGAATAATGTGGGAGAAGAAAAAAAATGGGTTCCAGAGAGTAATGAATCTAGTTTCATGGTTGAAAAGGTATGAAATAATTAATTAAAATTATGAAGTCATTAGAATCTGGTCTTAACGAGTCCAATGGTCATGGTAAACACTCTCCATCTTAATTTATATTTTTCTCATGGTCAGGTTCTTTAGGTTACTTAGAATGGGTAACCCGAAACCTAGTTTAAACATAAAGATGAGACCAAACCAATGGTTAATGAGAAAATATAAACCATAGACCTCATATTAATTGTTGGTATTCAATCAACTCAAGAAACAATCATGATCTTGGAAAGAATGGAATTAATCAAAATTACTAACCCCACTCACAATGGACATGCAAAAAGAATCAAGAATGAGATAGAAATGAAGAATCAATATGAAATACATCATGAATCACAATAAAAAATATGAAACTTCATATAATCAATAACCATTCATTATTCCTGACAAAAAAAACATGTTCATTCTTGTAATTAGAGGGTGCATAAAAAAAATACTATAGAAAGCAGAAGCATTAGGGCTCTATAGTGGTGCATGTCTCCGGTAGTGGATCCTCGTCGAATATCCCCTTCTAGAATACCTCAATATAGAGGTTGAGGGGGTTATTTTTATAGGAAACCCTATCAAATCATATTATGATGGAATATAAGAGGTAACACAAGAGGGGGGGGGGTGAATTTTATCTTTTAAAAAATCTCCCACAATTCTAGATTTGGACACCCACTGTGATTTATGCGGATATGAAGTGTTTTTATTCTATATGAAAATATGCAGCGAGTAAATAAAAATAATGAAAACATATTTTTATTGTGGTTTGAGACACAAATATCCCTTGGTACATTATAAAAATCACTATATCTTTGAGCTTGTTGAATTTCACTAGAATGGTCCTCTTATCACAAGACTATAAATTTAAAATTGAGTGCAGGAAGTATACACCTTTATAATAAGACTAATAATAAGGCCTTATTGTTCTATAGAAGAGAACTAATTATTGATAGCCTAGATTGAGAAGCTGATACTCCACCACGACTAAGTTCGAGTAGTTGAAACTCTAATAAATCAAAAGAGTTTTACTTGAATGGTTTGGTTTTTTCTTCCTAGTTGCAGCAACAATAACAAACAATTGATGGATCATATTCTTAAAAAAATTTCTTAAAGAATGAAATATTCTAAAGTGATCCTTGTTGCAAAAATATCTTCAATAAGATAGAAACTAAAAAACAATAGTAATCTTATAGCAATAAAATATTGAACATGCATATCTCAAAAGTGAAGATTCATTAAGAATCCATCATTCATTGTAGAAAAATTGTAAAATATAATTTCAATAATACAATCACATATGTGATTCTCTTATCAGACACACATTTTTGAAAAAACATTTTGGAGGAATATATAGAATAGAAAACTTTCCTCAGTATTCCAGATCCAAAATAATATCTGGACTGATCCTAGAATTTTAGATTCTAATTTACCAGAGGAGTCATAAATTCACATAGAAATAAGAGATATTTTTTTGATGAACATTGTTCTTTGAAACAATTAAAATGATCCCTGAATCAATCTTTAATTCTGACTTAAAGATTATGGAAATCTCAGATTGAAAATGCTGCTCAAAAAACTTCATATTTGAGAACACAACGTAGGGTTCCTTTTTATAGTGTAGGGTTCCTATGACTAGCATACAGTTCCTTTTCATTGAGTAGGGTTCTATTTCATAGTTTAGGGATCCTTTGTATTGTGTAGGGTTCCTTTGTGTTGTGTAGGGTTCCTTTGCGTAGCGTAGGGTTCCTTAACTATACTTTTACCTTTACGAAATGTAGGAAACGAATGTAGAATAGAGATGATAATCCACAAGTTTATCCTTGTGGTCATAAAATCTAGAACGCAACATTGATTAACTATACGTTCAACTATTCTACATGTATTGTATGAAAATTAAATCTTGACTCCAAAGTAAGGTTAAAGATCTATATGTTTTGAGATTCTCCAAACCTAAAGATGTTAATCCAAATGAAATCTATTTAGTGTAGCGTAGGGTTGATACCATACCCCAGTTTTTCACTTATCATCACAACATGGGGTTGATACCATACGTTCATTTACCGAATTTAGGGTTTTTAAATATTGATTATAGAGTAATTCTCACAATGTCAAATTACTTTAACCCGTATATAAATTCTTATATACTCATTCAAGCAAACATCATTAGAAAACAAACAAGGGTATTTATGAACATCAAAATCATCCTAAATTATAGTGTTTTTGAGACAATACATGCCCAATAATATACTCCTTTTTTATGATCACAAAACTCATAACATTATTCATAACAAAATTTAATGAAAATTTAGAATTTTTAAACATTCAAATATATACATATATATATACATATTCTATTATATTTTGATATTTCAATTTAATTTTATTATTTCGATAAAGAAAATAGATAATTTTAAATTAAATATTTTGTCTAATTAAATTTTTTGGTTTGTAAATATTCTCCCCCATATCCCTATAGTCTTCATGAAAATTATCCATTTATTTTCATGAAAATATTCAATCCTTATTTAAATATTATCCCCCATTTTTTGATATAAAAAATAGGGTTTTAATGATATAAACCACAATTAAAGCATCACTAAACTATAAATGAATAGTTTATAAAAATTTATAAGAGAAATAAATTTAGGATTGGTAGTTTAAACATTGAACCAAAATAAAATATACTAATAATTTAATAAAAAATTAAATTTAAATTAAAAACAATTGAAATGTTCTGAAAAAAGTAAAATCCCCAGTCAACAAAAGAGTCTTCAAAAATGAAGGGATTTGGTATGAAATGGTAGGTTTGAGGGTTCTTTAGTATGATGAAGGTCTTAAAATGCACTTCTAATATTAATAATCTTAAAAGGAATGATCTAGAAATGTTTGTTGATGTCTTCTGACAATTGTTGAAGAAGCGTCTTTGGATCATTTCCAACCCTTAAATTCACAATCATATTAAACTCTTAAAATTAATTCATAGCTTCATATGACATAATGAAGGAGTTAAACTTGTCATTAATCTGATTAAGAACTATTCTCAGCTAGAATTCAGTTGATGTTAGTTGACTAATCAGATGTATTTTTATTTTCCAACAACACAATTAAAGAAGTACTATCACACTGAAGAGTGTTTAGTCTATCTTTCAAATCAGCTAGTATAAAGGTAATAAATACAATGTTTTTGAGAACTTATGATTATGTCTATTGGGAGGGGGTTTGTACATGACTACATTCCTTGAGAGACTGAAATTCTCTCCCTATCATCATCTTAAAATCATCAAAATATGATTTAATAATAGATTCGTCACTTAAAAAATTTAACTCTCTATACATCTTGATGATAATATCTTTAAGGTCTCCAAAATTAATTAGATTCTCTTTGAATTCCCTTAAATGGATCTTATAATATTTTAACATAGATCTTGGAACTTAAGAAAACTTGTATTATTCAAATTTATTTTTCTCATCCTCTAACTATTCTCTGAGAAACAGATTCTATGCCTTCAAAATATTGATATTTATAACTAAGGAAATAGCCTAAGAATCATATGATTTAGTAGATGGAGTGGCATGGTCAGGAATATCTTCCCTTCACTAACTTCTACTAAATCCAAACTTTTCTCTTCATTACCAACTGATCTATTTCCTAAAGTAGATCCACCAGTAATTTTAGAATTAGGAACAACATGGGTTTGAGTATTTGGAATATCTTCCATGAGAAGTTCTAGTCTATGAGCCTCTTTCTCAACTGGATCATCCACTGGATTCTCATTCTCAACTACTCCTAGTGCTTCATCTATGGTCTCTGGAATGAAAAATGTAATTTAAATTTTCCAAACAAGATATTATTTTGGCATTGATGTTCCTTATTCATTAGTAATCTATCTCACTGATCTAGCAGAACGAATCATCATTTTCCCCCCTGATCAACAGACACAAACCTTTTATATTGTTCCACACCAACTAGTATAAATCCATTGTATGAGTTTATCCATACAAATACAATATTTTTCATAGATCCAAAATTCAAAGTGTTGTTATGGTGACATGTTTTTCCAATGAAAATATTGAATTTTTTTTCTTTCCTTCGTAGTCAAAAAGAAATAATCCATCCGTCGGGATAATATCCCATCTTCGCATCCATGTGGAAGTAATGATTTATATATCTTTTCATAGACAAATAGAAATTAATCTTTATAAGATTCATAAAAAAATATGATATACATGTTAGGATATTGTAATTTATCTTGCTAAGTTGTCCTGTGAAAAATTATAGATTGAATAAACATCATCAAAACTCGATGATTAGGAGTATGTTATTTCTTCATTACCTTATTTATAGTTCATGTTCAAAAAAACAAAAACTCAATGTTTTATGAGGAATATATTCTATTTTCTATATTCCTTAAATCAAACTGAAACTCCCCCTCATAGGGACCCTGTAACATCTCATCCATTTTCATAGAAGACAAAGAAATCTCAGAATCATTAATCTTAGAGATAATAGAATCTTCTTCGTATCCAAGACTAAATGAATCATTTGTAAAAAGATATTTTACATCAATTTTGTAAACCATAGGCATGTTATCCTCTCAAAAAGCATAAAAAATCATTGAAATCACATTTCTTCCTCGAGAATAAAATTCATAGAATATAAATAACCCAAATCAATTACCTTTCCCTATAGAACTATGCAGGCTTTCCCTGAAGCATAAGTATTATTGTCCGACTCCGCATATACAGATATTTGAGAGGTTTTAAGATTTAAGGGATTGGAGGTTTAGGGTTTCAGAAAATGAGAATCAAAAGAAGCTCTGTAAACCTAAATGACATGTAGGATAAGAGAAAGAGATATTGAGAAGGTAAACGGTCTACTAACAGTGATTGAGAATGTACTCATTGCTATTTAATTTTGAAAAGACATGTAAAAAAAATATATATGAAATTTTAAAATAAAATTAAATAGAATAAAAAATATTAACCAAATCATACTAAATTAGAAATAGAGAGACAAGAAGTAAATAATCACTTAAACTCAAATATTCTTAACTCCCTATTAATAAAATCAAAACTAGAACAGAGAAGTGGTTTAGTAAAAATATCATATAATTGATATTTGGTATTAACAAATTCTAAAGGTATATCCTTTTAAAGACACGATCTCTTAGAAAATGATGTTTCATATCAATGTTCATAGACCTAGAATGAATTATAAGATTTTTTGAAAATTTTATAGCCCTAGTATTATCACATAAAATAGGTATACTAGGAAAGTTATGTCCAAAGTCCATTAGGTTTTTTATCCACAATACCTATGCACATAAACATTCTATAGATACATATTCTATATCAGTAATTGAAAGGGATACTGAGTGTTGTTTCTTTCTAGACAATGAAAATAAATATTTTCTTATGAAGTGATAGCTTACCGAGGTACTTTTTCTATCTAATATAAAACCTCTAAAATCATCATCTGAATATGAAATCAAATTAAAATCAAAAGTTTTGGGGTAAAAAAAATACTGAAAAATAGTTCCTTTTAAATATCTAATGATTCTTTTAACATGTGTAGGATGACAATCTTTTGTATTTAATTGAAATCTAGAATAAATATATACAGAAAACATAATGTTGTTTATGGTAGTAGTATGATACAACAAAATTTCAATCATACCTTTATGTAACATGTTTCAATTAGTTTTCTAGCTTTATCCAAATCATGTTTTATATTGGTACACATTGGAATTTTATATGTCTTATTGTTCTAAAGTCCAAAATTTTTCAATAAATCAATAATATATGTACTTTGATTTAAAACATTTCAAAAATATTTTGGTAAATCGGAAATCATAAAAAAATTCAGTCCTTCCATCATACACATTTTGAAATATATTTTCATTAAATTTGAAAAATCATGATAAATATTTTTATTATTTGAACAAAAAATTACATCATCAACATAAATTTGAAATATAAAAATTTAAATAAAATGGGTTTCTTGAAAATTGGTGGATCTTACAATCCAATATTAAATCCATTTTTCAAAAGAAAAGAAAATAGTCTTTCATACCAATCTCTAGGTTCTTGTTTAAGTCCATATGAAGATTTAGTATGTTTAAAAACATAGTTTTGGTTTTGAACATTTTCAAAACTAGTGGTTTCTTTAACATTAACTTCCTCCATAAAATATTCATTTAAAAAGTAATACTTAACATCAATATTATATAATTTAAAATTCATATGGGATGTATAATATAATAGAATTATAATGGATTCTAATCTAAATATAGGATAAAAGGTCTCATCATAATCTATACATTCTTCGTGATTATATTCCCTAGCTACTAATCTAGCTTTATATTAGATTATGATCACATGGTCATCATATTCATTTCTAAAGACCAACTTGGTTCCTATAACTGGATAATTGTTTGTTCTCTCTACTAGTTCCCAAACCTCATTCCGTTTGATTTTTAGCTATTTTTACATTGCTAATATCCAAATCTCATAATATAAGTCTTATTCAATGTTCTTAGGTTCTGACTGCGCTAAAAAGGAATATAGTTCACCTATGTTTCCAATATTTCTTCTACTTCAAATTCCTATGTCTAGGTCTCTAATAACAATTATAAAAGGATGGTTCTATAGTGTTCTAGACTGTCTATCCAAGAAAATTTCATGTTATTCCATATCATGTTCTTCAGAAGTGCACTAAATTTTTTTAATATCATTTTCAAAATCTTTTTTATGGGTTTTAAGTTTCATGTTGTTAAACGAGTTAGTAACTTCATCATTTTGGTCATTCCGTTTAATAAACTGGCCAGTTTCATCAAACTTCAGATGAACTGATTCATAAAAAATTATTGAATTTTTATTAAATACACAACAAGATTTAAAGGTAGTAGAATATCCCAAAAATTTTCCTTCATCATATTTTGGATCAAAATTACCAAGGTTGTCTTTATTATTCAAGATATATAACTTGTATATGAAAACGTTAAAGTACATTACTTTAGGTTTTCTATTATTAAAAAGTTCTTAATATGTATTTTAAAAAATAGGCCTTTTGAAAACTCTATTCATGATATTGGTTGTTCTTAAATATTTTACCCAAATATAGGTAGGAAGATTGTATTCATTCATCATTGTCCTTGGTATTTTTTAAATAGTTCTATTTCTTCTTTCCACAATTCCATTTGGTTGAGGTGATCTTGTTGAAGTAGAGGTGTATTTAATGCCCAAATTTGAGAAAAAATAATGGAATTATTGATTATCAAATTCTCTACCATGATGAATTCTCAATGAAATTATTTAGAAACCTTTTTTATTTTGAAAATTTTACAAAAACATTCGAAAATAGTGGAAACATCACTTTTTTGTTTTAGAAAATAAACCCAAGTAAATCTAGAACAATCATCTACTAAAACATAAAAATATTATTTAGCAGCCAAAATTTCTACTCTTGATGGTCCAAAAAAGTCCATATGGATACGTTCTAAAGGTTTAGACAGAAATTTTGTTAATAGTTTTGAACGAAAATTTGTGATTCTAGCCAATTTGGAGTTCTTAAAAAATATATCATTATCAAACATATGAGTAGGATAATCAAAAAGTAACTATTTCTTAAATAATTTATGTAAATTATATATATTAAAGTGTCCAATTATTCTATTCAAATTCCATGATTCATTTTTCTTAGTAGTTAAACAATTAACTATCTGTTTACAAAATGAATTTAAAATATAATTTATAATTATTATCAGTTATAGGTACTCTAAAATTAAACAACTTATCTTTAAATGCAAACCAGGAATTTCTAGAAAAGTAAACCCAAAATCCATCACCACAGAGTTGAGAGATACTTATGATGTTGTTACTTAACCCTTTCACAAACAATAATCTATTGATTGATATTGTATTTGGATCACCAATAGTTCAGACTCTAATTATTTTTCCTTTGTCATTGTCACCAAATGTGACTAGTCTTGCATCCATTTGAGTTAGTGAATTAAAGATTGTTGTGTCTGTAGTCATATGCCTGGAAGATCCATTATCCATATACCATATGTATTTTCCTAAACTATTACATGTTTCCTACAAAAGAAATTAAACAAATGTTAGTTTTGGTAGCCAATATCTTCATGGGTACATCAGTGTTAGCAAGCAATGATCTGAGAATCCAGATTCTCTTTATTTTTTCATAATTCATATCACTGAATTTGGAAAATTTGTTATAAATAAATTATCTTTTAATACAACTAATTTGAGAATTTTTCAAATAGAAATTAATATTGAAAGGTCCTTTTTCCATAATGATCACCTATCGTATTTTTAGAATTAGGCACAAAATAGTTTTTCTATAAATTTGAATTTTCACCCTTTCTTCATATTACAAATATTTCCATTTTATTGAAACTATTTCCAAGAATTTGATTTAAAATATTTTCTCATTTAGTAAAAACTAGAGAAACACCATTATAAGATTCTAATTCATCCTATAATCCCTTGATTTTTTATTCATGAATTATATTATTTGATATAAAGGAATTGAATTTTTCATGTAGCTCTTGGTGTTGTTTTGGCATGGTATCTCTTTCACCTAAAATAGAATTATGAATGTTTTTTAGATATTTATGTTTCTTTAATAAGTAATCATATTTCACTTCTAGCATAGAATAGTAGGATTTCAATTTATCATTTTAGAAACTACTAGTATAAAAATTATAAGAGTAATAAGTTTGTACATTTTCCTCTTCATCCAAAAAGTGCATATTGTCTTTTAAAATAGATTGTTATATTTCAGAATCATACTTTGAAGGGATTATGGATTATTCAGATAAAATCCATTTATCATTCATTTCACTTTTGAATTTTTTCTCATAATCAACATTTTTTTGATATCTCTTTTCTGGAAATAACTTACATCTTTCTGCTGAGGATAATCAGGTATAATATGACCCAATTTATTGCATTTATAGCATCAATCTTCTCTTGGTTATTTTTCATCCTTCATAAAATATTTTCTGAATCCTACTTTCTTTTTATAGAATTATCTAATCTTTCTGGATTGTTGATCTAGTTCAATTTCATATTATGTGGAATCTGAGTTTTACTCTTCTTCGACTTATTGGTTTGGTTTTTTGATATGCTTATGAGATGTTACTTTTAGAGAATTATTTTCTTTATTTAAATTAATTTTATGATCTTAGTCTTCATCAAAAATATTTCTTCATACAACAACAATGTTCCAATTAGTTATTTCATTTTCATAACATTGACAGGTGATGATTGATGAATTTCATCGTATATGACATTCCATATAAAGGGTAGTACTCTTAGTACATTCAAAGAATTATCAGATTGTTTGATGGGTTCAAATAAGGCTGTAATATGTTTGACAATTCCTATAAACCTTCCATTCATCTGTGTGATGATCTCATGATCAAACATTCTAAATGTGTCGAATTTTAGATTTTCTATATTATATTTCATATGTACAACATTATCAATTCCTTGATAATATATTTCTATAGTTTACCATATCTCATTGGTATTTCTACATTATGATACACAATTGAATTCACCTAGTCCAAGACCATAAATAATATCATTCATTGCTTTAGAATTGATATCATACTCAGCTTCTGTTGTAACATCCCATGTTTTTGGTTTCTTAAGAATTGTAAATGGAGTATTGATCTTTGAGTAGACATTGAATCCATGATTTTTTAGATAGATAATCATTCAATATTTCTAGAATCCATAATTTTCTCCATTAAAATATGGATCACTTACCATTGACATTCCTTCTCTCAGATCATCCATTTCCATCTTTTTATAGACTTTATATTTTTAGCTTTCTATAGCCTTATCCAAAATCTCACCTATGATACCAATTTTTAGGCTTGAATATAAAAAGTAACATAAGAGGGGGGGGGGGGTGAATTATGTCTTTTCAAAAATCTTCAACAATTATAGAATTTTTCACCCATTGTGATTTATGTTGGTATGCAGTGTTTTTATTCTTTATAAAAATATACAACTGAGAAACATAAATAATGAACCCAACTATTTATAGTGTTCACAGTATAAATATACCCTAGTCCAATCTACGAATCACTCATTCTGTGAGTTTGATATATTTCCCTAGAATGACACTCTTATAACAAGACTATAAATTTACAACTAAGTGCAGGAAGTTGACACCTTTATAATAAGAATAATAAAAAAGCCTTATGGTTCTATAATAGAGAACAAATTATCCACAACATAGATTGAGATGCTGATACTCCACCGTAGCTGAGTACGAGTAGTTTAAACTCCAATAAATCAAAGGAGTTTAATGTTAAAGGATCAGGTTGTTCTTTATAGTTTCAATAGAAAAAACTGACAATTGATGGATCTTCTTCTTTAGAAAAGAATATCTTCAATAATGAAATAGTATCAAGTGATCCTTGTTTCTAAAAGATCATCAATAAGGTAGAAACTAAAAGTAGTAGTAATCATACCACAGTAAAATATTATACATGTATATCTCAAAAGTGTAGCTTCTTTCAGAACCTATCGTTCATTGCAGTAACACTGTAAAATATAATTTCAATAATAGTCTCATATATGAATTTCTTATCACACACACATATATGAAGAGATCTTATGAAATAATATATATAATAGAAATCTTACATCAGTATTCCAGATCTAAAATAATAGTCTGATTGATCAGGGAATTTCAAATTATAATTTTTCATAGGAGTCGCAAATTACCGTAGAAATAGGAATTGTTTTCTCCAATGAACATGGTTCTCTGAAACAATCCAAATGATCCTTGAATCAGTATTTAATTCTAACTTGACCGTTGAAGAAATCTCAAATTGAAAACGTGGCTTGAAAAAATTCACTGTTGAGAACATAATGTAGGGTTGATATGCATAAAGTATGGTTACTTTGTATACCATAGAGTTAATTTTCATAGCATAAGGTTCATCTGAATAGTGTAGGGTTCTTTTGCATAGTGAAGGGTTCCTTTGCACAGCATATGGTTCTTTTTCCCAGCATAGGGTTCCTTTAGATAGTGTAGAATTACACTTCATAGAACAGGGTTCCATTGCATAACATAGGGTTCCTCTGCATAGTTCAGGGTCCCTTAACTATAATTTCAACATTATATAATGTAGGAAACAAAAGTAGCGTAGGGATGAAAATCGAAACAATTATCCTTTTTTGCATAAAATTCGAAATATAGAATTGATTAACCTTACGTTCAACTTTTCCACACATAGGGTACAAATAGTAAATATAGACTCCAACGCAAGGTTGTTGTTCTATACGTTTGACGAGTATTCAAAAATTTGGATTTCGATCCAAACAAAAACAGTTTAGTATATCATAGGGTTGATACTAAACAAAAGTGTTTCACTTCTCAGCGTAACTTGGGATTGATACAATACATTCATTTACCGATCATATGGTTTTGAAAAAACTTATCCAGAGTAATTCCCATAATGTAAAATTAAATTAAACTGTATATAAATTCCTGAAAAATCATTCAATCAAACATCATTAGAAAAAAAATCAAGTGTATTTCTGAACATAAAATTAATCATAAATTATAGACTATTGTTGAGACTATACATTCCCACCAAAAACCTCATAAATGAATCTTCAATTTTCTATTCACTGACACTTATACGACATTTAAAGATTATACATTGTGTAATTTTTTCATTTTTAGGTATCATGAATTTCAGAATATATCTTCTAAAATTTAATAACCTGAAAAAACACTCATCATGTAAATGGTATACATAGTGTGTAAATGTCTTTTCTCCAATTTCACTGCTCTACTACATCCTAAAAAATATGGTGCCATGCAAATTTAGTTTTCTCATGGAGTGAAGTGTATTTTAGCTTGAATATTTATATATTTTAATTAAATTTCTAAATATCCAATATATTCTACCATAAAACACAAAATATATCATATTTTTACACAAATTGGAAAGGTTCATCATTTAAATATATCAATTAACAAATTTAAACACTCTAAAATGTATGCATGAAATACTGTCATCATATACCCATGGGAGTATCCATACTACATGAAGTTAAATATGTAATTACCTTAAATTTCAATATATTAACTAATTTATTAGATATAAAACTTTAATTCCATGACCTAGGATCCACTAAAACGATTCCCTAGGCTGGTGCACCACATGGACTCAGACACACCTCCCCATAAGACAAGGGCTACTAACTAGCATAACGTGACTAAAGTGGAATAATGAAAATTTTATAACTACATATCAGAATGGAACAAATAGAACAAATAATATATAAATAGAATATATTTAGATAAAAAAATATAGTAAGAACATCCAGGATTTTGATGGAAATAAAAAAATAACCCAATCTATAATGAAATGAGACATAATAAATCAAAAATTCCTGAAACAATAGAACATATAAAAAATATTTAAAGGCTAAAAGAAAAAACATTGGAAACCCTAAAAAAGGCCATGGGTCCTATAGTAGTTACAATATTTGTGCTCCATCCTTGAAACCAAGAAATCTCAAGATCAGGTCATTTCCCATACATAAACCTATAATGCAATGAAGATAGCTACTCAAGCACCCACGTTCCATGGTATCCTGAGAAGTGTGTGAGGATAACTCTCTAGAAAAAAACTATTGAAATCCCAAAAATAACTACTCTATAACTAAGTTCATACAAAAGTGAAATAATGAAATAGTTGCAAATTTACTGAGTAACTTTTATTACTTTAACCAATTAAATTAAATGTATAAAAACTCCCATCGATGCCTGTGCATTGTGATGATAGATAAAATCAATCTATACATGCTTCTTCCATCATCATTGTGTCTATGCTAACATTGTATTCCACATATTCACTAGTCACAAGGTATGAAAATGGGGAAACAACTATCATAATAATATGAAAGAATACATATGGATTAACTAGGAATCACCTCTTAATAAATATGATATGAAATATAATGGGGGTAAATCTTAGAATTCCAATTAATCTAGTCTACCTGTATGAACTCAGGGAATTTTATTTGACACTTATAAGAATTTTTTTTGGAATCTATGGGTTATGATAGAGGCATTCAACCTAAAGAGATTAAGATGAATCTAGGGATGTCATCCTAAAACATTCAATAGGGGTTCCTGTTAAAAATCTTTGAAATTAGTCCATAGAATTTGATAATTAATATGATACCTAAATTTAAGGGGGGTTCTCTCAAAGGTATTCAAAAAAGTAGATATAAGTAAAATCTAATGGATTTACCAAGGAATTATATGGCATCAACTGTCAATGAATCTAAGGGCTCCATCACACCTTGATATTTCATCTATGTCCCCTATTGGAATATGAGGCTTAGACATGACATTAAAACCTAACTCAGTCCTTAATAAATCCATGTAACATCTCCATGGAATTCCTATCACTTATTTAATTTAACAAATCGGAACTCATTCCACTTAATAAAATAATTCTTTCATTACATGGCTTATAAATACCACTTTAAAAAAACATTGTGATTTACAACACATCGTTTTCGTTGTATCTAACTAATTGTTTCACCATTTAACCATTCACCACCAAGTTTACTTTATTATTTATCTCTTCATTTCCATGGGTAAATTATTCCTATATAATTATGATAACTTCTCTAGGTTTCCATTTGTTTATCTATTTACTAATTAAAAATCCATATTTTAAAAAAAAGTCATGTATTGAACCCTTCATTGAGTATTCTAGTGATTACATAAGTTAATACAGCATCCAATTAAAATTATACATTTCATTCTAAGGAACTATGTAATGTTTTGTAGTTATATTTGCATGAATTTTGATGAATATAAAATTACTTTTTACAACCATCGACCTAACATAACCCGATATTTATCTAGTTAAACTTTCATTTACTATCTCACTAACCCATTAAGATTCCTAAACTCCCATTCACATTTCAATAGAAAATTAGATTTAAATTTATCATTACTACATTGTTAGACTAACATAAATAATTACACTAAAAAATAATCTCTAATTAGGTCTCAAGGAATTTTAAAATATGCATTTGACCAAGTAAAGGCATAATTTAATTACTAAATTAAAATTATTTTTAGATGAGGAGAGGATAGAATGATATTAAAATGAACCAATTATAAATTAAATAGACAATGGGTTAACTAAAAGGGACCAATTACCTTGAACTTATGGAATCCCACTCATCCGATATTGGTTTCTAGCACAACTTGGTTTGAGAAGAAATTAAAAAGAGGAAATAAGAATTTAAAATATGTTGTATTAGACACAAAAATTGGGATATTCCTTGATAATTAAGGAAATGGAAAATAGTGGAAACAAAAGATAGAATTACCTTTATCTCTCCAATGACAGAGACAGAAATGGAATTAGATAAGGATAATGGAGATCCACCATGGGTGATAAAGGAGGGGGAAGCCCCCTTGGGGAACTTATAACGGTCGTGTAGGAGGAAATAAATTGAATAGGGTATTGAGGGGGTTTCTCTAGTAAAATTATTGTGAAAAAACAATTTTTTAAATTGTTTAGGGTCCACCAACTAGCAGCTATCCACCATGGGCTAGAGACTGGTTTGGAACCCACTAGCTGGTAGAATTGTAGAAGACTTGCTGTATTCATCGACTCCTCCTGATATACCTATATGATTTTAAACCACCCAAAAAACCTATTCCACTTTTTAAAATACATATTCAATGTTTTCAAAGTCTCTTAAATCAATTCTGAACTCCAGTTCAAAATCCAAACCACATTCTAAACCAAAAACTAAAATTATTAATGATTTTGAATATCAGAATAGAACATGAGGTCTTACAAACTCCCTAAATTATAACAGATAATCCCTAATTTGTACCTCTAGGAATCACCAAGATCAACATAACACATTCAAAGGTTTCCAATATGTGACTCGGTCCCAACAACACTGATTTACTATCCCCCTGCTAGTCATAGTTGGGACAAACCACCGAAATCCAACTACACTACCAAAAAACCTCATTGGACTATTCTTCATAACACTTCTCACTTTAAAAAACCCCACCACAACATTTCACATCTTGTTGAATTCACAAATTCCTAAGAAAAATAATATCACACCGCACTAACTAAAGAATAAAGTCAATGCTAATCTATTTTCACCAGTATTCTCCGTCAACAAAAGGATACACCCATGAGTCCTATATGACATGATTATTCATCTTAATATTCACAATGGTATATCATTACTTGATACAATGCTAAAAACAACACTAAACACTAGATACCAAGATGGTACTAACATTCATATGACTTCCTCATGGCCCCATGGTGATCCAAACAAATTTATCAACTAACCTATATTACTCCCAACCATAGGTCTTAGAAAACCTTGGAAAATTAGGAACCAAGGTTTCTCCCACCTGTTGAATATCTAAATGAACTCATAGTCCACACTCTTATGATGTGATTGACATAGAATATAACCCACTTATCTAAACAATACACAAAATACTAGTCACACAATGACCCAAACCATCATCCTCAACACCTAATAAAACTGACAAGTGTTAGACATCTTGGAAACATACTCAAATATTTTGATGTATCTAATATGACATTCCTAACATTGTTTTCAGCTCACACGATCCAATTTCCCAAAATAATACTAGTTGAACCTCCTCCCTAAAAACAGCTTGCAAATACTCAGTTTCCTTCATTGACACATCATGAAATCTTCCATACATGGTTCCTTAATTATAGAGGAATACCATATATGGAGCATTAACATGTCACTAACAACATATTCTAACCTAATCCAACACCATTTTCTTTTTTCACAATACTAAACCCTTTTAAAACCTCTTAAAACCACACCAAATCCATGTATGAACATTATTTCTAGGTGGGATGATACTGGTTAGGTAATTTCCCTGACCTGAGTGCCACTAAATCGGTATCCCGAGCTGGCTTGTCACATGACCTCATGAAAACCTCCTTACATGCCAGAGGTTGCTGACTAGTAGCGAGGGTCTAATAGGTCATGTGGGGATAATATACCCTCTTTACCAAATTAATCCACAATATAACACAATATAAATAGTAGAAACAATAGAAAACAACCAATAACATGCATAGTTAGACATCTCCCAAACTGGATACAATCCACAAGAAATAATAAATTTGTCATATCATGCTTCAATGACCAGTGAACATGCCAAAAAAAGACAAAATGTAGAAAATGAAAAATAATCAGGAATCTATGTCTGTAATTTCATCCATGCATTCCCCATGTCCAACTCAACTCCCAAGAATAGGGCTCTTGCCCTTATCCTGACCTGCAAGTATAAACTCTTCTTAGATTTACAATGGATTCCTAAGTAGGGTGTGAGTACAACTTAGTAGGCCACCACCAATGATGCCTAAAAATATTTATTATGAAAGATAGTGCATGAATGTATAAATAAATAACAAGAAAAAGGATGACCTTTTGGCCCACTAGTTAACAATCTCCACATAGCTAAACTAACCAAGAGGTTGATTCACTGTGTATCTATCCTTAATACTTCATCATCAATCACACAAGGTTTGACATACATCGTTTTCATAAGGGAATAAGTAATTCCCTAACTCACTTGGGATATAAAATCACAACATCACAGTATCCTCACCTTGATGCCTCATTTTACATGGAATAAAACCATTAGGGGAATAGAGATCTATACCATTACCTAACCCCTGCATTGTGGAAGGAGTTATAACATCGGTCCAACTCAACCCGTGGGAGGAGCCTCATTATTTTATCCCATAACTCAAGCCATTTTCACATGCTTATACATCCATTCACCACACATAAACAATATAACAACCAAACTCAACCAATACATATATCAATCACAACCTATAACAATCAACATGGTAAAACATATTGTGCCATTACCCACTAACACATTTCCATTTACATCACTAATCCCCTTTAACCTAATTATCCCAAATAGCCCAGTTCCAATTCTAAAACCTATCTCACTAAGCGCGATCAATAATTCCCTAATGTCAACCCCTTATGCACATTCATATATTACCTTATGAAATCACCTTCAACGTATTCCCATTCCACACAACATTATCAATTTAGCGTAGAAACCATTTCATGTGAATAACCCAATTTGGTAAATCTAACATATTTCATAAGTCTCTTACCATAACCCCAATTAACCAATCCATCAGTTTGACTTCCATTAAGAATATCATTATACTTAACAAGGGCTCTACATGATTTTACAACAACCTAGAACTTACTTTGCTATTTATAGGTCTTTAAAGTATCAGCATAACCCATGGATGTCATTAAATGGGTAAAAGTTTCCTTGATTCATCCCTTCAGACCATGAGGGTTTATATCCATCATTTAGACACCCAAAATACCCCATCTATTCGAGTTTTTAAAAATCACATCAAGAAGTGATAAAGAACAAAGTCAGAAATGCAAAAATCTATAATGAAATTGTGGGATATAACATGTATACCACCTATATTGAATCCATTGATGAACAAAATCTTAATCCTGGTCATAGATCTATATTCAAACAACCCATGAATCCTCATCCTAGATATCATTGTAAAAAATAGGGTTTTAGATATTTGGATGGAGACGTGAGAAATATGAAATCTATAATAAAGAAGAGGAAGTTAGAATGATATTAGACTTACCTAGAGTTTCGATTTGTAACTGACAACACACTAAATTACCTAGGAATGAAATAGAACCATCCTTGGGAGATCTTGGAAGCTTTGGTTCATCACTCAAGTTTAGGGGAGATGAAATGAGGAAAATCCGGAGTGAGCCTAAAATACCAGAGTGGGAATTTTGTAAATTTCTCAACATTAATGGGATTCATGGTTTACTAGAAAAATTTTCCAAACAGTGTGCACCATGTGAGAGCTACTCTGCCAAAATACAACTTTCACAAGGTTTCTTGGGAATTCCACACAGTTAGCTTAACCGTGTAGTAATCCTATTCCAGACTCTATCCAAGATACACAATTTGATGGGATGATCCACACGGTTTTCACTAACCGTGCTAAAACCATGAAACATGCCTAGAAACTCTATTTTCTTTTACTTTTATGAAAAAAAACAAAAGAACACCCTCGATCCTTCTCATGAACTTTTGGAAACACTTATTTGACCAAAATAAAAGAAATAAACAAAAACATAAACAAAAACATACCTTAAGAAAAATATCTGATCATAAAACCTCCCCACCTTAGGATGACTCATCCTTGAGCCACTCTTTCCAAGAATCATTGAGATTCTGAAGCAGAGAGATTGGGAAAATGAATCCACATATCTAATTCTCACTCCTAGGTTTCTTCGAGGACATTTCCATGCTTCCATAAAACTTGATCCAAAGGAATAAACTTTCCCCACAAGACCTTCTCACTATAATCCACAATACGAACCCAATACCCCTCAAAGGATGCATTAGGATCAATCTCAACATCATCAACGTTTATCACATGATATGTATTAGGTTGAGACAACTAATGTTATGAGACATGAAAACCATAATGAATTCGACTATACCATTGCAGAAGATCCAAAATGTAGGCCACCAGTCCGATCCTCCCCACAATCTCAAATGGCCCCACATACCTGGGAACTGATTTTCCTTGCTTCCAAATTTGATGATGAATTAGACATCCTGATAGCTGAAGAAACAAAATATCACTTACTATGACCTCGAGAGGTCTATGACACCGATATGTGTATGAATTTTCCCTACTCTATGCTATTTCCATCCACTTTTTAATCAACCAAACTATCTCTGGTGTCTCTTGAATGAGACTTGGTCCCAATAGCTCAGACTCCCAAGCTTCTGACCCACAAAATGGAGATCTACATGGCCTCCCATAGAATGCCTCAAAAGGAGCCATCTAAATTTTAGCCTGAAAACTATTGTTGTAAGAAAAATCAGGCATAGGTAAGTGCATTTCCCATGAACAACCAAAATCTAGAACACAGGCTCCCAACATGTCATCTAATAGATGAATTGTATGCTCTAACTACCCATCCATCTGTAGGTGATAAGACATACTAAACAAACATGGATACCAAGAGCCTCCATTAGTTGTTGCAAGAAGAACTATGTGAAACATGGATCATGATCTGAAACTATGTTTCTCAGCACTCCATGCAGTTGCCCAATCTATCGAACATATAAATCACCATAATGGTTGACTATATATGTTTTCTGGATCAGCATAAAATAATCCACTTTAGTCAACCTATCCATAATGACCCAGATAACATCATTATTTCAAGGATTCCTCAAAAGACCCACTATGAAGTCCATTGTCACATCATTCCAGTTCCATTATGGAATGTGAATTGACTTTAAAAACCCACATGGGTGTACTTCTGACTTCTAGGCATGGAACTCGCACATCTACTCATTGCATGCACACGCCAGTACAACAACACATCCCTAAACATATACAACTCTATCCAAACCAACAACCTAACTAAGGGGTGAAATCCCACCACTAAGACTTTCCTTCATATCCAAACACTGTGGATCGTATACCTAACTCTCCTTGACATGGGTCAAAATAATAGACTCAATATCTATAGATGCAAGGGTCATATATCCATTCCAATTCTTTACTTTCATGTGTATTCTAGCAAACAAAAAAATAATTTTCCATTCAGAGTTAGATTCCTTAACTACGTGATAATGAGTCTTCTAGATTAGAGAATCCACAACGCTATTCCCTTTCCCCACTGTTTAAACCAACTCAAAATTGAAGGATTCCAAGTAATCAACCCGCCTTTGCTGCCGAAGATATAAATACCATTTAGAGAAGATATATTTAAAACTTTTATGATTAGAAAACACAATGAATCTTTTTCCCAATATGTAGTGTATCCAATATTTTAAAACATAAACTATAGTATCTAGATCAATATCAGGAGAAGGGTAATTTATTTCTTGCGGCCTCAACTATCTTGTCCCATATGAAAAAACATGATCATCCTGCATCAACAAAATTCTGAGTCCAACACTGAATTCATCACAGAACAAAGTGTACTTTTTACTATGTTTAGGTACGATTAGAATTGATGTGGTTGTTAACTACATCATTAATTATTTTAAAGTATTTTCACATGCCTCTGAACACTCAAACTTAAAACTCTTATTGGTTATTATTGAGAGTGGTGCCTCTAGATGAGAGAAATCCCTAATCAACCTCTGTTAATAACTGACCAAACCCAGAAAACTCCGAACATCAGAAACATTCTTAGGCTGCTCCCAAGAAACCACAACCATAACTTTATGTAGATCCACTGACACACCTAACTAAAAAAATGATGCATCCTAACAAATGAATTTCATCAACCAGGAACTACCATTTTTATAGATTGGTGTAAAGTATATTCCCTCTTAGTGTACTCAAGGCAATTTCAAGATGTTGGGAATGATCTTTAATAGTTCCCGAGTACACCATGATGTCACCAATGAAGACAAAAAAGGATCCCTATATGGGTGGAATATTTGGTTCATTAGCATCATAAACCCAACCAGTGCATTGGACAACCCAAATGATATCACCACAAATTCATACAAATCATACCTGCTCTAAAAAGATGTCCGCAGTACATCATAAAATATAAAACTCAACTGATGGCATCATGATCAAAAATTAATCTTGGAGAACATTGAATCACCTCTCATTTGGTAAAACATGTAATCAATTCTGGGAAGTGGGTATCATTTCTTAACCTTATTCTAATTGAACATTCTGTAATTAACACATAACCTCAATGACCAATAATACTTATTAGAAAAAAGCACAGGTGGTCTCCAAGGTGACATAATGGGAAAGATAAATCCTCTACATGCCAACTTCTCTAACTGAACCTTCATTTTCTAGAGTTCTTCTAGCGCCATTTGATACGGTGGAATGGAAACTAGTTTTTCTCTGGGATGAAACTCGATCATAAAATCAACATCCCTCTCAGGTGGTATCCTTAAGAACTCAAAAGGAAATACATCATTAAACTGATCAACCATAGGAGGAAATACATGTTTTTGTACCCCTCTATAATCTAGGATAAGGCATGTAACTTGGGATGTGAGTTCTCCCAACTATTGAAAAATTAGTTGTGCACGTCCCGCTGGTACATCCCACTCACCACAAAATATATAAGTTCCTCCCTTGAGAGACATAAAAGTTACCCTATGATTGTAATAGTTTATATGGGCCTAATACAACACTATCCAATCCATACCTAAAATCATGTCAAAACAAGACTTCTTGAGGGAAAATAGGTTCCATAGAAAACAATAACCACCAACCTCTAAGGCACAACCTTCTCACTTTCTGATATTCTGAACTCACTCCCCCAACATAGTATCAAGTGACATAACTCCACATACACATTCCTATGTTAGGAACAAAACTACTATGAACTCTGCTCAAATAAAAGAGTGTGTGGAACCTGTGTCAAATAAGGAATTCGCAAGTTTGGAAGCTATAAGATTCATACCTTTAAAGAGAGAAGGTCCAACCTTTCCACCTCTAGGTGTAGACTGGACTGTGTAAATATGGTCGGTCCCTCTACCCTGGGATCTAGCCTACGTACCCCACACTACACTTCCCTATGACTACATATGGTCTTGCCCCATATTTCCATGTCAACCACCCCTACTAGAATGACCAGTGGAGCTCCAACTAACTTCCTAATATGGGGTGATGGATCCCATTCCCTCACTCTGTATCTTACTCTAACTAAAATCCATACCTGGCTGTCGAGGTTTCTTGAAGTACCTTTGTATATGTCCCAACCTACCATAGGATCGACACACGACTGGTGGTCGGGGACACTGACCTCTCTTGTACCCTAACCTACCACATTGATAACAGATCAACCGATCACCACCCTGAGTAGCTAACATTCTCCTCTAACTATTATATTCACTGTCACAATGTGGGAATATTCCAAAACAACACCTCCTTACCTCGAAAGTTGTACAAAAAGTTCACCCCATTGGTACCAAAAGTCTGCCTCCCAAAGCACCCTTCAGTTTCCCTTCAGAGATAAGGTCTTGGTTTAATACCTCTGTAAACCTTTTCAGACACAAGATGTTCACCTGGGACTTAATCTCATGCCAAATAACATCCTTGATGATTTTTTCAATTTTCGCCACATCTACAGCCATCATCAGGAAGAATCAGTGAAAGTATATGAAACAAATAGCATACTCCATCACTAAAACATCCCCCTAAGTCAAAATCATAAAATCTGTAGCGTTCTCCTACCTCAAGGTTTCTTGGTTGTAATTTCCCCAAAACATTTCCTAGAAATCCTTCCATGACATTTCTTCAGCCTGCTCTATATGAACCATAATATCCCACCAACTCTTGACCTTCCATCTTAACATGTAGGATTCCATCTTGAATAGATTCTCAAGATGAGTCTCTAGATGATTTAGAATAGTATAGATTGACTATATCCAAAATTATTATGCCTCTAAACCACCCACTCTAGTAAAGGTTGGTGTGTACTGAAGCTAAAAACCCATGATCAACTCGGATATACTCAACACAACCCACCCTAAGTCCCATTAAATCATCTACATAAAACAAGCATGATTATCAAATAATTACTTCTCCCTATAATTTTGAACCATTGGAACCTCTTTCTACACTAATAGGGTAGCATTCTCGACAATGTCTTCTT
Organism: Viscum album; assembly: GCA_963277665.1. NCBI lineage: Eukaryota > Viridiplantae > Streptophyta > Magnoliopsida > Santalales > Viscaceae > Viscum > Viscum album. The sequence goes on from OY728141.1 coordinate 561,661,624, forward strand.
GTCTCTCAACATGCACACACCTTCTTAGTATCTACAATGAAAAACACAAAATTATTAGAAGACAACCATGAAAAATTCACAAGGTATAACTGAAGGCTCATCACTATCCATAAACAAACCACTTTTCATATACTCTTCACTGGGATTTATTACATCTAGAACACTATCCCAACCATCCTTCCTAAGGCCATGGATAACACGGGGTAACTATCTCACATGGTTACTAGCCCTAACTTTTATACCTTTTAAAACAATTTCCATTTCCAAATTTACTTCCAATGAATTTTAATTCACTTACATTTATTTGTAATGAATAATTAATTAACTATTGTTTAAAATTTTTCTCCACTTTCAAACCCATTTTTATTGATTTTTAGACACAATTTTCACCACTTTTAAGGAATTCAAATGCATTCTACCCCTTGTGTCCCACACACACATCCCATGTGCGGGTTCTAACTAGGATGCATGCCACGTATATACACAGGTTTATAGAATGATCCATGAATGCACAACCTCGTTCCATTATGGATATGAGAAAAATATCACAAAACTTTCACATCACACCACATGTGCATCACCCAATGGTGAAATATCAAAAAATGTAACAAAACACAACAAGAACTATAATTCCTTCCTTGGGTGTCTTGGGTTTTCCCCCGTACATGGGTTAGATACTCCTAGGAATGAGCTCATTACCAATTCATGAAACTGTTCTAATATCCCTTCAACCATCCCCAAATAGTAATAAAGTGAAAAGAACTATTCTGATGCAACTTTGTAACATCCCCCACCCAAGTGCCACTAAATTGGTGCCCTGGGCAGGGTCGTCACTTGACATCAAGCATGCATCTCCATACACCAGAGGTTACTAAATCGCAGTGAGGGTCTGATAGGTCATGTGGGGAGACTATACCCTCTTTACAATATAAATCCATTGTATAACACAACATAAATAGTGGATACAATAGGAAACAACAAATAACATATATAGTCAAATATCTCCCAAACTGGGTAAAATCCAAAAGAAATGGTAAATATCTCATGTCATGCTACAATGTCAAGTGAAAAAACTGAAAATATATACAAACTATTGAATCCCACAAAAAACCCTAACCCTATGTTTTGAACCTCATCCATGAATTCCCCATGTCAAACTCATATCCGAAGCATAGGTACCTTTCCCTTGTCCTGAACTGCAAGTATGAAATCTAGTCAGGTTCACAATAGAGGCCTGAGTAGGGTGTCAGTAAAAATCAGTAGGCAAAAAAAAATGGTTTCTACAAAATATCCAGTCTGAAAGATAGTGCATAGAAACTATAAATAAATTAAAAGAATATGGAAGACCATATGGGGCCACTAGTTAATAATATCTACATAGCTAAACTAACAAAGGTGCAAATTCATTATGTCTATGTCTTTACTAGTTCATCATCAATCTCACAAGGTTCATGGAATAAATCATTTTTATAAGGGAATAATTAAGTCCCTAACTAACTTGGTATATCATATCAAAACATCACAATATCCTCAACTCGATGCCTCTTTCTGGGTGGAATGAAACTGTTAGGGGAATATAGCTCTGTCCCCTTCCCTAACCTATGCACAATGGGTGGAGTTAGAGAATCAGTACAACTCGACCCATGGGAGGAGCCTCATTTCCATATCCCAAACCTCAATCCATGTGCACATGCTTATACATCTATTCACCACACACAAACCATATCACAACCAAACAAAACCAATACATATAATAATAATAATCAATTATAATGAACATGGTAAAACATATTGTGACATAACCCATTAACATATTTACAATTACATCACTTAGCCCATTTAGCCCAATTCCCATTCTAAAACTTAGCCCATTAAGCATGATCAATAATTCCCACATGTCAACCCATTATTGACATTCAATGATTCCCTTATGAAATCCCCTTCAACATATTCCCATTCCACATAACATTATCAATTTAGCATAAAAACCATTTTTCATGAACAAATTCACTTAGTCATATCTAACATATTTCTTAAGTCTCTTACCTTAACCCTAATTAACCAATACCTCACTTGGACTTCCGTTAAGAATATCATTACACACAGTAAGGGCTATACATGATTGCACAATAACTTAGAACATACATAGTTTATTCTAGGTCTAGAAAGCATCTTTGCACCCCATGGATCACCTTAAATGGGTCAATTTTTTTTCAATGTATCCCTTAGGGACCATGATGGTTTCCATTAATAATTTAGACACCCAAAATACCAAATATAATTAAGGGTATCAAAATCACATCATGAAGTGACAAAGAATAAATTCGAAAATGCACAAATCTATAAAAAAACTATGGGATATAACTTACAGACCACCTACATTGATTCTATTGAAAAACTCGCTCCCAATCATAGACTTAGATACAAATTCAACAAACCCTTGAATCCTTATCCTAGATCTCACAGGAAAAAAGGGGTTTTAGAGACTCGGAAGGAGATAAGGGAAAGACCAAACCCTAATTGAGAGCAGGAAGTAAAAAAAAGATTAGAATTAACCAGTTCTTAGATTTACAACTGAAGGAACTAGAAATTACATAGGAATGAAGGAGTAACACCCTTGGGAGCTCTTGGAATTTTTGTTTTGTTAGTAGTGTTTATGGAAGATGAACGGAGGAAAATCCTGAGTGAGCCTTAAAATTCCAAAGTGGAAATTTTATAAATTTCTAAACATTACTAGGCTTCATGGTTTACATTCACGGTTTTCCAAACTATGAGAGAGCTACTGACCCAAAATCCCCCATTTTCATGTTTTCATGGGAATTCCACACGGTTAGCTTACCCATGTAGTAACCATGTTCTAGCCTCATTCCAAGGTTTAATGGTTACCTAAGAATCTCCACACGGTTTTCCATAAGTATGCACAAACTGTGGAACATGCAAAGAAACTAACTTTTCTTCTATATCATGCCCCGAACCCTTGGAACTCCCCTGAGACTTCTCATGAACTTTTTGAAACACTTATTCGACCAAATGAATGGAAATAACATGAAACATAAAAAAAACATACCGTAAGAAAAATCCCAGATCATAGAGGTCGTCTCTGAATATCATTAAAAAAGGAAATCCAAAGTCTTATCAGATCTCATAGGAATGTAACCAGAGAATTTAACTGAAAGGATGACAAAAAATGAGGGGAACACTCTTAAAGGAGTGATGGTTCACTCTACACCATCCATCTTATCATCTTCCAGCCTTAGAGAGATATGTAAAATGAGTCTCTAGGACCACACATGTGTTACTCCACCCAAGACATGCTCTACCATTTCTAGGATATCAAACCGCAATGATTCTATTGAGTTTTATCCCTATATCTACTATTTAATTATACCAGATCCATAAATATTCAAATTTCCACCAATTTAATGTCACAAATATTTACATGGAGGCCCTAGGATGTCATGCCGTAATCCCCTTATCACCCCGACATCTATCCTCAACCCACACAAAACTACTCCTCACTTAATAACCAAGGGAATATTATCCTGTACCAATGAAACAAAAATCCAAAAAGAATACCACATATCCAACATTTACTTTTAACAAATACTTCATCAATTATTAATGGATGTGTGCTCACATGGAACAAGAGTTTCGAGGACCCAACACAAATTCAAGATATATACATTTCACAGAAAAGTTTCTCACGTTCCAATTTTTTTCCATTCCTCTTGTGTATTCTAATCATACCAATCATAGATCATCCTTGGGGATTTTTAGAACTATATGTATCTCACTAATCGAAAACCATCTACATGACCAATCAAAACCCGAGTCTCATTCTATTATTACCCTAGTGTTTATTTATTCTCTCACTGAGCCTTGATAGAACATATTGTGTTGACAGGGCTAGAATACTAATTTTTTCTTCCATCGATACCATAGTGATATTAATAATTTACTATTAGGGTTCTTTTCATTTTAATAGTTTCATGAATATCTACAATCATCACACTAAATCTCCTCCAAAGGTATCATAATAGTAAAGAATCTCACCCCTTATCCCGATCATAATGAATGGGTTTATCATTCCTGTACATTTTTTCATGAGTTAGAGATACAAACAAGATTTACCCATTTGAAGCAAATGTTATATCCAGAAGCACCCACTCCCAAATCTTACTTCTATGAAAAATATAAAAATAATCCAAAAAAAGAATCATATCCCAAGATGTAGCTTTAATGCACCGCTATCATAAGAAAATTTATCTACCCATACCTCACATGCCTAGATGAATTCCCAAAGGCTGATTAAACCCTATCATGGGTCTACTTCGAAGATCACAATGATCAAACGTCCACACCTAGATTCATGCTAAAGAAGATCACTAGGCACTCCCACCTAGACCAAACATAAATCCCTACATAGGTTAAACCCCTAGGTGGAACTCACTCCTCTCCCAAGGTTTCATGACATCTATCATGACAAACTCACACTATATGGTCTAACAAGATGATATCTCTATATATACACTCATACCCTCACCAGGTTTATCACTATACATAGGAAAGATCCACAGAGTAAGAACCTCAGGAAATAAGCACTCACAATAGTGCCACAAGCCACACATTAGGTCAATAAAAACACACAAGTCCTTTATGTCACCTTATCCAATAAGTGTAAACACTTTACATACCTACATATCATACTTTATCATTTCATAGGGTTCCTATTCCAAGGTTTTTTAGATAGAACTCTATTCACATGTTATGAGGGAAAATCCTGGCAAGTTGGTTACTAAATTTTTATTTAATATAACTACAATTTTATAAGAACTCATATTTATACGGCTTATCAAAACTTATAAAATCATAGGGATTGAGTAAATAGGGTTACTGTCACAAGATATGAAATAAAAATCCTCATAGGCTATTTATTTAAACTCTATTTAACCAATACCATCATTTAATAATTCATTTTTATTTTTCAAGAGGTTAGAGTTTCATCCTATACATGTAATGACCCAGAATTATATAAATGAAATTTTCAATTCTTATAATTTTTTTCATATAGTATAAATCACATAGAATCACTTAGTGAACACAATAAAAACTTTAAAAATTAAGAATGAATAAAATAAAAGGTATTTCTATAAGTTAACGAACCTATACAGACGATATAGTAACTTGACCTTAGGAATAGTAATATGACAATTATGAATAGTAAACTGATAAAATGAAAAGTAAATTCACCCATGAGAGTATAAATAAAATTTATCCATATTTTAAATGAAAGTATCATATAAATATATCATGATATATATAAATAAATATTTTTAATATTATTAATTATGTGTCGGTATTTTTGTAAATAATAAATATTTAATTAATGTTTTATAATTAATAAAATTTTTAAAAAAAATTATTTACAAAAAATTTATTCATAAATTAATATTTTTTTGGCTTAGGATTTTATGATAATTTTATGAGACATTATTTAATTTTTCAAAGGGTAATAAAACCGGTTATAATTTTAAAATATTTATTTTTCAAGTAAATGAAAATATTAATTAAAAAATAAATTTCTCATATATATAAATTTATTTTATAAAATGAAGTACATTTTTTAATTCTAAAAAATGAAAAATGGTTAAGGTAAGTTTTTGGGATTTTTCAAAAGTAGTTGAATTTTTGGTGAATAGTAAAATACAATAATTTAATATAAATGATTAATGCATGAATTATTGAGTCATAGGTGATTTATGGATGATGTAAGACCATAATATAGAAATATACATCATTATTTGAATATATTTTGTCATAATTCTCATACTATTTAGTCTTAATCCAAAATTATAATCAAATAAATAAAATATTCAAAAAAACACTCCTCTCCTCCGCTATTAATACCACCCCTCATCACCCTTTATCCTCACACATTAAAATATTTCAAAATTGTAAAATTTCTACCCAAAAATCATCCAAGACCCTCCCCCACGTCCAAGATCCATTTGCATAAACAAAATACAAAAAAAAATTCCCTTAAGAATTTTTTTGAGGAGGAGAATTAAAGAGTTAAAAATCATCATTCTTTTCCTTTATTTTATTTTCAATTTCTTTTATTTTCTTATCCTTCTCTAAAATCCCATATACAAAGTGAAATGATAACTATAGTATAATTTATATACTAAAATTATATCATGTTATTGGAATATCTATCATTTAAATCTTTTGTTTCTCTCTCTCTATCTCTCTCTTATTCTATAAATGAAAAATCGCCCGTGATGTGTCAATTTACCGACATAATGAATGATGAATTTTGATTATCCATTAACACCTTCAAATATGGTCATAAAACCATTTTTAAGGTTATAAAAGATTATAATATATTTATTATAGGCTATGTAAAATTTTGTAACTGTTATATAAATATGATGTTAATTGATAAAACAAAATTAGTTTTGATCGTTGAAAAAACATAAAAATAATCTAAATGGTTATCACTAACATGTTATCTAATGATTCATAGTCAAAAAAATATAACCAAATCAATTATGTAACCATTTAATATTTTTTATGTTAATTAATAACATATAAATTTAATTTTGGATATCTATTCCCATTTTACATGAACCTTCAAACTCATATACAAGTAAACTGATCATGAAAACCAAGAAAATGAATGCTCCCAAACGATATAATTGTATCTCATAACTCATAAAAAGGACCATAAATGAACTTAATAAAATTATTCTAAATAAAATAAATGTATAAAATGTTATGAATTAATTAACTAATGTATTTAATTTGATTATCCAAGACATTATGTTCATGTTCGTAACACTTTTGATCATAAGGTAAGGGTTTCTTCCCGAACATTCATTTTCATTTAGGTGATGATTTATACCACTTTACACCAATGCAATTATTAATTATTTTTATATACATATTATATTTTTTTTGTATAAATATCAAAATATTTTATCTATATCAGTTCATATTTTATTTACGGTTAAATACATTTTTACAAGATTCACTTCTCAATTCTTCCCGATATGCAAGCCCAATTAAAGGGGACATTTTGATTTATTACCCATTTTAAAGTACCATCCATAATAAGTTTTTAGAAAAATTTATTTTTATAAAATGAATAATTTCATCATGATAATATATATTTGTTGTTTAAGGATTTATAAAAATAATTATGACAAATAAATTTTTTTTTGTAAAATAAATCTTCATTACAAAGTAAAGAGGTCTTTCTCTCAAGAATTAATTGATTATTTTATTAGAGTATTTTCATATATTAAAAAATTATGTTGAATTTTATTCTTGATATATTATTATTATCATCTACAATATTTTATAAAATGATTTATGATCTGTTTGAGTATGCATGTTATAAAAACCCTACTCTTTTATTACAAACTAAAACATGATTTATTACATAAACTCTTCAATTGATAAAACATGGAAGATCTAGAGGTATAGTGTCTTTGGGTATTAGGAAGATTAAATAACAGATTATAACATAAATTACACAACATATTTATTGAAAACTTCCTTTACATAACCACTACATTCCCTCGTACTTAGCATTGCATGGGATAACCAGAGGACATGCATAAGAAAAGGGTGAGCTATAAATCCCAGTAAGGGAATAAACATGGAATAAAATGAGGAATACCATACATGTTAGTAAATCGTAATATCAATGTAGAATAAGAGAAGCATCAACATAAAGATATGATAAAGCATGATAATCGTAACATGGAAATGTGGAAACAACACTTAACATGGAATTAGCATGGGCCAATGCTCATTGCACGTAGAGCATGATTAAACCCTCATTGCATATGAAGAATGATTAAACCCTTGTTTCACATGAATTATAATGATTCATCACTCATTTCACATGATTTATCATGATAATATACTTTACTCAATGCATTGGAGCGCTATTAGGGTGCACCCTTCTTAATCATTTCATTTGATGCATTAGTGTGCCACAAGGATCATAAAACATAGATTCATTAAACATCAACATTTATTCCACAATAAAGGAGTGTGGAATTCATACATGAGACTCTTCAAACAATAATTAAATGTTCATAAAGGTTAATACCCTTGATAGAGAAATGGGAATCGTATTCACTACACTATGACTTTTGCTTCGAAAATCGCGGTGCAATTTTGGCAGCATAACGACGTGACATAAGAATTAATAAAATTGGTTGATGATAGAGAAAGGTATGTCTCATAAAATTTAAATTAAATTTATAGTAATATGGTCATATAGATACATGTTCCAAAAATTTTAATTGAATTTATATTCCTGATACAAAAGAATTACTTGAATGTAAATGATGAGAGAGAAATTCCTTTTAGAATTTCAGCATGGTAACAGGTGTACATGGGAGGCATTAAATGAGTGAGAAAGTGGTATATAATCACCAGAACATAAATATAGAAGTATGGGGGAGGTTAAAAATCATACCCCATAATTTTTAATTGATCAAAAAAGGGTATAACAACTTAAAGAAAATTGGACAAAAATGAGAAAGAAGGAAATCCCTTATGTCGAGTGTGATCCCAAAGGCTTGGGAGAGGCTTGAGAGAGGAATCTTGGGGACTGAGGCAACTTGGGAGGATTATAGAGAGAGGAGGGTAGGGGTTTGTTGAACTAAAATGTATTTGAGTGAAGAGGAAGTGGGAGCTTGGGTGGGGTTATAGAGGAAAGGACAGGGAATTATTTCATTATTTAGATTTGGGACACCTCACATTAAACAAATCTGAACCACAAACCAGACCATTGTTTTTTACCATGGTTTTTGCTTAAGGGAAGTGGAAAACAATATTTTATAAGTTTAATGGACGAAAGTATTAAAATAATAGGGTTGATTATGTGGAGGTGAGTCACACTCTCAAGGGAAACAATTTAAAAAGACAAAATGTTTTATAATCCTTGAAGGGTCCACTAAAGCTTTGTAAAATAAATAAAAAAACCCAAAATAAAAGTATTTTAATTGAAAACATATATTGGAAGAAAATAATGTTTATATTATTTTATTACATCACTATTGGGTCATTATGTTGTCATAAAACACATTATATATTTAAACAATATTTAATTTTTACCCAAAAATTTGACTATCTTAGAAAATTATGATAAATTCATCGTTGGATAATTTTGACATCCTGATTCCAAAAATAATATTCATTTGAAATAAATAATTCAATAAATATGTGAATTTTTACTTTTAAAATAAAAACTGACATATACCGAAAATTCATGGGTTTTGAAAAAGAGCTTTCAAACCTTAATAAATATTATAATGGCATTCATAAAATTATAAGATAAATAATAAAAAGTAATTTAGACATAATAATTATTTATTAAAATATTATTTATTTCAAAAATCCATTAATTCATCAAAATAGATTTCTTAGTTATATATTAACTAAAAATACTATTTGTGCTTTAAAAAATATTTACAAAGTAACAATAAAAAAATGTATATTCTCTATACAAGAATATTGTACATAGTTGTAGTGCTAGGGTCTCATTACATAACCCCTTATAACCCCTGCATAGAAAAGAAGGGTAAGGTGTGTGATGGTGATAGACTCTTGGGTTGACTTGGATAACATTGCTCAGGTGGTAATCTCTATTAACTTCCACTTCTCTCATAATCAATTATGCTCAAGCCGAATGTGTTAAAGACCATCTTGGGCTTGTTCAAGAGTGAAGAACAATGACACCAACTCATTTCTGAGCTTCGAAAAATGGGCTTCGTATGAGGAAAGTCTACTAGATGAGTCTATCACTTCCATTGTCTAAGTAAATTATATTTGTTAAAGCCTTATATTTACACTAATCATGTGATCACTGTTCAATGACTATATTAGCAATGGTAACAATTCATAACGACATTTTAAAATATAGAAACATAAAACCAATGAAGTTCACCTTTTATATAACCATAATAATATATATAATTAGATCAAGAGAAATTTCTATTAATGAAAGTTTGGGCCGTTACAATCTTCCCTCCTTAAGAAATTTTGACCTCAAAATTTCATTTTCCCACTCTAAAAAAAATGCAGGTAACTCTACATCCTAACATCCTCTGATTCCCACATCACTTATTTAAACTTGTGGTTTTTCCACAACACCATGATGAGGGGCATTGTCTTATTTTGTAGAACTTTTTCTCTATGATCTAAGATCATCAGTAGTTTCTCCTAGTAAGAGACATCATCCTCTGGTTGTACTACCTTTGAAGAGAGTACATGTGAAGGGTTTGGTATGTACTTCCTTGAGAGGGATACTTGAAAAATATCATGTACTTTGGCCATGGTAGGTAGAAGTGCTAGTTGATAGGACACAACCCTGACACGAACTAGAATCTCGAACGGTCCGATGTACCTAGGACTTAACTTCCCTTTCTTTCAAAACCTCATGACCTTCTTCCATGGGTATATGCATAGAAATAACATGTCTCCAACTTTAAACTCAAGGTCTCATTGATGGTTATCTTCAAAACTCTTTTGTTGACTCTAGGCTACCATGATATGCTGCTGAATGGTTTTCACCTTCTCCACCATTTCATCGACCATTTCTGGTCCTAGAAGCTTATGCTCACTGACTTCATCCCAACATGAAGGTGTTCTGCACCTCTTCCCACACATGGTTTCATAAGGTTCCATTCAGATGTTTGAGTAGAAACTATTATTATATGACAATTCAACCATAGGATGATGTTGATCCCAACCTTCTTTAAATTCCATTGAACATGATATTAACATATCTTCTAGTGTCTGAATAGATTTCTCATATTGGCCATCAGTTTGAGGATGATATGACGTACTAAAGTTCAATTCAGTATCCAGATCATGTTGAAGACTCTTCCAAAACATAGAGGTGAATCTTGGATCACGATCAGATACAATAGATGGCGGTACTCCATGCAGCCTTAGTACTTCCCTAATATATATCCATGCCAGTTGATCCAATGAGAAATACTCTGAAATTGCATTGATGTGTGTAGACTTTTTAAGATGATCCACATCATCCCAGATTTAATTTTTGCATTTGTATGTCTTTGTATGTCCAGTGACAAAGTCCATGATGATGTTCTCCCATTTCCATGCTAGTATGGGAAATGGTTTCATCATCCACTTTAACTTTTTCCTCTCTACCTTCACTTCCTGACACACCAGGCACTTTGAAGTATAATCAGTGATATCAATATTTATATTATCCCCCCAATAATGCTCTCAGAGATCCCAATACATCATTGTGTTTCCAGGGTGAATAGAGAAATTTGAACTATATGCATCGTCCAAAAGTTCCTTCTCCAGCTCTGAACATGATGGAACACATAATATTTTCCCATATCTCACAATTCTCTATTCATTTACATTGAACTATGAGGATTTAACTTTTATAATAGCTTACAATTTCTTCTAAATTCCCACATCATCCTTTTTAGCATCCTTTAAATTTTCAAAAAGAGACGGTTAAGCAAACATTTTTGAAAGGATTGATGATGTTCCATTCTTTATGATTTCCATATCCATATTCATCAGGTCTAAGAAGATTGAATCCTTCTCAATTCTCATAAATGATAGAATTGATGGGTCCTTTCTACTTACAGCATCCCCCACCTTGTTTGCTTTCCCAGGGTGGTAATGGATTGAGAAGTCATAGTATTTGATCAGCTCTAACCATCTTCTTTGGTGAATATTCAAATATTTCTATGTGAATATATAATTGAGGATTTTTTTGTCCATATATATTTCAAACTTTTCCCTAAAGAGATAATTACATCTAATTTTTTTAAGAAATGATCACAATATCCAACTACAAATCTTGTGTGGGATAATTCTGCTTGTGAACTTTCAATTTCCTTGAAGCATAAGCAATGACTTTATCATTTTGCATCAACACAAATTTAATTCCCTTCTTTGAAGGGTCACTGAATACCACAAAATTTTCTCCACATGGGGTTTAAGTGAGCATGGGAACATTGATAATACTCTTTCTTAACTCCTTGACTCTTTCTTCACATTCATAACTCTAGGGAAACTTTACTCCCTTCCGAGTTAGCTTTGTAAGAGGGTTGGACAATCGTGAGAAATTTCTCACAAATCATCGATAATATCTATCTAAACCCAAGAAGCTACGAATATCTATTAACAATGTTGGCCTCAACCATCCCTCAATTGCATCTGTTTTGATGGGATTCACATATTTACCATTACTTGTGATGTTATGGACTAAGAATGAGACATCCATGCACCAGAACTCACACTTGTTGTACTTTTCATAGAGCTTATCCTTCCTCAATGTCTCTAGTAAGATTCATAGATAGTCCTCATGATCCTCCTTGGTTTGGTATTATATCAGAATATCATCTATAAATACTACCACAAATTTGTTGAGGTAATCCCTAAAGAATCTATTCATCAAGTCCATGAATATTTCTGGAGCATTAGTGAGTCTGAAAGGAAATACTATGAATTCATAGTGCTCGTATCTTGTATGAAAAGCAGTCTTGGGAATATCTTCCTTCTTCACCCTTACTTGATAATATCCCAAATAGAAATATACCATGGAAAAGTATTGTGCTCCACACAACTAATCAAACAAGTCATAAATTCATGGGAGAGGATACTTGTTATTTATTGTGATTTTTTAAAGCTCATGATAATCGATTAAAAGGCGCATTGAACCATCCATCTTCTTGACTAAGAGGACTGGTTCAACCCATCGTGAAGCACTTGGGATTATAAACCCTTTATCCAGATTCTCCTGTAGTTGTTTCTTCAGCTCCTCAAGCTCTAAAACAACCATTCTATATGGAGTCTTGGATATTGGCAACACCCCAGGTATAAGATCAATTGAGAATTCAATATCTCTTTTAGGAGGAAGACCAAGCAATTCATTGGGAAACACTTTAGTGAATTCCCAAACAGTAGCCATGTCTTCAAGGATGGTTTCCTCCTTAGACTCAATCATATGATCTAGATACGCATGCTCATAGGGTAGAAATATCAATGCTTGATATGATAGAGCTAAATAAGATTCATCTTTCTCCTTGAACATGTATAGAATCGGGGGTCTATTCCCCACATGGAGAGTGATTTCCCTCTCACGATAATTTATGTTGGTTTTATATAAGGAAATCCAATCCTTGACAAGAATGACATAAAATTCCAACAGAGGGAGTATGACAAGGTTCACTGGGAAATTCAATCCACATATTATGACAAGGGTGGAGTTATATTCATGGGATGAAATGATTTCCACATTTTCCATACTCACCGACATCTTTACATTAATGATTTGTGGTGGTGCTGGGATTTTCTACTAAACTTTTGGGATAAAAATAATGTGTAGAACCTGAATCAAAATGTATATAAACTATTCTTGAATGAATAACTAGTATATCTGTCACCACTTCATTTTTAGGGTTCACTTAAGTAGTAGTGATGGAAAAATCTCTCCATTTCTTCCTTGGAGGTGGTTGGTTGCCTATGAAAATCTTTGGCTTAGAGAACTAATTTGCAAGATTCCATGGTTCTTTTCTGTTGTATAAATGAACATCGCATTGAGGTTCGAAAGGATCATTCCTCTCCTCTATTGCAGCCGCAAGTTTTTCTTGTTGGTAGTTAACATCTAGGTGCCCTTCTCTTCTATACCCAATGAATTTCCTCGTCCCCTTCAGGAAGCTTCTGGGGGTGGTTCTTTATGAACCTTTGGAAAGTGGGGTGCTGGATAGTCTTAGCAACTTTGGATTTATCCATCGGACCACCAACATTGAATTCCATATTATTCTTCTTATCCCCATGATACCCTTGAGATTATACGATCTTCATTTCGACCTTGAGGACACATCACACAATTTACTCATAGCTATCAAAGTCACGGATCACCTGCACTTTCCGCATGGTAGGTTTTAGCACAACAAAAGAGGCGGTCAACCTTGAATTTGAGGGCAACGAAAAAGCCGGAGGCGTATCATGCAAGACTTTTGAAGTTTTCCTCATACGTTCCGACAGATTTTTCTTCTTTTTTCTTGAGGGAAAGTAAGTCCCTTCCCATCTTAAGTCAGAGGGTGTGTGGAAAAAATTTATCGAAAAATATATTCTAGAAAACATTTAATTTCAAGGCCTCGATCTCATCCTCAGGCTTTAGTATTTTTGATCATTGTACACCATTGATTAGATACACCCTCTATATGATTATCATCAAGGATAACCTTATCATGTTCAGAGAATTGAAGGATGGAAAAGATATTTTCAATGGAGTTGATCCATTTTTCGGCGATTGAGGGATCAGATGATCCATTAAAAGTAGGACACCTTTGTCTAATGAAACTCTCGATAGTGACTTGTTATTTTTTATGGGGGAGGGGGTTGAACATTCCTCTTGACCCATGTTTTTATTAAAATATTGATTTAACTGAGAGAGAAGTGTGATAATGTTCAAAATTTTTCCTCCCAATGGATTGAGCATCTCATTAGCACAATCATCACATTGATCTTCACATCGGTCGCAAGCCCGAGTCCTCCTATTACTGACAGTTGGCTGGAATAAATGGAAAGTTAGGGGTAACACATAAACGGTAATCCAAGGACAAAACTGATGACTTATAAATAACTTTTATTTACTTAACTTATGAATCTATAGGATTCAATATATGCTATTCATGATCTACATTTTAACATATATTCATAGGGGAATTTTTTTAATTCCATCAATAAGGGTTCATAATAAGATTGTTAGTTTACCAAAAAAATTCCCCCGGGAGTGTCGTAACCCAGAGTGCAACAAGTTCTGTTGGCGTGCACCAGTTCCCATTCAAGTCTAGCTCAAAGAAGTGTTTTTGGGTTTTACCCTAGGATACATCTGTGCTAGAGCCGCCTCTACCTACTCGTATCTAGACCGGGATATATTTTCTTGATAAAACAATTACTAAATACTCTCAAATAAATAGATATTTTTTTATTATAATTATTCTTATCTCCAAGGCTTAACTATGGTTTTCTAATCCTAATCCCAAAAGTAAAAAAACATCCCTCTGATACCAACTATAACAACCCCACTATTTTATTACAAAATTAAACAAGATTTATTATATAAGCTCTTAACATGATGCAACATGGAAGATCGATAGGTCTAGTGTATTTGGGGATTAGGAACATTACATAATATCTTAGAACAAAAAACACACAACATATTTATTGAAAAATTCCTTTACATGACCACTAAATTCCCTTGTACTTAGCATGGCATGGAATAACCTGAGGACATGCATAAGAAAAGGGTGAGCTATAAAGCCTATTAAGTTAATAAACATGGAAAAACATGAGGAATAAAATAAAATTTAGTCAATAGGAATATCAATGGAGCATATGGGAAAAATAAACATAATGGCATGATAAACATGATAATCATAACATGGAAATGTGGAAACAACACTTGACATGGAATTAGCATGAGCCAAGGCTCATTGCACATAGAGAATGAGTAAACCATCATTGCACATGAATCATGAGTAAACCATCATTACAGATGAATTATAATTAGTCAAAACTCATTTCACATGACGTATCATGATACTATACTTTACCCAATGCATTGGAGCGCTATCAGGGTGCACCCTTCTTAATCATTTCATTTGTTGCATAAGTGTGCCACATGGATCATAAAACATGGATACATTAAACATCATAACTTATTCCATGATAAAGGAGTGTGGAATTAATACATGAAACTCTTTAAACAATATTTAAATGTTCATAAAGGTGAATACCCTTGATAGAGAAATGGACATGGTATTCACAACATAATGACTTTGGCTTGGAAAAGCGCAGTGCAATTTTGGCAGCATAACGGTGTAACATAAGAATTCATAAATTTTTTGATGAGATATAAAGGAGTGTCTCATAATATTTGAATGAAATGGAAAGTAATTGGTCATATTGATACATGTGCCAACAATTTTAATGGAATTTATATTCAAGATACAAAAAAAATTACTTGAATGTAAAGAGAAATTACTTAAAGAATTTTGGCATGGTAACATGTGTACATGGGTGGAATTTAATGATAGAGAAAGGGGTATATCATCACTCAAACATAATGAGGGAATTATGGGGTAGGATAAAAATCATTCCCCAACATTTTTATTTGAAAAAAAGAGCATAACAACTTAAAGAAAATTGGAAAAAAATGAGAAAGGAAGAAATCCCTTACTTGAAAGTGCGATCCCAAAGGCTTGGGAGTGGATTGAGAGAGGCTTATTGGGAGCCTGGGGAACCATGGAAGGATTATATATAGAAGAGGGAAGGGGTTTGTAGAACTCCAAAGGATTTAAGTGAATAATCAGTGGGATCTTGGGTGGGTTTATATAGGAAAGGAGAGGGAATTCTTTATTATTTAGGTTTGGGACACCTCACATTAAACTAATCAAAACAACAAACCAGCCCATGATTTTTCCCATGGTTTTTGAAAAATGGGAGTTTAAAAACAAAATTTTATGGTTAAAATGGCCGAAATTATTAAAATAATAAGGTTTCTTATGTGGAGGTGAGTCACACCCTCACGGAAAACAATTTAAAAAGAAATTTTTTTTATAAGCCTTGAAGGGTCCACTTAAGCTTTGTAAAATAAATCAAATAAACATAATATCACATTATTTAAGGGTAAAACATATATTGGTAGAACATAATGTTTATATAATTTTATTACATCATTTTTCGGTCATTATGATGTCATAAAACACATCATATATTTAAACGGTATTTAATTTTTACCCCAAATTTCGACTGTCTTAGAAAATTATGAAACATTCACCACTGGATAATTTCGACATCCTGATTCGAAAAATAATATTAATTTTATCTAAATAATTTTCTAAATATGTGAATTTTTATATTTAAAAAAACCAACATTTACCGAAAATTAATGTGTTTTGACAAAAAAACTTTCAAACCGTAATAAAAATTACAATTGCATTAATAAAATTATATGATCATTAATAAAAAGTAATTAAATAATGATAATATTTTATTAAAATATTATTTAATTCAAAAATCCATTAATTACTAAAAATATATTTCTTAGTTTAATATTAACTAAAAATACTATTTTTGCTCTAAAAACTATTTACAAAGTAATAATAAAAATAATTTATATTCCCTATAAAAGAATAATGTACATAGTAATAGTACTAATTTCTCATTCCATAAACACTTATAACACACACATAAGACTGCAGGGTAAGGTGTGCGATGGTGACAGACTCTAGGGGTGGCTCAGATAACATCGCTCAGGTAGAAATCTCTTTTAACTTCCACTTCTCTCTTAGTCAGTTCTGCTCAACCTTAACGTGTTCAAACTCAAAATGGGTTTTGTCAAGAATGAACGGAAATAAAGGAACCTCCTTTATGAGATATGAAAAATGGGCTTCATATGAGGCATGTCTACTGGATGAGGCCATCAGTCCTTTATTTGAGTAAATTGGATTTTTAAAATCCCTATATTTATACTAATCATGTGATCACTGTTCAATGACAATATTAGCAATGGTCACAATTCATAACGGTATTTTAAAATCCAGAAACATAAAACCAATGAAGTTCACATTTTATATAACCATAATAATTCATTTAATTAGATCAATGGGAATTTTCATTAGAGAATGTTTGGGTCGTTACAAATGTTCTATCTTGGTACCATTCACCATACTACTCAAAATGGTTATTGATTATGTTTACATATTAGGGATAGTTATTCATATTTCATATGTATATATTGTTTTTGTTTAACACACTTCATATGAGGAATTCTTTGTACTTAGTAAGTAATGTGTGGGGACTTATATATCTGCTCGATTCATTGGTAGGTCTCATGAGAAAAAATAGAAATGGATTTCGGCCAAGGCCTTCACCATTTATTTTTAGGTGTCTTTCCCTAGGCCTTTACGGTATATTTATGTTGTCTAAAATATGAACTCCCTCATTATGATTAGAAATTTAGTATCCATGTAAATATTTTACAATTAAAATATCCATGGTTAATATTCAATCTCAAGTTATTATTTTTATATAATTATTTATTAATCATTTAATAATTCATTATTATGCTCATGTTGATGTTGTAATTGCATGTTTTATTATTCATTCACCATTAATTATTGTTAATATTAGCTTCCACAGTATTAAAAAACCTTAATGTGAATCTAAGCTCACCCCTATCATATTTTTTAATTTTTATCGGGATGCGATGATGTATATTATGAATGAATTTCAATGATAAACAAGATTTTTATGGGTGTTTTGAATGGAATTTATATGTTGTATTTCCATTTTTAGTTATAATTTTAAACTTATATTTGTTTCTAGTTTTCCAAACCTACTAAACTATTCAATCCTTTAGAATAAATCTACCATTTTTGTTATTCCTATGTAATAATATAAGGCACCAGATCCAGGAAATTGGGGTTAGGGTATTTATAGTTGGTATCAGAGTAATTTTAGTAGAAACCTTTGAAACTGGATTTAGAAAACATAGATTAGGGGACTTAACCATAATATTTAAATTGAGGATAATTATATAATAACATACTATAATTTTTGTATGGTAGATATTATGTTACTATTTCTAGAAATACATCCCTATCTAGATACTACAAGTGGAAGTGGTTTTGGATCAGATGTACATAGGGGTAATAACTCCAACAAGGTGTCCTTGTACTAACATAGGGTATCCTATTACAAAAAATCAAGCCTTACTATGCACCTAGTTTTATACTCATTAGGGATATTCTTAGGATAACTCAATTTTTCTTTAAAAACTAATATTAATGATATAAAAGTAAACACAGCCCCAAAGAAACCCTTTTTATGATTATGAGATTTTCTATGCATAAGATTTAAATTCATGTTATGTGTTTTTCTAGTTTGTGATTATGAATAACAATTCACAACCTCATTTAGTGTATTAAATTATTTATTAATGGTTCCTAGTGGAATTAATGGAAACTATACCAATATTCATATCCCATTTAGGTATTTCCCTCATATTTAAGATAATGATATTGGTACTGAAGCTACAACTAGTTCTTAAAGAATTATAACTATACTGGGACTACTAACTCAGGTTATGAACAATAACATTAACTATATGTAGAATCCGGATATAGAACATGAAGGAAAAATGTTATACCACTATATACAAAAACAAACTCCATCATTCAATGGGACTAAAACCCCATCAATATAGGAGAAATTGATAAGTTCCTTAGAGAATATGTTTATCACCTTGGGAATTAATGAAAGGGATAATGTTATAATGGATTTTATCATATATCAGGAGATAAAAATAAATAGTGGTCATTGATTCAAAACAAAAATGAGGAGGAAGAAATTCCAAATATGGAATGAAATGGTTTTTAGGAAATTTTCCTAGAAAAATATTTCCTTGCGAACAATGATAAGATATTGAGATGAAATTCATGAGTCTGAAACATGATGAGGATGAAAACATTCATTATTATGAAACCAACTTTACAGTGTTAGAAAGTCATTCAACATACTACATATATAATCTAAGGAGAAGTATTGATCGATTAATTGATGGTTTAAAACCATTCCTCTTAAGGGAACTAGTCTCGCAAAATATCTCATCATATAAAGATATTATCTCAGGTGCTATCAAGAAAGAAAAAGAATTATATATTTCCTATGACTTGAAGGGGAAAAAGAGAATAATATGGTGGTGGTGGAATGGATGGATAAATGTATGAATAAAAAATGGATTTTTCAAACTTGTGAAACTTGTGGGAAGAAATATATAGGTGCTTGCTTAAAAAGAAAACAAATCTGATACATGTGTAGGTAAAAAGTACACAAAAACAAAAATTTCAAGGGAAATAAAGAAGCTACCAATGTTAATTTCTAAAATTTCAGGTAGATAAGACACTATGGAAATTATTTTTTTAATATTCAAGGAAACATTACCCAAAAAGGCCAAGGGAGAAAGGGAAATATTATGTGACCACAACTGTGGTGGTTGATGTTCTTAATGATGTGGTGTTAGGTACATTAATCAACTTCTCAAACTTAGACAATGCTTTATTTAATTATGGATCACCGTGTTCTTTTATATTATTCCAATTTTCCATGAAAAGTATACATTTACCTTTTGATTTAATAAAGGAGATATTAGTAAAATATTTTAAGGTAAGTTTCACTACAAAAAGGATGTGTAGTTCAGTACCATTTATGACACATAAATGTGTTTTAATTGCTGACTTTGTCTTCATTAACATTGGTTAATTTGATATAATACTTATTATTGATGAGCATTCAAAATATGATGCAAAAATTTATTTCAAATACTATGGAAATTATGATTAGGGGGAAAGATACAAAATCCCTTATCTTTAGAGAAAAACTTCATCATCTGATTCTTATCTCAATCTACCTCTAATAGATACTCTAAATTAAATTCTTGGGGGGGGGGAGAGAAAGAATAATCTATAGATGAGTGAAGAGATCTTGAAAAATTAAGAAGTAACTATTGTGAAATAATATATTGATGTATTTTTAGAGGATTTACCTACACATACTCCAGAGTGGGAAGTTGAGTTCTATATTGATGTAGTTTTGGTGAAATATCTATATCAATAACTCATTATAGAAGTATAATTGAAGAAAAATCTATAGAAACTAAGTGATAAGGTATTTATTCACCCTAGTGTTTGTCCATAGGGATCCCATGCTTTCTTTTTCAAGAAGAATGATAGATTCATGAGGCTATGAATTGATTATAGATAAAACAATGATAATAAAATTAAGAAAAAGTATCCTCTACCAAACATTGATGATTTATATGATAAAATTCAAAAAGATAAATATTTTTCAAAGATTAACCTTCAATATATAAGTCATCAATTTTGTGTGAGGAGTGAAGATATTCCAGAGAACAAATTTCAAACCATGTATGGACATTAAACGTTTAAAGTAATTCCAATTGGACTGAATAATGAACTAATAGTTTTATAGATCTAATGATAATATTGTTCAAGAAATTTATTAAAAATTTTATTGTGGTATTTATCAATTATATCATGATATATTTCAAAATCTATGAGGATCATGAGAACCACTTATGGGTTGTTCTCAAGACTCTTATAAGAAAAGAGTTATATATGAATTTTAGAATGTGTGAATTCTGGCTTCAAAAATTTAGTTTTATCGGATATATTGTCTCTAAGGATGGAATCTCATTTGATCATGCAAAAAAAGGCGGTTTAGGAATGGACTACACCAACGAACATAATATATGTACATAGTTTTATTATTTTAGCATGTTATTATCGTCATTTCATTATGAACATTTCCCAATTAGCTATCATGTTAACAAAGCTTTCTTGTAAAGGGGTTATATTTATTTGGACATAGGAAAGTGAAGAATGATTTGAATAATTTAAGAAGATATTAGTTAATTCTCTAATTTTGACTCTACAATCGAAAAATGGTAGGTTTGTGATTTATAGTTATGCATCAATGAAAGGACTAGGAAGTGCCCTTATGCATAATGGCAGAGTTTTTACCTATTCATAAAGAAAATTAAAACACATGAAAAAATATACAACTCATGATCTTGAGTTAAAATCTACAATATTTAATCTGAAAATATAAAGAAACTATCTCTACTGTAAAAGATTTGAGATATATACAGGTCATAATAGTTTGAAATATATCTTCCCACAAAAAGAAATCAACATGATGTAAATACAATGTCTAGAGATTCACAATGATTATGATTTCTCAATACACTACCACCCAAGGAAGGGGAATAAGGTAGTAGATGCATTGAGTAGGAAGTATCACGGGGTTTTGAATAAAATGGGGATTGAAAAAGATCCTGTGTAAATGGTCTAAGAAAAGATGGATATAGTAATTATAAAGGAAGGGGAACAAATGTTAATTTTTAAATTGGTTTACCTACCATCTTTATTTTAAAGGATTTAAAGTTCCTTTTATGATGATGAGAATATTTAAATTAAAATTAATGTTATGAATGATGGGAAGCTGAAAGAGTTCATGTATGAAGATGGAATTATATAATTTGGTAGGTGCTTATATGTTCCCTCTATACCCGCGCTTAATAAGGAGGTATTATAAATTCCCATAGATAAATTATTTCTATAAACTATTGTAGCACTAAGAGTTATAGAGATTTGAAGGGTCGTTTTCGGTGGGATAATATGAAGTGTGAAATTACTGATTATGTATCAAGATGTTTAGTCTATCAATAGGTGATGGCTGAAAGACAAAATCAAAGATGATCCATGCAACCTCTTACTATTACTATAACACCCTGCCACATCCCATTAGATTGAGAGGGAAGATGAGTGATACTTATCCTTAAGCGACATTCCTAAGATGCCAAAGGCTGGCAATAAATGCTAAGGGCTTCTAGAATAATGTGGGGGAATATTTTACCTTAAGAAAAAACCAACCAAACTATCCAAAAACTATATGATGCATGTTAATAAAACAACCAAACTCGTACATTTCCAAAATACATCCAACTAATACATAATGGCCCCATATGCCAAAAAAACTAAACACAATATCAAAGTACTATGAAGAAGACTAAACAAGAGACACAAAATACTCCAAGAAACACTCCACAGGTCCTCACCAAGCTCCATTCTTGAATCACCACCACATCTCCAAAAGTTCAGCACAATCCACTAGGAATGTGATGAAGGTTCCGGGCACAGCGGAAGCGCGCGGGTGGATGTGCCCACATGGCATTTTTTCATTAGCAATGATCAATCTGGGATCAATACGATGATAAACGCCAGTCTCCACGGATCGAATCACAGAAAAAGACAAAGAAGATGGTTTGTCCTGGAACCACAAACAAGGATCTTTATAGGTGGTTTATAGTTAATTTAATTAATTATAAAGAAATACCTTTTGGGTGCTCTTTCTTCGTTGATGTTCTCGATCACTTTGTCAATGTGATCTATCGTTGCGTCGTAGAAGCCAAGTGTAGAATCCCTCTAGTGGTGATCCACACGTGTACCTTGTATCTCTGGATGTCGCCAAAGGATTCTCCGGGTGCTAGCGTGGAGAAGCCTTTGCTTACATTGTCCGCCTTAGATTGTCTTGATCCGATGGAAGAGGATCTCTGTCAGTCTTGAGAGCGTTCTTGGAGGAAGAGGTTCTTTTGGTCTTGAAAGAATTCTCCAGAGATGTTGTGCACAACGATTCTCTTTTGTATGAAAAGAGTTGGGTTTTGAGGATATTTATAATCGAGTTTGAGGGTGTAGTGTTATGACAATAAATAAACGCGTTATGCATTTCATTTATTTCATTAACTCTTATTGAAAACCCCCATGTCAAATAATTAATTCCTTGACATGCGCTCACGCTGATTATAATAAATATTATTTAATAAAACGATATTATATCCTCAAAAACCTGACTGGAAAAACTACACGGCATGTAATAATAAATACACGGCATGTACTTTTTTTTCATTGAAAACTACACGGCGTGTACATTAAATGTACACGGTGTGTATATCTTGTTTTCATTTATTCATTTCCTTTCCAAAATAAAACTACACGGTGTGTACATTTAATAATACACGGTGTGTACTTGTTTTATTTAATTTTTCCTCTATCATTTAAAACAACTTAGGCTTCCTTGAATAATTATTAAACCACGTATGAGAATAATCCTTATTCAACTTGAGATACTTGGATACACATAGTGTGTGACCCTCTAGGCCTCTTTCTCATTGGCATTAGGCAGGCTTGCCTAAAGTCCAAGATTACTTTCTAGCAACAGGTCCAGGCACCCAAGAGAAAGAAGTTGACGCCGCATTGATGTATCACCTCATACGAATTCTTACTATGTAATTTAATACCTTTGTCTCAATATCTCATCAAGTAGGTTTCATGGAAGTGTCATAATCCTATATTCTTGATCCGTCATTCTTTGAATACCTGAAATAAACTCGTCGTTTACACCATGGCCATGGAATTTAATGCGACAGTTCTATTTCAATCAAAGGTCCGAGATATCAACATCCATAAATGGAAGGGACACATCCTTCCTCGACTTATCCATTATCAACATGTCACTCATGACGCACCCAACGTAACCTACTTCCCGCCAACTGTCTGTGTGATGGTTTTCATCAGTAAATATAAGTGCGTGAGTCATGACATGAGTTAATGATAATCTTACAGTCTAAGGACCATTACACACGCTCACAGATAGAAATATCTGATTACACCAAGACATGTGGAATTACTACTGGTGGGTCTATTATCATAATCTCCCATCTTGGAGATTACCAAGTGTGAACTCCATGATAGAGAGTCTCGTCTTCTTACGAGTACTCGCACATGACGGTCTATATACTATGTGTCCTATCATAGTATGTCATCCAACCATAGAACTTTATTTAAGAATATTGTTATAGAATTTCAATGTTCTCATCATAGCAGGGATCTATTATGACCTTATTAATGCAACAAATATTCCAGGACATTATTATATTATAGTCATACAGAACAATGAACAATATATAATAAGTGAACATTCATGTAATCAAAGTACAAAACCGTTGGTTCTAAGGACACCAACCCTTACAAATTCCCACTTGGACTAGAGACAACTGCCTACGAATTTTAGTCTGCTAGACCTCACATGATGATCATGTTTCTGATGAGTCAAGGCTTTAGTCAATGGTTCCGCCACGTTGTCTTCTGTGGAAATACTGCTAACTGTAACTTCACCTCTATGAGAAAAATCCCTCAAGAGATGATACTTCCGAAGTATCTGCTTTGTCCGCTGATGTGACCTTGGCTCTTTTGCAAGTGCCACCACTGCAGTATTATCAAAATAGTGTGATAGGATCCTTACTGCTCGGTACAACATCCAGCTCTTGGACGAATATTTGCATCTATACTGCTTCTTTAGCTGCCTCAGAAGCTGCGATATACTCAGAATCCGCTATATAATCTGCCACCACACTTTTTTTTGAGCTCTTCCAGCTTACTGCACCTCCATTCAAACTGAAGGTGTATCCAGTCTGTGACTTCATATCATCTTGATCAGTCTGGAAACTAGCATATACATGTCCTCTGATGACTAGTTCCTCATCTCCTCCATAAACCAGGAACATATCCTTAGTACACCTCATATACTTAAGGATAGTCTTGACTGCCATCCAATGGCGGTCTCCTGGATCATCTTGATGTCTTCCTACCACACTTAATGTGTAAGCAACATCTAGCCTCGTACATAGCATATCATACATGACTGACCCAATTGCGGATGCATAAGGGATCCTTGCCATCCTCTTTCTTTCCTCATGTGTCTGAGGACACATTTTCTTGGAAAGATGAATGCCATGTGACACTGGAAACAATCCCCTCTTGGACTGTTCCATACTGAATCTCTTCAGTATCTTGTCAATGTATGTACTTTGACTCAGGCCCAGCATTCTCTTGGATCTATCACGATGGATCTTGATCCCAAGAATATATGACGCCTCGCCCAAGTATTTCATGGAGAAGCATTTATGCAACCATGCCTTAACTGACTGTAAGACTGGTACTTCATTTCCAATTAGCAATATGTCATCAACATATACTATTAAGAAAACGACTGCACTTCCACTAAACCTTTTGTAGACACAAGGCTCACATTCATTCTTAACAAAGCCAAATTCTATAACAGCTTCATCAAAATGAATGTTCCATTACCTTGATTCTTGCTTTAATCCATAAATGGATTTCTACAACTTGCATACCTTGTTGGCATCCTTTGGAGTCACAAACCCTTCAGTTTGTGTCATGTAGACATCTTTCTGGAGGTTCCCGTTAAGGAAAGCTGTTTTGACATCCATTTTCCAAATTTCGTAGTCCTGGTAAGCAATAATGGCCAATAGGATTGTGATGGACTTCATCATTGCAACCGGTGAAAAGGTTTCATCATAGACAATTCCTTGACGTTGTCTAAAACCTTTTGCAACCAGTCGTGCCTTGTCGGTGCTGACTTTCCCCTCCATGTCCAGATTCTTATTGAATACCCATTTATTACCAATAGGCTTTACATCAACTGGAGGATCTACCAAAATCCAGACTTGGTTTTGGTACATGGAATCCATTTCAGAATTCATGGCTTCTTGCCACTTGGCAACGTCTGTGCCTTCAACTTCTTCATTTTAGGTAAGAGGATCATCATTTTCAACCAATAATGAGTCACCATCCTCGGTGACAAGAAAACCATATCGTTCTTGTTGTCTCACCTCTCTCATGCTCCTACGCAGTTCTTGTGTCTCTGGAACAGATTGTTCTTCCACGAGGCTTTGTGGAATCTATTCCTGTACCAACTTCTATGTATCTTGAACCTCGACTTCATTGAAGTCTATCTCGCTCCAACTATCTCTTTTGGAGATGTGCTCCCTCTCAAGGAATATGGTGTGTCTTTCCACTGTAACATTTTTGTCTGAGGGTTTTTATAGGTAATATCCCCTTGTTTCCTTGGGATATCCTATAAAGATACGCTTTGTGCCTTGGGGTGTAAGTTTGTTACCTGAAGAGGCCTTAACAAATGCTTCGCTACCCCACACATGTAAATTTTATAACGTGGATTTGCGTCTACTCCATAATTCATATGGAATACCATTTATCGATTTAGTTGGTACTTGGATTAGTATGTGCGCTACTGTTTGTAATACATATCCCCAAAAGGATAATGGAAGACTCGCATGACTCATCATTTATCTCACCATGTCCAACAGGGTGTGGTTCATTCTTTCACTTACACCATTCCACTGAGGTGTGTAAGGAGGAGTGAGTTGAGATAGAATCCCAAACTCCCGTAAGAAATCAATGAAGTCCTGATTAAGATATTCTCCTCCTCTGTCTGAGCGGAGTTTCTTAATCTTCTTACCAAGATAGTTCTCAACTTCATTCTTGTATTCTTTGAACCAATCAAAAGAATCTGACTTATACCTCATTAAGTAGATATATCCATATCTACTAAAATCATCAGTAAAAGTTATGAAGTACGAGAACCCACCCCTTGATTCAACTGGAAATGGTCCACACACATCTGTGTGAACTAATTCTAGAATCTCTTTAGCTCTTTCACATTTCCCACTAAATGGGGCTTTGGTCATTTTTCCATGTAGACACGCATGACATATACCAAGTGGGTTTAGTTCGAAAGAATCTAAATACCCATCTTGATGTAATTTTGTCAAACATTTATCATTGACATGACCTAGCTGGTGATGCCAAAGTTGGGTGTGGTATGAGTCATGTGAATTAACTTTGTTATCGATTTCCATCACTTGGTTTGTGTAATCTAACACATAAAGGCCGTTATATAAATGTGCCCTACCAAAACAAATGATATCTTTATAAAAGTAGCAAAATTCATTTCCAAACTTGAATATGAATCCATCAGTATCTAATCTGGATACTGAAATAATGTTTTTAGTAACAAAAGGCACATAATAACAACCTTTAAAAACCAAGACCATCCCGGTAGGCAATGTGAGGTGGTAGTCTCCGATAGCTACAACAGCAAGTCTGGCTCCGTTGGCTGCTCGTAGATCTACCTCCCCTCGATCAATCTTCCTGAATCTACTTGGTTCCTATATTTGGATACAGATGTGAGCACCACAAGCAGTATCTAATACCCAATTATTAGAAACAAATAGATTTCATTCGATAACAAACGCACCTGAAGCTTCCCCTTGCTTCCATGGCTGGGTGCAGTTTTTCTTCTAGTGGCCCTTGTTGCCACATGAGAAACAAACTGCATCCTGTTCTTTTGCCTCCCCTTTGATCTTCCTTTTCTTGGAAGGCCTTGAAGACGCTTTGGGCTTAAATCTCTTCGCCTTCCCTTTCCTTTTATTCACCATGTGTACATAAGGATTTTCACGCTTCATGTCAGTGTCCACTTGGCGAATGAGGATGAGAAGATCAGACAAAGAATTCTCAATGTTGTTCATATTGAAGTTCACAACAAAGTATGAGAAGCTCTGGGGGAGTGATACGAGAATGAGATCGGTACCCATTTCTTCAGGGAGTTTAAACCCTAGAACCTCCAAGCGCTCAATGTAGCCAATGAGCTTGACTACATGAGGCCCAGATGGGGCACCCTCTCCAAGCTTGCTCTAAAATAGTGACTTGGAGATCTCAAAACTTTCCTATCTTGCTCTCTCCTGGTATAAACCACGGAGATGCTCGAGCATGCTGTAGGCATCCATGTCTTC
Source organism: Viscum album (assembly GCA_963277665.1). Classification (NCBI taxonomy): domain Eukaryota; kingdom Viridiplantae; phylum Streptophyta; class Magnoliopsida; order Santalales; family Viscaceae; genus Viscum; species Viscum album. The sequence goes on from OY728141.1 coordinate 561,689,963, forward strand.
ATGAGACTTCATGAGGTCACTAGAAATATATGACATCATCAAACATTGAACATCGAGAGCACCGTTCAAATATTGATCATAGACTAGGAAATCTTCATCACTCGCCCCTGGGGTAGGAGAATCAGGAAGTGAGGACTCCAGCACATAAAACTTCCGTTCATGACGTAGGATAACCCGAAGGCGCCTAAACCATTCCGGAAAGTCACTGACGGTGAGGATATTGTCTTTATCCAGTATTGATCGCAGAGAAAATGTGGTTGACAAGTTTGTCATCTTGATTCTACAATTTTAAAAGTGCAGATTTATTAGTACTTTCTTGATTACATTTTATGAGAAATAATAAATTTTATTAAGACTCCCACTATTTTATCAAGTCCAAATGGCCCTCACCATTGAACTCGGAATGTCCAGTTGATTTGACATTCTAGTGGCAAGGATCCATATTCCCCTTCTCATAACCCCAACAAGGGTTGGTCAAGCTATTTGAAGGTATTTAGGTAGGCATGTATTTTCCAACTGTGAGCTTATAGTTCCTTGATCTGTTGAGTGGACTCCCCAATCCTGAAATCCTGACTTGGATTTCCTCAACTCTTGCCTCCAATATTACACCAAGTCTAGAAAGGGATACTTCTCTTGATGTAATATGGTTAAGTCAACCTGAAACCTTTCATAAGGTCTTCCTTTATAAAAGTAAGTGTCCCAACAAGGGTTGGTCAAACACATAGTTTTATTGAGTCTTTCCCTTAATCAGGTAACAGAAGGCTTGGTCTGACTTAATATGGTATTGAGGGATTTTATTCCTTTATGCATAGTTTCACATTATCACATTTTTGATAATATTAAGTGATGCTTGATTAAGTGATTAACCATGTTCTGATAATGTTTACGGATAGTCCGGTTTTTATTTTATTCCATATTTGCATGCTTGTTCATTTTATTAATTATGTGATCGTGACAACACATACATAATAAATAAACCATGCAATCAGACAGAAATAAAACAAGATGGCATGATCATGAGATTCTATTGGTTAGCTTATTTAGCGGTTTTGATAAGCTAACCCTGACCTAGGGAAAACACCTTGAACCTGATGGTACGTGTTTTGCAGCTCCCACCTGTCCACCTTCGTATCTTCTTATGTCAGTTTCGCCTTGGCTTCGGGATTTGAACCATCTCTTCTGGCTTGGGAAATCCTCCATTACATGGGTTAACATTAAAGAGACCATGGGCACGCAGTCCCTACATTTTATTGGAAGAAGGCTCGTAGGCCAACAAATTTAAATTAAATAAATTTAAATGAAACCATACACATACAAAGGGTCTTTGGTCTAGCTCATGATCATCCATAGTATGCAACGATATTTACGCATATTTAGAATTCAAATTATTTCAATCGTTCTTTTATTTAAGATAAGACGCGCTCGAATTCAATTAATTATGATCTTATAATTAATCAATTCTTTATCTTAAATTCCTTTCTGAATTTCCTTGAGATTCTTCTCATCCATATTCCTTGTATGGCTCTTTGTAAATTGGAGGAAACCTAGTGAAATTACATTTCTGGAAGGTACACGACATGTAGTTTATAATTACACGGCGTGTAATTTTCTTTTCACCTTTTATCCAAAGTCCACGCCGAGGCTTTGGCGTGTTTTCTGTACTTTGGAAATTTTAGAGTACATGACGTGTATATGAATCATACATGGCGTGTAATTCCTTGTTACTCGGTAACCGGCCTGGAAATCTCGTGTACGCTGTACGCGGCTTATCTTTGTACACGTTTTCACTTGAGTCAGAACGGACTACACGACGTGTTGTTCCAATATACACGTCGTGTATTCCGGTTTCCACGCGCCATTCTATTCTTTCCAACACGGCATGATTAATACTTAGGCATAATCAATTCACACAGCGTGGTTTGGAAAACCAGTGCCGGTTCGTTGAACCTAAGTACACGACATGTAGTTTTAATTACACGTCGTGTAATCCCGTGTTGTACAGACAGAAAGAGAGGCTCCTATGGATGAGTTCCTCGTTTTTATTTTAATAAAAATTCAAATTAAAAGGTCATCTCTGTGATATGAATCGAGAAACAAAGGAGGAAGAATAGATCTCATTAATTCAGATTTATAGAATGATTTATTTCGAATTGAATCAAATATGAATGCGTAAATTATCAACGAAAATTAAATAAATATAATCAACGTTGTAACCTCCCTCTGATACCATTTTAAGGTTCCGGGAACAGCGAAAGAACATGGGTGAATGTGCCCACTTGGCTTTTTTTCATTAGCAATGATCAATCCGGGATCAATATGATGATAAACGCCAGTCTAAACGGATCGAATCACAGAAAAAGACAAAGAAGATGGTTTGTCCCGGAACCACAAACAAGGATCATTATAGGTTGATTATAGTTAATTTAATTAATTATAAAGAAATATCTTTTGGGTGTTCTTTCTTCGTTGATGTTCTCAATCATGTTGTCGATGTGATCCATCGTTGCGTCGTAGAAGCCAAGTGTAGACTCCCTCTAGCGGTGATCCACACGTGTACCTTGTATCTCTAGACGTCGCCAAAATATTCTCATTGTGCTAGCATGGAGAAGCCTTTGCATGCATTGTCCGCCTTAGATCATCTTGATCTGATGGAAGAGGATCGCTCTTGGTCTTTAGAGCGTTCTTGGAGGAAGAGGTTCTCTTGGTCTTGAAAGAATTCTCCAGAGATGTTGTGCACAACGATTCTCTCGTGTAGGAAAAGAGTTGGGTTGTGAGGATATTTATAATCGAGTTTGAGGGTGTAGAGTTATGATAATAAATAAATGCGTTACACGTTTCATTTATTTCATTAACTCTTATTGAAAACCCCCATGTCGAATAATTAATTCCTTGACATGCGCTCACGCTGATTATAATAAATATCATTTAATAAACCAATATTATATCCTCAAAAACCCGACTGAAAAAACTACACGGCGTGTAATAATAAATACATGGCGTGTACTTGTTTTTCATTGAAAACTACACGGTGTGTACATTAAATGTACACGGCATGTATATCTTGTTTTCATTTATTCATTTCCATTCGAAAATAAAACTACATGGCGTGTACATTTAATAATACCCGGCGTGTACTTGTTTTATTTAATTTTTCCTCCATCATTTAAAATAACTTAGGCTTCCTTGAATAATTATTAAACCACATACGGGAAAAATCTTTATTCAACTTGAGATACTTGGATACACTTAGTGTGTGACCCTCTAGGCCTATTTCTCATTGGCATTAGGCAGGCTTGCCTAATGTCCAAGATTACTGTCTAGCTACGGTTCAAGCCACCCAAGAGAAAGAGGTTGACACCGCATTGACGTATCACCTCATACGAACGCTTACTGTGTAATTTAATCCCTTTGTATCAATATCTAATCAAGTAGGTTTCATGGAAGTGGCATAAACCTATATGCTTGATCCATCATTCTTTGACTACCTGAAATAAACTCGTCGTTTACCCCATGGCCATGAAATTTAATGTGACAGTTCTATTTCAATCAAAGGGCCGAGATATCAACTTCCATAAATGGAAGGGACACATCATTCCTAGACTTATCCATTAACAACATGTCACTCGTGATGAACCCAACGTACCCTACTTCCCGCCAACTGTCTACGTGACGGTTTTCATCAGTAAATCTAAGTGCGCGAGTCATGACATGAGTTAATGATAATCTTCCAGTCTAAGGACCATTACACACGCTCGCAGATAGAAATATCCGATGACACCAAGACATGCAGAATTACTACAAGTGGGTCTGTTCTCATAATCTATCATCTTGGTGATTACCAAGTGCGAACTCCATGAGAGAGAGTCTCGTCTTATTACGAGTACTCGCACATGACGGTCTGTATACTATGTGTCCTATCATAGTATTTCATCCAACCATAGAACTTTATTTAAGAATATTGTTATAGAATTTCAAGGTTCTCATCATACTGGGGATCTGCTATGACCTTATTAATGCAACAAATATTCCAGGACATTATTATATTATAGTCATGTAGAACAATGAACAATATATAATAAGTGAACATTCATGTAATCAAAGTACAATACAGTTGGTTCCCAGGACACCAACCCTTACATGTGATGCATTACCTTTACCAGTGTCCCAGAATATGACATCTGCAAAAGCACCAAAGTGCCAAAGTAGGGGGTGAGTACTAATAATCAGTAGGTTTTCCTCAAATGAATTATATACCCATGAAACTAAGATAAAACCAATAGCACATTTATATAAATAGTTTATATAAAACAATCAATAATTCAACAACTTACAAGAAGCCAAATGTTCCTTTAACAAGTCTTGAAAAACAAAGGAAATCCGCACTGAGCCATAACCCCCATTAATATAACTCATTACCCCAAAAAAGTCCATCTTGCATAGCCACAACATAGACAAACAAACAACCACAATGGAACTTACCGACCTAACCCATTTACCTCATTCCCAAACTAGTGGTACTTTCTGACCACTCACCATATGGTGGTTCTTATGACCACTATCCATCACCTTTTATAGTGAGACTTCTGACCCATTTTTACACAACATTCAAACAAGATGTAACCAATTGTAACATAAAAAGTCCAAAATAATATTCAATTTCCCATTTCTAACACATGTCAATCCACTTTAATAAATCACCCATTTATTGAAAAAACTTATTTATAATTTCCCATTAAAAACACACAATTCAAATAAAAATCCTCTTTATTGAAAACCATTTTGGTAAATAATTTCCTTATCCTGATCCCAGTAACAAATTTTAAAATATACATTTTAAAAATTTAACAACAAGAACATTTAACCGCAAAACCCCCTTTCCACAAAAATCCACAAAACAACCCCAAAGGGATTTCCAACCAATTTCACACATCAAAACCATAATTAATTCAGAGGAAAAGAAATTAATTATACAAAAACCACTAGTTCTAACCAAATTTAGTTAAGAGAGAATCCAACGACCTTTATGGTTCTAGAAAAATTGACCCACGAACAACTGCACCACAAATCTCGTGAACGCACCACCGAAAACACTTTAGATCTCATTCCCTATCATCTATAAGCCTTAAAATAAAAACCCAAGGCAACCACAACCCTATATCTACATGAAACAGATGTAGATCTAGAAACTAAGGATGGTAGAGGAGTGGATATAGAGAAAAAATTTAACACCCCAAGCTTCCACGATATGTTTCCCTTTGAATAATGCAATAGCTTGCATTGTACGTAACTTCGAGATTCTAACACACCGCGACAAATCAAAGTAGCCGTAATGAATAGTAATACCACTTTTTGAAATTTTATAAATTTTATCTCGCAAAATGGACTTCAATTTTGGATTTGGAATATTGAAATTATCCTAAGGTAAAATTTCGGTACTTTTCGGATAACTTTTATATTTCGATGAGTAGTCAAAATTACTAAATTTTATTTAAAAACAACTTTTTTAATCAAAATAGTTAATAGTGATAAATTATGAATTTGAGTGGTTTTAAAGTATATTTAGAATATATTTTTACCATTTAATATAATTTTGGTCATTGGACATAATTTCACATTTAAACCGGACATAAACAACTGTCAGTCTTTTGATAGTTATTATCTCTTAAAGACACACTTTTTGTTTTAACAACGGGAATTAATTTTAAATTAATTTCTGCCACTTTTGTATTTTGAATTTATAAATATAGATTACATATTTGGAATCAGGAGTTCCAAATTGTGTTAATAGGTAACTTTTATTTTTAGACATTTTGAATAATTACTTCGATAAATATTTTATTTACCAAGGTTAAAGGGAAAATCCGGTAAATAAGGGCAAAAAAATAATATTATAATAATATTAATTTACCCCAAAAACTTTCCTAACCCTATTGGTATATAAATTTCCTACCATGAACATCTTTGGGTCGATTTTTGGATCCAATGGAGCCACTTGTAGGTGATAAAGACACTTTATATTAATTATTTTAAACTAAAAACAAAAATGACATAAGCATATATATTTTAGCAAAAACTTTTTTACATATGATTATATATTTTATCTTTTAGACTATAAATATTCATTATAAATATAAAACTATATCCTACATAATAGTATTTTCTTTATAGTTTTTACAAATTCAATAATTAAATTTATTTATGACACAATAATGATGCAGTATTTTCCTTATTAATGAAAGAATCAAACAATTGGTATTATAAATGTTAAAATAAATATAATTTGAAAGTTTTGATGATGTAAACGAATTTTATTGGTTAATATGACATGTTAGGATTGATTAAATGAATTTTTTTCGAATTAATAATGTTTTTACGACTTTATCAAAAATCAATTATTGAATTGTGTCAAAATTGACATAAATGAGTTTTTTAAACAAATATTATATTATTAATTAATATTCTATTACTAAAAATCTATATTTCGGCCAAAAGACTTATATAATGATAGGTTTATCATTAATAGACCACTTGGGGGTAGATTTGATGTATATAGTAAGTCTATTAACTATATAATATAAAAATACAAAGTGACATGGTAAATGTCAAACTAATTAATGAAGAGTTTAAACTAAAAGATAAGGTTAATATAATGACCCAAACCTAGAAAAAATAAATTGGTTGAAATTATTTAGACCCATACCCACATTATACTTTTAATAATCTACTTTTTAGACATTATAAATCGAATATGAATTTCTTATAAATTAATTCTTTAAGTTTTTCCTAAAGAGCCCCTCCTCCCCCTTATAAAAGGACACCACTTCTAACCAATTATTCATACCATAAAAGCCTTTTGGTTCGGAATTTGTTTTTTCAAAATACCCTCTAAACTATCATAAATTAATCTTGTAGGCCTTCCTTTAGTCAGAAATCAAGCCTAAGGAGCCATTTTGTTCAAATCAAAAGGAAGAACCCGAAGAAGTGGTAACGTTTTCACCAACCTCTTTCAAGTTCCATTCTTCTTCAAATTCTTCTTTCTTTGCTATTTCCATTATAAAATAATAACTAAAGTATCTTTTATATACTGTGATGTTATTATAAATATTGTACAACCATATTCAGTATTCAATCCATCCTTTTAATGATATGTAACCATACGTGCGTACGTACGGCTTACCGTCTCCACGTCGTGGTGTAATTGTTATTCAAAACATTATTATCTGGATGGGTATGATAATGAAGTTTAATTGATTTAAATAATAGATATAACTTTAGATTGATTCTGTATATATTATATACCATCCAAATATATATTATTTTAATATCAAAAGAATGATATTGTCACTCGTGCGTACGTACGGACTACCGTCTCTATGAACGCGATGAGATTCATTCCCCATCGTATCCATGAAAGTATAATTCTCATTTGATGATTAAAAATAATATTTAAGGACTTGATATCATTCTTTTTATGAATAAGATACAACCTATCAATAACAAACACGACTTATGTAACAAAACATATAAAATAAAATGAGTAAGTTAACACCCAAAACAACGATAATAATAAGACATTATTAACAAGGAAATGTTAAAAGATCATATAGGATATCATATTAATGTATATGATTATTGAATAATTTAATAAAAATTATTTCACCATTATATATAAGGTTAATGTACCCTCAACCAAGGAAAAGTACAAGGTAAGGGTTTATTTCACAATCTCTTCATTATCTGAGGTTGTTTTATGTAATTATCTACTGGGGCCTCTTTATCATCCAAATCAATGTTTCTTAAAAAGAATTTCCAAAACAATCTAACTATTTTATAGAATATGGGTTAAAGTCATTTATACCCTTTTTTGACTTTTTATATGACGTTTATAAAGGAATATTTCCGTTGTTTTCCAAACAAGGTTCTTTTTAACCTTTTTGAAAGAATTAAGGTAAGAATGTTTTTTTAACTTATACGGAAGGTGCGGATATTTTACGCCATTATAAAATCGTCGAAGCTTCCCTTACAAGCTTATAAGAATATTTGAAAGTAAATGTTTTATTTTATAATTATTTGACCTTTAAATGATTTCAAAATGAATATTTTAAGAAATTGTGAAAGGTACTCTTTATCAAGATCAGAATTTTAAATGTTTTAAAGATTTATTTTTGTAAATATTTTTCATTAATGTCCATGTTTTCAAAATAATTTTTACGATTTATTTATATGGAAATTAATGTTTTGAAATGATATTTCTTTTAAAAAGTTTCAAAGTGGTATGGGACACTTTGATTCAAAAATCTCTTTTAAATTACATCCTTTATAAATGTGTGACTTTTAAATGATTTCAAAAAAAGAGATATTTTTATCAAATAGTTTTGATTTCATCTATGTCAACATACTTTGATTGATTTTACGATTATTTGAAGTTTATTTATTATGATACAAAAATTCGATATTTTATTGAAGGTTTTGTGATATGTTTGACTGTGGATGTGTTATTTTTATACCATTCATTGTTTATGGAGAAAGTATTGACATTTTGTATGCTAGTTTTAATATGAATGATTATGTTATGTTTAAACCTGTTCATATGAGGAATGCATTGGACTTAATAAGTGATGGGTGGAGCCCTCTATAGATCCTCGAAGCATAGGTAAGTCTCATGAGACAAACTATTTTCTTGGCACAAGGTCTTGAAAAAATCTTATTTGTAGTCTTGGAACGAGGCCTTGACTATGTGGTTATGATAGTATGGAATTATGCATTCCATAATTATGAAAGTGGTTATTGATATTGCATGTGATTATTTTACTAGTATAATATCCATGTGAATATGTAAATGAAATTATTTCAATTTATTTTTTCCATGTTATGCTGAAGTTCAAGTTTAAAAGGCGTTTGTTTTAGTTATGCATTTCCTTAAATGTTTATGTTTATTTAAGAAAGTTTCCGCTATATTGTTATCCTTACTGAGCATCAAAGCTCACCCCTTTCAATGTTTTATTTTTCCCAGGATGTGAAGAAGTATTTTCTGAATGACATGAAGGGACAGTATGAGGGAATATAAAGACCAGATTTTGTTGTAGTTTTTCACTTTATTATGTAATGTTGGACTTATGAATGTATCTAGTGTTTCGAAGGCTACTAAACTAATCAGTCTTTCGAGACATGATCTTTTGTGATCGTGCCAATGTTATTTAATAATGCACCGACTCTGGGTAACTGGGGTCGGGGAATTACAGTTGGTATCATAGGAAGTTTAGTACAAACCTTGGAATCTAGATTTAGATAAACTTTGATTAGAGAACATAGACCTAAGATGGACTTTGAGGATTAGTGTAGAATAACTTCCTAGAATTTTGGTATTCTAGATACTTTGTGAGTTTTTCCGAGAAAAACATCCCTATCTGAATACGAGCAGGTAGAGGAGGCTTTGGCACAGATGTACCTAGGGGTAAAACCCAAAAACCCTGCTTTGAGCTAGACTCGGACGAGAACTGGTGCATGAAACAGGCCTTGATGCACTCCTGGTTACGACACTCCCAGGGGATATGCTAAGGATAATTCTCATTTTCTTTACAAACAATTATGAAGGGTTTATGAGTATATACTTCCTTAAAGAAGAAAATTTTATGATTATGGATTATATCCATAAACTGTTCAATTTATGATAAGTGTTTTACAAGTTTGGATTTATGTATTGTGATTCATAAACTAATCTAGTGTATTCCATTGTTTAGAAATAGCGCCTAGTGGAAGAAATGGAAACCGTATCAATGCATGCACTCCATGTGGGATTTCCCTCCTAATCAAGATAATTATAGTGGTGCTGGTGATGCAACTGGTGCTGATCAGCTAATCACCATACTGGGACAACTCACTCAGGTTATGAATAATGACCTTACCCATATGGAGCACCCTGATCTGAAGAGTGGAGGATCAATGCTAGATCGCTTCATGAGGCAACAACCACCAACATTCAATGGGGGTACAAATCCACTTGTAGCTGAGCAATGAATAAGTTCCTTAGAGAAAAAATTTCTGGCTTTGGGGAGTAGTAAAAGGGAAAAGGTTATCATGGTAGTTTACCGCCTCACTGGAGATACTGATCAATGGTGGTCATTAATTCAAAACAAAAAGGACAATGAAAAAGTATCAAGTATGGAATGGAGGGAGTTCAAAGAGATTTTCTTAGAAAAATACTTTCCTCATGACCATCGAGCATATATGGAAGGGAAATTTCTCAGTCTGAGGCAACAGGAGGATGAGAATGTCGCAAAGTATGAAGCTAACATTACAAGGTTAGTGAGGCATGCATCAGATTATATAAATAACTCAAGGAGTAATATTGATCAGTTCTTTGATGGGTTAAAACCATTTCTCTGTCGATCATTAGTCTCACAGTCCTTCTTGTTATACGAAGACATTGTCTTATGTGCTATAAAGATAGAAAAGTAATTCTCTAAATCTTATGAAATTAATGTAAATTAAGAGAAGAAGAGAACGGTGGAACAAGAGACATATAAAGGGAAAATGGATAGAATGATTTTCCATTATGTGATAATTGTGGGAAGATACACCCCAGTACTTTTCTAAAAGGAATGGGAGTTGGTTGCAAATGTAGAGAAAAATGTCACCAGGATCGTGATTGCAAGGGAAAGAAAGATGCTGTCAATGTTGAATGCTACAATTGTAGAGAAATGGGGAATTTTGCGAATGAATTCCCTAATAGAAAAGGAAACATACATCAGAAGAGGCCAAGGGATCAAGGCCAATCTTATTCTTTTACTATAAATGAAGTGGAATAATTAATGAATTTGTGTTTTTGGACTCAAAGATAATATTCTGGTTATAAGAATAATTTGATATATTTAAGGATTATACTGAAGTACTTGTTGTTTTAATTATGGTTTTAATATGACTAAGGTAATCATATTTTCAGTATGTTCTAATAAGATAAACTTTACTTTGTCTGGGGAATCTGATGTGACAGTTGATTTTGGAATTTTGATACCTTTTATGGAAAGTCGGGACAAAGGTACTTTGGATAACTATAATGTTTGGAGTGGATTAAGTTGAACTTTGGATAGTATTGTTTAAGGTTAAAACAATTATTATGATCAATTTTTGGAATATTATGATACTATAGTTTTAGGAAAAGGACAGCATGCAGGTCAGGCGATAACCCATCGTGTCGGACAAAGCTGTAGGAATTGAAACTACAACCATAGTGAGACGAGCCTTTATTACCTACAACTAGACTGCAGGAAGTCCCTGGTCATTACAAAGTATTTTTCTTCATTTTAATGTTATATGTTATTGTTTATATCCTTATATGATTAGGAAAAATATAATATTTTTGATTTCTATTATCTTTTGGAGTGAAAGTTGAGTTTGTGGTAGAAATTACTTGAATGATGAAAATTTACTTTTCATATATATATATATATGTATATATATTTCTCTTATTCTATGAAAAAAATTATTCATAAACATTATGTAAGGTATCTTAAAACCAAAAATTTGTTATCCTAATACCTTATGTTTTGTTGAACCAATGATATTTTAAATCATCATAGGTTGATGGCTTTGAGGACCTCATTCTACAATTGTTTGTGACTGATGACCTCAATCACTCCCTATAAATATTTACATTTTTCCTCCAATTATGTGTCTCTAATTTCCACCAATGTTCTCCAAATTGAGATCATAATTTGGGGGTGACCCTTTCATTTCTCTTTTCCTCTTATTAAGACTAAATTTTATTAACCCAATTTCTGATGTGGCTTTTCCCACAAAGATATTTTCTATTTTCAACCTTTTATTTTCGAAAAAAAATTTCAAACTGTAAGGAAGCAATTTATTGAAGTAGGGGAGAATGTAACACCCCAAGCTTCCATGGTACGTTTCCCTTTGAATAATGCAATAGCTTGCATTGTACGCAACTTCGAGATTCTAACACACCGTGACCAATCAATGTAGCCGTTATGAATAGTAATACACACTTTATGAAATTTTATAAATTTTATCTCTTAAAAAGGAATTCATTTTTGGATTCAGAATATTGAAATTATCCTAGGGTAAATCTTTGGTACTTTTTGGATAACTTTTATATGTTGATGAATAGTGAAAATTACTAAATTTTAATTAAAATCAACTTTTTTAATCAAAATAATTAGCAGTGATAAATTTTAAATTTTAGTGGTTTTAAAGTATATATATAATATATTTTTACCATTTAATACAATGTTGGTCATTTTACATAATTTCACATTTAAACCGGACATAAACAACTTCCAATCTTTTCATAGTTATTATCTCTTAAAAACACGTTTTTTGTTTTAACAACGGGAATTAATTTTAAATTAATTTCTGCCACTTCTGTGTTTTGAATTTAGAAATATGGATTCCATATATGGAATCAGGAGGTCCAAATTGTGTCAATAGGTAACTTTTATTTTCAGACATTTTGAATAATTACTTCGGTAAGTATTTTATTTACCATGGTTAAAGGGTAAATCCGGTAAATAAGGGTAAAAAATAATAATATTAATTTATCGTAAAATGTGTAATAAACCTATTGGTTGATACATGTCAAACCATGGGAATCTTTGGGTCTATTTGAAGACCCCTTGGAGCCACTTGTAGGTGATAAGGACACTTTTTATTAATTAAGTTAAAGTAAATACAAAAATGACATAAGCATATATCTTTTAGAAAAACAATTTTTACCTAGGGTTATATATGTTATCTTTTTGAATATAAATATTCATTAGAAATATAAAAATACTTCCTACATAATGGTATTTTATTTATATTTTTTAGACATTGAATAATTAAATTTATTTATGACATAATAATGATGCAATATTTTTTTTATTAATGAAAGAATCAAACAATTGATATTATAAATGTTAAAATAAATATAATTTCAAAGTTTTGATGACATAAACGAATTTTATTGGTTAATATGACATGTTAGTATTTATTAAATTAATTAGTTTATAATTAATAAGGTTTTTATGACTTTAACAAAAATCAATTATTGAATAGAGTCAAAATTGAAATAAATGAGATTTAAAACAAATATTATATTATTAATTGATATTCTATTTATAAAAATCTAACATTCGGCCAAAGGACTTATATCATGATATATGTATAATTAATGGACGAATTGGGGGTCTCTGTAATGTATATAGTACGTTTATTAACTATATAATATAAAAATAGAAAGTGACAGGGTAAATGTCAAACTAATTATCTAAGTGTTAAAACTAAAAGATAAGGTTAATATAACGCCCCAAACCTATCAAAAATATATTTGTTGAAAGGAATTAAAACTATCCCCACATTATAATTTTATTAATTCACTTTGGAGCCATTAGAAACTAAATATTAATTTATTATAAATTAATACTTTATGTTTTTCCTAGAGAGCCCCTCCTCCCCCTTATAAAAGGACACTACTTATAACAAATTATTCATACCATAAAAGACTTTTGGTTCAGCCAAACTCTACCCAAATACCCTCTAAACTATCCTACCTTAAGTATAGAGGCGTTCATTTATTCAGAGAGCCAAACAACGGAGCCCTTTTGATCAAATCAAAAGGAATAACCCGAAGAAGATGTAACGTTTTCACCACCCTCTTTCAAGTACCATTCCTCATCAAATTCTTCTTTCTTTGTTATTTCCATTATAAAATAATAACTCCAGTATATTCTATATACTATGATGTTATTATAAATATGGTACAACCATATTCAGTATTCTATCAATCCTTTGAATGACATGTCCCCATACTTGCGTAGGTATGGCTTACCGTCTCCACGTCGTGGTGTAATTGTTATTCAAACCATTATTATTTGGATGGGTATGATAATGATGTTTAATTGATTTAAATAATAAATATAAATTGATAATGATTCTATCTATATGAGATAACATCCAATTATATATTATTTTAATATCAACAGAATGATATTGTCGATCGTGTGTACATACGGACTACCATCTCCACGACCGCGATGAGATTCATTCCCCATCGTATCCATGAAAGTCTAAATCTCATTTGATGATTAAAAGTAATGTTTATAGACTTGATATCATTCTATATATGAATAAGATACAACCTATCCATAACAAACACGACTTATGTAACAAAACATATAAAAGAAAATGAGTAAGTTAACACCCAAAATGACGATAATACTAAGACATTATTAACAAAACAATGTTAAAAGATCATATATGATATCATATTAATGTATATGATTATTTTATAACTTAATAACAATTATTTCACCATTATACCGGAGTTTAACCTACCCTCAACCAAGGAAAAGTACAAGGTAATGGTTTATTTCACATTCTCTTAATTATCTGAGGTTGTTTATACGTAATTATCTACTAGGACCTTTTTATCATCCACATACATGTTTCTTAAAAATGTTTTTCAAAAAATTCTTACTATTTTATAGAATATGGGTTAATGTCATTTATACCCTTGTTTAAATTTTTATAATATGTTTATAAAGGAATCTTTTCATCATTTTCCAAACAAGGTCCCTACCTTTTCGACATAATTAAGGTAAGAGTGTTTTTTTAACTTATACGGCGGGTGCAGCTATTTTCTACCGTTATAAAATCGTCGAAGCATCCCTTATAAGCTTATAAGAATATTTTGAAAGTAAATGTTTTATTTTATTATTATGTGACCTTTAAATGATTTCAAAATTAATATTTTAAGAATTTGTGAAAGGTACTATTTATCGAGATCAGAATTTTAAATGTTTTAAAGATTTAACTTTATAAATATTTTTAATTAATGTCCATGTTTTCAAAATTATTTTAAGGATTTATTTATATGGACATGAATGTTTTGAAATGATATTTATTTTCAAAAGTTTCAAAGTGGTATGGGACACTTTGATTCAAAAATCTCTTTTAAATTACTTCCTTTATAAATGTGTAACTTTTAAATGATTTCAAAAAAAGTTATATTTCTATCAAATAGTTTTGATTTCATCTATGTCAACATCCTTTGATGGATTTTATGCTTATTTGATGTTGATTTATTATGATACAAAACTTCTATATTGTATTGTAAGTTTTTTGATATGTTTGACTGTAGATGTGGTATTTTTATACCATTAATGGTTTATGGAGAATGTATTGACATTTCATATGCTAGTTTTAATACGAATATTTATATTATTTCTAAACCTGTTCATATGAAGAAATAATTGGACTTAATAAGTGACGGCTGGAGCCCTCTAGAGCTCCTAGATGCATTGGTAGGTCTCAGAGACAAACTAGTGTCTTGGCACAAGGCCTTGACAAAATCTTATTTGTAGTCTTGGCATGAGGCCTTGACTATGTGGTTATGATAGTCTGGAATTATGCATTCCACCATTATGTAAATGGTTATTGATATTGAATGTGATTATTCCACTAGTAGAACATCCATGTGAATAAGTAAATGGAATTATTTCAATTTATTTTTTCCATGTTATGCTGAAGTTCAAGTTTAAAAGGATTTTGTTTTAGTTATGCATTGACTTAAATGTTTATATTTATTTAAGAAATTTTCCGCTATATTGATATCCTTACTGAGAATCTGAGCTCACCCCTTTCAATGTTTTATTTTTCCTAGGATGTGAAGAAGTATTTTATGAATGACCTGGAGGGATAGTATGAGGTAATATGAAGACAATATTTTGATGTAGTTTTTTTATATATTATTTAATGTAAGACTTATGAATGTATCAAGTGTTTCCAAGGCTACTAAAATAATCGGTCTTTCAAGACATGATCTTTTGTGATAATTCCAATGTTATGTAATAATGAACCGACTCTGGGTAACTGTGGTCGGGGCGTTACAAAAACCAAAAGGAACTCCAAGAGATGACTTACCCAGAAGGAATTACCTTAAAAAATCAAGGAACCCCTTTTATTTTCATCCAAAATCTATGGGAGAGCCCCTCCAACATTTATGAAGAGAAAATTCTGAGTGAGGCTCGGGTGGGAGGAATATTGGAGAAAAAATGAGGCAAGCTCGAGTGAACTCAGTTTTTAAAAACCTATTTTTAAGTGGCTACAATGTTTGGAAAACTATGCGCTTACCATGCACATGACACTATATCAAGAGGAAGGGATTTCATGGTTAGCTCACACATATTGGAAAACCTTGCACAGGATGTGATAAGCCTACTCTTTTCCCATGCAGGGTTTCTTAGAGAACTCACACAGTTTTCTGTAATCATGCTCAAACCATGTGCCCTAAGAAAACCCACAGAACTTATTCAAAACCATTCGAAAATCTCCCAAACTCTTCCCAACTCATCCCCAACACTTTAAACACAAAAAAAGACTAAAACAAAAGCTACATACCTTAAACCCGGGTGCTACAATCTCCCCACCATTAGACATTCCATCATCGGAAAGTAGAGGACCCTCTCTTTATTAAAAGAGATTGGGATATTGCTCGACCATCTCTTTCACCCACTCCCAAGTCTCCTCTTGGACCTAACCACACTTCAACAAAACTCGAACTAAACCGATTCTTTTACCCAAAAAAATATCTCTTTCCTATCCAAAATCTATAATGGCATGTGCAATAACGAATCATCCAACTCTAGCTCAACATGATCCCAATGAATCACATGGTCACAATACGGATGATACTTTTTCAATTGTGATACATGAAACACATTTTGGACCACACTAAACCGTGGTGGAAATAAAATTTATAAGAAACCACTCTAATCTGATCATGTATCTCAAAAGGCCCAATATACCATGAATATAACTTACCCTACTTACCAAAATGATGGTGCCCAAGTCTAGGAGAGATTCTAAAAAACACATGATCACCCACCTCGAATGACAGTGACTGTGGATGATGGTCTGCAAATGACTTCGGATGAATCTGTGCCATCTCCATATTTTTCCTGATCAACTTAATCTTTTATGTAGTCTCCTGGACTAGGCTAGTTACAACTATCGATGATTCACCCATTTCTACCAAATATAGTGAAGAAAAACAAATACGCCCATATAATTCCTCAAATGGAGCCACATATATTGAACCTTGATAACAGTTATTATAGGAGAACTCCACCAATGGTAAGTGCTTCTCCCATGAACCAGAAAAATTAATCACACAATCCCTTAAAATATCCTCCAAGGTTTGTATCATTCTCTTGGATTGTTCGTCCCTATGTGGATGATATGTCATTCTCAACGTCAACTGTGTCCCAAGGGCTTGATGCAAGGATTTATAGAAACAAGATTTGAACCTCGGATCTCTATCTGATACATTCAAAGTTGGAACAACATGCCTCTTTACCACCTCTCGGATATAGATTTTGGATAGATCCCCCACCGTATGAGATTCATGAATCAGGATGAAATGGGCCTACTTTGTGAGCTGATTCACAATCACCCATATGACATCATGTTTTTTAACTTTTCTTGGGAGGCCCATCACAAAATCCATTTCTATTTTCTTCCATTTCCACATAGGGATAGGTAAGGAATGCAACATGCCTAATGGCCACTGATGCTCTACCTTGACTTGTTGACAAGTCAACCATCTCAAAACAAACTTGGCGACATAACTTTTCATACAAGCCCAACAAAACTACCCCATCAATGTCTTAAACATTTTCTGAATTTGAGGATGGACAATCCACCTAGAATAATGATAGTCCCTGATAAGTTCCTCCCAAAAAGCCACTGGTACAACCATTCAATTAAGAGAACACAAATTTGAATACCCATTCAGTTCCTAGTTCTCAATGGTCTCCCAACTATTGAGTTTCGACCTCATCAACAAACATTTAAATTTAGAAATTTGTGCCTATTTGACCAAACCAACCATGTATGGAACCAATGACACCAGAAATAATGCCACTCTATCACCCCAGTCCTTACATTCCAACTACATGTCGGCTATGACTAACATCAACTTCCACTAATCTGAATCATGTTTCACCACTTGAGCATATGATTTCCTACTTAATGCATCTTCCACAAAATTTCAATTTCTCAGTGTGTACATTAAGTCAAAATCAAACATCAAAAGATACTCCATCCATATTCATTGACTCATGTTCCATTATCTTTGTGAGAAAATATGATTTAAACTCTTATGGTTGGTATACACCATGAATTTCTCACCGAAGAGATAATGACACCACATCTTCAAAGAATGAACCACTGCCACAAACTATAAACCATGCGTTGGGAAGTTCTTACCATGAAATCTCAACTATCATGATCCATATGCAACCACATGATCCCATTTCATGAGAACACACCCCAAACCTGATCTAGATGCTTCACAATACACCACATACACTTTCCCTAGTTCTGGAAAAACCATGATTTGTGTTGATGTAAGGCAACCCTTTAACTCTTCAAAACATTTCAAACACATCTCATTCCATTGAAATAGAACATTATTCCTTTTCAAAGTTTTCATTCGTGAATCCGGTCGTGATAAATCGTGAACAAAATGCCGATAATACCTAGCGAGACTTAGGAAACTCCGTATCTCAAAGACATTCTTTGGCACTTTCCTAGGTATAACAATGTTTATCTATCCTGGATCAATGGAAACACCCCACTTAGAAATAACATGGCCGAGGAAACAAACTTCTTATATACAAAAGTCACTCTTAGGTAATTTGGCATACAACCGATGATCTCTCAAGATCCCCAACACTATCTCGAAGTGTTGTTCATGCTCCACCCTTATTTTCGAATACAACAATATATCATCCAATAAAACCACCATGAAAGAATATAGATATATCTAAAATATCTGATTCATCAATTCCATAAATACCATTGGTGCATTGGTCAGACCAAAGGGCCTAACCACATATTCATAATAGACACATCTACTTCTAAAAACCTTTTTTGGAATATCATCCATCCGCACCAACATCTGATGGTACTCTGATTAAAATTCAATCTTGGAGAACCACTGAGCTCCCCTCAACTTGTTAAAAAGATCATCAATTTGTTGAAGTTGATATCAAATCATTATTGTAACTTTATTTAGTCTGTGATAGTCAACACATAACTGCAACGTTCTATCCGCCTTCTTAACCAACAACATCGACACTACCTATGTTGATGTACTAGGCCTGGTGAACATATTGTTCTCTAAATCTTACCACTACACATTTAGTTATCGTAATTCGTCTGGTTCCATCTGATAAGACAGAAGTGATATAGGACTAGTCCTAGGAAGGAGATGAATCATAAACTCTGCTTCTCTCACCGGTGGTAACCCTAAGAATTCTTCGGCAAAAATATCCATAAACTGATCTAACACTACTGGAAGAACCCTCTTATCAATACGTTCCACTAATTCCAATGATAAAGCTGTTACTCATTATGATATATTTCTGGCGATTGGTTGCAAAAATCCTATTGTACCCTGCTTGTCATTCTTCTCCCCTCTAAAGAGATGTCTAACACCATCCTCCATAAAAAACTAATTGTTCGTGCATAACAGTCAATGTGGCCCTTAAACATTATAAACCTATAAATTCCCATATTATATTGTACACATCCATCTCAAGCACTAAGAATTCCCACATCAACTCAACCCCATCCATCACTGCACGACATGCTCTACACAGGAAGGCTCATCACTCTTTTTCACCCAAAGTAGTTTGATGTTTGAGAACCATAGACATAATTTCTACCATTAAACCCAACAAATCAATGATGAAAGAAGAAATAAAAGTGTAGAGACCCAAGCTTGACGTACATGGAAATTACATTACGTTTTCGGAATAATTAATACATAACAAAAACCAACACTCAAGGAACTTAATAGTTTAGTGTCTTTGGAAACTCGGAAGATAATCTTATAATAATGGTGAAAGATCTTCAATATCTCCCATAAATAACTTCCCCTTTTTTTTCTTACCTAAAACCATTCTTTATATTCTGGGGAAATGAAAACATATAAAGGGTGAGCTCAAATTCTCAGTAAGGGTAAGCAAGGAGAAAATAAAACAAACCATATACATTTGAACATCAAATCATGAACTTAATGCTTAAACCTCAAAATCTTGAGAAATGAAATAAAACAAGGAAGTAAGTAAAGTATACATCATAATGGAACATTAATCATGATAAAATAGCATGGGAATAAAACATGTAATTGTGGAAAACCATTAAGCACTTAATATGATTTCCATAGTAGACAAGGCATTGTTTCCAAGACCATTGTAATAACCTGAGATTTTATAAGATATATTCTTTTTAATTTCTTTCATATCTTCTGTTGTACGATACACCAAGATTATCTTGTGCTATACGCAACACCGTATTAGCTTGCAGTATACGCAACACTAATCATAGATCGTGTTACACACAATTTCATGTTTGTTTGATAGTAGGTATTGTATGAAACATTGAGTGTATATATATATATATATTCAATGTATTTTTTTATATGCAGCAACAAAGGAGTCATTCACTACACGCAATCGCGACCTTCCTCGATAGCGTGTGTTTTACGCAATATCGAGTTTTACTAAACAACGATATATTATTATAATATTATTACGAACTAGCAGTTATGAATATTATTAACTAAATTTTGAATTTTATAACATTACTATTCATCTTACACATTTTCTAGAACATGGTATAAGAACAAAATAATTTTTTCGGGTAAAATAAGTATTTTTCAAAAAATGCAGTTTTGCCGCCTTTTGATGGCACAACCATTTTAAATCTAGTTTTTGACATGTTTATAAGTTCAATTATAAAAAATAAAATTATTCTTTGGAATCAGGATATAAAATTTTACTTTGGATAAATTTTTCATATTATTCTGATAACTTTCATATTTTAATGAATAGTAAAAACACGTTATATTTTAATTAAAAACAACTTTTTTCATCGTAATAACTTATGTGGTTAAATTATATTATTTAATGGGTTTAAATTATAAATAGAATATATTTTCACCATTTAATATAATGTATGTAATTAAAATTGATTTTACATTGAATTCGTATGTTAAATCAATTCAATCTTTTGCAATGTTTTAAACAAAAACCTGTTTTCATTCGACAATGGGATTAATTTTAATTTAATTTCTGCAACTTCTGCGTATTGAATTTGAAAAAATTGATTCCATATTTGGAATCAATGGGTCCAAATTATGTTAATAGGCTACTTTTTATTTTTGGGAATTATGAATAGTAACTACGGTAAATTTCATTTACCATAGTTAAAGGCAAATCGGGTAATTAAGGGTGAATATAATATTATAAAATTACCCTAACACACGCCAAAATTCTATTGGATGACTAAAAGTCGAACCATATCACCTAAGGGTCGAATTAGATTCATTTTATGGACTTTTGACCATGAAAATAATTTAATTATTATTAAAACTAAAGAAAGTGACAACATGTCACTCTCTTAAATTTTATAAGTATAATAATTTTAATTTACCGATAACCATCATAAAACATAGAACATGAATAGTATAAAGAAATATAATAAAATTATCTACATCATTATAATTTATTTATATTTTTTAGGGATTAAATAATTATCATTAATGGTGATACATTAATGATGCAGAAATTATTTATTAAGTGAAAAATCGGTAATATAGTTTTTATTGAAATAATAATATCCATTAAAAGGCCCACAAACCTGACCAAAACTTATTTTTAGTGTTTATATATACCATAAGAATATAATATATAACCGTTTGGAGTCTTATAAAAGTGATTATGACACTTATATTATTTTATTTTAAATGATGCCAAAGTTGTCAACTTTATAATTTAATAAATATAACAATTTAAATATTGTGATTTTAAGATGATAAATTAGAGTAAAAGTATTATTGTGAAATTTAACAGATTTATCTTAATCATAGGATTTTATTTTTAATTTTTATGCAACATATAAGTATATTAAATAATTATAAAAAAATGTTGTAGTAATTATTTTATTAAGAGATAAGCCAAATAAATGGTTTTAAAAATAATAAAATAAATATTATATGAATTATTTAATGTGCTCCACTAATTTTCTAGATACATATGTATTTTTATAAATCTATTAAATATTTTAGATTGAACATATCTTCTATATATAATTTATTTAAATTCATATAAATGAATAGTTTCAAAATTGACACTATTGTTATTTTATAAAAATAACATTTTATAAATTTTTTTAAAAATTACAAAGATATTTAAAAATTATAAATTCAAATTTATATGGTCTAAAATTTTATAAAGTATCCAATTATGGACAATTCACAACAAATAAGTAATTTTTTGATATAATATAAAATTTAGAATGTTATTACCACAAATAAAATTAAATTGATTAAGGATAAATCAAGTTGATAATGTTTAAAATAGTTTTCTAACATGTCTAAATTTTATTTGTTGATGATATTACAACCCTATATCATCTAATATTATAATATGAGTCATTTTAGGAGGTTTTTATGTGGGGTTAGATTTATTATAAATTAATATTTTTAAGATTTCCAAAGGTTCCCCTCTCCTCCCTTGTAAAAGGGCACCTCCTCCCTCTCTTCCTCACCCCAATTTGAGCCTTTAAGCTCGGCCAAACCCTGCCAATTTCCCTTATCAACTTCCCTAGAAACATCCTAGATGTCCTGGTCTTCTTCAAAGACCACTTTTAGTACCCTAAGAGGAGGATTCAAAGAGGCGTGTCAAAGAAGAGGTAATATCCGTTACCAATTCATTCAATTTTCTTTCTTCTTCAACTTCTTCTTCTTTAGTTGTTTAATTATGAAGTAATAACATAAGTATCACACATATAATGATATGTTATTATATTTATGAAACAACCATATTTCACAATCTATCCATCCTATGGAAAATTAAATCACCGCGCGTGCGTTCGTACGGAATTCTGTCTCCACGCCGTGGTGTAATCTATTTTCCACCACCACCATACTTGGATGGGTATAATGGTGAAAGTAATGAATATATATGATTATTGTAAAGTGATATTGATTCTTTAATACTATACATACACTTTAATACAATTCGACAATCATGTGAATGATATCATCGCTCGTGCGTACATACGGAATACCGTCTCCACGACGCGATGAGATTCACTCTCCATGATAACCATTAAATAATGATTATAAAGTATATATAATAAGTAATAATAAAATATATGACATAATAATTCTACTATATTTATGTATATATATATATATTTATTTCATCTACTTAATTCCATTCAATTCAATAAGGAAATGAAAACAGCGTTCATGCGTACGTACGGCCTACCGTCTCCATGAACGATGTATTTTTCTTTCCATTTATCAATCTATTATATATATGTATATTATGAATATATATTATATATAAATCATATTTTATATTCTGGAATTAAGTAATCATGGTCTAATTAATCATATGAATAATTACAAGTCAAAACACGGACGACAAATGAAACGATTTTACCCAAAACACTCTTTAACATGGAATTTACAAAAGAACGGGTAATATAAAGTCATAAGTGAACCATATATGATATAATAACAATGAATATGATTCTGTAATAAGTCAATTACATTATTTAAATCATTATACATGAGTTTCAGATACGTATGAAGCATATTGGACCTAAGGTAAGGGATAATGTTGCAATCTCAATTTTTTTCTATCCGAGATTGCTTATACGTAAGTATTTACTGGGGTTATTGTTATTATCCATGTCAATGTTTTATAACAGTGTTTATGTATGTTTAATGTCCTTTTTTCCCATTTTGACTTTTACTACATTGTATGTAAGGAATCGTTCTTTTTCTTATGTTAATAGGTACTTTTTGACTTTTTTGGTAAAAGTACGAGAAGAATGTTTTTTAACTTATATGACACGAATGGATTTTTATGGTTTTATAAATCCTTATTTTTATGAAGATTACTCCAAAATATTTCATGAATATTTTCAACAAAATCCTTTTCATTTAAAATTGAATGAGATTTTGTGAAAAGAAAATGATTTTTAAGAAGAAAGGATATTTTCCTCAAGAATTCATTTCAAGTGTTTAATGAAAACCATTTTTCATCTAAGATGACATTATTTAATATGTGTATGTTTCAAGTATCATGTCTCTATGATTTACTTGGTTTCAATTTTTTTTATTATGAAATGATATCCATTTCTTTTTTATGGACTATGTGATGATAGGATGATGTTCATGAAACCCATTTTATTCGTTGGGTTATTATGAATGATGTATGTTTATTTTGTGGAACAAGTAAGAATTATTTCATTATGAGATGGGTGGGACCTATACCTCCCTCCAATTCATTGGGTAAAGATTTATATCTCATGAGATAGACATGGCTGGAATGGTAATTTAATCTGGTTCAGTGTTACAGGACTGAAACGAGGAGTGAACTCGATTCAGAAAGGGACTTTGTCCACTAAGATGGTCATGGCCGAAATGCCTTGGCTACTATGGAAATCATATCATGTGCTTAATGGTTTCCACAATTACATGTTTTATTCCCATTCTATTTTATCATTCTTAATGTTAGTTTATGATCTATTCCATACGTACTTCCATGTTTTATGTCATTGCTCAAGATTTTGATGTTTAAACATTATGTTCATGTTTTTAAGTTCAAATGTATATGGTATGTTTTATTTTATCCATGATTACCCTTACTGAGAATTTTAGCTCACACTTTTTATGTTTTCTTTTCCCCAGGATATAAATAAAGGTTTTAGGTAAGAAAAAAAAGGGGAAGATCTTTATGGGAGATGTTGAAGATCTTTCACCACGATTAGAAGATTACGTTCCAAGTTTCCAAAGTCACTAAACTATTACAGTCCTTGTGTGTCTGTTTTTGTTATATATTAAGTATTCTGCAAAAGTAATGTAATGTTCATGTACGTCAAGATTCGGGTCTCTACATTTGGTATCAGAGGAATGTTTTAGTCAACCTTTGGAAAGTAGGATGCGAAAACGTTAGTGAGATCCCTAGAGATATTTCTAAGGTATGTCTAGGGATGTCAATAAGGATAAGTATACGTATAGGATATAGTCCTAGAACTACGGTAACAATCAAAGAATTTAACCTAAGATGTTAGATATTGAGGGCAATTCCCCTTTACTATGTTGTTTTCCCTAGCATGATTTTTTCCTCTCACACTATTCTTTTTGGGTTTTAGAAAATGGCTGGAAAAAGGAAGATTCACGATAATGGAGGATATGATGGACAATGGAATGATATTATTCATGATCAACCAAATGAGACAGGATTTGGAATTCCAAGCATTATTATTATGCCTAATCATAAATATCATAATATGATCAATAATCTCAACTTTGGTAAGTTTCCCGACTCAGATAATAAGAGAAAGATGGAGTTTCATGATGATCATAGAGGAAAGAAAGTTCAATTTCCCTCATGTAAATCATGTGGGAAGAGGCATCAGAGAGATTGTTTCAAAGGAACTGGAAGATGCTTTGGGTGTGGAAAGGAAGGACACAAAGCCAGTAGGTGAAAAGGAAAAGGTTTAGTTAACACCGTGGACAAGGATAATGGTATTTCTACGACATCAACAATGATTAGATGCTTTAAATGTGGAATGTATGAGCATTATACAAACCAATACCCTAAGGGAAAATCTCATGAAGAGAATCAGCATGGTCATACAGGTAGTATTTATGTGGATGATGATGAAGAGACTACATATGAAATATGAGATGAAATAAATGATGAAGCTCAGCTAGTGGTTTAAGAAGTTAGTGGATTGATTGTATGTTTATAAAGAATAATGTATGGTACTATGGAATGAAGAATTATCTAAGGATTATTACACTATTGTTTTTCCTAAAGTATATGAAAGTATATATGGAATGGTACCAGTAACCATGGAAGGTTATTCATATATTTTTGGAAAGTAGATGATATGCGCGTAATGAAGGGATAAGAAGATAACGAGATTCTTGATTGTATTCATGAGCTCATGACTGATATAAGGACTAAGTGATATTATGGTTTGATTATATAGAAATTTTTGGATTTTGATATGTGGAAAGAGTTAACTTTTGACAGCATTCATGTTTTCACTAAGGTTAAATGGGTATTCATTTTTCAAGAAAATACATGATTAAGGTATTCCCATGTTTGTAATTTGACCAACAAGATATATCTTATGATATATGGGGGATAAATGATGGCATTCACGTGATTGTTATGTGACATTTTAAGTAATCATTTTCTTTATACTATGTGCTTGGACTGAAGTATTTTAGATAAGCCTAAAGATTGAAATGGATTATGTTGGACATAAGTTAGTATTGTTTAAGGATAGAACTTTTTTCGATATTATTGATGGGATGTTATAGTAATGTAGTTTTAGAAAAAGGACAACCTGCAGGACTGGCGACAACCCATCACATCGGACAAGGCTGTGGAAATCGAACCCACAACCGAAGTCCGACTGGCCATTATCTCCTACCACTAGCCTATAGGAATTCCCTGGTTAGTAGAAACTAGTTTTATTTTATTATGCGATATGATATATGAAGTATAAGTTCATTTTTGGAACCATATACGATTAATCTAACCATATGATGGACTTATAACTTTTGATAACCTTTTATTTGAAACAGATGGAATGACCCATCATTCTATCACATGATCTTCTAACACATCACGAATAAAAAATTCAACTTCATTTCATTAAGGGATGAAGTGGAAATTGTTCAATTCATGAACAACAGTGATATTGTACCAAAATCATGTAAGTATTTATTTTAATTCATCAACTTTAGGGAAATAATCTTGAAAACCAAAAATGTTGTCTTAGTGACCTTATATCTGATGAATCATATGATAACTTAGATCATCACAAATCTATGGCTTTGTGATTGTTGGATTTTTCATAGCCATGTTCTCTACCACTCTATCAGAACATGATGGTTAGATTTATCTTCCATATCCATATTTTCACCTATGTTATCATATGTGGAAACCCAGTGATTAGTTTATTTGGCTAACTATTACGTTTCATACTTTAGTTTATAAAGATAAGTTTTGGTATTCCTTTTTACGATGTGGGTTTCAATTAAAGAGACTTTCTAGTATAAAACCATTTATAACCCTGACAAATTTCGAGGGTGAAATTAATTTTAAGGGGGGGGGGGGGTAGAATGTAATATCCCGAGATTTTATAATATATATTATTTTTAATTTCTTTCATATCTTCTGTTGTACGATACACCAAGATTATCTTGCGCTATACGCAACACCGTATTAGCTTGTAGTATACGCAACACTAATCCTGGATCGTGTTACACACAATTTCATGTTTGTTTGATAGTAGTTATTCTACAAAACATTGAGTATATATATATATATATATATATATATTCCATGTATTTTTTTATATGCAGAAACAAAGGAGTCGTGCACTACACACAACCCTGACTTGGCTTGCATTACATGCAATCGCGACCTTCCTCGATAGCGTGTGTTGTACGCAATACCAAGTTTTACTAAACAACGATATATTATTATAATATTATTATGAACTAGCCGTTATGAATAATATTAACTAAATTTTTAATTTTATAACATTATTATTCATCTTACACATTTTCTAGAACATGGTATAAGAACAAAATAATTTTTTCGGGTAAAATAAGTATTTTTCAAAAAATGCAGTTCGGCCACCTTTTGATGGCACACCCAATTTAAATCTAGTTTTTGACATGATTATAAGTTCAATTTTAAAAAATAAAATTACTCTTTGGAATCAGGATATAAAATTTTACCTTGGATAAATTTTTCATATTATTATGATAACTTTCATATTTTAATGAATAGTAAAAACACGCTATATTTTAATTAAAAAAAACTTTTTTCATCGTAATAACTTATGTGGATAAATTATAATTTTTAATGGAATTAAAGTATAAATATAATATTTTTTACCATTTAATATAATGTATGTCATTAGCATTGATTTTACATTGAATTCGTAGGTTAAATCAATTCAAATTTTTTGCAATGTTTTAAACAAAAACCCGTTTTTATTCGACAACAGGATTAATTTTAATTTAATTTCTGCAACTTCTGTGTATTGAAATTGAAAAACTTTATTCCATATTTGGAATAATTGGGTCCAAATTATGTTAATAGGCTACTTTTTTATTTTTGGGAATTATGAATAGTAACTATGGAAAATTTTATTTACCATAGTTAAAGGTAAATCAGGTAATTAATGGTGAATATAATATTATAAAATTACCCTAACACCTGAAAAAATTCTCTTGGATGACTAAAAGTCGACCCATATCACCTAAGGGTCGGATTAGATTCATTTAATGGACTTTTTACTATGAAAATAATTTAATTATTATTAAAACCAAAGAAAGTGACAACATGTCACTCTCTTAAATATTATAATTATAATAATTTTAATTTAGTGATAAACATAATAAAACATAGAAAATTAATAGTCTCCAGAAAGATAATAAGATTATCTACATCATTATAATTTATTTATATTTTTAGGGATTAAATAATTATCATTAATGGTGATACATTAATGATGCAGAAATTATTTATTAAGTGAAAAATCAGTAATATAGTTTTTATTGAAATAATAATACCCATTAAAAGGCCCAAAAACCTGACCAAAACTTTTTTTAGTGTATATATATACTATACTCATATAATATATAACCGTTTGGAGTCTTATAAAAGTGATTATGACACTTATATTATTTTATTTTAAATGATGCCAAAGTTGTCACCTTCATAATTTAATAAATATATCAATTTAAATATTATGATTTTAAGATGATAAATTCGAGTAAAAGTATTATTGGGAAAGTTAATATATTTATCTAAATCATAGGATTTTATTTTAAATCTGTATTCAACAAATAAGTATATTAAATAATTATACAAAAATGTTGTAGTAATTATTTTATTAAGAGATAAACCAAATAAATGGTTTTAAAAATAGTAAAATAAATATTATATGATCTATTTAATGTTCTCCACTAATTTTCTAGATACATATGGACTTTTATGAATCTATTAATGCTTTTAGTTTGAACATATCTTCTGTATATAGTTTATTTAAATTCATATAAATGAATAGTGTCAAAATTGACATTATTGTTATTTTATAAAAATAACATATTATAATTTTTTTTTAAAAACACAAAAATATTTAAAAATTATAAATTTAAATTTATATGGTCTAAAATGTTATAAAGTATCCAATTATGGAAAAACCAAAACAAATAAGTAGTTGTTTATTTATAATTTAAAATTTAGAATGTTATTACCACAAATAAAATTAAATTGATTAAGTAAGGATAAATCAAGTTGATAATGTTTAAAATAATTTCCTAACATGTCTAAATTTTATTGGTTGATGAGATTACAACCCTATATCATCTAATATTTGAATATGAGTCATTTTTGGTGGTTTTTAAGTGGGGTTATATTTATTATAAATTAATATTTTTAAGATTTCCAAAGGTGCCCCTCTCCTCTCTTATAAAAGGGAACCTCCTCCCTCCATTCCTCACAACAATTTGAGACTTTAAGCTCTGCAAAACCCTGCCCATTTACCTTCTCAACATCACTAGAAACATTCTAGAGGTCCTGGTCTTCTTCCAAGACCACTTTTAGTACCCTAAGAGGAGGATTCAAAGAGGTGTGTCAAAGAAGAGGTAATATCTATTACCGATTCTTTCAATTTTCTTTCTTCTTCAACTTCTTCTTATTTAGTTGTTTCATTATGAAGTAATAACATCAGTATCACTCATATACTGATATGTTATTATAAGTATGAAACAACCATATTTCACCATCTATCTATCCTATGGAAAAAGAAATCACCGCGCGTGCGTACGTACGAAATACCGTCTCCATGCCTTGGTGTAATCTATTTTCCACCACCACCTTACTTGGATGGGTATAATGGTCAAAATAATGGATATAGATGATTATTTTAAAGTGATATTGATTATGTAATATTATACATACACTTTAATACAATTTAATGATCATGGTAATGATATCATTGCTCGTGCGTACGTACGGAATACCGTCTCCACAAAGCGATGTGATTCACTCTCCATGATAACCATTCAAGAATGATTATAAAGTATATATAATAAGTAATAATAAAATATATGACATAATAATGCTACTGTATTTATGTATATATATATTTATGTCATATACTTAATTTCATTTAATTCAATAAGGAAATGAAAACAGCGTTCATGCGTACGTACGGCCTACCGTCTCCATGAACGGTGTATTTATTTCCATTTATCGATATATTATATATATGTATATTATGAATATATATTATATATAAATCATGTTTTATATTCTGGAATTATGTAATCATGATCTAAGTAATCATATGAATAATTACAAGTCAAAACACGGATGACAAATGAAACGATTTTACCCAAAACACTCTTTAACATGGAATTTACAAATGAATGGGTAATATAAAGTCATAAGTGAACCATATATGATATAATAACAATGAATATAATTCTGTAACAAGTTAATGACATTATTTAAATCATTATACAGGAGGTTCGGATATGTACGAAGCATATCGGACCTAAGGTAAGGGATAATGTTGCAATCTCAATTGTTTTCTATCTGAGATTTCTTATACGTAAGTATTTACTGGGGTTATTGTTATCATCCATGTACATATTTTCTAAAAGTGATTTTATGTATTTTTAATTTCCTTTTTACTCATTTTGACTTTTACTACATGGTATGTAAGGAATATTTCTTTTTTTACATTACAAGGTACTTTTTGACTTTTCCGGTAAAAGTACGAGAAAAATGTTTTTTTAACTTATACGGCACGAATAGATTTTTACGGTTTTATAAAGACTTATTTTTATGAAGATTCCTCCAAAATATTTCATGACTATTTTCAAAAAAATCATTTTCCTTTAAAATTTAATGAAATTTTGTGAAAATAAAATGATTTTGAAGAAGAAAGGATATTTTCCTCAATAATTCATTTCAAGTGTTTTATGAAAACCATTTTTCATCTAAGATGACATTATTTAATACGTGTATGTTTCAAGTATCATGTCTCTATGATTTACTTGGTTTCAATTTTTTTTATTATGAAATGATATCCATTTCTTTTATATAGATTATGTGATGATGGGATGATGTTTATGAAACCCATTTTATTCGTTGGGTTATTATGAATGATGTATGTTTATTTTGTGGCACAAGTAAGAATTATTTCATTATGAGATGGGTGGGACATATATATCCCTCCAATGCATTGGGTAAAGATTTATATCTCATGAGATAGACATGGATGGAATGGTAAGTAATTCCGGTTCAGTGTTACAGGACTGAAACGAGGAGTCAACTCGATTCAGAAATGGACTTTGTCCATTAAGATGGTCATGGCAGAAATGCCTTGGATACTATGGAAATAATATCATGTCCTTAATGGTTTCCACAATTACATGTTTTATTCACATTATTTTTTATCATTCTCAATGTTTCTTTATGATCTATTCCATACATACTTCCATGTTTTATGTCATTGCTCAAGATTTTGATGTTTAAACATTATGTTCATGTTTTTAAGTTCAAATGTATATGGTATGTTTTATTTTATCCATGATTACCCTTACTGAGCATTTGAGCTCACCCTTTTTATGTTTTCTTTTCCCCAGGATATAAAGAAAGGTTTTACGTAAGAAAAAAAGGGAAGATCTTTATGGGAGATGTTGAAGATCTTTCACCACGATTAGAAGATTATATTCCATGTTTCCAAAGACACTAAACTATTACGGTCCTTATGTGTATGTTTTTGTTATGTATTAATTATTCTGCAAAAGTAATTTAATGTTCATGTATGTCAAGCTTTGGGTCTCTACAACCATCTTAGTGGACAAAGTCCCTTACTGAATCGAGTTCACTCATCCTTCCAGTCCTGTATCACTGAACCAGATTAACTTTTTGTTCCAGCTATGTCTATCTCATGAGATATAAATCTTTACCCAATTAATTGGAGGGAGATATAGGTCCCACCCATCACATAATGTAATCATTCATTTATGTGCCCCAAAATAAAAATAAATCATTCATTCTAACCCAATAAATAAAATGGGTTTCATAAACATCATCCCATCATAACATAATCCATATAAAACAATGTATATCATTTCCTCATAAAAAAATAAAACCATGTAAATAATCAGAACATTATACTTGAAACATAACCATATTAAAGAATGTAATCTTAGATAGAAAATATTTTTGAATAAACACTTGAAATGAATTCATGATGAAGAATATCCTTTCTTCTTCAAAATAATTTTCTTTTCACAAAATTTCCATACAATTTTAAATGAAAAGGATTTTGTTGAAAATAGTCATGAAATCCTATAGAGTAAGCTTCATGAAAATAAGGCGTTATAAAATCGTAAAATCCATTCATGCCATATAAGTTAAAAAAACATTCTTCTCGTACTTTTTCCGGAAAAGTCAAAAAGTACCTCGTATGGTAAACAAAAGAAAGATTCCTTACTTACCAAGTACTAAAAGTCAAAAATGGGTAAAATGGACATTAAAAATACATGAAACCATTTTTATAAAACAGGGACATGGATGATAAATATAACCCCAGTAAATACTTACGAATAATCAATCTCTGATAAAAACGAGATTGGAAAACTTATCCCTTACCTTATGTCCGATATGCTTCGTATGTATCCGAACCTCCTATATAATGATTTAAATAATTTCATTGAATTATTACAAAATCATATTAATTATTATGATATCATATATGGTTCACTTATGAATTTATATTACCCGTTCTTTCATAAATTCCATTTTAAAGTATCATTTTGGGCAAAATCGTTTCATTTATCGTACATGTTTCGATTTGTTGTTCTTGATATTATTACTCATATTATGATTTAGTTAATAAAAAAATGTAAAACACAAGTTATATATAATATATATTCAGTATATAACTATATATTATAGATCGATAAATGGAATGAAATACACCATTCATGGAGATGGTAGGCCGCACGTTCACATGAACGCTGTTTTTGTTTCCTTATTGAATTGAATGGAATTAAGTAAATGAAACATATATGTACATAAATCCAGTATCATTAATATTTAATATCTATTATGATTATTTATTATATATATACAGTATAATCATACTTTAAAGGTTAATCATGGATAATGAATCTAATCGCGTTCATGGAGACGATATTCCGTACGTACGCACGCGCAGTGATTTCATTTTCTATAGGATGGATAGAAGGTGAAATGGGGTTGTTTAATATTTATAATACCATATCAGTATATTAGTGATATATATTGTATTACTTTACAATGAAACACCTAACTATGTGTATGTTTAAGAAGAATGAAACATGAAATAATCAGTAGAAGAGATTACCTCTTCTTCAACGTACCTCCTTTAAGCTTCCTTTTAAGGGACTGGAGTTGGTCTTTTGAGTAGAAAAAAACCTCTAGAATGTTTTTGGGGAAGTGGGGAAGAGATATGGGCAGGGTTTTCCAATCATTAAGGCTCAAGCTGTTGTGAAGAGGACATGGAGGAGGTCCCCTTTTATAAGGGAGGATAGGGGCACCTTTGGGAAACTCAAAAATATTAATTTATAATAAATCAAAACCAACTTAAAAACCACCAAAAATGACTCATATTCGAATATTATATGATATTGGGTTTAATATTATGAACCAATAACATTTAGACATGTTTAAAATTTATTTTAAACCTTATCAACTTGATTTATAATTATTTAATTTATTTAAATTTATTTGTGGTAATAAGATTCTAAATTTTAAATTGTTATAAATAATTACTTAGGTTTTGTGAATTTAACATAATTGGATAATTTATGACATTTTTTACCATATAAATTTTAATTTATAAATTTTAAATATTATTTTGATTCTTAAATAATTTTATACTATGTTATTTTTTTAAAATAACAATAACGTCAATTTTGACACTATTCATTTATTTGAATTTAAATAAAATCCACACAGAATATATGTTCGATCTAAAATATTTAATAGATTAATAAAAAGTCATATTTATGTATAAAATTAGTTTTTCATATTAAATATTTCATAAAATATTTATTTTAATATTTTTAAAACCATTTATTTGATATTTCAATCAATAAAATAATTTCAACATTACAATTGTGTCATCTTTGATGATCATTATTTAATCAATAAAAATTATAAATAAATTCACATGATGTTGATAATTTTATTATCTTTCTGGAGACTACTCATGTTTGAAGTTTCATGAAGATTATCACTAATGTAAAATTATTATACTTATAAGATTTAAGGGAGTGACATGTTGTCACTTTCTATGGTTTTAAAAATAATTAAATTATTTTCATTGTCAAAAGTCCATAAAATGAATCTATTCTGACCCTTAGGTGATATGATTCTACTTTTAGTCATAAAATATAATTTTGACAGGTATTAGGGTAATTTTATAATCTTATTGTTACCCTTAATTACCTGATTTACGTTTAACTACAGAAAATAAAAATTACCATAGTTACTATTCATAATATCAAAAAAAAAGTAACATATTAACATAATTTGGACCCACTTAATTCCAATATGGATTCCATTTTTCAAAAATAAAAACATATAAGTTGCAGTAATTAATTTAAAATTATACCCGTTGTTAAAAAAATGTGTTTTAAAAGTTAAAATATTGCCAAACATTGAAATGTTTTTATCTATGAATTCAATGTAAAATTAATGGTAATGAAATTAATTATATTAAATGGTAAAAAATTATTCTATTTATACTTTAAAACCATTCAATATTATAATTTAACCATATATATTATTTCAATGAAAAAATTTGTTTTTAATTAAACTATTGCGTGTTTTTACTATTCATTAAAATATTAAAGTTATCAGAATAATATGAAAATTTTATCCAATGTAAATTTTTATATCCTGATTACAAAGAAGAATTTTATTTTTTCAAGTTGAACCTATAAACATGTCAAAAACTAGATTTAAAGTGGGTGCGCCATCAAAAGGCTGAAAAACTGCATTTTTTGAAAAATACTTATTTTATCCAAAAAATTTATTTTGTTCTCATACCATGTTATAATTTTTTTTAAGATGAATAATAATGTTATAAAATAAAAAATTTATTTAATACCATTCATAAATTCTAGTCCATAATAATATTATAACATTATATCATTTTTCAGTAA
This sequence comes from Viscum album, assembly GCA_963277665.1. Taxonomy (NCBI): domain Eukaryota; kingdom Viridiplantae; phylum Streptophyta; class Magnoliopsida; order Santalales; family Viscaceae; genus Viscum; species Viscum album. Next base: position 561,725,316 of record OY728141.1, read on the forward strand.
AACCCAATATTGCGTACTACACACGCTATCGAGGAAGGTCGCGATTGCGTGAAATGCAAGCCAAGTTATGGACGTGTGTAGTGCAAGCTCCCTTTGGTGTTGCATACAACACAGGAAATCAATGAAATTAAAAATAATAATTCTCATAAAATCTCAGGTTATTACATTCTACCCCCCTTAAAATGAATTTCGCCCTCAAAATTTTTCATGGTTATAAATGGTTTACTACTTGAAAGTTTCTTTAATAGAAACTCACATCGTAAAAAGGAATATCAAAAAATAACTTTAAAAAATAAATTATGAAACATAACGGTTACCCAAATTAACTCATCACTGGGTTTCCACATAGGAGAACATAGGTGAAAATATGGATATGGAAGAGAATCCTAACCATCAAGTTCTGATGGAGAGTGGTTGAGAACATGGCTATGAAAAATCCAACAATCACAAAGCCATGAATTTTTGATGATAAAAGGTACCATCTGATTCATCGGATATGAAGACACTAGGACAACATTTTTGGTTTTCAAGATCATTTTCCTAAAGTTGAAGAATTTTAATTAGAAGAGATACTAATTTTATTTCAGTACAATCTCACCATTGTTTGTGCCTTGATCAATTTCAACTTTATCTCTTAAAAATGAAGTTGAATTTTTCATTCTTGAAGTGTTATCATATCATGTGATAGAATGACGGGTCATTCCATCTGTCTTAAACAAAAGGTTAAAAATAGTTTTCAAATATACATAAGTCCATCTTTGGAGAGTTTAATCATATATGATTCCAAATATGAACTTATACTTCATCTATCATACCAATTAATAAAATAAAACTCGTTTCCACTAACCAAGGACTTCCTGTATGCTAGTGGTAGGTGATACAAGCTTGTCGCACTTCAGTTGTGGGTTTGATTCCCACAGCCTTGTCTGACGCGACAGGTTGTCACCCGTCCTACAGGTTGTCATTTTTCTAAAACTACATTATTATAACATCCCATCAATAATATCAAAAAAATTTCTATACTTAAACAATACTAACTTATTTCCAAGATAATCCATTCCAATATTTAGTCTTATCTAAAATACTTCTGTCCAAGCTCATAGTATAAAAAAAATTACTATAAATTTTGTATACCGAGCATGTGAATACCATCATTTATCCTTCATATATCATACAATATATCTTGTTGGTCACATTCCAAACATGTTAATACCTTAATCATGTATTCTCTTGAAAAATGAATACCCAACTAACCTTAGTGAAAACATGAATGCTATGAAAAGTTAACGTTTTCCACATTCCAAAATCCCAAAATTTCAATATATTAAAACCATGATATCAGTCATGACTTCATTTCATTTTCTCTGTATCCCTTCATTATGTGCATATCATCTTATTTCCAAAAATATTTCAATCACTTTTCATGGTTACCGGTACCATATAATTATTGAAAACCAATACATAGTTATTCCAAAATTCCATGATACCATAAATGAGATTCCATGATACTATTTTTAAATCCCATTACATAAACACTTAATCATTCCCCAACATCATTGTCATACTCAACATCACAAATAGTGATCACATGTGACTTCCCTTTATCCTTTTACTTAAGAGGTTTCTCACGTCAATCATCATTAACCCTTGGATTAGGGAATTGATTAGAATAATTCCCCATTTCCTTGTACTTGAAGCATTGAAGTGTTGGTGAAGTGTTCTCTATAGTGTTTTCTCTATTCACATCATTAGCTACCTTTATCCCATTACTTCGATACTCAATGGCTTGATGACCTTCTTCTCAACACTTAAAAAATTTTTCTAGTGCCTTTTAAGCAATCTCCACCATGCTTCTTTCCACACTTTGAGCATAAGGTTACATTGATCGTCTTTTCACCATTGTTCTGAGATTTTTTTTTGAACTCCATATTTCGTTTCTTGTCAAAACCATGAGATGGATATGTAACACCAACTTCCAGTTCTACCTTGATAGCACAACGCACAATTTATTTATAGCTACAGAAGTCTCTTATAGCTAATGCCCTTCGAAGACTTGGTTTTAAGCCACCGAAGAATCGATCAACTTTACTTTCATGTTGGATGATAAAGCCAGATGGATACCTTGGAATCCTTGTAAAATTCGCTTAGTAGATACCAACAGATTCAACATCCTTTTGTTTAAGATCAAGGAACTACTTTTCCATCTTTGTTCGATGAGTACAAGGGAAGTACTTATTGAAAAATAAGTTCTTGAACTCATCCCATTCCATGGATTCAATTTCATCTTAGGGCCTCGAATTCTTAATTAGAGTCCACCATTGGTCTGCTTCACCTTCTAAATGGTAAATAGCTAGAATTAATTTTCCATGTTTTGAATAGAAAATTATGGAAAATATCTTCAATGGTACTGATCCATTGTTCAGCAACAAGTGGATTAGAAGACCCACTGAAATAAGGTGGACGTTGCCTCATGAAGGACTCAATATAATATTGTTCCCTTCTCTGCCAATTTGGAAGTCTATAATGATTCATAGCTTGTGTAAGTATAGAAATAATATTTTTCACTCCATCTCCCATAACATTGGTATGTTCAGGAGGACAATCATTGCATTGTCCATTAAATTGATCAACACGGTTCCTTCAGGTTCCAGCCATCATCTTAAACCCAAAAAGAATAGTGTGAGAGGGAAAAATCATGCTAGGGAAAACAACACAATGAAGGGGGAGTACCTTTAATATATAACATATTATGTTTAATTCTAATATCGTTACTGTAATTCTAGGACTATAACCTATGCTTATACTTAACCTTAGGGGAATCCATAGACATACCTTAGAAATATCTCTAGAGATCTCACTAAAGTTATCGCATCCTAGTTTGCAAAGGTTGACTAAACCTTTCCTCTGATACCAACTGTAGAGACCCAGGATTGACGTACATGGAAATTACATTACTTTTGAGGAATAATTAATACATAATAAAAAACAACACTTAAGGACCGTAATAGTTTAGTGTGTTTGGAAACTAGAAGCATAATCTTCTAATCAAGGTGAAAGATCATCAACATCGCCCATAAAGATCTTCCCATTTTGTTTTCTTTCCTAAAAACTTTATTTATATTCTGCGGAAAAGAAATCAAATAAAGGGTGGGCTAAAATTCTCAGTAAGGGTAATCATGGAGAAAATAAAACAAACCATATAAATTTGAACTTAAAAGAATTAACATAATGTTTAAATATCAAAATCATGAGCAATGAAATAAAACATGGCAGTACGTGAGGCATATATCATAATAGAACATTAATCATGATAAAATATCATGGGAATAAAACATGTAATTGTGACAAACCATTAAGAACTTGATATGATTTCCATAGTAGCCAAGGCATTGCTGCCAAGACCATCTTAGTGGACAAAGTACCTTACTGAATCGAGTTCACTCCTCGTTCTAGTCCCGTATCACTGATCCAGATTAACTTTCTATTCCAACCATGTCTATCTCATGAGATATAAATATTTACCCAATTCATTAGAGGGAATTATATGTCCCACCCATCTCATAATGAAATCATTCATTCTAACCCAATAAATAAAATGGGTTTCATAAACATCATCCCATCATAACATAATCCATATAAAAAATGGATATAATTTCATCATAAAAAAAATAAAATCATGTAAATAATCAGAACATTATACTTGAAACATAACCATATTAAATAATGTAATCTTATATGGAAAATAGTTTTGAATAAACACTTGAAATCAATTCTTGAGGAAAATATCCTTTCTTCTTCAAAATCATTTTATTCTGAAAAAATGCCATGCAATTTTAAAAGAAAAGGACTTTGTTAAAAATAGTCATGAAATCTTGTTGTGTAATCTTCATGAAAATAAGGCGTTATAAAATAGTAAAAATTCGTTCTTGCCGTATATGTTAAAAAAACATTCTTCTCGTACTTTTTCCGGAAAAGTAAAAAATTACCTCATATGGTAAACAAAAGAACGATTCCTTACATACCAAGTAGTAAAATTAAAAAATGGGAAAAAGTTATTTAAAAATAAATTAAACCATTTTTATAAAACAGGGACATGGATGATAAATTTAACCCCAGTAAATACTTATGAATAAACAACATGGATAAAAACGAGATTGGAAAAGTTATCCTTTACCTTATGTCTGATATGCTTTGTATGTATCTGAACCTCCAGTATAATGATTTAAATAATGTCATTTTATTATTAGATAATCATATTAATTATTATGATATCATATATGGTTCACTTATGACTTTATATTACCCATTCTTTTGTAAATTCCATTTTAAAGTAGTGTTTTGGGCAAAATCGTTTCATTTATCTTACATGTTTCTATTTTTTGTTCTTGATATTATTACTCATATCATGATTAAATTAATTCTAGAATGTAATAAATGAGTTATATATAATATATATTCAGTATATTAATATATATGATAGATCGATAAATGGAATGAAATACACCATTCATGGAGACAGTAGGTCATGCGTATGCATGAACGCTGTTTTCATTTCCTTATTGAATTGAATGGAATTAAGTAAATGAAAAATATATGTACATAAATCTAGTATCATTATTATGTAATATCTTTCATGATTATTGATTATATATATACATTATAATCATACTTGAATTGTTAATCATGGAAAATGAATCTCATCGCGTTCCTGGAGACGGTATTCCGTACGTACGCATGGGGGGTGATTTCATTTTCCATAGGACAGATAGAAGGTGAAATGGGGTTGTTTCATATTTATAATATCATATCAGTATATTATTGATACTTATTTTATTACTTTACAATGAAACAACTAAATAAGAGGAAGTTGAAGAAGAAAGAAACTTGAAAGAATCAGTAGAAGAGATTACCTCTTCTTCGACGCACCTCCTTTAAGCTTCCTCTTAAGGGACTAGAGTTGGTCTTTTGAGAAGAAAAGAACCTCAAAAATGTTTCTAGGGATGTGGATAAGTGAAATTGAAAGGGGTTTACCGATCTTGAAGGCTCAAGGTGTTGTGAAGAGGAGAGGGAGGAGGTGCCCTTTTATAAGGGATGAGATGGGCACCGTTGGAAACCTCAAAAATATTAATTTATAATAAATCAAAACCCACTTAAAAACCTCAAAAATGACTCATATTCTAATATTAGATGATATATGATTGTAATATTATCATCCAATAAAATTTATACATGTTGGAAATTTATTCTAAAGCTTATCAACTTGATTTATCCTTATTTAATCTATTTAATTTTATTTGTGGTAATAAGATTCTAAATTGTAAATAGTTATAAATAATTACTTAAATGTTGTGAATTATTTACAATTGGATAATTTAAGACATTTTAGACCATTTAAATTTAAATTTATAATTTTTAAATATTTTTTTGATTCATAAACAATTTTATATTATGTTATTTTTATAAAATAACAATAGTGTCAATTTTGACACTATTCATTTATTTGAATTTAAATAAAATCCACACATAAGATATGTTAGAAATAAAATATTTAATAGATTAATAACCTTTTATATTTATCTAGAAAATTCATGGAGCATATTAAATAGTTCATACAATATTTATTTTAATATTTTTAAAACCATTTATTTGATATTTCAATCAATAAAATAATTTCAACATCACTATTGTGTAACCTTAATGATAAATATTAAATCTTTAAAAATTATAAATAAATTCAAAGGATGTTTATAATATTATTAGATTTTTTGTGACTATTCATGTTCTAAGTTTCATAAAGTTTATCACTAAATTAAAATTAATATACTTATAAGATTTAAGAGAGAGACATGTTGTCACTTTTTTTGGTTTTAATAATAATTAAATTATTTTCATAGTCTAAAGTCCATAAAATGAACATATTACGAACCATAGGTGATATGGGTCGACGTTTAGTCATACAATATAATTTTGGCAGGTGTTAGAGTAATTTTACAGTCTTATTTTTACCCTTAATTACCCGATTTACCTTTAATTGCAGTAAATAAAAATTACCGTAGTTACTATTCATAACATCAAAAAAATAAAAGTAACATATTAACATAATTTGGACCCACTTAATTCAAATATAGAATACATTTTTCAAAATAAAAACACATAATTTTCAGTAATTAAATAAAAATTAATCTCGTTGTTAAGAAAATGTGTTTTAAGAGTTAAATCATTGCCAAAGATTAAAATATTTTTACCTATGAATTCAATGTAAAATTAATGGTAATGAGATAAATTATATTAAATGGTAAAAATATATTATATTTATACTTTAAAACAATTCAATATTATAATTTATCCATTTAAATTATTGCGATGAAAAAAGTCTTTTTTAATTAAAATATAGCTTGTTTTTACTGTTCATTAAAATATGAAAGTAATCAGAATAATATGAAAACGTTATACAAAGTAAATTTTGTATCCGTATTCCAAATAAGAATTTTATTTTTTCAAATTTAACTTATAAACATTTCAAAAACTACATTTAATGTGGGTGCGCCATCAAGAGGAGGAAAAACTGCATTTTTCTAAAAATACTTATTTTACCCGAAAAAATTATTTTGCTCTTATACCATGTTCTAGAAGATGTGTAAGATGAATAATAATATTATTAAATTCTAATTGTATTTAATACAATTCACAATGGATAGTCCATAATAATATTATAACAATATATCATTGTTTAGTGAAACCCGGTATTGCGTACTACACACGCTATCGAGGAAGGTCGTGATTGCATATAATGCAAGCCAAGTTAAGGATGCATGTAGTGAAAGCTCCCTTTGGTGTTGCATAAAACACAAGACATAAATGAAATTAAAAATAATAATTCTCATAAAATCTCAGGTTGTTACAAAAAAAATGTGAAAAACCCATATCAAAATAATCTTGCATCAACATTGAATTTAAAATAACTGTACCTCGAACCATGGATGGTCCTGACTGATTATCCACCACAACATGTTCAGCTCCAAACAACTACTTTTTTGTGACCCTATATTCCTGGATTCACTGCTAATAAATTCACTACTGAGGAGTCGTGGTGTTATCAGAATCACTATGATTGACTCGGCTCTACTGACGAGGCGTATATTGCTTCCCTCATCCTGTCGAGGCATACGACCCCTGTGACACCAAAGGAGTGTCATGGACACCCGACCACAGAGAATTCCAATAATACCACTGAATATTCCCCATATACTTAAAATTATGACATGATCTAGGATGTGTAGTACAATCCTTCTTGATGGGGATCATAGAACCATGCTGATAACATCCAGGTTTACTCTGAGGCTTCAGAGGAAGATTCACCAATCATATAGTTGGATTATGAGTCATACTACCAACCTAGAAATAAGTGTCCCTCTTTCACTTGAACCCAACATTCGAGTTTCCACTATTCCACATGGGTACCGATACACTTTTTCCACTGCTATCCCCCAAGAGATCCCTTTGATCCACTGAGTCTCTATTCATCATCTTCGTATAATCATCTATATACACCACCACTATCTTTGATATCATTTTCGGCCTAAAACATGCTTCGAAGATATGATATTTCAATGTTGTACTACATTCCACCTCAGGTGAAAACCTCACTATGTTCATAAACATAGCGTCATACTCCGTTACTGAAAGGTCCTCCAGTTTCAAATAAAATAAATCCGTTCTACACAGAATTCTGAATGTATGTGGGTAGAATTGTTTGTTAAACAATTCTTAAAATCTGTCCCATGTCACACATTGGTCTATTCTATCATGGACTACCAAATCCCACCACTCAAGGGAACGATCTTCAAAAATTATGTGGATAACTTCACTTTCAACTCCACTGGTGTTCCCAATAATTTGAAGTTCTTTTTTATTCTATTCAACCATGCTTCTTCCCTTTCCAACTCCAGATCACCCATGAAGTTGGGTGGATTATGCTTTTGAAAATGAACTTATTGGTTCATGTGCATTAGTTCATCAAATTTATTTCCACTTTCCATAGATTGGAAATCTTTCACTATACATTTCACTAGCTACTGGTTCACCTGAGGCTCAGGTGTAACCACATTTTCCGTAGCCTCCTCTGGTTGGTCTCTATGATGTCTACCTAATGCCATTTCTATTCATACAAAAAAAATGAGCCTTTCTATTTTAACATGACATGACGTAAAAGTTCATGTAAAATTACATAACAAATGTCAAAAAAGTATTTTCAAAAGTTCACATTTCACATGTTTTGCTATTTTTTTGCAAAATAAATAATGTTTTGGAAATCAAACCATTTTAAAAATACCACAAGTTTCCATGTTTCAAATCCTTCTGTTTTGAAACCCAATTTAAATTTTACAAAATACAAAAATTCATATCAAAAAATATATCATTATACCCAATTGAACTATGCATCCTAGAAGGAAGTCATTTCTACCATGCATTCCATGCTCATCTCATTAGAAAATCCCAGGAAAAAGAGATTTCCAATTCCTATAAGTGTCTTCAAACAATTATATACCCAAATCCAAGGTAACTTGAAGTTCAAAATAAATGGGTCAGCTACATCCTTTTATGCTATATATTCCATGTTTTGACAATCCTATGCCATGCTACCATCCCAAACTTGAGAAGTAACCCAAGAACGAATGTCAAAACTAAGACCAACAATCAACAACAAAGGATAAAATGACTGCTTTTACATAAAATACAAGGACCGAATAGACTGACACCACTTGTAACACCCTGCTCCATCCCATTGTCTTGAGTGGGAAGAAGAGTGCTACACAGCCTTAAGTGGCATTTTCAAGACCCCAAAGGCTGGAAATAAATTCCTAGGACTTTGAGAATAAAGTGGGTAATGATTTTACCTTAAGGAAAAACCAACCAAACCATCCACAAACTATATGATGCATTCCAAGAAAACAACAAAACACATACCTTAACAAAATAAAACCAACTAATCCATAATGATGCCACATACCAAAATAATAAAACACAAAACCTGTATACTATTCAGAATACTAAGCAATAGACCCAAAATAAACTAGGACACACTCGACAGCTCCACACCAAGCTCCATGATCCATGAACTACCACATATCCTAGGCATCACCAAAATCCACTAGCAATGAGATGCTTTACCTTTAACAGTGTCCCAAAATAAGACATCTGCAAAAGCACCAAAGTGACAATGTAGGGGGTGAGTACTAATACTCAGTAGGTTTTCCCCAAATGAATTCCCTACACACGCCACTAGGATAAAATAGTTAGCACATTTATATAAACAGTTTATATAAAATAATCAATATTATAGAAACTTACAACAAGACAAATGTTCCTTTAAAAATCCATGGAAAACAAAGGAAATCCACACTGATCCATAAGCTACATTACCACCACCCATTATCCCAAAAAATTCCATCTGGTATAGCCACAACAAAAACAAACAAACAACAATGATGGTCCCATCCAAACCCGTTTACCTCATTCCCAAACTAGTGGTACTTCCCGACCACTCACCATATAGTGGTTCTTTCGACCACTATCCATCACCTTTTATAGTGAGACTTATTTACCACTTCCACACAACATTCCAACAAGTTGTAACCAATCGTAACTTACAAAGGCCACAAAAATATGTGATTTCTCATTTCCAACACATGTCAATCCACTTCAATAAATCACCGATTTATAAAAATAACTCATTTATTATTTACCAAGCCAAAAACCTAATTCAAATAAAACAACCTCTATATTGAAAACCAATTTTATGAACCATTTCCTTAACCCAATCCAAGAAAAAAAAATTAAAATCTATATTTTAAAATTTTAACAACTAGAACCTTCAACCATAAAACCATTATTTACAAAAAATTCCAAAAACATCCCTAAAAGGATTTCAAACCAATTTCACACATCAAAACCACAATTAATTTCAAGAAAAACAAATTAACTGTACCAAAACCACTATTTATAACCACATGGAGTTTAGAGAGAAGCCACCTTCCTTTAGGATTCCCAAAAAATCAACCCACGAACAACCACACCACAAATCCGGTGAATGCACCACCAAAACCACTATAGATCTCCTTCCCTATCATCAATAAGACATTAAATCAACACTCAAGGAAACCAAAACCCGAGATATACATGAAACAGATGTAGATCTAGAAACTAAAGAAGGGGGATGAGTGGATCTCAAGAAAAACCAAAAGAAACTATGAGAGAAGACTTACCCAGGATGAATTACCTTCAAACCAATAAGGAACCCCTTTGATTTGCTTCAAAAAATGTGTGGGAGAGCCCCTAAAACCATTTAGAAAAGAAAATCCCATGTGAGGCTTGGGTGGGAGGATGATCAGAGAAAAAAATGAGGCAATCCCAAGTTAACTCAAGTTTTAAAACCCTATTTTTTAAGTTTCCAAATAGTTAGCCCTCACAGTTTGGAAAACCATACACAAACCATGTGAACACCACTGTCTCGAGAGGAGGGGTCTGCATGGTTTCCTCGTACTGTTTGGAAAACTGTGTTCAATCTAGGTGAGGTCTACTGTCTCCCCCTATATGGTTTCCTAGAGAACCTACCCGTTTTCCCCTAACCGTGCTCAAACCGTGCACCCTAATAAAATCCTTCAAACTTATTCAAAACCATTCAAAAACTCTCTGAACCTCTTCCCAACTCATCCACAACACTTTAATCACATAAAAAGGCATAAAAAGGATATATACCTCCAACCAGGGTGTCGCAATTCCTTCATTGAAATAGGGTGACATTACAATGGATTTTAGTACTAGATTACCACAAACTCTAAGAAAGAATGGTGCAATATGGTTAATTGTTGATCAACATACCACATCTACACATTTCCTCACTATAAGGGAAGATTTTTTACTGGAGTACCTTGCACAAATCAAAATTAATGATTTTGTAAGACATCATGGAGAATCTATTTTAATTATGTATGATAACGAACCCCGATTTACATCAAAATTCTAGAAAATTCTTCAAACATATTTGGATACTTATCTTCCTTTGATGACTTCGTATCACCATCAAAATAATTGGTTGTACGAATAGACCATTTAAACATTATAAGACATGTTGAGAAATTATCACTTGACTTTAAAGGTATGTTGGATCAGTATTTACCTTCGGTAGAGTTTCTTAACAATAATAGTTTCTATTCTAGTATTTAAATGGAACCATATGAAGCATTGTTTGGATATAGATTTCATACACTACCTTGTTGGTATGAATTTGATAAAAATAAGCATTTGGGAACATATATTGTAGAGGAAACAACGGAAAAGGTAAAGACTATTCAAACCCACATCAAAGTAGCTCGAAGTAGGCATAAGATCAATACTGATAATCAAAGGAATGATTTGGATTTTTATGTGGGATAACATGTTTTCCTAAAAGTATCTCCATGTAAGGGTGTTATAAGATTTGAAATGGAAGGAAAACTAATACCTTGGTACATTGGTCCATTTGAAAATTTGGAGAGAGTTAGAGTTATGGATTATCATTTGGTGATGCTACTTAGCCTTCCTAATGTACACAACGTGTTCCATATATCTTTGTTATGTTAATTTATGTTGGACCTAATCCATGTCCTCACGTCTGAAGGAATAGATTTGGAACCTGATTTATGTTACTATGAAGAGTCTATCCATATTATGGAGAGTAAAGAACATGTGTTGAGGAAACAGAAGACATTTCAGGAAAAGGTACTTTGGAAAATCATAAAATTAAAGAGGTGACATAGGAACATGAGGAAGTTATGATGAAGAACTACATAAATATTTTTTTGAGGTGACATTTTGAAAATTTTACGGATGGACTTTTTATAGGAGGGGAGAGTATAACAACCCAAAATTATATTAATGAAATTTCATGTATTATAATTATTTAATATATTAAAAATCACATTAAATCACTTAGGGAATAAAATATAAAATTAATAAATGAATAACGAATGAAGTAAGAGGTATTTCTAGAGGTTAATAAACCCATACCGATGAAATAGTAACTTGAACATAGGAATATTAATATGACACTTATGAATTGAAAACCATACAAATGAATATTAAAATCACCCATGAATTCATAAATAATATTTATGCATTTTATAGGTGGAGGTTTCCTATAATAATATCATAGTATAAGTAAATTAATATTTATAAAATTATTAATTACGTGTTGGAATTTTTGTAAGTCATAAATATTTAATTACAATTTTATAATTAATATAAAGTTTTAAAATTAAATTTATTTACATAAATAGTATCCATATACTAATATTTTGTTTTTTATGATTTTAGGATAATTTGATGATACCTCAGTTAATTTTTCAATGTATTATAAAATCAGTTATAATTATAAAATCAGTATTCTTCGATTTAATGATAATTTTTATAAAAATTAAATTTATCATATCTAAAAAAATTATTTTAATAAAATAGAGTTCATTTTTCAATTATACACATCATAAAATTATTAGGGTAATGTTTTGTATTTTTTTCTAAAATTCTTGATTTTTGGTGAATAGTAAAATATGATAATTTACGATAAATGCCAAATACATGAATTATTATGTTAGAGGTGATGTATGGATGATTCAAGACCATAATCTCAAACCGTAATTAATTATTTTAATATCTTTGGTGACAATTATCAAACAATTCATAGTATTAAGACCAAATAACAAGTAAATAAATAAAATAGTCAAAAACCACTCTTCTCCTTAATTATAAATACCACCCCATATCATCACACCTTACAAGCTTTGATCCATCCAAACATTCTAGCCAATACTCTTACCAATCCCCTCCACCACATCTAATAACCTTTTTTTCTTAATAAAATATAAAAAAATCCCCTAAGGAGGTTCTCTAGGAAGAGAATTCAAGAGGTAAAAATCATATTTCATTTCATTTATTTTGCTTTCAATGTCTTTTATTTTATTATCCTTCCCTCACCTCCCATTTCCAATGTGACATGATAAATCTAGTATCATTTATAAAATACAATGATATCCTATTAATGGAATGTTTATCATTACTCTCCTATCTCTCTCTCTATCTTTTGTTCTATAAATGAAAACATCACATGTGATGTGTGAATTTACCAACATCATGAACGATGCATTTTCATTTTTCATTAATGCCATTAAGGCTGGTAATAAAATACTTTTATGGTTAAAACAGATTATAATTTATGTATTACATGAAATAAAATATTTTGGAACCATTATATAAACATCATATTAATTAATAAAAAAACGAATTTGTGATGATTGAAAAATCACCAAAATAATCTGAACGATTATCATTAACGTCATATCTAATGATCCATCCTCACCCAAAATAAACAAATGTCTTATGTAACCATTTAATATTCTAGTTTTTCATTAATAACGTATTACTTGATTTATGTATATCTATTCACACTTTACATGAATATCCATACACATATACAAGTAAACTGATCATGAAAACCAAGGAAATAGACGCTCATGAATGATAAAATTTTACCCAATAACTGATCAAAAAGACCATAAATGAATATAATAATATAATAATAAATTAAATAATTGTATAAAAGGACTATAATTAATTAATTAATGGATAAAATTTTATTATCCATGACAATAATGTCAACTTCAGAACACATTTGTACACAAGGTAAGGGTTATTTCTCAACATCAATTTTCATCCGAGTTATGATTTCTCAATCTTTACACCAATGTAATTATTAATTATTTTTATGTAATTATTCTAAATTATATATATAAATTACAGACTCATGTATCTGGATAATTTAATCTTTTTTATGGGGAAATACATGTTTTACAAGATTCCCTTCTCAATTATTCTTGATAATCAATCCCGATTAAAGGGAACATCTTGATTTTATACCCATTTTTGCGCACCATCCATAATATACATTAAGACGGGATTATTTTTATAAAATAAATAATTTTTTCACGAAAAAAATATTTTTTCATTATTGGTTTTTTAAAAATATTTTGGATAAATAAAAAATATTTTTTCAGAATAAATCATGTTTTGAAAGTAAAAGGGCAACTTCTCTTAAGAATTGTTGAATGATTTTATTAGAGTATTTTAAGATACATCATCACATTTGCTGAATTTTATGTTTGATATATTATTATTATCATCTAAAAATTTCTATTAAATGGTTTATGATCTGTTTTATTGTGCCCTACTATTCAGAATGGTTATTGATTATATTTATAGATTTGGGATAGTTATTTACATTTCATATGTATTTTTTTATGTTTATCAAAATTCATATAAAGAATAAATTAGACATAGTAAGTGATGTGTGGGTCCTTCTATAGCCTGTTAATGCATCACTGTGTCTCACGAGACAAAACTGAAATGGATTTTGGCCAAGTACTCAAGCATTTCTTTTCAGGTGTCTTGGTCGAGGCTTCGACGAAATGTTTATGATGTCCAAAATATAAATTACCTCATTATGATTCGTAATTTGTTATCTATGTGAAAGTTTAGCTAGTACAATATCCATGGTTAACCTTCATTCTCATGTGATTATTTTTGTGGAATTATTTATTCAACTTTCATTCTTTCCATATTGTGCTCATGTTTATATTTTATAGTATGTGCTATTAGTCATTCACCATTCTTTATTATTTATATTAGATTCCTCTGTATTATATACCTTTACCAATAATCAGAGCTCACCCCTTTATAATGTTTTATTTTTCTCTAGGATGCAAAGATATATATTATGAATGATTTGTAGGGATAAACTAGGAGTTTATGGTTGTTTAAAATGTAATTTATAGGTTGTATTTCCTTTCAAGTTGAAATGTAGTACTTATTTTTGTATCTGGTTTTAAAAAACTACTAAACTATTCTGTCACTCTAGATGAAACTTCCTTGTTTATCGAACCAATGTAAAAAATTAAGGCACCAACTCTTAGAAATTGAGGTCGGGGTCATTACCATATAGGCTCTAAAAAAGATTATAATTTCAGGCCATAATTAAATAAGGTTTCATTTATAAGATATTTGGGAAATATTTTTTTTGCTTTCTTAATGGAATCTTACTTAATCAATACCATCATCTTCCCTTTTATACCAACCTATATGTTAAGAATCATCAAAAGAATTGGTCATGAATGATCCTATTATAAACATACATGGATAATTCCATATATGATGATATTGACAATTTGAATAAAAAATATACTTTTTACTAGTAAATTATAGACCATCGGAAGAAAAAAATTAGAAATATATAATCACCAACCCACATAAATTATATATAGTGCATAATTTAGAAAAGTACAAGTGATATTTCAGTAAAAACACATAAGAAAATATTAGTCATTTGAAACATACATAATATATACAAATCCCATGTTCCTAAATTGATGTATGAACTTACAAAGCCTCTCTTTCTATACTAGACTAAAAAGATAAATCATATAAATCAACCACATAACCATGTTAATCACCTGAGGTGAAATGTGATTAATAGTAAAAAAACAACGTGAACCTCAATCCCATCCCAAGAAATATGGTGTTTATTCATATATGGGGTGTCTATTCATATGAACAAGCTATATACCATGTCACAAAAAATTTAATACCATATATACCATCCAAAATAGTGAAAAAAGAAAAAAAAATTGATAACATTTTTAGATACCCCTACCCAAGAGCCACTGAAATGATGCTTCAAACTAGTTTACCCAACGGACTAAGGCATACCTTCCCTACAACATAGGATACCATCTGGCAATAAAAGTATATGGTATATTAATTGGGATACTACCCCAACTTATTAGAGTGGAATGAAAAGTAGAAAAAAATAAAAAATATAAATATTGATAAAATAAAATAGAGGAACCAATACTAGGAATGCGTTAATTAATAAATAAATAACCAATTATATAAGTAAATGAACCATGTACTAAATTAGGAAAATATACAATAAAATTCCATATAAAAATAAATCCAAAAGACCAAAATAGGATGTAATGAAAACCCTAAAAAGTCCATGAGTCCAATCATGATAAAAAACTTCATGCTCCATCATAGAAATCAAGAAATTGTGAGATTATGGGATTTCCCATACCTAAAACTATAATGAAATGATGATATATTCTCATGTACCCAAGTCCCATGGCGGCCATAGTACGTTATGAGAATAATACTGTGGTACACCACTAATGGTGTCCCTAAAATAACCATTCTATTAGAATGTTCATACGAAAGTGAAACAAATAAAATATTACCATTTTTAAATTAATATTTATTAGTTTAATAATTTAAATAAAAATGATGTGAAAAAATAACTGATGGTTAGGCTCCACAGTGATACCCAACATTAGTCTATAACTTCTTCGGTCATTGCCGATGAGTCTTTGGTCAATGTTTATTTCACATCTTGACTAGTTCAAAGTATACATCTAGGGAATCCGTAATCATAATAGTCTAATAAAATCTATGTTACTCAACTGGGAATTCCATATCAATAAATCCCTTATAGAATCTATGGGGGTTGACCATTTCCATTCCACTAAATCAATTCTACCAATTCAAACTCAAGGAACCATCCATAATATCTAGAAGAATGATTTGATTAGGGTATAAGGATAATACTCAATGTAATCCACCAAAATATATTAAGAAGAATATGGGGATATCGTATTGTGACATTACATAAGGTTGCCCTAAATGAATTACCAACCTTGATTCATGGAATTCAATAAATAAAATGTTACCCTAATCCAAGGGGGTTCCACCCAAAGGAATTTAAAATTTTAATCGAAGAGGAATATAATGGATTGTTAAAAAAAGTTCCTAACATCAACCCTCAATGAATCCAAGAGATTCATCACAAATTGAAATTCATCTTTGTCCCCTATTGGATTCCAGGCCTCACTCACAACATTCCAAACCAAATCTATTCTGATAGAATCCATGGAATCCATTCAAGGTGTTCCTATCACAACATCAATTAAACTAAAAATAAACTCTTTCAACTTTATAAAATAGTTCATTCACTACATTAATTGTAAAAAACCCTTCAATACACCACATTATCTTATACATCACATCATTTACATGTAACTATATCCCTCTGTTACAATTTAACCATTCACTAAGAATTCCACTTCATTATTTCTTTCTTAATTTAAATGGAATAAAGAACACCTATACATGTCCCATATAATTTCTAGGTTTCCACATTTACAACTATTTACTAATCAAGAATTTCCATTCTATGAAAATAACATATTACCCCCTTTATAGACCATTTTAAACAGTACATCCTCCAGGATAACAGACAATTATAATTCCATATTTCAATTTAATGGGCTATTCCATGTGTTGGAATTCCATTCAGTTGAATATCAATGATTATGAAATTATATTTCATAACCTTCAATCTAAAAAAAATGCATCCTTAAACATTTAAAAGTTCATTCACTATTGTAAAAACTAATTAATATTCTCAAACAATCATAATAATTCCAAAAAACCATTAAAATTTCATTTATAATAACCAAGATCATATACTAACATAGGTATCTCAATTTGGAATCACTCTCCTATTTGGTATCAATGAATTTTTAATATTTCATTTAAGAAAGGTGATATAAAATATCATTAATAATGTAAAATTAGGTCAAACTATAGTGAGACTTGTGTAACTACATAATGAGCAATATATAAATACGTGATACAATGGGTTAATTAAAATGAAACACATACCTTGCCCTCAAGGAATACCACTCATCTGATATCTGCTACTAGCTTGGATTGATTTGGGAGAAAATAAAGAATCCAAAAAAGGTCTAAAAATAGTTTTAATTAGATAAAAATGGATATATATTCCATGATCTTGAATGAAAATAAATAGAATATGAAATGAATGAGTAGCCTTACTACTAGCTTTTCAATTCCATAGAAGAAAGTGGAATCAGATGATGGATGATGGAGATCCAACATGGTGGATGAAAGAGAGGAAACCCATTTTGGGGCCCTGCTTCTCAATTTGAGAGGATGAGAAAACCAGATGTCGGTATTAAGGTGGTTTCCATAGTAATATTATCATGTGTCCCCCATTTTAAAAATGGTATTAGGGTGGAATTTTCCACAGTTATCAGGGGCATCTGAAAAGGCTACCTGCTGGCATTGAAACAAAATTTCTACAAGCCCTGAAACCTCCCAATCCCTCTAGATGCCTCAAAACATCCCTAAAACCCTATTTCATTTCTAATAAAACATATTCAAGGTGTTTAATTTTACGTAATTCAATTCCAAACTCTAGTTCGAAATCATACTTTCCAAATAGACTCAAAACTCAAATTCTATTTGAGAGTCAACACCCGTATGAAACATGAGGTTTTATAAAAAGTTTGTGAAGCTCATTTCATAAATAAATAACATTAAAAAATTAATGGTGGTAATATATTACCTCACATATTAGAGTTAACCTTAGTAAAATTGACCATATACTTTACAACATCACATATTTTTCATGTACCCTTATACTAGACCAAATGGTTTAATCCCTCCCTCTACATGTCAAATCCATGGTGAGTTTTACATACATAGAAATAATTATTGTCTAATGCACTCAAAGGAAACAAAACACATATTTTCATCTACATACTAGGGTAATTATGCATTATTTAGGTTTTTTTGGGTTATATGATCGAAACATACTAAAACATTAGTTTGAAAATACCATTAAAGATGACATTACTGGATACATTACTTACATCACTTCACTTCAAAACTAAAATTAACTTCAATATTATGAAAAAAACCACATTGGTTAAAATGAATATGAGTAATTTTTGATATGTTAAGAATGTGGGTATATCCTCCTTAAACCCCAAAAAAGATCAACCCTTTCTTTTTCCTTCTTGACATTGCTTCCTTCCACTGGAATATCGATCAATAGCACTGTAATTAGAAAGAAAACTAACTACCCTGGCACATAATTTGGAGACTTTATCATCCTATATTGATTACAATATATCTCAATAAAGGTAAAAATATTAAACACCATCACCTATTTTTTAGGGGTTTCCCTTAGTCCCATCACAAACCTCTTATATTTATATTCCTCATATCCACTCAAGTAGTGTGAAAAATAAGGAAATAAAATAAATATAAAAGTATAAAATATTTGGTAGATTATTGAGTCAATCAAACACCTTATTATACTTTTTTTGATAGAAAAAATAGAGTTCTTATAGGTTTTGATTTAATTTATAATTTTTTATTTGCATTATATTGTATATAAAATTACTATCAAACTATATGTTACACTGACTTGAACCTATTGTTATATGTACTGGAATATGTTCTATCACACTGTGATGGTTTATAGAGTAAAACTCATAAAAAATAGTGTCTAAAGATACATCTATCAGATGAAGGAGTTTTGTTTTCGATATAGTTTTACCCATACTCATAGATCTCAGAATTTAATTTCATGTTTCTAATTAATGTTTTTTTGTTTCAGTGAGTTTATATTAAGTGCTTTTTTCAGTTGTGTTTTTTTTAAAAATATATTAGTTTTAATTATTGTAATTTCCCATTGTATAATCCCTCAAGATCCAATATCTTACAAGGATTGAATCCATTTTATAAAATCCTTATTTTCTGACCAAATCTTGGAATTGACTTATTACTAATCATTAGATCAAGTATTTTCTAGTGGATAGAGAAAAATGTGTCTAATGTTTTAATCTAAACGATTCCAGGGGTAATGTTTGTTTATTCCAAGGAGCTATAATTGAGAAAGTTTCTATTTTGGAACTTGGATATGTTGGTATTGGATATCAAACTACGTACCAAATTGGTTTGAAGGAAAGAAAATCCTATGAGTTATAATTATTTTGGTAATATTATATCCTTTTAGGAGTTTAAGGATTTTTATCCATGACTCTAAAAATTATTTATTATATTTTTTTTTATTTTCTGATTAGATTATTTCTTTTCTATGGTTAATTTTTTTAATTCCATTGATTTATTTTTAACTACACTTATTATTTTTATTTGTTGAGTTTTTAAATACGGATTAATTATTTTCCATATCATACTTTTAAATTTTTTACTTTGATTTCATCAGACAATGTCACTTTTATTCAATATAATACATTTAGTAGGAATAAAAATTATAACTCATGATATGACTTCAATTCACAGCCTCTTGAAATTTATAACTTTATTATAAGGGGGCAAAATCTGTTATTAGATGCAAACTCTTGATATTTGAGCTAAACTCTTCATTTGAGAAGGACTCTTGAATTTTTCATTATATGTCTGTTTATCAATACATATAACTACTTCATTAAACTAATTTATCGAATATGGAAGATATTTTTGTCTTAACATGTAAAGACTACATGTCAGAATGATTGAGAATATGAATCCTAGTCAACCAATAATATTTTATGGCATGGATTATGAATATTGGTGATATAGAATGAATAATTTTTTTTATCAATATAGGTGTTGATCAATTTCTTTTTATGACTAGTCGTTATAGAATTGGGGAGAAAGATTTATATATATTTACTCATAAGGAAAATATAGTGTATCAAATGAATTATAAATTCCAAAATACTTTTTTATTATATATAAAAAATAGTAACTATATACACATTTCATTATGTAAAACTAATAATGGGATATAGAAATTATTAGTAGCTACTCTCTTTGGAACATAAAAATTTATCGAGTATAAAAGAGTATTGTTGGATTTTAATTATCATTAATTTAAGTTATAACTATATAATCTAAGTAATAGATGAATTTAAATTTGATACTGATTGTAAATGATCATAATTATTTTTGTGAGAAGAAAATTAATGATGAACAAACTATGGAGAGATTCTTTATATCCCTACCAAGGAATGAGAATCGAAGTGGTTGATGATTAATGATATTAAAAATATGATGAATCTTATTATTAAAGACCATACTTGGTCTCTTAAGAAATTTGAGACTCTAATGATGAAATATAATTAGAATAAAAATAAAATAATGGATTTTAGTTCATTTATAATTACTTAGTTTTATTTTTCAATGCTCAAACATCAAAATCCACTTATATTACTATAAATAAGAGAAAAATATCGATCAGATGTTTGAAATTCGGAATCTAGTAATGGATAACTTTAAAATATTTTAAGGTATATTCAAAGATTATAAAATGAAAAACATCTAGTATGATTATATAATAAACATAAAAGATAAATATGAGATGAATGAGTCTTCATACAATATTTGTTATGAGTAAAAAAACCAAGGCATATCAGAATTGATTTTTTTAATATTGAATAATAAGATTGAGAATGGGAAATCTTTAAAGATGAAAGAAATAAAATACTTTAGGGAAATAAATGATACACATAGTTCATGTGGGTATTTATTATTTAAAATAAGTAGTTATTATGAGTTTGATGATATATAGAAGATAGTTTTATTTTATTCAAAATCCAAATGAAATGAAATTTGTATTATGAGGAAGGTTACTCCCGACATACTTGCATAGTTATATCATTTACTATTATTTAATTTGTTTCGAATGATGAAAATAGTTTAACCTCATTAAAATATGTGGATTATATTACCCCAATATAATAATAGAGAATATTTATATGTTTTTTGGAATATATAAAAAAATTGGTTGAAAACCTTGAATCGACTAAGGTATATATTGATAAAACCGAAGATATAAAATCTCAAATTAATTCTAAAGATTATAATCTTAAATTTGAGAAATATTATGTATATAATTTTCTTATAAACTAATAAAAACTTGTATTTATTTGATAAAACTCAGTCCAAAATTAAATATCTAATGAAGATAATATAAAATTTTAGTTCTAGTAGGGTTAATTTTTTAAAAATCTTAATATAGTTGAAATTGAGTCATACATATTTCCTAATAGGTTTTATATTTAACAAATCATATTTCTAGTAAAATAATTCAATTTCAAAAAACAACCCTTTATTAAATTGATGTTAGAGAGAAGGTTATTGAAAAAAAAATTATTCTTTAAAAAAAAAATTAATTTTTCAAAAATATAGAGATTATATTTATATAGATATTATAGTTTTGAAACATAAAATATTTCGATGAATATGGGTTTCTAAATTTCTTTTTTCTAACATTAATGGAACCAAGAAAGATTGGGTACTAAAATTTTAGATTTTAATTTTTAAAAAATATTTGATAGGTACCATAATTCAATATATATAGTACATGGACAAATATTGTTCTTGGAACATGATTGGCGTTCAGTTATATTTATTGAATTTTTTAAAAGTAACATATGAGACACATTTTGAGACAATGTGAAAGGTTAAATTACAGCTATTGATTATGTTTTATTTCTTGAAAATTAATTAATTTATACTGTAATTTATGATCTAGGACTTAATAAAACCTTATCAATATTAATAAATTGGGTGATGAAAAACATTGGGAATGAAAATGTACTTGTAAATTTTCAGGTGGATTACAAATTTTATATACTATTAAGAGAGAGGATGTTTACATGATTAACCTTAAGGAGCTTAGATGTTGGAACTTACCTTGAATTAGTGTGGTTGAGGATATGTTTTTTATTTGACATATAATATTATTCATTTAAACTTATAGAACACAGTTAAACATTATAGGAAAAAACTATTGAACTATCTATTATAGAACACCCCAACTCTGGTAACCGACAGATGGTGGTTATTTTACTACATTGACATAAGATACAGGTGCCTTCATCCCAAATGATCGAATAATTTAGTAGTCTTGGAATAATAGATACATACATGATTCCCACAATACATTTGAATATATGGAATGTAACATAATATTCTAGTGGGAATATTATCATTACTTCTAATATATCCTGAAAATAATTCATAAATCCATTATTGGTAACCTAGGTAAAGGAAAACCTAACAAAGGGTTAGCTTAGAAGCTTAATAAAGGAAAGATTAGAAGAAATTCTATCATATTATTAATAAATCATGCATAATATGGAAGAGATAAACAATAATAAAATATTCTATATAAAACATATCATAAGAAGGAACTAAATCCTTGGATGAAAAGAAAACATAACTAATCACAAGGATAAAAAAATTGTTTCATAATGATAGAATGATTAATGATAGACAACATAATCTTATCATTGATGCCTCATTCCAATATATCATACATAAATAGAAAAGGCATGAACCAAATACCAAAACTATTTTTTCTCATGAGACCCACCAATTTATCAAAGTGCATTAATGGTCCTCACCTGTAACATACTATGTCCAATTCACTCATCATATAGAATAAATTAATAACAAATCAATACATAATCTACATAAACAATCATATTAAAAAAACTAGAATATAATATGTTAATATATTCCCTAAATAATAAGTAGTAAAACATGATCATACGCCATCTTGAGAAATAAGGTGTATGATAGCATTAGATTATATCCATGTTAAATAATAATATTCATCAAAGGATGTTGACATAGATAAAAATACTTTTAAAAGATCACTATGATATTTGTAGATAAAAATACTATTTCAGCATTAAAATGGATTATTTAAAATTAAAAAATTTCCCAAATTTATTAAAGACATTTTTCTTTGAAAATAGCCTTGTAAAAATTCATTGTAAAATTTATATAAAATAGTATTAATAGAGATGGGAAAGTTCATTCATGCAGTAAATTTTAAAATAGACATTCCATTCAAACCATTAGTAAAAAAATTACCATGTTCAAAACAAAAAAAGAAAATTAATTTTAAATGATTTTTTAGAAATTAAAAAGGGTAAAAACTGAATTTAATATATCATTTGAGAATAATAAAAATATTTTTCAAAAAAATTAATTAAATATTTACTTGGAAGAAAAATATTATTGATCAGATAGAAAAATAAACCAAATTTTCCTTAAAAAAACTATTTCAAACTTTTAAGTACATAGAGAGATGAAAATGAATGGAAAAGTTATTTTTTAGAAACAACCATTAAATAATAAAATATTTTTGTTTTGAGATAAAAATATTATATGAATATTCTAATAGAAAAATAAACACAAACAATCCCGAATAAGGATAATATTTTGAAATAATCCTTAATATCAAGTTCAGCATTCCTCATAAGTGATATTAACCAAATTGATAATAAAATTAAATTTATTATAAATCTATAAAATAACAATATATAAATTTATAATATCATATTTTATCCACTTATAACATTTTAACACTAATTTATTAAATATTATTTATTAAAATACTCATTTTTTGAGTGTTAAATATTTCATTTTTCATGTATGTTTTAGTTTGGTAGCTTTTATCCTTGAATATTTATCATTGTTCCATCACCTGAAGAACCATATTAATTTAATATGTAACATTTCTAATAATTATATAAACTTTTATAACCATTCAGATAAATGAGTCATGAAAAATTAATTACATCACTTTCTATAGACGATAGTCTGTACGTATGCACGAGTGTTGTTTAGAATTTCTGATAGATGGAATGAAAAAAGTAAATAATTATTCCTATTTAAAAAAATTATTATTATATCATATTTATTCATAAAATATACCTTTATTACCATCTATATAAATCCAAAATGAAAAATGAATCATATGACTTCTCTCTTTGGTGGTAGTCCACTCATATGCACAACTAACATTATCATTTCCTAGTGGATGAGATGTTAAGAAGGCTGGAATGATATTGTATTTTTAAAATAATAATTGTCTTATAAATATCATATGTATTTTTTAGTTCTATATTTCTAACTATCCAAGTAAATTGGTAACGAAAAATGAATTATATCTCTACATCGGTATGATATGCCTTACACACACACTAGTGATATTTTCATTATTCATTTGATAAAAATCATGTGTAAAATGGTTTTACTATATTAATAATAAAATATAAAGATATTTATGAGACTGGATTCATTATGTTATGATATTTAAAACATTTTTTTGAGTAATTATAAGAAAAAAAAATCTTTTAATGAGTCTGTAAATACGATTACCTCCTCTTTGAGAGCTATCCTTTGGAAGAAACCTTAAGCTTTATTTAGATGGTCTTCGGAGAAGAACATAAATTAAGGAATACATATAAGTTATATTCAGTGGTTTTTTGGTAGTTTTTTTCAAAATATGTTTTAAATATTTGTGAATAATGGAGGGTATTTTGTTCCCTTTTATAAGTTAAGGGTGTTACCCATAAAGAATTATATAATAAAATTAAATAATATAAAGTAATTTTCTTCTTCAAGTGGAACTAAATGGACTAGAATTATAAGTTGAGATAATATAAGGTTTACATCCATTAAAAAGAATAATATTTAAACAAGTTTAATTTAAAATTTTAACCATACCACTTAGTTAAACCCCATGGTAAACCCGTTTTAACCCTATCATGGTTACACATTTTTATTATTTTTACTTTTATTTTTTAGAAAAATGTTTGTTTTAGGAATAAAAAGAATTTTATAAGAAAATAAAGTATAATGTTGATTAAAATGTAATTAATTTCATTATTTTAAATAAATTTAGGATTATTTACCTTTAAAACCAAACCAAAATCTAATGGAAAATTATTTAAAATATATTAAGAGGGAAGAACTAAAAATAGTTTTTATTGGAAGAAATACTTTACGTAGATTTCCAAAATATTAGGAATAAATTTCTATGTTCAAAATTATATTTTTATATTAATTATATTACTTAATAATTATATATTTCATCTATAAAAAAGTTAATATAATCTTTTTATTCATTCTCATATCATTATAATATCATAAAAGTGGTAGTTTTTGTGAAATTGTTTTTTTCACTATTCACCCAAAATCTACTATTTTTTAAAAATATCAAAAATTCACCATAAGATAATTTCATACTGATAAATTTCAAAATGAAATTAATTTAATAATATATATTTTATAAAAAAAATTAATTTTGGTTTTTGTCACATTCTTGAATAAGGCTGTGTGTATTGTGTAATTTTTTCTCAAAAAAGAAAATCTTACAATAATTGAATCTCATGTGTTAAATTCTTCCCTCATGAAGAAATTTAAACCTTGAAATTTAAATAATGTCACCATATTAAATTATTAGTGTAATTATTCATCATTACCACTTGTGGTTACCATATCACCACTTCTATCTTATGATATCTCCAATATACCATTACCAGCCAAGTCATCTAATTCCTGAACAATTGTATCTAATGAGAAGAATATGGATATGATTATAATAGTAAGATAAATTGGTTTCCAATTATATTTACTCATAGGTTAGCACATGTGTTGGGTCTAGCATTTACTTCTTCAAAAAAGAGTTATGTAACACATCATGATCATTAGAGAGGCTAAGTGGTATCTCCAAATGGAATGAAACGACTCCTATTATTTCTAGAATTTTGAAAGGCCTGATGTAACTAGAACATAGATTATATTTAAAAATTAATCTTGTATCTTATTTTCAAAGAAATACCTTCATGAAAACCTATTATCACGAAGAAATTATAAATCATTCTTTGTTTTGTTATTATACTTGTTTTTTTATATTTTTGTTGAATAATATGATTATAAAAAGTTATAACATTCATCATTGTCTCCTAGAAAACATCTGGGCCTGTAATCTTCCATTAACTATTGAATACTTAACAATTTATGGTCCTACAATATTCCTTTCATCAATTTTTCTTATAATAAGTTATAGTATGAAACTGCTTTCCATTTAATTCCTCACATGGTTCCATTTAAATTCTTGAATAAAAGCTATTATTATATAAAAATTCCACCAATGTTAGGTTTTGATATCATATAACTTGGAACTAAATTTAACAAAACCTAAACATATCTTATAATGATTAAATTGTTTCTTTATACTACCCATCTATTTTTGGATAATAGGAGGTTTTCCAATATAACTCATTATTGAGAGACTTCATAAGACTCTTCTAAAAATTTGATATAAATTATAGATTATGATCAAATATTACAAAAATAAGTAAAACATGAAGTCCCATAGATTAATTAATAAGGATACACATTAGTCAATCAATATGTGGATCATCCAGTATAGTGAAGAAATGTGAGGGTACGATAAGGTGATAAATAACAACGAACATGAAATCATTCATTCTAGGAGTATTTGAAAATACCTTGAAAAATTCCACACTAATATCATAAAATTTCAACATAGGAATACGTAGATGTCATATGAATCTTTTATTATGTTTTCTATCAGCCTTTACTAGTTGAAAAAACAAGCCACCTTATACATACTCTGAAATTTACTATTTAATATTATCCCAATAATAATGTTCCCTGAAATATCAATGCAATTTTGTGATACCAGGTAGTATAGATAAGTTTGATCTATGATCTTAATCTAATAATTGTATTTTCGTCTTAGACATGGAGAAAACACATAACCCCTTTACAAATTGAAACATACAATCTTGATAGACGAATTCTACCAACTTCCCATCTTTCACATATTTAATTTTCTTTTGAATATTTTTATCATCAAGATGGGACCTTTTATTTTCTCTAAAAATTACTATTTGTAAATAATTTTTAAAATATGTTATGTTCCATATTCCATAAATCTTTCCATATCTATCTTTACTAAATCCAATAATGGAGAATCTTTGAAAATCATCATTTTAGTAAAAACTATGTGGTTATTTTTACACAATGCATTGACCATCTTGTTTTCCTTCCCAAGATGTTAGTGTATTAATTAATCATACTCATTGAGTATTTACAAACACAACCTTCCCATTATAATAATCTCTTTTAATGATATTATGTATTTTTAACTTTTTAAATCTATTTATATTTTAAAAATTTCACTATAAAGGTAATTATTTGGTACCTTTAATGAAAATATTACTGTTGAAAAATCATGACCATAGGCAGGAAATATAAATCTTTAACCTCTTTGTTTCACCAGAAACAACTATATCATTCTTTATAAGGACATATCCAAGTCCTTTATTTCATGAATCACTATATATCAAAAATCTATCACTGCCCATTGGTAATGTATATATTGTAAAATTTACCAATATTATCTTAAATTACTCAAAAACATTCCTTACATTTTTTAACCATTTGAACTTAACCCCATTCTATTTCAACATGGTTCGCGAGTTATTTGATTGAGAATTTTTTAGTATATGTTTTCAAAAGTTACATTATAATCCAAAGAAACTAAAAAACTAAATTATATTAATTGGTTTAGGATATTCCTTCACTTTATTTTTCATTGAAGAAACAACTGACATTACATCCCTAGAGACAATATATGATGAAATGAATCTTCTGGAATCCGGAATTAAGATTTTATAAATCATCCATAATACTCATTTTCACTATGAGTATTATAAATAGTTTAAAAATGAATCCTATGATAATCATATATTTTATAGTATATCATGATATCATCAAAAAATAAATTAATAAAATTATCTAGATACCCCTTGAATTCCTTGTTCATTAGATTTATAAAAATATAGGGTGCACTAGATGATGTAAATGTAATTATTATAAATTAAAAATATCTATGCATCTTATTAAATGAATTATTTATAAAATCTTCCTTAATCACTTATAATTTAGTATACACAAAATAAAGGTCCATATTTAAAAAAATTATGCTCCTTAAGTTGATCAAACTTGTCATAAATGTGGTAAAATGATTCTTATTCTTTATATAAATGGCACAGTTGTTGTTATAATTTATGAAAAAACTAATAGACACTTATTTATAATTAATAAAAAGAATAAGGGATCCCCATGGTGAAACCCCATGGAATATAATTTCCTTATTAGATAAATCATGATTATTTTCTGTAGATCCACTAATTCTACTATAAACATTGTATAAGGAGTATTAGATATAGTTTTTCATCAGTATTGAGATCAATGAAAACACGTCTTCAAACATAGGTTTTTTTACAAGTAGTTCACTAGTAAAAAAATCATTTTATTTACAAAAAATAGTAACATTTTCCATTGAAAGGATACATATTCCTTAAACATGTTGTCGTAGCTATTATTCACAAATAATTTCATTATAGAGAGATAATAGAGGTTGATCCATACATGATTCAGATAAAGTAGTCTCCCATATGAACAAATGGGATTCTAGATCTCCATCACAGATCATAATATCCTTCTCTGGAAAATAACGTTTCAATTTATAATTTGAAATCTAATCCACACTAATTATTATTAGAAAATCATACATAGGTATAATAATCATGTTTTCAAATAAGGTATAAAAATGTGTCATAAAGAGAACTAACTGACATATCCTTGTTATAGTCATATTTAAACTAGGAGTCATGATTGATATATCCTTTCTAAAATTCTGGGAAAATATCTTATTTTCTGGGAAAAATTGAATATATAAAAGGGTGAGAGGATCCAAAATAAAATAATGCATTAGATAAATTTTAGGATACAATAAATGTACCTGTAATTAAAAATTTAGGAACATCAACCTAAACTATAGTGATCACTTAATATTATTTATTATCCCTTTGAATTTTCAAGGGAAAATTAAATTTATAGTTTTAGAATTCATTAAAATTGTTCCCCATAAGCTTATAGTTCAAACATTGATCATTTATAGATTCTTTATTGAACTTCATATCATGAGTCTAATTACCTTTATATCCATAATTAATGAAAAATTTCATTACCATCAGAAATATTCTACGGTGTTTCTTTATGACATTATTAAAAGCTGTAAATTGCACCCTTACATTCTTCTCCTTTTTCATATTTCGTTTTCCATAGTTCTCATCTACCCACTTATTTTTTCCAAGGAAAAAAATAATTAGAGAATTATTTCTCTATTTTAATGGAACTTGATATTATATCCACATACACTAAAAATTAATGAGAGACTAATTATTTTTAAACAAAATGACTTATCCCATCAAATAAATGATAAATATTATAAATTATACTAGGTACATAATCCACTATAAGAGTTTCTAACCTTGTAAATTTAGCTTCATATTAAGTTACAATTTTTCATCCGTTTTCCATATATTAAGGAAATTCCTCTCCATGTCATTATGTTTTTCATGAGGAATGCATTTTTTAATGAATATATCCTTGAAAGTATTCCGCACCATACTATTTAATTCATCAAAATCCTTAGTCTAATGGATTAATGACCACCATTGATCTTCATATCTTTTAAGATGATATTATTTTGTAATAAATCTCTCTCTTTCACTACTACCCAAATTAGAAAATATCATATCTAGGGACTTGATACATTTCTAAAATACTAATGGATCTGGTGTTCCATTGAATGATGGTGGATTTTGTCACATGAAGTATTCCAACATTGTTGTAACATGTTATAGTCTAAAAAGTGTCTTCGTATGGGAAAGGTTATTAGTCTTAACCTGAGTCAGCTTCCCCAATATAGTTATAATTTTTTTTGATCCAGATCTAACTTCATTATGTTTCCCATGGGGGGAATCCATACATATATTAAATTTATTAATAAATTTTACATTCTTTTTCTAGGAACCATTTCTGAAAAATGAAATATAATAAATTATATCAAAAAAATTTGAATTTTAAATCATAATATATAATTTAAAATTTTCTGTTACTCTTAACATACATTAAAAATTTATGTATAGATAATATTAGAATCATAAATTAGTATGTTTAAAAATATCTTCAAATCCTAATAATATATTCCAATCAATCAAAATGGTTCAAAATGTTGTTTGATTCAACCAAATAATATCTCCCAATAGTGTCTACCCGACTATGTAGTCTTAGGCCCACTCATCATGTTGCAATGGCAATCAGGTTAATACCCAATCTTCCCCTTTCATATTTTTTAACCTTAAGTATATATATGCAATAAACTTATCCTCTTACTAGTATCGATAAATAGATTTATTTTCATGAAAAAAATACCTACTTTTGCAAAAATTTATGATATTATCCTTTACATATACTTATCCTTAGAGTCTCTCATAGTGTTATTATCTATAATCTACATTTTTTAAATCCATTTCATAAGGTTTTTAATTAAACTATCTCTAATACCAACTATAACTCCATGAATCTAGTAACGCAAAACTATTTTTTATTTTACTATAATGGAAAATGACACAAGTGATCTCATCCGAAAGGAAGGAATAGTTTAGTAGTCTTGCGAGACTAGATAGTTAAATTATTCTCAAATTATATTTGAAAACAAGAAATTCAACTTAATATCCAATTTATAAGTTTGTAATGTTCTTTTAATATATTCCATAAATCATAAATAAATCTTTTACTGGTAACACAAGAAAAATAAATATAATAAATTGTGTGGTATGATGCTTCGTAAGTAGAAGAGTACAATATAATTTATCATCGGATAAATAAATAATGCATAATATAGTAGAGAAAAAATATCAAAATTTTCAATATAACTATAATTATTAAAAGGTGACTAAATACGTGAATAATATATCCATATAAATAATCATATGGATAAAAAAATAGTTTCATAATGATAGAATGCATAATTTCAGACATCATAATCTTACCATTATGGAAATGTTCCATAAAATTATACATAAATAGGTGGGTCCTAAACCAAATTCCCAACATAGTTTTTTTTTCATCTAATCTATAAATGCATCGATGGATTATAATGGGACCCAACCATTACTTACTAATTCTAATTAATTAATAATATAAAATAAATTTATAATAATTCAATATATAATGACCGCACACATTTTATTGAAAAAATAGCATCTGACATGTTAATATTTTCCATAGTCAAAAATAGAACAACATAATCATATCCCAACTAGTGAAATAAGGTGTATGGTATCATTAGATGGTATCTCCATTAAATAATAAGATTCATGAAATGATTTTTACATATATTAAAAAACTTTTAAAAGATCAATGGAACATTCAATAAAGAAAATACGCTTTTCATTTTAAAAACATTTACTTAGAATATAATGAATTTAAAAAATATTAGGAAAAACGTTTTATTTAAAAGTAATATGGAAAATTTTAATATGAGCATCAAATAATGTTTTAGTAATTAATATAAGAAAATTTATTGTGTTCGTAATCTTTAAAGTAATGATTCCATTCACACCTTTGGTAAAAAAGCACCTCATCCAGAAAATGAAAATAAGATTTCTTTTAAAGCATTTTATAGAATGTAAAAAATAGGTAAAATTAAATTTAATAAATGATTCTTGAATTTTAAAAACCTTCTTGAAATATTTTTATAGAAAATATATACAACGAATAAATATATTCCCAATAAAATCGTGTTTTTTTTTTGTATAAAAACATTATTTTAGACCTTTGAGAACTTAGAGATAAGAAAATGAATCAAAAAGTTAAATGTATAAAAATAAATATAGGAGAAATAAATATATCATGTTTTAGATAAAATATAATATAATTACTCTAATTTAAACTTAAAAATAAAAAATCTTGAATAGGTATGAGATTTTGAAATAAGCCCTTACATCAAGTTAGAAATGCCTAATAAGTTCTTTTCTCATCCTTTATAAGAAATTTAAATTTATTATGATTATATTAATGAAAAAAATTATTTAGTTATAAAATAATATATTAATATCTTATAATATTTCAAAACCCTTTTATGGATATATCATTTTTAAAATCATCATTTCAGAGTGTTAACTGTTTTGTTTTTCATATAATTTTTAGTTTTATAGCTTGACTCACTATATCTTGATCATGATTCCATCATCTATAGAGGCATAATATTTCATAAATATAATTTTTAGTCATTATTTACACTTTTATAAGTATTAATAAAAAGTGGTTATGAACAATGAATTACATCACTTCATGGGGACCGTAGTCTATTCATGCACACGAGTGACACATCGAATTTTAAATGGATAAAATGAAATAATGATAAATAATTGTTAAATTTTAATAATTTTTTTATATCTTTGATATATTATATGTTAACTAAATATATCAGTATTTATTATTATTTAATTGTGAAATTAAAAACATTCATATCTCTTCATTAAGGTGGTAGTCCACACGTACACACAAATGAAATTGTTATTTCCCAATGAATGATATGTCTAGAAGGTAAGTGAGATATTATAATTATAAATGAATAATTATATAATAAATATATTATATAATCATTATTTAAACAATTATAACCATCCATTTAAAGTGTTGATGATAAATTAATTACACCGCTACGTGGAGATGGCAGGTCGTTCATATGCTTATACGACGTTTTCATTTCTCATAGGATGAAAATGGGGTGGAAAATTGATGTTCAATAATCATAAAAACATATCAGTATATTTAAGATATTATATTACATATTTTAGGATGTTTATAGAATATTTAGAGGAATTATAAGAACAAATAACATTGAAGAGATGATAAATATGATTACCTCTTCTTTGAGAGACCTCCTTTAGCTAACACCTTAAGAAATATTAGGATAGTCTTAAGAGAATAAGAGAAGATAAGAATAAATGGATGGAATATAAGAAGGTTTTTGGGTTGTTATTTTCCATTATTGAGTTTTAAAGATTATGAATACAAGAACAGAAGAGGTTCCCTTTTATATGTGATGGGATAGATACACATGGAATTTAATTAAATATTTAAATAATTTAAATCTTTTTTCAAGTGAATATGGTGAAAAATGGAAAGGAAATAAAAATTAAGATAACATAAGTTCAAAATAGAATCATAAAATATGATCATGATAATTTTATGGGGGTTTTTTACCCTTATCTATTAGCTTAAACCCTGATAAACTTGTTTTAATGCTAATAATGGAATCAAATTTTTATTATTGTTTACAATTCATCATGAAGAAAAAAAAATTTAAACTTATTAGATAATATTAATTATACCAGATAAAATTATTTAATCTATTTTTTAAATTATAAATTTCATGTGTGAAAAATTAATTTTAATATTAGTGCACAAAATGAAAAAAAAAATACAATTTTTTAGAAAAACATATTTATTTTAAGTATAAATTTATTTTTTAAAATATATCATAATTTTGATTCCACTGAAATTAAATAGATTATGTAAAATCAATATATAATTTTTTATCGTTCAAACAAAATAGGAACTAAAAGAAATTTTTATTATACTTTATTAAGAGATATGAACTAAAAAATAATATTTATTTGAACAAAAGCATTATTTAGGTTTCCAAAATGTTAAGCATATATTTATATGCTTGAAATTATATTTTTAAATGAATTATATTAATTATAAAATATATATTTGGTCTATAAAATAGGTTTTATAATTTTTAATGTTATTCTTATATCAATATAATATCATAATTGTGATATTTTTTGTAAAATTCATATTTTTCACTATTCACATAAAAATCCACTCCTTTAGAAAAATAAAAAAAATTACCCTAAGAAAATTTTAAAATTTATAAATAAAAAAATAAATTCATTTCATTAAATTGAATTTATAAAAATTATAAATATACGTTTTATATAAATTTTTGAATAAATCTTTGTGAATTGAATAATTATTTCTCTAAAATAAAATTCTTGCTATAATTAATGTTTAGCTGTTATATACAAAAAACGTTTAATCCTTGAAATAACTTTTAATTATTCTAATATTGTGAGAAAAATTATCCATGATTTAAATCTAATCGTTAATACCTAATGTATAGATCTTTATAATTAGTGTAAATCTAAGTTTTTTAGAAAAGGTCCCTTGACCAAAAGGCTAAGGCTAATATTCATAAAAAGAAAGTAATGTTACAAGAGACAAAAACGAGGGGTCTTAATACAATCAGACTCATAATGAGGTAGAAGAAACTCGGGAAGCGAAACTGACTAGGTAAGAGGCCTACCAACTCCCATATTAGCAAGACCATTCACAACCATATTCGCCTCTCGATAAATATGATTGATGATGAAGTAAAGAATCACAAGGTTCTTCATGCATTCCTTCCACTTTGCAGCAAGCCTCTAAGAGAAATGAAGCTTGCTATTTCTGATGGCCTATATAAGAGTGCTAGAGTCACTTTAAAACCATATATTATTCCAATAATTAATTTTAGAAAATGAGACAACATGAATTATTCCAAGCATCTCCACCTCGAGTGAACTAGTCACACCACAATTGCCATAAAAACTTCCCTTAACAAAATCATTATGCGTCCTGAAAACCAAACCACACCCTGTTGGACCTGAATTATCCTTTGTTGCACCATCTGTATTCACCTTAATCCAATATAGAACAGAAGCTAGCCAAAGAACTTCAAAAGTCCCCAAATTAGGTCTGAAATTTCCTTGAACACTCAGGTTTTTCAGCACAATAAAATCAGGAATATTATTTTCACAATACCCCATGCCAGCAATGATATAAATTTAAATATGTAGACCTAAAAAAAATTATAAGTCTTGGACATCGATATATCGATAATAAAATCTGGTATTTTAAAAAATAATAAAGACATATTAAATTATAATGTTAATATTATGGGATTATTCTAGTACTAATTATTTTTGGGTGGAAGAAGTCATTTTAACTTTCTATACTATAAATCGAGTCTTTATTCACTCATTTATAGGTAAGGACCGTTCATAATTATGTAATGGTTGGAAGCCAAAAAATTATTTCTTCAACGTATTTAGATACCAATTATTTACTCTAAATACTAAAGGTCAACTTTATAAATTTGTTCTAAACCCTGATAAAGTAATTTTCTCTGGCTACTACTTCAAAAGAATGGCTTATCGAACCCCCCACCATTTTATTAGTAGATGATGAATCCAATTCGTCGAAAATTATCATATCATAAACTATAATAATATAATATAAATACCAAATGTTAGTTCAATATAATTTAATCTACCAATATATGATGATCATAATTACCTTTAAAATTGATATTAGTCGATCTTAAGGAATCATCCTAATGATAATCTCATTAGTGGTGTTGATTAGTTAGTAAAAACTAAAAGTTACTGTAGAAATTAATGTGTGTATATTTAATTCCTATATCAATTTGAAAATAAATTGGTAGTTGATGGCTTGGGTGACGAGAATAGCATTGTTACAATGTAAGATGATATTAATCAATTAGAATGGAAGAAAATTTAGACCTTTCTTGAATGTCGAAATGATATTCTGTCTATATGTGTTAAATGGTTCATCAAGAATAAGTGTGATGAAAATAGAATTATTTTTTTAGAATACGGAGGGGATGGTTTCTATACCTTATAATTAGGAAGAGGACATAGATTAGGGATAAAAAATTTATCTTGTATCTTTCCTGGAGTCTATCATAATTATACTATATTTTATCGCTGATATTAACATTAATCTATTTAAAAAAGATATAAAGAGTCCCTTCCTATAAAAATATTTGTATGAGATGGTTTATGCTGGAAAAAATCATGTTTTAAACATATAAATTTTCCATACCATGTATTATGACTTACTAAATCACTCTACAGACTTAAAAAATATCTAACATCCCATAATAATATATTTCCTAGATTATGACTCCAAAAAAATTGTTAAAGGAATAGATGTCCAAAATATTTTTACATAGAAATTTTTAAAAGACATTATCATTATTAATGTTTATTATAATGATATTACCTTTGTCTCGACTTAGAAAATATTCACTTATAGTTTCAAAAAACATATGTTGAGTGAGTTTGAGATGAGCATGATATGTGAAACTATTTATTTTATTGGCTTTATAATAACATAGTGACGTGATGGAAAAAATTTCACTCAACATAATTATATATTATATTTATAAAAAAAATTATTGTTTTTATAGTGTTTAAAGTATTATTACTTTGATAGGTACCTCTTAAAAACATGACCTTGATGAATGTGAGAAACTATTAGATCGGGAATTGTTTTGGTAGATGGTCCAAATATTAAATTACCTGATGGATTGTTAACTAGTTATTATGTATTCTGTTTCATTTTAAGAAATATTCCTAGAAAATTTAAATAAATACTATATTATGGATGTTATTCATATATTCGGTACTATTCTTGAAGATAAAAAACAAGGTTTAGTTTATTCATCTGGAAATTAGTTTACCTTAAAAATATATTTTTATGCTTACTTTGGAGGTTGTATAATGTATTATAAATATACATATACATATATATATATATATATATATCTTTTTATTTCATAGGTGTGTCTTTATTATCATATTTTAGAAATAATCTACATTTATTTTAACATTCCATCGCTATATCAAGACATGTGGTCACTAGAAATTGTTATGCTAAATTGTTTTGGATTTGGGGCACACTCAATTTTTTTGGATTGAATTTAAATAAAATCATGATTCATTGTGATATAAAAAGATCTATCACTTTTTATGAAATCCTTTAACATCACTATTGTATGAAGCACATTGAGATAAGACAATACACCCATTGAGACTAAACATAAATAGAAGATATTACGCTCATGTTTATCAAAACAGAATGTCATTTTTATAGTATTTTTACTAAAATCTTAAATTACGATAGATTAGAATATATTAAATAAATGGTTGGTTTGATAAATAAAAAGTGAACATCATTTCTACTTCTTTTTTTACTCTCTCCTAACACTATAAAATAATTGAGTAATAGGGAGGAAATTATTTGTTTTGAATAATTATAAATTTTCATGTGGGTAAATTATATTATCTATTAGTTATTTAAATAAAATTTTTTAGATAATGATTGATTTTTTTCGAACAAACCCTAATGGAGGTTACCTTATATAGTTTAATATAATGAAAAGTAACTTTTTAAATGAAGTAAACACTTCTTAATTTATTCTTATATGAATACTTCCATTTTATTCCTAAAATTATAAACATCTTACACATACCCAGTGCATCAAATTTTAAAATTTTGAGTAATCCCCTTATTTAACATAATTTCAGGTTTTTATTTATTTATGAAAATTTTATTATCATTGTCACATATATTTCTATAATAATTTATTGTTCTTATGATTATAAGGATTAAATGTTTTCTATGATTTTTTATAAATAATTAGATCTTTATATTTAAATTTTCAAAAATGTTGGTTCATACCTAATTAAATCTTAAGAAAATGGGGATTTTCTTTTTTATCTAGGAATGAAAATAATTTCTGATTTCTATTGAAGATATGATGATTTTTCTTTAATATTCTGAATACCAATCTTCATCAGAAGACATTCATCCAGTTTCATCAGAAGATAACTTCATTAGGGTTTACTCTTTCTAATGATATCATGTCTTGATTATTTTTATTGACTTTTTTTTTCTATAGAAATCATGAGTACAGATTTGGTTTCATTTAAAATATTGTAAAGGGGAGAGTAAATTTAACAAAAATTGCAAAAACATTCTTTATTTTTACCCTATTATTGTTTCAAATTGATTATGATTTGTTTTTCTATTTTTTAAAATACCAAATGAGCGTATTTTTGGGATTCTATTATAAATATGCAATAAGTTTTGATTTTTAAGATCCGAGAGAGAATATGATCATAAGTGTGGTTAATTTACATAATTTTTTTATTTAAGAGAGAATATAGATAAATTTTTATTAAAGGTGAAAAAATTTATTTTGCTGGAGAATTATTCTAAGATAAAAAATTATTATACAGGATATTTAATATATTTTCTTATATTTTTATAGAGATTTATTATTTAAAATATTTTTTTGTAAAAATTAAACTTTATTTTATCCGAAGTTAAATTAAATTACTGATTTATTAGTCATTACATGGATATATCCTATTAAAAATCATTCCAAACTAATATTTTCTTTAATATTATGTGATTTTCAAAAAGAGGGATATACTCTATCATTGAAATAATTTCCAATTATGGCTCTATATTGTTTTTTATGTTTAACTTATTGAAGAGTTGATGAAAAGAAATTCTCTTAAATAATTCTTGTAATACCTTACAGGTAAACTCAAATTAGTTACCTACGTTAAATGTTACATCCTTCAATTTAAGACCATAACATTTAAGCATATTGATTGATAAGTAAGCCTTTTGTGGTCATGTGGTCTCAAATGATATCAAATATTTGATTGAAATGATTAACCCACTCTTTCACTTCCAGAGGTGAAGCATCATCATGTATAGTACATGGATGATGAGATAAAAATCCTTTATTACCCCTATAACTATTGGTTCCCATAGTAAATATTATTATCATGTGGTTTAATGAAATTATGATTACCTATAAAGGACTTTAGGGCCAAAAACATCAATAAAAGTCTTACCCCATAATGTATCCAGAGGTGGATGTGATGGAATCCATTACATTGATGTAGAGTATTATATTAGATTCTGATATAATGATAGATGATTTAAAATTCAGATCATCATTGAATAGATGAGATTATACCACATAAACTATCACATAATCCATCTATTATAAAGCAATTTCATTATTGTAAAATTAATTTGATTTTCATAAACATAATTTTAAAATAATCAATAAATATTTAACTAATAGTAATATAAATGGGAATTTCCAAATCAATTTAATTTATTAGTATTCTGTATTTTCCTACGGATAATTAATAAATAAATTGTAAAACAATATTTATTAATTATTGATGTTTTAGTTAATATAAACTTGTAAATGAATCTTTTAATAATGTAACCAAGTAAAATAAAGAACACTACCCATCATTCCATGTTATCTATTCCAACCTATTTAAATATATCTTTTATGAATGAGGATAAAAAGAATAAAACTATCTCATGAATGAAATATAATAGAACATTAAATAACCATGGTAATTCAGGATTTCACAATAATTATACATGATATGAATATTTATGGGGAACTCTATGAGTTTCTATAGTGGTATATTTTTTTTAGTTCTGTAGCCAATAGAATTTATGGGGTTATAATATTATTTAAAAAAAACCTTATCCTGATACTCAAATAGTGCTTGTATTGGTAATGAAATCACCACGAGAATGCCTCATGATCATAGGATTATTTTATAAATGTCATGGGAATGATAATATTTTTCAATAGGTATTTCCTATTTAAAACTATATTATGTATTCAATGGGTAATGTTAAAAAACATGCATGAACATAACATATATACAGAAAATGTGAAACATAAACTTGGTTTCCAATAAGTGTACTTGTAAATTTAAAATACTAGTGCACCTAGTAAGTAATACATATATAAACATGATTAAATTGAAACAATATATATATATATAGTTTAAAATATCTAATTAATATCATCAACTATGTGAAACTAGAAACAACCATCATAAAAAATCTCATGTAAGAAAATAGATAATAGTTTATCAAGGAAGAGTTCTCCTCGAGGAACAAATCATCATAAAACCCGATGAATTTATTTATGAGTTATTTCCCAATACATCATAAATAAATCCTAAATTTCTCATTAAACTATAAACACAAATCCATATAGATCTCTATTCTTAGGTTCCCTTCATTTCTCTGAGACATGGAAAACCATGTATTTATGCATCATAAAAAACTCACGTATAGGGTTTGAGTAAATCTTACCTAGTTTAAAGATACCACATAGAACTAAAAATATATCATAAATCTAGGTTAAATAAGTATCAATAATAAGTAAATGAATTATAAAATAATATAATCAAATGATAATTGTATGTGTTGAATTTCATTAATAACCATAACAATAGCCTCCTATAGTTAAGGTGTCTGAACCCATGTCTACCTACTTTAATCATATATCATAATTAGAAATTGTTACTTTATTATCTTGGATAAACCAATTATGTGATAATATACATAAATTTGATCTAAATCTATTGAGAGAGGGAAAAAACACATTGGAATGAAACTTGATCCGCTTGTTTAGAACCACATATGAAAAAATATAGGGGTGAGGAATGATATACATATATATAACAAGTGGAAAGAATATATATAAACTATCCCATATATATAAATAATTCTAAAAGTATATTACATGGTAGAAAACTCCTTTCAACTACAACAATTCATTAAGTAGTACAATATTCGTATACTTCTTCTACAATTTTTATTTTAAATAACACACTCCATGATGCAATTTCAATAAGTTAAACTGAAGAACTGAATAATGAATAACATGTAACAAGTAAAAAATTAAATTAATGATCATAAAAAAATATAATCCACTTAGCTAAACCATAATTGATATAATGTTTTAATTTAATAAAAAACCTTCTTAAAAATGGTGTGATTTATATTTAATTCACTTAGAACTATGATATGGTAATATAATATGCTAAAAAAATATAAATGATAGGATAGATTACATACCAAGACTATTAATAATCTAAATTTTGAATCTTTAGAGAGAAAATATGACACTACTAAAGGATTTATAAATTCATGGTCCATATTAGAAAAAAATATTTTACCACTTTTATATGAATAAAAAATTAATTTAATGAGTAAATAATAAGACTCACCTTATGATCACCGAAAATCACTTCCTTCTACCATGAAAAATAAGTAATATAGAATTGAGACAGTTATTTTGAAGCCCTATGAATACAACAATGAAGGATTTAGAGTTTCTACAACATATAATAGGAAAGTACTAGTTTAAAGGTAATCCTAAACATAGCTTCACCAAGAGCAAATCCATGCAATACTTGAGTGATAATTTTGATTGAATATCGAATGCTAGATCCAAGGGAAGTGATGTAAATTACATGGGAAAACTATCAAGATTTATATGAGATAAATAGGGAGTAAAATTCAATAATTTGCGGTATAAGTGTGTAATTTTAAATAAAAAATTTACAATTTCCATAAAATTAAATTAATAAGATAAATTTAAATAGTGTACATAGTTTAAGGCCATAAAGTACCCAATTATTCTGATATAATAATATACAGTACCCCTGATAATACTATGCTCCTGTTAAATATATATTTGGAATCTGGTGCTTGTTTAACACCAATAGCCAAATCCATTTATCAATGATTTTCTTCTAGTATCCTTAAATATTTTTTTCATATTACACACTCACACACACACTATATTTACACCTAATAAAGATTAATTCAAAGAAAATAATAATGACAAAATGATATTCATTACAATAACCTTGATTGTTTAGTAGTATTAACTAGGATCCTAAGAGATCTGTATTTTATTTTTATTATTATGATTATGAAATTTATATAGAATATTTTACTATTACCTATTTATATGCATTTGTTTTTTAAAATTAAAAGAGGATAAAAAATATATGATGAACTCTATATACACTAACTGTGTTAGGAACTTGGTGGATATACATGATGGGGTACAACCCATAGTATTCTAGTTGGTTTCCATAAGTAAAATAACATGAATAGAAGAGTGTCTAACTATAAATCTAATTTATTGGTAAAATGATACAATACAAATGAAGGTATTTTCTATAAAGAGATTGGTATTAATGATATATTTACTTTAGATATTTCTATCCATAATAATAATTATGATTATGATATATATGAAATGGATGTCAGAAACAATCTCAATAATTATAATTTAATTGAGGAAATGCATATGATAGAACCTAATTCTCTTAAGGATTCAAAAGAAAATTAAATGGTATGTAATTTGTAATGACCCATTTATGGAATTAAGTTAGTTTCCCAAATTAAGAAAATACAGTTTGAATATGGAAGAAAAGAGTTTGGTTTTAACAAAAAAAATTTAAGTTATAGTGTATAATAGTAGGTTTTTGAATTTTTTATTGTATTTCTAGTATTTTCTTTGGATGGAATACTGCTCATCTGAAATGAAATTGAAACTTTAGATTTGACAAATTTTCTTATGGGAAAAGTATTCTTAATGAAAAAATGGTTGAAATAATCTATATAATTTGTATGTGAATGTATAAATATAGACCAAATTAGATTCGTGGTCTGAGTCAAATCATATATAGTAGTAAAGTTTTAAATTGGTTTAGATTGAATAAATTTAATGAGAGATATTCCCTAATGTTACATGTAATATGTCTTACAGAAGATCAATGTCCTTATAATGAATTAAAATGGAAATTCATGAATGAGATTATATATTATTTGACAATCACATCCATTTTACATGTCATGTAGTGTACTCAACTAAATGTATCTTATTATTTGATCATAATTAGTAGATACGAATATAATTTTTTTGAGAGACTTTACATTTTTTTATAGAATATGTTCTAGAACATAAAAGGAACCACAAATTTGATCTTGGTTTTTAAGAGGTGAAGAAGAAAAAATTGTAAATGGTTAATACACTATAATCTTATAAATTTAAAATAATGATTCAAAACATTGATACAGTTTCATGTTTTTTCTCAATGATAGTGTTATAAGTTACAAGAGTACTAAAAAACATACTATTGTGGTCTTAAAAATAGAATTATTATACATCACCGAATCAGATGATTAAAAAAAAGTAGTTTATATTAATAAGATAATTATTTAACATAAGTATTTTCATTGAATATTTGGGGAAATTAGGGTATAATATGTCCACAATAGATCAATTACAAATGACAAGAAACCATACTCTTAACAAATAAAATCACAGATCCTTCGCAAATACCATCTCATTTGAGATATCATTGAGAGGGATGATTTAACAATCTATAGGGTGGTTAAAAAGGATAATGTAGCATATATATTAAAAAATAAAAAAACATAGTACATGTTTTAGAGTAATAAAAATTATACGGGAATTAGATATAAAGACTTGATTCTTATTCAAACCATAATTTAATTTTTAAATAGGAATTAATTTACTTTCATTTGTGATAACCCTTTCATGTTTTTTGTTTTAGATAATTAGGTCCTAACTCTTATATGAAAAACCATTACATTAAATTTTTGATAGTTCTTATTAGTATTCATTATCTAAAAATAGAAAACATATAAAATTAATGATATTTTTGTTTCATGAAAAATATGCACAACTTTTATGTTCCCATTATTATTGTAACTAATCATCCTTAAACACTATTAAAAACAATTAAAATTGTTTTATTGACATAAAATTATCATTAACGAACATATAAAAATAAATAAACAATCTCTTTTGTCCATTTCAAAACCATGAGATCTTATATGACAGTTTTCCTTTAACCTAATAAATTTTAAGTTAAAATAATAGTTTACTTATACATTAAATCCACTTTATTAGCCGAAGCCTTTTTATAAAAAACATTAAAAGAAA
The DNA here is from genome assembly GCA_963277665.1 of Viscum album. Taxonomy (NCBI): domain Eukaryota; kingdom Viridiplantae; phylum Streptophyta; class Magnoliopsida; order Santalales; family Viscaceae; genus Viscum; species Viscum album. Next base: position 561,769,711 of record OY728141.1, read on the forward strand.
ACATAAAGTAAAAAATCATAATTTATAGGGTTTTATAAAATACGATAACTCTAGAAAATATCTTTCTTAATAACATTACTTTTTACCCTAAAAGGGTGTAATTATTCATCTGAAAAAAAGATCATTATGTTACATTATGAAATAAAATGATTTTATTGAAAAATAATTTGAAATCATTGAAATTTCATGTTATCTATTTGGTACACAATCATCATAGAACTATCAAAATAACCATTTCATATGGAATAACTTATACAACTAACTTCCAGAATAATTATCTGGAGAGCATAATTATTACCCAATACTTTGGAGAGCTTTATCGTGATCTACCATTAATCAATTCTATATCTATCTCACCAATAATTCATTAAAAATGACCATAAATTTATTGAAACATATATAATCATTCATTTCCACAAAATATCCTTTTAAATCCATATGTACAGTATATTCAGATATTGATATACCCATTTCCTTTAAAACCCAATACTCAAAACTAACTTACCTGTAATAAAGGGAAGGAGAGTTTTTAGTTGAATACAAATAAAATTATATATAGTAATAAAAACATAATATTATATTTATGAAAGTAGGAAAATTTATAACCATTATATAATTTAAAATAGAGCATTTTATTTTTCCATTTTCAAAGAAAATCAAAACATTCTTTATAAAATACGTAAAGAGACTCCACTAGAAAACCCTTAAAATAAAGTAAAAATATAAATAAAATGATCTTTATAATTCTTTTATAACCAAATAGATACATTCAGAACATAATTTTAATAATATGTACATATAAAAATAATATTTATAAAATAAATCTTTAAATCATTTAAAATGTGATTTTTAAGGTAATATGTCTCATACCGTGAGTCTGACCTGTCCGATACAGTATTTATCTTCCCAAATAATAAAATTATATTAATAATTTAGTGAATAAATTAATTTTTTCATATTGATTGCATTATTAGTATCCCTTATATATTAGTTCTGTCCTTTTTTTATTTGGTTACTTCACATGTTAAGTTTATATCGGCTGTTTTGAGGACATCTGGATGATAATACAAAAGAATATTTGATTGATTGATTGCGGAAAAAAGGTCAATATTTCATTATCAACAAAATACTAATCGTGAAATTATTATCATTTCTAAACACTAATTATAATTTTATAACCAACAATAAAATATGGTCATGAAAAGAAATTACCTGACAATCATGGAGACGGTAGGCGGTCCATACACATGAGTAACATTTTCATTTTCCATTGAACATCAAGGAAATAAGGAAATTATAATTTTATCTTAAAAATGATTATTTTATAATAAATATCACATTATATCTTTAAATTAACCTATATATATCCTTTATGTGATGTGGTGATGAAAACAAAATCACAACGCTTCTTAGAGGTGGTAATCTGCATGTACACACAAACGACATTATCAATTTTCAATGGATAGAACTATGAAAAAATTTGATTTATTATCTCTAGAAAATGATAATTATTTCATCAATATCATATATATACATTAAATTCTTCATTATAAACAACATTGAGAGACAGTATTGAAATATGAATTACATTGATATATGAGGCGGTTTTCTGCCATACACAGGGTTGGTTGTTTCATTTCTCAATTTATGGAAGAGGAGATAGTTAAGTGACCTAAAATAGACATAATAAAACCTAATTATATATTAGATTCATATTTTATTATATCATTATAGTATAAGTGTTTTTAATAATGTCTAATAATAAATAAAATTAAAGCATTTGTTTTAATGATCTACCTCTTCTTTGGGAAACTTCCATTGCTTTATACCTTAATCTCTCTTAGTTTGGTATTATGCCAAAAATAAGTCTTCAAGGATGTGGGTAGGGATTATAATAAGGTGTTTGGGTAGGTATTTTCTTAATTAAATGGCTCTTTAAGTGTGTTAAAAATATAATAGGGGTTCACTTTTATAGGTGGGAGAGATGACATGCTAGAAATTTTAAAATGATTAAAATATATTAATGTCTTAATCAAAATGGAGACAAAATGGGCCATTCCAATAATTATATATTATAATGTATATATATGGTCATACAATAGTATTTATAAACGTTTTTAAGTCATTTTAACCACTGTCGATTTAGTTTAACCCCTATTAAACATGTTTTAGCATTAATATTGGTAACAATATTATACTATTTTACTATTCATTATGAACAAAAAATATGTTAATATTTTTACCTAAAATAAATTATGATGATTCCAAAAATGGGATAAATTTTATAAAATTCAATTCATATAAGTGGAAAAATATATTTTTAAAATTAAACCCAAAAAATGTGATGAAGAACAATTTTCTAGAAAAAATGTCTTTTAAAGTACAAAAAGGTTTTTATACCAATATCAAGAATAAAAATAATTCGATGAACATAATTATATAATTAAAAATATAAATTAAATAATTTTACTTTTAACCCATTCTTAGTCAAATTTTATCTTTTCAAATTCTAAAAATAAAAATAAAGATTTCAATAAAAATATGTATTTTCACTATACATTCCAAAAATAAAAGAATTTAGAAAATTTTAAAAATATCACTATATGATAATTTTGCATTTTTTATATCAAAAATGAATATAAATTTTTTAAAATATAATTATAAATTTTTTAAATGATCCTTTTGATTAAAACCAAATAATATAAGTAATAAAATATTTTAAGAATAAAAGTATTTCCCTTTTGACTAAAAATTACAAAATATTCTTATAGTGAGTATAAATATATAAAATATAATTAGTGAATATTAATAAGGCATTAGATTTATTTAATATTTACATCTCTTGAGTTGTTTAATTACTTCCCCATTTTCATGATTTTGTTCTTGAAATTTTATTCTCTACATAAACAAGTAGTAGTATTTTTCCTTCACAACATTTTCAGATTCTCATGTTCATTGTTCAACCATATCATTTTTACACATAACCCTAACCTTATAAATAACTTTATTATTCAAAAACTGCTCTCTAAAGTCTAGAATTCATATATTTTTTTCTCATAAGAATGGTTTTCTTCCAACTGAACTACTTTAGGGATGAAAACATGTGATCCATTTAGAATAAGTTTTATTAACAAACAAACATAAAATACATCATGTACATGAGATATAATAAAATAAAATTCCACTTGGTAATAATGTGAGACAATATTAACTAGAATTTCATATGTTCCATTGAACCGCAGACATAACTTTTTTTTACCAAAACAATTAACACTTTTCCATGGAGAGGCTATAAAAAACCTGATCGCATATCTCAAATGAAAGATATTTCCCACCATTATCTGTATAACTTTTATAAATACTTTGAGATGACCTCATATGATGATGGATAACCAAAAACATCTCAAACATTTCTTATATCAATTTGGTACCGAAAAGTTCTTTTTATCGACTTCTTCCCAACATGATACAACTTAACACCTATTTCTATTTGAAGTCTCAAAATGTGATATTTGTATATGGAAATGAAAATTTTTATTATATTAAAATTCAACTAATTAAAGAGGAAGATCACAAATTATTTTTTAATCCATTAAAAAAGCTCAAAAAATTTATTCTAAATAGAAAATATTTCTCTCTGACTGTCTATCTAATTGAGGATGAAAAGATATATTAATAATTTATTTAGTATCAGATGACTTATGAAGAAATTTCAGAAAATTAAATGTAATCCATGGGTAACTATTAGATAAAATGGATAGAGGAAATACTTGTAACATGGTTATTTCCTTGAGATAAAATAAATAAAGGTGATCTAAATAAATAGTTTCTTTAATAATAATTATATGAGTTGATTTATTCAATCGATCAATAACAACCCAAATTACTTTATTACCTTGATATAAATTTTCAAATCCAACCATGAAATATATATATCTGTAAGAACCCGTGTTTTTCGGGACAGTAGTTTTGAGTAGAAATTTGAATTTTTTGTTGTTGGATGCTCATGAGGGGTAAAATGGTCATTTTTCCCCTACCATCTGATCCCAGAAAATTTTTATGACCACTGTGTTGGTCCCGAAATAGTGAGTTTACACTATGACAGGAGTTTGGAGGAAATCTGAGTTGTTTGAATTTTGGAGGAATATTTAATATTTAATATTATTAAATTCAATATTAGATTATTCACGTAGGTTCTTTTGGAAATAACTTTTAAACGGAGCATCATATTGAGATTCTATATTTGTTGTTGAGTCTAGAATGGGAAATTTAGCCAATGGAAGGCATAAACTCATGTCGGGCGCCGGGGCCGGCCCATGCCCCTTTTTGTTCCTTTTCTTTACTCTATTTTTTTTTCTTCTCTCTTCTTTCATCATACTCCTTGTGCACGTCTCCTACGCCTCTCCTCCTTGGTCGTGACCTATGGGAGAATTTGGAGATCAAGAAAACTGGAGTGAAGGAAGGTGAGAGTGGTACCGATTCGAAGCCCTCGACGTGCTGAGTCGGCGTGCGGCATCCCAGAGCCGTGAAATCAACCGAAGCTTCGGCGGTTTCCACCCGAAGGTAGGTCTGTTTATTTTTTCACAATATATCTTCTTTAAACATGTCGTTTCAAGTCTTTTAATCCATATATTTCTTGCTTGTGGCCTCTTATGGCCAGATCTAATGTTTCAGGGGCGAAAACGGGCGTTTCTGGTGTTTTCAGGGTGTTCCCGTTGGAAAACCCAGAATAGACTGCGTGTATTCCAGGGGTACACGTCGTGTGTTCTTCCCATTCGGGGAAGACAAAGTTTTCTTAATTACACACCGTGTAGTGGGTGGCCGTGTGGCTGGTTGTGTGGAGTAGAACACAGAATATTGTCTTTTTTAGGACTACAGGTCGTGTACTTTAAGTACACGCTGTGTAGTGGTACATGGGCATGTGTTCGGGTGAAAACGGACATGGCATAACTTTTTGTGAAAAGTACACGCCATGTACTGTAAAGTAAACACTGTGTACTATTACACAGGTAGGCCCATTGCACTCTGGCCATGTACTCTGGCCATGTACTGCTTCAGTTTAGTAATTTTGAGATATCTTGTGCTCTGGAAGTCAGAATTGGACATGTGAGTAGTCGATTGTGAGAATGTTTTCACATATATCGCAATGGTGGAATCCTTTTTTACTTTTAGAGGTCATATAATTGGGGTTTTTTGTGTTTCTATCTAAATGGAGGGGTTCTTCCTCCACTTATTGAGTTCAGTTGTCACCTGAGAGTGAGACATGGTGTGGATGATAGGTTGGGTGTTCGGACCAACATAGTTGAGACCTTTAATAGGATATGATCTATGATCTATCATCTCTAACCCATACTTTAGAGGACGTTTCCCTTGTGAGACATTCCATTATGGCCTATGAGGCTTTGAGACCAGGTACTTCTAAGGATCCCCTGAGGGATGACATTGCTTGTGTGCTGGCCTAGGGAGTCCCTTGTTGGATCTCTCTCTTGTTCTTCCACTAAAATGAACCATTTTATGGAATGCCTATGTTTTCCTTCCTTTGAGGATCTCGTTTAGGATTCCTACCTTACTCTTTTCTAAGTATCCCGCATAGGATGCCTTCGCTCGTGTTTACTTGGAGGATGCAGAGTATGATGCCTCCTCAGTGTTTGACCTGAGGGACCCAGTGGGTTCCTGTTGTTTGAACAAACCTGAGTTGTTATGTCTGGTTTGGGTAGATATGGTGATCGGGTGTCACCTAGAATCCATGCCAAACTGGTGATTCCTTTGGGCTTTGGATGTATTTTGGGGTTGGGTGTTCAGGCCACCCTCACTCTTTGTTTATATCTGACTTGGTTTTGCTGATGCTGTAGTGTTTACCAGTGGTGTTTCCTAGTTGGTGGCTGGTGAGCCTGACACGAGACAGATTTCTTATTTGGTGGGATGCCTACTATTTCCTTGTGTTCATGAGTAGGTGGTTGGTGCCTTACCTTTCGAAGTATTTTAGTTTTATATGAAAATTCCACCAATACCCATGAACAGGGTATTGTGTGTTTACCTTTTTGCCCTGTTGTTTTCTGCCTTGCTTGTATGCTTGTGTAGAGGTAATTTGATCATGTGTGAGGATAATTTGTTGTGATCAGATTTTTTTCCCATGCCTTTCTCTGTTTACGATCTTTGGGTCTTGTTATCCTTTGGCCTTTATACCTATTTCCATGATTTGTGATCGTAGTATGGAATGATGTGGTTAACATGCTTGTTGCTCTATAGACTATTTAGCCAAGTATCTCTATAGGTGTAATTTGGCCTTATAGAATTATTATGCACTGACTGGAACATGACTGTGAGAACCTGGTGCTATATACTATAAGGGATAGACCGAGTGAGCTTCCCAGAGAGTCTTGGATATTATAGACTACAAGAGGGTAGACCAAGTGTGATTCCACAGAGAGTCATGGACATTATAGACTATAGGGGATAGACCGAGTGAGCTTCCCAGAGAGTCTTAGATATTATAGACTACCAGAGGGTATACTGAGTGACCTCCCTCAGAGAGTCTTTACTTTGTTTTAATTTCATTAAAACCTTTACAGACTAGAGAAGGAATTGACTAAGTGAGCTTCCTTAGAGAGCCTGTGATAGACCTGAGACTATAGGGAGAATTGAATGAGTGAGCTTCCTTCGAGAGTTTCTAGAACATGGGGTCATAAGATGGTTAGACTGCGTGATCTTCCTTAGAGAGTCCCTGACTACCCTAGTCTATAAGGGTAATTGACTGAGCAAGATTCCCCAGAGTGTCTTATAATTTTGTATGACCAAACCAGGGGGGTTGGGCTGAGTGCACTACCCAGAGGGTTGTTGGTACTTCTTGGATAGGACCAGAGGGGTTGGCTGCGAGTACTTACCAGGGGTAACCTGTTGTGTTATCTTCTTGATTGTGATTGATTGAACTTAAGGATAGTTTGTCTTTGTTTATCTTGTTCATAGGCATATCTATAGTGTTAGAAGAAACAAGTACACGTCGATGGGATTACAGACCTAGAGATCGACTTATTGGATATACGGCTTAAGTAGAACAACATCTAGCTCAATTCCCTTGAATATGATGTCCCAAAGATTGGGCTTATGATCCCAATGATCGAATGCTGATGTTGTTTCTTATTATTTGGATCACTTCATCATGAATATTCATATTTATGTATATGTGTATAGGTATGGGAGTATACATGTGTACATATATAGATATAGACACCATGGTGGCACTTGCACAGTTCACAGGGATTACATACGCTGAGTTCAACTATGGTTGCACGTTTGGTTTACTTCCTTTTATTGTGTTCCAGTTAGGCTGAGCACATTCTTGTTGCATACACTTTTAGTAGCACAGTTATAGGTTGCTTGTCGGGGTTCCCTACTGAGACTATTTCTCACCCCTGCATGTTCACCTCGGTGTACGTGTATGCCTTATGTCTGCTTTTCATGTTGATCATGAGTTGCATGGTGGGTAGGGATGAGGCCCAGTGTTGCATGATCGAGCGGAGCTGCTTGAGTGGTTTTACTGATCGGGCTGCTGCAGTTCGATTTTGTCTGGAAATCGGGTACGTGGATTGGCTCGGAGTTAGTAGTAGAGCCCTGTACTTTTACTTTCAGTTTCTTTTGTACTTGTATTTGTATGGTCAACCTGGTGGGTGACCAGTGTTGTATTTTATTACATAGTTGTTCGGGATTTTATAGCATTTTACTATTACAGCTTGTTCTATTTTAATTGTTTACTGCTTCCGCACTCTGTTTACTTTATGTTGTGTATGATACTTAGTTATTTCCGCTGTATTCTTACTCTTGTATGAGGTCATTGTCTCCCCACTATCACACCCTATTCCCTCGCTGGTAGTTGGCAGCCTCTGGCATATGGGGAGGCGCGATTGAGGACTTGTGGTGAACCGGCTCGGAGCACCTTTTAGTGGCTTCCAGGTCGGGACATTACAAAGTGGTATTAGATGAGTTTTTCATTCCGGGTCTTTAATATTTGGGATATAGTAGACATGAGTATTATGAATGGGTCAGAACCTATGATGGATATTGGGTTGGTGCGTCGCGAACATTTTTTCGGGTAAGAAGTCCTGGTTTCCAGGGTTTGGGATTGTTGTTCTAATTTTGTTATGTTATGGTTGTATATTATTTTCACCTTGAGTGACTCACATGTTGTGTGGAGTTTTGATTTACTATGGATCTCTGGCCCTTGGCCATCGGTATGATGCCAGGGATATATTTTGACTCTTGGTTGGCAAGGGCTAGAGGCGTCTAATGCATCATACTAGGCACGTAGGATTCACAGCATATAGGCCTGCTAGTGTGTGTTTTTACTGACAACTGAGACCTTTGGATCTGCTTACACATACTTTTTACAATTATGGAAGGTTATGTGGATCTACGTTAAGGCGTTTATGATGTGGCTGATGACTCAGTCCTTTTTCACAGTTGGTGTAGTGACCCTATTTGGACTATGTGTCACATGATGCATTTTTTTGTTTAAACCCTTATTGGGTGTTTTTTATATTAGTTCTATGGTTATCTAGTCAAATCGATGAGAATGATGTCGATAGATACCAAGTCTTCTCTTGTGAACTGGATCACCTTGGGGTATTACCATATACAGATGCCCAATGGGTGTCGGTTCTATTTCTCTTCTTCTTGGGTTGTGAACTCCAGAGAGTAGTTCCTTATGAGGATGCTCGGAGAGGATCAGGGCCCTTGTAGGTTGTGTTTTGGTTTCGAATTTCCTTTGTTCATTGTAATCTTTACCATCTTCTGAGAGGTTTTGGATCTGTTGGACTAGGTGGTTAGACATTGTGACCCATTTGTGTGGATTTTTCTGTAGGGCTATGTGGAATACCTAGCGACCTTGGGTTTTGACTCGAACCCTTATCAATTGATGTCTGTTCCGTTTAGGGAAACCTGGGTGAGAAGGTTGGCCAATGTTTTTTAATTCATTTTTGGCGGAGTTTGTTTTCACTACTGGTTTTGACGAGCATGCCTGTTCGGATGTCTGGCCTAGTCGAGCAGTGTTTTTGATGTTTCTCTTATAGAGGGGACTTTGTGAAATTTCAGGTTACTGTGAAATGGTTGACCGTGCTTGAATCCTGGTCGGGTTTTTGGTAGGATGTTAGCATGGCTCGGTGGGAGCTGGACACGCCTTTGGTTAAATATTTGTGTACTCCTATAAGAGACGATCATACGCTATCTTGATTCGCTTTGAGTATGGTGTGAGAGCTTTGACCCTACATCGAGCTCCGTTTTCTATCCTAATGTTCATCCCTGTTGTGAATGGATCCTTTTTGGGTTGCGATCTTGAATCGGTGTAAGGAAAGCCGTATGGGGGGGAGTGCACCATCAGACTTTGAGGGTGGTTTTTCTTGTCTAGGTTAAAAATTGGTGTTTTCCAGTGGTCTTTTGATCTCGAAGTTTTCTTTTAAGATGACAACATTGGTGTTCCAATGGTGGGGAGAACCAGTTTGGTCGTAGTCGAATGTCTTCTGTGTAGAAGGTGGTAGTTAATGCTATAAGGTAGGTGGTTGGACAGTCTAGATAGCTTGGTTGTGCTGATGCTTGGGTTATGAGCATGGTTGTTGTTTCCTTCACTGGGAGTCTTAGGGTCGATAAGGTTTATGGTGGGGAGTTTGTAAGAACCCATGTTTTTTCGGACAAACGTTTTTAGCAAAAATTTAAATTTTTTGCTATTGAATGCTCGTGAGGGGTAAAACGGTCATTTTTTCTCTACCAACTAATCTTGGATAATTTTTCTGACAGCTCCATTGGACTCAAAATAGGGATTTTACCCTAGGACAGAAGTTTTGAGGAAATCTGAGCTATATGAAATTAGGCGGAATATTTAATATTTAATATTATTAAATCAAATATTAAATTATTCACATAGGTTCTTTTGGAAATATATTTTAAATGGAGTGTCAGATTGAGATTTCATTTGTTCAGTTGATTCTAGAATGGGGAGTTTAGCCCAGGGAAGGCTTAATCTCATGTCGGGTGCTGGGGCCAGCACATGCCCCTTTTTCTTCCTTTTCTTTTCTACTTTCTTTTTTTATTTTCTTCTCTATTCTTTCCTCCTCCTCCTTGCGTACATCTCCAAAGCTGATCCTCCTTGGCCATGACCTATGGGAGAATTTGTAGATTGAGAAACTGGAGAGAAGGAAGGAGATAGTGGTACCGATTCGAAGCCCTCAACGTGCTAAGTCGGCATGCGGCATCTGGGAGCCGCGAAATCAACCAAAGCTTCAGCGGTTTCCACCTGAAGTTAGTGAGGTTTATGTTTTCGAAATATATCCTCTTTAAACATGTCTTTTTAAGTCTTTTAAGCCTTATATTGCTTGGTTGTGGCATCTTAAGGCCAAATTTAATGTTTCGGGGGTGAAAACGGGCGTTTCAGGTGATTTCAGGGTTTTCCTGTCGGAAAACCATGAATACCCGGCGTGTATTCCAGGGGTACACACTATGTGTTCTTCCCATTTGGTGACGATGATGTTTTCTTAAGTACACTTTGTGTACTTTGAGTACATGCCATGTAGTGGGTGGCCGTGTGGAGTAGAACACAGAATAGTGTCTTTTTTAGGACTACACGTCGTGTACTTTAAGTACACGCCATGTAGTGGTACATGGGCATGTGTTCAGGTGAAAATGGACACAGTGTAACTTTTTTTGAACATTACACGCCATGTACAGTAAAGTACATGCCGTGTACTATTACACAGGCATGCCCATTGTTCTCTGGCCATGTACTCTGGCCATGTACTGCTTTAGTTTAGTAATTTTGAGATATCTTTGGCTCTGGAAGTCATAATTGGGCGTGTGAGTAGTCGATGCTAAGCATTTTTTCACGTAGATCATAATGGGGGAATCCTTTTGACTTTTAGTGGTCATATAAAGGGGGTTTATGGGGTTTCTATCAAAATGGTGGGGTTCTTCTTCCACTAATCGAGTTCAGTTGTCACCTGGGAGTGAGACATGGTGTGGATGATAGGTTGGGTGTTCGGACCAACTTAGTTGATATCTTTAATAGGAGATGATCTATGAGCTATCTCTTGTAACCAATTATTTAGAGGACGTTTCTCTTGTGAGATGTTCCCTTCTGGCCTATGAGGCTTTGAGACCAGGTACTTCTAAGGATCCCCTCAGGGATACCTTTGCTTGTGTGCTGACCTAGGGAGTCCCTTGTAGGATCTCTATCTTGTTCTTATTTTGATAGGAACCATGTCATGGAATACCTATGTTGTCCTTATTTGAGGATCCCATGTAGGATTCCTACCTTACTCTTTGCTAAGGATCCCGGGTAGGATGCATTCGCTCGTGTTTACCTGGAGGATCTTGAGTATGATGCCTCGTCAGTGTTTGACCTAAGGGACCCAGTGGGTGCCCGTTGTTTGACTAACCCTAAGTTGTTATGTCAGGTTTGGGTAGAGATGGTGATCGGGTTTCACATAGTACTTGTGCCAAACTGGTGATTCCTTTGGGCTTTGGATGTATTGTTGGGTTGGGCATTCGAGCCACCCTCACTCTTTGTTTATATCTGACTTGGTTATGCTAATGCTGTAGTGTTTACCAGAGGTGTTTCCTGGTTGGTGGCTGGTGAGCCTGATGTGAGATATCTTTCTTGTTTTTTGGGATGCCTACTATTTCCTTGTGAGCCTGAGTAGGTGGTTTGTGCATTACCTTTCAAATTCATTGAGTTTTATGTGAAAATTCCACCAACATCCGTGAACGGGGTATTGCGTGTTTAACTTTTTGCCCTGTTGTTTCCTGCCTTGATTTTATGCTTGTGTAGAGGTAATTTGATCATTTGTGAGGATAATTTGTTATTCTTGGATGTTTTTCACATGCCTTTCTCTGTTTACGACCTTTGGGTCTTGTTAGCCTTTGGTCGTTATACCTGTTTCCATGTCTTGTGATCATAGGATGGAATGATGTTGTTAACATGCTTGTTGCTCTGTAGACTGTTTAGCCAAGTTTCTCTATAGGTGTACTTTGGCATTCTAGAATTATTATGCACTGACTGGAACGAGACTGTATGAACCTAATGCTATAGACTATAAGGGATAGACCGAGTGAATTGCCCAAAGAGTCTTGGATATTATAGACTACAGGAGGGTAGACCGAGTGTTCTTCGTCAGAGATTATTGGACATTATAGACTATAGGGGATAGACCGAGTGAGCTTCCTAGCGAGTCTTGGATATTATAGACTACAGGAGGGTAGACTGAGTGAGCTCCCTTATAGATTCTTTACTTTCATTGAATTTCCTTAAAACCTTTCCAGACTAGAGAAGGAATTGACTGAGTGAGCTTTCTTAGAGAGTCTGTGATAGAACTGAGACTATAGGAGGAATTGACTGAGTGAGCTTACTCAGAGAGTTTCTAGACCTTGGGGCTATAAGAGGGTCAGACCGTGTGATCTTTCTCAGAGATTCCCTAACTACCCTAGAATATAAGGGGAATTGACCGAGCGAGCTTCCCCAGAGAGTCTTATAATTTTGTATGACCAAACCAGTGGGGTTAGGCTGAGTGCACTGCCCAGAGGGTTGTTGGTACTTCTTGGATAAGACCAAAGGGGTTGGCTGCGAGTACTTACCAGGGTGTTACCTATTGTGTTATCTTCCTGCTTGTGATTGATTGGTTGAACTTAAGGATAGTTTGTCTTTGTTTAGCTTTTTCAGAGGCATATCTACAGTGTTGGGTGAAACAGGTACATGTTGATGGGATTACAGACCCAGAGATCGACTTATTGGATATACGGGTTGAGTGGAACTATGTCCAGCTCAATGCCCTTGAATAGGATGTCCCAGAGATTGGGATTATGGTCCTAATGATCGACTGCTGATGTTGTTTCTTGTTATTTGGATGACTTCATCATGAATATTCATATTTATGTATATGTGTATAGGTATGGGACTATACATATGTACGTATATAGATATGGACATCCATGGTTGAACTTTCCCATTTGACAGGGATTACATACCCTGAGTTCAACTGTGTTTGCATGTTTGGTTTACTTCCTTTTGTTGTGTTCTAGCTAGGCTGAGCTCATTCTTATTGCATACAATTTTAACAACAAAGTTATAGGTTGCTTTTCGGGGTTCCCTACTGAGATTATTTCTCACCCCTGCACGTTCACCTCGGTGTACATGTAGACCTTATATCTTATTTTCAGGTTGAGCACGAGTTGAATGGTGGATAGGGATGAGGACTGGTGTTGCATGATCGAGCAGAGCTGTTCAAGTGGTTTTACGGATCGGGCTGCTGCAGCTCGATTTTGTCTGGAGATCGGGTACGTGTATTGGCTCGGAGTTAGTAGTAGAGCCCTGCACTTTTACATTCAGTTTCTTTTGGAATTGTATGAGTATGGTCAGCCCAGTGGGTGACTAGTGTTGTATTGTATTACATAGCAGTTCATGATTTTACACCATTTTACTATTACAACTTGTTCTATTTTAGTTGTTTACTGCTTCCACACTCTGTTTACTTTCCACTGTGTATGATACAGAGTTATTTATACTTTTTTCTTACACTGTTATGAGGTCATAGTCTCCCCTTTATCACACTCTATGCCCTTGATGCTAGTCGGTAGCCTCTGGAGTATGGGGAGGCGTGCTTGAGGCCTTGGGGTGATCCGGCTCAGAGCACCTTTTAGTGGCTTCCGGGTCGGGACGTTACAATATCTCTCTCTATTTATATATTTCTATTTCCACTAGAGAATTGAAAAAGGCTATAACATCTATTTTTTAAAATATCATTATACTTTAACCAATTGAAAAGTAAAACTTTTCATGATAATGTTAGTAATATCTCTTTTAATTCCATCCCACCAAAAATGTTCTTTAAGTTCACTATAAATTTTAGTGTCGTTGGGATGAATGGAAAATAAAGAACTATGCAATAATGTCCAAATTTACCTCTTCAACTTGGAATCACAAGGCACACACAATCTCTTAGAAAATTTGATAACACCTTATTCATCAACATTAAACTATAGAAACAAACACTTACTCATAAATTTTAACTTTTTTAGAAAAACAAAATCCTTTTTTGGAGCTTGATTAATTCTATTTTAGAAATTAGAATACATTGACACCAAAAAAATGATGACGTTCTTATATGAACAAATTTTAGACCAAAATTCATTAAATAATTTAGAAATGGATCATTTTCCCAATATATCATTATTATGATGCATTATATTTCCAACTTAAATCATTGGATACTCTATTCACTTTTCCTAGATGGTAATGAATAATGTAGTCGTAATCCATAATTAGTTCCAAACATCCCCTCTACCTAAAAATGAACTCTTTTTAAGTGAATATATACATAATTATTTGGTTATCAGTATATATATAACACTTTACTCTATATAAAGGATGTCTAATGATTTTTAATTCAAACACTAAAACAGCTAGTTCAAAGTCATGTATTGGATAATTTATCTCATGATGTTTCAAATAAAAGTAAATATATGAAATTACCTAGTCATTCTACATTATAAAACAATGAAATCACTTTAAAGATGCATTATTATAGATAACAATGAAATAATTTTTGGATGGTAAGAGAGAAATAAAATAATTCTATATTTTTTTCAATTCCAGGAAATATTCAACACATTCTTTAATTCATAGGAATTTAAATAATTTAATTATTTTCATAATTAGTAGTATAGATAACCAAGAAATGTTTTCAACAAACAATAAATAGTAACATACTAAAATAAGAAAACTATAAATACCTATGATATTTTAGTTTATGACCACTCTTCAAACACATTAGTTTTAGATGGATCAATAATTATTCCATATTTATTTTCAATATTTCCATGGAAATAAATATATCACAACCATAATTCACATTTACAAAACTTTCGATATAGCTTATTTTCTTGAAAATAATTCAAAAAAAGTGAAAATTTTCTTATTATCATCATAAATATTAAAATATATCAGCAATTAATTAATAAAAAAAACCAAAAACTTATCTATGAACTCATGGAAAAATTACTTATAATGTCCATAACTATAGATATAGAAACTTTTAATGCAAAGGGAATAACCAAAAATGCATAATACTTATTCCTAGTAAATAATGATATTTTCAAAATTTAATCCTCCTTCACATTTAGCTGATGGTGTATAGGCTTGAGATGAACCTTCAAAATATACTCATCTCCCCAGAGCTAATAAAAAAAATTCATCTATTTGAGGATATAGATAATTATTTATAATAGTTCTTTTATTCAATGGTTTATAATGAATGAAAAGCCTCATGGAACTATATTTTATTTAAAAAATAAATTAGTTTCAACCCATGTTAATATACTCAGAAAAAAGAAGACATTATTTATAAAATCTTGCAATTACATTTTCAATTCCAAATGTTCTTAATGATCCATAGTATATGGTTGTTTGGTTTGGATTTTACATAAGTAACTAAGTAAATAATAAAATAAATATCACGATGAAGTATAAAAATAGATAATCCATTAGTAAATGCATCCATATATTCTTTAATTAAATGATCATCACCAATTTGAATGGTATCGTTATTCTAAAAGTTATGTGAAATACAACATTCATTTCCATCTTTAATAAATTCTTACTCTACTTGATATGTTATAAATGGTATAAATTATCGTGAAACAAACCGCATTGTCCTGAATGGATAGGGTTAAGATGAGTGTGACACTCTAATACTACCTCCAATAGTCTTGGGGTAGGCAACCCACACTTAGTTGGAATATCACACACATGGGAGGCCTTACCCTAAAGTACTTGTACAAACACACATGCACATCTCCAAATACCGGCATAATACTGAAAGGTAAAATAAACTAATACCAAAATGAAAGAATATATTTGCATCCCATATCAAAGAAGTAAATATATACTAGAAATAATAAATGGCCAAATAAAATCCCACCAAATATTTAAAAAGAGTCCAACTAAACAGGAAGGATGGGGATGATGTCAAATGCAACACCTGGTATGAACCAAAATCTTTCTATCTTGACTATAATGCAACTTCTCCTTGTTCACTTAAGGATATGTTGAAATGAATACCTTAAACACAATACATAAAATTTATGGGAAGATACCAAGTATGTATGATTGTATATATTCCAAAAAGGAAACCATAATATCAAAAAACATAAATCATCAAGAGAGTAGGCAGATCGTCACCACAAAGGAATGTTAGCAAGAATATAAGATATAAAAATAACAAACCATGTTTTCTCAAAACAAAATATATCTCGAAATAATTCCACAACTTTAACGTCATCCTAGTAATTAGCTTAAGGATCCATGTTTACAATCATCCATGATAACTCACTCTCTAGGTTTAATATCACTGATGGCACTCATCTGAGAGGCCTTCTCATTGTGCCTCCCCATAAAGAAAAAAATGTTAGAACTCAGAATATATAGATTCATAGAAATGGTATCTCACTAAAAGACAATGGGGAATACATGACCCAATATGGAATAACATGCTATGTAAGGGATCAAACTATAACATCCAATAATTTTAAAAGTAATGGCTTTGTTTGATAGCATTTAATATAAACAATGTCAATCTTAAAAAAATATTATTATTTAAATATGGCGATTATAATCTAGCCATTAAATATATTTGAATGAAAAATATTAATGGAATTATTTTTAAATAATTAGTTAATTAATTGAAAATAATAACTCATTTTTTAATGTCATTTTACTCTTCAAAAATACATTTTCTTCCAAAATGAGTTTTCATTATTTTTACAAGCAATTATTATAAAACAAATTGTAATTTCTTGTATTTTTTTTATAAAATTAATTTTATTTTTTAATTAATCATGTGGAAATCATCTTTGGATGAATTATTTCATATTTTATAAAAATATTTAATTTTTAAGAAATTGGTAAAAATATTGATTTTTGTTGAAAACTATATTTTATTTTAATGTATTTACAAGGTAAACTTATGAATTGGATTATTTTCAAATTTTTATTATTTAATTTTATTTTAAATATTATATTTTTTAGAAAATTTATTTTTACTTGAATTTTTATCAAAAAATTTTATATTTAAATGGATATTTTTTTTTCAAAAAACATTTTTTCATTATATTATTCCAGTTTAATTTTAAGTGAAATTCTGTAATTTCTTTGATGTGAATTTTTCAAAATGGATTCCATATTTCTATTCCAGATTAAAAAATTTAGCAAATAAGTCATTTTTATATTGGGACAATATTAATCGTAAACATAGTGATTTGTTTACTACAACAAAGGGTAAATCTGGTAATTAAAGGTTAAAAATAAAATGATAAGAAATATTAAATAACTCAAACAATTAGATAAATATTATTGAATGAGTATATATTGATCATAATACCCCAAATATAAAATTTATGATTTTATGGGGACACTTTCATGAGATTATAACCTTTATGTTTTTTAATTTGAAGAAATGTCTAACAAGTCACACTTTTGTTTTAAATAAGTGTAATATTTTTAATATGGTAGTATCTAGAAAGTATTTTTTACTCTAAAAATTATTTAAAAATATTAAATATTTATATTTATCATGGTAATTAAATTTATATATTTAGTGATGTAATAGTTACATTAAATACTTGCACACCACTGATGTAGATATTTATTATTTAATGGGAAAATCAAAAAAATTATATTAAAAATATTAAAATAT
Source organism: Viscum album (assembly GCA_963277665.1). Classification (NCBI taxonomy): domain Eukaryota; kingdom Viridiplantae; phylum Streptophyta; class Magnoliopsida; order Santalales; family Viscaceae; genus Viscum; species Viscum album. The sequence goes on from OY728141.1 coordinate 561,787,440, forward strand.
ATATAAGGTCAGATAATTTATTATATATATATATTTTATATATGAAAATGACATGTTTTAGATGTATTAAAATAATTTTTTAACTTATAAGTTTCATATTGATTTTATTATAGTCAAAGTAATGAATAATTATAAGAATTTTCATTATTGATATTTTCAAAAAAGAATATTTTATTAAATGACATAAAATTACTAAAAATATTAAATTCATACAATTTATTATTATAATGTTTAAAATATTAATCATTTTCTAAATATGTCTTGTTTTTCATTTTATACTTTCTATATTAAACCTCAAATAGTAAAATTCCATGTTGTCGTGGTAAGAGCTAATGGGCTTAAATAGAATTTAAAACAAAAAGATAATGGTATAAATATCATAGATATATATATAAATTTCATAGTATGAATTTAAATCAAATAAAAATAATAATATATTATAAATAAGTAATTTTGGATCCATTTTTAGTTGTTAATAAATTCATATTAATTTAATATTTTTCGAAATGGTAATAGTTTCCTCCCCTATCTTATAAAAGGGAACCTATTATTCTCATTACAAAACACGTAAAACCAAATTTTTCATCCTATACCAATAAAAATAACTTTATATAATTCCTAAACTCATTATTGAGGTATTTTATAGGCATAATACCAATTATAGAGGTCTTATGGTGTTATGTAATGGAGGTTTTCCAATGAAGAGGTATAATTTTGATATGCATGTTTTAGTTTTGTTTCTTCTTCCACATCCCTCAAAATATATTCAAAATTGATAAAATAATAATATTAGTATTTTAAATATATTTATATATTATTATGTTTATGCCATTACCAATATACATATGATCTTCATTCAAATAAGAGATTAAACTATCATTCGTGTGTACGAAGGACTACCGCCTCGTGAACTGATGTAATTCGTTTTCCATCACCATATTTCAAGAAAGGTTATAATGATGAAATTAATGTTTATATAGGATATTAATGAAAAATTTATAACTATTAAAAAAATATTACATCATTTATCTTCTCACCTTTCCTTGAATTGAAAAAATGATTATGTCTTTTCTGCGTATGTGTGGACTACTACCTTCACAAAGTGATGTGATTCATTTTTCATCACCACATCACAAGGATGATATGTATATATATATATATTTAAATAAGTAAAATGATAAATATGATATAATGATCATTATTTAATTATAAAATAACACTTACCTTCTTTTAATAATGATTGATGAAAAAATAGAAATGATACTCATGCATACATACAAGCTACCATCTCCATGATTATAATGTAAATAATTTTTCATAATAATATTTAATGGCTTGATTTAAAAATTTAATTTATCAATTATAATTATTAATAATTTCATAATTACTAAACCGTATAGGATTTAATAATCACTTATTTGACTATAGTCAACATACCTAAGTCATTTTTCACTTATGCACCAAATATCAGTAAAACATCTGACACGAACATAATTTATTCAGTAATTTTTATAAAATGGTAATAAGAATGATAAAAATAAATAATAAAATTGAAATTTTTTATTAAGAAATCAAATTTTTAACCTAATGTTATTATTCAAAAATATAAAGAATGTATGTGATGATTCCGACTCAAGGAAAGGGATTTTTGTCTCACTTTTATTTTGGTGGAACACATGCCATATTCACAATTTGTTTATTTTGTGTGGAAAATATAATTCACATTAAATGTATTTTATTTTTATTATTTTGTATTTTATGGGTATTTACATATCCATATATGTTTATTTTATTCAATGGGTTATTATTTTAAAGCTAAAAATTTGTTAAGGGTTTTATTTCATAATATCATCTATATTTAGGAATGATTATGTTTAATTATTCAATGGGGGATATTTATAATCCACGTACATGAATTCAAAAAATTATTCCAAATAAAGTTGTAGTATTATTATAAAAAAATAATATTAATTTATAACCATGTTTTACTTTTTTCAAAATGGGTTGAAATGAATATATTTTCTATTTTCCAAGCGAGTCACTTTTTGACTTTTCCTAAAAAATATGGAAATAATTTTTTTAACTTATACAAAATGGGTGAGTATTTACTTCATGATGAATCATTAAGGTCTTGAATCTCCATTTATATATTTACAGGTTTTTTTCAGAGATATTTTTTACCATTATTAGTGAATGGATTTTTCTAAAATGATTTCAAAAAAGAAAGGTTATTTTAATCATGAATTATTCAAAGTAATATTTCAAAATAATTTTTCATCTAAGATGACATCCAATGATGTTACATAATCTTTAATAGGATATAAACTAAGAATACCAGACTTATTATTTTTCAATATGGTTTATTTTTATGGTAAAATGAAGAAATTTTAATGAAACCCATTTGTTTTCATGGGTTTTAATATGTTGAATGAGTTATGATCTGGTTTCCCACATATGTATGATTTTTATTATATGAGGGGTGGGATATATCTCTCTCTCAAATGTATTGGGTAAATAATGATACCTCATGAGATAAATATTATTGAAATGGGGGTGTGATCCTAGTTTATTCAGGGTTCATGTCCACTATGATAGGCTTGGGAGTGAACCTTATCTACTATGATGGTTTTGGTATTGAACCCATTACACTATGATAGTCTTTCAAAAGAGACTCAAATAATAAGAAAAATAACTTATATTCTTATGTGTCTTCCACAAGTACATGAATTTTTCCAATTTTATTCTCTCATGGTTTATATCCATTTCTGATAGATGACATATGTACTTCCTTGGTTTATTCCATGACTCAAGATTGTGATATTTCATATGCCAGGTACAATTTTCAAATATATTGTTCAGGTTATTATTCTGTTATGATAATGTTATTCTTATTTAATAATTGATATCTACCTTTTTCAACCTTACTGAGAATATGATCTCACTATTTTATAATGTTTCCTTTCACAAGGTAATGAATAATGGTTTAGTTAGGGTATGTTTAAGAGGAGTTCTAGATGTGACGAAATTTTGTGAGATGATATAGTTTTTTATTCTCCAGTAGTTTATATATCAAAATACATGTAAGAGTATTTCCAGATTATCTAAAACTCTAAACCAAAAAGGTCATTCAATATGAAAGTGAAACAATATTTCCTTTGATTTTTTTAAATTCTAGATGTCTGAAATTGGGTCATATTTATCAGCATCATAACCAAAAATGTAACTTTTATGTTTTTGGCACCAGATCCGTGCATGTGAGTCCTGAGTTATGATAGTTGGTATCAGAGGTTAGATTAAATAACTTTATTGATTAGGATATTCTCAAGAGTGTTAATATGAATATTTATGAATACCACAATAAGTTTATAATTTTAATATGGATCATCTGTTAAAACTCAGAGACACTATTTTTGAGGTTTTATGTTATGAAAAATTAAGGTGAAAAATGATTTTTTGGGAGACAATTATTTTTAAGGTATATGTAACCCTTATGTTTATCATCTGAAAAAGTCTATTTTAGGTAAAATAATATTTTAATTTTGTGGAAATAAATAGCCTTTAGGGTTCAACTGTTTTATTATTTTGAGATGACTATGGGTTATTATATTAATTGGATACAAATTGAAATGTATAAAATAACATTTAAGGTTTAAACATATCTTTAATGTTGAATATATTAAGGTTATTTTTGAGTATTTATCTAATGTTTCTATAATTTTATAAGTATTATATTAATATATTTTTAAAAAAATAAACAGTCTGGGATGGGTGAAAACCTGTCATGTCCGGAAATGCTGTGGGGATTGAGCCCACAACCAATGGGTGATAAAGATACAATTCCTACCAATTGAATACTGTATGTACTGGTTAGAATAATATTGTAACTATTTATTTAAATTATCTGATAGATAAATGTTAATTTTTATTTGGGAATATATGTTTTTTTCATTGATAACCATGTGATTGGAAATTTATTTTTTGGTGGAAGGCATTAACTATTTTGGTAACCCTTTATGATTAAGGTAAATACAACATTATTGGATTTTGTTAAATGAATAAAGGTCAAATTGTGTTTTAGAGGGATATATAATTTTTTATTTTATTTATGGTGGTTTATGTTTTTTATGAAAATGGTTAGATTATCTTGGAGGTCATATGTTTAGGGTATCTATATTTTGTGATATAATGCTAAATATATCTTGGAATAATATGTGATGAGATCGTTCACATTTTTGGGTTTTAATTTTAATATGAAATATTTTGAGAAATTTTAAGGATATTTATTTTGTGAATGGTCTATGTTGAATTTTTTTTATTACTATTTAATTTCGAATAGTTAAAGTAGTATGTCTTCATTTTATGGATTATTAATTTTAAGAATTGGTATACCTTGTACTAACAATTTCCATTTTAATTCTACCAAAATGTTTGCGAATTAATTTTTTATCCTTTTGAAAATATTTTATCCTTTTTTTGATTTTTTATCCCAAATAAGTTCATTCTAATGTTTTAGGAATTAAAACAAATTCATCATGAATAATGATAATTTGGAAAAAAATATTTGATTGTGGATGAAAGTGATTAAAGGATAAAATTTTACTTACCATGTAAGTATATTTCCTTATGTTCTTAGTATAAGTAGTATAATAATTTATTATCTTTTCAAAAATTATTTTCAAATAAAAGTTTATTTATATACTTTTCTTACTTATAAATCAAATAACTTTTAACCCACAATAGATTTAGAGTTTTGTGATAGTTAAATTTCTCATGACCATGTTAAATGTCACTCTCTATCAATAATTGGGAGTTAGTATTTTTCTTCCATATCTATGTTCTCCCTTTTGACGAATGTTCTCATATTTAGAAAATTAGTTATGTGTTATTCTAGATGACCTTCATACTTCTATTTACTATCCTCTCAAGAGTAAGTATTAATTATACTTTTCAAAATATTGGATTTAACGAAACGTATACTGAGGCTGAGTTTAAATTTTGATGTTGTCATTTTTTAAATGGGGTAGAAAGTAACATCCCAAGATTTTAAAAGGAAAGTCTATGTTTGATATCATATATGATACACAACAATAATATTAGACAAACATGTGGAATATTATTATTAAAATGTGAACATTATAACATAGATATTAAATATATGATAATTAATCATATTAAAAAATTATTTTTAATGTATTTTTTAATTATTTTTAAATAATTACTAAAAATCCTAGTAATGTTGTTCTATTCTTAAAATATATTTTCTTCAAATATGGTTTTTTTTCTTTTATAAGTTCTTATAATATATAATTTTTTGATATTTTAGATTTTTTGAAGAAATGAATTTAATTTTCTAATTCAAAGGGTCAAAATCATCTTAGTATTAATTGTTTTTCGAATTTTATGAAAATAATGATTTATCAAGGAATAATGAAAATACACATTTTTTTCAAAACAGTATTTTATTTTAAGTATTTACAAGATAAAATTATGTTTTGGATTATTTTTAAATTTTAAGTAGTCCATTTTTATTTAAAAGTATAAAATTATATTTTTAAATTTATTTTATACTTTAATTTATTGTTAAAACATTTTATATTTATAAATGGATTTTTTTCGAATAATTGTTTTTTATTGTTTTTTCCATTTTACTTTTAAATTAAATTACATAACATTATTTATATTAATTCTTGATAATGGATTACATGTTTTTAATCATGAGTTCCATATTTAGTAAATGGGACCCCATTATTTTTCTATAATTTGAATAGTAAATGTAGTATCTTTGTTACCATGGTGAAGGGTAAATTAGGTAATTAAAGGATAAAAATAAAATAATAATACATATTAAATGACCCAAACACTTAAATAAATAATATTTTATGAGTATATGTCTACCATATTCCTACATGGGTAAGATGTATTGCCATTTTGGGGAAGTTTGATGCGATTATGACATTTATAGTATACTTTTAAACAAAATGTCAAACTTGTTAGACTCTTGTTTTTAATAAGTGTAATATTTTGTATATGGAGTTATGTTGAGGATGTGGTGGACTATAATTATAATTATAAAATCGAAATGATTTATCTTAATCATGGTATTTTTTTATTTTTTAGTGAATAAATAATTTCCTTAAATTCTTTATCAACGCTAATGTAGTAATTAGTTAATTAATGGAAAAATAAGATAAATGATGTTAAAAATATTAACATAGATATATTTTGAGATAATTAATGTGATACACTAATTTTATTGAAGAAAATGACATTAATGGTACTTATTTATATAAACATTCAAATTATAAGAGCTATGTTGATTTTATTAAAGTTAAATTAATGAATAGTTATTAAAAAGATATTAATGATATTTTATAATAAATATTTTTTCAGTAAATGATATAATATTCCAATGAAACTTAAATTAATTAAATTTATGATGATAAGGTTAAAAATATAAAACATGTTCCAATTATGGGACTTTTTTAATTTTATAGTTACTATATTATCCCACAAATAGGAAAAAACTATTTTGTCACAGTATGAGTTAAAGAGGTTAAATATGGGATAAAATTAAAAGATAAAGTTATAAATATATTAAAAACTTTTATTTTTGTATTTTATGAGTGTATTTATACCCATCATCACTTTATATTATAAACAACACACTTAAAACCCACTTATAATTAAAAATTAATATATATTGATTTAATATTTTGAGAAATGCCAAGAGTTCCCTTCATCTCACCTATAAAGTGGAACCTATTATTATCATTATTTCACACTTCAAAATCCATTTGGTTCAACCAATACCTACAAAAATAACTTCCTACATTCTGTATTATATTTATATTGGTATATTATTAGGATTAATACCAATTTTAGTGGTAATAAGTTGTTAATAAAGGAGGTTTTCTAAAGAATATGTATAATTTTTAATTTGATGTTTTAGTTTTATCCTTCCATACCAATAAAAACATATCCAACCATGATAAAATAATAAATCTTGTATACTACATATATTAAGATATTATTAGGTTTTTATCATGACTTATAACAGTCTCCTCTTCCATTAAATTAGAAATGAAACCGTCATTTATGTGTACAAAAGACCTCCACCTTGAGAATTCATGTAATTTGGTTTCCATAACAATATTTCAAGACCCTTTATAATGATAGAATTAAATTTTATGTGTGATATTACTTAAATATTTATCTATATTAAAAATACTATATCATTTACTTAATTATACTTCCATGAACTAAAAAATTATAACGTTGTTCATGTGTACATAAGGACTACCACCTTCATGAAGTGATACGATGCGTTTTTCATAACCACATCACCTGGATGATGTATATATAAGTATATTTAACTATTTAATATGACATATATTATTTCCTTTATCATCATTTAATGATAAAATAAAACTTAACTTCTTTCCATAATGATCAATGAAAAATAGAAATGTTACTCATGCATACGTACAACCTAATATTTCCATAATTGTGACATTGTTAATTTTTCGTAGCTATATTTAATGGTTGGAATTAAAATAGTAACTGACGTATAAAAATGATAGTTATTTCATGATAATTATTCTGTATATGATGTAATTACGTCCAATTTGACTATAGTCAACCTACCAGATTCATTTCTGACATATATACCGAATATCAATAAAATATATAATCTAGAAATAAATAAATAAGTAATTTTTATATAATGGTAATACATGATTTAAAAGGAATATTAAACTTGAAAATGTATCTTACAAAAGTAAAAAAATTAACCTATGTATATTATTCAAGAATATAAATAATATATGTGATGAATCAGACTCAAGGTAAGGGATTTTCGTCTAAATTTTATTTCTATGGGACACATGCCATCTTAAACACTTGTTTTTTTTAGTGTATAAAATGACATTGAATTTTCTTTTATTATGATTATTATGAATTTTAAGGGGATTTAAATGTACATCTAATCTTTATTCATTCATGGGGCTTATTATGTAGAAGTTACAAATGTGGAAAGTATTTTATTTCATAATCTCATAAATATTTGTGAATGTTTATGTTTACATATCCACTAAGGAATATTTATCTTCCATGTTCATGTTTTCTAAAAATGTATCCAATTTTTTTTTACTATAATCGTAATTTTTTGTACTCATTTTTACCCATGTTTGAAGTAAAAAAATGGTTTGAAAGGAACATTTTTACCGTTTTTCGAATGAGGTACTTTGTACCTTTTCAAATAAAAATAAAATAAGGAATGTTTTTTGACTTATAAAAATAACTGAATTTACCTTCTATCATGATGAATAAAATTTTTGATTCTTCCTTTATATGTTTACAATTTTTTTGTCAAAAGAAATGTTTTCCTTTATGAGTGTTTTTTTAAAATGATTTCAAAATGGGAAGTTTATTTTCTTCCTGAATTATTCTATGTAATATTTAAAAATAATTTTATATATAAGATAAAATCATTTAATGTTATATATTATTTAATAGGATATGAACTATGGATACCATTATTTTTTGGAAGTTTTTTTGTTTTTGGTAGAAATATGAAATGTTTGAAAAACCCATTTCATTTCATGGGTTCTTATATGCTGAATGATTTATGTTTCTATGGTACACATATGTAGTGATTTTTTTATGTGATAAGTGGGTCCTATATCTCCCTCCAATGATCTGGTGAAATAATTATATCCCATGAGGTAAACTGGAATGAAATGTGGAGTGAACCAAGTTCAATTTGGGCCCTTTTCCATCGTGATAATCATGGGAGTGAACCTGGAATACCCTGACGGTTTAGGGAGTGAACCCATTTTATTATTATTATATTGGAAAATAACTTTCAGTACTAAGGAAATGATTTTATATTCTTAAGTGTATTACCAAATTCCATGTATTATGCCAATGTTATTTTCTCGTGGACAATTTTACTTTATGATTCATGTTTTATGAACTACCAATATTTATTCCATGATAAAGAATTATGATCATGGATATGTTGGTATAATTTTAAAATGTTATGATCTTTTTATTATACCCTTATGCTCATGTTATACTTATATAATCACTAATATATCACTTGTTTATCCCTTTCAGAATATGGTCTCACCATTTTATTATGTTTTCTTTCACCACGTTATAAAAAAATGTATTAGGTAGGGTATGTCTAAGAAAAATGAGAGGTGTGATGAAATTTTTGGAGATGATATTGATTTTTATGTTTTATTTGTTTATTTTTCAAAGATATGTATGATTGATTTTTCTAATTATATAAAACTCAAAAACAAAACAGTCCATCAGCATGATGGTGATCAAATATTTTCTTTGATTTTGTAAATTTCATATGTAAAATGGGATCATATTCATCGGTATCAGTGCTATAAATGTAAATATTATGTTTTTAGAACATGATTTGATAGTATAGTTCTCATACCATTACATGAATGTAAAGGATCACTGGTCAAATGATTCTTGATCCTCCTTAGGGAAGAAGTAAATGATAGAAGATCACACTCCTAAACACACATGGGGATTCTGTTAATCTATTTGAGACTAATCTGGTAGAGGGGATCACATCATATTATTAGGACATGATGCCACGCTATACCCTCATAGGGATACACTAAGATAATTTACTCTATAGGTATTGATCTATAATGAAGAGATTTAAGGGCTTAATTTTCAATGGGAAAAGTACATGGAATGTACTGGGTATACATGATATGTCATGTCTTACTTTGGTTTTCCCCTGTACTCTAGTTTGTGACTATATAATTCATCAAGTTACCATGTACTTCTGTCGGTGACCTTGTATTCTTTCTATGCATGTGTACTCTAGTTGTGTCCAACTGCTTTGGCCATGTCTGTGTATCAATTCATGTCCTTGTACTATAACCATCCCCATGTAAAATGGTTGTGCCCATGTACCTAGCCATGTTCATGCATGTGTACCTTTGGGGTATATGCTGAGTAAACAGCCATGGGTTACATTGTGTGTGGTATGATCACCCGAAGTGTGATATTTTATTTTCAATAAAACCATGCCACAAAAGGTAGGGGACTACAAAATGTGTATTATTTGGACAAAACATACTGTATGTCAGGATTTTCTAGAATCCCATATCATTCTTTTGTCTTTTCCCCAAGCCTTTTTCCTTTCCTCCTACCCTATAACTGACTTTATATCCCTGATCTGGGTTGACTGAACACCAACTATTTCTAGTGGTCATATTCCTACCACCTAATATACTTGTAGTTTTATATTGTCATGCTATAATGCAAAATGTCGAATTCCTTGAATGATGAAAACCTGATCCACCTCTAATCCATCTCATATCTCTCTTTAGACTACATATTACCTCGACCATTCCCTCAATACCAAATCAAAACCTTCACAAATGGTCCTTTGCACTAAAGATAAATTTTTAAAGGATTGGTTTCTGGGTATCCATCTAACCACTAACTAAAGGAATACCAATGATAAAAAACTGAATAAAAAGGGGAAAAATATAAAGAATTAATTTAAACCTTTATCCAGGTTTCCCTATATTAATTTTCATGAATGAGACAAATAAATTGGATAAACAACAATAAACCCAATACAAATATTGAAATAAATATTCATCCCCCATAATCCAATGTTCTAACCATGAATTTATTTATTAATTAATTAATTCATGTTAAAATTTTTAAAATAAATACAATATTAAAACAATATAAAAAAATCTTCCTTGAGTACAGATCAATTACCGAAGAAGAACATTTCCATGTCATTTGTGTTGGTGACATCCACAAACTACGTTGTTGAAAAAAAAATCCTCAATACCAATCATCGATCCATGACCAGGTTATAGTTCTCCATAATTTTTATTCAAAACCTATATTTATATACCTAAGGTTATATAGATAACCATAGTATTTTCTAATAATTTGGTTTAATTAGATATGGGATCAGGTCATGGAAATTAAATAAACAAATAAATTACTAAAGTTATTTATTTATTAATTATCTTTGTGTTACTGATCTTTAGAAAAACACCAGATGTCAATAAATATTAGGTCCTGTATAGGTTAAATAACAAAATCAAGGATTTAATGGATTTCTTAGAATTCCCCTTTGAGAATACTTTTGGGATTTATTCCATTAATTTGGAACAAAATGCATACATGATGTAATATATTTAATTTTTTATTATATAAATACCGAAGCTACCACAACCCATAATCCTACACTAACTCATATTTAACTTCAAAAATATTCCTCAAAATATTCCAAAGTTTTATATGGAAGGAAATGAGTTATTATATTATCCCCACCTTAGGAAAAATTATCTTGAAAATAAAAAACCTACTCCAAAAGGTTGGGGGTACTATGATCATATCTAGTTCTACCACTCCCTAGTGCTCTCTTAAATAATTTTATACAACCATAAGACACACACCAAGGGAATATTTGGATCATAAAGAATCTTATCCAACTGATCCTTGATCTCTACTGGGTACTCTAGGAAGGTATCTCTATCTTTGATGTCCATCTCAACCTAGTCTGTAAAAAAGGTTGGGTGATGCACATATCTCCACGACTTCAAATCATGGGTGACATTGAGTATCCAATGTAACTATGGTGGTAGGGATAAGTGGTATGTCACATAAAAAACCTTACATAGTTTATATAAATTAACAATGAAACATGAAGATAAATTATCCCCCTAAAAAACATCGTAATCCCCACCGAGGTGAGACAACTAAGAACACATGGTCTCCCTCACCGAACTACAAACCCCTATATAGTTAGTTCATATAATATATATGATAGAGCTATGAAGTCCTCGTACACTCCTATATGATTTTAACCATCTCTATTATAGTTCACACTAAATTTGGTCCCATGATTTTTTACTCTCTTATACCAGAAATAGACCTTTTTGACCTGTAGGGTCTCTTGTACAAGGCCTAGAATAGTGACATACTGATCAAGGAGTGGTAAATATTGTTATAATAAAAATAAAACATGGGTATATAATCCTACAAAATACATTTTATGGGAAACACGCTTGATAGAATCATGTCCAATAGAACCTAAAAGGTCTGCTCAGTCTGGAAATCTCTATGGGCATGAAATTTCATGTTGAAATGAAACTGATTCCCAAATGCCTTCTATTATACCAAACATAATCAAGACATGAAGTGATCATCATAGTCTAAAATTATCCTTGAGGGAAATATTTTTAGTCAATATGTATTGTAAATGATAAATCATCCTATGATATCTAATAAACTCTACTCTCATATTGCTAGAATGTGGGTGGAATTGGTGAGTTGGTTTATGGTCACTATGATAAAATTGTGTCCTATTGCAAATTATGGAATAAAATATATGAATTATATATACATACCAACCCACTACCACTTTGGGTCTTCAAGGGGTTGATCTAAACCTATTGGAACATAGTGCTAAGTCTTCAGCTAATAAGAAGAGAGTAATTGAGTATCAAACACATCTATACAGTTCTTCATCACTAGACACCATAAATGATATTGAAGGTTCAAGTACATGTTTAATAATTATATATATACCACTATGTGGTACTTATGAAACTCCCACAAAACATACTCTCACATAATCATTGATAGAATCATCTACCCTAAAATAAGTACAAAATGAACCCCACATTCAAAAAATAAATAGGGAGAACATATAGTGGATATTTGAAAACCCTTGGTCTCACTGTATGTATCTCCAAGATGAGCCTCCCTAACAAAATGTATAAGAGGTTTAGTAAAAACCATAGATTAATGGTATTATGAACCAGCATTACCCACTTAGTCAACTATATTGAGGCTAACTGCTCTGACGCATCACTCAACATGAGTCACTCACCCATAACTTTATTAATTTAATAACTTTATGTGAAAATAAAAAACTAGGATTAATTTATGTGAAAAGAAAAAATTAAGACTTCTATGCTTATAACTGATTATGAACCACTCACCCCTAAGACAGTGTAGCCAAATCTTTAGTATTAAGGCCTCTTCTGTAAGATCTAGGTCATGTGTTGTATAGTTCCACTAATGGTGTCTTATATATTGATACCCACATGAAATCACCACATAAATATACATTAGAACACATAAAAGCATAGTACTAGAGGTATCACATAATACTACAAACTCAAGACTCTCCTTTGGCAGTTTCAAGATGGAGGAACTCATCTACCTCTTCCAAAACTCTTGAAAATCCAACTGGGACCTCTCCATCCAAATGAAAGGCTTCCCATTTTGGGTCACCTTATTCATGGTTTCCAATACCCTATAAAAATCATGCATGAATCTCTAATTATAGCATGCTAACCCAATGAAATTATTCCCCTTAGATATGATACTAGACGACTTCCTAGTTGACATTACCTCAACCATGGATGTGTTGACAGCTAATCAAACTTCTAATATGATGATTCATTGGAAGTAGAAATATTTAATAAAAAATAAAAAATTGAGATCTTACCATAAATATTGTTTTGTATGAGTACATCTATAACCATCCTCCAATGTATTGGGATATCCTCATAGGACACTGAGTACATTAGGTTATCATCAATGAAGACTACCATGAACCAATCTAATAAAGGATGAAAATCTAGTTCATGGGTCCCATTAAAGCTATTAAGGATTTTTTCATGTAAAAAGGAATCGCTAATTAATCATAGTGACCATAGTAACATAAGAATACAATCTTTAGTATATCCCCATCCCAAACTCAGAGCTCATGATAGCCTATACTAAGGTCAATCATTGAAAACTACCACTCATCATTTAACTATTTAAAAAGGGCATCGATTTTGGGAACTGGATTCCTATTCTTAATAGTCATCCAATCCAAGTGATGGTAATCCACACAAATCCTAAATATCTCTTACACCATCTTGTAGAAAAAACATGGGCTACCATTTAGAGACTCTCGGTATAACAAATCCCTTCTTCTATAAATCCCAAAATTCCACCATAATAACCTATAGATATACTTGATTTGTATAATATGTTAGAATAGATATCAGGGAAGTACATTAGTATTATTATATACATAATTTGATCTCTTGGTGAGGAGGTTAGCCCATAACATCCTTATGAAAGACTTCTTAATAGTCTGACACTATTACAAGAAGCTAAAAGACCATAGAATCTACTACTCCATGGAAATACTATCCAATTACATAGCAATAATTTCTATCATTATGTGTATGAGTCCATACTGATCTTTATAATTTTTCTATCTTACCCATAAAAGAGAACATCATCCCACCATTGTTGGCACACCAAATCCTATGCCTGAATTAGTCGATACATGTGTGAACTATGGAGAGCCAATATTAACTGAGAATTAATTCCTAATGAATCATATCCAACATGAAAATATCCCAAAGGGAGATCTCCCATCAAATAGTTAGGCCACACTATTGGCATAGTTATGTGATCACTGAATCTCCTACAATCGATGTCTCTAATAGAAAAGGGCAAGCTAATGGATCAAATAGAATTTCTAGATCTCCAAGAAGAGATGTTGAAGAAAATATTTCTTTGTTCCTACATTTATAATTACTATATCTATGGTAAAGAAGACAGATTTTACAACCTGAAATTCTAAATTACATCTTTTAATTCAATTGTGTTTATGACATGCTACACCAAGTGTAAAAAGGGAGTACATTAACCCGATACATTGTAATACTAAATAAATACAATATATTATATATCTTTTAATTCACAAAACACTAAGTTGTCTTATATAACATTCAAGAGATACCTTCCATGATTGTTTTTTACACACAAGAGCAACCTTCCTCGATAGCTTGCGTTATACGCATGACCGAGTTTCAATAACTGACAATGTGTTATTAAAATAATTTTATTTAATAAAATATTACATAAACTAGATATTATGTTAGAGGTTGTGAATATTATTAACTAAATTATAATGATTTATTATTTATAAAAAATATAAAATTAATTCATTAGCTACTGATTAATGAGAAATGAAAATAAAACCAATTAGAAATAAAAAATTTATTATTATTATTATGTTTCTAGAAGACTTTTTTCTTAATAAACGTAATTAACTAAAATTAGTGAATGATTTTAATTAAATATATTTATTTTATATTAAATAATTTTTTTTATATTCATCCATTAGTTATGATGGGCATAAGATAAGACCAAACCCCATTTTACACATAAAAACCTATATTGTTATAAAGGTAAACTTACTGTATTATAATTGAGAACCAATTTCAAATACTCATTTTTTCACTATAATTGATTTAATATGTCAAAATTAACATCATATTTTAAATATAGAAATAAAAATTTTGTTAGGGTAAATTAATGATATTATTTAGAAATATATCATTCTTAAGGAATAATAAAAAATACTGAATGTTTGTTCAATACTTATTTTTCATATCTTTTATTAATAAGATTAAATTATACTTTTAATTTGTTTTAAATTTTATTTATATAGTAATTTTATCAATTAATAAAATCTATTTCATTTGAAACAATTTTACTTTGAAATATATTATAAAAACATAAAAACTTTTAGACATTTTTACATTAAAAACCCACATTATCGTCCCGCCTACATGATTAAATTTAAGAAAATTTATAAATATTATATGATTAAGATTTGGATAAATGGATTAAATATTTATAATAGTAATAATTTATAATGTCTAATAATAAAATCATTGTTTTTTATGAAAAATATTAGAGAAAGTGATTAAAATTAATTACAACGATTAAGGTTAAATTAAGAATAATAAGGGACTAAACCATAACATTAAGGACCAAGACGACATATAAATTTGTCTAAAATATATTGGATGTACATATTTAAACCCTATAATCTATTTTATTTGAATATTACTTTTATTGGATCCACATGAAATTGAAAAACATAGGAGTAATTCCTTTGTCAAAATATTACAAGAGTTATAAAAGGCCACAACTACTCCCCATTAAAAACACCTAAAAACCACTTAAGATCATCCATGATCAACCCAAATATATTCCCAATTTCCCTAACCAAGAAATTAAATCATCCCTTTGGGAGGAAATATTTCCAAGGATGCCCTCTGATATAAACCAAAATGAGTTTCCATATTCTTAGGGTAAAATTTTCCAACAATATTTTTCATTCATTTTATCCTACAACCATTAAATTATTTTCAAATAATAAATATATTATAGAAAAACTATCTTAAATATACTTATACATTTTTTATTAAGGGTTATACCTACATGAACACACACTTCCATCTAATGGGTAACAGACATACTATTTACAGGTACAATGAACTACCACCTCATTAAATGATGATTGTTGATTTTTCCTATTACCAACTCTCATGGTGTAAATAATGATGGATAGTATGATTATATAGTTTATAAATGATAGATATTATGTATTTAATATTATTTAATTTTTTTCCAATACACATCATTATAGTTTCCATTTTTTGTAAATATGATAACATCGTTTTTGGAAATGTCGACTACAACCCCCTCAAAGCGATGTGATTTGTTCAAAATATACAGAAATCATATAATAGATGGTATTAATTAAAAATATGTGACATAAAAACCCAGTATATATTATATTAAGGAAATAATTATATTTCTTTAAATATAATATATATTATTTTCTTTATTACCCATTCACACTCTTAAAATGTGATAACGTCGTTTGTGGACGTGTGTAATACCGCCTCCTCAACGCGATGTGATTCATTTTACATAAAAATAATTATATATATATATAATTATATATGATTATATAGTATGTTATATATGATATAATAATAATTGTTAAAGTATTTATGTTACTTACCTTCATTCCATAACGATCATTGAGAAATGTGAATGTTACTCATGTGTACGTACGACCTACCGTCTCCATGATTGTAAAGTTGGTTAATTTTTCATAAACATAATTAATTATTAATTTTAAACGTATAATATATATAAAAATATGATAATTATGTCATTATTATTATTCCCGATATATTATATAATGAGTCCTTTGAACATTGTTGACCATAAAAAGTTGTTTTTGACACATAATCCGAATTTGTTCAAAACAACTGATGTAAATATAATTGTTTACATACTTGTATATGACATAGTAAAAAGTGAAATAAAAGTAATGATAAATATAAAAAAGTTTATAAAGAAACTAAATAATTAAAACATGTTTGTAATTAAATAATATAATGACTCACGAGACAAATCAGATGCAATGTAATGGATTTTAAACTCACTTTTTTACTTATGTGAGATAAATGTCTTGTTCACCACTTACGTGTGTGGTGTATCTACTTCCCATTTTGATATATTATGTCACTAATTACATTATATTATTGGTATTTCAATCTTTAATTTAATATGATTACTTCATATGTTTTATGATTTAAAATTATTCAAAGTGGAATGGGACACTTTGGAATGTTTAAAGATTATTTTCCTCAACATTAACATGAATGATATTTTAATGGTTTTTACATTAAAGGAAATTATATAAATTTTTTTCTATAAAAACTTTAATTTTATTATCCTATTTTTATTCATGACTTCTTTAATGTTTTATTACCATTTTTTCACTCTTTGGTACTCAAGGTGTTTTAGAATTGTTTTATGAAAACATGACTTTAGATCTTTCTTTAGTCAAAGATCCTATTTTCTTCTAAAAACCATGTTTTAATAAAAAAATTGAAAATGTTATTAAATTTATTTTATTAATAAAATTTTACCCTTTTTTCTTTTACTGATGTTTTCAATGGAACCATCTTATCTCATTCTGAACAAGTCGTTTTTCTAACCATTTTTCTATGAAAAAGGAATGTTCTTTTACAACTTGTACAAATTTACAAATAGTCAATCCTACAAAGAATCCTTTTTATGTTTAAACCTTTTGTTTTTAATGGAAATGTTTTTAATATTTATTTTCCAATATAAGGTTTTTCAATGATTTTTAAAAACAAAATTGTATTTGTTTAAGATTATTTTCAAAATATATTTTGAAAATTTTTCCACTCATTAACAAAAACAATAGTTTATTTTACTCCATTTGGGATACTTTTTATTGTTACATTCCTTATTATTAATCTGGATGGTTTATGATTTATTTGGTCAAGAATCATATTCAAATTAACGTTTTTGATTTATTTTTTAGTCACCCTGAAATATTCAATCTCATATGATCATTACATATTCAATATACCCTAAATTATCCATTTAATTTATCATGAATATTGTTATTGACCTAACCATATACCATTTTAAATATGGTGTCAACTTTGATAGTTATTTAATTATTTGGGTAAATATAAATAATTTCTTATTCTTTATTCCATAAATATATTTGATAAATAAAATTTTCTTTTTTGATTATTCACTATGAGGAATACTTTGGGAAATCAATTATAGGATGATCCAAATCATTATATAGCTCCTAGATGAATCAATAGGTTATCATAAGACAAATTAGTTGTGAAATGAGAATATTTTAATCCATATTATGAATGCTCTTGACAGTATAGGTTTTCATGTTCCTCAGACATTACTTCCATTAATAAAACATCACCCACATTTAGTTTCAGTTATTATTCATCAATGAGATTCTTCGTTGACATATTAATGGATATATTTCATTTTCAGTTCATTGAATAAAAGGAATGAGATTTAATTTTATTACCTTTCCATATTTATTTTTCCTTATCCAGTTATTTGGATGAAACATATTTACAATTATTACCATTCCATATTTTCTAAGAACATCCTTCTCAGTTTTTTGATTACATGGTATATTTTTCAGTTATTTACCATTCTATAATTATTATTATCATTGACCCGTTATTAATTCCTCTTTTATTTACACTTACTGAGAAATTCAGCAGACCCTTATTTTTTTTCCTCACCCCAAGAATCAAAGAAGAATACTATGAATGATATGTTGAGATATACTACATGGAATAAAGTTATTATTGAATCTATTTATTTATATCAAAGACCAAAATTATGTTGTAATTAGTGCATTCATTTGTAATACAAGACTAATTTATGTATATGGTTTAACAAGACTATTAAAATATTAGGTCCTTCAGGATTTTACTCCTTGTAATCATGCTAATTTAATTAATAGCAGACATTAGATCTAATATATATAGGTTCGGGTTACTATAGTTGTTATCATAGGGAGGTTTAATAGTAACCTTATGAACTAGGTTTAAAAAAACATCGGTTAGAGAACGTAACCCTAAGATGGAATTTTTGGATCATTATATAAGAACATCCTAAAATTTGGTTAAGGTATATATTATGCGTGTCTTCCTAAAAATACATCCCCATATGGATAATACAAGTGGACGTGGTTTTTCCACATAATTAAATAGGAGTAAGACCCTAAAAAGGTGTTCAGATCCTGAATCAGGGTTACCTGGTACACGACAACTGGACTTATTGTGCACCTAGTTTGACAGTCCCAGGGGATATTCTTCAGATAATTCACATTTTCATTAGAAACCATTATGAAGGATTAAAATAGATAATAAAAATTAATATACTTGGTTAAACCTAAGGTATCTTAGATTGAAAATAAGGTGTCATGATTTAAAAATATTAAATAAGATATTATGGATAAACTATAGACCAAGGAATGAAATTTTTGGAAATAAATGGATGATGTATTTTTGAATTAAGGATTAATTTGAAACATTAATTTAAATGTTATGTATTAATTAAACTTATTTCAAGGATATTTATTAGAATTATTTCGGAAATTATATTAAAATAGTTTTTGAAAAGGACAACTTATATGCCATGTGAAAACCAATCATGTATAGAAAGTTTGTGAGCCTTGAACCCATGAGAAAATGACGATAAGGGTTTCATGCCAACTACTGACCAACACAATTTCATGGTTAATTTTTCATTGTTTTTAGTTAAACAATTTGATGAATTAATTTTAATAGTGAACTAGTAATATCAATTTTTATGATTAGAGATTACTCTATTAGACATATTGGTTTTAGAAGATATATATAGAAAAATAGTAAGATTTTTCACTCTTTTATAGGCCTTATGATCTGTTAAAAGTTTATTTCGGTGATTTAGGAAAACAAATTCATCATTACTAATTAATTTTTGGGAATAAAGGAATTAATTTGAATTTGATCGAATCCCAACAAAAACATAGGATTGTTCTTATGAAATTTAAAAATATAAAATAAGAATATTTCCTTATATTCCTGATCAATAAATGAATTAAACAACACTAGGAAAATTACTTCAAAATGAAATGCATTCCAAATACCTTAATTTATGCTGAATTGATTGTCTTTTAAATCATCAAATATTTATGGATTTGAGGAATTAAACATTCTATTGATCATTAATTCATTTGTGATTGATGGAATAATTTAATCCCTATAAATATTTACACTTTTTCTTCAAGTATGTATTTTCAAAATCCACTAATTCTCTTCTTCTTAGAGACCAGGTTACATGGTAGTCCATGTCACCTTTGTACTTCCCATTCTCTCTTTTCTAGATGA
Organism: Viscum album; assembly: GCA_963277665.1. Lineage (NCBI taxonomy): Eukaryota > Viridiplantae > Streptophyta > Magnoliopsida > Santalales > Viscaceae > Viscum > Viscum album. Next base: position 561,808,064 of record OY728141.1, read on the forward strand.
TTTATAATGAACCCTTCTCATGATGTGGGATTTCAATAAAAAAAATATTAAACTATATATTACCAGGATCAAGATTAAATTATGAGGAATCAATTTAATTAAACTGGGGAGAATGTAAATCCCTGAAATCTAAAGTAAAAGTTTTTATTCAATAGTGTTTATGGAACACAACACCAATTTTAAAAAAGGAATATATTAACCTAATACATTACAATATTAAATAAATTTAATATATTATACATATAGAGATTCAAACACCACTAAGTTATATTTTATCGCATGCAAGAGAGACCTTCCTTGATAGCATTCATTACACATAAGAGTTACCTTCTTTGATAGCATGCGTTACACAAAAGACCGAGTTTCACCAAATTACTATGTGTTATTAAAATATTATTATATAATAGAATATGATATAACCTCACCGTTATGTTAGCGGTTGTGAATATTATTTACTAAAATATGAAAACTTATGGTTTGTATAAATATAAAATTAATTCATTGGTTACTAATTAATGAAAAACAAAAATAAGTACCAATTTGATATAAAAATAAATATTATTATTTTCATGCTTCCAAAGGAGTTTTGTTCAATAAAGATAATTAATTAAAATTACTGAATGATTTTAATGAAATATATATTTTATATATTCCATAAAATATTGTTCATATTGATTCATTAATTTTGATAGGCATAAGATACGAACCAACCAAATTTCACACATAAAAACCTTTAGTTTTATAAAGAAAATTTTACCACATTTTATGGGAGAACCCATTTTAAATAAGTATTTTGACACATTAATTTATATAATATACCAAAATAAACATCATATTTTAAATATAAACATAAAATTTTGGTCAGGGTGAATTTTTTATATTTTTTGGAAACATAGCATTTTTTTAATGAACAGTAAAAAATACTGAATTATAGTTTAAAACTGATTTTTCATCTTATTTATTTATACAGATAAATTATACTTTTAATTTTTTATAATTTTAATTAGGTAATATTTTTTTAAATTAATAAAATATATTTCATTTTAATTTATTTTACTTTTAAATTCATTATAAAAACATAGCAAACATTGAGATGTTTTTTCTTTAAAAACCCGCATTATCATCCCACCCGCAGGACTAAATTTAAATCAATATCCACCACTTCAGTGATTTGAATTTTGAAAAATTTATTACATATTTCAAATTAGAATAATTTATAATATCTAATAATACCATTTATTTTTGACCAAAAAATATTAGTGAATGTGATTAAAATAAATTACAATGATTATGGTTAAATTAAGATAAATAACGGACTAATCCTTAACCTTATGGCCCAAAATGACCTATAAACGTTTCCAAGATATATTTTGTGGAAATATGTAGACCCTATTTAACACCCCAGGATTTCATAGTACGTTATTTCTTCAATTTAATTCAGTAACTTACACTACACTCAACACCGAGTTCAAACGAACCACGACTTACCAAACTAGCCATTCAAAAGAGGTTATGAATAGTATTAACTAAATTTTGAACTTTATATAATAATTATAATTTTAGAATCCAAATTATTAGTTTATTATACATAATTAAAAAACAGATTCATTTTTTCAGATAAAAGAAGTATTTAAAAAAATGCAATTTTATCACATTTTAATGGTGAACCCTTTTTTAAATCCAATATTTGAAACTTTTAAATATTAAATTTTAAAAAATAAACTTATTCATTAGAATTGGGACATAAGAATTTAGTTTCAATAATTTTTTTTGTTTTATAGTAACTTTCATATTTGGGTGAATAGTGGAAAATACTATATTTTAACTGAAAATAACGTTTTTAATCAAATTATTTTTTGTTAAATTATACATGTTAATGGTTTGGAAGTATAAATAAATTATATTTTTACCACATAATCCAATTTTATTCATTGGAAACAATTTCACTTTGAAATTGAACATCAACAAGTATCAATCTTTTTTTAATTATTATTTCTTAAAAACACGCATTTTGGTTTTAACAACAGAAATTAATTTTAAATTAATAAATGAAACTTCTATGTTTATAATATGGTAAAATAGGCTAATTTTTGGATTAATAATATCAAAATTATCTTAGGGTAAAATTTTGGTATTTTTCTGAAAACTTTCAATTTTTGATGAATAGTGAAAAACACTGAGTTATTGGTTAAAACCGAATTTTTATTTAAATAATTATTTATTCTAATTAAATTTCATTTATTTAAAAATATATACATAATACCTATATATGTTAAATATAATACATTGGATTCAGTTTATAATAAGATTAGATATATGAAATTTTATTGAACTTTTTACTATCTTTTACCCACGTCCTAGTAGAATTTGAAAATTTGCATAAAACATAATTTTACCATTTTTGTGAGTTGAATTTCAAAAATCCTAGAGACATGATTAAACTCAGTATGTAAAATTTGGTTCAATAAAAAGAAAATAATTTTTGGTGAATAATAATTTTTGACTTTTATTTACTGAGGTTGATGGTAAATAGGGCAATTCAAGGTAAAAAAATATTATAATAAACAAAAAATACCTTAACACTTGTCTTAACCTTATTGGATGAGTCATTTCCGACCATAAACATAGTTGGGTCGATTTTGGGACCCCATGGAGTCACTTATGAATGATAATGACACTTTATTTTAATTAAATTAAAGTAAAGGCAAAAATAACCTTAACAAATATCTTTTAGTAAGTAAATTTTTACATGGGGTTATATATGTCATATTTTAGAATATAAATTTTAATTGGAAAGTTAAAATTATTTCCTACATAATGGTATTTTATTTATATTTTTTAGACATTATATATTTTAATTTATTTATGACACAATGATGATGCAGTAATTACCTTATTAATGAAATATTAAAATAATTGATATTATTAGTATCAAAATAAATGTAGTTTGAGAGTTTATAATAATTAAACTAATTTCCAAAGTTAATATGAAATATTAGGGTTGATTGAATGAGTTTTTTTTCGAAGTAATAATGCTGTTATAAATTTAACAAAACCAAAATAGCAAATAGTGCCAAAATAGACATAAAAGAGTTTTTTTAAATATTATATTATTAATTGATATTCTATTCCTAAAAATCTAAAGATCAGAAAAAGGTATTAAATAACATTATATATGTCTTTAATGAACCAATTGAGGGTATATTGGAAGATTATAGTATGTTTATTAACCATATAATATAAAAATACATGGAGACATGGTAAATATCAAACTAATTAACTAAGAGTTAAATCTGAAAGATGAGGTTAATATAGTGACCCAAACCTTTCTAAAACCTATTGGTTGAGTATTTTTAGACCCATCCCCAACTTATATTCGAAATAAATTATTTTTGATCCATTATAAACCGAAAATGATTTTATTATAAAATAATATTTTAATCTTTTCCTAAGGTGCCCCTCACCCCTCTTATAAAAGGGCACTCCCACTTCCCTCAAATTCACATCTTCAATTAAATTTAGATAGGAAAAACCCCACCAAAATATACTCTCACCTATCCTTCCTTCATCCTAGAAACCTTAATTTAGTCATAAAGCCAACCTATGGAGCTATTTCGATCAAATCAAAAAGAACAACCTGAAAAAGAGGTAAATATTTCATCACCTCTTTCAAGTTGTTTTCTTCTTCCACATATTCTTTCCTTGTTGTTTCCATTATAAAATAATAACTTCAGTATCTTATATATACTGTGATTTTATTATAAATATTTTAAAACCATATTCATTATTCTATCCATCTATTGAATGACATATCAGCATACGTACGTATGTACGACTTACAGTCTCGACATCATGGTGTAGTTGTTATCCAATACATTATTATTTGGATGGGTATAATAATGATGTATAATTGATGTAAATAATAAATATAATATGATAATGATTATTTATATATGATATAACAATCAATTACTTACTATTATAATATCAAAATAATGATATTGTCACTCGTGCTGACGTATAGATTACCGTCTCCACGAACGCGATGAGATTCATTCGCCATCTTAACCATTCAAGAATAATTTTCATTTGAGGATTAAAAGTAATGTTTAATGACTTGATATAATTATGGATATTAATTATAAACATCCCATCCTTAACAAAAAATACTCATGTAACAAAAAAATATAAACGAAAATGAATCAGTTAACAACTGAAACGACGATAATACTAAAATATCATTAACAAAGAATTATTAAAAGATCATATATGATTTCATATTTATGTATATGGTTCTTTTATAATTTAATAACAATTATTTAAATATTATACATGAGGTTAACATACCCTTGACCAAGTAAAAGTACAAGGTAAGGGTTAATTCTACAATCACTTCATTATCCGAGGTTGTTTATACCTAATTATCTACAAGGACCACTTTATCATCCAAATCCATGTTTTTTAAAATTTATTTCTAAAAAATTATAATATTTAATAGAAAATGGGTTGAAGTAATTTATACCCTTATTTTACCTTATATTTTTTTAAAGGAATCTTCTCATCGTTTTCCAAACAAGGTACTTTATAACCTTTTCGACAAAATTAAGGTAAGAATGTTTTTTAACTTATATAGCGGGTGAGGCTATTTCCCGCCATTATAACATCATCGAAGGTTCACTTACAATCTTATAAGAATATTTTCAAAATAAATGTTTTCTTTATAATTACGTTACACTTAAATTATTTCAAAATAGAAATAGATATTTCTTTTAAATAGTTTTGATTTCATCTATGTCAACATCCTTTGATAAATTTTACACTTGTTTGAAGTGGATATATTATGATAAAAATCTTCCATATTTTATTTAAGGTTTTTTGATATGTTTTACTATAGATGATTTATTTTTATTCCATTCATGGTTTATGGGTAAAGTATTGAAATTTCATGAGATTTTTTTTAATACTAATGTTTATGTTAAATTTCGACCTCTTCTTTAGATGAATGTGTTGGACTAGTATGTTTCGGGTTGGGGATCAGTAAAAGTAAGCCCTTTGGGTTGGGGTCCGGTTACAGAAGACCCTCTGGGTTGGAGTCCAGTTACATAGGCTCTCCTGGCTGGAGTCCGATTACAGAGGCTCTCCAAGTTGGAGTCTGATTAAAGAGGCTCTCCGGTTTGGGGTTCAATTACAGTTATCCCCTAGGTCCTGGCATGAGGCCTTAACAGAAAAATAAAATTCCTACATTATGCATTCCATCATTATGAAAGTGGATATTGATATTGCATGTGATTATTCAACTAGTAGAATATCTATGTGAATAAGTAAGTGACATTATTTGATTTTAATTTTTCCATACGGTACTGAAGTTTATGTTTAAAAGGATTTAGTTTTAGTCTTATACATTGCCTTAAATGATTATGCTTATTTTTGAAAGGTTTCTCTATATTTTTATCCATACTGAGCATCTGAGCTCACCCCTTTCTATGTTTTATTTTTCCCAGGATTCCAAGAAGTGTATTGTGATTGATATTCAGGGTTAATCTAAGAGAATAAAGGAATTCATAAATTACTATTTATGTTGTGTTGTATGTTATAAAGTCTAATGTAACATTCATGTATGTAATCTATTTTCCAAGACTTCTAAACAGATAGGTCATTCGGGACATGATTCCTTATAATCATGCCAATGTATTAAAATAACGCAACAACTCTGGGTAACTGGGGCCGGGGCATTACTGTAACAGCCCGAGATTTTATGAAAAATATTCTTTTTTATTTCACTAATGTCTTGTGTTGTACGCTACACCAAAAGGAGCTTTCACAACACGCATCCTTGACTTGCCTTTCATTACACGTAATCACAACCTTCCTCGATAGCGTGTGTGGTACGTAATACTGAGTTTTACGAAACAATGATATGCTATTAAAATATTATTAAAACTAGCCGTTATGAATAGTAATAACCACTTTTTAAATTTTAGAAATTTTAGCTCTCAAAATGGACTTCATTTTTGGATTCGGAGTATCGAATTTAGCCTAAGGTGAAATTTTGGTGATTTTCGGATAACTTTCATATTTTGATGAATAGTGAAAATTACTAAATTTTAGTTAAAAACAACTTTTTCAATCGAAATAATTAATAGTGATAAATTATTAATTTGAGTGTTTTTAAAATATATTTAGAATATATTTTTACAATTTAATACAATGTTGGTCATTGGATGTAATTTCATATTTAAACTAGACATAAACAAGTGTCAATCTTTTGATAGATATTGTTTCTTAAAAACACACTATTTGTTTTAACAGCAGGATTTAATTATAAAATTAATTAATAAAACTTTTATGTTATGAATTTGGTAAAATAGACTTCATTTTTGAATTCGGAATATGAAATATAGCGTAGGATGAAATTTTGGCATTGTTCTGAAAAACATCAATTTTTGATGAATAGTGAAACCACTAAGTGGTAGGTTAAAAACTGAATTTTGCATAAAACTTAATTTTACCGCTTCTGTGAATGGAATTTCAAAAATCCGACAGACATGGTTGATATCAGTAAGTAAAATTTGGTTCAATGAGATAAAAATAATTTTTTGGTGAATAGTAACTTTTTACTTTTTTTTACCACGGTTAATAGTAAAGAGGGTAACTAAGGGTAAATATGATATTACTATTACCCTAACACATGTCCTAATTCTATTGGATAAGTGTAATTCGACCAAAAACAACCTTATGAATATAATATGACCATTTAGGTCCACTTGGATTAGATTATGACATTTAATATTATATTATTTAATGAATAGTTAAAATAGTTAAAATCAAAGTTTAATAACTAAAACATTTTTAATATGGGGTTATACATAAGATAAATTCGATTATAAATATTCATTAGAAAGCTAAAAAGATTTCCTACATAATTATATTTTATTTATAATTTTTAGACTTTAAATAAATTAATTTATTTATGACACAACGATGATGCAGTAATTACCCTTTTAAGGAAATATTAACATAATTGATGTTATAAATGCTCAAATGAATGTAATTTGAGACTTTTTATGACTTAAACTAATTTTCTAGGTAACTATGATATATTAGTGTTGATTGAATCAACTTTGTTCGAACATATAATTCTGTTATGACTTTCACAAAAATCATATATCAAATAGTGTCAAAATTGACACAAAATAGTTTTTAAATCAAATATTATATTATTAATTGTTATTTTATTCCTAAAAATCTAAGGTTCGGCAAAATGACTTAGATAAGGATATATTTATTAATAATATACAATTTGGGGTTAGTTTGGCATGTTATAGTAAGTGTATTAACCATATAGTGAAAGAAAACAAAAAGACACGGTAAAAGTTAAATTATTTAACTTAGAGTTAAATCTAATTGATAAGGTTAAAATTATAACCTAAACTTGTCTAAATCCTATTGGTTGATAGGATTTCGACCCATACCCACTTTATCTTCGAAATAAGACCCTTTGGAACCATTATAAACCGATTTTGACTTTAATATAAAATAATATTTTGAGATATTCCTAAGGTGCCCCTCTCCTCCCTTATAAAAGGACACCTCCTCCCCCTCCTCCTCTCACCAATTTGAGCACTCAATCTCGGCCAAACCCTGCCAAAATCTCTTCTCCACTTCCATAGAAACATCCTAGAGGTTCTGGTCTTCCTCAAAGACCAATTTTAGTGCCCTAAGAGGAGGTCTCAAAGAGGCGCTTCAAAGAAGAGGTAATTACCGTTACCAATTCTTTCATCTTTATTTCTTCTTCCACTTCTTCTTCTTAGGTTGTTTCATTATGAAGTAATAACATCAGTATCACTCATATACTGATATGTTATTATAAGCATGAAACAACCCTATTTAACCATCTATCCATCCTACGGAAAAAGAAATCACTGCGCGTGCGTACGTACGGAATACCGTCTCCACGCCGTGGTGTAATCTATTTTCCACCACCACCTTACATGGATGGGTATAATGGTGTAAATAATAACTATACATAGTTATTACAACATCATATTGATTCTGATATATTGTATAATCCACTCCTATTCAATTCAATATTTATGAAAATGATATCATCGCTCGTGCGTACGTACGGACTACCGTCCCCACGACGCGATGAGATTCATTCTCCATGTTAACCATTTAAGAATGATTATAAAGTATATATAAGAAATAATAATGAAATATATGACATTATAAAGCTACTGGATTATGTATATATAAATATATGTATGTCATCTACTTACTTCCATTTCAAGACAATAAGGAATGGAAAACAGCGTTCATGCGTACGTACGGACTACCGTCTTCATGAACGGCGTTTTTCATTTTATTTATCTATCTAATATATATATATATATACTGAATATATATGATATATAAATCAAATTTTATATTCTGGAAGTAAGTAAATAATGATATAAGTAATAATAATGTCAAGAACAACAAGTCAAAACACCTACGATAAATGAAACGATTTTACCCAAAACGCTTCTTTAACATGGAATTTACAAAAGAACGGGTAATATAATGTCATAAGTGAACCATATATGATATCATAACAATGAATATGATTCTATAATAAGTCAATGACATTATTTAAACCATTATACAGGAGCTTCAGACACGTACAAAGCAAATCGGACCTAAGGTATGGGAAATATCACAATCTCATTTTTATCCGAGATTGTTTATTCGTAAGTATTTACTGGGGTGTATTTTATCATCCACATCCATGTTTACTCAATATGTAATATTATTTCCATCCACCTAAAATTTTTTAAATCCATTTTTACCCTTCGGTGAGTTTTTAGTAATACGTATGAAAGGAATCTTTTGTCGTTTTTTGTACGAGGTACTTTTTGACTTTTCCGACAAAAGTACGAAGAATATTTTTTTTAACTTATACGGCATGAATGGATTTTTAAAACATTGTTTCCAAGAATCTTCCTTTACAAGTTTTCAAGTTTATTTTTAATCAACTTCTTTTATTTTAAAGTTGTATGACATGTTATGAAAGAAAAAATGATTTTGAAGAAGAAAGGATATTTTCCTCAAGAATGGAGTTCAAGTGTTTTATCAAAATTATTTTCCATCTAAGATAATAAAGGGTTATATTTTTATCCCTATTATTACATTGATTTGATCATGATGTGATGGAATTATTTTTATGAATTCCTTTATCTTTTATGAATTGATTTATGATGTCATGATGTTTCAAGAATCCCATTTTTGTTAGTTGTGTTATGCGATGATGTATGTTTTATGATTATGTGGCACACATAAGAAAGGATTCATTATAAGATGCGTGGGACCTATATCTCCCTCCAATGCATTGGGTAAAGATTTTATATCTCATGAGATAGACATGGCTGGAATGGTAGGTTATACCGGTTCAGTGAAATAGGACTGAAACGAGGGTTACTCGATTCAGAAAGGGACTTTGTCCACTAAGATAGTCTTGGAAATGAGTCTTGACTAACAAGAAATGATTCTCTATGATTATGTGTGAATGACACAAAGTTTCATGTTTTATGTTATGATTATTGTGATTACATTTCACGGCCATGATTTACCCCATGTTATGAAATTATGATCTCTTTTGCAGGTTAAGATTGCCAAAAGTTATGTGCTTATGTATATGATGTGATTGATATTTCTTTTGTTTACCCTTACTGAGCATTTGAGCTCACCCTTTTATGTTTTCTTTTCCCCAGGATATAAAGAAAGGTTTTAGGTATAAAAAAAAGAAGACCTTTATGGGAGATGTTGAAGATCTTTCACCACGAATAGAAGATTATATTCCGAGTTTCCAAAGACACTAAACTATTACGGTCCTTGTGTGTGTGTTTTTGTTATGTACTAAGTATTCCGCAAATGTAATGTAATGTCCATGTACGTCAAGATACAGGTCTCTACAGTTGGTATCAGAGCCAAGGTTTAGTCAACCTTTGGAAACTAGGATGCGAGAACTTTAGTGAGATCCCTAGAGATATTTCTAAGGTATGTCTAGAGATGTCTCTAAGGTTAAGTATGCGTATAGGTTATAGTACTAGGACTACGCTAACGATCATAGAATTAAACCTAAGATGTTAGATATTTAAAGTACTCCCCCTTTATTATGTTGTTTTCCCTAGCATGATTTTTGCCTCTCACACTATTCTTTTTGGGTTTTAGAAAATGGCTGGAAACAAGATGATTCACAATAATGGAGGATATGATGGACAATGGAATGATATTATTCATAATGAAATGGTATTTGGAAGTCCAAACTTCATTATTATGCCGAATCATCAATCTCATAATATGATCAATAAAGTAAAATTTGGTAAGTTTCCTGACTCGACTAATAAGAGAAAGATGGAGTTTCATGATGATCATAGAGGAAAGAAAGTCCAATTTCCCCTATGTAAATCATGTGGGAAGAGGCATCAAGGAGAATGTTTCAAAGGAACTGGAAGATGATTTGGGTGTGGAAAAGAAGGACACAAAGCAAGTAAGTGCAAAGGAAAAGGTTCGGTTAACACCATGGATGAGGATAATGGTATTTCTACGACATCAACAATGGTTAAATGCTTTAAATGTGGAATGTACGAGCATTATGCAAACCAATGCCCTAAGGGAAAGTCTCATGAAGAGAATCAGTATGGTCGTATGAGAAGTATTTATGTTGATGATGATGAAGAGACCACAAATGATATGTGAGATGAAAGAATTGTTGAAGCTCAGTCAATGGTTTAGGAATGTAGTGGAATGATTACATGTTTATCATGTGTAATGTTGTATAAGTAATCTCATGGAATAAAGAGACATCTAAGGATTGTTACACTGTTATCTTTCCTTAAGTTTTGAAATTGTATGATGAATTGTACCAGTAACCATGAAAGGTTATTCAGATACTTTTGGAAAGTAGATGATATGTGAATAATGAAAGGATAAGAAGATAATGTGATGTTTGATTGTATTCATGAGCTCATGATTGATAAGTGATATCATGGTTTGAGTATATAGAACTTTGAGGATTTTGGTATGTGGAAAGTGTTAACTTTTAACTACATTCAAGTTTTCACTAAGGTTCAATGGGTATTCAAGAGTATACATGATTAAGGACTTTGAATGTTTGGAATGTGACCAACAAAACATATCTTATGATATATGGGGTTTGACGATGGTGTTAAATCTCTGGTAATCGTTTTCACTATGTTATGAGAGTGGACTGCAGTATTATGGATAAGCCTAAAGATTGGAATGGAATATGTTGGACATAAGTTAGTATTGTTTAAGGATAGAATTTTTCTCGATATTATTGATGGGATGTTATAGTAATATAGTTTTAGAAAAAGGACAACCTACAGGACGGGTGACAGCCCATCGTGTCGGACAAGGATGTGGGAATCAAACCCAAAACCGAAGTACGACTGGCCATTATCGCCTACCACTGGCCTACATGAAGTCCCTGTTTAGTAGAAACTAGTTTTATTATATTAAGCAGTATGATATATGAAGTATAAGTCCATTTTAGGAACCATATATGATTAATCTCACTATAGATCGACTTATGCATATAATTTTTGCTAACCTTTTGTTTGAGACAGATGGAATGACCCGTCATTCTATCACATGATCTGCTAACACTTCATGAATAACAAATTCAACTTCATTTATTTAAGAGATGAAGTGGAAATTGTTCAAGGCACGAACAACAGTGAGATTGTACCAAAATAAAGTAAGTATTTATTCTAATTCAAATTTTCAAATTTAGGGAAATGATCTTGAAAACCAAAAATGTTGTCCTAGTGATCTTATACCTGATGAATCAGATGGTACCTTATATCATCACAAATCTATGGATTTGTGATTACTGGATTTTCCATAGCCATGTTCTCTACCACTCTCCATCAGAACATGATGGTTAGATTTCTCTTCCATATCCATATTTTCACCTATGTGGAAACCCAGTGATTAGTTTATTTGGGTAACCGTTAAGTTTCATACTTTTTTGGTTTTGGTATTCCTTTTTACGATGTGGGTTTCTATTAAAGAAACTTTCGAATAGTAAACCATTTATAACCCTGACGAATTTCGAGGGCGAAATTCATTTTAAGGGGGGTAGAATGTAACAGCCCGAGATTTTATGAAAAATATTCTTTTTTATTTCACTAATGTCTTGTGTTGTACGCTACACCAAAAGGAGCTTGCACAACATGCATCCTTGACTTGCCTTGCATTACACGCAATCGCAACCTTCCTCGATAGCGTGTGTGGTACGTAATACTGAGTTTTACGAAACAATGATATGCTATTAAAATATTATTAAAACTAGCCGTTATGAATAGTAATAACCACTTTTTAAATTTTAGAAATTTTAGCTCTCAAAATGGACTTCATTTTTGGATTCGGAGTATCGAATTTAGCCTAAGGTGAAATTTTGGTGATTTTCGGATAACTTTCATATTTTGATGAATTGTGAAAATTACTAAATTTTAGTTAAAAACAACTTTTTCAATCGAAATAATTAATAGTGATAAATTATTAATTTGAGTGGTTTTAAAATATATTTAGAATATATTTTTACAATTTAATACAATGTTGGTCATTGGATGTAATTTCACATTTAAACTAGACATAAACAAGTGTCAATCTTTTGATAGATATTGTTTCTTAAAAACACGCTATTTGTTTTAACAACGGGATTTAATTATAAAATTAGTTAATGAAACTTTTATGTTATGAATTTGGTAAAATAGACTTCATTTTTGAATTCGGAATATGAAATATAGCTTAGGATGAAATTTTGGCATTGTTCTGAAAAACATCAATTTTTGATGAATAGTGAAACCACTAAGTGGTAGGTTAAAAACTGAATTTTGCATAAAACTTAATTTTACCGCTTCTGTGAATGGAATTTCAAAAATCCGACAGACATGGTTGATATCAGTAAGTAAAATGTGGTTCAATGAGATAAAAATAATTTTTTGGTGAATAGTAACTTTTTACTTTTTTTTACCACGGTTAATAGTAAATAGGGTAACTAAGGGTAAATATGATATTACTATTACCCTAACACATGTCCTAATTCTATTGGATAAGTGTAATTCGACCAAAAACAACCTTATGAATATAATATGACCATTTAGGTCCACTTGGATTAGATTATGACATTTAATATTATATTATTTAATGAATAGTTAAAATAGTTAAAATCAAAGTTTAATAACTAAAACATTTTTAATATGGGGTTATACATAAGATAAATTAGACTATAAATATTCATTAGAAAGATAAAAAGATTTCCTACATAATGATATTTTATTTATAATTTTTAGACTTTAAATAAATTAATTTATTTATGACACAACGATGATACAGTAATTACCCTTTTAAGGAAATATTAACATAATTGATGTTATAAATGCTCAAATGAATATAATTTGAGACTTTTTATGACTTAAACTAATTTTCTAGGTTACTATGATATATTAGTGTTGATGTAATCAACTTTTTTCGAACATATAATTCTGTTATGACTTTCACACAAATCATATATCTAATAGTGTCAAAATTGAAACAAAATAGTTTTTAAATCAAATATTATATTATTAATTGTTATTTTATTCCTAAAAATCTAAGGTTCGGCCAAATGACTTAGATAAGGATATATTTATTAATAATAGACAATTTGGGGTTAGTTTGGCATGTTATAGTAAGTGTATTAACCATATAGTGAAAGAAAACAAAAAGACACGGTAAAAGTTAAATTATTTAACTTAGAGTTAAATCTAATTGATAAGGTTAAAATAATAACCTAAACTTGTCTAAATCCTATTGGTTGATAGGATTTCGACCCATCCCCACTTTAGCTTCGAAATAAGACCCTTTGGAACCATTATAAACCGATTTTGACTTTAATATAAAATAATATTTTGAGATATTCCTAAGGTGCCCCTCTCCTCCCTTATAAAAGGACACCTCCTCCCCCTCCTCCTCACACCAATTTGAGCACTCAAGCTCGGCCAACCCCTGCCAAAATCTCTTCTCCACTTCCCTAGAAACATCCTAGAGGTTCTGGGCTTCCTCAAAGACCAATTTTAGTGCCCTAAGAGGAGGTCTCAAAGAGGCGCTTCAAAGAAGAGGTAATTACCGTTACCAATTCTTTCATCTTTATTTCTTCTTCCACTTCTTCTTCTTAGGTTGTTTCATTATGAAGTAATAACATCAGTATAACTCATATACTGATATGTTATTATAAGTATTAAACAACCCTATTTCACCATCTATCCATCCTACGGAAAAAGAAATCACTGCGCGTGCGTACGTACGGAATACCGTCTCCACGCCGTGGTGTAATCTATTTTCCACCACCACCTTACATGGATGGGTATAATGGTGTAAAGAATAACTATACATAGTTATTACAACATCATATTGATTCTGATATATTGTATAATCCACTCCGATTCAATTCAATATTTATGAAAATGATATCATCGCTCGTGCGTACGTACGGACTACCGTCTCCACGACGCGATGAGATTCATTCTCCATGTTAACCATTTAAGAATGATTATAAAGTATATATAAGAAATAATAATGAAATATATGACATTATAAAGCTACTGGATTATGTATATATAAATATATGTATGTCATCTACTTACTTCCATTTCAAGACAATAAGGAATGGAAAACAGCGTTCATGCGTACGTACGGACTACCGTCTCCATGAACGGTGTTTTTCATTTTATTTATCTATCTATTATATATATATATATACTGAATATATATGATATATAAATCAAATTTTATATTCTGGAAGTAAGTAAATAATGATATAAGTAATAATAATGTCAAGAACAACAAGTCAAAACACCTACGATAAATGAAACGATTTTACCCAAAACGCTTCTTTAACATGGAATTTACAAAAGAACGGGTAATATAATGTCATAAGTGAACCATATATGATATCATAACAATGAATATGATTCTATAATAAGTCAATGAAATTATTTAAACCATTATACAAGAGCTTCGGAAACGTACAAAGCAAATCGGACCTAAGGTAAGGGAAATATCACAATCTCATTTTTATCCGAGATTGTTTATTCGTAAGTATTTACTGGGGTGTATTTTATCATCCACATCCATGTTTACTCAATATGTAATATTATTTCCATCCACCTAAAATTGTTTAAATCCATTTTTACCCATCGGTGAGTTTTTAGTAATACGTATGAAAGGAATCTTTTGTCGTTTTTTGTACGAGGTACTTTTTGACTTTTCCGACAAAAGTACGAAGAATGTTTTTTTTAACTTATACGGCATGAATGGATTTTTAAAACATTGTTTCCAAGAAGCTTCCTTTACAAGTTTTCAAGTTTATTTTTAATCAACTTCATTTATTTTAAAGTTGTATGACATGTTATGAAAGGAAAAATGTTTTTGAAGAAGAAAGGATATTTTCCTCAAGAATGGAGTTCAAGTGTTTTATCAAAATTATTTTCCATCTAAGATAATAAAGGGTTATATTTTTATCCCTATTGTTACATGATTTGATCATGTTGTGATGGAATTATTTTTATTAATTCCTTTATCTTTTATGAATTGATTTATGATGTCATGATGTTTCAAGAATCCCATTTTTGTTACTTGTGTTATGCGATGATGTATGTTTTATGATTATGTGGCACACATAAGAAAGGATTCATTATAAGATGGGTGGGACCTATATCTCCCTCAAATGCATTGGGTAAAGATTTTATATCTCATGAGATAGACATGGCTGGAATGGTAGGTTATACCGGTTCAGTGAAATAGGACTGAAACGAGGGTTACTCGATTCAGAAAGGGACTTTGTCCACTAAGATAGTCTTGGCAATGAGTCTTGACTAACAAGAAATGATTCTCTATGATTATGTGTGAATGCCACAAAGTTTCATGTTTTATGTTATGATTATTGTGATTACATTTCACTGCCATGATTTACCCCATGTTATGAAATTATGATCTCTTTTGCAGGTTAAGATTTCCAAAAGTTATGTGCTTATGTATATGATGTGATTGATATTTCTTTTGTTTACCCTTACTGAGCATTTGAGCTCACCCTTTTATGTTTTCTTTTCCCCAGGATATAAAGAAAGGTTTTAGGTATAAAAAAAAGAAGATCTTTATGGGAGATGTTGAAGATCTTTCACCACGATTAGAAGATTATATTCCGAGTTTCCAAAGACACTAAACTATTACGGTCCTTGTGTGTGTGTTTTTGTTATGTACTAAGTATTCTGCAAATGTAATGTAATGTCCATGTACGTCAAGATACGGGTCTCTACAATTACAGTTGGTATCAAAGGAAGTTTTTCAATAACCTTGGAAACTAGATTTAGAAAAAACTATGATTAGAGAACATTCTCCTAAGATAGACATTGAGAATTAGTATCGAAGAAATTCCTAGAATTTTGTACTGTATAGATTTTGTATGTTTTACAAGAAATACATCCTTGTATAGATATGAGCTAGTAGTGGCAGCTCTAGAACATATGTACCTAGGGGTTAAACATGAAAACTCTGCTTTGAGATAGACTCTAATGTGAACTGGTGAACGACAACGGGCCTTGCTGCACTATTGGATATGACACTCCTAGTGGATATGATTAAGATAATTCAAATTTTCATTACAAGCCATTATAAAGGATTTAGGAGTGAATACTTTCTCCAAGAAAACATTTTATGATTATATATTATATGGATAATCTTTTCAATTTAAGTTAGGTATTTTAAAAATATGGAATTATGCATTGTGATTCAGAAACTAACCTAGTGTATGCCATTGTTTAGAAGTGGCGCCTTGTAGAAGGAATGATAATTCCATCAATACATATGATCCATAGAGTAAGAAGGATCATATATTTCATGGTATTAAGAGAAACTTTAGAAGGGAAATAGTATCCCATGTATACTCAACATATGAAGAAATAATATCATGTGTTAATAAGATAAGTAAATAATTCTCTGAGTCATATGGATTTGAAGGGAAGCAAACGATGAAAAGGATGGAAGAGAGAATGACAGATAAAGGGAAGAGGGAAAAAGAAGGATTTTACTATATGTGATAACTATTGAAAGAATAACCTTGGTAAATACTTGAAGGGAATGCGAGTTTGTTATAAGTGTGGAGAAAAAGGAAACCAACTATGTGATTGGAAGTGTAATAAAAAAAGTTTCAAATGTACAATGATTCATCTTCAAGGCATTGGGACACTACGCGAATCAATGTCATAGTCAACAGAGTATACCTTAAATGATTCTATTGGATAATAATCATGTTATGATACTACCTTAGATGAAGAGGAATGACTAGTGTTCTTTTGTTATTATTATTTAATTATTTAATTTGAGTGTTGTATCAATAATATACTGGTTATATGAATTATGGAGATAAATAAGGATTGTACTACAATACTATTTTATTGAGGATTTGAGATTATATGGTTCTAAGAAAAGCGACTTAATAGTAAGCTATTTTTTTTGAAAAAATACATGGTTGAAGGAAATGTAATCCTTAATATGGTCCAGCTAATGAGGTAGTGATTTTGGAATAAGAGATGGTTGATTTGGATAAATTATATTAGATATTCTTGACTTTCTTGGAACTGATTAATAGTTTTTTTATTTCATCATTGTTGGAATATTCAATATTTTTGGATATAAAGAATATATATAGTATTATATAAATGATAAGAGAGCATGAATGTAACCAATAATGTTTTATTATAATTCTTGGTGTTACTATGTTTTAAAATAATACATGATGAAGCTGGTCACATGTTATTACGTGGAAAAAGGATCTTTATTGTGTTTAACTTCCTTATAAATTTTGGACAGTGAGTTTGGATAGAAGTATTTAGGATAAGTCTAAAGTTTGGAAGGGGTTATGTTTAAAATTGGATAATATTGTTAAGGTTATTTTTGGATTTATATAAAAATGACAACATGCAGATTGTGTGACAACCCATCATATCTGACAAAGATGTGGGAATCAAACCCACAACCATAGTGTGATTGGGATTTATCACCTTCCACTAGACTATGTGATGTCCCTGGATTGTATATTATAGTTTCTTTTTTAATGGGTTTGATAGGTGAATTATAAATTCATTATTTCTATAACCCTATATGAATAGGATAAATAGAATATTTTTTTTAAGTTCTATTATCTTTTAGAGTGAAAGATGAGTTGGTGGTAGAAATTTGTTGAAGGATGAAACTCTATATGTCAAGTATATTTTTTTCCTCTCTTATTATATGAAGAAATTAATTCTTAAACATTTAGTAAGGGATCTTAAAACTAAAAATGCGTTTTCCTAATTCCTTATTTCTTGTTAAACTGATGATATTATAAATCATCATAGATTGATGAATTTGAGGCCCTCAATTCGACATTTTTATGTGACAGATGACCATAACAATGCCCTATAAACATTTACGTTTTTCATCCAATTATGTGTCTCTAATTGCTACCAATGTTCTCCTAATCTAGATCATAATTTGGTGGAGACTTTTTCATTCTCGTTTTCCTTTTATTAAGACTAAATTTTATTAACGCAATTTTTGAGGTGGGTTTTCCCACAAAGGTATTTTCTATTTTCAACCTTTTATTTTAGAAGAACAATTTAAAATTGCAAGGACACAATTTATTGATGGAGGGAAGAATGTAACACCCCAAGATTTCATAGTACGTTATTTCTTCAATGTAAATCAATAACTTGCTCTACACGCAACATCGAGTTCAAGCGCACCACAACTTACCAAACTAGCCGTTCAAAAGAGGTTATAAATAGTATTAAGTAAAATTTTAACTTTATATAATTCTTATAATTTTATAATCTATATAATGAGTTTCTTAGACATAATGAAAAAACAAATTCATTTTTTTCAGATAAAAGAAATATTTTTTTAGATGAAAATTTTCATCCTTTTAATGGAGAATCCTTTTTAAATCCAATATTTGAAACATTTATATATTAAATTTGACAAAATAAACCTCTTCTTTATAATTGGGTAATATTAATTTAGTTTAAATTTTTTTTGGTGTTTTTCTGACATCTTTCATATTTGGGTGAATAGTGAAAAGTACTATATTTTAACTGAAAACAAATTTTTAAATCAAAATAATTTGTAGTGTTAAATTATAAATTTTAATGGTTTGTAAGTATAAATAGATTATATTTTTACCATTTAATCAAATGTTATTCAATGAAAATAATTTCACTTTGAAATTGAACATAAACAACTATCAATCTTTTGGTAGTTATTATTTCATAAAAACACACTTTTTGGTTTTGACAATGGGAATTAGTTTTAAATTAATAAATGAAACATCCATATTTAGAATTTTATAAAATTGACTTAATTTTTTAATTCATAATATCAAAACTAGCTTAGGGTTAAATTTTTTTATTTTTCTGGAAACTTTCAAAATAGTGAAAAACACTAAGTTATTGGTCAAAACCGACATTTTATTTAAACATATAATTTTTTATTTAAATTTATTTTAGATAAAAATTGATACATAATACCTATATAAGTTCAATATAATTAATTGGAGTGATTTTATAATATGTTTAGATATATAAAAAATTTATTGAACTTTTTACCGTCATTTACCCACCTCCTAAGAGAATTTTCAAATTTGCATAAAACATAATTTTGAAGTTTCTGTTAGTTGAATTTCAAAAAGTCTGGGAGAATCGGTTAACCTCATTATGTAAAATTTTGTTCAATAAGATGAAAATAATTTTTGGTGAATAGAAACTTTGACTTTTATTTACTGTAGTTAAATGTAAATAGGGTAATTCAAGGTAAAACAATACATTATAATAATAATGAATTACATTGAAAGTTGTCCTAACCTTATTGGATGAGTCTTGGACGACCATGGGAATCCTTGAATTGATTTTGGGACCCCATGGAGCCACTTATGAATGATAATGACACTTTATTTTAATTAACTTAATGTAAAGGAAAAAATGACATGAAGAAATATTTTTTAGTAAAACAATTTTTAAATGAGGTTATATAACTCATATTTTAAGCCATAAATATTCATTGGAAGGATAAAATTATTTCTTACATAATTATATTTTATTAATATTTTTTAGACATTAAATAATATAATATATTTACGACACAATATGATGTAGTAATTACCTTATTAATAGAATAGTAAAATAATTGATATTATAAATATCCAAATAAATGTAATTTGAGACTTTTTATGAATTCCAATAATTTTATAAGTTAATATGAAATTTTAGGGTTTATTAAATGAATTTTTTTTATAAGTAATAATATCGTTATGAATTTTACAAAAACAAAATTTAAAATAGTGTCAAAATTGACAAAAAAGAGTTTTTAAAGAAAATATTATATTATAAATTGATATTCTATTACTAAAATTATATGGCTCGGCCAAAGGTCTTAAATAATTTTATATATGACATTAATTTACCACTTTATGGTCTCTTGAAATTTTATTGTATTTTTATTTACCATATAATATAAAAATACAAAGAGACATGGTAAATATAAAACTAATTAACTAAGAGTTAAATCTACAAGATGAGGTTAATATATTGACCCAAACCTATCTAAAACCTATTGGTTGAGTCGTTTTAGACCCATCCCCGCCTTATCCTCGAAACCATTAAAAACCTAAAATTATTTTATTATAAAATAATATGTCAATCTTTTCCTAAGGTTCCCCTCACCCCTCTTATAAAAGGGCACTCCCCTTCTCTCAAATTCACACCTTCAAAGCCATTTGGTTCAACCAAAATCTGCCCAAATATCCTCTCAAATGTCCTCCCTTCATCCTAGAGGCCATCCTTTAGTCCTAAATCCAACCTATGGAGCACTTTTGGTCAAATCAAAATGAAGAACTCGAAGCAAAAGTAAATATTTCATCACCTCTTTTGAGTTATTTTCTTCTTCCACTTCTTCTTTCCTTGTTTTTTCCATTCTGAAATAGTAATTCCAGTATCTTTTATATAATGTAATTTTATTATAAATATGTTACAACTATATTCATTATTCTATCCATTATTTTAATGAAATGTCACCATACATGCGTGCGTACGACTTACCGTCTCCACATCAGGATGTAGTTGTTATTCAATACATTATTATTTGGATTGGTATAAAAATTATGTAAAATAACATTATTATGATTCTATATATATGATGTAAAATCAAATTATATATGATTTTAATATTAAAATAATGATATTGTCGCTCGTGTGTACGTACGGATTACTGTCTCCACGAACGCGATGAGATTCATTCGCCATCATAACCATTGAAGACTAATTTTCAGTTGATGATTAAAAATAAATTTTAAAGACTTGATATAATTCTGGATTAGAATAATAAACAACCCATATGTAACAAACATGACTCGCATAATAATGAATATAAAGTAAAACGAATCAATTAACACCCAAAACGACGATAATACTAAAATATCATTACGAAAGAATTATTAAAAGATCATATATGATATCATAATTATGTATATGGTTCTTGTATAATATAATAATAGTTATTTAACTATTATACAAGAGTTTAACGTACCATCGACCATGGAAAAGTACAAGGTAAGGGTTAATTCTTCAATCTCTTCATTATCCAAGGTTGTTTATATGTAATTATCTACTGGGACCTCTTTATCATCCACATCCATGTTTTTTAAAATGTATTTCCAAACATTTTTAATATTTACTAGACAATGGGTTAAACTCATTTATACCCTTATTTTAACATGTATTTTTTTGAATGGAATATTTTCGTTATTTTCCAGACAAGGTACTTTATAACCTTTTCGACAAAATTAAGGTAAGAATTTTTTTTTAAATTATACGGAGGGTGCGGCAATTTTCCACAATTATAACATCATCGAAGATTCCCTTATAAGCTTATAAGAATATTTTCAAAATTAATGTTTTCTTTATAATTATGTGACACTTAAATGATTTCAAAATAGAAATAGATATTTCTCACAAATAGTTTTGATTTCATCTATGTCAACATCCTTTGATAAATTTTACTCTTGTTTGATGTTTATTTATTATGATACAAGCATTCTATATTTTATTTATGTTTTTGTAATATTTTTTACTATGGATGAGTTATTTTTATACCATTCATAGTTTATGGTTAAAGTATTGACCTTTTTTATGATAGTTTTAATACGAATGTTTATGTTATATTTCAACATCTTTTTAAGATTAATGTGTTGGAATAGTATGTTCTGGGTTGAGGATCGGTAAAAGTATGCCCTCAAGGTTGGGGTTCGGTTACAGTAGAACCTCCAGGATGGAGTCCGGTTATAGAGGCTATATGGGTTGGAGTCCGGTTATAGAGGGTCTCCGGGTAGGAGTCTGGTTACATAGGCTCTCCTGGTCGGGGTCCGGTTACAGTTATCCCCTAGGTCCTCGCATGAGGCCTTGACACAGAAATTAATGTTCGACATTATGCATTCCATCATTATGAAAGTGGAAATTTATATTGCATGTGATTTTTTGACTTGAAGAATATCCATGTGAATAGGTAAATGGAATTATTTGATTTTATCTTTTCCATATTATGCAGAAGTTTATGTTTAAACGGATTTTGTTTTAGTCTTATAAATTTCCTTAAATGTTTATGCTTATTTATGAAAGATTATGTTATATTGTTATCTTTACTGAGCATCTGATCTTACCCCTTTCTATGTTTGATTTTTCCCAATATTCCAATAAGTGTATTGTGATTGATATTCAGGGTTAAGATAAGGGAACAATGGAGTTAATAAAGGATTATTTATGTTGTGTTGTATGTTAGAAATTGTAATGTAAAATTCATGTATGTAATCTATTTTCCAAGACTATTAAACCGATCTGTCATTTGGGACTTGATTCCCTGTAATGATTCCAATGTATTAAAATAATGCACCGGCTCTGGGTAAATGGGGTTGGGGAATTACACCCTATACTATCTTTAAAAAAAATTGGACCAATATTGGATCCAATTTAAACATGAAAACCATGAATGAATTCCTTTGTCAAAATATTACCAGAGTGCCACTCCTCCATTGTAAAAGGCCACCACTTCTCCCCATTATTCACCCCTATCAAACCACTTAAGTTAGGAAAATATATTCCAAAATATTTTTCCAAAATAACTCCCCTTAAACTTTAATACTAAATTTGGTAATAAATATTTCTGTGGAAGCCTTTTGGTATAAACCAAAAGGAGTTACCCGATTTTTATCATAATATTTTCCAACTATATCATTTCATTCATTTACTCCCCCAAACTAAAATTACATTTAAATTATGATTATATGATTACACCAGTATAATAAATTTGTTGTTATTTTTTTATTAAGTGTTTTACCTACACTAACACACACTTAAATCTAGTGGTTAAAAAACAAACTGTCAAAGAGTACGACGAACAACCGCCTCACAAAACGATGATTTTTTATTATTTCTATTAACACCTATACTGGTGGATATTATGATGGAAACTATGTTTATTTAAGTTATTTATGATATTTATTATTAATTTAATCTTATTTAATTTATTTCCAACAGCCACCCTTATACTTTCTATTTATTGTAAATACGATAACATCATTTGTGGAAGTGTGATTACCGCCCCTCAAAGTGACGTGATTTAATCACACTGTACATGGATAATATAAAGAATGGTTTAATTAAAAGTATTTGATATTAAAAACATATATGTGATATTCATGAAATAATTACATTTTAGGAAATATAATATATATCATTTTTTTATTACCCTTTCACACATTTTACAAGTGAAAATGTCATTCATGGATGTGTGGACGACCGCCTCCTCGACAAGATGTAATTCATTTTACCTTACAATATATCTATATATAATTATATATGATTAAATAATATGTTATTTATGATATAATTATCATTCTGGAAAGATTTAAGTTACTTACATTCTTTCGATATTGATCATTGAACAATGGGAATTCTCTTCATGCGTACGTACGACCTACCCTCTCCATGATTTTAATGTAGGTTCATTTTTCATAAAAATATTTCATTATTGATTTTAAAAGTATAATTCACGTATAAATATGATAATTATTTATTGATTATTATTTTTGAGATGTTATATACTGACCCGTTTGACCGTAGTGGACCAACAAAAGTGTTTTGGCACATAATCTGAATTTGGTCAAAACAACTGGCGTAGAAATAATTGTATGAGTAGTTGTCTACAAATAGTAAAAAGTAAAATAAATTTAACGATAAACTTGAAAAAGGATATCAATCAAGTAAATAATTAACATATTTATTTTATTCAGTAATATAAAGACAAATCAGACAAATCAGACGCAAGGTAAGAGATTTTTATCTTATTTTTCAATGCTATGAGATAAATTTCATGTTCACTACTTGTGTTATATATCTATTGGACATTTTTATAAATTATATTAAGAATTAATTTATATTCATGGTATTTAAAACATTCATTTAATACTATTCCTTCTTAAGGTTTTTTATTTAAAATAGTACTTACAAATATTAATATAATGTAACTTATAATGAATACATTACAATAAAAATGTCTTAAGATAAATTCTCCAACATTTACAAAGAAACACGGTTAAGTAACAAAATGTTACAAACAATTCACAGAAACTTTAGATAGATTAATTTGAAAAATATTCTTCTCATAGAGGATAAATTTCTATTTATAGATCAAATTTAATAGTTATATTCCATATTTCATAGGATTACTTATAATGAAATTAGATGAAAACCTTTTGAACACAAAAATTTCATCACAATATTTCTATCCAATGATCATTATGTTTTGTACCACTATAATTATTGAATATTATATATGGTATAGTGATAAATATTCATAATTTATGTTGTATAAATATTCATTAAAAAGGTATAATAAATTTTTATATGGTGGATTTATAGATCTTAATTTGATGAAATCACTTAATAGTCTTTTTATTACTTTATTCAATGGACTTTATGGTCCATTATCTAATAAACTAATTAATCATTATGTATGATGAATAATTAAGCACCTATATGATGTACATAATATATATCACCATCCATACTAGATGGGACCATTCCACAACTACCCCAAGCCTACTCAAATAGACCCAAGGATAACAACCAATGTCGAGTAGGAATATCCTACAAATGAAAGGCATTATCCATAAGTACCTGAACACACAAAAATATCTCCAAGTTGTGTCCATGTGGGAGTACACAATGTGTCTATGCTCATGTACTCTAACCTGTGTTCGTTTACACTCTAGAGTACATGCTGAGTCATCTTGGGAGGGTCAGATGCCATGTGATAGGGGTCACAGGACAAGTGATCCTTCAATACGTCCAAAACCCTAGCACATCAGCTAGTGGGACCCATATGTCATGTAATCCCAGATTACACTCCGTGTTTTGCATGATTTTCTAGAATCCTAGGTCTGCACTCCTATCATCTTATCCAATTCTCTAACCATCATTCTTTCCAGGTCATTTAGAGAAACCCAAGTAGAATCCTCATTCGAGTATTTTCATTAGTAATCATAAAGCTCTGGCCTTATCTCTATTGGAGGATCATATCTAAGTTTTATTCTTCATTACATGTTGGAGAACACTGGGAAATAAAGAATCATGAATCCATGATCTTCTGATTCACTATTAGAACCATCATCACACATCTTTCATGTCATGTTGATCCTAGATCTATGAAATTTAATCATTTCACAAAGTAACATGTGCACAATGATCGATTGATCGGGATTCGTCGAACCCCGGGCCAAATGAGAAATACCCATGGTGAATCAAAAAATTTCGGTTGAACATAACATTAAAAAAATAAGAGGATTAATCCTTAATTAATGTTAGTGTCGATCTAGATTCATTTATATAATAGAAAAAGTGAATAGATTCAAGAAATTCTCCCAAATCACCCTGTAATATACCTATCCTGCAATTACGCATAATCAACAGGTCAATCCATTGGTTGATTGATCCAAATTCAGCATAGGGATCATGAAAAAGGATAAATCCACATAATATATCATCCTATAAGGAGTTTGGATTAATAATTGATGAATAATGAATGGTTCTACATCGATGATGAGATCATTCAACTCGACTGGTGTGATGATCCATGAGTTGATTATGATCCGTTATCATTCTCCAAGAATGCTCTCTTACAATAGTGTATAGGTCTCCAGGTGTCACGGTATAACTTTTTCTGAATTCCTTATATTTATTATTTTATTTTTTTTATCATTTTTTAGGATCGGGTTGATCCCCTGTTTGAATTTTCTTATTTTGGATGTTTTGGGTGAATTTTTTCCTACACATGGTTTGCACACGGTTTGCACATAGTTATCGAAAAAACTTCACCTTACCCAGAAAACCATGTGGTTTAGTATAATTTTTGGGAAGAGGAATTTGGCATAGTAGGTTCATAGTTTTTAAATAGTATGGTCAAGAAATGCAGGCTGTCGCATATGGACAGTGAGGGGTGCACTGTTGGCGCGTGGTTTGGAACACCGTGCTGCCAAGCCATATGAGCTGGCCAAATCCTTAAAATCTTAAAAGTCATAGTTTCCCTCCCCTATTTTTAACACTTATTTTATTTTACTCATCTTTGGTCATTTTTGGTGCATGAAGGGATACCCCAATCTTTTCCCCCTTGATCCTTCTCTCTTGTGGATTCTCCTCCTTCGGTTCATAGGTTAGTTAATTCAGTTTTTGTTCATTCCCCCACCCTTTTCCCCCTTTCTTGGTTTTAGAGGGTTTTCTTGGTGATATTTCTCTCTTGGATGAAACCTAGTGGAAAGGGTTTATGTGTAACTCAATTTTACGAGTGTTACGATATGCAGATTGTTTATAGGGCTTTGATATCTCTTCTCTTGAAGTTTCGTTGTATCTGCACTCCAATAAGGTTGTTATTTCCATTTGTTTACTTTATAATACATTATATTGGATTCTTAGTTATTTTTAAACATTATTAAAATGGTTTATTTAGTCTGTTGTTGTGATTTCTTAGCTCGGTTGGGTGTTTTTTGTTGGTAAAAATTGGTGTTTGGGATTTTATAGGGGTTTAATTCAATATGAAATATAGTTTTCACATAGGGTATTTTTTAAAATGTAAATTATTTTTTAAAATAAAATTGAGAATATGTGGTGATGTTTGGATTTGGTTACATTTTATGGCATGTACATTTTTTAATTTGGATATGTTGTGTAGTTTGGAAGCCTCTTTATGGCTTCAAGAGTCGTGGTAATTTTTTTGGAAAGTTTATTTTGGTTTTAAAATTCCTGTTAATGACTTTGGCATTATGTGTCTTGTTGTGTTGGTTTAAAAACAATATTTTTCTCGAAAATGATTTCTAAATTGTTTCATGGAAACTTGGTGTGTTCCATTGGATGTGGGAACATCCATGGGTGCATGGAGTGCACAAATGGACGGAATTTCAAGTTATCATGGTCTTGAAAATGATACTCTCCTTTAGATTCAGTTTTCCAAAATGGATTCTCATCTATCTTCGTTCCATTTTTTATTAAAATTGTCCCATGATTTCTAAATAGTAATTTGTTACTTCGAGAGGATTAAAATTGGGACTCGATATGTGTTTTTTTACATGGACTATTTGGATTTCAAACATGTTTTGGTGAAGGATTGGAGACATTAAATGCATGTTTATCATTGTGAACAAGAAAAGGGTGTTTGATGTTGTTTTGGAAATGGTTTGGAACATTTTGGGTATATAATGTAATTTGAAGTGTGGTAAGCCCAGTTTTCCCTTTATGGTGTTTCAGAAATGAAATGTAATTTTGAATTTCTTAATACCAAGTTTTCATTTTAACTCATTTTGAAAAATCATGTGATGTTAAGGCCCAATTGGTACATGTGAAAGGTTTTTTATTTTACAGGAACCTCTATAGAGGGATTTACAATGTGATTTATTGTATATATGGTGTTAGTGTTTTGGGTAGGCAAGCATGATGATGACAGGTATGGTGAGTCACGCATGATGGGGCCTCCTACCTACACAGTGCACTACTACCATGGTTTTCCTAGGAATATTTTATAGGTTCCAGTGATAGTTGCTCGTTAACCCTTATTAGAAATATTTCCACCTCTTTTATGTATAGATTCTAGGTGGGACATTCCACTAGTGAGTATTGTTTTGAGCGGTTAGATGGTAATTGAATATGGAGCTTCACCATATGCTGGAAGGTGAGACCGACTCGATTACATCTAGGGATCTCTCTAGGGATGTTTTGGAAATTCCCATGGGTTTCTATCAATATTTCTGTGATTATTTTTCTCCTACACTTGGTTTCATATTTATTATTCTAATTTATTATCATTATGATTTGATATTGTGTTGTTTAGATTTTAGTTTGGGTTTGGGATTCCAAAATTATAAATTTTTTTTAATCGAAATGTTTCTTGTGTTGACTTGAAAAAGGGGAAGTTGGGTTGTTGATTTAAAATAAGAAAAACATATTATCAAAACCTTATTTATAATTAGTGTTAATGGAAACTTTTCCAGAAATAAAATTTATGGATTCCTTGGTGGCTACCTACTAAGATATCTATCTCAAATCCTACTTGTGTGTTTCGGTGTTGGTAGAGCCAATAAGTTTTACAGGTTCAGGTTCCTTGTTTGTGTTCTCATTGTTGGATAAGTTTGTTTCTAGAATTGGAGGTGACCATGAGGCCACATAAATATTGTATTAGTGGTAGTTTGGTTTTATTTTGTATTTAGTTTCTGGATTGTTCATTATTATTTAGTATTTGGATCTATTTGTATACTTATGGAGATTTAGTAATTGTTAGTCTTCTTCTTGTTTGGTTTATTTTATTTGGTCCTAGTTTATTAAGATAAATCATTCCCTAAGTGATTATTTTGATGCATGACACTATTTTAATGAACTCGGGGTTTGGGAACCCCCTTCGAGCCATGCCAGGAACCGGGCTGGGTGTCGGGTCGGATGGAATCCCAACCAGGTTTGTGAGAAAATAGTATCATAGTAGGAATTTTGTTATTTTGGGTGTCTAGTAGATTGGAGATTAGGATGGTTAGGGAACATGAGTTAGTTTATGGGATGGTTCTTGATCACCGCCACTCATGACATGTCATGAGCTTCTAGGGGTGGTTTGATAATTGATTCTGTTTCTATTATTTGTTTTTTTGGGCTGAGGAATGACAATGGATGTGATCCTGTGTCATGTCACGACCAAACATGGAGTAGTGACCCATGTGGAATCAGAGTGCATGGTTCAAGGTCCTCTTAAGGTTGATTCTTACATGGGTCTTGTCCCACTACCATATCACTAGGTAATTCATGACCACCGGTTTCTCATCTCAGGTGCTTGATGTGAGTTGTTCATTTAGATGGTATTAGATAGTATGGGTTTTGTAATGTTATGGTTTCGATGGCTATAAGTGATCTTTGGAAATGAAAAATGGTTTTTTAATGGGAATTATTTATTTAAAATGGTTTTGGATTAAAAAAATGGGTTTTAAAGTAATTTTTTTAGATTGAATATTTTGTAGATGCATGGGTTTTGATAATTAAATTGTAATGTGACCCTTGGTTCTCCTTAGAAAAGTTCACATGTTTCTAGGTATGTGTGGAATGTGTGTGTTGGAATATGTGGATGGAAATGGATAGGGAAATATGTGATAGGTCATAGGATTCCATGGGTGACTATTTGAGATAAATATTATCACTTGGTTTTCCAAAATCAGTTTTTGTTTTAGAATGTGGGTTTTTTTGGAAAATATCTTTTTGTGTTTGGATAGTAGCCTTGGAATAAAAAGATTTTGAAATTAAAATGAAAATGGGATTTTTAAAGGGTTGTTTTTGGTTGTGCTTGTATGTCTTTGGATCTTGGGAAAACTATTTGGCCTATGATAGTCTTTTGGTTATGATTTGGTGAGATGTTGATTCTTGGATTTGTGTTTTGATTTTGTTTAGAATATTCTGCCTGGAATGTTCCCCAATGTTTCTAGAGAATCATAACTAGTTATTGGGGTTTCTTGGTTGGTTCTCATATTTTCACTATGATCACGATTCATAAGGGGAATTGGGGTGGCTTGAGGAAGTAGAGTGTGTCTTTAGATTGTTGGGAATTCCCAAAGTGGTTATAGTTCTTGCTATTTTGGGGTTTTCTGAAGGTCCATCCTTGGATGAATGGGAATTTTTCCCCACCATAAACAAGATTTTAGATGAAGTTTTATGTTTTTAATTCTATCATTATCATATGGTTTATACCTAAGGATGTGAAAATGATGAAATGGGAAGAGCTCATGTGTATTCAGTCAGGATAACAAACTGTGAAGGCCTATGTTGACCACATCAAGGAGCTTGTTTCCTTTTCTATGAAGGTAGTGTTATCGGATGTATTTAAGGATTCCTTTTTTATTAGGGGTCTTCACCAAGAGATCATGGAGAGAGTCCTATCATCCAAGGATCTTTGTTTCTAGAAATCAGTGGATGAATCATTTTTAGCTAAGTTTTTTTCCAGAGCACAAAATTTTGGTTATCATTTGTTATTTATTTCTCATGAAGGTTCTGCATATGGTGAGAGGTTCATGATGAAGGAAGCTATCCTTGAGGAGTCTCCTTAATTGGATTTTATCTTTAGTTCAATAGACCATTCACGTGTGTTCCACTAGTGTGTCCGGTTTGGGAATTCAAAGCCTTCTTATCACAATCCTACAAAGATGTTCCACCGTTACAGCTATCTGGGTCATATGGAGAAGTTTTTTAGGATGTTTCAGCTGAAGAAGAAGTTTTTATCAAAGTATTTTGGGTTCTGGATATGAGGATGTTTATGTTTCAACCATAAGGGCCCCATCCATAGGCCCCAGAGTGAAACTCACTCCTAGTCAAGAATCACTATGGCTGTGGGGAAGATTTGTTTTGTTTTTGTCTACCATTTTGGGGTGGAGACATATAAAGTTTTATTTTTTTTTAGTTTTTATATTGTTTAAAGTTCATCATTTCATTGTAAATGTGTGATGGAATTGTTCTATCATAACCTGAGAAGTTGTGTTTATTTGAATGTGTCTCTTTGAATCAAATGTTCTTGTTGAGTGTGATTAGACCTTGCATGGGTATGTATTAATTTAATTGAGCTCATTTGAAGGTACTTGAGTTTTGTGATATTTATGGATGGTGGTTCTGGGTTCATTGTTTGAGTTCATGTTGTTTTCGTGGGTTTATCCCCTTATATACGAAAATTTGACTGGTGCGGAAAATTTTCAATTCAATTGGTGGTTTCCTTTATAATGTGCAAAAAATTTTGGGTTGGTTGTGTTGGGATATCCCGGTCTTGGTGGGAGTGTTTCTTAGTTTAAATGGAAATTTATTGTTGGTTCCCAATTTGGACCAATTCAATTGCATGAAAAGGGGTTAGTT
The DNA here is from genome assembly GCA_963277665.1 of Viscum album. Classification (NCBI taxonomy): domain Eukaryota; kingdom Viridiplantae; phylum Streptophyta; class Magnoliopsida; order Santalales; family Viscaceae; genus Viscum; species Viscum album. The sequence goes on from OY728141.1 coordinate 561,839,605, forward strand.
GAGTTTTTTAGTGGGTAGAACCCAATTGTGTTCTCCCATTATTCTTCATGCTATGGTATTCTCTATAATCATTTAGGTGTGACTTGTGAGGATAAAGGTATCCTCGGGTTTTGTGTTTTCACTAGATTTTTATTGGGAAAGGAATCAAGTTTTGTTTATCATTTTTATGGTTGAATTTCAAGGGGAATAATGTGTATTTTGTAGGGATAATTTTCACAGATGACCATTATAATTCCTTTAATTTATTATTTTCCATGATTTGTATCTTTTGGTTGTGGTTTGGTTTAATCCTCAGTTTAAATTTTTGAATTTTTGTTGTTTCTGGTGACTTTTTCCATGCACATGGTTTGTGCATGGTTACGGGAAACAATGAGCCTTATATAGGAATCTATATGGCTTGGTGTCATTTTTAAGAAGAGGCATCTGGAATAGTTGGAGAACAATTTGTAAACTATGTGACCAAGCCCTATGAGGTGTCCCTTATTGATAGTTAGGGGAACATGGTTGGTGCACTGTTTAGAAAACTGGGTGGTAAAACCATATTAGATGGAAAAATCTATAAAATCATAAAATTTCTAGTTTTCCTCCACACTTTTCAACCCCTTTAGGGTTTTCCTCCTCCTTGGTCATTTTTAGTGCATTAAGGGAGACCCCAATATCTCTCTCCTTGATCATTATCCCTTATGGATTCTCCACCTTCATATCTAAGGTTGGTTTCATTGGTGATTGTTCAATTTCATCCTCTTATTATCCTCTTACATAGATTTCTAGTGTTGGGGGGGGGGGGGTTCTCTCTTTGCCGAACCCTAGTGTCTATGGTTGGTGTGTAACTCGATATATTGATTTTTTGGGTGTTCAGATTGTGCCTCAGTCATGGATCTCTCTTATCTCGATGTTTTTTCACATTCATACACCATTAAGGTATGTGTTTCAATCTATTTCATTTCCAATTCATTCCATTTGATGCTTGTTATTTTTAAATAATTTATAAATGTGACTCGCATGCTTTTGGTGCCATTTCATGTCTTGGTAGGGCTTTCTCAGCTGGTAATAATTGGTGTAAGTTATTTCACAGGGGTTTCCTTCAATATTCTATATGGTTATGGACATATGGTGTTTTGGAAAATGTCAGTTATTCTTTTAAAATAAAATTGTTCTCTTATAGTAATGGTTGTACTTGGTTACATTTTATGGGATGAATTCTTTTATTATTTTGGTATTTTGTGTACTTTGGAAGCCTTTTTTATGGCTTTAGGATTTATTGTAAAATTTATTGGAAATGTTCTTCTATTTCATAAATCCATGTTAATTATACTGGCATTTTTCATCTTATTGTATTGATTTTACAACAAGAGTTGTTCTAGAAAATTATTTCTAAATTGTTCAATAGACACTTGTATTGTTCCATTAGATGTTGGAACATCCATGGGTGCACAAAGTGTACACATGGATGGGATTTTCAAAGATGATTGAATTGAAAATGATACTCTCCTTGAGCATGAGTATTCCAAAATGGTTTCCCATCTATTCTTCCTTATTTTTTCAAAAATGGTCCTCTAATTTCCAAATAGTAAATTTTTTCTTCTAGTGGCTTATAATTGTGACTCCAAATTTGATTTCAGGATTGGCCTGTTTGTCTTTGAAACATTTTTTTATGAACGATTGGAGTCGTTAAATGCCCATTTGGCATTGTGAATATGAAAATGAAATTTTATATTGTTTGGAAATGTTTTTGAACATTTTTGAGATATATTGGAATTGAAATTTCTGTATTCCTGGTTGGTACTTTAGGGTGTTTCATAAATGAATTGTTATATTGAATATATTAATTCCCAACTTGAATTTTAAATCATTTTTAAAAATCATGTTATGTGAAGGATTTATTGTCACTTGGGAATGGTTTTTATATGATGGGATCCCATATATAGGTATTTAAACATATGGTTTATTATATATGTGGTTTTAGTGTTTGTAGTAGGAAAATGCGGTGACGACAGGGAAGGTGAGTCATGCATATGAGGCCCGCCTACTTACACAGTGTACTGTTACCATGGGTTTCATGGAAATATTTTAAAGAAATGGGTGATAGTTTCTTGTTGGTCTAGATTAGAATTGTTTTCACCCATTGGATTTATATATTCTAGTTGGGATGTTCCCCTATTGAAGATAGTTTAGAGAATCCAAATGGTTATTTGACTATGGAGATGCACCAAATGCAGACATGAAATTCTGACTCGAGTATGTACTGGGATCACTCTATAGATGTTTAGGAAATGCCTATTATTTTCTATCTGTATTTTCTTGCTAATTTTTTCTGCTGTACCTGGTTTCCTATTTATTCTACTTATTTATTTTCATCATGACTCGGCATTGTGTTTTTTGGATTTAAGTTTGGGTTTTGGATTCCAAAATCATAATTTTTTTATTAATGGAAATGTCACATATTTTATCGTGAAAAAGTGAATGTTCAGTTGTTTATTTAAACTGAAAAAAATATATTGATAACTATATTTCCAACTACTATTAATAGAGTTATTTTGGGAAAGTATATGTATGGATTATCTGGTGGTTTCCTACTCAGTTTTCTGGATCACACCCTACTTGTGCCGTTCGGTGTTGGTAGACTCAAGCTATTTTGTTGTTTCAGGTTCCTTGTCTGTGTCCTCGTTGTTGGAGTAGTTTGATCTTGTGGTTGTAGGTTACCATGAGATCACATCGAGACCATGTTACTGGCAGTTTTTATGGTTTTTTATTTAGTTTTTGGATTGTTCAGATGTATATGGTATCTGGATAAGTTTTTACATTTATTGAAATTTATTTATTTTTAGTCTTCATCTTGTTCAGTTAATTTTATTTGATCTAGGTTTATTGGGTTAAATTGTACTCTTAGGGATTATTTTGATGTCAAGCACTAGTTTCTATCCCATGGGGATCATGAAATCCCTTCGGGTCATACCACAGACTAGTTTATGTGTCAAGGAAAATGGAATTCCTCTCTTGTCAATCATTGATCTCCACTATGTACTCCTAAATGGTCTCTTTATCCTCAATTTCCAGCTCACCCCAGTTGATAATGTGTGATGGGTCATTCACGTACCTCCTCAAATGAAAAATTTTGAAGATGTCATGTACCTGATTGAACTATGGAGTTAGAGTTAAGTGGAATTCCACATCACCAACTCTATGAATAATCTGAAAAGAACTGAAGAATCTAGGAGATATCTTGCCACCATGGCCAAATCTCCTCAATCCACATTGAGTTGAGACCCTATAAATTAAATTTCATCCTTACTCAAACACCAAAGGCCTCCATCACATATAATAATAATAAGTATGATGGATATGTGTAGTATTCATCATCTCCAAGATGATCTGCACATTCTATATAGTATATTGAACCAACTCACAGACCACAGGTGCTGATTCTCCAAGATTGGTCCAAAAAAGTGGGGACCTACATGGTGTCCCAAACAAAGACTCAAATGATTCCATACCAATGGTGAAATGGTAGCTATTGTGGTATGAAAACACTAATAGTGGTATTTTATCCTCTCAACTATGAAAAAATTACAATAAGAACACTCACAACATGTCCTCCAATACCTGGATGGTATGCTATATATGGGCATTTGTTTGGTGGTGGAATACTATTCTCAAATGTAACTGGGTCCCAAACACCTCACGTAATCCTCTCCATAATCGAGATGTAAATAAATCATCATGACTGGAGATGATCCTTGAGGGAACTCCAGGGAGTCCAACTATATAATGCACATAGAGGCGTCCAATTCTCTCTAATGGACGATGCTCTTGGAAATCTAGCAAGTCGAATGACGTGGTGATTGGTTCAAAAATCACCCAGATGGCATCGTGTCCTATTAAAGTATGTTTTAATCCTATCTCAATATCCCTAGATATCCCATCCCACTTAAATTCTATAACCTCAATGGGTTGGGTTAAAAATGATAGAACATTGTTCTTAGCCGCCACTTTCTAACAAGTATGGAATTGTGAGAGAAACTATGAAGCTCCTTTCTTTATTCCAAGCCACGAAAATTGATGTCAGAGGTCATAGAACATCGTTTACTCAAATAGATGTACAACCTAGGGATATGTATGAAACCACCTCAAAAACTCCTCCTGTAACATCATTATTACCATCACGCATCCTTTAAAAATAACAATAATCTCCACACCTTTTGAAAATCCATTAGGAGCATTATTTATAGGTATTAGAGAACATTGGGTGTCATAGTAGGTATGTAAAATTTATGCCTCCCTGAATCACTGTAGAAAAGGTGGAATAACAACTATCGAATGAAGATATGAAGAATTATTCCTATCCATAAAGGACAACTATAATGAGGATAACTACCCAGATGACTCAGCAAAAACTAAGAACAGTATCTCATAATGAGCATGGTTGCTACCGCATTCCTCTTCTCCAGAGTATAGATAATCTCAAAGTCATAGTCTTGGAGGAACTCTATCTATCACCTATTTCTCAAGTTAAGATCCATCTGAGAGAAGATATACTTGAGACTCTTGTGGTCAGAGTACACGATAAATTGATTTCCCCTCAGGTAGTGTCACCATATGTTTAATGTGAAAACTGTTTCTCTTTACTCAAGGTCATGGGTCATGTACTTCTAATCTTGTGGTATTGAATAGAATAAAACATAGGTAATAACTTCTTGCCCCTAAATCAGAACAAAACAAATTTTGGTCCTTTATGCATCGTAGAACACTATGTACTCGACACATTCCTCCAGTAACCTCAAGATGGGAGCGCTCATCAACCTCTACCTCAGCCCCTGAAGGAAATTTTGGAACTTTTCCATCCATGAAAAGTCTTTCCTTCCTTGGTCAATAATGTTAAGGTTGATACCACTCTAGAGAACTCAGGAACAAACCATTGATATTACCCAGCCAATCCAAGGAAACTATGCACCTCAATAACACACTTGGGTGGCTCCCAAGAAATCACTTCATCAACCTTCTCTAGATCCACTACAACTCTAGCCTTTGATATGATGCCTCCTAGAAAGTGGATCTTACAAATCTTGCACGGAAAATTTGAGAGATTATGATAAAGAAGGTTCCCTTAGAGTGTGACCAAGACCATCCACAAGTGTCTTGCATACTCCCCCTTATACGCTGAATACACTAGGATGTCATCGATTAAAACCACCACGAACTAGTCTAGAAAGGATGAAAGTTGCAGTCTATGAGTCCCAGGAACATTTTTGGGGTATTAATTATGTTTAAAGACATCACCAAGTACTCATAGGGACCAATAAAACATCATAATTTCGTCTTTGGTATATCGTCATTCCATACTCATACCTGGTGATAGCTTGATATGAGTTAAATCATCAAGAACCATCATGCACCTTTCAACTGATCAATGATATCATCGATTCCTGGTAGTGGATACATATTTTCCATGGTCACCTAGTTCAATATCTGGTAAACCACCCATTACCTCATGTTCCCATATTCCTTCTTGGGAGCTCTATGGGAGCTATATGATATAGTGGATTATATATTGGTAACATCTCGAGATGTAAGTCAATATAGAAATATAACTCTCAGCAGGGAGTAAAACATAGTATGTCCTCAGGAATGTCTTCCTTCTACTCTTCCACACATAGAGGAAACTGATAGCCCAATCATCCACTGCACCATTAGTCCATCATTCCAACTACTGAGTAATAAAGAGTACTCTCTTATGAACGAGCTTGTCCTACTCTGTGATGCTTTCATTTTCACCCATAAAGGAAATACTCATTCCATCACTACAGACACACCACATCATCTAAAAAAATGGTCAATATGTGCATGAATTATAGATAATCATTCCCCAACAATTATAATGCCGTAAGGCCTCATTGCTATAACAAATATATCCCATAAAAAACTCTCACATCCAAGTGTCTAGTTGCATTGTCGGAAAAAAGTGAGAAATAAATGAGTCATCTCCCATAAATGTCTCTGATCATTAGGGTCAAGTGAATTGCTCAATCGAAACATCTTTGTTTCAAACTAGAGAAGTTGAAAGGATAGAACAGGTAGCACCTGTGTCTATCAATACTACAAATAAAATTGAAAAGATATAGATTTTACCTTGTATCTTTCCTAGATCCTCGAGGTCATAGGCCTCCACATCATACATTTAGACTCATCCTTTTTTAGTAGCTCCCTAATCTTGGTATGGACCACCTAGGCGATGTGGTGGTAATAGGTTTAACCACCACCCACCTCCTATTTCCCTATCAGCCCTTCTTCCACATTCGCCACCCTACGGACCACCCTACTCTTTCCCTTCCCTTTGTCTCAGTGGTCCCTCTACCATCTCCTGATAAGCTATATGATGGGTTGGGAAATATCATACCAGAATTCATTGACCATTACAAGAGAAACAATTCAGGTCTCTCAACTTATTTGAGGAACCCCAAGAGCCATGTACCATTGAACATGAGTTGTGGGATATCCAATTAAATAATCTTACCATATTGGATCCCTATGACTACCATCGAATACCTGTTACTGAGGCCTTAACTTCCAGGTTACCACTAATAGATACTACAGTTGGTGTTTTCTCTTATAGAAAACTTAATACCAAAGAGGATTTCTCAGGCACTCCATTATAGGTGGAATTTCTAAGAGATACCACAGATGCCCTGATGTCCTAGTGGAATCCCTTTGCAAAAGTTTGGGCCCTAAAGAACTGTAATCGTACCATATACAAGGTGTAATGTGAGATATTAGTGAACCTCACTGAATACTCCTCCATTCTCATATTTCCCTACAAAATCTCAACTATACATAATGATCAGAACATGTACGAATAAAAATAATCTATTAAGAGATTCTTGATGTGTGTCTTGGAGGGAGCTATCTACCCATGTGTGTAAGTCTCCATGATCCACCATCACCCCCATAGAACCCTGAATAATACTCACTCTAATGTCTTCCATCTGATTGGCATACATCCTCACAAGGAGGAAAACATGAGTGACAGCCTCTAGCCAATCCTCAGTCACCTAGGGTTCTAGATCACCCCCAAACCTTTGAGTTCACTTACTCTATAATTCATGCAATGCACTCAGCCTACATGAATCCTTAGCTAGTAGTTATAGAACTGGATGCTTCTCTATAGGTGGTGGTATAGCTGGTAAACCACCAAGAGGTGCTATATCACGTACAAACCCTTGTATTGATGCCTCTTCACTAGGTGAATCATCCTCGTGATCACATAGTGGAATCATATATAGATGTTTACATGGTGTCATCATGATTTAAAACAAGATTTAGCAAGGTCAAAAGAGTATATCTAGGGAGGTAACTAAACAAGTACATGGAAAATACAACCATTCATATATGATTCATGTACCACTAATTTAACTATAACTATTGTTCTCATGCCCTGAGTCTAAAAGAAGGCGATCAAAGTCCTGGTTTATGGATACATCGACCACCACACAAACACTAGAGTCCCTATCCTAAATTCTAAACACAAAATAGTTAACTCTATTTCCCAAAACACAAATCATCAACTCAGGTCCTAAAGTATAACTGACCCCCTTGATTCCAATTTATCACGACCCAGCCTAGAGGTGCTCATGACGCAAATACCCCAAGCCTGACCCCAATCGGCTCAGGGCTGGCGACCAGTGCCGAGTAGGCATATCCCACAAATGGGAGGAATTGTCTTAAAGTACCTGTAAACAGGAAGACATATCCAAGACCACATAATGATGAGATGTAAAACTACTGAAACAATTCATACAGACATATAAGAACCCACAACAGTGTACTAAAGTAAAGTACTATGAATAGAAAAGGAAAAAAATCCAATCCCATCCCAAAAATTAAAGAGTCTAACCTAATCCAATGGTATAAAATAATCCAAAATAACACTCTTGATAATCACCTCGGTCAGGAAGTCTCCATCTATGCTCCACCTTCTCCCTATCTTCCCAGGACACCGTCGAAAGGGCCATCGTCTTCACAAGACATGACACATGCATGCAAAGCTCGTATAGGGGTGAGTATAACAATACTCATTATCAAACCATGAAAACAACAAACAAAAATAAACAAGTATAGTCATCTCAATACAAGATATAAAAATCAATGTATAAATTAAACAAAAAAATATATAGTAAAGAACAAACCAGACCTCCAGGTGTTCATAATCAACTGTTAGCCACAAGATTTTTCTCAAAGCAATTATCCTTTTGGAAGATCTCACTCCACAAGAAAAGATACCATTAGAGACACTCTATGAAGTATTATGATTCATTGGCCCCACCCATGGAAGATCACCAGTATAAGGGTACCATGATACACAGACATAGGTTCATTCCTAGATCTATTGGGGGACACCAAAAACCAAGTCAAGATCAACACACTATATTGGGGATCACACGTCATCAATTCCACCAACCCTACTAATATTACCCTCTAGATGGAGGATCATTGCCCAAATCCATTATGTCATGCTGATTCCACACACTTCAACTAGGGATGATAGTACATCACACTCCAGTCTCACAGAGGGACACCAATAATCTATATATGACTTCACCTCTATAGGGGATCACAATTCAGTTATGTGGTTGAAATGATAAGCTATAACCTCAAGGTAACAGACTAAGTGAACACACAAAACCTATACTGGTCCAAACTAAGAAAATTAAGATCCTTAATCACTGTTTATGGGGGTAAAAAATGTGCCCCAATAGGTACATGACATGTCCATCTATCCCAAGTCATGCATGTGTGGAAGATCCTCACATGACATGTAGTCTCCATATACCTACCATATTTAGAGTGTTCATTGTGTGTAAAGTTGAAAAATATTCTTCATTTTTTTCCTACTTATGTCCATATACAGAATCTGTGTCTGTGTACCTGTTTTTGTACACCAAGTTGTGTCCATGTGGGAGTACACGACGTGTCCGTACCAGTGTACTCCATCATGTGCCTGTGTACTCTCCAGAGTACACATTCATTCAACCCAATAGTGACACATGCCATGTTATAGGGGTCACATGCTATTTGATCCTTAATATTGGCCAAACCAAAAGCACTATAGCCCAGGGCCACACACATCATGTAATCCCTGAATACATGCCTTATTAAGTGTAATTTTCCAGAATCCTTGATCCTCACTCAGGTAATCTTCTTCATTTCTCTAACCGTTATTCTAGCCATTAATTTATTGAAAAATCTAGGGGAATCCTTGCTTGAGTCTCAGCATTGATAATCATCAATCTCCAACATCATATATGTTGGAAGAACTTATCTATGTGTCGTTCATCATTGCACACTGAAGAGCACTGAAGAACAAGAAATTAGGAATCCATCATCATTAGATTCACTGTCTCAACAACTGTAGTAGATCAATCTTGTCAGGATGGCCCCAGATCTACAACATCAGATCATTCCACTAACGAATGACTGCATAATGATCGAGCGATCAGGATTTCTCAAACCCAAGTCCAAACGAAGAATTCTAATGGTAAATTGCAGAATCAAGAGAGAAAAGCACATAAAAACAATAGTAATAATCCATTATATATGTTTGTATCAACTCAATTAATTTACATATGATAAAAAATGAAAAAATTCAAGTAATTATCCCAAATCACATCGTAATATATTCATCCCGTAGTTATGCATGATCCAAGAATCAATATATTGTTTGATTGGTCCTCAATAATAGAAGGAATCATGAATAGGCAAGAATCATCTAAAAAACATATTACCTACATTTTGGATCAATTGTTGATTAAGAAATGGTGTGTTTCCATCATTAATGGGATCCTACAACTCTTTTGGTGTGACTATCCATGCTCTGATTCAGATCCATTTTCGTTCACCCAGAGTTTTATCTACTAATGATGTCTAGGTCTCTATGGTTTATCGTCCAACCCAAAGAAAATTTCCCTGGATGTATATTTAAAGAATATTTAGGTCATTGTACTGAAAAAGATAAAGTAAATTCTTATGTTAATTTATTTTATTAATTTCTCACATGCAGAAAATGTTTCACAAATAACCAATGTTAGCTAAATTTAAGTCAGGGATAAGGTAAAACATCAATTCTCAACTCAATGGTGCCCTTGGATTCCGGATCCAGGAACCCATTTAAGAGTTATTTCATATTTTCACGAAACAAATATGAGCATGATATTAAATATATTTAATATATTTCAAAAATTTATTTGGGGTACATCAGGCCTTGGAATCGCATGCCATCTCATCCGCCAGTCTCGAAAATAATCCATATAATATCTAAAAATAAAACACATAAATTATGATAAATTACATTTTACTTCAATTGGAAAATCTAAAAAAATCTATACCCGAAAAGACTAAAATTGTTCATTCGATAAAAATTAAATATTTCAACAAGAAAACTTAATATCTTGGGAAATTAAAACATTAGAAACATACAATCAATTGAAGAATGAATTGTGATTTTTAAATTTAATGACATAAGTACGTCTTTAAACTAAATAATGTTTTCAATTTTAATAATTATATTATAATACTAACCAAGCGTAATTATATAATATTACTATAGGAAAATATTATATTATATTTTATAAAGATACATGTATTAATTTGGGTGAAAAGGTTCTTTATATGCATTAATCATCCAATCTATTTTTGTTTAATAGAAATGTGAAGTGTTATGATTTTAAATAATCATACGATATGTGTTCAACAACCGTATATTCTCTATTATAGAAACCATTTTTGAGGGTATATGGTGAGCTACACTTATAGTGGATATTGTGATTTTTTAGAAAAGCATCGAATTTTCTTATTGTGTACTACCCTCCATAATTCGTTATGATTTTCTTCAATGAATATCCACACACCTTTTCTAAAATTATATTAAAACTCCAAATTTCTTCAATACCTTTGTGTAGAGGAAAATATATTCCTTGGTACATTAATTTGTATTTTGGGGGTATGATATATGTTTTAGTGGGTCTTATAGCTGGTTTGGTGGGGGTGAAAAAGTGACTGGGGGTTATTTTTAGGAACACAATGAGAGCGGTGTTTGTGTACTGTGTTGTTTTGATAGAGGTTCAATTTGGGAGTATTTTAGACTACAATATTATGTATACCACTATTCCATGATGGTTGTTAATGTCATTTTTAACACAAAAATAGACAGATATTTAATGGGGGTGATATAGCTATTTTAAAGGATGTAGATCTTAGATCTCATTTTACAAAATCCACAATGACATGGTATAATCATCACTACACTGTGATATGGTTATCTATATTTAAATGTAAAATTTGTACCAATTCCTTCTATTTTTTTACTTTTTTTCTTTATCAAAAACCTCAGTCCCTTTGTGACCCAGTTGTAGTGATTTTCAATCCCAAAAGTGGATATAAATACTTCCACTACATTAATCTCTTATTATCTAATGTACTATTCTAAAATATTTTATTTCATTATTCAATTATCTATGATTCCCAAATTTATTTTTTTGTTGATATTTTTATGTTTGATTACATGTGACATTTTTTTGAGGATTTTTCTTAGTTTTTGATTTCATTGATCATCATAATCATCATATTCTTAAACTATGGATGTTAATGAATCAATGGTGGTGGGGTATTTGGAATCTATCTCACTTTTATAATATGTTAAATAAATAAATTTCATTATACTATTCTTTATTGGGTAGATATTTGTAATTATTTTAATTATTTTAATAACTAAAATGTAAATTTTGTGTTTGGGAGTGACACGAGCATGTTTTACTTTCTTATGTGTTATTATCATATCATTTTTATGGATTAATGTTATGATAGTTTTTTAATTTTTATATGATTCTGTTAACAAATTTTCACCAATTTAAATTTTTTAAATTACATACAGGTGTTAATGACAAAAATATTTGAAATATAATTTTTTCAATACTAATAATGTTAATATAATTGATGAAACATGGATTAATTAAGGGTATTTTTAGAGTTTATATTATAGCTTCGTATTATTCATTTTTTAATTTATGTGTTTTTATAAGATTTGACTATAATGGTACATAAATTGGGGATGATATATATTGTTTTTGTGGTATCGTGATGTTGTTAAAGTAGAATAATATCATTGTGATTGTAAATGTGGTGGAGGCGATGTTTTAGTTGTTGGAATGACTAATGATTTACTTTTATAGAGAGGTTATTTTTTTAGTGCATGGTTGTTTCTTGATAATATTGAATGATTATTTAATAAATAATTTAAATGATTAAGTGAATGTGGAATGAGGCATGTGAGAAAAATGATATAACATAAATAGTGAATAAAGTGGTAAGAAATTTATATACCTGTAATTGAGTAATAATGTATTTTATGTTAATTATAATTAAATGAAATATGATAAATTAATTTGGTATAGTTGGATGTGGAGGAGGATCCATCAATCATAGATCAACCTATTGATATTTTTAATTTTTAGGAGAAGGTTTTGTTTGGGAATTTGAATCCTTTTGTTCATGTCTTATCGATGAATAATGGTTTCGAGAAGTTTTCATGGAAACTTGAGTCAAATTCAAATGATTAATATTAGGAATTATTTTAAATATTATCTTTTTATGATATTGAGATTAAATTATTACTAATGATCTTATATTTTTTCTCCCTCTTTTCATCATGTTTTGTTTTTATATTGGATGTATTTTGATTTGATTAGTATCTAGAGGAGGGATTCAGATATCCATATTTCTTTATTTACTTTTATGTTTGTTAATGATTTTCAAGGATCCAAATTATTTTATAGGTATATAATTTAGTGGCATGGATTTTACTTATCCCACTATATTTTATTTTATAGTTTTTAGACGTGTTGGAGTGGATCATGGAGCCTGTTTTCTTGGGAGAAGAAGTGCCTGGAAAATTTTGAGGGGAACCATAGGTGTAGTGATCCTCAACTCTACCATGGTGGAATAGGGGATCAGATATTAATGATGGAGGGAATTAACACAGTGGATACTAATATTTTTTCTGACACTTTCGCCGGGGCACACATCCGTCTGCAGAGGACGCACTGTTTGTTTCCCTGCATTTTTTCTTTCCAACGGCGGGAAACATCTGTCACTTATTCAGAGAAATTTCTCCTTGATCGAAATAGGGTGATGGGATGTCAGTTTCTCCTTTTGTGAATTCCTCCTCAGAACTCGTTACCAAGTCAAGGTCTACCTCATAGATTTGAGTCGTAGTTCGTGAATCTCATTCCCGGTGTTATATCTGTGTGGATGACGGTTAATTACACTGCATCCATCAGGACATTACTTGTGGGTCTTGACTTGGTAGAAACCTTCCTTTGTGAGTAGATGGTAACTTCATTCATGTTGAGGCATCTCTGTGTGCATGAAAATTTGGGAACCGGTATTCTTCCACATAATATGGAATCTAAAGGGTGCCGAACCTGAGACATCCCACATCTGTTGTAGGATATCTTATGCCTGAGGCATGTATTTCGAGGTTTTACTTAGGCGTCTCATGTTTAACATGAGGTAGGCCGCGTGTTTATTGTCTTTTAGAGACTGTTACGCCAATGGCCTTTCTTCTAAGGTTTTCTATAAGAATTTCATATTTAACATGAGGTAGGCCATGGGTTTGACATCTTGAAGCTACAGTATAAGAGTGATCAGAACACCCCATGGAGGTGGATCAGATTGGTACATCCCAAGGGGGGGGGGAGAACCTGGATGGTTTACCATATGGATGGATCAGAACAACTAATGACGATTGATCTGAGGTGCTGTGTCCCCTATAGGAAAGATATCACACCATAAAGGATGATCTGAAGACCACTGAGGGAAGATCTGAAAAAGTGCACCCTAGAAAGGGGAACGCCAGATGGATAGATTATAATTTCCAATGAGAGATTACCCTGGGTAGTGTGACCCAAAAATAAAAGATTTTACACAAAAAGGATGATCTGGAAACTAGAGAGGGCTAATCAGAAATAGTGCACCTAAGAATGGGGAACACTGGATGGATAAGTTAGAATTCCCAATGTTAGTAGACTTAGGGTCATGTGTCCCATTAATGGAATATTTCACACCATGAAAGGTGATCTGGACACCACTAAGGGAGAATCAGGGAGAGTGATCCCCAAAATTAGGGACACCAAGGATTACCATTGGTTGGGATTGAACCTCATGGAGGTTTCCTGTGTACCTTGTTTAGAAGACAGGGATCAAAACCCACATAGTTGGAAGGGTTGATGAATTATGGTGTACAAAAATGACAATGACCTAGAGAAATACTGGGGCTTGCACATAGTTTGTGGCCTATCACAAGAGGGGAACTATTGGAAGGATGGTTATAGACACTATGGGACTTAAGCATGGTTAGTTGCCCAGGTGAATGGATTGATCCCACCAAGATGTGGTGGCCAGATAATGAATCAAGATGGATTATGGAGAGTTTAATGAATCGGAGGGGGAATGAGATGGAACCATCAGAAATGAAATGGTAGTATTGGGGTTTGAACCTCAAAGAGGCTTTATACATATCCCTATGGTAGAGAATAAATTCCACATAGTTAATGATGGTTTAGTGAAGCAATGTGAAGGGGTCGGGACCAGTATGTGTTGGGCCTGAACCTCAAGGAGGCTTCCATCATACCTTTCCTTGGAAAGGATCAAAGTCCACATAGTTTAGTAATTTTTGGTGAACTAACTTGAAGTGGTCAAGACCATTAGGTGTTGTGATTGAACCTCAATGAGGACTCCTACATTCCTTTCTTTGGTAAGTATCAATGTTAATGTAGTTTTGGATAGTTTGGGGATAACACTCTAGGGCGGCCCAGGGAGGATGTCATGGCCACTGTTTACTCTAAGCTAACATGAGTCATGATCGGTGTGAGAAATAAGAGGCAATAAAAGACCTATCAATTGTGGTGAAAAGATACGGCCATGAAGGGTGGAAAATGGGGATTATACATGGATGTTGGCTGGGTTCCACTAATGAGATAAAATGGTGGATGGGTCTTATGCATGGAAGCGGCCCGGATGCCGCTAAATAGAGGTAAGGGTGGATGGGTATTTTTCATGGAAGCATCCCTAATTCCTCTAATGATAGGAAATAATGGATGTGGCTTATGCATGGAAGCTGCCCATATGCCACTAAAGAGAAGAAATGGTGGATGGGGCATACGCATTAAAGCTACCTGGATGCTTCTAAGGAGAGGAAATGGTGGATGGGGCTTATGCCTGGAAGCTACCAAGATTTCACTAAGGAGAGGCCATGGGGGATGGGGTATAAGCATGGAAGGTACTTGTATTGCTTTAAGGAGTATAAATTGTGGATGGGGCTTACGCATTGAAGATTCTTGGGTGCATCTATGGAGCGACAACGATGGATGGGGATTAAACATGGAAGCTTCCTGGTTGTCGCTAAGGAGTGGAAATGGTGGGTGGGGATTATGCATGGAAGATTCCTCTATTGTCTTCCTCATGTCTGTCCATGAGGGCATCCCAACTCACGGGTGGGTTTATGCATAAAATTGGGGCCACACCGATGTGCAAGTGCACAAGGGGGATAATGCCAAGGGCATTAGAATCAGTCTAAACAAAGAAAGATGAACAGTTTGAATCACATGCCCAACATTCAGAATGGAGTGAGGGTGGTGTGACGATGGAGGATAACAGTGGAACATGTTCAAAACACAACATCCATACCGCATTAGCCTGAAATGGGGGAAAATACATGAGTGTCAACTGCTGACCATGTTTGAAAAATAGGACCTAACTCAATGTGTAGTCCAATGTCTTCCTGGAGTTAGCCTAGGACGGTAGGTGAGTGATGGTGGTATGGGACTAGGCCATTAGGGGGTCCCTTCAGACATGGAATTGGATGAAGAGATGAATTAAGGATACACAAAGCATGAGGTGGAGTGATGGAATGTTTTAAAGGATTCCAACACTCTTGAAATTATTCCACTATAATTATGGAATGAGGTATCTTTTTTATTGTCACATAAGTCATATCTTATTTGGAACAAGAGGTATCTTATTATTGAATGATAGGGCATGCTACAGTTTAAAGTCATGTAGTGAGGACTATTAGCATCTTATGATTGGAGCATAAGGCATATCTTGGTTGGATCCAGAGACATCCTATATTTCTAGCATACGGTGTATTACAGTTTATAGTCATGTAGAGAGGAATGTTGGCATCTTAAGCGTGAAGAATAAAGAATATAATTTTTAGATAAAGAGGTATCCTATATTTTCTACATAGGGAGTCCTACACTTTATAGTCATATATAGAGGACTGTTGGCATATTATGCTTGATTCATAAGGAATCTATTGTTTGGAGAAAGATGCATCATATATTTGTCACATAGGGAGTACTACAGTTTAAATTCATATAGAGAAGACTATTAGGCATAGGGTTCCTAGCCATGGCTGGTCTTGGGAATTATTAAAGAGCATCCATTTATAGTTCAACTTGGCATTGGAGCCAAGTGATAGTGTTTGGATGAGTTACTTGAGGAATGGATCGACTCAAGGTACTCAGGGACTTGATGATGAGAATCTCAAACCACGACATGGGAAAAGAACCAAGGGGAATATGTCAACTCAAGGTGTTTCATTGTGTGTGGAGGAGTATCTCAAATCATGGTATTCCATAGGTGGATGGTGGATTCACATAAGGGAACAATAGAAAATGTTGACATCCTGATCTGAGAAGTTCGCGGTGAAAATCTCCATTTTTAATGGGGGTCAGTGACAAAAGTGAATGGACTGTCCCGAAGGGTCGGGACCACAGCCTGACACTATTCCCATGTTGGGTTGTTGGGGCGCATCCCTCACATTATGGACTGGTGGGCGCAAAGGTAGGAGCTTCGCAAGGGACAGGGCTTTGCGAAGTAGCTTTGTGGAGGAATGGTGCCCGTGGAGCATGGGGTCTCGTGAATCTTCTTCTCAAATGAAAGGTGCTCGCGGAGCATGGGATATTGTAGCGCACAGGGGATCGTGGAAAAAGGTTTCTCATAGAGCCAAGAGGCTCATGGAGCCAAGTGGTTCACAGAGCATAGCGGCTCGTAGATCAAAGGGGCTTGTGGAGAAAAGAGGCTCGCAGAGAAAAGTTGCTCGTGGAGCAAAGTGGTTCGCGGGGCCTCATGCAACCCAAGGGAACTCCCTCCTTAACAAAGGTCATATCCCTTTATAAAGGTCAACACTTCACAGTGCTCAGGATCTTCGCAAAATGGGATATCGGTCGCCCAACGGGCTATGTGACCGAGCTTATAAAGGGGGTGGTCTGGCTATTTATAGGCGATGGAGGTTGGCAGAGCACACTAAAGATCTAAAATGTGAGTTCCGAAGAGAAAATGATTCAATGAAAGTGGTCATGCTCTACAACCACAGGGAGTTCCCTCACGTTTCTCGTAATCATGGATTCTACCATCATCAACCTGTGTGGTTCTCACATAGGCTCCAGTTAAGTTCCCTCAAGTTCGTCGTAATCACGAAGTCAACCATCATCGACCTTTGTGGTGCTCATGGAGGCTCCTGTCAAGTTCCCTTTGCACAACGATCCTGGAGGTAGCTTAGAAAATGGGCACTGCAAACCAGTTTTCCAACTCAAGATCAAATATCCATAACTCATAATCTGTAACTCCATTTGGGCTCTACAAAAAGTCAAATCAAAGCATATGAAAAATGGATATGATCTTGGATCATGTATGGAATCATTTGGAATATATGATTATTAATTAATTGATAAAATTATATTCCAAATGTAATGGGAGGTATATCTCCAATGGTCATGGAGTTATTTACCCAGTTATCCCTAGTTTTGGATAATAATTATAGAGTGGACCTTACTCAGTTAAATTTCAATATTAATAAAAAGATAAAACATGTGGAGTATTCGACTTTACCAAAGTGGGATAAATAAGCTACTGAAATTTCTTGAACCATCAAAAATTAAAATTTATTAAATAATACAATCCACTTATTACAGATAAATGGGTTAAATACATTTAAAATGTATCTTTCATTCGTAGTTGTTTTGTGAAGGATAATGTTACAATAGTCTTCAACAATTTAAAAACATATGATGATTAATGTTATACAATCATTAAGAATAAAAATATATATTATGATCATAAAATGATAGATTTAGATGAATTTATGAAAATATTTATTAATAATCACTTCCCTTGAACTCTTAATTCCACGAATGAGAGATAATTTATAAAGGTATTGGAAAAGGAGGGATAATCTATCTTAACATATATGTAAAATTCTACAAGGGTTTTAAAGCTTGACTCTGTTTTATTATTTATAATGGTACGAAAATAGAAATATTATTTATTGTTTTAAATCTAAATATATTTAATAATATAAAAACCAAAGACTTTGTGAGTAATGAGGAAATGGTTTGATGTATTAGAATGTGGATATAGAGTTTTTGGAAGAGTCTCATGGTCTTGGAGTCATGTAATAAATGATATCATTTCATGATATAGGATTAAATGATAAAACATGTAAGAAGATCCAACCACCCACATGTAAATGTTGTGGAACCAAATACCATGGCAATTACTTAAAAGGAAAATGTAAATGTATAAAGTGTGTAAGAAATGGGAATCATTATCATGATTATTTATGAAAAAATAAAAATATGACCAATATGATAGTGTAAAGGAATGTACTAAACTATGTAACATCTATGGTTTAATAATTTTACTTCAATAAACATGGGAACTATGTTACATAGTGCTCCAGACCAAGGTTCATTGAAGATAATCAACATCAGCAGTCACTTAATCTAATGAGGAAGTGGAATTCTTTCACAATAATTACTATTAAGGTGGAGTTAAAATGATAATTAGTGAATGTTACACTTTATTTTCGCTCAATAATAGTGAATGTTTTATTAAATACAGGTTATGTGTACCTTAATATCGTGTATTTTTTCTATAATTATTGAATCACATCCTAAATATATTGAATTAATACTAATAATGGGTCGAATCTCATTACATAGAGCTCATATAAACTACTTTTAAAAGGATATTTATTTTATAGGATCTCATTATTCTTATTTAGGTGGAATATTAAGAAGTAATAGGAATTTATTGATTCTCATTATATAGAGGTCACATCAACTAATTTGAAAAGGAAGCCTCTTCTCATTTCCTAAATCACCCCACAATCCTGTATAAATGAATGGAAGATTATAAAACCCCTTTAGAAAATCCCTCAGTGGTGTGGGTGTTGATACATAATAAAGAAGATTATTTTCCACAAATGGATAATTAAAAGTATAAAATCAAACATAAGGAAGTTAATATTATTAGGGAATATAATCATATATCCACAAAATAATTTATTGGAATTTTAATAGATTGTGATTTATTGATCTCAATAAAACATAAACCTAAAGCCACAACCATATCCATGAGATCCTATAGGATAGTCCTGATAGAACTGCTGGAGTTAAATAATAAATTGAAAGAGTAATTACAAAATGTTTCTATACCCTTCTGATTCCCCTTGGTGTGATCTAGTGCAAATTTCAAGAAGAAGGATTGATCAACTTAGTTGTTCAAGGATTATTATGATTTAAAAAAGATCATTATAAAGACTAACTATCCATTACAGTTGATTGAGGCATTATTTGAAAAAAATTAGGAGTGTTTTTCAAAAAAACAAGATCTTAAATAAACATATCAGAAGATGAACATAAAGGAACAAGTTATTTAAAATATAGCCTTCTATAATAGGTATTATAATTATGAGTTCATAGTGATGCATTTTTACTTAAAATCAACTTAACAATAATCATGAACATCATGAATAGAGTCTTTAGATACTACCTCAAATATTTATTTGGGTTTTTATTGATTATATTATGATATACTCTAAGATAAAGGAAGCACATGAGGATAATCTAAGGATAGTTCTAGTGAATTTAAGGGAAGGAAATGTAATATCCAGGTTTTATTCACTATAACTAGTAGTTGAACTCATTCATTATGTAACCTCAGACATGCCTACCCATATTCTAGAGGGTTTTGATTAGAAATTAGGGACTAATGTAAAATTTGGGAATACTATAACGTCTATATAATAGTATTAATATAGTGGAAATAAAAAAAAACAAGAGGAAAATATCCAATAATTCCTTTACATCTCATAAAAACTACCAAAACTAGGTAAATTCTGACAAAACAATATTGTAATCATCTCATTATATAACATTGTCTTATACGACAAAAATCCAAAATATGGACGGACTCCCAAAAAGGTTCTGAATATCATGTCCAACCCCTCATCGAAGTTCTATATGAAGTCCCAAATCACTAATTTAACATTAGAACCTTTCAATTATTTATACTTTAGACAATGAAATATGCTCATGTACCAAAGACATCATGATGATGGTGTGAGTATAGCACAGTAGGACACCACCAATAGTGTCTAAATAAATATCTTATCTAAAAAATGTGTATTTAGATATAAAAATGATAATATAAAATCCTTAAGAGTAAAATATGTTTCATAAATAAATAGTATTCAATTAACTTCACTAGCCCTTGGTATCCAAAAGAAATCCAAGCCAACCAATCCTGCTTCGATCGATGCTGATCGTTTAATTAATATACCATTGGGATTGACACTTTAAGAAACAATTCATAGTTCATTAATCAATTCAATTTTAGGTATTAAGGTGTATCATTACAAGTACCCACATCATATCAAACCACCAGTTCCCATAACTTCAGTCCAGCAACCAATATATGCATAACCTTAGTGGCACCTAGAGCATATGGTTGGCCTATCCCAGAGATGATGATCCTCATTCCAACATCCAAAATAATAACATAATTCCCATTTAGTTGTTTTCATTATCTAATCCATTGTATCAAATAAAAATAAACAAGTGGAACCATTTCAATAGTTAGTGTTTACAATGATCTAGTCTACCCATTACCTTTATAACCAATTAAACAATTCATCGATTTCATCATTTTTTCATATACACCATCCATTAAATGTTCTAAAAAACATTTAAAATTTTTAAAACCACTTTTTCTATTTCTTTTTTTTATCAAATCATTATCCATTTAGCCCTTATGTTAATCTAAACTACCCGTTATAAGATTCTAACATTCAAACTGAAAGTTAAAATGGGTTTAATCTCACAAAACCTCTATTCTATCATTTAGAACCTCATTGTACATTTTTCAATGAATTGTAACACCACATGGTTGACTATTGGCCTGGTCTCATAGTGATCAATGGACCTAATTATATCCTCGAATGTTCTCACAAATAAATTGGAAGCCTCATATATTTTTTTATAATCAAATAATTGATTTTCTCTTAGTTAAATAAAATTTTACATAAGGAATACACATCAAGGATAAATAGACTACAGAAAATCACACTTTGACTACCTACAATATTCTCATGGACAAACTCTCATCCAACCTCCACTCTTAATTAAATTTAAAATGTATTAAAAAAAGGAAATGAACTCCTTGGAAATAGGGATCACAAGACGGAGAATAATAGGATAAACCATGATATTAATCTTATGTGAAATATAATGAAACAAACCTGTAGACTTTCATGGGGAATTGAATCATAATAATTTTCACAAAAAATTCATTATAATAAATGGAGATACATCATTGGAGAGGAGGGATATTTTGGTTTACACCCCAGTCTGATCGGAGATAAATGAGGTGGAACATCGGGTGGGAAATATATAATCACGGGTGGGTAAAATAGTAAATTCCCCATTTTTAATGAGGTGCATTGTTTGGATGTTTGGTTTTTCATTCCATTAAAAATCTTTGTATTCTCTTTTATATAGGTAACGTATGGTCCAAATGGATTTCTAGGCCACCTAGATAGTTTTAAAAACCATGAATAAGCCATGTGAATTGATTTAGACACATACCCTAAGGAATCTATGACTCGTCACATTGTTTTCACATTCATTATCCCCATTAAACCTTTACACATGATCATGGTTCACATTTAACACTAACTATGCTCCATGCAATATAACTCTATTTTCAATCTTTTATAAGTCCTAATGCCTCGGTATGATTCTGAGACTTTCCCTACTACAAAAAATAATTCTAAAATTCATTTAAAATGAGATTAACCAAAATTGTAAATAGAAATGTACCTTATAAAAGTGTTAGGATCTTACAATATCCCCACCATATTACACCACATCCTTAAGATTAACTCTTAAGTATCACTAAGACAAAATAGTATAATTTTAGGGACACTAGAACTACATATCATCTTCCCTCTCCCAAGTTGCCTCCTCAACATGGCCATGCTACCATAGAAGATGGACCAAAGTTATGGTCTTACCCATAATAATTTTCTCATTGTGATCCACGATATATATTGGTTTCTCCTCAATGCAGACATCAGTCTCAATCATAACATCATCAACATAAATCACATGATAAGTGATCATTTGATACTTATTATGCTTTTACCATTAAAAAATGTCACAAATAAGATTATACCAATGTAGAATATCCCATCGATATGTTACTATATCAATCCTCTCCAAATCATGAAAAACCTAATATATGTAGGGCCCAACATAACATCCTTCTGAATCAGATGTTGACTGATTATTGGTTACATTTGAATGATCATAAATTCACCCATATTAAAGTCAAAATATGGATGAATTTTATTATCATATTAATTATTTGTACGTTGGGATATAGCCATATGATTATGGAACAAGTGGACCAGCTCTAACATCTCCTATATGAGTCTTGGCCCCAAAAACTATAACTCACTAGATTTCATATGTCACAAAGGTTATTTATAGAGAATAACATATATTTTTTCATATAGTTCCATATAAGTAGTAACTTTACAACCGTTTTATATGAGAACTCAAAAAACACTAACTTCTTCTACTGGGTGCCACCAAAATCTTGAATTCATGTTCTTATAATTTTCATTAACAACGGGATAGTACATTCCAATTTCCCATATGTCTGTAGTTGGTATGTTGTACTCAAAAATACCAGAGTACCTATCACCTTATGCAACCCCCTCTAGAAGTGAAAAGAATAACACATGCCATGATGTGAATGAATATTACTAGAAACCCCATAAAACAAACTATCTCTCAAACATATCAGTCACCCAAATAATTAAAAATTAATGTCTTTATAATTAGATATAGATTGGAATCCTTTATCAAATGATCCATAATCATCCATATCATATCATTCTTCCGATGAGTCTTAAATAGAACCACCATGACATCCATGAAAAACATCATCCCAATTACATTGTAGAATGGGAAATGACTATAAAGGACTAGAAGGCTACTGAAGTATATCCTTTATCTTCTAACAGGTGTAGCATCACATCACAAAACCAACCCTTTCTTTCTTCACTCCTATAATCCAATACAATCAACAAAGATCATAATACACTTTTGTCAAATCAGGGTACATCAACACTTCTACGAATGAAAACCTTTAATTATATTTATCCACATACAAGTGGGTACAAATAAATGACCATTAACATGAATAATAACATCATTATCATCAATGGTCCAATTGGTAGGTAGCTCCCCATCATAAAAAATATCCCTCAATTACAGACACTCTAGATCCTCATACCGCGTCCACTTCACCTAGATAAAAATATATGACACAATATATAAATTCTTGAGTGTGATTTGATAGTGTTGGTGCCCTAGAACCAAATTATTTTGTAAATTATGATAACTTATATTCATCGTTTTTAATATTAATTAATTTTTTTTGTCACATCATGATTTTTTTATACATAACATTGTTTGTGATAATGTCCTGAGAGTAACTGTCACACTAAAATGTCAAAGAATATCCAAGCTATGATGATAACCCAAAAGTTCTATGAAACTATTCTTTAATATATTTTCTACAGATAGGTGATATCATTTAAGGGACACAAATGATACAGGCTATCTGGGGTGGAGACTAATTGGACTTTTAGGATCATTCTCATGGTGTCCACCCATGGTGATATCAAGTAGGATATTATGAGAATGAGACAATACAGTAGGAAATCCAGATTTAAAAGTTTCATTGGATGTTCCAGTATGAGGACATTTGTATCGGTTCTTAGACATTATGATTATTGTTAATGGATATTAGGAGTCATTCAATTACATGTATTGTAAAAGTGTGAAGATAAATGATCAGAGTGAGGTAGGATATATTGGGTATGTCACGAGTAATATTGAATTAATGAATAATGAAACAAAGGATTTATCCCTTATCTTCTTTAACAGAAGATATTATCTCATTCTATTTGATGGAAAGGATATATCCTAAATAAATCCTTGTCCATGGTGATAAATAGGAACGTTCTATTTCTCGAATGTCAAAGAAAGAGATATCGAGCATATAGGTTGATGACACTGGTAAGAAATATGACCAATTAGAGATATTGTGATAAATCAGTTATATTACATGGTAAGAGTTCTTATAAGGTGACACGTCATTGGGGAATTACCTTATTTTTCTATTGGTTCCTTGGTACGTTAATAGATGCTAACCATGGAATTTAGTTAGTTTCTCCTAATGCAATTATGAAGAGGCCTAGAGGGTCACACACTATGTGTATCCAATATTTCATCTAAATAATTTATTATTTAACAAGTTCAATGAATACTATTTATACTCTTAGTTTAATAATTATTTATGTTTTCCTAATCTCATTTATTCCATCACTAGTTATTCAAGAGAATATATTGTGGGAAGAATAATTAATAAATATTGAGGAGGATTGGACGATCGTGTTTAATTGACCGCTGAGAAATAATAATATTGAATATTATTTGATTAAATAATATTATATTATAACTTTGAAGTAAAACATATGTTATGAAATTATAATATTTCTGTTATTATTTGAAATGGTGGTTTCTCTAGAATCAATGAAATAATTAAGGGCACTTGTGAAATTATTTAATTAATACCATAGTGAAATAAATGCTTGGTTATATTATTTTCTCATTAGGTAAGGGAACGCCAAGAAATGCCTATTGGGTTGTACACATCAAATTGGAGAAGATATCTCAAGCCCAGAGTGCACATTCTTCTCTAAGAAAGTTATCATGAATGAGAGTGATCCTCCTCCACCAGATCGAGGAGAACACTTTGCAAGTGGTCCTCAAGGTGATCAAAGGCATACATCACAAGTGCAAGGATATTCCATGATAGGACCAAGATACTCCATCAGTGATGTCTTGGGATTTGTGAAACATGTATAGATCGCCACTAGAGGAATCCAAAACTTGGATTCTATAATGAAATAGCTAGGCACTATAGATCTGTGGTCGGACGTATCAACAAAAAAACAATAACCTTTTTAGGTAATTATTATTTAATTAAGTTAATTGTAAAAAAAACATGTGTTTATTTACTCTCTCTTCATTTCAGGTTTCTACCACTTTATTGTTCTTTGATTAAATTCCATTAGTCATGAAGTTCTTTGTTGGAATATACTGTGGATTGATTATCAATAATAACAAAAAGAACATTTGGGCAATGTCTCTCTTGCACTTCCACTGTGCCCAGAACCTATAAGCGGTATTAGAGCAGTCACATAGTTGTTTATAATGATTTTGTTTCATTGATGATTTAAGCATTCATAATTTTTTTTAAATTCAAGTTTATCGTTATTTAAATAAGAATTCTGAGATCTATTTCTTCAACTATCATTTCATGTAGATGTAATATAAATAATAATTTTTATAATTAAAATAAAATAGATGAACATACTTGGAGGTGTGAATGAATCTGGATAGATGACATAAGAGTACATGCCATGTAATCAAAATTACATACAGTGTAGTCGTGTTCAATGTACCATGATTTAATTCATAAATTACTAAACACATATAAATTAATAACATGAGGTGTAGTTAATTCTCACACCGTGTGTTGACTAGGATAGACTTGCACATGGTCAGCTAGAGTACATGTTGTGTGGCCTAGTAGACATGGCGTGTAATCCATTTGGGTCAGGGCTGGGCCGTGTATTCCATACACGGCCTACCCGACCGATGACCATTTAACAAGGAGTCATCGTGGAATTTGCCTCATTAGACATGTCGTGTACTCCATGATTTTTAATGTACGCCTCACATTCCGAGTCCCTAGGTATGTACTTTAGATACACAGTGAAGAACATACATGTCGTGTAGATCAGATCTACATGCCATATACTCTTACCAGTTACACATATTTAAAAGTTATTATATTATGTAACCCTAGATACATGTAATTACATGTGGGCGTAAAGCTGGGACATGCCAAGTTATATAATTTGATATATATATATATATATATATATGTTTTATTAACATCTATAAAATATTCAATATATTCAGATCATGTATGTGTTGTATTATAGTTATTAATATATGTGCATTCAATATGTCACAATGAATAAATTGAATACAAGTATAATACATGCTGGGTAGTTTTTGATGGGTATTCACAGAGTTACCTCTAAGGTACAAGTTATGGAGAGAGTTAATTTTAAATGAATATATTATTTTTTTTAAATTTATAATGAATGAGAATCTCAAGAAAATTTAGAAAAGGTTTAAGATAAAAGGACTGATTAATTAGAGATATTAATTAATCGATTCAAGAATGATTTATCTTAAATGAGAATTATTAATGAATTAAATACGAGTTTGATTAAATTTGTAATTCATTGAATGCATGTGGATGATCATGAGCTAGAACAGACCTTTGAAAGTGCCTAGTTTCTTTTTTATTTGTTATTAAATTAAATTGTTGTCATGCGTGCCTTATCTCTTCATTAATAAATAGGGACTACATGCCCATGATTTCATTTATGTAAACCCCCTTTAACCCCTCCCCTACCTATGAGTAAAATCATATGTAATGGATAGAGTTGTCAAGATAGTGGAGGTGGTTCAAGTTCAGATCTGAGGAGAAACCAATCTAACATGATTCAACGGTGGACTAGTGGACAACTATATATATGAACCTTAAATGGGTCGAGGTGTTTCTAAACAAGGTCAGTGGTTAGTTAATCAAAAAATAGATAAAATAACAATATGGACAAGCTCATGATCATACATTTAATTTAATTTCTATTATATTTCATGGTTATTCATTATATATATATTTTATCATGATCACATAATTATTGAATTAACAAGCATGAAAGATCCAACTAAAATAAACTGTATTATGTTTAAATATTATCTAATACATGGTTAATCACTTAATTATATCCCACATGATATTAAAAATCTTGTGGAAAGATAATAATTGGCAATTTATGCATTAAGTATATAATCCATCTGTTAGATATTAAGTCAGTATATCGGTCCATTACTTCCGTTAGAATCAAACCATAGTTCAAATTGCATGACCAACCAATGTTGGGGGGATTTCAATTATTGGGGAATTAAAATTTGAGGTTTTCGATTGACTTAACTTGGTTTACATTAAGGGTTGACTACCAAAGCAACACATGGTGTAACTTAGAGGCAAAGGTTAAGGAAATATAAATTAATGACTTCCAGAATGGGGAGTCCACTCAATGGATCAAAGAACTGTGAGTTATTGAAGTTGTAATTTAGAATGCCTACATAAAACTATACGATTTAATTGACCAGAAAATGTTGGGGTAATGAGAATGGAATATGGAACCTTACCACTAGAATAACCAAGAAAAAGGATATTATGATGCCAATATTGAGGGCTATTGGGGTTACATAAAATAGTAGGAGACTAAAAAATATAGTATTTATTTATTTGTCTAAATAATAATTGATAAAGTACTATAATTATTCTCATATTATTTTTAGAAACAACATTAATAATGACATAAAACATATTATTGTGATCCACACTCAAGGGGGAAAAAATTCTCACCGACACTAATATAGAGGAGTGTAAATGGAAAATAGAGGTCATCCTTATCCATGAAAAGAAACTGTATGTGATGGAAGAACCTTTACTAGTTATGCCTAGAAATGGGGGGACTGATGAGAAGATCTCTCTATAATAGAAACATTTGAATGATAATACATATGTTTTTTGCTTCGTGATATCATCCATGTCCAATGAGCTCTTGAAGAAACATGAGGAAATGGATGCTTCTAGAATGTTGTCTCACCTTTAGGATCTCTATCAATAGAAGAAGGTACATGAGAGGTATGAGATCATAAATTCTTTGTTCACAAATAAGCTTGGAGATTCTACGCCATCTAGGTCTCGTGTAGTCAATATTATCAGAAACAATGATCTTTTGGAAAAATTAGGGAATAAATTATTGGATTATTTGTGTACAAATCTCATAATTTCATCAATTCCCAAGATCTTATTTAATTTTATTGTGAATTATAATATGAGAAATAATGAGAAGAGTCCATTGGAACATCTAAACATTATTATCCAAGTAGATAAGGAGATGGGGAATGAAAAAACCACAGTCCATAAATTAAATAGGAGGAAGGACATGGAAAAGGGGACTAAGACTTATAAACAGTCTATAACCCTCTGGCACCATCCGACAAAGAAGAAGAAGATCCAAAGGCAGGAAAAAGTAAATGGTTGAAGTATGTTTAGCCAGTGGTAATTCCTACCACTGGAAGAAGAAATGCTCTCAGAGGCAAGGGGAACAAAAAGGTGCATTCTTTATTGAGTAAAACATTTCCATTTCTACATATTAGGTATTATATATATCTTGTTGTGCTCACGTATGTATCCAAATTTAAGAACTAATTATATTCTAGAAAAATTCCAAAGGAGAGGTGGATCGACGAGATGTTAATGGTGTGAGGAGGGATACTCTTTAAATTGGTTACTACCACCTTTCGTAACCAAATATAATTATTTTGGGTTTTCATGATTATTATTTTGTACCTACTGTTACAAAAAACATCATTTTTTTATAATTTTTAGATACAAATGGTTTTATTTTCACTTTAGGAAATAAAATATGTTTCTTTGATAAGGAAAATATATTTTATGGTATGGAAAATTTAAATAATGGTTTGTATATATAAAATTAATGAAACCAAGTGTTTGAAATTGATAAAAAATCAAGTTCACATTAATCATATATCACCCAATTATGGAATCGTTGACTTGGACATGTGAATGAAAAGCATCTAACAATGATTTTTCAAGATTGATATTTAGACTCTTCTGATCTAAAACCACTTGATAGATACCTTTCTTTTTTACAAGGTATAATTACCAAACCACCATTTGATGGATAGGGTGAAAGGTCCATAGAGATTCTAGGATTGGTACACAATGATATGTGTAGACCATATATAGTAGGGGATATAGGTGGATATTCATGATATACAACTTTTACTGATGTATTTAGTAGATATGGATATAATTATATGATGATGTATAAGTTTGAGTAATTTTATAAATTTAATGAATTTAAGAATGAATTATTGAATCAACTTGGTAAGAAGATAAATAAGCTTCTATTGGATCGAGGTGGAGAATATCTTAACCAATAGTTAATCAAATTTTTACTAGTTTTTGGGATTTTATCTCGACTCAATCCAACTGATACACCACAATGGAAGGGTGTTCGTGAAAGGATGAATTGTACCTTTTTAGACATGGTATGGTCGATGATGATTCATGCATATTTTACATTATCATTTTGGGGATATGAATTAAAAACTATGGCATCCACATTAAATAGAGTACCAAATAAATAGTAAAATGAAATTTATTTTGAGATATGGAGTGGAAAGAAACCCATTTCATTGAATACACATTTATGAGGATGTGAGGTATTTTTAATGGCTTTCTCTAGAAAAAAAATAGTACTCGGGGCACGAAGTGTATCATTATAGGGTACCTGAAGAAAAAAAGGGATACTACATATACAACCAAACAAACAATAAAGTTACTATTTATAGACAATCCATCTTTATTAATAAGGATAAAATCATCAATAAGGATAGTGGGAGCAACATGGACTTCGATGAAGTTGATGAAAAAGATACACACGAGTTGGTACACGAAAAGGTTCAACAGCTCCCCATAGAAGAAGTCCTTCCCCAAATAGAATTACTATGTAGAAGCTCAAGAGAGGTAAGGGAACTATAGAGAAATGGTTTTCTAGTCAATAAGGACGGTGACTCATTATTTTTGGAAAATGAAGAACCTCTATCATACAAGGAGGAAGTAGAGATTTCTAAATCAGCATGATGGCTAGAAGCTACGAATTATGAGATATATTCCACGTATCAAAACCAAGTTTAGAATATAGTTGACTCTCTAGTTTATGTTAAACCTATTGGGTGTAAATGGGTATTCAAGAGGAAACTATATATGAATGGTAAAATAAGTACCTATAACTCAAGATAGTGGATAAAGGGTTTAAAAATAATCACATAAATGACTATGATGATAAATTTTTTCAAGCTTCCAGGTTTAAATCTATCAGAATCATATATCCCCTAACAACTTACCAGAAATATGAGATTTGAAATATGGATAATAAAAAATCATTTCTTAATGAGAAATTTTTAGAAGATGTCTGTATGACATGACCAGTAGGGTTTGTGACACCAGGTGATGCTAGAAGTATTTTCAAGTTACAGAGATCCATTTATGGATTGAAGGAAGCATCTATATCATGGAACATTCAATTTGATGAACACATAAAAGAATTTATTTTCATTAAAAATGAATGTGAGATGTGTATTTACAAAAGGTTTAATAGGAATGTCGTTATCTTAGTAG
The DNA here is from genome assembly GCA_963277665.1 of Viscum album. Lineage (NCBI taxonomy): Eukaryota > Viridiplantae > Streptophyta > Magnoliopsida > Santalales > Viscaceae > Viscum > Viscum album. The sequence goes on from OY728141.1 coordinate 561,870,439, forward strand.
TATATTCTGACGACATATTACTTATTTTAAATGACATACCATTTTTAGAATATATTAATAACAAGTTTGACATGTTCTTATCCACATGGAACTTAGGTGAAGCATCGTACATTCATGGGATTAAGATCATTCATGATGGATCCAAGAGTTATATTGGACTAAGAAAATGTACATATATTGACCAAATACTAAATAGATTTAGTATGGTACAATTCATGATGGTATTGGTTCCATTGTCACATGGTTTACATATTTCTAATAAAATTTGTCCCCAAACACAATAGGAGAAAGATAGGATGATTAAGATCCAATATTTTTCGGCGATAGGATTAATCATGTATGCCAGGTTTTGTACTAGACTTGATGTTTTCTAAGCACTGAGCATGGTAGGAAGTTATCACTAAGATCTAGGAAAACGACATTAGAATACTGTTAAGGGTATACATAAGTATCTAAGATGAAATAAGGATATTTTCCTGATGTATGGAGGAGATGAGGAACTAATCATCTGGGTATGATGATACTAGTTTTCAGACAGATTATAATCATATGGAGTCATAGTCAGGATATGTTTTCTGTCTCAATGGAGGATCTGTGAATTGGAAGAGTTCAAAACAATTGGTTTTCACTGATTGTATAGTGGTGTCTGAGTATAAAGCATCTTCTATTGTATCCAATGTAACAGTTTGGATTTTGAACTATTTCAAAGAGATAGATTTGGTACCTAATAGTAAAGAAACTATCATATTTTATTGTGATAATATTTTAGTGGTGGATCTTGAAAAAGATCCATGGTCACATCAACGGATAAAGCAAGTACTCTATAAATATCACCTATTGAGGGATTATTATTAATGGGGTGAAGCTTCGGTGATCAGAGTATCCATGGAGGAGAATGTGGAAGACTCCTTGACTAAAGGCCTATCTCAGAAAAATCATGAGTATTAGGTGAGAGCTAGAAGATTAAAGGTTGTTACAAGTTGGATCAAGTGAAAGTTGGATTTTTTTTGGATTTGGTGCCCTAGAACCAAATTATTTTGTACTTATGATAACTTATATTCATGGTTTTGAATATTAGTAAATTTCATATCACATCATTATTGTTGTTCTACGTAAATTTTTATGCGGATGCATCAGTCTTATCATGGATTTGGTTAGTCATGAGTGACTCTCGAATTTCTGTTTAGGAATTCCTGAAGAACTCTGTTACACCATATATTTCATATAACTGGATCACCAGGTCGATGTCTCTCAAGGCTCAGTCAATTTTTGATATGGGAATCTTTCTCTTGTACCAAAATATCACTCCTAAACATGGAGTATGGGATACCTTGCATTATTTCCTTTAATTCTTGTTGTGCCAATCCAAGGTTTCCATAGACTTGTTGTCAGACATGGTGATGCCTAAATCAAGAAACGTCATAGATGGTTAGGTATGAACTTTGGTGGACGTGTTCACAGTAAATGTGAGATACCATTGAGGAAGGCATCACCTTTTAGTCTATAAAACACCTTCCATCTATGTCGATGATCTTCTTAAATGGTTGGCCGATGTGGTTTGACTAGTTCTTTATCTTTCTCAATGAAGTGGTCAGTGAAGGAAATTTTTATGACACATCATCAAGCGAGATAAGTGCGGTCTGTGTCAACCAGGGATTTTCATAAAAAAATGTCTTGACATGGATTTTAAGGGTGATGGGGAATTTAATGTCTTATCCATTTTATAAATCAAGTAAGAAGTGTCTCTAGAATGCTTAAGGGTGTGTCTTATAGGAAATTATGATATAGGAAGGTGTTGTGACTCAGAATTTGCCTCTTTATAACTTTAAAACCTAAGGTTGGAAGTAACTTTGTCCCGAATTTATGAGATGATGACATGGTCATGTGTCTAGCTGAATGTGGTTGGATAGGTATTGTCTCAGTGTTTCAGTAGGAAAATGAGTGTTGGCTCAGATCTTAATGGCTTATGTTCCGCTTTTCAAACCAATTTTTGAACATGCATTGAGCATTCGGAGATGCAACATGACCATTTGTATGAGACATCATGACACAGTTGTTCATCTAAGAGTTACATTGTTCTTGAAGGCTTCTATAGGACGAGAAGTTCTAAGGTGGGAAGGTTGTAATGTTCCGTGTTTTGAAATGGACAAAAACGAACAAGAAATAATTTTTTTTTCTGTTAACTTGGAAGGTCAGTTTAAAAATCGAGTATCCGAACTTTTTATTTTCAGATAGTTGACTCTACGATATGCATTTAAATAAATTTTATTAAATTAATTAAATTAAAATTAAAATGGAAGTAAATTAAATTAAGGGTAAAAGTATTTCTTATAAACATTAAATATTCTATGAAATATTTCGAGAGTCAAACAATGAGTCAACACAGGGTTCTGAGACCCGTAGACTCTAAACATTGATTGAATAAAAACATTAAACTTATTTTATTCATATTCATGTTGGTTTCTTTTCAAAAAATGAAATAACTCTCACACGGTGTATCGTATGGTAAATATGAGTTGACCATTCAGTCCGGAACGTTGGGTTTACCCTAGAAGGTTATAATTTTGATTCGAATTGGGTGTTTGGAACCCTCACACATGATAACACCATCCTTCTTTTTAATGAATTTATTATTATGTTTTTTTAAATAATAAATAATTATTTTCTCACAAATGAGGCTTCAAATTATAAATTCAAGACCACCTATAGTTACAAGACGTGGGGTTTACCCTAGGTTAGGAATAACCTTTTCCATCATCAGACGTTTGGCCATATCACATCAAAGATAATTTAATTGGGTTAAATAATTATGTTGGACAATTAGAAATAATAATAATAATAATTTAATTATTAATATTATTATTTTCATTGGAGGCAACAAATAAAAATGCACTTCCAAAATTAATAAATTGTGTCATGGTGTAAATAATAGTTGTACAATTCGATAAATGTTATATTATTAATTGTTCCAATTAAATACAACTCTGCAATCAATGTTAATTTAATAACAATTATACTCTTTATTAATGGTTGTTGTCATTAAAATATTTATTATGACATTGATGGGTTGTATTAAATAATAATAATTTTAATTATAGTTATTAATAGTAGATTGAGACAAAAACTTTGATGCATATTTATATATGAGGTATATATATATATATGAGATTAAATATATATAGTTATATATACATGTGTGGGTGTATATATATGAATATAAAGATGTGTGTATATATATTATAACACTTTTATATATATGGGTGAATATTTATTTTTGGGTTAGATAAAATATTATTAATTACTTACATAAATGCATTTAATACATAGACATAAATCAAGGTGTGGACTTTTATATTTTTAATTCAAATCTTTAAAGAAACATTGGGTTTGCGCTTATGCACCCAGTTGCAGTTCCCAAATAGTTATTAAAATTAATTAAATGATAGCTCAGACATTATGTAAAAATTTTACATCGTGCCATAGCATAGAATTCAGGTTAAAAATAATTAAAAAGGATTAAAGAAAATTAATAGAATTTAAAGTGGGGTAAAAATAAATAATAAAATAGATACGGTTGAGGATAAATTAAAAATTATTAAAACGAGGTAAACCCATTTTAATTATTTATTTCATTTCTTCTACCATTTTATTTTTATTATTTTATTTATTTATCTCCATTTTATTTCTATATTTTCTTTTTATTTTCTTTTCTTTTTTTTATTTCTTTTCCACTCCACCCTCTCATGTTGATCCTCCCCCTCTCCCTAGGTGGTGCACCACCTTCTCCTCCCTTTGGAAGATCATCGCACTTCCATTCATTGTTTGTTTTCATCACCGACTGGTGCGCTGTAAACCCCTTGGTAAGCATTATCCCATGCAACAATAATCTTGTGATCTCCTTCTCTATCCTTTGCATAGTTCACCAAGCAAGACATTTACCCTATTTTGAGGATTTTCTAAAATATTATTTTTTCCTTCATTTATGTTAAATCAAATCCTATCACGGATCATAAGATCATCTACGACCATAAGGTAGGGCCTCTACTCTCTTTCCCTCCATTTATTTGTGATTTATAAAAATTCACCGTTGTACCATTAGTTGGTGCCTACCGGCTTTGTACAATTTCACCCAAATTATTTAATTTATTTGTTTTTCCTAGTTGTTTCAGACCTATTTATTATAAATTAAATTTTTTAAATTGTTGCAATGTTGATAGACACCCCTTTGGGTGTGCCGATGTGGCCGGTATAGATTTCGTTAACCCGGGTATTTAATTTGTTTAACTTCATGTGTTGCACACCCTATTTTTTGTTGTGTTTAATTTAAATAATTATTTTATAATAATTATCAACATGGATTGTTGGATATTTGGTAGTGTTTTGTGCTAAATTATTTATTTAATTAAAATCACATGCCTAAGCATTTAATTTAATTAACTGTTTGTGTTGCACAACATATTTTATGTTGTGTTTAATTTAAATAATTAATTTAGATTAATTATGGTCTTTGAATACTTAGATATTTTGTAGTTGGTTGTGATGAATTATTTATTTATTAAAGTGTTCTTTTATCTTCTTTTGTTGATGCGGTATAGATCCTTGTTATGATTTTTCTGCTGTAATATTTAATTTATACATTGTGATGTATGGGTGTATCTGTTTAGATTTCAAGCTACAATTGCATATGCTTGTTATGTCATCTCTTCTGTTATGAAAACATTAATTAAATTCAAGTCAGATAAAGAAGGCGACTCTTATATTAAGGGTATACTTAAACACTCTATTCTTGACTGGTTACCACTACGCATCAGTGGGTGGTGTATTTGGATTTGTTGGACCAAGACTTCCCCATACTATCTAATACTTATGAGTGATATTGGTTCTAGAAGTGCCCCTTGGGATGGATTCATTGGAAAAGTGGCTAAGCCAGCCTCAGATGGTGTTCAGACCCTTATTGAAAGATCGGGATGGACTAAAGGTAATTCCCTTCCTCAAGCGATACTTGGCCTTTCTAAATATTACCTTGGATGGGATCAGTGGTATTTGATAATTTGAAAGATGATCCGTAGTGATGTCTTTGAAATAGGCTCAGTCTCAAACTCTCAACTTGAACTCTAATAATGACACACTTAAGGTTTATATTAATGCCTCTTGAGCCTATTGAGATTTGAAATATTCTTCTGTTATGTTGAAGCACACATGGTTGACACTTGAATTAGATCTCAAGTTAAAACAAAATCTTGGGTTACGTCTCTCCTTTGTTTTACCTTTCTTTGTCAAGTTTTATATATATATATATATATATATGTATACATGAATTCTTATTAAAGGTAATTCTTTCAGAATTCCAGCTTAGGCCGAAGAAAGTGATTAGGGATGGGTGCCATTAGGAACCCGAGCCGAGTTAATTATTTTATTACGCTTAGTTAATTAATTACATTTATTATATAATGACACACTGCATTTTATTAATGCATGAAATGTAAAGGTTTAGACACCATGGGTGCCGGCCTACTTGGATTTTATATCACCCCTGCTCCGGAATTGTTGACACCAAAGTGGATTATATGTTTTCAAGTATTGAAAAAGGGAAGAAGGCTACTTCCGATACTTGATTGTTTCTTACTGATTAGGATGGGGACTGGGGAAGAGGACCGAGCCTTGCTCATGATGTAGTTGTTTCTTTGTGTATTTTCTTTTTAGTTGATAGAATGCTTGGGTTTCTATTTTTCATGCCTTCAGTTTAGACAGTCATCATGGCATGGAGTCATTTTGTGAGCTTCCACACTTGATTATTATTCAGTTGTACTGTTCATATTAATTTTATTGTAGTTCATTCATTTATATTATTTCTATATTTATTAATAATTATTTTTATAATTTCATTGTGTATTACCTATTACCTATGAGGGTATAGTCTCCCCCACAGACACTTTAAAAAGGCCCTTGCTGCTAGTCAGTAGCCTCTAGCATTCGAAGAGATGTTCTTGGGGTCATGAAACACACTAGTCCAGCCAGCGTCTTAGAGGTGATCCAGGCCGGGATGTTACAAAAGTGACCTCATATTGTTGATATCTTTTAAGTAATTCCTTGTGTGTCCCTCCCTTAACTAATAAAAGGGAATTTATTCCCCTCTATTATTCAAAAACAATGATCACTCTAAATTGGACAATACATAATGAATTTTTTCATATATTTATTTCCTTCATTCTGTATGTTATTGTCTTATCCAAAGACAATCCAAATAAGGCATAGGGTTTAATCCTAACAAGGTCACTCAAAGAACATGTAATCATCCTTAACGACCATTTCAATGTATATTTCTTCTTCTACTTCCTACAAATCTATTTTATCCATCTTAAATAATTAATTTATATATATATATATATTATGGTTAATCCATTTTATACCTCTTTTCCATCCTACATAATTTCAAAACATCACCCATGAGAATGTATGACCTACAGTCTCCACATAGTGTTGCGATTAATATTTCATTAAAAATTTTTTTATATGACTCTAAATAAGTATATAACGGATATATAATATAGTTATATCAATATTAATAATTTGGATATTTTTTTCCCTGATTAATATGAATGGATGAAATATACTGAATGGAAACATACATGAAAAATGAAATAGTTGAAACAAGGAAATGACTATTTTAATAGAGATTTATTAGTAAATGGGAGTTGAAATGTAATAATTGGATCAAATATGATATTATAATTTAAAATATGGTTATTTTATAAAATTATAATAAATTTTAAATTTCATGACCCATCCCCCGGGGCCCGTGCCATGACAGAGCACAAGCTCGCCTCCCGTAGGCCAGGGGATGACGATTAGTGCCAACGGTGTCAAGCTACAAGTGGGAGGAATTTTCCAAAGAACCTGTACTCACACACACACAACCACATCCCAAATTTGGAAATTTAAACATGAATTCCACTAAAAAATTACAGAGTAAAATTAAAAATTATAGGTGAAATGGGCTACAATACAACCCCAAGAAAAGATAAACTAAAAATATTAAACTACAAAGAAAACTCTGAAAGTCTTCCACTGGAAACCCCACCTGATGGGTAAATAAAGAGTAGCTACTAGAAGCTGTAGAATTAGGCCCCACCTTCCTGGTCCCACTGGGTACCAAAGTGTCTTGGGCCACCAAGTCCCCTATCAAGGCAGCGATAATCTGTACCAGACACAACATGTGCAGGTGAATCCCGTGCAGGGGTGAGTAATAATATACTCAATAGGGACCCCAAAACATAAAGGATAGATCAAAAATAAATCCATGGAGAAAACCAGGAAACATGATCATGAAACATGATCATGACACAAGAAATATCACACTAGGTATAATTTAGCGTACAGAAGTAGGGCCATTAGTCATATAATCTAACACCATGGGCTTCTGGAGAACTCTTCCTAAATGAGTACAATGGGATTTCCGGGTCACATAAAGGACACTTCCCACTAACCTTATATGGTTGTGGTACTAATATTTGATGAGTTTCTTGGGTATTCTAGGCCACACTGAAGTCACTCCCCACCGTGGGCATGCTGAGTCACACAAAAGCCACTTCCCACCTTTGACATAGTGAGGTACTCCTCCTGCTAAGTATAGTGTATCTGCCGAGTCACACAAGAGCTGCTCCCCACAATGGGCATGTCGGGTCACACAACTGCCTCTTCTCACTGGGCCATAGTAGTTGATCCACATAGGATAACTTTTTAGCAGTCTATAGGTCTTATCCAACCATATGGTTTCTGCACCTAGTGCACTTGTTTCCGGGAAAATTGCTTCTCAAGACATTCGTTGAAATTAAAATTTCATTAAAGTCTCCATAGAGTATTCCAAAAGATCATCCTTATCATGTGGGTTAAAAATCAACAAATTTATCCTCAAACTAATTCCTGGTTTGAAATATATATTTTTTTTCTAAAAAAGGTGTTGGTTGTGTCAATGTCCGGACTAACTCGGTCAGACCGCCCCGACCCGACCTGGGTCTGCCGTCCTGACCTGGACCTGACCCGGCCTGGGTATGGCCTAGTCAGGCCCATTGGGCCAGGGGTCTGACTCACTAGGGAATCTCGTGCCCTTCCCGGTCCACCTTGCACTATAAGAAATTCATCGAATAGTGGCAGTTTAAACCGCCACCTTATGCTTATGTATTAGTTTCAAAAAATAGCCGCTAAATTTATTATTGGCGTTTAATAGGCTGAAATTTTTAAATATAGTAGTATCTTCTAGAAACTGTCATAGTAAACACATTTAGTGGCAGTTGGTGTGGTTTTCACAGCGGTTTGGCCAGAAAAAAATGAATGTTTTTTTTGCAGCTGGTTTTACCAGTACTAAAAAAAGATTCATTTTTTCAAGGGGAAATGCTTCCAAAACCACACCAACCACGGCTAAATGATAATAGAAATTTAGGATCTTTTAGTAGAAGTTTTAAAAAACGCTAAAAATATCCATTTTTTGCATGAAAACCACCGCTAAAGCACAAAAACTGCCACTAAATTGTATTGTGTATGTATTTAGCAGTGGTTTAGACCACCACTAAATATGTACCATTTAAATAGTGGTGGTTTAAACCACCACTAATGGTAAATTTATAGTTAAAATAATCTTCTGATTATGTGGCCCCAATACTAGTACCCTGAAATAAAACATCTCTATAATTCATATAACACCATGGATGGGTGGTACATATAGAGATCAAAAGATACATACAATGTACACACACACACACACACAGATATATATATATATATATATCCACATACATTCCCATATTATGAGTTCATAACATGAGTTCCAATTTACATCCACCATTTTTACAACCACCACTACATTCATAACACCATAAAAGTGATCCAATAGCAACAATATACATCCACCTTTCATTTCAAGTTGACATTACAAAATCTCCAATCATCGTATGTAATTGGAAGGGAAACTAGATCCATTTCCATCTAGCCTAAAATTTTGGCAATTATATCTGCAACATCATCCATAGCGACCCCATATAAATCAAATGGTCCAACTATCTTCTCTTTGGCCAGTTTCTATACATCTGAACTTTTCATATTTTTCTGGATACTTGCATTGTTTCCATCTTTTATGAATAAATTGTTTGTATAAAAAGTGAAATAAATCTATTCATATTAATTTTTTTTAACTTTAACTGTCACCCTCGAGTTTCCCCCTGAAGAACTAGAAGTGGCACCCTGTTTCCTCCTTGGAATTATTATCTTTTAATCAAATAAAATTTAGTTCAGAACATATATTTCAAAAAAACTATGCGGAAAAAAAGTTAAAAATGATAACATATGCACAATACTAACAAAAAAAAATATATATAATGGTGATAATGAATAACTAAACAAAATGAAACTAGTGGATGATAAATGAATGAATAAATGTACATAAAATCATTTCACCATTCAATCATGTCAGTTTCCAGCTCCATTACTTAATCCACTTCATCCACCCATTCTAGGACAATATTTTTAATATCCTGATAGAAAAATAAGTCCTCTTATTACTATTGATGTGATTAAATATCAGAGGTCAAATATTCCACTTCATCACCCATATCATACAAATCTCATTGTTTTAAGTGAGAAATTACACTCAATCCTTCATCCACAATATCATTCACATAATATACCATTTTTTCTTTCGATGATAATATATATGGATCATGCGGTTCATGATCACTAACATCCACCAAGAGAGAGAAGTTCACAGAAGTTAATTGAAATTAATATCTTTTAACACCTCTAATAATATGGACCCATTTCCATTGGAATAAAATAACTAAAAACTGCCCATGGTAGTTTAATTCAATAATATCAGCCAATATTCCATAGTATCCCACTTCATAAAATCTAAATATACCATTATTATTTGTTTTAAAACCCTCTTCTCAATCAACTGTATGAAATCTAAAACTATTCCCATTGTAAGAATCGAACTCTCTTACTTGTTCTAGAGGACCTCGAGCAAGAAACATTAAATCTTCTGACAACTCTGCTTGGGTATCAGAATTCATGTTAAAAAACATTATTAGATTTACTAAATATATGTGTCAATCTAATATCGGTATTTATTATAGTATTTATGAAATTACATGTCATGCAAACCATTCTACAAGCTCTTCATTAACAACATTCGCTATATCTTTCTTACTTCTTGTTCGGCCACCAATTTTCCTCTTTTTTCATATCATAAGCTATTCATTAAATGGATCTGCAATTTCACTATTCAGAAGCACATTTATATGTGCCTATAATAATTCAATTTATGTTAGTGTAATATTTGAGGTCCCCCCAACTGATCGGCCAATAGCAAGAAATATTCTTGATTTATCATGTATTTAAGATTGATTTGATGTGTCTTCAACATGTCCAACTCATTTAAATCTTTTCCCAATATCATCCAAGTATCTAGAAAAAAAGATAAGACATTCCTCTCCCAAATAGCCTTCATAAATAGAGCCTTCATGTTGGGATTTATTTCTCACGTATGATTTCAAATGCCAATGATATTTTAGAAATAAAATAGAAAAATTAATTATGTATTTAATTAAGATCCATGAATTGTTTTCTTAACTGATAAATGAATAAATAAATTACCTCTCAATTGGATACATCCATCGATAATCTACAAGGCCTCCATATTTAGCTTCCTAAACCAAATTCATTGTTAAATGCATCATGACAGTAGAAAACGATGGAGGAAAGATCGTCTCCATTGAACGAAGTGTCAATACAAATATCTCATGAAGGTTGTCAATATCAAATGGATGAAGAGATTTCTCACATAGTTTTTTGAAAAATGAGAATAATTGGATCACATAATTAATAACCTTTTTAGGTAATAATGTATGCAATGCCATTGGTAGTAACTACTATAAAAAAATATGTGAATTGTGACATTTCAATCCATGTAACCTATAAAGCCTTATGTCAACACACCCTGAGATTTTACTTGAATACCTATCAGATACCTTCACATGCTTTAAAATTTGAAATAATGTATCTTTATACCTATTTTTCATTAACAAAATTATCATAGCATACCTTTTTATTCTCATCTGGTTAGAGATCATGTTTTATGTTTATTTCTTGTAATAATTTCTGGGCATTGAGATGATCCTTCTACTTTCCATGATCATTAAGAAGTGTGAAGATCAAATTGTTACAATGATTTTTCTCAATATGTATCACATCAATATTATGGTGAAACAAATTAAATTCTCAATATGGAACTTTTAATAATATACTTTTTTTATTCCATTGTTGTGTGCCGATTTCAGTTGACGATGCACTTCAAGATCGGTTCCCAATATCATTCAAATTATGAAACTTCCAAAATTCTATTTCAACTTTTCCAAGTTGTGCCAATATTTTAAAACTAGTTACCATATTTTGAGGTGGTCTATGATCAATAAAACCATTGAATTTTGACATATTCAGCCGAAATCTATGATATGCATCAAGGAATCTTCGATGGAACATGATGCAACATTATATACTATAAGGTAGCCATTTTGGATCCAAATAAAATTTAGAAATAGAACAGACCTAAACTATGTAATTGTTCCAACTAGATAAATTTCCATGTACAGGGAAGTCAGTAATGGTCCACATTAGAGTAACATGCATTTTAAAAACTTGTTTTAGAAGAAGTGTGATATGTCTCAACACCGTTTCTCCATAACTCCTGCAATTCATTAAATAATGGTTGTAAGTATTCATCAATATCATTTCCAGAATTTGTTTCTACTAATATTCATCAAAATGATCAAATATGTATGTTTCATACCCATCCATGGTGGTAGATTGTAATGGATAGAAACAACTAGAAAAATGCTATAACTCGTACTCAAAGTCCCAAATGTGTTGAATCCATCAACTTCTAATCCCAATCGATCATTCATAAGATCATATGATAAATCGAGATGTAAGGAATCAAATGTATTCCATGATTGTGAATCTTCTGGATGTCTCATTAACCCATCATTGTTATTATCTACATAATGAAATTTCATGTAATCGGCGGTTTTAGATGACATGAATAATCTTTGCAATCGATTCATTAATGTAAAGTAATGAAAAATTTTTTCAATCATATTACATTTCTTATTCTGTATGGTAGTATGTTGATTTAGACTTCTAACATCACCCATTGACTTCCATCTATAAGAAGAACATTTTTTTAATCCTGTCTGCATAAATCCTATTGAGAATAAAGCATACAATCATTGGTACATGCATGCATTTTTGTATAATTCAGACCAATCCTGTTAATTTTTTTCATATCATAGAAATACTCAAGGATGTGTGATTTAGGAAATGCATCACGCAACAATTCCAATATCATATAAATTTCATTATTTGTAATTACACATAGTCATTTGATATGGTACAACTTTAGCAGAAAAGAATGTTTTCAATATTTAAAATATCCAATATACAACTCTTGATTTCCATATTCAACTAAACCATGAAACATATTTTTATCAGTGATGTTTTCTCTTACATTAGTCTCCACAAAATTAAAAAGCGGATCCAATGATATGCTACAGTCATGATATGGTTTTCCTAGAGTATCAAAAACATCACTTGTCACGTTGCAATTTGTAGCACCCTCAACTGGTTGTTCTGATATGTTTCAATGATGATGTTGGTTCCTTTCAATGCCCAATGCATCATTTATAAGGTGTTTCATTTCATTTACCATTTTTGACAAAGTTAAGAGCTCATTCTATGGATTGATATCAGTGCTCAACCTTTCTATAACGTTCGATTCTCCATGCCAAATCAAACACAATTATTGAGCAGGGAACTACTTCAATATACAGTGTTCATAGACTTCATCTCTCTTCATCCATCTTATAAATTTACATTTTGGGTGTGGAAGTCTTATTATCACTTCAATAGATCAATTAGTAATTTTAAAATCTAAAAACTCCTCCAAACCCTTAGCATACTGAGGTGTGTTCCTCAGTATTGTGATCTATATTTTATCCATGTATATCACAATGTTCCTACACAATATTAAAAAAAATTAAAACACATAACTGTTACTAAATAGGGAAATAGCTTCATATATACTAGTTGAAAAAAATTTTTAATACAGGTTTCCTATATAAATAAATATGGTAAATAATGAATCATTTTAAATAAGGTTTTCTATTATCATCTTACTACAACAAGTTTTATAGACTTCTATTTAGAATTCCACCAATATATACTTTTTTCTTTATAAAATATCCACAAATGAAATAAAATGTTTTCTAGGTCTAAAATGAAGCATCAAAGAAGGTTGTGTTCAACATGTTGATATATAGTTAAAAAATACTAAAAAATGACACATCACCCATGGTAAATGATGGAATGATTGATAGGTGGAGTATCATATAAAAATGGTCAAATCCAAAAAGACTATGCCCATGGTGTGGGGAACTTTGAAGGCCTAACAATAAGTTATTCAACAACATATATTGGTGAAATCCATGTCATGGAGGTTGATTCCATAATGAGAATTTTTCATGATGTTTTATCTTGGATGATAGAAGGGATATCTAAATCATACTACAATAATGGTCATTATGGCATGTTGTGTATGTTTCATAATATTAAATTTTGGGGTTAGAGGAAATCACACCACAACCTTCTATAAATGGTACTTGTAACACCCCGTGGTTTTGAAAATAAATATTGAATGTATGAAAGATTGAGTCGCTACAAAAAACACATTTTCTAATATAGCCGTTAAACACAACTTTTCCTCTTTTATGTTTTGAATTTCAAAAAACGTTCATCTAGAGTTGTGATCAACAAGTCATTTGGAGTATGATTAAACAAACTTGATTTCTGGTGAATAGTAACATGCCCTAATGAATAGTAATATTCCCATTATGATTAGTAAATAACAATATTATTTTATTTTCTTAAGGTAATAATATAATGAGATCTTAATTAATTTTTCAATGTGATATAAAACTAATTATACCTTTAAAATTGATATTTTTCAAATAAACTATGATTTTATTTAAAATTAAATTAATAATATATAGAATATTATTTTTAAAAAATGGAGTTCATTTTTAATTCTAAACATCAAAAAAATGGTTGGGGTGAATTTTTGAGATTTTTCTAAAATTCAAGAATTATTTATGAATAATGAAATACTCTAAAATATAGTATATACAAATTATTAGTTAAATACACTATTTATCACATCATGAGTGATGTAAGGCTAATTGGTTCGAACTCATATGTGGTTATTCATATTAGAGGTCACATGAAATAATATTATAGGTTTTCCTAAGGGAAATAATAAAATAATGAATAAAAGATTCAAAATTCTTTCCTCTCCTCAACTATAAAACACCCATCACTCTCTCTTCTCTTCACAACTCTAAGCCTTGAAGATACTCAGAAATCAGCCAATATACCCTTCCCTAGTCACTACCCACGTCCTAAAAGATCTTTTTCTTGCCAAAATACCAAAACCCATTCCCTTAAAGAGGTTCTCAAGGAGGTGTTTTCAAGAGGTAAAACATGATTCTTTTTCTTTTAGATTTATTTCAATTTATCTTCTTTAGTTATCATTTCCAAACATCCTCTATCCAAATGAACCTGATAAATCCAGTGTCTTCTATATTTTGGAATTGTATCATGTGAATGGAAAATCCTTCACCAATATTCTTACTCTCCCTTTTTTTATAAACGAAATCAACGTCCATAAGGTTCCAATTTATAACATTCATGGATGAAAAAGTTTAGTTCTTCAATTTATCCTTCATTCCTGGTCATGATACCATTTTGATAGTTGAACCAGAATATAATATATGTATTATAATCTAATTAATATTCTGGAACCAGTATACATACATATTATTAAATCATATGACCAAACTAGTTCTTAATAATCAAAATACTGCAAAAATTATTTAATTGAATATCATTAATATTTCATCTAATGATTAATCCTTATTCCATGTAACCAAAATATATAAATTATCATTTAAACTTATGAATGTTAAAAAATAATATTTAATTTCAATTCTGGATATTTACATTCATTCCAAAGGAACTCCATTACTTAAAAATAAGTGAACCATTTTTGAACATCAAGAAAACGAACACTTCAGAACGACTAAATTCAAAATAATAACTATGAATAAAGACATAAATGAACCAAATAATCTCATGATAAACTAAAATCATGTATAATATGTTATTAAATAATTATTTTTAATTATAATTTCATATTACAGGACCTTATTCTCAAGGGCGGAACAAATTCGGACTTAAAGTAAGGGTTTTTCACCCGAACCTCCATTTTCATTCTGGTTACATTAATTGTCTACATAACTCAATTAATTTATTATGTATTATATTTTACTCCTCATAAATTCTTTTATAGAGTTATATATTTTTTTACCAACCATAATACTTCCTTATTTGATAGAGAGTTACACATTTTAAAAGGATCTTTCAAAATTATTTCTGAAATACTACCCCAGTTCAAGGGAATTTCTCAAATTATTACCTATTTTAAAGGAAAAAATATAATTTGTTTTTAACAACAATTATAATAATAAAATAACTCATTTTTTTTATTAAAATGATATCTTAATTCAGTTTTGGTTTTATACAAATACTTTTCCAAAATAAATATTCTTTTTGAAATAAATGATAATTTATATCAATAATTACTCACCGATTTTAAAAGAGTATTTTCATCTGTTTCAACACTCTTGTTTATTCTTATGTATTTTTTTGACTAATATATTATGATATCATAATACATATCTAATTTAATGGATTGTGATTAGTTTGATTGTGGGTGTTCCATTCTAAAACCATTCACCAATTTACTCATAATGGTTAGAGTTTAAGCTTAATATTCAGGGAAAGTTATTTATATTTCATATGTTAGTTTCAATACAAATGTTTATGATTTTTATATTTATCTTTACTAATATGAGGAATTCATTGGACTTATTATGTGATGGGTGGGACCCACTATATCCCCTCGATGCATCGGTAGTTCTCATGAGACAAATAGATGTGGAATTGGCCGAGGCCTTGCCCCAATTTGTGATATGGTTTTGGCTGAGGCCTTAATAATTTTTAGACATCTTGGACGAGGCCTTGACAATATGTTTTAGAATGTCTGACATATTCACTTAGATTATTATGAAGCTATTAATTGAAATTTCATGTGGTTATTTTATTAGAAGAACACCCATGATTATTTTGGCATTATTATAAGTTCAAGTTTATTATTTGTAAAGACATGTTTTTTCAATTATTCTCCATGATTGATGTTCATGTTTATGGTATCTTATGTTGAATTTATTACCGTTAGTAAGCCTTTTATCTCACCCGTTTCTTATGTTTCATTTTCCAAGGATATGAAGAAGTTAGTTATGAGTTACTTGCAGGCATAATCTAGAAGGAATGGATGTTTCTAATGGAATAAATTAGTGTTGTATTTTCATTCATGTTGTAATGTTCAACTTATATATGTATCTTGTTTCAAAAACCTACTAAACTACCTGGTCCTTTCAGATGTGTATTCCTTGTTTATATGATAATTTATCAAAATAAGTCATCAACTCCAAGAAACTGGGTTTGGGTCCCTATAGTTGGTATTAGAGTAAGTTTAGTAGAAAAACTGGAAACTAGATTTAGAAAATGTATATTAGGACCAAATCCATAAGATAGTATTTGAGTATAAGCATAAAAGAACAACCTGGTATTTTGGTATTGAATATATTGTCTGTATATTTCAAGAAAATAAATCTCTATATGGATACAAATAGGTAGAGGTGGATCTGGCATAGATATACCTATGAGTGAAAGCTTCGATAAGGAGTTTCAGGCTTGACTCGGGGTATCCTGGTACATGAAAATGGGTCTTGCTGCAATCTTGGTTTTGAAACTCCCAAGTGATGTGCTTAGGATAATTTACATTTTCTTTACAATCCATTATAAAGGATTGAAATGTAATTTTTTCGTCAAAAAAAACTTTTTTTTGTGATTATGGGGTTAACAATGCGTAGGGTTTCAATTTACTCTATGTTTTTTGATATGTTAAGATTATAAATTATGATTTATACCCCAATCTAGTGTATTCCAATATATAGAAATGGTTCTTAGTGGAAGAAATGGAATCCACATGAACATGCATATCCCATGTAGGGATTGCCCTCCGATGCAAGATAATGATGTTCTCTCTGGTGCTATGACTGGTAAAAAACTACTTATAACAATACTGAGACAACTTACTCAGGTTATGAAAAATAACCTTACTCGTATAGAGCTTCCAAATCCACCATGTGGAGGATATTTTTTATATCAATTTATGCGACAACAACCTCCATCGTTCAATGGGACTACAAACCCATTTGTAGCTGAGTAATGGATATGTTCCCTAGAGAAGATATTTCTCACCTTGGGATGTAACAAAAGAGAGAGGGTAATCATATCACTTTATCATCTATCAAGAGATGCAGATCAGTGAGTTCATTAATCCAAAAACACAAAGGAGGAGGAAGATATAGAAGAGATGGAATTGAGGAATTTTACAAAAATATTCCAAGAGAAATACTTTCCTCATGAACAATGAGCGGATATGGAAAGGTAGTTTATAAATTTGAAGAAAAAGGATGATATAATGTTGAAAAGTATGAATCTAAATTCACAATGTTATAAAGTTATTATGTGGACTACATATGAAATATGAGGATCAAGATTGATCAATTATTTGATGGCCTAAAGCCATTCCTCCGGCGGGCACTAGACTACCAAAGTTTTTCATCATATGAGGTTATAGTATCATGTGATATCAAGATAGAAAAATAATTTTCTAAGTCTTATGATTTAAGGGAAATAAAGAGAATAAAAGGGATGCTGAAAACTATGGTAAAGAAAATAAGGAAATGGGGAAGAAGGGAAGAATTGAATTTCCACCATATGATAATTGTGGATGGAAACACCATGTTCCCTGCATAAAAGGAAAAGGAGTATGCTATAAATATGGATAGAAAATACATATTGCTGGTGATTTTAAGGGGAAGTAAGGCTCCATTAATGTTTAATGCTATAATTTTCGGGATATGGGAAACTATGCTAATGATATTCCAATGCATCAAGGAAGAATGCAAATGAAAATACCAAGGGATAAGGGACAATCTTATGTGATCATAACTGCTGATATTGATGTTCCTAATGATTTTGTGGACGGTACATTAATCTTTTACTCAAATATAGACAATGATTTATTTGATTCTAGATCATCTCATTCTTTGATATCTTCAAAGTTTTCCAAGAAAATTAGATGTTTACAATTTTATTTAAAATGGTTATTGTTATTCAAAACTCTTAAGGGAAGTATTATTGCAACAATGTTGTGTTAGGAAGTCCCCATTATGGAATATAAATGTGCTTTATCTGCTAATTTTATTTCCATACCCATGATTGGCTTTGATATAATCTTTGGTATGGATTGTAATTCAATCCATGATGTGAAAATATATCTCAAGGAGAACGAGGTTACAATTTATGAGGATGATGTGGAATCCCTTATCTTTATGGTAGAAACAACACCATCTAATTCTCATGTAGATCAACCCCTAGTAGCTCTACCGAATTAAATGACTGGGGATGAAGGGAATGCAATAACTTTGGGTGAGGAAAAGAATGTTCAGATGAAGGATGTATCGATTGTGAAAGAATATGATGATGTATTTCCAGAGATATTACTTAGACAACATACCGAGTGGGAAATTGAGTTTTTTATTAACATTGTTCCTAGTTAAAGGCTCATATAAAGGACCCCTTATAGAATGACCATTGTGGAATTAGTATAACTAAAGTATCAACTAGAGGAATTGAGTGATAAAGGAATTATTTGCCCTAGTGTTTCTCCATAGCGAGCCCATGTTCTTTTCATCAAGCAGAATTATGGATCCATGAGGGTGTGAATTGACTATAAGGAGATCAATGATATAACAATAAAGAACAAGTATCCCCTACCTTGCATTTATAAGTTATTTTATCGACTTCATAGAGCCCATTATTTTTCAAATATTGACCTCCGATCTCAGTATCATCAGTTTCTTGTGAAGAAGGGATAAATTCAAAAAACAATATTTTGAACTAGGTATGGGCATTACATGTTTATATTAATGCGTTTTAGACTGACTAATTCAACATCTGTTTTCATGGATCTAATGAATATAGATTTTAAGGAATATCTTGATGACTTTGTGCTGGTATTTATTGATGATATCTAGGTTTACTATAAAATATATTAAGATCTTGAAAAACACTTGTGCACTATTATGAAGACTCTTAGAATAAATAAATTATATGGGAAGTTTATCAAGTGTGAATTTTGGATTCAATCAGTTCCTTTCTGGAAAACACTATCTCTAATGATGGAATATCTATTGATCTTGTGAAGACAATGAGTGTGCAAGAATGGCCTACTCCAACGAACATATTGCAGGTATGTAGTTTTATTGGTTTATCAGGTTATTATATGAATTTCATTGAGAACATCACCCATTTAGCCAACCCAATTACCAATATTACATGTAAAAGGGTTAAGATTATATGGAAAAAAGATTGTGAGGACTGTTTTAAAGAATTGAATAGGAGGATAGTGAATAATCCTATCATAACCCTACCATTGGGGAATGATGGGTTTGTGATCTATAACGATGCATAAAAGGAAGGACTTGGTTGTGTCCTTATATAGAATGATAGATTAATTGCCTATGAATCAAATAAGTTAGAAATTCCTGAACAAAACTATCTAACTCATGATCATGAGTTCGCAACAGTAATATTTTCTCTGATGATTTGGATACACAACCTCTATGATGAAAAATTTGAGATATATAAAGATAATAAGAGTTTGAAATATATCTTCTCAAAGAAATAACTCAACAGGAGAAAAAGGATATGGATTGTGCTACTCAAGGATTATGATTGCAAAATACACTACAACCAGGGGAAGGAAAATAAGGTGACATACAATTTGAGTAGAATGGACTACATAATTCTGAACAAGATGAGAGTTGAAAGGGATCCTATGTTCATGGATCTAGTAAATATGCATTTGGGAATTATCATGGAAGGTAACACATCACTACATTTTAAAATGGTTTCCAATACTTCTTTACTGGAAAGGATAAAAAGTTCTCAGGATGATGATGAGGTGTTGGAAAATAAAATTAAAGATACAAATGAGGGGAAGTTGATTGACTTCATATATGAAGGAGAAATATTAAAATATGGAAATGGGATTTATGTTCCCACTATTCCTATGATATAGAAGGAACTATTGGATGATTGTTATAGTTCTAATTTCATTATAAACCTTGGTATCACAAGGATATATAGATATATAAAGAAATGTTTTTTGTGGGAAAACATGAAGAGGGTGATTGCGGATTATGTGTCGAGATGTTTGGTTTTTCAAGAGGTGAAGGCTGGAAGACAACATCCTTTAGGAGTCATGAAACCCCTTTATATTCTTATGTGAAAATGGGATGATATTATGATGGAAATTGTCATGGGGCTACTAAATACTCCAAGAAAATAATGATTCATTATGGGTCATTGTTGATCATCTTAATAAATCAACACATTTTGATGATATAGGAGCAGATTTACCACTTGAATGTTTAGAAAGACTATATATTAATGAAGTTTTAAGACATCATGGTGTACCATTATCAATTGTTTCTAATTGTGTTCCCTGTTATGCATCAAAATTCTAAAAAATTCATCAGAAGTCCTTAGATACTGATCTTCATTTGAGAACATCCTACCACCCACAAACTGGTGGACAATCAGAATGGACTATTCAAAAATTGGAAGACATGTTGTGGTCTTTTTCACTTTACTTTAAAGGTGTGTGTTATTAATATTTACCTCTCATAGAAGTTTCCTATAATAATATCTTCCATTCAAGTATTCATATTGCGTGATATGATGCGTCATATGGAAAGAGATGTCATAAACTAACTTTCAGGGATGATGTTTGATAATGAAAGCTCGTAGGCCCAGAACTTATTGAGGAAACAATGGAAATGTTAAGATTATCCAAACCCATATCAAAACAGCTGAAAGTATGAAAAATCTATTTTTTGATATAAAAAATAAGGATTTTAAATTTCATGAAGAAGATCATGTTTTATTAAAGTATCTCTATAGAAGGTTATTATATGATTTGGTAAGAAAAGGAAATTATGTCCCAGTTACATCAGACCTTTTGAAAATCTATATTGAATTGGAGTCGTAGCTTACTGTTTGTAAATTCTTCCAAGTCTCTCTAATGTACACAATGTGTTCGACAAATCAATGTAAAAGAAATACATTCTAGACCCAACACATGTACTCACCTATGAAGAAATAGAACTTGATCCCAATCTATCTTATTGTGATGAGCCTATACAGATTCTTGATACAAGAGAAAACGTATTGAGAAATTGTCCAAATCACCTTGTAAAGGTTCTTTGTCCAACCATAAGATGGGGGAAGCAACATGGGACCCTAATGAATTTTGAGGACGAATTTTTTGTACAGAGGGGAGAATGTGACACAAAAATGTTTTGAAAATAAATATTGAATGCATTAAAAACTAACTCCATACAAAAAAACATTTTATAATATATCCATTAAACAAAATTTACCTCTTCCATGTTTTGAATTTAAAAAAATGGTCATCTAGAGTTGTGATCAGTCAGTTATTTGGAGTCTCATAGAACAAACTAATTTTTTTTAATAGTAACATACCCTTATGTATATTAATATGAATATAAATATGAAACTTATGAATAATAAATAATGGTATTATTTTATTTTTAGGGTAACAAGATAACAAGATCTTAATTATTTTTTCAACTTGATATAAAACTAATTATACCTTTAAATTGTTATTTTTCAATCTAACTATGAATTTATTTAAAATTAAAGGAATAGTTTTTAAAAAAATATTTTCAAAAAATATATTTCATTTTTTAATTCTACACATTGAAAAATGGGTTGGGTTATTTTTTGTGATTTTTCTAAAATTCGTGAATTTTTTGTTGAATAGTGAAATACTGTAAAATACCGTATATACAAATTATCAGTTAAATACACTATTTATAAAATCATGAGTAATTTAAGGCCACTTTGTTCGAAATCACATGCACTTATTACTATTAGGGGTCACATGAATCAAAACTATTGGTTGTCTGGATGGATATAATAAAATAATGAATAAAATATTCAAAATTCGCTCCTCTTCTCCACTATAACCCCCCCCCTTCACTCCATCTTTTCTTCACTCCTATAAGCCTTGAAAATTATAAGGTTTATTCCCAAATAACCTTCCCTAGTCACTCCCCATTTACAATAATATATTTCTCTATCCAAAAGACCAAAACCCCTTCCCTTAAGGAGGTTCTCAAGGAGGTTATTTCAAGAGGTAAAGCACCCATATTTTTATTTTAGTTTCATTTCAATCTATCTTATTTTGTTATCATCTACCCACTTACATTGTCCAAATGACAATGATAACTCCATAATAATATATATAATTCAATTATATCATGTTAATGGAAAATCCATCATCAATGTTCTTACTATATCCCCTTAGTTTGTTAAACGAAATCAACATCCATGAGGTTCTTATGAATTATTGTGTACTCCTAATAAATGATGTGTGAGTAATATATAAATATTTTTTCCAACCATAATACTTCATTATTTTATGTAGATAACACATTTTAAAAGGAACTTTCAAAATTATTTCCAAAATAGATGCTCAGTTCAAGGAAATTTCTCAAATTTTCATCAATTTTAATGGGAACTCTATAATAAGTTTTTTTGAAATTATTATCTTTAACAAATCACAAATTTTAGGATTACAATAATATCCAACATCAGTTCTGTATTTATAAAAATACTTTTCCAAAAGAACTCTTCTTTTTGAAATAAAAGTGCATTTATCTCAAGAATTACTGAACAATTTTAAAAGAGTATTTTCTTCTATTTCAACACTCTTGTTGATTATTATGTATTTTTATGACCAATATCTTATGATATCATGATTAATATTTAATTAAATTTATATTGATTATTTTTATTATGGATGTTCCATCCTAAAACCAGTCACCAATTTACTCAGAATGGTTAGAGCTTAATCATAATATTCGGGGAGAGATATTTACATTTCATATTCCAGTTTCTATAACGACCCATACTTTACATACATTGTTAATACTTCAAAATTGAAGCACACTTATTACAACATATGACAAAACCACAAAAGACCATATAGGTATAGTGTCTTTAGAAACTGGGAAACATAAACAACTGGTTCATAAATCTTCTACAGTGTCTCCCATTTATTTCATCATTTATAGGGTCCCTTTTAGCATATTATATTTAATATCCATCTTCCTGACCTGGGGAAAAGAAAACATAAAAGGGTGAGCTCAAATGCTCAGCAAGGGAAAATAAAGGAAATAAAAATCATATCATATCTTTTTGAAAATCATTACCTGCCAAAGAGATCATAATATCTTAACATGGAATAAATAAATGATGTGAAAATGAGATCCCCATAATCATAACATGAAACTTGAAACTTTGTGTCATGCACACATAATCATGGAAAATAATTTCTTGTTAGTCATGACTCATTGCCAAGACTATCTTAGTGGACAAAGTCCCTTTCTGAACCGAGTCACCCTCGTTCCAGTCCTGTTTCACTGAACCGGTATAACCTACCGTTCCAGCCTTGTCTATCTCATGAGATATAAAACCATTACCCAATGCATTGGAGGGAGATATAGGTCCCACCCATCTTATAATGAATCCTTTCTTATGTGTGCCACATAATCATAAACCATACATCATAGCGTAACCCATGTAATAAAAATGGGATTCTTAAACAACATGACATCATAAAACAATTCATATAAGATAAAGGAATTCATAAAAATATTTCCATCACAAAATAATCAAACCAATGTAATAATAGGGATAAAAACAGAACCCTTTTATTATCTTAGATGGAAAATAATTTTGATAAAATACTTGAACTCCATTCTTGAGGAAAATATCCTTTTTACTTCAAAAACATTTTTCCTTTCATAACATGTCATACGACTTTAAAATAAAAGAAGTTGATTAAAAATAAACTTGAAAACTTGTAACGTAAGTTTCTTGGAAATAATGTTTTAAAAATCCATTCATGCCGTATAAGTTAAAAAACATTCTTCGTACTTTTGTCGGAAAAGTCAAAAAGTACCTCGTACGAAAAACGACAAAAGATTACTTTCATACATATTACTAAAAACTCGCCGAAGGGTAAAAATGGATTTAAACAATTGTAGGTGGATGGAAATAATATTACATATTGATGAAACATGGATGTGGATGATAAAATACACCCCAGTAAATACTTACGAATAAACAATCTCGGATAAAAATGAGATTGTGATATTTCCCTTACTTTAGGTCCAATTTGCTTTGTACGTGTCCGAAGCTCCTGTATAATGGTTTAAATAATGTTATTGACTTATTCCAGAATCATACATATTGATATGATATCATATATGGTCATATTCTTAGCTTCTTTTTAGTAGTATTTCATTGTTACTTGTTACTCGGGTCTTTATTGCCTTTTGTTCTTATGCGTGTTTTGCCGAATACATTCTTATTCTTAATTTAAGGATATAGATACCTTATATCCAGAATGGTATTATTGTAACATATATCATATTTATTCATTCAATTCATTTATATAACTACTATGTAATTATGATCATGTAGAACGAGTCGCATCACATCGTGGAGACGGTATTCCTTACGTACACACGAGTGATGATATCGTTCCTATGATCGTGGAACTATATTGGAGTAAATATATATTATTTCAGTATAAATATTAATTTATAATAATCATAAATAGTTACTCATTACACCATTATACCCATCCTTGTAAAGTGATGGTGGAAAAATAGATTACACCACGGCGTGGAGACGGTATTCCGTACGTACGCACGCGCGGTGATTTCATTTTTCCGTGGGATGGATAGAAGGTGAATTAGGGTTTTTTAATATTTATAATAACATATCAGTATGTAAGTAATACTGATGTTATTAGTTTATCATGAAACAACTAAAGAAGAAGAAGTTGAAGAAGAAATAAATTGAAAAGATCGGTAATGGATATTACCTCTTCTTTGGAACGCCTCTTTGAATCCTCCACTTAGGGAACTAAGATTGGTCTTTGAAGAAGACCAGGACCTCTAGGATTATTATAGGGATGTGTAGAGGAGAAAATGTCAGGGGTTGGCCGAGCTTGAGTGCTCAAATTGGTGTGAGGAGGAGGGGGAGGAGGTGCCCTTTTATAAGGGAGGAGAGGGGCACCTTAGTAATATCTCAAAATATTATTTTATATTAAAATCAAAATCGGTTTATAATGGTTCCAAAGGGTCTTATTTCGAAGATAAAGTGGGTATGGGTCGAAATCCTATCAACCAATAGGATTTAGACAAGTTTAGGATATTATTTTAACTTTATCAATTAGATTTAACTCTAAGTTAAATAATTTAACTTTTACCGTGTCTTTTTGTTTTCTTTCACTATATGGTTAATACACTTACTATAACATGCCAAACGAACCCCAAATAGTTTATTATTAATATATATATCCTTATCTGATTCATTTGGCCGAACCTTAGATTTTTAGGAATAAAATAACAATTAATAATATAATATTTTATTTAAAAACTATTTTGTGTCAATTTTGACACTATTTGATATATGATTTTTGTGAAAGTCATAACAGAATTATATGTTCGACCAAGTTGATTAAATCAACATTAATATGTCATAGTAACCTAGAAAATTAGTGGAATTCATAAAAAGTCTCAAATTACATTTATTTTGGTGTTTATAACATCAATTATGTCAATATTTCATTAATAAGATAATTACTGCATCATCATTGTGTCATAAATAACTTAAATCATTTAATGTCTAAAAATTACAAATAAAATACCATTATGTAGGAAATCTTTTTAGATTTCTAATGAATATTTATAGTCTAATTTATCTTATGTATAACCCCATATTAAAAATGATTTACTTATTAAACTTTGATTTTAACTATTTTAACCCTTCTTTAAATAAATTAATAATAAATGTCCTAATCTAATACAAATGGGCCTAAATGGTCATATTTTTATTTCTAAGTTTGTTTTTGGTCGAATTACACTTGTCCAATAGAATTAGGACATGTTTTAGGGTAATATTAATATCATATTTACCCTTAGTTACCCTATTTACTATTAACCGCGGTAAAAAAAAGTAAATAGTTACTATTCACCAAAAAATTATTTTTATCTCATTGAACCAAATTTTACTTACTGATATCAACCGTGTCTGTCGGATTTTTGAAATTCCATTCACAGAAGCGGTAAAATTAAGTTTTATGCAAAATTCACTTTTTTAACCTACCACTTAGTGGTTTCACTATTCATCAAAAATTGAAAGTTTTCAGAAAAATACCAAAATTTCACCCTAGGCTAATTTCGATATTCTGAGTCAAAAAATGAAGTCCATTTTGAAAAATGAAATTTATAAAATTTCAAAAAGTGGTTATTACTATTCATAACGGCTAGTTTTAATAGCATATTGTTGTTTAGTGAAACTCGGTATTGCGTACGACACAAGCTATCGAGGAAGGTCGCGATTGCGTGTAAAGCAAGCCAAGCAAGTGTTGTGTAGAAAAAGATTCCTTTGATGATTCATATAACATAAAAGTCTCGGGTGTTACATTCTACCCCCCTTAAAAAGAATTTCGCCCTCGAAATTCATCACTTTGTAACAAACAGATGAGGATACTTCTCCCTCATCATATCCTCAAGCTCCCATGTAGCTTCTTCAAGTTGGTGGTTCCTCCATAAAACTTTCACCAATCGAGTGGTCTTGTTTCGTAGGAATTTTTCGCTACGATCCAGAATCTCTATCGGCTGTTCTTCATAAGAAAGATCTTGCTCCAGCGGTACAACTTCTGAGCTGAGTACATGTGAAGGATCTGGTATGTACTTTTTCTCAGGAGAGATACATGGAACACATCGTGAACATGAGAGAGATTCGGTGGAAGCGCCAATCGGTAAGCTACCTTCCCAACACGATTCAGTATTTCGAAAGGACCGATATATCTAGGGCTCAACTTCCCCTTCTTTCCAAATCTCATAACCCTCTTCCTGGGAGATATTCTTAAGAACACTTTATCTCCCACTTCAAACTCTAGGTCTTTTCTTTGGTTGTCGGCATAACATTTCTGTCGACTCTGAGCTGCTCTTATGTGTTGTTGAATAGACCTGACCTTTTCTGCCATTTCATCAACGAGATCAGGCCCTAATAGCTTTCTTTCCCCAAATTCATCCCAGCAAGTTGGATTCCTGTATTTCTTTCCATAGAGAGCTTCATAAGGAGCCATCTGAATACTGGAGTGAAAGCTATTATTATAAGAAAATTCCACCAAAGGCAGGCGTTGATCCCAACCTCCTTTGAAATCCATAGAGAAAGCTCTCAACATATCTTCTAGGGTTTGAATTGTTCTCTCAGACTGACCGTCTGTCTGAGGATGATAAGAAGTGCTGAAACTCAACTCTGTATCCAGAGTATGCTGAAGACTTCTCCAGAACATCGAGGTAAATATCGGATCTCGATCAGATATAATAGAAAGTGGTACTCCATGCAATCTTACCACTTCCTTTACATATATCCTGGCAAGATGATCTAGAGATAAATCCTCTCTAATAACAATGAAGTGTGCAGACTTTGTAAGACGATCAACTATGACCCAAATAGCATTATTTCCTTTGGATGTTTTAGGAAGTCCTGTGACAAAGTCCATAGTGATGTTTTCCCATTTCCATTCGGGTATGGGTAATGGTTGTAACATCCCCTTAGACTTTTGTCTCTCAGCTTTAACTTGTTGACAAACCAAGCATCGAGAGACATATTCAGCAACATCTCTTTTCATGCCATCCCACCAGAAGTACTCTTTCAGGTCCCTATACATCTTCGTGCTTCCAGGATGAATAGAGAATGATGAACTATGAGCCTCATCCAGCAGCTCCTTCTTTAATTCGGGGATGGGAGGAACACAAACCCGATTCCTGAACTTTATTATCCCATCACAATAAAGGTTGAATTCAGGAACATTTCTCACCTTCTTTTGTAACTCGACATCTTCTTTCTGTGCCTCTTTAATCTTCACATGTATAGATGGTTGAACATTCATTTGAGAAAGATAAGATTTTCCCCCATCCATTATAATTCCAAGATCCATCCTTTGTAAATCCATAAATATTGGATCTTTTGTGATCCTCATCATGGATAAACTAGCATGGTCTTGTCGACTTAATGCATCTTCCACCTTGTTTTCTTTCCCAGGGTAGTAATGGATTGAGCAGTCATAATCATTAATCAGCTCCAACCATCTTCTTTGACGCATATTCAGCTCCTTTTGTGTGAAAATATACTTTAAACTTTTATGATCAGTATAAATATCACACCTTTCACCATAAAGGTAATGCCTCCAAATCTTTAATGCAAAGATTACCGCATCCAACTCCAAATCATGTGTTGGGTAATTTTGCTCATGGATTTTCAACTGTCGTGAGGCATAAGCTATCACCATATCATTTTGCATAAGAACACACCCCAATCCCTTCTTGGATGCATCACTGTATATCACAAACCTTTCTCCACTACAAGGTAGTGTGAGCACAGGTGCACTGGATAACCTTCTTTTCAACTCCTTGAAATTCTATTCACATTCTTTCGTCCAGACAAACTTAAGTCCTTTCCGAGTCAACTTGGTGAGTGGATTAGATAATCGTGAAAAATCCTTTATAAAACGTCGATAATATCCAGCCAAACCAAGAAAACTTCGGATCTCAGTTACTGTTGTTGGTCTTGACCATCTTTCGATAACCTCTGTTTTTGCTGGATCCACAGATATCCCCTCTTTTGAGATTATGTGACCCAAAAATGCAACTTTTTGAAGCCAAAATTCACACTTGGTAAATTTGGCATAAAGCTTCTCCTTTCTCAGGGTATTCAATATAATTCTCAAGTGATCTTCATGCTCTTCCTTGCTCTTTGAATAGACAAGAATATCGTCTATAAAGACTACCACAAATTGATCAAGATAGTCTCTAAAGACTCTATTCATTAGATCCATGAAGATAGCAGGGGCATTAGTAAGACCAAATGGCATCACTATAAATTCATAGTGTCCATACCTTGTACGGAAAGCCGTCTTTGGTATATCCTCCCTTTTTACCCTTAATTGATGATACCCTGAATGAAGATCAATCTTGGAAAAGTATTGAGCTCCGCGTAGTTGGTCAAATAAGTCATCAATGCGTGGGAGAGGATATTTGTTCTTGATAGTGATCTTGTTAAGTTCTCGATAATCAATGCAGAGTCTCATTGATACATCTTTCTTCTTAACAAATAAAACAGGTGCTCCCCAAGGTGACACACTAGGGAGTATGAATCCCTTATCAAGATTCTCTTGGAGTTTCTTCTTCAATTCCTACAACTCAATTGGGGCCATTCTATAAGGTGTATTTGAAATAGGCAAAGCACCCGGTACGAGTTCTATTGAAAACTCAACTTCACGATTTGGTGGAAGACCTGGTAATTCCTCCGGAAATACATCATCAAACTCCCGTACAATGGGAATATTCTCAATTGTGAGTTTCTCACCAACCATTTGAGAAAAATAACCTTCATTTAGTGGAATCAAGACCCATAAGATGGAAGAAATTTCCACTGGAAGGTTATATTCATCCTTGCATTGATAGACGATCGTAGATTGATCTGGAATATGAAATGTGACTTCCCTTATTTGGCAATTGATATGAGCTCCATGTAGAGAAAGCCAATCCATGCCAAGAATCACATCAAATTCCACTAAAGGAAGGATCACAAGATTTGCATGAAGCACTTTCCCACAAACTTCGATCGGAGAAGAATTATAAACTTTTGATGCGACTGTTGTGCCATTAGGTGTTGTCACAGCTAACTCAACATCTAATTGTTGAGGTAATACGGTGATACCCTTAGAAAATTTTTCAGAAATAAAAGAGTGGGTGGATCTAGAATTAAATAAAACATTTGCTACTTTAGAGTGGATGGTAAGTGTACCTTTCACCACTTCGTTATCGTACTCTACATCACTGATAGAAATTGCATGTGACTTTCCTTTGTCTTTAGCCTTAAGATTTTGTTGACGTCAACCATCATCATCAACCCTTGGATTTGGGAATTGATTGGCATAATGCCCCATCTCCTTGCACATGAAACATTGAAGTGTAGTAGGTTCATTTTTTGTATCCCTTCCTTTATTTGCGTCATTAGACATCTTCTTCCCATTATCACGGCATTCAAATGCCCGATGACCTTCCTTTCCACATTTAAAACATTTACTTGTCCCTTTAAGACAACTCCCTCCATGTTTCTTTCCACACTTTGAGCATAAGGGAAAACTCATCTTCTTTTCAGTGTTCTCTTTAGATTTTACTTTAAATTCCATCTTCCTCTTCTTATCAAACCCATGTGACTGATGGGTTACTCCAATCTCCATCTCGACTTTGAGAGCACATCGAACGATTTCCTCGTAGCTATTGAAGTCCCTTATGGCTAACGCCCTTCGAAGACTTGGTTTTAAGCCACTAAAGAATCGATCGATCTTACTCTCAGGTTGGATAATAATACCAGAAGCGTACCTTGCAAGTCTTGTAAAATTTGCTTCATAGGTACCAATAGATTCATCATCCCTTTGCTTCAGTTCAAGGAACTCTTTCTCCATCTTTGTTCGGAGAATACGAGGTAAGTACTTATTGAAAAATAAGTTCTTGAACTCGTCCCATTCCATAGACTCAATTTCATCCCTTTGCCTCGTATTCTTAATAAAATTCCACCATTGATCAGCATCTCCTTCCAAATGATACACTGCTAGGATGACTTTATCATGCTCAGAACATTGATGAACTGAAAATATCTGTTCAGTAGTACTAATCCATTGTTCAGCAACTAATGGATCAGTAGACCCGCTGAAAGAAGGTGGACGCTGCCTCATGAAGGATTCAACAGAATGTTGCTCCTTCCTTTGCTCGTTTGGAAGTCCTGCATGATTCATAGCTTGAGAAAGTTGTGTGATCATGGCTACAAGATTTTGCATTCCAGCTCCCATATCGTTTGGTTGCTCAGGGGGACAATCATTGCATTGCCCATCGCATTCTGCATTAACACGGTTCCTTCGGGTTCCAGCCATTGACTAAAACCAAGAAGAATAGTGTGAGAAACACTAATTATAATAGGAAAACCACATAATTCAAGAATAAAATTTTCATGCTTAAGGTCTTATCCTAGGTTATTCAAGGCCATTTCTAAAACACTAAGATTGTGTTCTATGCTTAGACTTATCCTTAGGGTTCTTACTAAGGCTTTCACATCCTAGTTTCCAATGGTTGACTATTCCTTTCCTCTGATACCAACTATAATGACCCATACTTTACATACATTGTTAATACTTCAAAATTGAAGCACACTTATTACAACATATGAAAAAACCACAAAGGACCGTATAGGTATAGTGTCTTTAGAAACTGGGAAACATAAACAACTGGTTCAAAAATCTTCTACAGTGTCTCCCATTTATTTCATCATATCTAGGGTCCCTTTTAGCATATTCTATTTAATATCCATCTTCCTGACCTGGGGAAAAGAAAACATAAAAGGGTGAGCTCAAATTCTCAGCAAGGGCAAATAAAGGAAATAAAAATCATATCATATCTTTTTGAAAATCATAACCTGCCAAAGAGATCATAATATCTTAACATGGAATAAATCATAGAAGTGAAAATGAGATCCCCATAATCATAACATGAAACTTGATACTTTGTGGAATGCAGACATAATCATGGAAAATCATTTCTTGTTAGTCATGACTCATTGCCAAGACTATCTTAGTGGACAAAGTCCCTTTCTGAACCGAGTCACCCTCGTTCCAGTCCTGTTTCACTGAACCGGTATAACCTACCGTTCCATCCATGTCTATCTCATGAGATATAAAACCTTTACCCAATGCATTGGAGGGAGATATAGGTCCCACCCATCTTATAATGAATCCTTTCTTATGTGTGCCACATAATCATAAACCATACATCATAGCGTAACCCATGTAATAAAAATGGGATTCTTAAACAACATGACATCATAAAAAAATTCATATAAGATAAAGGAATTCATAAAAATATTTCCATCACAACATAATCAAAACAATGTAATAATAGGGATAAAAACAGAACCCTTTTATTATCTTAGATGGAATTTTTTTTTGATAAAATACTTGAACTCCATTCTTGAGGAAAATATCCTTTTTACTTCAAAATCATTTTTCCTTTCATAACATGTCATACGACTTTAAAATAAAATAATTTGATTAAAAATAAACTTGTAAACTTGTAAAGGAAGTTTCTTGGAAATAATGTTTTAAAAATCCATTCATGTCGTATAAGTTAAAAAAAACATTCTTCGTACTTTTGTCGGAAAAGTCAAAAAGTACCTCGTACGAAAAACGACAAAAGATTCCTTTCATACATATTACTAAAAACTCAACAAAGGGTAAAAATGGATTTAAACAATTGTAGGTGGATGGAAATAATATTACATATTGATGAAACATGGATGTGGATGATAAAATACACCCCAGTAAATACTTACGAATAAACAATCTCGGATAAAAATGAGATTGTGATATTTCCCTTACCTTAGGTCCGATTTGCTTTTTACGTGTCCGAAGCTCCTGTATAATGGTTTAAATAATGTTATTGACTTATTCCAGAATCATACATATTGATATGATATCATATATGGTCATATTCTTAGCTTCTTGTTAGTAATATTTCATTGTTACTTGTTACTCGGGTCTTTATTGCCTTTTGTTCTTATGCGTGTTTTGCCGAATACATTATAATTATTCATTTAAGGATATAGATACCTTATATACAGAATGGTATTAGTGTAACATATATCATATTTATTCATTCAATTCATTTATATAATTACTATGTAATGATGATCATGTAGAACGAGTCGCATCACATCGTGGAGACGGTATTCCGTACGTACACACGAGTGATGATATCGTTCTTATGATCGTGGAACTGTATTGGAGTATATATATATTATTTCAGTATCAATATTAATTTATAATAATCATAAATAGTTACTCATTACACCATTATACCCATCCTTGTAAAGTGATGGTGGAAAAATAGATTACACCACGGCGTGGAGACGGTATTCCGTACGTACGCACGCGCGGTGATTTCATTTTTCCGTGGGATGGATAGAAGGTGAATTAGGATTGTTTCATATTTATAATAACATATCAGTATGTAAGTAATACTGATGTTATTACTTTATCATGAATCAACTAAAGAAGAAGATGTTGAAGAAGAAAGAAATTGAAAAGATCGGTAATGGATATTACCTCTTCTTTGGAACGCCTCTTTGAATCCTCCACTTAGGGAACTAAGATTGGTCTTTGAAGAAGACCAGGACCTCTAGGATTATTCTAGGGAATTGTAGAGAAGAAAATTGCAGGGGTTGGCCGAGCTTGAGTGCTCAAATTGGTGTGAGGAGGAGAGGGAGGAGGTGCCCTTTTATAAGGGAGGAGAGGGGCACCTTAGGAATATCTCAAAATATTATTTTATATTAAAATCAAAATCGGTTTATAATGGTTCCAAAGGGTCTTATTTCGAAGATAAAGTGGGGATGGGTCGAAATCATATCATCCAATAGGATTTAGACAAGTTTAGGGTATTATTTTAACCTTATCAATTAGATTTAACTCTAAGTTAAATAATTTAACTTTTACCGTGTCTTTTTGTTTTCTTTGACTATATGGTTAATACAATTACTATAACATGCCAAAAGAACCCCAAATTGTTTATTATTAATATATATATCCTTATCTAAGTCATTTGTCCTAACCATAGATTTTTAAGAATAAAATAACAATTAATAATATAATATTTTATTTAAAAACTATTTTGTGTCAATTTTGACACTATTTGATATATGATTATTGTGAAAGTCATAACAGAATTATATGTTCAAACCAAGTTGATTAAATCAACATTAATATATCATAGTGACCTAGAAAATTAGTGGAATTCATAAAAAGTCTCAAATTACATTTATTTTGGTGTTTATAACATCAATTATGTCAATATTTCATTAATAAGATAATTACTGCATCATCATTGTGTCATAAATAACTTAAATTATTTAATGTCTAAAAATTAAAAATAAAATACCATTATGTAGGAAATCTTTTTATCATTCTAATGAATATTTATAGTCGAATTTATCTTATGTATAACCCCATATTGAAAATGATTTACTTATTAAACTTTGATTTTAACTATTTTAACCCTTGTTTAAATAAATTAATAATAAATGTCCTAATCTAATCCAAGTGGGCCTAAATGGTCATATTTTTATTCATAACTTTGTTTTTGGTCGAATTACACTTTTCCAATAGAATTAGGACATGTGTTAGGGTAATATTAATATCATATTTACCCTTAGTTACCCTATTTACTATTAACCGCGTTAAAAATGAGTAAAAAGTTACTATTCACCAAAAAAATATTTTTATCTCATTGAACCACATTTTACTTACTGATATCAACCGTGTATGTTGGATTTTTGAAATTACATTCACAGAAGCGGTAAAATTAAGTTTTATGCAAAATTCAGTTTTTTAACCTACCACTTAATGGTTTCACTATTTATCAAAAATTGAAAGTTTTCAGAAAAATACCAAAATTTCACCCTAGGCTAATTTCGATATTCTGAGTCCAAAAATGAAGTCCATTTTGAAAAATAAAATTTATAAAATTTCAAAAAGTGGTTATTACTATTCATAACGGCTAGTTTTAATAGCATATTGTTGTTTAGTGAAACTCGGTATTGCGTACGACGCAAGCTATCGAGGAAGGTCGCGATTGCGTGTAAAGCAATCCAAGCAAGTGTTGTGTAGAAAAAGATTCCTTTGATGATTCATATAACATAAAAGTCTTGGGTGTTACAGTTTCAATACGAGTGTATATGTTTTTTTGTTTATCCATGCTCATATAAGGAATTAATTGTACTTATTATGTGATGTGTTGGTCCTTTAATAACCCCTCGATGCATCGTTAGGTCTCACGAGAAAAATAGATGTGGACTTGGGCGAGGCCTTGCCCCATTTTGTGATATGGGTTTGGCCGATGACATAATCATTTATAGACATCTTAGATGAGGCCTTGACAATATTTTTCCGAATGTCTCGGATATGCCCTTATATATTTAGGAATCTAGTAATTGAAATTTTATGTGGTTATTTTATTAGTTTAATACCCATTATTATGTTGGAATTATAATGTGTTCAAGTTTATTATTTGAAAAAGCATTTGTTTTAAATTATTCTCCACTCTTAATGTTTATGTTTATGTTATCTTCCACTGTATTTCTGACTCTTACTAAGCATTTGAGCTCACAACTTTTTTATAAATAATTTTCCCAAGATATAAAGAAGTTAGTTATGAGTGACCTATAGGCATAATCTTGGAGGCATGGACGTGTATAATGGAATAAATTAGTGTTGTATTTCATTTAATGTTGTAATGTTAAACTTATATATGTATCTTATTTACAAAAGATACTTAACTACATGGTACTTTGGGATTTATATTATTTTTTTATATTAAAATATAATAAAATAAGGCACCATCTCAGGGAAAATATTGTCAGGTCCTCACAATACTTGAGGAGAATGTGTCCCATTAAAACCAAATGTTTTCCTCCTAAAGGGTTATTTGGTGAAATTTTATCATGTTTACCTTTGGTGGTCGGTTATGCCTTGATTCCCTATTCATGATGCAATGTGTAGTTAAGATGCTGTGGGATTTTTCTAGGGTTTATTTTTAAGCCATTATCCTTTGGGTCATTCAAGAAAAAAACCATATATGTGGGGAATTAATCTATTCCCCCATGAGATGTGTTGAAATGGACATTCGGTCCTATTTTTTTGGAAGGGGAAGACATGTTACTTGGGGGTTGGTTATTCCCTATTCAGATAGGCAGGTTATTTAAAGTGTTAAATTTTTTATCCCACTCCCCCATTGTTCCCATATTTTGACACCCCTCCCCTTTATGGGAGGTTGATTAGATGTTTTTTCACCGCACTAAAGCTTTGTAATCTTCTCCAAACATCTTCTCACTTTCTATTTGTGGTCATTCCTCTAATTTTGGATGTGTTCAGCTATGGATTTAATGAAAATTCCACCAAATCATGGTGGTATTATTTCTGATTCATGGGGATTTATGGTATTGTGGATATATGATTAATTAGGAGGAAAAATGATTCTTGTTTTTTATCCTTTAAAAATGCCTTGACAATGAATTTTATTGGGAATTCAACCAGATTAGACAAAAATGGATGGTCAATTCAAGGGTAATTTGGTCAAAGGAGTTCTAGAGAAATGATATGATCCTTTCACACATCATTGGTTAATATTTTTATGTCTTGATTATTCTTGTTGATTTATCAATAGTTATTCTTTATTGTATTAAGTTTGTTATTTATTTATAAATTTTAATAATTATCTATTGGATTTGGGAGGTATGAGAAAAGGGCTCAAGAGAATAGTGATCCTTACTCTAATCTTAGATAGTGATAGTAAACAGGCTATGGAATGGTGTAAATATAACATCATGTTAGGTATACCTTTTAATACAAATAAATATTCATGCATGAATGTGCATCTGTGTGAATGATAGGGGACCTAGTTTATAAATGTGTTTAGGGATTAGTTGGGCCCAAAGTGCCTCAAGTGTCCTGGGTTGATCCATATAAAATAAATTTGGGTATTTCATGCTTGGTACATGAATTTTAAAAATTCCCAATGGCTATACCAGTAGGGATAATGGAGTCATAAATAAATTTATGTACCTCTTTGTTGTATTTATTGGTGTGATGAGTTATGTTTGGAATGGGAAGAGCCTTAGTGATCTAGTTTAGGTGAATCCAAGTGGTTAACCCTTTAAGAATGGACTAGTTAGCATTCGAGATTGGTATTTGTCTAGGAACATATATCAGAAATGACCTAGAACATAGAAACACCTTAATTGATAGGTATTTGATGTTGTTAAAGAGTCTAGTAGCTTGTGATATGTTTTTTGGTATTGGGACGATCATGGGATTAGATGGTAGAGGTGATTAACCACTCACTAGAATGTTCCTAGAGTAAATTGGTGATAATGAAGTTGATGGTTAGGATTTTTTATCCCCATGGTTCATAAGTAAATTAGATGGAATACATGTAAATATTTAGACACATTTGTTTTTGGTTGGATGCCATTGTTTCTCTGGTGATGGGAGTGGGTGAAGGAAAATACTTCATGATTACCTTTGAGGGGGTGTATGGACTCCATGAGGATTAATATTTAGTGTGGATAGATATGAAATACTTTTTATGATTTTATGTTGGGTAAGAAATAAGTGATTGTAATTTTAGTGAGATCTTGTGTACCTATATTTTATAATCATGATGGTTTTGTGGTTGATATTTTCCATGGTTCAGAATGGTCATCTTGGAAGAAACAAAATACCCATGTAGAATATATTCCCGCATTCACATATTGATATTCCCACATCCAATAGAACTCCCATAAGGTATCTCAAAAACATAGAAGAATCCAATTTATATGAATTTAAAAACAGTCCTCAAAACAAAAAAAGGAAACCAAATCACTCACCCAACTCAATTTAACATGTAAACCAACTTCAAAAATCCAACCAAGGTAGAAATATCTTTAAAAACACTCAACTACACTTTAGAATCTAAATTTACATTTTATTGAACTTTTTAGATGCACAACTATTTAATCTTACAAAATGAAATCCTTTTCAACCCTTTTTTCAAAAAAAAAACATGGAAACA
The DNA here is from genome assembly GCA_963277665.1 of Viscum album. Taxonomy (NCBI): domain Eukaryota; kingdom Viridiplantae; phylum Streptophyta; class Magnoliopsida; order Santalales; family Viscaceae; genus Viscum; species Viscum album. The sequence continues at coordinate 561,908,571 of OY728141.1, forward strand.
CAACTATATTCCATAAAAACACACCATAATCATGAGAAACTCATTTAAAATTTAATTAGGAATGACCAAGAATAGAAATATTATTCAAGAAAGGTACTAGATAGAGAAACCTACCTCAACAATGTGAGAATATAATAAAACTCTCATAGAAGGAAGAAAAAGGCTTGAGGAACAATCTGCACACCATATAATCTAATAAAAATAAACCAAACATAACAAATATCCTCTCTAAGAGAGATCCAAGACAAGAAATAAGAAGGAAACAAGGGAGGGAGAATATGAGAAGATGAAAAACACCTTAAAACTAAGATGAACATTCCGAAAAACTATGAGGAGCCTTTAATGGTGGACCAAGAGTAAGTGAGATATGACAAAATGGTGAGTCACAATGAAACAACGAGGCGTGGTGAGGGAGACAAGGCATGGTGAGGGGAGGTGGAAAGGTGCGTCGAGCGACGAAGTGACTATTAGGGATTCATGAAGTAGGGGGGGTTGAGGTGTAGGGGGAGGTTGAGAGTGTGATATATTAATAAAAATTAAAGGCCTAGCGGGAGTTTTTTAGAATCCTCTACTAAATTATTTTAAAACAAATTTAACATGGGTTTAATCAACCGCCACTGGAAAACCACCGCTAAACCATCATTTTGGTGTAGTGTGTTTGGGACATGGTTGGAAGCTGCATCTGGTTCCCTTTCACCCTGAGGGTCATCCACAGGGCCATCACTTCCACCGCAGTGCTGCGTCTGGGGTGCACCGACGTGGCCAAGTGGCTGTGTCAACCTACCACCAGCTTCCATCACAGAGGTCGATGGCTAGTGCCACATGGCTGTATCCTGAGCCTAGAGTGGGGGTTCCTTCCAGCACGCTTTCATGGTTCACCACATCCCACATGCAGCCACTACCCATCACCTGTGCACCAGAGGTCTCTTCCACAGACTAGTAGGTCCGCACTGGTGGTCCGTTTGTCGTGTCGCCTACTTCTCCGGCCTCTGTGGGGTGATTCCTTCTCTATGAAGGTCTCATATTTTCTTTACATCATGTTTTAATGCTCGACCATGAAGAACTCATAATTATAGGGGATGAGGGCATGTTTGTTTTGTCATGCACCCTCCACAATAGAGTTTTAAAAATAGTAATAGGTTGGCATTATAGTTCCAACAAATAATAATCATTCTCGGTGAAAAACCCTAAACAAAATACCCTCCCACAATAACGCATGATCTGCAGATCAATTTGTTCATGGGATGATCCACATTCATTGTTTTAGAATGAGAACGGGGAAAACATAAAACAATTAAACCCCTACCTTGAAGAAGTTCAATGTTGATGGGGTCTGCCTGTGAAGATTCAATAGGGTGAAGGCATTTTTTGCTCACCGGTCCCATTCTTCAAGATGCTTCGAAGTCCTTAATGATTTATAGGCATTCAATGTTCATCATTGGAGAGTTTTATCTCCATTATTTTGTCAAGTAAAAATCCACCCTTTGATTCCCAACTATTTAATGTGTTTACTCATTAAACGAAAGCACGTCGCAATATTTATTCTATGCTGTGACGTCGCGTCATTATGCTCTATAATTTCTGTAACAATGTATCTTCTATGATTCATTTTATGAATCGTTATGCTGTAAAAAAATGATCCATTAATGAGATTCATTTAATGTGCCTCATTGCCGCACTATAACACCGATGTCCGCCGCTCAATGGTTTCGAAAAACAAAATAAAACAAAATTTTAAGATATTTTAGTTATTCTACAAGAAGTCCGAAAATTAACTGTTCCTATCATACCCCATATGTCTGTGTTATGTACTTTCTAGGAAAATCAAGTAATTATATGTTCAACGGGGCACTCTGATTTTTGATCCGAGCACAGGTTTAAAATTTAGATAAACTCACTTTCACGTTTACATAAATGGACTTACAAAGTTGACTGTTTTGGGATCACCAAGCCCTAGAATCATGTGATGTCAAAGTGTGTGGTCTCGAAATAATTCAATGAATTTTTTTAAAAAAATTACATAGAAATTTTGGAACATTACATTATCCACTTGTTTTGGGATTCACGTACCCGTAATCCAAAACAAGGATAAAAAAACATTTGTGGGTACTGAGAATGATTATTACCCTCCCTCCCCCATGTGCTCCCCTGGAGCTTCCCGTGCTGCCACTGAACATGGACCTGATAAATTGACCATCCATGAAGGAAACACACTTTTATATCATCTATCTCCAATGGGAACTTTTCAAATGTCACCACATCATCAATGTACAGCTCGCGACAGTCGATAATGTGCTATATATTATAAACATACTTCCTCAGCTGTGACATGTAAAAAAAACTGTGCACCTAGTGCATCTGTGGGGAAAGAGCTAGGCGGTACTCCACCTTGCTAAATCTACTTAGAATATGAAAAGGTATGATGAAACTCAAAGATTACTTCCCGCCCCAACCATGTATCCAAAAATCCCATTGGGATGTGACCTGAAGGAACACATGGTCCCCCTCCTAATACTCCAAGGGTCTCAGTCTCCTTTCAGCATATGATTTCTGTCTTCTCTATGCAATCCTCATGTGCTTCTAGATTATCTGCACCTTCTCAATGGTATCCCATACCAACTGTGGACCAATGAGTTCTGATTCTCATGGGTTTTTCTAGCATTGAAGTGATCTACATTGCCGCTCGTAAAATGGATCAAACGGTGCCATGCCAATAATTTAGATATAGTAATTGGTGTATGAAAACTCCACCAGTGGTAGGTGGTCCTTCCAACTATGAAAAAAATCATGGACACAAGCATGAAACATTTCTTCCAAGGTCTGTATGGTTCGCTCCACCTGACCATATGCATGGGGTTGAGAATGTGCTCTCAAGCACAACTACCTCCCAAATTCCTCCTATAATCCCTTCCACCATCGATATGTAAATAATATATCACAGTATGAGATGATCATTGAATTCACCCCGTGAAGCCGCACTATATACACAACGTAGAGGTGTACAAGGCCCTTTACCGATCCTTGCTTCTAGATGTATAAGAAGTGAGCTGACTTGGTGAGTCGGTCAGTGATCACCTAGATAAAATTGTGGCCCTTTGACATGTGTGGTAACCCCATCATGAGTTCCATCAAGATACCATCCCACTTCCTTTCCGGTACCTCAATTGGTTGTTCCAATCCTGCTGGGACCTAATGCTAGGCCTTCATTTACTAACAAGTGAGGTATCACGAAACAAACTCTGCCACCAATTTCTTCATCCCTGGACACCAGTACTGATGTTGGAGGTCCTGGTACATCTTTGCCACACCAGGAAGTACCGCCAAAGGGTATGTATGGAAATCCCTCAAAAAATCCTCTTGAAACATCACTGGTAGTACAATGTGTCCTCTGAAATGGTTGATGTGCTCCCCATCTATCAGGAATCCATTAGAAGCCTATCCTAAGGATATCTGAGCACGCCGGTCCTCAAATTCAACATCAACAAGTTGTTCCTCCCTGACCCTCTATAATACTGGGGGAGTTAAATTCAGTGACTAAAGGTAAGCTACTCTATATCCATCTATGAAGGATATCTGTATTGCGACTAGCTTCTCCATCGGCTCACTCAACAACTATACACAATACCACTTTCAGAGCACATCACCCACCACATACAACTTCCCATGAGTATAGAGTATCTCAAATTCATAGTTTTGGAGGAACTCTAGTCATTTTCATTGAATTGTGTTAAGGTACTTCTATGAGAATATATACCTGAGACTATTATGGTTTGAGTAGATGGTTAACTATTCACCCATCATGTAGTGTTTCCACGTCTTTATAGTGAAAACCACTAGTGGTAACTCCAGGTCATGGGTTGTGTAGTTCTCATCATGATGTCTCCACTACAATGAGTTGTAGGTGATCACTACTCATTACTGCATTAGGACACAACCCATTCCAGTCCATAATTCATTGTAGAAGACTACTTACCCAACGCCCTCTTTGGGTAGTCTCAAGATGGGGGCACTCGACAGTATCCACCTCATCTCCTAGAAACTATACTGGAACTTATCCATACACACAAATGTATTTCCATTATTCTTCAAAGCTGACAAGGGTGATACTACTCTGGGAATGTTAATCATGGACCTACAACAATATCCAACCAACCCCAATAAACTCTGCACTTCAGTCACGCTCCTGGGTGGATCCCAAGAAAGCAATGCCTCTATCTTCTACAGATCAACTACAACTCCAGCCGTTGAGATGATGTGTCCTAGAAAGTGGACCCCCTGAATCCAAAACTAGCACTTTGAGTGATTTGAATAAATATGGTTCTCTTGGAGCGTATCCAGGACTTTACACTGGTTTGTAGTGCGCTCCTTCTCAAAAACCATGTGAACTAAGATTTCATTAATGAATACTTCCACATAATGATCGAGGAAAGGCTGGAAGATCCTATTTATGAGTCCTATGAACACTGTTACAGAATTGGTCAAGCTGAAGGGAATCATCAAGAACTGATAGTGTCTTTACAGGCATCTGAAGTTTTTCTTTGGTACATCATCATCCCATACCTAAAGCTAATGATAGCTTTATCTAAGGATGATCTTCGAGAACTACTTTTCTACCTTCAGCTAGTCAAAGAGGTCATCAATCCTTGGTAGTGGATACATGTTCTTCACGATCACCTGGTTCATGCACTAGAATTCTATGCATAGCCTCAATATCTCGTCCTCATTCTCGGAATAAAACATTGGGGATACCGATGGTTAAATGTTAGGGCTCACGAAGCCATTCTCCTGCACGTCCTCAAGCTATACCCTAAATTCACAAAGCACTACGGGAACCATCTAACAAGTGAGTGTGGATACCGGTTCCATCCCTGGGTATAAGCCGATGTAGAATTCTACCTATCTATAGAGAGGTAGTCTCAGAACATCCTTAGGAAAGACATCCTGATACTCATCGACCACTACAAAAAAGATTTGACTCCTCTCATCCACCGCAGTTAGAGTGATGCTAGCCAAATGGTGGGTGATTGGATGCCCCCTCCTCTGAGAATGTCTGTCATATGCTTCAAAAGTTCTCCTCTCACCATTGCAGGAAAACCTGGTATCATCCTAGAAGACAAGCCACACTATGTGACTAATAAAGTCGATTTGAGCATAGACTATAGATAACTACTCCATACCAAGATGATGTTATAAATCCTTGATGCCACTACCAGGAGATCACCACTGAAGCTATCGACTCCTAGAGTAATCTCACACTACCGTCACCAGTGTGTAATGGTCTAATCCCCTTTTATAGTAGTCTCTAATCATAAGGATCGACCCACGGTCTCCACCAGACTCTTTGATCCCCAAATGAGGTCTTTCGGAAGGGAATAAAGATGGACACCTATGTTTGTAAGAACATAAACTAAGATATATAATACATATATAATGCCTCTAATCATCTCAATAAAACCATTTCCATAGGCCTCCATCACCTGAAGATGGCCTCGCCCATGTTCGCCAGCTCCCTAAGCCTATGGTGGACCAACTGGGGGTGGTGGGTGTAAAACCTCGAACCGTTTTCCACTACATGTCGCTCGGCCTGCTCCCCTACCATTTCCACTACCTTGTGGACCCCATCATTCAAACATATGCCTCTACCTTTGGAGTCCCTCGACCGTATACTGATCGTTTGTGCAGTGTGTTGGGTAGTCACGAGCAATGAATCCTTGCCCACCTCATGTGATGTATAGCCTAGTTCCTTACTGACTCCCTCTTATCTAGGAGCCCTACACTACCGATCTGGAATCCCGGGGACATCCCCTAAAATATCTTACTCTCTCGGGTCCCCAAGCCTATTACATTCTACTCACTACTGAGGACTCGACCTCCTTATGCCTGCTGGTGTCTCTGGTTTTTGGTGCCTTATCTACTAGGATTCTCTCAATAATAAAGGGCTCTCTCCAGTACTCCAACATGAGTGGGGATACTGAGAGACACAATTGATTCCCTAATCTCCCATCCAAATCCATTCTCAAAGGTCTGTGACCAAAATAAAGGGTCCCAAACCATGTCTGTAGAGTAGCAAGAGAGGTTAGTAAACCTCATAGAGTACTCACCCACTGAAAAACTACCCTACTGTAGGTGAAGAAAGTCAGGTATGTGCACTGAATTCAAGGTTGCAGGGAATAACTCCTCCCATAAAATCCACTTGATGTCAACCTATGAGAGGGTCGCCTCATCATGAGTCTGAATGTTCAATCTTCAATATATCCCTTCTAAGCCATAGTAAATCCTCACTACCAAGATCACCATTTGGTCAAACAGTGTCCTCACTATGTGGAAGACCCATGTCACTGCCTCCATCCAAACCTCAAAGACCTGAGGCTCAGTCTCTCCCCTTAACCTATGAGATCTCTGTCTCTGAAACATGTGAAAGAAACTGAGTCTGTATACATCTTCTACCAGTAATAATTATTGTACCTAATGATCCACTTGTGGTGGAAACACCGGTGCACCACCCGGAGTGGTGATTTCTATTAGTAGTCCCCAAATAGATGCCTCATCATTAGGCGAGATATACTCATGGTCACACATCAGAATCTAAACTATCCATCTGTGTAGAGGCATCCTGATATAGATCAATATATACCATGAATAATATATTATACCTTGTAAGAAGACTCTTATTCCTGAAGATAATAAGCATACACTTATGCAATCAGTGTTATCATGTATAGTTCAAAAAAGTAGATTTGAGGGTCCTGGGGTATGGATACGTCAGTTGTTGCACCAACAATAGACTCCCTAAATATGAAATTCAAAATTGAAACATTCAACACGGTTTCCCAAAAAAGAAAAAAAATCGACTCTCAGTTTTTGAGGTAGAACATACCATCTCTAATACCACTTTTTCATAACCCGTCCGCTAGGGGCCGTGTTGTGACATACCCCACGACCGCGTCTCATAGGTCATGTGTTGGCGACTAGCACTGACGACGTCAACCTGTAAATAAGAGGCATTTTCCCTAGTACCTGAACACACTCACACACAACCACATCCCAAAACAAGAAAATTAAACATGCATTCCACTAAAAAACCACTGATTAAAATTAAAAATTGTAGGTAAAATGGGCCGGAATACAAAACCCTAAAAAGATAAACTGAAAACAAGAAAATACAAGGAAAACTACGAATGTCGTCGACTGGAAACCCCACCTGATGGGTAAGTATATAGTAGCTGCTAGAAGATGTAGAAGTACTCCTCTCCTACCTAGTCTCACAAAGAACCATCAGGTCTTAGCCCACAAAGTCCTCTGTCAAAGCCAAAATCATCGACACTAGACACAATATGTATAAGAAAATCCCAGGCAGGGGTAAGTAACAATATACTCAGCAGGGACCCCAAAACTCAATGGAAATACCAAAAAGAAATCCACAGCACAAACCATGAAACCCAATATTGATGAATGATCAGGGAAAAATATTTATCACACCATTTATAATTTAGAGTAGGAAAGTAGGGCAATTAGTCACATCATCTAAAACCATGGGCTGCTAGAGAACTCCTCGTCATTGAGTAAAATGGGCATGCTCAGTCACACAAAATCCACTTCCCACTAACCTTATACTGTTGTGATTTCATCCTTTATTAGTATTGTTGGTAAGTAGGGTTACACAGAATCTGATCCCCACCAAGGGCATGCCGGGTGACATAGAAGATGCATTCCACCTTTGCCATACTGAGACACTCTTCCTGTCGAGAATCATGGGTATGCTGGGTCACACAGAAGTCGCTCCACACCATGGGAATACAGGGTCACACATAATCTTTTTCCCACTAGTCATAGTAGATGATCTAAAAATTGTCACTTGTCATCAGTCTTTAGGTCACAACGAACTGCTGGGTTTCCACACGCAGTGCACTTGATTTTGGGAGAACCACTCCTCAAGAAATTCATTAAAATTCAACTTCAACTAAATTATCCATAGAGTGTTCCAAAAGATCCTCTTTAACATGAGGGTTACAACTCCACAAATGGATCGTCAAACAGATGCTCAGTTTCAAAGATATTGATGTTTTTTCAAAAAGGGTATGGTTGGGTTTGTGGTCGGGCCGAACCAACCCGACCCGACCCAGCCCGGGATCCATCGACCCGATCTAGTGTAGGGTCCACCAAACTGACTCGGTCTGGAGTCCATTTACCTAACCAGGGTCTGCTGACCTGACCTAGTGACGGCCCAGCCTGGGTCCGACCAGGTCTAGCCCGTTGGGCTGCAGGTCCTTACCATTATGGTCCGACCCACTGGGTCGCCCGATGTCCTTCCCGGTCTTCTTGGCCAGGATGAGGATAGAAGCCATGTGAAGCCTTCTTTTTCCCCTAGGTTATTCGTGGAGCCAGCGCCTCAACCATGGTCAGTTGACCATGGCAGGTCGTGTGCGATGTGGTGCGGTGCCGTATCTGCGGTGCACTGATGTGTATGGGTGGCCACATCCACCTGCCGCCAGCCATCGACATGGAGGCTGGAAGATATTTCCACTCTTCCAAGGCCCAAGATAGATTTGGCGGTTCCATCAAGTGCGCCATTATGGATCACTACCACGGGCCACTACCAGTGACCACCGGCGTGCCGACGAGCTCTTTTGCAGACCATCAAGTCTGCACTGGGGGTCCGTTCTTCATGTCGCCTGTGCCTCCGACCACCATGGGTTATCACCTTCCCTACGGAGGCCTCGAATTTTCCTTGCACAAATATAAATGCTCGGCCACAAAGAATTTACAAGAGGAGGGGCTTAGTCCTTGTTCATGTTGGCCCACACCCTCTACATTAGAGTTTTAAAAATGGTAGGATTTTGGGATTATAGTTCCCACAGATAATAAGCAATCTCATTGAAAACCCCCATGAAAAACACCCTCCCACTAGAACAAATGATCCATGGATCAACCTTTTTGGGGGTTGATCCACGATCATTGTTTTATAATAAGAATGAGAAAAACGTAAAAAAAATTAAACACCTACCTCAAAACAGTATGGCATTGGATAAATCTTCCCACAATGATTCAAGAGATCGAAGGGATTCGTCACTCCCTGATCCCATTCTTTGTGATGTGTAAAATTCTTTAATGATCCAACTGTTTTCTTTGTTCATATTTGGAGAGAGTTCTCATTTTTAGTCCACCGGAGAAAAATACACCCTTTGATTCTAAACTATCTAAAAAATTAACCAATTAAAACAAAACACATCACAACATTTCTGTTATGATGAAATGTCACGTCGTTACACAATTTCATTTAGGAAATATAAAATTTTTATGCTTCATTTAATGTGTCATTATGTTGCACAAAAAACACCCCATTAAGGAGCTTCATTTAATGCCTCTCTTCATCGCACAGGAGCTCCTCCGTCCCCTGCCCAATGGTTAAAAAAATATAAATTTACGTTATTTAATATTTTTTATGAAAAGACCAATATTTATTTTTTATGGTCGACCCTCTCCAGTCAATGTTATGTCCATTTTATGTGAATCCCAACATTCTGAGTTCAATGGTGACCTATTATTTTTGATCCAAGCACCATTGTAAATGTTATAAAAACATACTAGCACGTTTACTTAACCAAACATAAAAAAAGTTAAAAACTCCATTCCGGGATCACTGGACCCTAGAATCACGTGCTGTCAAAGTGTGTGGTCTCAAAAAAATTCCATATATTTTTTCTAAAAACAATTACATGTAAATTATAGGAAATTACATAATTTTCATACATTGAAAGTTAAAAACACATTTGACAAATTTCAGGCCATAGTGGTATGATTTTATAATCTCACTTTTATTTATATGAGTTTGAATTGTTGTATTTGTGTGGTGTGTATAATTACCCATTGATATGTTATGTCATGATTCTATTTATATTATTGGAAATTAATTTTTCATTTTATTTAATTTATTTCATGTGGTATTTTTTTCAAATGCTACCAAAGATGTAAGTGTTTCTTTCATAATCCCATACATATTTGTGATTTATTATAGTTACATTTAAATTTGGGGAATTATATGATATTTATTTTTAAACACCATATAATTTATTATCTTATGGTTATTTTAGTAAATTAAAATTTTTCCTTTCATTTTAATATTTCTATGTACTCAAAATTCTGAAAGAATTTTTTTAATGAAAACCATCCTTATTTTTCTATTCATTCGAATATCATATACTCTAATAGCTATGTTTTATTTAAAATGTTTTAATTAATTTTTTATTAACCTTAAGTGATGTATTAATATAATTTTACAGTGGTTTTATTTTTTTTAAATATTATTAAAAGGAATCTTCTTTCCATTTTCCAAATGGGGAACTTTTTATCAAAGGTGTGAACATATTCGTTTTTAACACTTGCTACAAAAATTATTTTTTATATCATCGTGACTATTATTAGATTTCATTATTAAACTACATGTTTCTATATTTCATTTTAAAAAAATATTTTTCCTAATACTCTATAATTTTTTTGATTATAAATATGTTATTCTAAAATGAAAATGGTATTTTCCTCAAGAATATTCCCAATGAACATTTAAAGGTATTTTCTTATAGCTCAAAATCCATTTATTAATCTTTTGATTTTATATGGATATAATCTAATAAAACCATACACTATATTATTATATATATATTTGGATCATGATGTTCTATTTTTGATTAGGAAAAAATATTGACTTTTCATGATAGTTTTCTAATATATATATATTTGATGATTATGTACTGAATTTATTATTAACCCAATTTATATAATGAATGAATTGGAATTAGTAAATGAATGGTGGGTCCTATTATAGCTAATAGATTAATCAATATAACTCATAAGAGAAACTATTTTGGTATTTTGGTATATTTCTTACATATTTATGTATGATTTTTTAGCGCAAGACCCTGATAATAAGAGTATTATATTCAACACAAAGCATTCAATCATTAATAAACTAGTTTTTAGTTTCAATGAGATTATTTTTGTAGTTATTTCATCCATGGGTTGTATACCATTTTATAATATATGTTATATGGAATTTTTTTATTGTTTATCTCTCACAAATAATTCATGCCTTCTGTATCTTGTGATATATTATATTGTACACTATCCCTTACAGAGAATCCAATATCGCACTTTATTTTAGTCCATTAACAAGGATACGAAGATGGAAATTTGGAATAATATTAAGGATTTTCTAAAGGAAATAATAACTTCATAACATTAAAATTTAATTTGTATTTTATGTTTTTGGACATAATGTGTGAATCATATATGTAGATAGTATCCAAAACTACTCTATTATTTGATACTTCAAGATGCAATCCCTTTTATTTTTTGTCATTTTAGTAAAATAACTACCAACTCTGGGTTACTAGAATGAGGGTCATAAAGTTTGTATCGATGGAAGATTAATATAATTCATGAGAACCAGATTTAGTAAAACATAGATTATAAAACGTAACTATATGATAAAATCCATGTATAAGTCTTTGTATTGGATAATATAATAAATTTTTGGTATAGTAGAGATTGTGTTGTTTTCCTAGAAAATACATCCCTATATGGATACTGTAAAGTGGATAATGCTACGTCATAGATGCATATAGGGGTAAAAATATGAGTGTGGTGGTTTGGGAATTGAATAAACTATTTACAAAACACATTAGTGGTCTTAAAACTCAACACCTGTGTATAGACTATTGAGGGATATGCTTTGGTTTATTTAAAAATTATTTCCAAACCATAATGAAAGATTTGGAAATACTTTTATCATTTTAGAATACACCCAAATATACTATGATTATTTTTGTGATATTACTTATGAATATATATTGAATTTATATTAAGTTTTAAAAATATTTAGAGTTTTTATTCTTAATTTTATAAGATAATTTTATATATTCCATTATTTAAAAATCATGCCTAGTAGAAGGAGTGAAAACCATATTAATTAACAAAATCTATATAGGAATTTACATCCTATGAATTAAAATAAAGCAGTAGTAGGAGTTGAAAAAATTATAATAATATTTGGGAATATAACACAAGTTATGAAAAATAAAGTTTCTTATATGAATCAACCTGCTAAAACCAAACATGGTGAAATAATGTTGGACCACATAGTAGGGTATAAACTTCAATCCATTAGTGGAACTACTAATCAATTTATAAATAAACATTGGATCAATTCCCTTGAAAGGGGATTTATATATTTGAGAATTAATAGAAGGGTGAGTTATATTCTGGAGGTATTATTTTCAAATTAAGATAAAAATCAATAATGGTCAATGATTCAAAATAAAAAGGAAGAGGATTAGAAAAAGAGATTGAAATAGATTACATTTAGGGATAACTTATTTAAAAAAAAACACATGATAAATGGACTAATATGGAAATGAAATTTCTCAATCTTAGAATAAAAGAGGAGGAAACTATTACTGAGTATGAAAAAACATTACATGATTATTAACACATGTTATGAATGTCGCACATAATAAAGACACTAAGATTTACTGTTTCATTGATGGGCCTAAGACAATACTCTAAATGGATGCAATCTCACAAATTGTTTCATCAAATAATGATATGGTATCAAGTGACATTATGGAAGATAAATGATTCTAAAAATCATATTATTTAAAAAGAAAAAAATAGAATAACAGGATGATTGGGAATCAAGAAAAAAATAATGTGAAGGAAAATAATGGAATGATTGAACATCCCACATGTTATAATTTTGTAAGGAAATAACTTGATACTTCCATGATGGTAATTTGAGTTCACTTCAATTTTGGATTGAAATTTCATTAAGTGTATGAAAGAACATGTAATGAAAAATAGTCCATTGTTCAGTGTTTCAACTGTAAAGAGATGAGTCTCTACACAAAATATTCCCTAATAATTAAGGGAATTTTATGTAAAAGGGGAAAATAGAGCTAGGTCGAGCTTATGAAATTACTATAGTTGAATATTAGATCGTATAAGTTATGATAACAAGTTCTTTTATAACAAATTCATGCTTTATTTTCTTAAAAAATGAACACACACTTTAATATTTCTCTTGGATATTGAATAATCCCATGACACATTGAAGAAGTAATTGTCAATAAAGATACCCAATGTGAATATCGTTATAATGATAATATATTGATTATTTATTTTAGGATAAATAATTTCTCTACAGGTTTAAACAAGGTTGTTATAACTATATATTGAATTGATTTAATTTTAATTTTTGGGTTTAATTTGGTTTGATGATTTATAAATTAGTATATTAAGTATCAAATAATAAATGATAAAAAATTAGTATTATAAATTAATTTTTAATGTATTGTAGGATTTCTATGGATCTTATTATTGATGTTTTTGGAAATAATGTATTACTACTTCCCAAGATGGTTTTTTCTTATAAATTTTAATCTTAATGTGTAGGAATCATTTTATAAATAGGTGAAATAAACCTTTCTTTAAGAATATTATGATCCATTAAAGGATGGTTTTATAGATTTTGGAATGAAAATTTCATAATTTTCATTCATAATTAGAAAATGGGATAAAAGAGGTATAAAGTAATTGAAACACAAAACCAAATGATAAATTTTCAATAATATATTTGAATGAATAATGTAAATATATTTTTTGATATTACATGGTAAAATAATTCCTCAAATACAAGAATAAAAACATAAAAATGAAAGTGTTTTTATCCTTGAAATTTTTTATGATCAATTGATGTCCTTTTCACTCCACAGTGGTTTATCATTTTGTGGTAATTAATATTCTCATAACTATGATATCTAGAACAATATATTATTCATTATAAATTATCATTCTACTCAATGTTTCTGTTTCCCCTTCCCGATAATGATCTTCTTATCTAAGAATCTGATAATGTGTAATTTTTATAATCATAATGTTTCTAACATTGGTTTTTAAATGAAATTGTTATTATCCCTTTATATTATGCCTGTTTTCAACAAAGTATTTTCAAATTTTAGACCATTTATTACTAAGAGAAAAATAGTGAGGACATAATCTTTATCTGTAGAATGTAACACCTCAAAAATTCAGTTTAAATGAATACTATAGTCGATATATTTATTCACATGAAACATTGAGCATTAAGTGACTAGGATATACAATATAAATATTATATAAATAATAACCCAATAACCTAGCCATTATTTTTTCATTATGAATAAGAATAATGAAATTGTAAAAATAATATATTAATGTTTTATTTAATGAGAATGAATTAATTAATTCTCAATAAATATGTACCCTATTTTTAATAGTAATTTTATATATCAAAAGATTGTTTTCTTCATGACTGATTTTTATCACATTTTGGAAGTAGATGTTATAATTAATTTTTTGTGATTCATAAAAATTTATTTTTTTGAAAGGAATATTCTTTTATAAATCAGTATGTAAATATTTTCATAGATTTTTTTTGGATTTTTCTAAAAATATTTATTTTGTATGGAATAGTCATAATAATGTTTTTTATAAAATTTTCATTTCCTTTCAATAAATAGAGTAATTTAAAAGTTATATTGGTTTTTAATTTGTTCATAATGTTAATTAAGTGCTTATTAAGTACAAATAATATATATAATTACATCTGAATCAGGATTATACACAATTTTTTATATAAGTTCATTTTTAGGTCTAGAGAAACATTTTTCTATGTAATATTTTTATATTCATAATGTATTTTTATCAAAATAAATTAAAAAAATCACTATTTATGGATAATGTTAATGAAATATATAGAATATTTTTGAAATAAAATATTTCAATATTAATATAATATTTTATACTCTAAAAACCTATGTAATGATATGATAGATATTTTTAACATCATGTTAATACTCACAAATTATTTTTATAGAGTTATATTCATTATACTGTTAATAAATAATATTTTAGTCAAAAGAAAAAAAATATTTCTAAAAAATTGATTTTTTGAATTGTGTGATTTTATTAAATTTCACGATTTCATATTTATTGAATTTTAATTTGAAAAAAATAAACAGTATATTTTAATTAATCAATTCAAAAATATATTTGGATTATTTTCGGAGTATTTTCTAAAAATATTGATTTTTCAATGAATAGTGAAAGATAACTTTTTAATATAGAAAACTGTCTTTTTTAGAAAATTTACAAATTCACATTCTATTTTAGATTAGTTTCAAAATTTAATTTTGTTCCTTTTTATTAAAAATAGTCAAATGTATTTTATTCATACCAATATTATACTTGAATTTGGAATAAAAAATTTATACTTAAATATCATTTATCTAAAAAACTGTTTTTCATCTTGTTTTGTGGGTTTAATTTTAAGATAAGATCTTCCAATTAAATAAATTCAATTTGATAAAATGGATTCCACATTTTTAATAAAAAAAATTAATATTAGGTAATAACGTAAAAATAATTTTTCTCATATTTAATAGTGATAATGGTAAAAATCGGTTACCATAGATATGGTTAAAAATGTTTTATCAAGTGGCTAAACTAAAGTGATAATGGTTAAAAAGGACTAAAAATTATCTAAATCTTATTTTATGGAAATATTTAGACCCTATATTATCTAAAATTAAAAAATGTTTCATTTTGGATATATTTTTATTGAGTAAGCCATTATTATATTTTAATCGTTTTTTAACTATTATGTGTGTCCTCTCCCGCACCTATAAAATGACACCCCTATCATCTTTTTTCTATAATTATGGAGCCTATTTGTTGGATAATAAATACAAAAATATCATAAATTAATACAAAAAACATCCAAAATTCCTTATTTTATTTGGAAACCAACCTAGGAAGGCTTTAGGTATAAACCTTAAGAGGTCATTGGAAGAAGAGGTATAGTTTCTAACCGAGTGTTATTGTTTTATTTATTTTTCTACAACTGTAAATTATTATTCAAAAATTATTAAAAAATAAAATCAATATTATCCATATAATATTATGTTAATATTTTAATTTCATAACCTATATATTTCTCTCTCATCCATGAAATGAGAAGTTAAAACATTGTTCATGTGTATGGTGGACTACCGCCTCACAAAATGATGTAATTAATTTTCAATAGTGGCCTCCCATGGATGGTTATAATGATTGATTTAATATAAATATATATATATGATTTCAATGAAAAAAATTCCTTATGTTAATATATTTTATCATATATTTTGGTTCCTTTGTATCCATTGAAAAATTATAATGTCCTTCCTGTATATGTGTGGATTACAACTACCATGAAGTGATGTGATTCATTTTTCATCACTGCATCAGATAATTGGTATATATAATTTTATTTAAAGTTACTATATAATATTTATTATAAAAATAAAATTTTTAATGGTAAACTAGTACTTACCTTATTTCCCTCTTTTTCATTGAAAATTAGAGACGTCACTCATGCATACATACGGCCTACCATTTACATGATTGTAATGTAGAATATTTTACATAACCACATATCATGGTTTGTTTTAAAAGTAAAAATAATAAATTAAAATGATAACTATTTTATCGGTATTATATTTTATATTATTTAATAATTACTTATTTGGCTAAATAATGCTATGAAAGTCATTATAGACATATGAGCCGAATGACATCAAAACAACCTATGCAAACTTAATTGATTAAGTAATTATATATAGCATCATAAAAAATAAATGGAATAATAAACTATAAAATGTTATTATAAATGTAAATAAATAACATATTTTTATTTTTCATGTAGATAAAGAATGTACTGGAGGATTTAGACTTGCAGAAAGTGACACTTTACCAAAAAACCACATTTTTAATGTTATAAATATTTGTTTCCAAATAATTTTATTCAATTTCAATATTATTAAAATTATTTTATAAATGATTATATATTTTAGAAAATAATTATATAACCTATTTTATGTAACTTTTTAGAGTGTTTCCCAGGTTTTTGAATGGAATCTGTTTAAGGGTTTCATACACAATGTTTTGAGAAAGTAGAAAAAAGTGATTTTCAATTTTAATATATATGGTGTCAATCGATATCCCTACAACCATAACCATTGTTTGGAGTTTTCATTCTATTACAATATTCGATGGTTTCTTCAATAAAACACCCCATTACATTTGGTCTTGTTTTTTTAAAAATTATTTTAAATGGAATGAATATTTCAATATCTAGAAATTATTTTCTTATAATTACAAAGAATTTTTTTTATGTGTAAAGATGTAAATTAATGATTTCATGTTTTATATTTTTCTTATATTTTATTGGAATTTTTTATAAAGATTAGTAAACTCTCTATAGCTCAAATTAATAGGTGTTCTTGATACAAATATTGAAGATGGCTGCATGTTATATAGCTCTCTAATGGATCAGGTAAAGGGATAGAGTCAACCAATTAGGTTTCTCATGGGAGATTATTCTAATTTACTAGGTAGGTTTTTACAGGTATAAAATTGATTTTAAGTGTGACATTAAAATATTTACCATGTTACCTCTATGATTTATCTATTCTTTCAATGGTATTTAATTGACATATTATGATTTGGAAAGGTAATCTAATGAGTTTTAGTTTAAAAAAATGTTTATGAAACATTATATGTGTTAAATATAAAATAAAATGAAAATTTTGGGAAGGGATTTTCATGATTTCAAATAAAATTTTATAAGGGTTTTTTCTATTTATGAATTATTAGGATTTTTTGATGAAAATAATTAGCAAGAGATATTGATTTCTGGGGTATGAAATTGTTTATTATGAGGTCAAAGTACATTATGAAATATAAAAACATTTATGAGTATTCATAGACTAATATATTTATTTATTTATTTTTATATGTCCCTTACTAAGTGTTTTGTTCTAATCCAATTTATTTTTTAAAATTTTTAAATATTTAAGGCATATTAAAGATCAAATGAAGTTAATTTGAAAATTATGAAGATATTTCATGAAAAGGAAACATGTTATATTTTAAAAGTTTTGTATTGTGAGAAAAATAAATATTGAAGGGATGTGTACAATTTTTGATATTATATATATTTATTTAGGGTTAATGAACTAATTATCCAAAAATTTGGTCCTAAAAGATATCTCGGAATGTAAGAGAATGAATTATTTTATAAAGAATAAATTTTTATATATTTTATAATCAAACGGTCCTTATAATTAATATTATAAGAATGGATTAGATAATTTTAGAGGTTAGGATAATCTATATAAATAGCCTTAATAGATTTTAATTTAAGACTATCATTATATAGAATATTAATATTACCATTTTTCTTTATCTAAACAAATTAAATTCAGTATGGGTTTTATTATTGGAAATTGGGAAGTTAAATAATAAATACACCAAGAAGAAAATATCACTACAATTCAGAAACCTAGATAGATTTGAATTTGAAATGAACAATTTTTCTTTTTTATGTTTCAGTTGACATAGACTATAAATGGTGGTGATATATATACTTGGGAGAAACTAAATCTACCTTAGAGGAACATGTTTATAGTGGAGTTATTTATTTGAGAACACCCTCCAATATTCAATGGCAATTCTAAACTAGTGGTTGCTGAGGGATTTATTAAATCCATAGAAAATATTTTAAAATCCATTGATTTTTAAAGAATCAAAATATAAATCATGATATTTATCATTTATATGGTTAAGATGATTGATGGTGGTAAAAAATTATGAATACTAGTGAAATTTAAGATATTGATGTTATGGAATGTGATACATTTAAAAATATTTTTATTGATAGATATATTTCAATGGTTGTTTTTGACATTGGATGGAAAGTAAATTCTTTCATTTGAGGCATAATCTGAAGGATTAAGTAGATGTTAATGAAGAAAACATCCCCAAGTTGGAAGGGTATAAACCAAATTGTATTCGAGATTTTTTAAGTAAAACTAATTTATTTTAATTAGTATTAAATCTATGATACCAAAGTGATTTGGAATCTTGGGAATTTAAAAAAATGATAATCTTATTCTATGTGTCATTAATTTTGAAATGGAGTTCCTTGATGGTCATTTATTTTTTGATAATAGTTAGAAAAATAGGTATAGTTGTTTGATAAATGAGAATAATCCATCAATGTAAAATAATCGTAAGAAAATCATATTTATGGTTTGAGAAATTTATGTTTAAAATAAGCATAGGGAATGGGTTAGGAAATATATGAAGTAATTTTGATGTAGAATTTTTGGGCATATGGATCATAATTGGAAATAAAATGATATTGGAATTAGTAATACCAACTTTTATAAATAGATAGTAGAGTGATTCAAATGAATTTAGATGGGTTATTATATATATGTGTGTCTAAAAAATAACATGATTAATGGGAAAAATCATGAATATATGTAGAATAGTTTTGTGAAATCCATTAACACTCTATCAGGATACGTTGGGCCATCAAAAAAAGTAATAATAGTTATAAAACATGTTTATTCAGGTTATATTAATGTATTATTTAATTCAAAGTATACACATAATTTTCTTTTTGGAGAAATCTTCTAGTAAAATGAAAATTTAAACTCAATAAATAATGTTAGGAAATTTGGTAAAGAACCAGGGGTTGTATTAAGGAAATAATAATTTAAAAATATATTCATGTTATCATCTATGGAAGGGTTTTTCCAATACATATTCTTGTCCTTCCCATTGTAGAATTTGTTATTATTTTTGGGAATGTATTGTATTTTAGTTTATCATGATAAGATATATTACATAGCCCAAGAAGTTATTTTATGAAAAGAAATTACTTTTCTTATAATAATGAATTCATACCTATGATATCATATTATGATGATGAGAAAATACCAAAATATGGACATGAATATTCTTATACTAATATTTTTGAAAAAATATGAAAATATTTAGATTAATGTTGTTCTAGTATTAGAATAATATTTAGATGTTTTTTCTGAGGAGTTTTCTAGTTTTATACCAGATGATGAAATTAAGTTTATTATTGACTTAGTTCATAATGAAGATATTATTTCACAACCCTCTTATCAAATTGGTCTAGTAAAAAATTTTGAATTGAAAATTTTGATACAAGAATTTTTTGATAAATATTACACCCATTATAATAACTTCCCCATGAGTTTCTCATATTTTTTTAAATGAAATATGGTTCTATGTGGATTTACATTGATTTTAGATAATTGAATAAAAACATTTTTATGAATAATTATTCATTGCCTCATACCAAGGGAATTATTGATCATCAATAGAGAGCTAATTATTTGTTAAAGGTTAGTCTTTGGTCTGGGAACCATCAGTTGAATTTAAAATAGGAAAAATCCATAAATTTTTTTTTATAAAATAGGTATGGTAATTATGAGATTTTGGTTATTTTCTTTTGGTTAATTAATTCTCAAGATGTATTCATGTATCTTATGAATATAGTTTTTCATAGTATATGGATATGATTTTGGTTGTTTTTATTGATGATATTTTGTTTTAATATAAATTCCATTATGATCCTAAAAATAATATAATTATTTATCAACAAAACATTAAGGAAAATAATTTTTATAACAAATTTATCAGATGGGGTTTTTTTGTTACAATATATTTCATTCATTGGACATATAATAAAAAAGATGTTAAAAATTTTGATGTCATGAAAAATAAATTTGATAATGAATGGATAAGTCCTAAATATGTTTTTGAGGTTCTTAGTTTTCTTGTGTTAATATGAAATTTTAAATAGTTTGTTGATTTTTTATTGAGTATCTATCCCAATATCAAAGTTAACATGAAAATAAGTTAGGTTTATTTGGTTAAGGTAATGTGATGAATTATTTTAGGGGTTGAAATAAAGATTATTAAATACTCTAGATTTATATCTTCCAATCATAAATAGTTACTTTGTTATCTACAAATTTTTATATTTCAAGGGATTGTGATGTGTGGTATTATAGAATGATCATGTAATTTCTTATGATTCCCATCAATTAAAACTGCAACTCCCTGACCCTAGAAACCCGAAGGTGGTGCATTATTTTATTATATTGGAATGATTATATTGAATCAAATCTCAAAGGAACAATAATATTAATATTCATATAAATCCTTATTACATACATGATACCCATAATATATTAGGGAAAAAATAAAACATGGTACACAATATACTAAAATAAATTCCATCCTTGAATGCTTATTCACAGTTCTCTTCTTCATAACCTGGGGAATGAAATATAATACAGTTGATCTCAAATTATTAGTAAGGGTAAATACAAAGGAAGAAATAATTATTCAATATATATGGATATGTAAATAACTAAACACACTTTCCATTTACACAACTATATAAAGAATAATTAATATGGAATGGTCGGAAACTGATAATGAATGACATCCATTGATACATAGACACAAACACTTATGTATAAATAATAAATTAATCTAAATGAGAAAAATTCATAATTATTGGACTTTATTTCTAAGAAACATGAAAACCTATACTGTCAAGACAATTCACAATAAGGTTTAAACCCACAAATATAAACTCGTTTATGTTGGTCATCATATTGGCCTCATGAGAAACTATTGATGAATCAAGGGGATACATAATGTTTAATCCCCACCCATGATTTCCATTCAAAATTATTCCACATATAGAATAAAAATAAATAACATGCGTTATCAAATAACTATATTGAATGAGAAATTTGCATTTTGAAATAAATCCTTAGTTAATCAAATAAACTTCAAATTGAACACTATAATTAGACGTTATATTGTTTATGAAATAACAATAATCATCACCTAGGAATTAAGTAAACATAAATGATAAATTATTACAATAAATATATTGTACAATGGGAATGTTTAGAATCATAAAAGAAAGTGAGAATACAAAAAAAATTACCACTTAGGATTTTCAAGAAAAACCACTTGGGTAAGGAAATTGAAATTAAAAATCATAATAACATGAAGATAAAATAATGCTTGATACAATAAATAAAAATGGGATGTATATACAACAAAAAAATGATTAATGTGGTTTAAATGACTTACGCCTCACAGAATGAAAAGTGAGACAAGAATCCCTTACCTTGTGTTTCCTTGTAGTTAGACATCCTTTAAACTCTTGTATAATAGTTTTAAAAATGTTAATAACTTATTTAAAACCACATTAATACTTATTATATCATATATTGTCCTATCATTATATCTTATTATCTATTTTCAATAATATTTCATTATTTTAACCATTTCAGGAGATAATTTCCTAGTTTGTCGAGTAGATTTTAACATTTTATTTGTTGTTATTTTTAAATATATCTTAGTTTAATCATCTGCATAATGTAAAAAATTATTTTAATATCATATATATCTTGTATATATGTATCTATAAAAATTTATAATGTTTTCATATTATAAATGAAATGTATCATTCTTGGAGATAGTAGTCCATACGTACGACTGAACACTACCTTCATTTCATTGTCGTATTTTAAATGAATAAAAATTAAATTATACATATATAAATAAATATTATAATTCTAGAACCATGTTTATGTAATATATTTCATATATGTTTAATCAAATTATCCTAAATATGTTCCATGTATAGTGTGGCTGAATCACATCGCTTTGAGGTGGCGGTAGTCCTCGCATCCCCAAATGATGTTATCGTATTAACACAAAATGGAAGGTATTAAAGGTATGTGTTATAAACTTTTTAACCAAGTATAAATACCTAATTAATATCATATATATAATATATAAACAAAGTTTCCATAATAATTTCCACCATGAGAAGTGGTAATAGGAAAAATGAACAATCATCATTTCATTAGGCGGTAGTTCGTTGTACATGTAAAAAATATGTTCTTTACCCATTAGCATAAATTTTGTGTTATTAGAGGTTGAAAAAATAATACAAAAACATAAAATTATTTTATTATAATTTTTTCATCATATATTCATTATTTGAAAATAATTGATGCGGTGGTGGAGGAAATGAAAGAAAAGAGATAATTGGAAAACGTTACCTTAAAAATCAGTTAACTCCTTTAGGTTTATACCAACGGGACTCCCCGAAAGCATATATTCCAAAATTGATGATTCAAGGTATAAGGGATGTATTTTATGAATCTATTTTAGTATATATTGGCCTAACCTATGTGGTTGAGAGGTGTTAGTAAGGTGGAGAAATGGTGGCGTTTTATAGTGGAGGAGGAGTGTCACTCTTGTAATATATTGACAAAGGAATTCCTACCATGTTTTTCATGATTTAATTGGATCAAACTATGGAAAAAATTATGTCCAATGAATATATTCCAGACATGTTCATAGGTCATTTTTTTCTTTAATGTTATAGTTTTCTCCCTTATTAAACTTAATTTAATCATAATCGTTGTAGTTAATTTTAATTACTTTCACAAATATTTTTGTCAAAACGTTAGTTTAACTTATAATAAATTTAAAATTAAGATGGTTAAAAATAAATAATCAATTTTCATAAATTCAAATCATGAACGTGGTAGAAATTAATTTAAATTTAATCCCGCAGATGAGATAACAATGTGAGTTTTTAGTGTAAAAACGTCCAAAATGTTTCTATGTTTTAATAGTATATTTTAAGGTGTAACTAATTACAATGAACTAGATTAGATTAATTTATAAAAATAGATCTAATTAACCCTTAAAATAATATCAAATAAAATTTAACCTTGTTAATAAATTAGAGGAAAAATAATTTTTGAATAAAAAATTTGTATTTTCCATTATTCATTGAAAAATTAATCATCAAGAAAAAATACCAAAAACCGAGACTAAAAAAATTTTATATTTGTATTCCAAATATTAATTTTATATTGACATGTTAAATTTATAAAATAGTCAAAAATAGGTTTTAAAATAGGTTCTCCATCTAAAGCCGACAAAATCATCATTTTAAAAATTTAATATTTTGTGTGTGTAATATTTGGTTTGATCTTATATTAAGCCTTTAAAATATATTGGATAAATAAAAAATAATTTTATTGGTTATATAATATATATATATATATAACATTTATATTACCAAATAATTTTAATTAATTAGTGTAAAAAACCTTTTGAGTATAAAAATAATAATATTTTCCTTTACATTCAATCGGTTTTCATATTCATTTTTAATTAATTTGTAACCAATGAAATTATGTTATATTTTTGTAAAAAATAGACTTTAATAAGTTAGTTAACCATTTTTATATATAATAATTTAACATATTGGTTATGTGAAATAATATTTTAATAACATATATCATTAGTTGGTACAACTCTGTCTTGTGTGTAACGCAAACCATTTGAAGAAACTTGTTGTTGCGTGCAACATACACTAACACAATATCACATTCAATGAAAGATATATTATAGATTTAATTTATTTAAAAAATAAATATATTGTAAATACTTAGGGTATTATATACCCTTATGAACTTGGTGATGTGTGTGATACACGCTATCACATACAATGTTGTTACATTCTGATTTTAGGGGGTTACATTCTCCCAACCTAAATTAAAATGTGTCCTCATAATTTAAATTTGATCGTTCTAACAAATGGATTGATATTTTAATTTAACTATTATAGAAAAACCCATATTGTGAATAGGTTTAATAATACATCTTAATAATAAAAAGTTTATCGAAAATACAATTGTCACGTAACTAGGTTCCCTAGTAGGAGAACATAGGTGGGAAATTGAAAGATAGATACAGAGGAAAAATATAACAAGTATGTTCTCATGGAGAGTTCTAGATAACATGGTTTGGATAATGTTAACAATAAAAAGTACCTAAATTTGTGATGATCTAATTTTTCTATTTGATTCATCAGAAACGATGGTACTAGGAAAACATATTTTCTTCCAAATTTTTTTTGGAGTTAAGTAATTATATCACACTATAAGAATATAAGAAAATATAATTACTTGGTATTTTTTTATAAGAACATTACTATCCTTTTTTTATTCTTTATAATATTTCAACTTTATCTGAGAGAATAATTTTTATTATATAGTGATGTAATATATCAATCTCTAAAACTAAATCCAAAGCCCAAATAAAACCATTTAAAAAATGTTTTACATTTAGAAAATATTATGATTCAACACTTTAGAAATAAGGTCATCAAATTTAAAAAATTATTTTCTCATATCCTTCAATTAACATGAAGAAACTGTAAATTTTCCCATTCAAAACATGTGAGTAACTTCATCATGTATCATCTTGAAATATGGTAAAAACTCAAATCACAATAAAATATTATTAGAAACACGAATTTTTCCTTAATACATATCTAAGACACATGTTTTTTGATATATTAATTAAATCCAAATGTTTTTTAAACTTCATAAATTAAATGATAGACAACTTTTAGGCAAGACATTAATTAGTTCCATGGTATTCCTAACTTATCCAAATCAATCATTTCATTATCATTATCTCGGTATTAGGGACATATTAAGGGGTTTTTTCCTTAATCATGTGTTTTCTAAAAAGACCAAAATTCTACTGAATAAATTTTATTTGTACCATACATCATATGATTTAAAATATATATTTAATAAAAACTATATTATAACCCTCACTTATTTCATAATTTATATGATGAGAAATTCATCTATGAAATAATTTAACAATATATTTCATAGATCCAAATACATAAGTACATTAATTATTCCACATCGGTTGTGTCAATAAAATAATATTGAACTTGATCCCTTATCTTACATGGAGGAATATTCCCTTGAATATTGGGGAATTAATTTTCATTGTTTCCCATATCCATTCAGTTTCAACACTAAATAATAACATTTTCCTTCTCCCCTTTAAATTATTTTTCATAGTGACCATTTTCTACACATTTATAAGAAACTCAAAATCCCTTCAATCATTTTCCTAATTTATTTTTCCAACAATTTTCACATTTTGGAAAATTAATCTCCCCCTTATTCCCATAATCTATTATTTTCTCATCATTTATCTTCTTCTCTTAATTAAATTCGAATCCATAATACGTGGAAAAATATTTCACTATCTTGATAGTACGTAAACTTATTTGATCATATGAAGAATGGTTTTGAGACCCTATTCCCTTCAAAGATTTTGTTTAAGACCTCAAAATAAGTGATCGATATTGCACTCAGTTTTGCATATACAATCTAAAGAATACATGGATTACCTCGTATAGTTAAATTTATAATCTATAACAATCCCTTCATCATATTTCTTTTATCTAAGGAAATGTCTCTTCATATAAATTTTTGTACATGAGTAAATTATTTATCAAATAATGTTTCTTTAAAATTCCTCCATTCCCTGAGTTCAATTTATTCATCCTCTCTTGTATTCTAGATTAGAGACCACAACTGATCAACATCGACTAGGATACATTAGATCACAACTGTATAAAAAATTTAGATGCATCCCAAGGACTTTAATATCATCTCCAAATACTTAATCCAATTCTTATCTATAATTATATTAGTTGTCTCAATAAAAGATAGGGGATTATACTGTATAAATTGACCCACCATTATGGATTCTAATAATGGAAAAGGTAACCCCATTCATTTAAAATAATATATCCGGTATTGGACGTCATGTCTATGGAACATGAAAATCTATATCGTCATGACATTTCACAAGACAGTTAATAACCAAGGATGGAACCCCATTTATTTTTCTGAACATATTCATCTAATGAAAACCTATTGATGCATCTAGGGAATATATAAACTATAGGTCCGAAATTTCATTTCTATTCCAAATCTTTCCTTATAATCAATAAAAATAAATAATATGCCTTATAAAATAACCATATTGAATGAGAAATATGAATTTATCAATAATTTTACAGTTAATCAAAAAAATGTGATAGTAAATTCCATATTTAAAATGGAATATGATTTAAAAAATTATTATATTCATCACCACATAATTAAGGAAATATCTAATGAGAAATTATTACAATAAATTTGTTATTTAAATATAATTTGGAGAATCACAAAATAAAGTGAGATTATAAAAACAATTTTTACCACTAGGTAAATTTCATGCTAAACCCTTTGGGTGAATAAATTAATAGTGAAAATTATAATACCATAAGTTAAAATAATTCATGATAAAATATATAAAAATCTAAAGTATATACACCACACAAAATAGGTAAGCATTGTAAATGATTTATGCCTCATAGAATGAAAAGCGAGACAAGAATCTGTTACCTTGTGTTTCTTTTTGGGTAGACGCCCCTTAAATTATAGTATAATAATTTTAAACATGTTTATAAATTATTAAGGAACCATATTAATACTTATGATATCATATATAATCCTTTTATAATATCTTGTTACCGTTTAGTTAATAATCTTTCATTATTTTAACCATTTTTTGTGTTAATTTACTTCTTTGTTGAGTATGTTTTTACATTTTATTTGTTTTTCTTATTAAATATATCATGGTTTCATAATATATAAAATTTAAACCATGATTTTAATAACATATATATACATTAAATATTCATCTATAATAATATATTGTTTTTGGAGATAAGAAATGAGATTCAACGTTTAGGTAGACGGTAGTCCGTGTGTAAAAATAAATGCCACCTACATTTCATTATAGTATTTTAAAATAATGAAAAGTGAATGATATGTATATAAATGTATATAAAAATTCAAGTTCTATATTTATGTAAAATATTCTATATATTTTTATTAAATATATCCTTAATATATTCTATGTATAGTGTGACCAAATCAAATCACTTCGAGGGGGCGGTAGTCCACACTTTCTCAAATTATGTTATCGTATAAATCTATAGTAGAATGTCTTAAAGGTATGTGTTTTAAAATAATTATATAGGTATAAATAAATAATAAATAATAAATATCATATATATCATATATAAACTTATTTTCAGTCATAATGGTTACCATGAGAGGTGGTAATATGAAAAATGAACAATCATCATTTTGTGAGGTGGTAGTTCATCGTACATGTAAAAAATATGTTCATTACCAAGTTGATGGAATTTTACATTAGTTTTGGTAAAACTCTAAAACCAATAACATTATAGTATATTTAGGATTCTATTTTCTTAATACAATTATTATTTAAATATAATTTAAGGGGAGGAGGTGTAAATGAAAGAAAAGAGATCACTAAAAAATGTTACCCTAAAAATTGGGTAAATCCTTCTAGTTTATACCAAAGGGATTCCGTGGATGGATTAATGAACAAATGGAGGATTAAAGGTCAATGGGAGGGATATTGGGACGATATTTGGGTTGATATTCTTCTAACTTATGTGTTTTGAGAGGTTTGAGTAATGGTGAGAAGTGGTGGCCTTTTATAGTGGAGGTGGAGTGGCACTGTAGTAATATTTTGACAAAGGAATCCCAACCACATTTTTCATATTTGAAGTGGATCCAATGATGGATAAAACATACTACTGGATAGGGTATATATGTGACATAACATATCTTTTGAACAATTTTATAAGCCATTTTGGGCCTTATGTGTATGGTTTAGTCCTTTATTAATCTTAATTTAACCTTAATCGTTGTAATTAATTTTAATTAATTTCACTAATGCTTTTGGTAAAAAACAATGTTGGACTTGTTAGAAATTATAAATTAATATTATTCCAAATATTAAATCCATTTTTCAAAATTCAAATAAAATAATTGGTAGAAATTATCATAATTTTAATCCTTTAGACGAGACAACAATGTATGGTTTTAAAGCAAAAACATCCAATGTTTGGCTGAGTTTTTAAATTATATTTCAAATTTAAATTGATTCCATTTGATCAAAATTGGATTAAGTTATAAAAATATTATCTAATTAATATTTAAAAACAATTTAAATTATAAGTTATCCTTCTTAATAGGTCGGATGAAAAAACAGCTATGAATTAAATTTTTGTATTTTCACTATTTATTAAAAAATGAAACATCACAGAAAAATACAAAAAATTTAGCCTAAACTAAATTTTTTGTTTGACTAAAGATAATGATGTTTATTTTGAAATATTGAATTTATAAAAGGCCCTGAAATTTGTTTAAAAATGGGCTCTTCATCCAATGGCTGTAAGACCATCTTTATAAAAATATAGGATTTTATTAGTAATATTAGGTATGATCTTTTCTTAAGACAATAAATCCAATTGGATTAATATCAAAAATATATTACTATATATAATATATATATATATATATATAATTAATATTACTCAGTAATTCAAATTATTTAGGGTAAAACAGATTTGTGACGATAAGAATAATAACATTTTTCTTTTATATTTAATCGGTTTTCATATACATTTTTAATTAATTTATAAATAATGAGTTTATTTTATAATTATATACAACATATATTTTTATTATTTATTTAACCCATTCCACATCTACTAATTTAATGACTTGGTTATATTAAATAACATGTAATGATATATATCATTATTTGGTAAAACTCGATCCTACGTGTAATCAAAACCGTATAATGAAACTCGTTGTTGTATATGAAATATGCTAAATCAATATCACATTCATTGAAATATATATCATATATTTAATTTATTTAAAATAATAAATATATTATAATGTCTCATGGTATTATATCCTTGTAATCACTTGGTGATTCAAGAGATACATGTTATCAAATACAATTTTCTTACTTTATAATTTCATGGTGTTAGCAAAACCCCATGATAAAAAAATAATATACACATTAAAATAAAATGGATGCCAAAATGTTTTATTTGAAAAATTTAAGATGACATTTATTTGAAGAAAAGTTAAAAATATATACTAATAAAAAAACATTAAAGTATACATTTAATGAAAAATAGTTGAACATGAGAAAGAAAAGATAGATGAATCTAATATAAGATTATGACTATTTTTTTGACCAGCTAGGAAAGGTGAACAGGTAGATGATCATTTTATTAAAAATATAATGCATCATTGACTATGAAATATAAGGAACATGGTCTTTGGTTAATTATTTTATGAATATTGGATTTGAAATAGTTCATGAAACTCCATATATTTTGTTTTAGGTGTCAGTACAATTTTCATTGTTAGAAATGATTAACCAAGATCAAATGGAATACCGGGATTAATAGGAAATGGATGATTTGGATAATAATGGTAAGTTTACTGTATGTAATATTGATAAAGAGAAAATTTTGATATTCAAGAAATTTTTATTTGTTTCATTTGAACCCCAATTGAAGAAGGATATATCGAATGAGTCTTATATATCTTTATTATTGCTTCATATTGGAAATATAAAAATATATAGATACCTTCAAAATCATTTCTAATGTGAAGTAATAAAGAAAGATATTTGTGGTTTTAATATTAAATAGTTCAATTTTGAAACAGTTAAAATTAATAAAAAATTACTAAATGGGTTGCATTATCCTTTCCAAGATCCATAATAGAAATAAGATAATATATATATATATATATTTGTAGTATTTTCAATGACATCTCTGGATAATAATGTGATATGGGTAATTACTGATTGATTGAAAAAATATACTCATTTTCATCACATTTGAAAAAATATGGAATTGAATGAACTTTATGAAATTATTGTTAATGATATAATTATATTACATTGAGTCCCTATTTCCATTGAATTTGATCATGATCATAGATTTAAATTTATTTATCAGAAAGTACATCCTAAGTAATTGGGTTCTGAATTAAATTTCAGAACAACTTTTCTTAAAAAATTTGATTGTCATTAAAAGTGAATGATTCATACAATGTATGATATTTTTAATGATTTTTAAATGGATAATTAGGGAATTTTGGATCATCATATGTATTTTGTTGAATGATCATACACTAATAATTTTAATTCTACCATACAGATGGCACCATTTTAGGCTTTCTAGGGAATGTAGTGTCGAAATGCAGCTTGTTGGGATGAAGTCAAGGAAAGAATATTATTGGGGATATAATTTGTATAAGAAATGGTATAGATTTGAAAATTATTTAGGGGCACAAGAGGATGACATAATGAAGGAATACATGTTTTAATATATTCATAAGTAATATCATTTATTCTTTGTCGATGATCTAGTTTTTCATAGAGTATCTTCTTGGATTATTTTAAACTTGGTAAAAGGGAAATTAAAGTCGTTAGTTTCATGGAAAATATAAAATTAGATAAAATATTGGATTGGTTTTTTATCGAGTTAAATTTCCTATGAATTTATATCATTTACAAGATGCTTTTTAGGTTTCATTTTTAAGAACATATATTCTATATGCATCTCATGTTTTGAAAACCAGAGTAGTTTAGTTGGATGAAAACCTTTCCTATAAAGAACATAAAGTATTTATTCACTTCCATAGAGAGGAATTGTTGTGGAATATAGTGATACACTAGGTTAAGGTTTTAAAAAAAAATTTATTAAATAAGAAATATGGGAATTTAAAAAATATTATGAAGGGGAAATATCCCTACATGTTTAAGTAATAAATAAAACTATGTGGAAAATTTTCAAAAACTGGGATTAATGTAACAATCTATGTAATTTTATAGTAAATAGTTTTCATGTCTCATTATTTTTCATTATTCATATTTAATAAATTTATATTCATTATAATAATATTAGATAAATTTCTATAAAAAAAATGATAAATTTCTAACCAAATTGGGTCTTCATGCATTATGTGGGTTCATTTAGAATAACAAATTCAAAATAATATAAATTTAATTTATAAAAAAAAATTAATTTTTTAATTAATCAGCTAAAATTTTTCCTAGGTTGAAATTTATAGAATTATATGAAAATATTGATTTTTTTTAATTAATAGTGAATAATAATAATTATATTTAAAATTGCCTTCTCTTTTAATGTATATAATAACATACATTCAATTTTAGTTTATTTTATAATATCATTATTTATTTTTTATTGAACACAATCAAATGACAGTTATTAGAATCAACATTATACTTGTATTTTTTTTAAAAAATATTTTTGTACTAAAAAGTGAATTTCTCTAAAAAACTATTTTTCCATCATGTTTTGTGCGTTTAATTTTTTAAGAATGACTTCTAATTACAAGAATTTAATTTTATAAAATAGATTCCATATTCTAAATCATAAAAATTAATATTAGTTACTAATATGAGATTTATTTTTGGTCATAATGAATATTAAGAACTATAAAAATCTATTTCCATAGTTGTGAATAAAACTGATTTTATAGTGGATAAACTAATTATTTAATGATTAAAATGAAATTATAACTTGTTTGAATCCGTTTTGACAGACCTATTTTTACCCTAAATAATTTAAAATTCATAAATGGTCCATTTTGGATCTATTAAACTTGAGTAACAGATTAAAATATTTTATTTTTAAAAGTTTCTAAGTGTGTCATCTATCCCACTTATAAATGGATATCCCATATCCTCTACTCTACCCACTTAAAGAAACATTTTTTAACCAATACATGCCCAAACATGTTACTTACATAACTCTACATGTCATAGTGGATTTGTTTTTATCATAAAACTACCCTATAAACCCTATAGATATAAAACTAAATAGGTTGTCTTAACAATAGGTATAGTTATTAACTGTGTGTTATTATTATTATTTATTTTTCTACATTATTCACATCATATTCAACCATTATTATATAATAAAT
The DNA here is from genome assembly GCA_963277665.1 of Viscum album. Taxonomy (NCBI): domain Eukaryota; kingdom Viridiplantae; phylum Streptophyta; class Magnoliopsida; order Santalales; family Viscaceae; genus Viscum; species Viscum album. The sequence continues at coordinate 561,941,306 of OY728141.1, forward strand.
ATAGTATTTTCTATTATAGTTATGTTTTTATGTCAATGGTATAACCTATATCCATCTCATTCTCCCGTAAATTGGGAAATGAGACAAGAGTTCATGTGTATGGTGGACTACCCCCTCATTCCACGATGTAATTTATTTCCATCCCAACCTCTCGAAGCATTTTAATGACATATTTATCATTTTATAATTATATGATATCATATATTTTATTAACTTTTCATCCATTTTAAAATGATAAAATTTTCTATTCATACATGTGGATTACCTCTTCCATGAAGTGATACGATTCATTTTTAAAGGAAAAGAATGAATGAAAATCTAGTGTTATACATAAATAATCATTTCTATTAAAATGGGTTTCACAGTGTTTTGAGTAATTATTTTAAAGTAAATTAATACTACTTATAGAATTAGAATTTTTTAAAATAAATATCTTTTCATGTAATTAGATCAATTTATATAATTTAGTAAGGTAAAATTATTTTTTATTATTAATAAATACTAAATATAGTAAAATTTTATTGGAAATATTAATGCTAAAAAGGGTTTACTTAGGGCTGAGGCTAAAATAAGAGATAATAGAATTTATTCTCCTACCAAATCATTCAATGTTTACTTATTGTAATACTAACTATAAAAATATTTTTTAAATATATAAACATATTATATACATACTAACATAAGGAATCAAATGTAGTCAATATATTGATTTGTTATTATTGTTGATATGGGGAAACTATTCTCCACCTTCTTGTTATCCTACATAAAATGAAAACATCACCCAAGCGTATATAGGATCTACCATATCTAGGCAGTGATGTAATTTATTTTTCCCCATCAATATAATTGTATTCTTATAAATATTTAGAAAATTAATTATATTATATTTATCAAAAAATTATGATTCTGGAAATGTAAGATATCATTAACCTCTAAACCCTTACACTCGTTAAAAAATGACAATGTAACTTTTGTTTTTTTAAAGTCTATAACCTCAATGAATGATATGATTCATTTTTTATGTCTACATTTCATGTATGTTTTAAATAAATATATATAATAAAAATATTTGATATTTATATCATGATTATCATTCTATATATTATGAAAATATTATCAATATTCATGGAACGAAACTACCAAAAAAAATAACATGAAACATAAACTAGTTAAAAGTTAAAAATAATGATTTTAATAAATATATATTAAGAAATTAATGTTGAAATGTTAAAATAAAATCATAAATGATATTATTATTATATACATGGTCATCATATATAATTATAATAAATTTAAATTTATTATCCAAGATATTAAATTCACTTACAAGGAAAGTCAAACCTATGCGGCAAGGGATTATCGTATTACTTGTATTTTTATGAGGAATATAATTTATTCACTACATGTTTCATTTATGTGGTGTACATAATTACACTATCATATCTTATACCAAGAATATATTAATATTCCTAGTATTTAATGTATCATTTGAACTTGTTTCTTTAATAGGGGCTAAGATTCAAAAGATACCCAAGTGATAAGGGTTTATTTCAAAATCTCATCCTTATTTGAGATTGTTTATATTTATGTTTATGTTGGAGGAATTATATTGTATTTATATCAGAAACCAAATATAATATATTTTACTATGGTTATTTTTAGGAATTAAATAGTTTTGTTTCATGTTTCCTTCTCTATGTACTCAAATGATAGATTAAAAGCTTTTAAGGAAACCTGGATTAGTTTTTCTATTCATTTGGGAATATTTTTCATCCTCCATATTTTTCACTAAATATACCCCAATGATACCCCTATAGGGTAAAAAATGAGAGAAGGGAGATAGTGATTCTCATATCCTACCTCCCATAGGTTACATATTGGTGATAAGGACATGAAATATATCATACACACAAATGAGATGCATTACCCTCTACGATGTACATGAGGATCACGAGAGATGATAAGAAAACCAAAAAAATCCTGATAAATAAAAATAATATATAATAATACATTAATTTAATTTCCAAAAAACTAATAAATTATAAAAGAAACTTCAAATACCAAAAGGAATATCATTAGTAGTGACCTTAAATCCCAAATAGCTCATAAAAAATACTACATGCAAGTAACTTTCGTCCTGATCACAAAGAAGCTCCAGAAGTCTGAAAAATTATTGTATATATACATAGGATGAAAATAATAGGTATACTCAACAGGATATTTCCAAGATCCTCTCATAAAAAGATCATGAAATAATAAAAAATTCCAGTGAATAAATATGTAAGGCTAATTCATCACTTAATCATGTACACTATATTCCCAGCCTTATTTTGGATCTCTCACTATGTATCATATAAAATTAATAATATAAATTCTTATATAATAACTAATTAAATTACCCCACCACAACTTCCACATTATTTTCTCTCTCTACCCTAATGTTGCACATCCTTGGAAATCTCTCCCTAAATAACAATACTCTCTTGGAAGCACATGGGATGCTATAACATACAATAAACCCCATGCATAAAATATTACTATCATTGAAATCAACATCTTTAGATTGAAAATGATTAGTTTTTGAGATCCACCATAGTTCTGACATCATGTATTTTACCTCAATCCATCAATACCCATAAATAACATACCAATAATTTTCCTCATGAATATATATATATATATATGGAGATTAATATGTTTGAAATAACCAAAATCCATTATATCCCTATAAAAAAATATATGGGAAAGATAACTAATGTGAATATAAATATATAATGATAGAAAAATAGAGAATGGGAAAAGAGGGTAGTTAGGTAACTATTCTTTTCCAACCTGGATGTCGGAGAAAGCACCCTGCTAGAGTCCACTTGGTGAAAATCTCCATACTAACATGGGTGGGGTATTATATGAAATCACACAGCATGAGAATGTATATATATCACAAACCAAACCATAAGAATATGACTATATTTAACCTCAACTACATTTATCATCACTCAGTCGCCCCACTACCACCACTAAGGACTAAATACCCTTTATGAATACCAAATTTTTGGGAGAATTTCAAATTAATTATTAAGATAAAATTATTATTTTATATTAATTACCAATAGAAATCCATTCCCTCTAGTAATAATCCAAACTCTTATAAGGTATCTTAGTAATTAACAACAATTCAATATTACGTTAATCTTCTCACCCCATTTGTTAAATTTTTATTATTAAATACCATTCGATAATTCCAGGTACTCTAGGACCCATCCTATGATACCATAGTTGATATTGAAATAAAACACTTCTAGTTGTGTTATTAAGTGGGTAATGTAATGAAAAAATGAGACACCTTACCATCCATCCTATAAAGAAGATTCATCAACAAGAATTCATCCTAGATTTCAACACACAAAAAGGGTATACCCAACTTAAACGATCTCCATCAGTTCTAGTTATATCCCTAACACTAAAATGAATATCTTTACCCATTCCACCATCAAATGTGAAAAAAACTACAAAAAAAAACAAGGAATCACTACATAATTATTTTGAATCCATTATCCCTCACATGCTTAGATTATGTCACATAGAAATCATCCCCATTGAGATAAAACACACAAGGTAGTAATAAAACAACAATAGTTAACTAGGAATTTAGGCCCTTTAACCAAGGCATCAAAACATATAATGAAAACACTATCACATGGCCCCAAATAAATTTTTTATCAAACAACCAACTGTTTAACATATTTAATTAATAAATTAATTTATCCAAGGTTATAACCATCATAAACTTAAAGAAAAAACTATAAAAGGCTATGAAATTTTCTAAACATTCTTCATGAATCGCTTACAGTTTCATCAATTTATGAGGAAGAATGATTACAAATTAAACAGGAATATTTTTAAATTTAACCATCAATAATTACCATATTTACATTCCGTATCCAATTTCCATGTACAATAAACAATGCTAAACCATAACATAAGCAGAAAAGCATACCATATAACAAACCTAGTGAAAAATATTTAATAAGGAATAAAAACATGAAATCACTATAACCAAAACAAATTATTTTTTATATCCTAATTAAATATTCATTAAAGGTAATTTTGATATTACCTAAAGAGATAAACCATGATAAATTTAAGTTTAAAATTAAACATAAGGAGAAGAAATGAATCCCCTACCTCGATTTATAAGTTCTAAATTATACGAGAAAGAGTATACACATGAGGGTATAACACTACTAAACCTGAAGGATTATTTTACATAATCAAACACTACCAGGCCACTATAAACCATGATTAGATATCAACCCTAGAAGAGGGTTTTAGGCATAATAAAAAATTAAAAAAATTAATAATTGGTAATGAATGAGGGTAGGGAAGAATTTCAGAATGAAGAACCCCTAATTTTCTATGATCCATGTGGTCAAAATATTAGAATAAGATGATTAAGAGGGATCTGTAGGGCCTGGATCTGGCCAAATTTAAAATGAATAGAATGAAAAAAATTATAGGATAGGATAAGCTATCTATTTATGCTAGAAGTCCACTAGAATCCACCAAGACTTTGTGACCTCCTAATATGTTGTGGTTGCCCTTATCAAAAAGAGATCCAAATCCCCTATTCATTGAAACATAAAAATTGGGTGTTTAAAAAAATAATTTAACTTGTTTTGACCATCAAACTAGGATATATCACGGTGTGGTCTAGGCCATGGTTGTTCCTCTAACCTCTAACATTAATATCCAAAATGGTATGATTCCATGAAGCTGGCCATTTTTCTCCCAACACCTAGTAATATGGTGTGGTGAGAAAATGATCCATTTTTTGTATAGGTGTGCTTCTGAAGAGGAATTACAATCACCATCCCCGAAATGTGTGTTTTCACACAAAAAATTCTACATTAGAGATATAAAAAATCATATGACCTTAAAAATAAAATAAGAAGATATTTTATTCTATATGGAAAACACCAGCAACAAATTTCCAAGCATTAAGTACTATAAGCTCCAAAAAAATCAACAATACACCCTCCACCAAAGTTTCATGAACCTATATCAAGAACACTCCCCTAGCTTCTAAAACACTTCTAAATTCCCCCATCAACGCCACCAAGACTTTGAAAATCATAAAGATCCTTTAGAGTAAACAAGTCTCTCATATTAGACAACACTCAAAAAAATATCACAATTGATAATAATAAAAAAATGGAGAGAAGGAAAATAAAATGGTTGTTCAAAAAACATCCCTATGAGATACCTATAAATAATCCATACATTATAGGAGCATAACTACCTTAGTTTGATGAAGTAGGTGAAAAGTTCCACAATAGAGAAAACTAGTTCTTAATCACTCCCCATAGGTAGGGGGATACCTCCAAAATTGGATTAACACCGTAATTATTAAAAAATAATAGAGAACTATATCAAAAATATATAAAAGTAAAAGATCAATAAATATTCTTTACAAAATAATAACTATGATATAAAAAATCTTGGATGCCAAGCATGTTTTTAAAAATAATTTTCCTAGGTACTCTCCTCCACGCCACTATGTCAAAACATGACATGAACTAACCGAGTAACACACTCAAAAAACACATTTTCGTGGTGGTATTGGATCTCCATAATCCACTCTAGGATGGTCTCATTGTCACCGATGTAAATATCTCTCTAATTGATTATGTGTGATTCTTAAATAAGACAATGATGATGTTTCAACACATGAAATTCATTATAAATACAGATCATTCTTGGGGGGAAGTGATAAATAGTATGTGATGACTTCAACCCACACTAACACCATGAAAGAACCAAACAATTATGGATAAAAATTACTCCCACGACCAAAAAACCACAACCCATTATGAGGATTCGCCATCTAGAACACATGATACCTAATTTTGAACTCTCTAGGTCTTCGCAAATGGTATGAATAAGACTTTTAACAATCTTGGGCTGCCTTTATACTCTCATGAATCACCAGAACTATCTCTATCCTACATTGAACAAGTTTGAACTTCAGAATTATTAATTCTCCAAACCATGTCCTATATACTGAATAATAGAATTTCTATCCATAAAAATTATGAAATGGTTACATATAATTGGTGGGGTGAACAACATTGTTGTAAGAAAAATCAACCAAGGGTATGTGGCTAACCCACAATCCTAAAAAATCTAGGGAAAAATAATGCAACATGTTTTCATGTTTTGGGATAGTATTCTATGTCTATCCATTTGTTTGTGGATGAAAATTAGTATTAAGGAACAACTAAGTGAAGAAAGCCTGATGATGACCTCACCACACCCTATAGGTGAAACTAGGATCCAGATAGAAGATGACCATCCTAAAAACCCATAAATCTTAACCACCACCTTAGAATATAACCTGAACAAAACCACCATGAATATACACTACTGGATCTCTAATAAGTGAATCTATTTTTCTCAAAGGGATGATTATTAACTATATAGTATTATATCCTATTTAATTTTGATGTAAATTAGAATATATGTCTATTAAAATGTCTTTTCACTTCCACTGAGGAACATCTAACATATAGACCAAATAACCAGTAACATGGTGTTCTTCCTTCACCTTCTGGAATAATATATAATGGGAGACCGACTCTACAACTGAACTATTCATCGAAGGCCAATGAAACTGACCTCTCAAAGATTGGTACAAATTTTTCACACTTGTATCTACCATGAAGTGTTAACTATGGAACTAAAATAAAAAAACCTAAGGCATCACCAGTGGACTAAAAAACCTCCCATAAAATAACATGTAATGTTGGTCACCCTCAAACAAACCATTATTTATATAATTAAACTACTCGATCTCATCAAAACTCCACCCCATAACCCCCCTTATAGGTCTCATACACCTACATTTATTAGGAAGACTTCACTATTTTCTGGTAAAGTAATCCTTTTTGACCAACCTCTCCCATATCGATATGCATCATGAAGATCAATCGCAACACTCTACATGAATCTTCTAACTCACTCGTAGAATCACAATATAACTTTTTTACTTAGCAAATATGTTAATAAATTACCATTTCATAGTGTATATGAAATATAAAATCAAAATTATATATGATCTCCATAAATTTTTAATATGAAAAGTCTAGTTTATGTTTTGAGAATATATACCTAATGCTTTAGGGATTGGTGAAAAAAAATCATTCATTGATCCTACAGTGTCACCAAAGCTTCAATGAAAAAAACCAGTGAAAACACAAAATCAAGGGTGGTATAGTTTTATTTATGGGTTTTTAATTTCAATAATGATAATAAAAAACTCATTTTTACTTCATCATGAAACTATCCAACCAAATATAAGAAGTGTCAAAGTAAAAATCGACTAGAAATCCCTATTTTTGTAAGTAATAAATAGGGTAATTGACCCAATTATCGTTGTGATAATCAAATGATACTAGGAACTGGTCAATCAATTAGAATACTAGATCATTTCTAGTCAATATTTTCAGTGGTTTTTTATTTTTAGGGAAGTTGGATATAAAACTTCTATAATACATAGTAAGGTCAAGGAAACTCCACACATCTGCAATAACCATGGGGGATTTCCATGAAACAATCACTTTTATGATTAAAGGATCCATAAGTACTCCACACGAGGACACAAAATAAACCAATAATAACTTGAAAAACCTAAAACTCCTAATTAAATAGATTAATAAATAATTAATGATGATTAAGAACTCCAAAAACATCACATGGATGCATTTCATGACCTTCCTTTGATGAGGAACACATATAAATGTAGCAGATGAAAACCAAAACGTGACATGATTTAATATACAAAACCTCATTGAATGAGATCATTGATATGTATCAATAAAATCATAAAACGTAGAAGGAATTATCCTATATGGAGAAATCAAGATCAAATAATCACATGATTATAGTTCTATCTAGAACTATATATTCTTTTAATGATAAATTGCCACAACCTCTTCATGAATGACATCGAGATACTCTTCCACAACTATGTGACACAGTATTGGAAGAACCTATAGAAAAATTACTATAAATATTCCCATAAATATTGAAAAGTATAGAACAAAACTATAAACCATATGGGGGGTATCACTCACCAATTAAAATGGAAGGATCAATGCTAGTGTTATAGATTACAATATTCTTGATGAATCAATATATGAAGGCCTATTTCAAATAAATCTAGTCTATTTTGAGGATGAAGTTGTATGGTTGTTTCTTAAAATATATAATTTCTTGCAAATGTTTTTCTTAAACTAAGACTATATTATAGTCTCTATATTCTTTTTATCGATTATAATGAGCTCCAACATGAATAGTAAATACCAAGGCTTCCGAAAGACTATCAAACTCATGTCCCTAATCAAATACCATGGTAAAAGATATGAAAAATTATATAGGTTCTAAATAATTCAATGCATTCAACCATGTAGAAAAAAGTGAAGGGTTCCTTGAAGAAGTTCTAACAAGCATTGACATGGGAAATATAGAACATAAATCTAGCATTAAATTATATTTAACAGTTGATAACCACCATCAAAACTATGCTATACTCATAGAGGATGAAGAATATTCCTTAGTAGTGCTCTTATTACCAAATCCCCAATCAAATGATTAAAGTATGGCGCACCATATTGTTGTTTCTTCCACTGAAATAAAAAAAATAGTCGAACGTTAAGTTGAATATTATACAGACTCTATATTATTATAATGGTTGAGTAGTCTGACTATATATGATTATATAATTCATAAGAAAAATAGATATTAAATCCCTTGGGAGGGTCTTGAGAACCAACACCCCCTACAAATCAAGATGAAGATGGATGATACCTTCCTCTAGCTATCCTAAAACCTTTATATCTAAGAAAATATGAACCCCAAAACAAAAAATATGCAACATCATGATTCCTAATGAATCCACAATCATGACGAACATGTTCTGTATAGATTCCTCTAAACAACCACTACACTCACATGTACATTGAGATATGTTAGAAATATAAATGGAATAACCTTATACTGGATATCTAGACATACATCCACCTCAAAATTCCATTTTCTTGCCTCCCCATCTAGAAATAAGTATAAATAATATCATATAAGATTCATAAAATAGATATGAAACTCCCACACACTGGAAATTTACTATTTATGTGCTAGATTCTCCAAGAAATTAGATTCATTTGTTATCAATGAAATAAACTCATCTTAGAATAGATCCTAGAACTTGTATCATAAAATAGAAAACTCCACATGATCATTTTGAAAAAAGAACTATAACATCCTGGTTTCCCTATGCACCATCTTCGCCACCAATTAAACTCATTGCTCTTTTAGAGTACAGATAAAACTAAAGGCTATATCCACCACCTCTAACATGTCATCCATAACTGAATATGAAATATATAGATCAAAGATAAAAAGGATTTAGCACTAAAATTATCAAAATATATACCTTTACGCATCTTCATCATCGAACTCAACTCTACAATGATATAGTGGTGCATCATGCTAAACTTTTTCATGGAAAACCATTTTAGGACATCAACCTAGAGACATATTTGAAAACAAACTAATGTTCAGTGACTCTAAAACCATAAATATAAAGGTTTATGATTAATTAAATAAGGTATAACCTAATCCAAATTTCTACAAATTTCAAATACTATTGAAGAGAAGAATTATGGATGATCCTTTATATGGTATCTACTTTAAGACTAGTATTACTTCACCTATAAGTCTTAGTAAACAAAAATTTCATCACATAAGATCATTGTTGGACCTCAATTCTATCGTCATAGTCTGTATCCCTTGTTTATGTCACATAAAAAAATTACCTAACAAGGTTTCTAAAATAATCGATGAAGTCTTCATAAGTTACTTCTTTTAAACTCCATCATATCGCTTAAATTGGTCCTTTTATAGAACACATGAATGAACCCTCCCCTGAATGTTACTCATCCTTGGATTAAAATGAGATAATATAGATAATGGTTCTTGACCCATACCTCAAATAGGTCATAAGTTAAAAATGAAAAATGTGGGTATATTAAATACAAAAATGGAATATATTTCACTCTAAGAAGAACAAAAGGAATGGGAGAAAAAATAAGAACACCCAACACTACTATTAATGATAAATAAAATATCATAATACATTTTTGTAATTTCATACAAACTGAACAAATAAAAGTTATACTACAAGTAACAAAATAAAAATCCTCTCTATCTACATCAAATCCAATACAACTCATGAAATGCACTAGGATCCAATAATGTCCTTCCATACCACCCACCATATTCTAAAAACCTGAAACAATTTTTTTCATATATATGTTGGGTGAGAATAATAGGTATACTCAGTAGTATCCTCCTTACAGTCTCTCATTTAAAATTTGGATAAAGTATACTAATTCCTAATGAATAAACATGTGAAGTTGACTAATTAAATAACCAAGTATACCATTTTATCAGACACACCATGGTTATATCACAAAGCATTACATACAAGTAATTATATAATTTCAAAAAAAAATATAATGAAGGTACCCTGATACCGCTTCCCAATAGGTTTGATGGTCTTCCCCAATATCTCACATCCTGATCCATCTGTCTCCAAATTATCATGCCTACTTGAAATAATATGGGAAACTTTAACAAATCATGCACCTTATTCATCATATTATCACATCATTAATATCTATATCTCTACATAGTCAATGACTTATTTCTGGGAGCAACCATAAATCATACATCATGTATTATACCTCATGCCATAATTTACCTTGAAAAAACATGATTTAATAATCCTTAGGGTACTATATCTATAGAATACATTAAAACCCTCCATACACATATATGGTAATGGTAACCACCGTTAATACCAGAACATAACTCAACCGAGATAAGATATTATGGGAATAGGGTTAGTCAACCATCCATTCTTCACCAACCTAGATATTGGAGAAAACACCCACACAAGGTCCATTAGATTCCATTTTACCTACTGACATGGGTGTGGTAGAGTTTTAAATTAAATAACATAAGAATATATATATATATATATATATCATAAACAAAACTATGGTGAACTACCTAGAATTAACCTCAATTACAGCAATTGTCACTTATACACATAGCCGGCACCACTAAAGACTATATATCTTATAAGAATACAATATTTTCATGTAAATTCTTACTTAATTATTAAGATAAACATGCAATTTAATATTAATTACTAATCACATACCATGCACTTCCGAAGTTATCCAATCTCTTCCATGGTTCCCTTGGAAATTAAGACAATTTAGCATTCTTTTAGGCTTCTAACCCCATGGGTTATATAATTTATTGTTAATTAGAATTCTGTAATTCTAGGTACTATAATAATTATCTGAATATACCATAAAAATACAATAATAAATTCAATTATATATACATTAGGTAGTAGGGAAAGGAAAGAGAAAACATGTAATCTAACCCTACAGTCTATAAAGTAGATTCATTAACAAGAAAGAATTCTATCTTTATACAAACTGAAAAAATATTAAATCATAAATTTAGCTTAATACATTAGTCCTAGTGACATCCCTAATATCACCATGCATATATCCTTCCTTCCCACTATAACAGTCACAATCCACTATAACAATCATCATAACCCAGCCTAATTTTTATCAAACCGTTATCAATTCTAGTCTCACATCCTGTCACATAAATGGCTTCTTATCAAGAGAAGACACATGAGGTTGCAATAAAAAACAATTAACTAGACATAAAGAACCTGAAATAAATGTATCCATCCTTAAAGATAATATAAGGTCACTTTACTATAATCAATTACTTTATTATGAAAACAAATTTAACCATCTTGAATTAACTAATTATTTTATCACAGGTTATTACCGCATGCATCTTAAGTAACTAGTTATAAAAAGTTATGAGATTTCCTAAACAATTTTCAATCATAACTTATAGTTTCATAAAATTATAATGAATAAATATTATATATTAAAAATTCATATATTTTTATTTTAATTCTCTTGAATTACTGGATTTACTCTCTTTATAAATTTTACAAGAATAATAAACATTATAAACCATAAAATAAGTAGACACAACACATTATCTAGAAAATAAAGAGGAAAAAATAAAATATGGAATTGGAACATGTGATCACTATAAAGAAAATTAATTCATTAGATTCTCATTTAACATGCAATAATGTTAATTCCACTATTACCTGAAGAGATAAATCATAATAACATTAAAATTTCATCTAAAAATAGGGATATGTAATGAATCCCTAACCTCTATTAGAATTTCAATGATCCCTGAGAAATAAAAGTGTATTAAGGGTCTACCACCTTTTAAACCAAAGGATGATTAAATATAAAATGATACCAACTTGACACCAATAATTAATCTCATATATCATAACCAAAATAGGTTGTATAGCCGAATGAACATATAGACAAAATAAACTATTGAGTGTGATATAGGATAAAAAGCTACCTTGAATCAATATAACTCAATTATCCAAAATCTTAGAGGTTAGAAACCACAAAGGAGATGATTGATATAGAAATAAGGGGTCTCGAGTTGTCCCATGTTCAATGTGTAATACTTAGATATCTGAAAGGAGGGAGGACACACCAAATTTTTATAGAGGCAATCCACTAGACTCTCATAATTCATAGTGACCACCTACAAAGCAATGGTTCCATTGGATAGAGGGCGATATAAATATACCATTCCCATGACCCAAAAATATTGGACTTTCAATAACATAATAATCATAATTTGACCATCAACATGACATAGGACATGGTGTAGTCAATGCCATTTTGGCTACTTTGACCTCTACCATGACCAACCAAAATGGAATAATACAATGAACCTACCATTTTACTATTAATTTCTCCTATTACCACAATATGGTGATCTCCCACTGCTTACTTTATACAGATGGGATACATAATAACTAAACCAATGAAAACACCCACCATGGTCATTTCCAAGTTACCCAGTTTATATAGAATGAACTCCAAACTGAAACACACTTCAAAATAGGTAGACAATACAATTAATTTTACATGGAATACTACAAAACCAGACTGTTAATGACTAAACACTCCACCTCCCAAAAAGGATGGTAGCATAGGTCCACTAGGTCTCAGTGACACTTGGAAAGGCCAAAACCCTCCCCTATTCAGTAGAACACTTCCAAGCCGCTCCCATGCATCACTGTGTCTTTGAAAAATAAAAAGGAATGTCATTTAGAGGAATTCAATAACAAAAAAAGATTTTCATTTATAAGGTTTTCAATACTGTTTTTAACTTCCTAAAATGTTTTATTAAATTCATTTTTACCCATGTTTCAATTTTTATAAAAATGATAAAAATGAATCTTCTAATCTTTTTCTAAATGAGGAACTATTTACCGATGGGGTAAATATAATATTTGTTTAATCACATACCATATGAATAAATTTTATCCCAACTGAGACTATTATTTTATTTGAATATTCCTTTATATTTTTTCAAGGTTCTATTCAAGAAAATATTTATGCTAAAATTATATAAATTTCAATATTTTAAATAGGTGATGCCAAAGAGAAAATGACATTTTCCTTGAGAAATGTTCCACGGTTCTTTTAAAAGTTTTTTCATTTTTTTCAACACTGTTTGATGAATCTTATACTTTAATAGTGATATAAAATTTTTATAACATTCATGATTTTACTTATTAAGTCTTATGATCATGATTTTATATTTTTATATTAGGAAAAAAATTTCATTCCTTCTGTTAGTTTTCAAATACAGATGATTATATTGATTACATATTGTACTAATTATTCACCCATGACATATATTTAATACATTGGACATGGTATGTGATGAGTGGGGATTATTATAGAACCTCTATATATCACCAGGTCCAATGATACAAAATAGTTTTTGTATTTGGTGTACACATTACCTATTTAAGTATGATGTCTTAGCAGAAGGTGTTGATAGAATGATTTTAATGTTTGGCCATATACATTCTATCATTATGATTCTTTTTAATGTTTTCCATGTGATTATTAAAATTTCTATTTCATCAAAATATTTTTACCTTTTTATTGTGTAGTTTATATGTAATATTTTATTATTGGTTAACCAGTACATATTATTCATGAATTTTTCCTAATACGGTAGATTTTTTATACTCTTTCCATAACTAAACATCTGATATAACCTTTTATTATGGTTTCCTATTATCAAGATACCAAGAAGGGATCTTTGAATGATATCAAATATTTAATAGAATAACAAATAAATTTATCACTATATTTTTTTTACATCATGTTTTATGTTTTAATGTGGGAATCATGTATTGATACATTATCGTAATAATTATAAACTATTAAATCATTTAGGATGATATCTATTAGATTTGTTTCCAAATTATTTAAATAAAAACCCACTTTATGTTATTAGTTCCTTGGCATTATATAAGAGATGTGGAATTCCTACATGTTGGGATGAAGTTGGTGAATGAGAGGAACATGAAAAAAAACATGTGAAAGAGATGTTGGTGATGTTTTAATAAATTTAGAAAATAATAAATCCTATAATTTTTGGATGAAAAAATGAAAACAATCATTGGAGATAAATGGAGTTTTATTTTGGAGAGAAATTTTTCAGTCATATACGATCGTAGAAGAGAGAGACGAGGTTTGGAAAAGAAGGATAAACCATCCTAAGGTACATTATCTCCTTTGATATACATGATCACATAGAATTTGTGTCTTATTGACATGAACTTATTCCAAACGTGGATGAATTGTATTATGTAATACCTATGATCCTACTTTAGTTGGTAAACATTAAATCTTTAGACCATTGACTAATGACCATCCTATTATTTTATAATGTTTAATAGAATTAACACATGGATATGTTTAAAAGTGAAATTTATTAATTTTTGAAAACAAATTTTATAAATATTATATATTTTTTTAGTTTATAATGTTTAATTTATCATAGGTTGTTTTTTTGGATTTCTCTAATACAAATGATTTTTGGGTTAGAAGTAAAAATTCAAATTTTATAAGTACTATAAATTTAAGGAAATTGTTATGGTATAAGGATGAATTTAATGTTCTAAAAAATTATTCATGTACTAAATATATATATATAAAGTAAAATAACATTTAAAAAATTTAGATTTAGAAACGTATGTTTGATATTTTAAAATATATGTGAAGATTTATTAAAAAAATTGCATTTTTTATTCAACGTTAAAATTAGTTTTGGATTGGTTTTAAAGCCAAATAACTCTATTATATTTATTCTTAAACTAATAGTTTCATAATTATCAATTTTTACTTAATTTTAGTGTAAATTGAATTTTCAACTTAAAATGGCATTATATAAAAAAAATTCGTTGAATTTTGGGTACATATATAAAATATTAATTTTCAATTTTTATAGAAATTAAATATTATATAATGGATTATAAAATTTTATTTATAATAATATATATTATGTAAAAAAATTAACTTATTATTTTTTCCTGTTGAAGAGTTATCGTGGTCAAATTATTTCACCCTGGTTATGCTTAAAAGGGGTTAAATGGGGCTGGGGTTAAACTTCGAGATAAGGATTTTCATATCTCTAAAATCCATTTTATTTAATTTTGTTATTAAATTTAAAAAATAAATTATACTATTTTTTAAATTGGACTAAATTGGATCCACATTCTTTGAAAAATACATTTATGATAATTAATAGTTCTTAGTATTTAAAATATTGACACTCCTCTCACTTATATAATGTAACCTCTCATCTTCAGTTTATAATAGTGTATGATCAATTTAATTAAACCATTATCTACCATAATACCTTAGAAACACCATTATTATTTACATAGATGATTTTTTATTCCCAAAATTCCCATCAATGAAACCTTAAGGTGGATTTCAATTAATGTTATCTAAGAAAGAGGTATATGTTCTTAATCATTAATTTCAAGTTTCTTCTAGTTAAACCTCATCCAAATATTCTGTAAACATATTAAAAAAATTTAAATAGTATACTTATCTTACAAAAATATGTTATATTAATGGTACACCCATTTTTTATATCATATATATCTAATGGAAAATGAAGATATTAATCATGTGTATGTATAGTCAAACTTCTCTATGAAGAAATGTATTTAATTTTTCATCACCATATTTTTAGGTATATTATATAGATATAATTAAGGAGGTTATATATATATATGATATTGGTTTTATAATTATTATTTTATAATTAAAATATGTTATAAACCATCTTACCTAATTATCTGTTGGAAATTGAAAATGTCATTCATGTGTACGTGTGGACTACCACCTCCAAGAAGTAATCCAGTTAATTTTTCATTTCTGTATTACATGGTCAGTCATAAGGTGGGATTTAATGAATAAATATGATATTTATAATATTATTATGATTCTGTAAAGGAAAAAATGTATCTAATCTATTTCATTTTCATCCATTAGTAAAATGAAAACGTCACTCATGTGTACGTACATACTACCATCTCCAAGACACAATTTATTTAGCTTTATATAACCACATTACATGTATATTTATAAAAATATATTGAATATATAAAACTGATAATTATAATATATTTAATATCATTGAGATTATGAAACCATGAACAAGGGTCGAGAATAAGAACATATGAATCATACCATGCGTAAGAAATAATGTTGTTAACAACTAATTAATTCATTTTGAAAAATAATTAAGTTTAAATGGGTGAAAATGAATCTTTGAATAAATTATTTCCATAAATATAGGTATAAATATGGATATTATATATATTAATCATTGATGTAAACTTATTATATAGGAGTTTGGAATTCCTTTATCCAATTAAGAATCCACGGTAAAGGTTTAGTTATATTCTCATTTTTTCAGGATTGTGTTTGTTTAAATTTATATTGGGGAAATAAAATATTATTTATATCATAAAACACATATATTTTATTTTCCAATGATTTTTTGGTTTTCAATTATTCTATCAAATTTACCACTTTTTCATACATAGAAGTTCTGAAAGACCGATTTTAAGAATATTTGACCTTATATTTACTTTTTTCAAGATTATTTCACATATATGTCCATAATTTATATTTTACTCTATGTATGATATAATTTATATTTAAATGATTTTTATTGTCAATTTGTCTTAAATATTTCTTTCTATTAAATACTTTTTAATGAATCTTAAAAAAAAATTCAATACAAGACATTTTTGACTTTTTAGAGATATGGGAAGAGAATGTTTTTTAACGTTTACAACATGAAATTTTTCATTACCATCATATAAATAATTTTTTATCCATATTACTGTATATGTTTTCAATCATTTACCAGGAAAATATTTTTCCAATTATCTATGTGAATGTTTTTTATGTTTTTTAATAAAATGTAATTTCTTCCAATTTTTGACATTAATTTAAAATTTATTTATAGATTTTTTATCTATGTAGGTACTATTTTACTATTTTTATGATTCACTATGGATATAATATTAATATTTTATCAATATTATTTCTTTGGGTGGCTTATATTCATGTTTTTCTATTTCTGGATTGTGGAAATAATTGATATTTTAAATTCTATATTTCCAATAATTATATTTATATAGATTTATATTTTTTTTTATTCCACATTTCCTTATGATGAATACATTTTAATTAGTAAGTGATGGGTGGGACCCAATTATCATTATCCCCATGATTCATCAGAAAGTCTCTTTTGAGAAACTAGCTTGGGTATTTGGAATAAGTATAACCTATTTATGTATGATGTCTTGACATGCTTTCTTGATGGTAATATTATGATGTCTAGAACTATGAATTATATAATTATAAAATCTTTTATTATTTCTCATCTGATTATTTATGTTTATTTTTCAACTAGCGATATATTCCCCTTTTTAATGATACAAGTTATATTTAATATTTGATTATTTTTTATCTCTTTAATATTATTTATGCATTATTTATTCAATGATAGCTTCCAAAATACACATTTTCTTATTCATCATATAATATTAATGATTTATTTGGGTTCTTTTTCTTAAGGTTTCTAGATGTGAAATATTTATGATTATCAAGGATATAACAGATGAAATAATTTTGTTTTTAATGGGGTTTTAATTTATTTATTATTCTAAAATGTAATGTGAGAATTTTATATGTATCTTATATTTATAGGATAGTAAAATTTTCAAACACGTCGGATGATATATATTTCGTCATATGAATATTTAATATTGTAATCAATGACTCAGGGTTATTGTGGTAGGGGTTTGTATAGTTGGTATCAAAGTATGTTTATTAGATGCATTTAGAACTAGATCAAGAAGAACATAGTTAATCACAACGAGAAAATTATTATAAGATTTATGATTTATATGAAACACTAATATAATGATTTATATACATAGAATCATATTCTATATATAATATTCTCAATTTTTAAATGTTTTTCGACCATATTCTATTTTTATTTGATAATATTTTTATATTTAAATATAAATTTTTTAGAAAAAATATCCCTTTGTTTTTATGGTGTTATATAAAGGTAAAAGTGGGTTTTACGACTATTCAAAAGAATAAATGGGATGTTCCTTGAGTTTTTTAAAGGTAGATATAGTTTCTTTTTAGTTACGCAAGGGTATGGGAGTTATCCATGCACTGGGTGAGGGTAGAATTAAGCCATGTTAAGGGTAATACATTTTTTTATAAGGGTTACGTAGTGGTAAAAACCACTTTGTTTGGGTGACATACATTGTCTATGGGTACCTTCCATTGTGTAAGGGTAATTAGGGTTGCATAAGGGTATATCCTACACTGTGTAAAGGCAATGAGAGTTGGGTAATGGTACCTGTTCTTTTCCAATACCCATATAATGGTAATGCATGATTGACATAAGGATATCAGTTTCATAAGTGTCACTTCATATGGGAATCAATTCATTTCCAAATCCAAATAAGGGGCATCTATGGATGGAAATATCTAAGTTGATGTTACCCTTATGAAATGAATTTCCCATACATTTGGGTATATTTTACAATATTTATTCGTATTCTCCCTCTTATTCTTCTATAGAACATCCTTGAAACACATATTTGACAATTGTAATTGCAAAAAATCATGAGAATTGAATCATTTACTTGTTTATGTGTTGTGAATCACATTTATGGGTGAGAGTGGTAATTTCATTATTTTGAAAGCATAAATTACAAACATGATGTGATATTTAATTTTTCGTTTTTATTTTAATGAACTTTTATTCCATGTTTTTTTTATAAAATTATATAACTATAGTTCAATTAATGTTTTTGAAACAATTTAGTGTCTGGGATGGCCATGAATCCTTTTATTTGAGATATGTGAAACCTTCTATGAAAAAACCGAGTTCTTCATTCTGTCACTTGGTGAAGAAGAACTACACCTTTTCTACAATATATTAGGTATTTGTTTTTGAAAGGATGAAAAACCTCACAATAATTTCATGTAACCATTCTCATATCAGACTTGTAAAATTATACTTCCCAGGATTCTAGAAAATTAAGGATGAATAGTTACTAAATGATTAAAATAGAAAAATTATCAAAGATGGTTAAATATTTTTTATCATTTTTTATCAATAATTATAAAATTTTTAGTATTCTGGGTTATCAAAGATGATAAATAATTCTCACATTCATAATATTATAGAGTTATATAGTATTATAGAATGTGTTTCTATTAATATTCTTTGAGGAATAATTTTCAAACACTTATAGTGTAATATTTTAATGATTCATAAATTATCTAGGAGAGGTAAATTGCCAACACCATGTGATATTGTATTTTTATTGGTAATAAATTAGTATTTTTTATGGTACGAAAAATTTAAAATCCATGAACATTAATTTATAGAAAAATAATAATAACACCGGTGAGAAGTTGTTCTTTGTTGTATAGGTTTCCACTCAATCTTTTGAACCAAACAAGGTGGTTTATTCTTGATGTTGGCATCAACGACTTTAATTTAGGAAGTCACTTACATTTGTTAAGGATATTTTGACACTTTTGACAATGATATAATTATTTTGTTGGAAAATATGATATACATGATTTATTATAATCTCACGTGGGTGTTCTTATAGCCCATGAGCACATTATTTCATTTCAATGCCACGAGTATGTATGTAGCTTGTTTACTTATGTTTTATGTAGATCACATGTGTTGTATATTACTACTTATGATGAAATATTTTTCTTTCTGGTGTGTTCTCCCCTATTATGTTTGACATGGTGGTATATTTCCTAGATATCGAGGCAGGTGGACCTTCGTTACGTGTTTATCCCTTATAGGGGGAGTGTACATACCTCATGATGATGGTGACGATGGACATAAGAATATATAAGGGACACATTGAAGCCTCATGGTTATTATGTGTTGGACTCATTGCATAGTGGATTCCATAGATTATTTCCCTTTATTCCAAATAAATGTATAGTTTCTTTCAATGCCAATAAGATACTTAGAAATTTACTCGCTTGATGCATATTGGATGTCGAGTTGTGTGTTCACATAGTGTGTAGTAGCTTGATTATTTGTCTCATGGATCATACATGATTACTTCTTGAACCTTGAAATTCATCCCATAAAGGAGATGAAGAAGTTACTATTGAGACTCATGGTGGCTTGGCTATCACATATGTTCTTGTTTTGGATTATTAGGTTACATTTAAATTTATTATTTATTTTCGAGTTTCACTTGTTTGATTGAGAATACTTGTTTAGAAAATATTGGCAGTGTGTTGTAGAGTCTTTCACTCACACTCTATCATTCACTTTTATATTTTTTTAAATTGGATCCAGTAAATGGAACAAGACCTATGGTGGTTGACTAAGCATATGATGAAGAAGATGGTTGTGAACCATTACAAACTCATTTGGATGCCTCTAATTTATTTATCTTCACTTTATAATCTGGTTTCGTTTATTACTTTGCTAAAAATTTATTTCTATATGACATGTTTACCTTTTATTATTTAGTTTTGTCTGGATACATTGATCATTATGTTCATTATTTTATTTAGTAATATGTTTTGTGACATGATACTTGTTATATACTCTTCACACTGATGGATTTATATGCTCACTGGTAGCTGAGAGCCTCTTACGTATCGGTAGGTACACTTGTGTCGTATGACCCTCCATCATGGACCCAATTGTTTGGGTTTGGTCATTACAAAATGATTTTATGGAATATTTTTAATTTATATTTGGACTAACCATGGATCTGGTAGAATGGACATAGTTGTGTGGGATTTGTGTAAAGGATTGTCCTTGTGCCTCACTAATACAGGTGCAATGGACCTCTGAGTTAACATGGATGGGATTGTTTTTACAATTTTCTGAGATTTGGGGTGAATTCATGAATCATTATTAACCATTTAGGATCAAAATCGATATATATTTATGTTATAGTACTGTATAAAAGTTCATTAATTTAATTCATTTAATTGTTATATTTGATCAATATAGTCGCTCTGATTTTGTGATATAACTTTTTTCCATGATTATACAATATCTCTCTCTTTGGAATTAATTATTTGAATTGAGCATGTTGTTCTGTTAGTATATATTTAAAGACTATAACTAATGTTAATGTATAGATTCCAGGTTCAGTTTTTGGAGAATTATACCTTAGATTAGATAGACGATCCTTGTAGAACCTTGTGCCACTCCATAGACTAGTTGGAATATATTTATTTTCATAATATTCATTCAGTTATAGGATATTACTCCTCGTATATGTTTTGTGTGACTTCTATATAATAAATTGGGTGATCCAGATAACATTTCTACACATTCCTTGTTGGTATAGACATTTAGACCACTCAAATAGGGATCTTTTCCACTGAGGTCCATGTTTGATTACACTAGGGATTTACATCTCCAACATCCCCTAGATTTTGGAGGAACCTATGGACCAAAAAATGTTGAGGGATAGGTGGATATCATTGAGGCTATCATTGATCTCATTGAGATGATGAATGAAAAATGGTGATATAGAAAACATTTAGGCAATAGGATCCCGTAAATACTTGGTGGGGAGTTATAATACATGATGTAATACATGGGTATCTCTCGAAGGAGGGATTCACAGACCTTTTTTATTGGGATTTACTTTCTATTACATTAAATATTTATCAATTAATGGATTTTAGGGGGATATGGTATGGTTCCATGATGGTGTTTTCCAACTCTATACATTTTACTGATCTTCCATGATTTAAACTTTTTCTATCCCAGAATGATGCTCATAAGGCCATGAATATTGAGATATGTATTTCTCCCAATATTATAATGTAGGTATGTAGATTTTACCTAGCATCATATCCATTGGTTTTAAATAAGTCTGTTACCATTTAATGTGTCTTGGAGGTGGGTCTTGCAATTGTTCATTTTCTACCATTCACTACTGAGAACAAAAGAAAATCTAACTACTTCCATGAGTACATCTTCTGATGGAAAGAAGTGGAAGGACATGGATGTTTAGTAGATAAGTGTAATGTATATGAATTATAGTTTAGTCACTTCATGATTCAATTATAATAATATTGGACACTACCATAGGGCCTTATTGAAAGCTTAGAGAAATTACTAGATGTGGGGAAATATATACCATCTCCAATTGTTTTTCTCCAATGTAGTGAGGTCAAGATTCTAGAGTGGGTGGAGGAGGATGTTGTTAGGGATCCATATATCTATCCATGTTCCACAACAGTAGTTTTAGACTAATTATTCATCTCATTTATAGTGTTGTGGTACTAAGGTAGGCCATGTCTATGTAGTAGATTGGACTATAGAATATGGTGGGGAAATTCTATCTACTATTAAGAGAACATATATGATTTTGTCTTCTTTATCTATTTACTTGTTCAATATTGGTGTATTCCATTACTACATATCTACGTAAGTAGTGGCTGAAATTGAATTATCAGTCAATTTACCCTCTATGTTAGTCTTGCTTGATACACCGCTGAGCCTGAATGTGGAACATATTTAGTGATGATTAGTGTTTCTTAGAGTATTTAGATGCTATGGACATATGATGTTTTTTTTATTATTTGTATAAAGACATTAAATATTGTTCTCAGCGTGGATTGGTATAATAATATCCAAGATAAAATTAATTTCCATTAATGTGTTTTATTTACTTCACCGAATAAATAGAATCATAGGATGAACGAAGAGTTTAAATTAGGACATGGAAGAGTCTATCCAAACATGAGACATCTCAAGATGGTCATGAATCATTTTATTGGACTTGAAAATTTAGCAGGATCCATGGTATCTCCCAAATTTTTCTATTAGTTTTTTATCTCTATTCAGATGTATTTTTGGGGGACTTCATAAAAAATACTCATGATAAGGTCTTTTAATTTGAGAATGATCTCATACCAAGTGAATTGACTATTTTGATAACCCCATATCATTTATAACCTTCCATGTTGATGGATCTGGAGTTACATGTTTACGTTATGGAGTGTAAGGGATTTATCAGGCTGTGTACTTTTCCATGGGGTTCACCTGTGTTATTCACCAAGAAAGAGGAAGGTACTCTTAGACTCTATGTTGATTACTAAAATATGATCAATATAATGACGAAGAATAGATATCATACTCTAATGGTCAATATCAATTTCTATTAATTATAGATTTATTGATGGATCTCCGAGATTTATATTTGATTGGGTTATCAATTGCTATGCGTTATAGAGGAGGGAATCTCGAAGATAACATTTAAGAGTTGGTGTGATATATTTGAGTATTTGGTGCTGATTTTTTGTTTGAACATTAAAACGACATTATTCATGTCCCTTATAAAAAATATTTTTTATCATTATATGGAATCATTTGTAATGGGGTTTGTTGATGATATACATACCAACTCACCAACACTAGAGTAGCGTGCTAAAAATATTGAGATAGTCCTGAGTATGATTAAAGAACCTCGTCATTATGATATGTTATTGATGTGTGACTTATGGATTCAGGAGGGGAATTTATTAGGCAATGTGGTGTCCTATAATGGTATATCCATGGACGTAGATTATTTTTGGGAAGTGATGTTATGGATACATCCATAGAATCTAGTTAAGATGAGAATATCTATGGGTTTTTTATAGATTTGAACATCATTTTACCAAGGACTTATCTTGATTATCATAACCCTTGAAAAAAATGACGAAGAAATGAGTGAATATCCAGTGGTTAGAAAAGTGTGAAGAAACATTTCTTGAGCTAAAGAGGAGGTTGAATATAGCTATGATACTAATACTTCTATATCTTGGGATCATATATGAAGTATATTGTGAGTCATAATGAATTGTTCTTTTCGTTGTATTAATGTAGAGTGAGAAGGTAGAAGCTCAAGGTTCCCAAATGTAACGCCCCGACCCCAGTTGCCCAGAGTCGGTGCATTAATTACATAACATTGGCATGATCACAAGAAAGATCAAATCTCGAAAGACTGATTGGTTTAGTAGCCTTGGAAACACTAGATATAATCATAAAGTTTTACATTACATTTCAAAGTGAAAAACTACTACAACAACAAAGTCTTCATATCCACACTATTAACCCCTCATAAAATCCCTGCAAGTCATTCAAAATTTACTTCTTCACTACCTGGGAAAAATAAAACATAGAAAAGGGGTGAGCTCAAATGCCCAGTAAGGGTAACAATATAGCGGAACATTCATAATAAGCATAAACATTTAAGGCAATGAATTACTAAAACAAAAGCCTTTTAAAATTGAACTTCAACATAGTATGGCAAAAATAAAAATGAAATAATGCCATTTACTTATTCACATGGATATTCTACTAATCGAATAATCACATGCAATATCAATAACCACTTTCATAATGTTGGAATGCATAATGCCAGACTATCATAACCACATAGCCAAGGCCTCGTGCCAAGACTACAAATAAGATTTTGTCAAGGCCTTGTGCCAAGACACTAGTTTGTCTCATGAGACCTACCGATGCATCGAGGAGCTATAGCGGGCTCCACCCGTCACTTATTAAGTCCAATGCATTCCCATATGAAATGGTTTAAACATAACATAAACATTCGTATTAAAACTAGCATACGAAATGTCAATAATTTCACCATAAACTATGAATGGTATAAAAATAGCACATCCACAGTCAAACATATCACAAAACCTTCAATACAATATAGAAGTTTTGTATCATAATAAATCAACTTCAAATAATCTTAAAATCCATCAAAGGATGTTGACATAGATGAAATCAAAATTCTTTTTAAAGAAGTATCTCCTTTTATTTTGAAATAATTTAAGATCCATATAAAATAAAACATTTTCTTTGAAAATATTCTTATAAGCTTGTAAGGAAAGCTTTGAAGATTTTATAACGGCGTAAAATAACCGCACCCGCCGTATAAGTTAAAAAAAACATTCTTACCTCAATTCTGTCGAAAAGGTTAAAAAGGACCTTATTTTGAAAACGACGGAAATATTCCTTTATAAACCTCTTATAAAAAGTCAAAAAAAAGGGTATAAATGACTTTAACCCATATTCTTGTAAATAGTAAAAATGTTTTGAAATACATTTTTAAGAAACATGGATGTGGATGATAAAGAGATCCCAGTAGATTATTACATATAAACAACCTCGGATAATGAAGAGATTGTGAAATAACCCTTACCTTGTACTTTTCCTTGGTTGCGGTAGGTTAACCTCCTGTATAATGGTGAAATAATTGTTATTAAATTATACAAGAATCATATATATTAATATGATATCATATATGATCTTTTAACATTGATTTATTAATAATATCTTAGAATTATCATCGTTTCGGGTGTTAACTTACTCATTTTCTTTTATATGTTTTGTTACATAAGCCATGTTTGTTGTATCTTATTCATATCCAGAATGATATCAAGTCCTTAAACATCATTTTTAAATCATAAAATGATAATTATACTTGAATGGATACGATGGAGAATGAATCTCATCGCGTTCGTGGAGACGGTAGTCCGTACGTACGCACGAGCGACAATATCATTCTTTTGATATTAAAATAATATATAAATGAATGGTATATCATATATACAGAATCATTAATATGTTATATTTATTATTTACATGAGTTACACATCATTATTATACCCATCCAAATAATAATATATTGAATAACAATTACACCACGACGTGGAGACGGTAAGCCGTACGTACGCACGTATGGTGACATGTTATTCAAAGGGTGGATAGAATACTGAATATGGTTGTACCATATTTATAATAACATCACAGTATATAAATGATACTGGAGTCATTATTTTAGAATGGTAACAACAAAGGAAGAAGAAGTGGAAGAAGAAATGAACTTGGAAAAGGGGTGGTGAAAACATTACCTCTTCTCCGGGTTCTTCCTTTTGATTTGATCAAAAGGGCTCCTTAGGTTGGATTTCTGATCATACTAAGGCCCCTAGGTTGTAGTGAGGTATGTTGGGAGAGTATTTGGGCAGAGTTTGGCCGAACCAAAAGGCTTTAGAGGTGTGGAGAAATGAGAAGGAGGAGTGCCCTTTTATAAGAGGGGTGAGGGGCACCTTTGGAAAAGTTAGAAATATTAATTTATAATAAATTCATATTCGGTTTCTAATGGCTCCAAAATTGACTATTCAAAGGTTAAGGTGGGGATAGGTCGAAAAAAACTCAACCAATAGAATTTAGACAGGTTTGGGTACTTATATTAACCTTATCTTTAAGTATTAACTCTAAGTTAATTAGTTTCACTTTTACAATGTCTCTTTGTATTTTTATATAATATGGTTAATAAACTTACTATATACATCCAAGAGACCCCCAAGTGGTCCATTAATGATTAACATATCATTATATAAGTCTCTTGGCCGAACCTTAGATTTTTAGGAATTTAATATCAATTAATAATATAATATTTGTTTTAAGAACTCTTTTATGCCAATTTTGACACTATTCAATAGTTGATTTTTGTGAAACTCATAACAGATTGATTACTTCGAACAAAGTCCATTAAATCAATCCTAATATATAATATTAGCATAGAAAATTAGTTTAATTCATTAAAAGTTTCATATTATATTTATTTGGGTATTTATAATATCAATTATTTTAATTTTCACTATTATAGTAATTACTGCATCATCATTGTGTCATAAATAAAATAAATTATTTAAT
Source organism: Viscum album (assembly GCA_963277665.1). Lineage (NCBI taxonomy): Eukaryota > Viridiplantae > Streptophyta > Magnoliopsida > Santalales > Viscaceae > Viscum > Viscum album. The sequence continues at coordinate 561,968,660 of OY728141.1, forward strand.
GTCTAAAAATTATAAATAAAATATCATTATGTAGGAAATCTTTTTAGATTTCTAATGAATATTTATAATCTAAAATCCAACATTTATAACCCTATGTAAAAATTTTACTTCTAAAAGATGTAAGCTTATGCCATTTTTTTTTATTTTAACTTTATTAATATAATGTGTCATTATCACTTACAAGTGGATCCATGGGGTCCCAAAATAGACCCAAAGATGCCCATGGTCGACCATGTATCAACCAATAGGGTTAAGACACGTTTTAGGGTAATTTAGTATTATTATAATATTATTGTTTAACCCTTATTTACCGGATTTACCCTTAACCATGGTAAATAAAATATTTACCGCAGTAATTATTCAAAATGTCTAAAAATAAAAGTTACCTATTTACATAATTTGGACATCCTGATTCCAAATATGGAATCCATTTTCCTAAATTCAAAACACATAAGTGGCAGAAATTAATTTAAAATTAATTCCCGCTGTCAAAACAAAAAGCGTGTTTTTAAGAGGTAATAACTATCAAAAGATTGACACTTGTTTATGTTCGGTTTAATTGTAAAATTATGTCCAATGACCAACATTATATTAAATGGTAAAAATATATTCTAAATATACTTTAAAACCACTCAAATTCACAATTTATCACTATTAATTATTTTGATTAAAAAAGTTGTTTTTAATTAAAATTTAGAAATTTTCACTATTCATCAAAATATAAAAGTTATCCGAAAAGTACCAAAATTTCACCCTAGGATAATTTCGATATTCCGAATCCAAAAATGAAGTCCATTTTGAAATATAAAATATATATGATTTCAAAAAGTAGGTATAACTATTCACAACGGCTAGTTTAATTAGTTGTGGTGTGTGTTAGAACTCGAGGTTGCGTACAACACACGCTATCACATTATTCAAAGGGAAACGTACCGTAGAAGCTTGGGGTGTTACATTCTCCCCTCCTTCAAATAATTGCGTCCTCGCAATTTCTAGGGTATTACTGCATAAAAAGACTCGGGTGGTTCTTTATCATAAGTTCCTCGGGTTCCCACGTTGCCTCTTCCATCTTATGGTTTCTCCACAAAACTTTTACCAGACGCGTCGTCCGGTTTCTCAGTACTTGTTCTCTTGTATCAAGAATCCTGACGGGCTCTTCGCAATAAGACAGATCGGGTTCCAGTTCTAATTCCTCATAGGTGAGTACATGCGTTGGGTCAGGCATGTATTTTCTCAACAGAGATACGTGGAACACATCGTGAACTTTGGAGAGACTTGGCGGCATTGCCAATCGGTAAGCTACAGCCCCAATTCGTTCTAGAATTTCGAAAGGTCCGATGTACCTGGGACTCAATTTACCTTTCTTACCAAAACGTATGACTCCCTTCCACGGAGATACCTTTAGGAAAACATGATCACCGACTTGAAATTCCAAATCCTTCCTTCGATTATCGGCATAGCTCTTCTGCCTACTTTGAGCTGCTTTGATGTGATTTTGGATTACCTTCACCTTTTCCACCGTTTCCTCCACCAGTTCTGGGCCTACAAGTTTTCTTTCACCAACGTCATCCCAACAGGTTGGTGTACGACATCTCTTTCCGTATAACGCTTAATATGGTGCCATTTGTATACTCGAATGGAAGCTATTGTTATAGGAAAATTCTACCAGAGGTAAATATTGATCCCACATACCCTGAAAATCAAGTGAGCAAGATCTCAACATGTATTCTAAGGTTTGAATAGTCCGTTCTGATTGTCCGTCTGTCTGAGGGTGGTAAGCAGTGCTCAAATGAAGTTCTGTATCCAGGGATTTCTGAAGACTTTTCCAGAATCTTGAAGTAAAACGGGGATCACGATCAGAAACAATTGATAGGGGTACTCCATGAAGTCTCACAACTTCATTAATGTATAGTCTTGCTAGACGTTCCATGGGTAGATCTTCTCTTATAGTAAGAAAATGTGCTGACTTGGTAAGACGATCAACAATAACCCATATTTCATCGTTCCTTCTAGGAGTCTTTGGTAGCCCCATGACAAAGTCCATTGTAATATTGTCCCATTTCCACTCCGGTATGGGAAGAGGTTGCATGACTCCTCCAGGCTGTTGCCTTCCAGCTTTCACTTGTTGACAAACCATACATCTTGACACAAAATCAGCAATCTCCCTCTTCATGTTGTCCCACCAAAAATGTTCCTTCAAATCTCTATACATTTTGGTGCTCCCAGGGTGTATAGAGAAATTGGAACTATGAGCATCATCCAGCAATTCCCTTTTTAGATCAGGTATATTGGGAACACAAAGTCTCTTCCCGAATTTCAAAATTCCACCTTCATACGCAAAGTCTCTCAATCTCCCATCATTCATAGCTTTAATCTTCTTTTGGAATTCGTCATCATCGGTCTGAGAACTCTTAATCCTTTCTAGTAAAGATGGTTTGGCAACCATTTGAAAAAGCATTGATGTTTCACCTTCCCTGGTTATTCCCATGTCCATTTTCACTAGATCCATGAAAATTGGATCCCTTTCAATTCTCATATTGTTCAAAACTCCATGGTCTTTTCTACTCAAAGCATCTGCCACCTTGTTTGCCTTCCCTGGGTGGTAGTGTATCGTACAATCATAATCCTTGAGTAATTCAAGCCATCTCCTTTGCCTCATGTTGAGTTCTTTTTGTGAGAAAATATACTTCAAACTCTTGTGATCAGTATAAATCTCACATTTTTCACCATAGAGGTAGTGCCTCCATATCTTCAAAGCAAAGATCACAGCTGCTAACTCAAGATCATGAGTAGGATAGTTTTGTTCATGAATTTTCAACTGTCGTGATGCATAGGCAATAACTCTATCATTCTGCATAAGGACACAGCCAAGTCCTTTCTTCGATGCATCACTATAAATAACGAACCCATCATTCCCCGATGGTAGAGTCAATATAGGAGCATTGACTAATCTTCTCTTCAGTTCTTCGAAACATTCTTCACACTCTTTTGTCCAAACAAATTTAACCCCTTTACGTGTGAGCTTCGTTAATGGGTTAGCCAATCGGGCAAAATTCTGGACGAAACGTCGATAATAACCTGCCAAGCCAATAAAACTACGTACCTCAGTTATACTCGTAGGTGCTGGCCATTCTTGGATTGCCTTGGTCTTAGAAGGATCAACAGAGATTCCATCTTTAGAGACAATATGGCCAAGAAAAGAAATCTCCTGAAGCCAGAATTCACACTTGCTAAACATTCCATATAATTCATGCCTCCTCAGAGTCTTCAAGATAATGCGCAAGTGATTTTCATGATCTTTGTAGGTTTTGGAGTATACCAAGATATCATCAATAAATACCACCACAAATTCATCGAGATACTCCTTGAAGACTCTATTCATCAGATCCATGAATACAGAGGGTGCATTAGTCAATCCAAACGGCATTACAGTAAACTCGTAATGCCCGTACCTGGTTCGAAATGCTGTTTTCGGAATGTCTTCCTTCTTCACACACAACTGATGGTATCCAGATCGAAGGTCAATCTTTGAAAAGTATTGAGCTCCATGCAGTTGGTCAAATAAATCATCAATACGAGGTAGGGGATACTTGTTCTTTATCGTTATAGCATTGATCTCCCTGTAGTCGATACATAACCTCATAGATCCATCTTTCTTTTTAACAAAAAGAACAGGGGCTCCCCATGGAGAAACACTAGGGTGAATAAATCCCTTATTACTCAATTCCTCTAGTTGTTTCTTTAGTTCGACTAACTCTACTGTGTCCATTCTATAAGGGGTCTTCGATATAGGCCTTGATCCAGGAATCAAATCAATGGAAAACTCAACTTCTCGTTCTGGAGGATGTCCAGGTAAATCTTCCGGAAATACATCTACAAATTCTTTCACAACAGGTACATCCTCTATTTGAACATTCCTTTCCTCACCGACAGTTATTTCATTCTCTTCCTCCCCAATAATTGAATTAAGTTGAACTACTGGGGGTGGATCTAAATAAGAATTAGGTGGTGACGATTCTACTCTAAAAATAAGGTGTTCCTTATCATTATCATCAAGAATCGTAACCTCTTTCTTATTACAATAAATCTTCGCATCATAGTCCGAAAGCCAGTCCATACCGAGGATTATATCAAACTCAATCATAGGTATGACGATGAGATCAGCAGATAAAGAAAATTTATGTGCTCTAATGGGGACTGATTCACAAAACTTTGTTGCAACGATACTTCCCTTAGGAGTTTTAACTGACAACTCCCTTATTAAATCAAATTGGAAATATCTAATTTTCTTAGCAAACTGGGAAGATATGAAACAATGCGATGATCCAGAATCAAATAATGCATTTGCTAAACTTGAGGAAACCATTAAATTACCTGCCACCACGTCTTTCGGAGCTTCTACCTCAGCAGTAGTGATAGCATAAGCCTGGCCTTGATCCCTTGGCCTTTTCTGAGGTAAGTTCTCCTGACGCTTAGGACATGCATTTTCATAATGCCCCATCTCCCTGCAATTGTAGCACTGAACGTTGGTAGCTTCCTTCTTCCCCTTGCAATCATGAGCTTGGTGGCCTTTTTCACCACACTTGTAACAGACTCCCATTCCCTTCAAGCAAGTACCAGGATGTTTCTTCCCGCATTTACCACAAGATGGATATTCAACCTTTCCCTTCTTCCCCTTATTTCCATTCCCAGATTGATCAGCAGGTCTCTTCTTCTCTTGCTTTTCTTTAAAGTCATAAGACTTAGAGAATTCCTTTTTGGTCTTTATAGCACATGAGACAATGTCTTCGTACGATGAAAAGGATTGTGAGACTAATTCTCGACGGAGAAATGGTTTTAACCCATCAAAGAAACGATCAATCTTACTTCTTGGGTTGCGAATATAATCTCCAGCATACCTCGCTAACCTCGTAAAGTTAGCCTCATACTTTGTGACATTCTCATCCTCCTTTTGTCTCAGACTCAGAAATTGTCTTTCCATATCCGCTCGATGGTCGCGAGGGAAGTATTTTTCTAAAAACAGATCTTTGAATTCCCTCCATTCCATATTTGATACTTCATCATCTTCCTTCGTATTTTGAATCAATGACCACCATTGATCAGCATCTCCAGTGAGGCGGTAAACTGCCATGATAACTTTTTCCCTTTCACTGCTCCCCAAAGCCTGAAATATTTTCTCTAGGGAAAATATCCATTGCTCAGCTACTAAGGGATTTGTATTCCCATTGAATGTTGGTGGTTGTTGCCTCATGAATCGATCTAACATTGATCCTCCACGCTGCGGATCAGGGTGCTCCATACGGGTAAGGTTATTATTCATAACCTGAGTAAGTTGTCCCAGTATGGTGATTAGCTGATCAGCACCAGTTGCATCACCAGCCCCACTATAATTATCTTGAGCAGGAGGGCAATCCCTACATGGAGTACGTGCATTGATACGGTTTCCATTTCTTCCACTAGGCGCCATTTCTATACAATGGCATAAACTAGATCAGTTTATGAATCAAAATACATAATCCCATACTTATAAAACACTTAACATAAATTGAACTATTTATGGATATAATCCATAATCATAAAAATGTTTTCTTTGAGGAAGTATATACTCATAAACCCTTCATAATGATTTGTAAAGAAAGTGAGAGTTATCCTAAGCATATCCCCCGGGAGTGTCGTAACCAAGAGTGCAGCAAGGCCCGTTGTCGTGCACCAGTTCCCGTTCGAGTCTAGCTCAAAGCGGTGTTTTCGGGTTTTACCCCTAGGTACATCTGTGCCAGAGCCGCCTCTACCTGCTCGTATCCAGACAGGGATGTATTGCTCGGAAAACTCACAAAATCTCTACAATACCAAAATTCTAGGAAGTTCTTCTATACTAATCCTCAAAGTTCATCTTAAGTCTACGTGCTCTAATCAGAGTTTATCTAAATCTAGCTTCCAAGGTTTGTACTAAACTTCCTCTGATACCAACTGTAACGCCCCGACCCCAGTTGCCCAGAGTCGGTGCATTAATTACATAACATTGGCATGATCACAAGAAAGATCAAATCTCGAAAGACCGATTGGTTTAGTAGCCTTGGAAACACTAGATATAATCATAAAGTTTTACATTACATTTCAAAGTGAAAAACTACTACAACAACAAAGTCTTCATATCCACACTATTAACCCCTCATAAAATCCCTGCAAGTCATTCATAATTTACTTCTTCACTACCTGGGAAAAATAAAACATAGAAAAGGGGTGAGCTCAAATGCCCAGTAAGGGTAACAATATAGCGGAACATTCATAATAAGCATAAACATTTAAGGCAATGAATTACTAAAACAAAAGCCTTTTAAAATTGAACTTCAACATAGTATGGCAAAAATAAAAATGAAATAATGCCATTTACTTATTCACATAGATATTCTACTAATCGAATAATCACATGAAATATCAATAACCACTTTCATAATGTTGGAATGCATAATGCCAGACTATCATAACCACATAGCCAAGGCCTCGTGCCAAGACTACAAATAAGATTTTGTCAAGGCCTTGTGCCAAGACACTAGTTTGTCTCATGAGACCTACCGATGCATCGAGGAGCTATAGCGGGCTCCACCCGTCACTTATTAAGTCCAATGCATTCCCATATGAAATGGTTTAAACATAACATAAACATTCGTATTAAAACTAGCATACGAAATGTCAATAATTTCACCATAAACTATGAATGGTATAAAAATAGCACATCCACAGTCAAACATATCACAAAACCTTCAATACAATATAGAAGTTTTGTATCATAATAAATCAACTTCAAATAATCTTAAAATCCATCAAAGGATGTTGACATAGATGAAATCAAAATTCTTTTTAAAGAAGTATCTCCTTTTATTTTGAAATAATTTAAGATCCATATAAAATAAAACATTTTCTTTGAAAATATTCTTATAAGCTTGTAAGGAAAGCTTTGAAGATTTTATAATGGCGTAAAATAACCGCACCCGCCGTATAAGTTAAAAAAAACATTCTTACCTCAATTCTGTCGAAAAGGTTAAAAAGGACCTTGTTTTGAAAACGACGGAAAGATTCCTTTATAAACCTCTTATAAAAAGTCAAAAAAAAGGGTATAAATGACTTTAACCCATATTCTTGTAAATAGTAAAAATGTTTTGAAATACATTTTTAAGAAACATGGATGTGGATGATAAAGAGATCCCAGTAGATTATTACATATAAACAACCTCGGATAATGAAGAGATTGTGAAATAACCCTTACCTTGTACTTTTCCTTGGTTGGGGTAGGTTAACCTCCTGTATAATGGTGAAATAATTGTTATTAAATTATACAAGAATCATATATATTAATATGATATCATATATGATCTTTTAACATTGATTTATTAATAATATCTTAGAATTATCATCGTTTCGGGTGTTAACTTACTCATTTTCTTTTATATGTTTTGTTACATAAGCCATGTTTGTTGTATCTTATTCATATCCAGAATGATATCAAGTCCTTAAACATCATTTTTAAATCATAAAATGATAATTATACTTGAATGGATACGATGGAGAATGAATCTCATCGCGTTCGTGGAGACGGTAGTCCGTACGTACGCACGAGCGACAATATCATTCTTTTGATATTAAAATAATATATAAATGAATGGTATATCATATATACAGAATCATTAATATGTTATATTTATTATTTACATGAGTTACACATCATTATTATACCCATCCAAATAATAATATATTGAATAACAATTACACCACGACGTGGAGACGGTAAGCCGTACGTACGCACGTATGGTGACATGTTATTCAAAGGGTGGATAGAATACTGAATATGGTTGTACCATATTTATAATAACATCACAGTATATAAATGATACTGGAGTCATTATTTTAGAATGGTAACAACAAAGGAAGAAGAAGTGGAAGAAGAAATGAACTTGGAAAAGGGGTGGTGAAAACATTACCTCTTCTTCGGGTTCTTCCTTTTGATTTGATCAAAAGGGCTCCTTAGGTTGGCTTTCTGATCACACTAAGGCCCCTAGGTTGTAGTTAGGGATGTTGGGAGAGTATTTGGGCAGAGTTTGGCCGAACAAAAAGGCTTTAGAGGTGTGAAGAAATGAGAAGGAGGAGTGCCCTTTTATAAGAGGGGTGAGGGGCACCTTTGGAAAAGTTAGAAATATTAATTTATAATAAATTCATATTCGGTTTCTAATGGCTCCAAAATTGACTATTCAAAGGTTAAGGTGGGGATAGGTCGAAAAAAACTCAACCAATAGAATTTAGACAGGTTTGGCTACTTATATTAACCTTATCTTTAAGTATTAACTCTAAGTTAATTAGTTTCACTTTTACAATGTCTCTTTGTATTTTTATATAATATGGTTAATAAACTTACTATATACATCCAAGAGACCACCAAGTGGTCCATTAATGATTAGAATATCATTATATAAGTCTCTTGGCCGAACCTTAGATTTTTAGGAATTTAATATCAATTAATAATATAATATTTGTTTTAAGAACTCTTTTATGTCAATTTTGACACTATTCAATAGTTGATTTTTGTGAAACTCATAACAGATTGATTACTTCGAACAAAGTCCATTAAATCAATCCTAATATATCATATTAGCATAGAAAATTAGTTTAATTCATTAAAAGTTTCATATTATATTTATTTGGGTATTTATAATATCAATTATTTTAATTTTCACTATTATAGTAATTACTGCATCATCATTGTGTCATAAATAAAATAAATTATTTAATGTCTAAAAATTATAAATAAAATATCATTATGTAGGAAATCTTTTTATCTTTCTAATGAATATTTATAATCTAAAATCCACATTTATAACCCTATGTAAAAATTGTTCTTCTAAACGATGTAAGCTTATGCCATTTTTTTTTATTTTAACTTTATTAATATAATGTGTCATTATCACTTACAAGTGGATCCATGGGGTCCCAAAATAGACCCAAAGATGCCCATGGTCGACCATGTATCAACCAATAGGGTTAAGACACGTTTTAGGGTAATTTAGTATTATTATAATATTATTTTTTAACCCTTATTTACCGGATTTACCCTTAACCATGGTAAATAAAATATTTACCGCAGTAATTATTCAAAATGTCTAAAAATAAAAGTTACCTATTTACATAATTTGGACATCCTGATTCCAAATATGGAATCCATTTTCCTAAATTCAAAACACAGAAGTGGCAGAAATTAATTTAAAATTAATTCCCGCTGTCAAAACAAAAAGCGTGTTTTTAAGAGGTAATAACTATCAAAAGATTGACACTTGTTTATGTTCGGTTTAATTGTAAAATTATGTCCAATGACCAACATTATATTAAATGGTAAAAATATATTCTAAATATACTTTAAAACCACTCAAATTCACAATTTATCACTATTAATTATTTTGATTAAAAAAGTTGTTTTTAATTAAAATTTAGAAATTTTCACTATTCATCAAAATATAAAAGTTATCCGAAAAGTACCAAAATTTCACCCTAGGATAATTTCGATATTCCGAATCCAAAAATGAAGTCCATTTTGAAATATAATATATATATGATTTCAAAAAGTAGGTATAACTATTCACAACGGCTAGTTTAATTAGTTGTGGTGTGTGTTAGAACTCGAGGTTGCGTACAACACACGCTATCGCATTATTCAAAGGGAAACGTACCGTAGAAGCTTGGGGTGTTACACCAAATTAAATTATACCATAATAAAAACTACCCTAATCTTGATCTAGATTTTGAAGTCATGGTCTACACTCTGATGTTTTGGAAATATAATAACTTTTATAAGGGATTTTTTCTACACAAACCACTAGAGTTTTCAAAACATCATCAAAAGGGACCTTATTTTGAGGTAGATACATAGAGTTAAGAATCTATATATTTTTTAATTTGAGAAGTTGAATAAACCATGGGAAAATAATATCATTGTGGATTATTTTAGCAGTATGAAATGGGTTACGTAGGATCATGTTGAGAGGGATTCTAAGGAATAACGATGCTTGATAAAATTATTTGTTGACATGAGGATGGATGCTTTGAGGATTAGGTACTATTGAATTGTTCTCCACTAATGGTCACATATTAATTGGTATAACAAGTAATGGTAGAATATTTCTTAGAACTAAAGTGTGATATGAAGGGAGAATAGTTGTCTAAAGGTAACCTAATAGTCTGGTGGATATTGGGAGATGAGAATATTATCCTTGTACATTGGAGAGTAGTAGTTCTTTCTTCTATCACAGAGGAGTTGATGACATAATTACATATCTTTAGGTGGGTGTTTCATCCTAGTGTGACAATGATATTCTGGCATCAGACAATAGTTTTGATGGTAGATGATGATGTGGGGAATTTCTAGATTAATTTCTTGATGCATAACCTACCAGAAGATAAAGTTACAGAACTAGAATCCTTGTGGTTTGTTTTAGCCAATTCTTATGACAATGTGGAAGATTTAGGAATTTTTTTAAGGGTTACCTAGGACCCCATATTGAACAATCCTTATCACTAGATGAATATTTCTTTCTTCTTAGCTCCCTCTATGAATGCACCCTATGTGCATTACTTTTTTCAAACTTCCCGGACTGTTGAGGCCTTACCCACCATCTTCGATGTGGTAGAGGGTCATTCTATAGCTGTTTCTCTTCCTTCTTATTTGGTTTTTAACCCCAGATTCGACTCCCCCATATTTGTCTCCTCCTCACCACCTCCCGTAGGGGCCTCCATTCCCCTCCCGGACACGTTGGTGCCCATCCCCTGTGGGTGTCTTCCATATTCCATATTCTACATTCATACCTTCACATAATCCTAGGCTAGAAGGGCCCCCACCATCACCATCTCCGAAAGAGGTTCACCTTTAATCTCTTCCACTGTCATTTTTTTCTCATTCTCCATTGCCGGACGTTTCCATAGAGCCAATTATTCTTGGTTTTTCTTTTGTCTCTCCAGTTCTGTTCATCCTTGAAGTCGATTTCTCTATGTCCTCCTCTGCCCTCTAATGGACCTTGTTTGCACCTTTTGGTCAATACCTTCTCTATACATAATGTTCCGGAATGTGGTTGCCTCATGTGGTCTGGCATTGCGATCTTGGGTCTTAATTCTCAATTGGAATGTTTTTTTCATTGTCCTCTCATAATTGGAAGACATTATTAAATCTTGGTCCAGAAATCCCAAATCAGTTGTCTCCACAGGGTTCTATCACTTTAACTTGTCCATTGAAGTTCATTTTGGTTTTGGCTCTCCCAATGCTGTAGTTTGGTTATTCCTCTCATGCCTCCCCCATTACATTTTATAATCCTTATTTTCTCTAGTCGATCGGTGATTCGTTGGGATCCTTCTTGTGTTCAGATGATCGCATGTTGTGGCTGATGGATGCTTCTATGTATAGGATATGTGTTGAGGTGGACATTTTTTATCCTATTCCTGATCACATTTTTCTCAAAGGAGGTTGATCTTTCTTTTTTTGGAAAAAACTCCATCCATCCACATCGACCAACTTCTTCTCATTTTTCCAACTTCAAGGTCATTCCACCAAGTCTTAAAGAAAACACATGTTTTTCCCCCATCACAATATGCATGGGGATTCTTATATCTCAGATTCTTATTCCTTTTCATAGTGAGGTTATCTTATTCCCACCTATAAGGGCCCCTCTTTCCCCTATTCTCCAACTGATATCCTTAAGTTGGTACAATAGTTTCCCCCTCACCCACTCCATCCCATCTTCCTTCATATCCACCTGAGCCTCTTATTCCCCCTCCTTTACTCCCTCTTATCCCCATACTTCCCAGTGTCAATCAAGGATCTGGTTGTCTATCAAAAACCCATCCTATCGACAACTGATTTACCTCCTACCCATAAGACTCATGAGGATCCCCCTATGCTGTTGACCCCTCCCCTCCCACCCCTTCTCTCCTCCACACTACAAGATCATATCTCTCCCCAATTCCCTCCTCTTAAAACCTCCAAAAATATTTCTCTACCCAAGACTCCCTGGAGCCTGTTGCCTAGGTCCCCTTCTCCCTTCCCAACAATTCCACTAGTGGAATCCTAACTAAGTCTCAAAACAAATCCCTCAAAGACTTTTTTTCCTCCTCATATGTTCCCCCATGGTTGGCATCAGAGCCAATCCTTACCTTTTCAAATGATTTCCATATTTCTATAGAATACTCGAGGGATCAATGCTCAGGTTAAAACAATATTAATTTCCGAAAAAATATCCAATAGTTTTAATTACCTTTTGGATATTATCAGATCCAAGCAATATCCCTCCAAGATTTCAGTTTTTTCAAATAGAATCAGTCTACAAAATTTTCTACAAGTGGCTCCTTACAATCACTATATATGGATTCTCTAGATGTATATTATTTCAATGGATCTGATTTATTCTTCTGAATAGTTCGTCACTAAGAAGGTAAGATATGGTGACCATTAATTTTATTTCACTTTTATCAATGCAATGTGTGAGGTGTAGGAAAACAAGTCTATAGAATGTCATGGGTTTATTCTATCCAAACACTCATTGGATAGTTAGGGATGGATTCAATATTAATGTATAAAGTTCAGTGAAGAAATAATTGGGTGATTATCATCATAAAACATCTCAGGTTATTATGGATTTTAGGTATCAGTTAGGTCAAGTGTTTTTGGGTTTCTATGTTGATAGTTTCACTTGGATAAATAATCAAAAAGATTCAAACCACGCATGGTGCCACCTCAACCAATCCCTTAACAATTTCACTGCCATCTCAGCATTCCTTATTTCCATGGTAATAAATATTCCTATAGTTCTTATGGATTAATACCCCTTTGTAGTTTTTCTTTCCCGTATAGAGAAAAACGACGGTCACTTCCACTTCTCCATGTTATGGACTATTGCACCAGATTATCATGAAGTGGTTCGCTCATCATTGAATATTATATTTCAAGTATGTTTTGTTGTCCATCCTCTATAAGAAGATTATGTGTCTGAAAGTGAATCTTCATGCTAATAACAAGAGGCATGCATACCTCTTTTATGAACTGGATACACTTTCCCTTGAAATGGATGATATGGAGTCAAACCATGGGGGCAACTAGGATGAGGAGGTTTTCATTAAACTTGTTGTTAATAAGATAATCCTTACTGAGTATATTTTGAGATAGTAACATATGTTGCATGAGCTATCCAATGTTAGATGGCTCTCAGAAGGTGACAGGAACACTTATTTATTTCCTGCATGTGTTCAAGATATAAAGAGGTTCATCGGCCCCAATATACTACTAGAGGACAACTCCTTTTGGAGAACCATGATGTGGTTGGGGTGCTGGACGAGTTTCAATTTAGCACACTCCATGCTATCCCAGACCCTTTCATGCATAGAGGATACCCTCAGGCTTCCTCTAATCTTTTTGAATGATTTCCCTGCGTGGTTTCTGCTGATCACCACCAATTTATTGAATATATGCTAGACGTGAAGGAGATATATGATTAGGTGAAAGGCCTAAACCTGAATATTTTTCTCGGTCCTGATGGGTTCCAAATATGCATCTCTGTGGATTCTTAGAACTTGGTTAGAAATTATATTTCTTATTCGGAATAATATTTATTCTGAGGAGGTCATCTACTAAGAGTTTCATGTGTTAATACTATCGTTCTGGTCCTGAACATCAAGTCCCCTCCCTCTATTTAACACTTTCACCCCATCAGTATGTGAAATTTTCCCAATAAGGTCCTAGATATTGTTATCAATAAAAGGGTCTCAACTATGATTCCTTCATTTTTTTCTAATGAAAAGAATGAATTTATTAAGGGAATGTCAATATAGGGGAAAACTGGCTTGAATGAGAATATGTTAAGGGATACCAAACTAAAAGAAATGAGATATAATGATCTAATTAAGATCAACATGGGTAAATCCTAAGAAATGATTGTATGGAACTTTATTCTTAAAATTATTTCAGTCAGGGGTTTTTCTATGCAGGCCCCAAATATACTATACAAGGGATTCATCTCACCATGTTTAAATATTTCCTTAATGGGTAAATAGTGTGGATTCCTTAAATTTTCTCGATGGAAAAGGTTAGGTGAACCCCTTTCTCCCAGTTTATTCATTTTAATGTAGGATTCCACCAGTCAAAAAATCAAATGAATCCTCTAGATTGTCAAACTCCTTCCTTATCAATATAAGAAGCTTATCAATGGATTCTCTCACCTAATGAATCCCGGTGACACTATTCTTTTTTTAATAGGGCTATAAGTTCAATTCATGACATCAATTCCATTCTTGGGGAGAACTGTAAGTAAAGAGGATAGTTGATTAACTGTGAGGAGAGAAATATCATTGTCTCATCTAGTTGCACCGAAAGGCGCATTCAATAACTGGAAAAAATACGTGCACGAAAAGATGTAGCTTCCCTCTAGGACTATCCTAGTGGCCTTATATCCCCTTCTAGAGTATATACCAACTAATTCAATAGGTTTGTTGAAAAATCACCGGGTGTATCAACAATTGGTAGAAATGCTTCCTTTCTCAACGTGGATTAATTACCATGGTTAAAAGTTTCCTCACATTAATACCTATGAACACCCTTTCTGCAACCATGGTTCCTAAAGAATTCATTTATAGCATTTAAATTTTTTTTGCGACCTTCATTTTGGATGCTCAATCAAATGGAAAGAATCACTGGGCATTGTGGGCGAGGATGGTGCAACCTATCTGAGAGGGGGTTATCAATGTTACAAGTGTGTCCAGTGATGTTCATGTCAGTAATGTCAAATTGGAATGGTATTTACCTGAAAGAAACTATATTTGGATAAGTTTCATGAATAATAAGTATGACAATAACATCGTCTCTTCTAAAAATCCCAACCACATGTGGCTCTTGATTCAATCATACATTACACCCCACTAAGATACATCTAGTGGATTGTAGGAAGAGGAGACATTAATTTTTGGGATTCAAATTAGGCTAGCATTGTGTTGGGTTTACCTAGGCATACAACCCTAGAAATGAACTTTAAAAAATATTAGCACTATACTAATATCAATCAGGGTGTCCTCAATAATGATCAACATTACCTCTTCAATCTTATTGAGTTGAATATTGACACTAATAAATGTATTTTTTTTCTGGTTCAGGGTCTGGAGTTTTTCCTAGGAAGGATCGTTGTGGGCTCCAATATCACCAATCTGACTGAGATATGGTTGTAGCTGCACTCTAGTGTAATGTGATCCCTTCCAAACTGAACTTCCTTGTTTGTAGTGTCCCCAATAGAGTCATTCCTACAAACAATAACATTAAGAATATTAGAATCAGAATGCGGTCACACCGCATCTGTTGTTCTAATCTCAGTGAAGAGTCAGTGGATAACCTATTTTCTGGTAGTGACTGGGCTCGTGTGGCATGGCTCACTTTTATAAATTTCACTTCCCTTCCATTTGGGAATTATTGATGTTATTATTTCTTGTCTGCAAGGTTTAATGGCGTGCATGTGAATTGATATGAGTACAAGGCACAATCTCTTATCTTCTTCATTGGTTGTTTGTGTATTTGGAAGGAGAATAACTCTGATCATTACGAGGATATCCCATACAAGTCATAGTCCATTGTCAGTATGATCAGATTCTTGTTACTTGATTTTTCCCTTCTCTCCCACACCTATAATGATGCATCGTCTCTCCAGAGTATCATGCACAATTAGAAAATTCTATCCTCCTCTCCACATGGAACCATGATCAATGGGTCCCCTAGAATCCTCACTTTCATGGCTTCAATATTAATTCTGATGGTTCATGATTTATGGGAAACATACAAAGTGGCGGGGTTGTTCATGATACCTGGGGAAATGTGATCCTTACGTTTTGAACATACTTTTCCACATGTGATTCCCATTAATCTGAGTTGTGGGTGATTCTCATAGGTCCTGTTCTATTTAATCTATTCAATATTAATGTGGGGGCTATTATATTGGCCTCCAAAATCAGCCAGTCATATCTATTGGGACTTTTCACTATTCATTAGACTATAGTTTATCAGATCCTCATGTTTAGGAATCTCATCAATGATCGCATGGATATCCATTAGATTTTGAGGGGGGGGGGGGAACAAAATATTAGACTATCTCCCCTATAAGGACTTTCCATGTACACCCATTAGGATTTATTTTAATTTGGGCGAGTTCCCCTATGAAGGGATGGATTTGGTCCAAGGGGATTCCCTTGAAAATCAATATTTTAGACCTCCATATCTCTCTTTATGATTTTCCTTATCCTTATCCACATTTTCATATTTTAATATATTAAAATCAAAGATGAACTAGGACCCTAAGGATTTATGACCCTATTTTTTTTATTTTTTATCATTTGATGAAGGTTTAACCCTTCTTACTGATCAGATAAACTCACTCCATTGATAATATTTTAATGCTCAATGATTATGAGATCATACACGTACATGGAATTCCCTTGAGGATTGTATCTTACAGATATTTACATTTCACATTATGGTACTTTTAAGGATTTTAGTAATCTATAAAACTCAATGGAGGTTTAGTATAACGTATTATCCCTTAATAGATGGATAGTTCATGCATACGATATACATGATTGATGATATTCATTGAGTTCGAATTCTAGATTATGATGGAGTTTCTGTTGATCGTCTATCATTGTTTTGTTGCTCATATATAAGTTGTTACTAAGATTTGATTATAATTACACCATATGAGGAAATTTTTTGGAGGCCCTTCTATTCACCGTATTGTTGGAATGGGGTAGGTGAGGGAGAGGATGTGGGGCCTTTTTTGGTCTAGGAGGCCACCAAGAGAGTGAAACAAATTAATAATAGAATTATCACCACTTATATTAGGTATATATATAATATACTAACCATATGAGGAGACATTTGTCCTTCACTATGTGAGATTAATCTTTCTTGATAGTGAATCCTCATTAAGGTTACTAACATCTGAGGATACAAGGAAAGCTAGAAGAATGTTTTTTGACCATTTTATTTCATTGAGTAGGTTGGAGAAGTGTCATGCCATCTAGATATTTCTTTTCACTACCAAATAAAACGTGATATATTTCATGTGTCACATCTTTGAAGGAACATTTCTGATCCAATGAATTTCATTGACTATAAGGATGTTGAGTTGGAACTAGATGCATATTATGAGGGGTGACATGTGAAAATTATATAATTAAGTGATAATTTCCATTGATGGAAGAAGATAAAACTCATTTGGACTTAGTGTTGGCATGGATAAATCTAGTTAGTGGCATGGGAGTGGGTGTCTGATGTTTGAGCTTAGTGGCTACTGTTTTTTAAGAGAGACTTCTATTGATACTTATTAAGGGAAAGAAGTCATTAGAGGGTGGGAATTTTAATATTATCATTTTTTATATGTCCTAAGACTCTCTATTGTTTTTTATATGTGTTTTTATGTGTAAATATTTTTTTAGTAAAACTAGTTGTATAATGGTTTTACTATGTTATTTAAAGTTAAAATTGGGTTTTAATCAATTGTGTAAGGGAAGAGGTGATTTTTCTTTTGTTTTTTATTGGTAAATCATTTTTTCCTTACTTACGTATGGGTACAGGAGTTATCACTACACTATGTAAGGATATACAAGATCTTCTTTAAGGGTTACACCATTTTTATATTGGTAATATAAGTATAGAGACACTATCATTTCATACATAGACATTACATCACTTTTTCGAAACATTTAATACATTACACAATGATATTCCCAAAAAAATTGTTTAGTGCCTTTGGAAACTTGGAATCATAATAATGGTACATAAGTGAGAAAAGTTATCTCCCAATAGGGTCTCTATGACTTGAACCCTTCTTAGACACATCATAAATTAAACATATCTTCATAACAAGGGGAAAGGAAACATAAGAAAGGGTGATATCAAACACTCTGTAAGGGTAGACAAGAGATATATATAAGCATAATAATAAGAATAAGGGTATGAGAACATTATCATAACAATATAATATCACACCATTGATATAAAATTTCACAATCAAGAGTCATGGAATAAATATTGGAAGTTCATAAGACATGAATCAAAAGGGGATCAAGAGCATAAGCCATAAAAGCATAACATATGAATAAGTCATGGAATGTGGAGGAACCATAATAATTTAAAATTAATTCCATAGGTGTAAATGATTAATTAAAAGGCATAATTAGTTAAATGGGTTCAGTCCTTAAACCATATTGGTAGTCATGGTTCACTCCCATGACCGTCTTAGAAGTCAAGGTTCAATCCCAAGGCCATCTTAAAAGAAAAATTCCTTTACTAAACTGAATTAATTCCCTATTCTAGCAATTTACATTACATGTGATATAACTCTTAAACAAATTAATTATATTTAGTTATATGTCCCACCTATTTCACAATTAAATCACACATAATTATTCCATTAGATAAGAAAACATATGATAACCCATGAAATTAAATTGGTATAATAATCATGAAATCATATCATAACTTATGAAAAAGAGATGGGTTTCTTAATAATTTCATCAAAATAATAAACCATGAAAATAAAAATGTTTCATAATAATATAACCCACAAAAGATAAATATGTTTCATAATCTTATAACCCATTAAAGAGAACCATGTTTCAAAAACATAATTCTATCAAACAATAAACCATTCAGAGAAAGAATATGAATGTAACCCTTGGATGATATTCTTAGAAATTCATGAGTAACTTCAATGTATGCCATATTATATGGAAAATAATTTTTAAATATCCATTTAACAATATTTCTTGAGGAAAATATCCTTTGCCCTTTGAAAAAATAATTTAAAAACATAAATTCTATTAGAAAACCCATCTCTTTAAAAAATATTTAGAAACATATAAAGAATATTTGAAAACAATAAAAAATTATTAAAATACATTTTACTTGAAAATGAAAATAAAATATTATTTAAAAGACATTTTTTAAAACATTTTCGAATTCATATCTTTTGAATGAAATAGATTTGCGGTTGAAGAGAGAAATAAAGTCATATTTTTTTTAAAATCACTTTCTTAATTATATTCAATGAAAAAATAGCAGATTAATGGTATAAATACATTAAATTAGCATGAATAAATACAGTATTATAAAATTAATGAGATTTTTTAATATAAGAATCATAATATTTCATTAATTGAAGCATAATCATAAACAATCCCATTAATGATGAGATTGTAGATATAAACTCTTACCACTTCGGAAACACTGGATCATAATCCCCTTGAGAAAATTAATTTAAAAAAGATTAAAATATCATTAAAAGAAGGATATTCATGATACATCATCTCAAACGAAAATATATTCACCTTTTAAAAGAATATAGGTGCATAAAAAGTATGTGTCTCAAAGAAGAAAAATTGAGACAAAATTACCATACAACTTTGGTAACTTTTGAACCATAAAAATGGATGAAATATTGATCATAAAATGGATATGTAAATATCCATAATTCTAAGGGTAATAATTATATAATACATTAAGGTGAATTATATACCCCACACAGAAGAAATGGGTGGTGATTATGAAATGTATCTCATGAATATAAAAATTGAGATGAAACTCCCTTACCTTATGTCTTAGCTCTCATCACACTCATTCAAAACACATATATAATTATTATAATTGTATTATAAATATTGCATAGAAAAATAATAATATATATAGTTTCACATATTATTTAATTATGACATTATATTACCCATTTATTAATGATTCTTTATTAATGTTACATTTCATGTAATAACCACTTTGTTTTTAGTACATGTTTTGACGTATCATTCTTAGTGATCTTCCATAAATAATGATTTACATAATTAAAAAATGTATACCATGATATAAATATCACATATATTAATTATTTTCATATTTATAATTATATATAAAATATATTTCAAGTAAATGAATTACACCATTCATTATGACGATATGCCATACATACGCATAAACACTTCTTTTAATTTTGTAGTCATTTTTTTTAAAGAAAGAAGAGTAAATGATATATATATATATATATTTTCAAATATATGATAATTAAAGTATAATTATTATTTAATATATGTTAAATATTTATATTATAACCATAATTCATACATTCTATTTAAAGAGTGAACGAATCACATCGCTTTGAGGAGGTGGTAGTCCAACATTCTAAAACAAAGTTATCATATTCTAAAAATGATGGAAAGCATGAAGGAACCTATTATAATAATTATATAAGAATAAATAAAAAATAAATACCATAAATATAATATAAAAATCTAAATTGAATCATTATTCCCAACAAAGGAAGGTGGTAATGGAAGAACGAATGATGTCTGTTCAAAATACGATAGTCCGTCGTACATAGGAACAATGATTACATATCATATTTGATAGAAGCATGTGTCAATGTAGGTAATAAAATTAACATCAAAAAAATATAAGTGAGTATATGATAATTAGTTTATTATACTATAATTCTTTAATAATAATGTATGGGGAAGAGAAAGAAAAAAAGTGCTTGTAGAAGGATGTTACCTCTTCTTTGGGTGACCTTACTTGGTTTTCACGAAAGGGATTCCTTGGTTGGATTCATGAACAAATTAAGGATACATTTATGAGGTGATGGAATTTGGTAGGATATTTGGATAGGTTTTTTAGAAAAAATGTATTGAGATGTGTCATGAAGGTGGAGGGGGGGGGGTGCCCGTTTATATTGGAGGAGGAATGTAATTCATGGAAATATAAAAGGAAAAAACTATTAAGATGTATCCCATACATCTTGTTAATACATAATGTTATATACTTCATAAAAGTGAGTATATTATAGAGATATTTTCTAATAATTTATCTTGGAAATGTTTCTAGGTCATTTATCCTTTTATGTTTATTGTTTAACCAGTAAGTAAACTAGTTTTTTCTTTAATCGCTATAATTAATTTTAATTTCATTCACTAATATTTTTCCTAAAAAAACAAATTTTTAATTAGTAGAAATTATAAATTATTATTATTAAAAATATTTAAAATATTATTTTTATTTCTAAACATATAAGTGGAAGAAATTTATTTAAAATTAATTTCATAGGCGGGATGAGATGACGTGTTTTTGAAGAGGAAAGTTCAAACGATTTAAAATTTTATATATCAAGTTTGAATGTTAAATTGGTTCCAATGACCTAAATTGGATTACATGATATATAATTTATCTAAAGATATTTTAAAATAAAAGTTAATATAATATTACAATATAAATATATTTTTGGAAAAATAATTTTTGAATTAAAATTCAGTATTTTTAACTATTCATCCAAAAAATGAACATTTTCAAAAAAATTCCCAGAATAAACCATAAGATAATTTAAAAATTATGAATTAAAATATGAATTTTAATTTATCAAATTAAATTTATAAATGCGTCTAAAATTAATTTAATTATTTTTCAAAGAAGGAAATAAAAATTATTTCTTTTGAAACAAATAGTATTTTTGAAACATATAATGACTTTACGAGAAATTATATATTTCATAAATATATGTTTTATAAATATGAAACCATTATAAATAATAATTATAAATTTGATATTACTATTAATATTACTAATTTTGAAATCTATGTTATAACTAGCTTTTCTAAATAATTATAATAATAAAATGTGTTTTTGTAGAAATTCAATGTTGCGTGTGACACAAAATAATCCGATGTTACATGTAGCACAAAATTAACATTTTGTTTCTTATAATGAAGGTTTAAGATGTTTTATTTTAAAGTGGAAAAAAAAAATTAATTTATTCATAAAAGGTTCTTAAAAACTTAGGTTGTTACTGTAAGGGTAATAACTGCTGTGTAAGGGTAGCTAGGTTTTTGGTTTGGGTAACTACAGCTACATAAAGGTAAGATAAGTTGGGTAATGGTACATCCAAAGATGCATAAAGTTAAAAGTAGTTTTATAGTCTACCAATTCATTTCAAATACCTATATAAGGGTAATTATGAACTTATTTAGGGGTACCCATTTCATAAGAGGTACTATGTAAGTGCACTTGAAAATTATCAATTCTATATAAGGGTATCTGTGCCTATATAAATGTAAACACAAGTTAACCATTTTTAGTGTATACCCAATATGAAAGGGTAATATGTTATAGTATTTTTTGGATTTTCTATCCACTTCTTCGATATAAAAACCCTAAAATGCATATTTGACTATTTTAAATAACAAAAATTAGGATAATTGAATCATTGATTCATTTTAGGATTTTCAATTACATTTGTTTATTGTTCTAAACACTCTACTATTTTGATCACTTAATTAAAAAAAATACATAAAGATATTTAATATATTTTTTTCTGATAGTGAACTTATATGTAGTATTGTTTTTTAATATAGTTGAACTTTTCTACCCTTCAATTTTGAATATCTTTCATCATCTGAGCTACCAAGGAATTTCTTTACATGTGATCAGTGATGACATATAAGACTAAACGAATTTCATAATCCATGCTCTAGGTGAGGCAGAAACACACCTACTCTCTTCTATTATGGGTGTTGTTTTATCAAAGGATAACATTACTTCTATAAATTCCATGAAACCTTTCTCATAACCGACATGGGGAATTGTACTGACCAAGATTCTAGAAAATTAAGGGATTTTTTTTTCCAAATTCATAATTTTCTAAAAATTATCAATGATTATAAAAGTATTAATTTTTCTTAATTATCAAAGATGATAAAAAATTATTATCCTTGAATATTAAATAATAATTATAAAATACTATCACATGTATAATATTTTAGTGTGATAGTGCATTACCACATATAGTTTTATTATTATTTTTTGATGAATAAATTTCTTGTATTGGTATTAGAATATTTTAATAATTGATAAATTATCTATGAAATTTAAACTACTAATTGCATGTTAAATATTATTTCTATTTTAAATAAAATATTTGATTTCAATTATATAAATCCTTTACAGGACATGAACATTGATGTATTGAAAACTATGATAATAGGGCCCAAAATGAAGAATTCTTGGCTATATAGGTTTTCACTATAGCTTTCAAACCAAATCAGGTGGTTTATCATTTAATGTTGATGTTGATGAATTTGTGGTTGGAAGTTCCTTACCCTTTTGGGTTTTTTTTAAAAATTGTGACCATGATATTAGACTTGTGTCAGTATACTTTATATTTCTCTTTGATTATGATTTCATGTGTGTACACGCATCTCATGATAACCATATGTGATATTGATTCCATAAGTATGTACATTTTTTGTTTGTTCTTGTTCGATGTTGATCACATGTATATGATACAAATTTTCATATGATGATATTAAAGGATTTATTGTTTGTTATACCCTATTAGATGTGCCTTTTTGTATTGTTCCTATGTCCTGTGGAAGGAAGAATATCATGAAATGTTTATCCCGTTAGAGGGAGAGTGCGCATAACTTTCAATGATAGTGATAATGGACCATAAAAAAATATAGGGATATCGAGATGCCTCATATATCCCATGTGAAACAATTGATTCCTAGAGGATTTTTAAGATAATGTTACTCAATTCCTAGTGATTTTCAAGCAGCCTTCAATGCCTAGAGGATACCGAGAAGATGACGTACTTCCTTTCCAGTGGATGTTGAGTAGTATATTCAATCGATGTTGAGAATTAGGATAATTTTCCTCATGTCTAGTATATAAGTAGTCCATGTACCATTATATTACTCCATATATGGATCAAAATAAGGTATGTCTAGGACTTATGGTGGATTGGTTAGAACATGAGTCCATGGTTTTAAATTGTTGTTCTATTGAAAATTTAATATTTATTTTATGATATACACTTTTTAATAGAGAAAAAAACTCATGGAATCCTTTTTGGTGTCTTACTAATTCTTATACTCACACAATAATCATGAATTTTGGTATAATTGTGGATTTCACAACTATGGATCCGATGAATACTAAGGGATATATGGTGGATAGTTGAGAATAGGAGCATTGATATGGTATATTAGTAGTATGGATTATAGAGTACCCCACTATTTTATTTATTTTTTTATCTTCACATCATACTATTATTTGGATTAAAAATTTGGGATCAATTTATTCCTATATGACATATATAGATTTCATTATCTATTTTCTTCATGATAGTATAACCATTATATTTTCTATTAGTATATTTATTTATTCGAGATATTACATGTTAATGAGGGTATAGTCAACCCAAAAATAGAAATAGAACCACACTATTAGTTTAAAGACCCTTGTGTACGAGGTGACACACTTGAGGACATGTGACCCTTTAGACTAGACCAAACATTTAAAGTCAGGGTGTTACAATATAATTCAATATTTAGGATCTTATAATAAAATAAACTATATTAAATTTTTTATAAATGGTTCTTAGTTAAATGATTGAACAATGTATTATCACCCGTATCATATATAGGGATTTACCACATGATTAATTCAATGAATTCAATTTGGTTGGTGATATATATGAGTAGATTATAATTATATTATACATATTTTCTAAGTAAATGATCAATTACACTCATCATATAGAGAATCCTTATAATCGGTAACATGGTGAAAGAATGTTGGAATTTTTCATGCAATAACAACCTCCATAATCCAATTAAACTAAAAACCCATCAGTAATTCAGTAATAGATCATGTTCTTGGATATGACATTTCCTATTTTGAATGTTGTGGAATAGAAATAGTTTTCATGGATGTATATCATCTAACTGGGGATACTAAGAAATGATTTTCATTAATACAAACAAATTAATAGTTAGAGGAGATTAGGAGTATGAAATATACTAATTTTATTGTTGAATTATTTGTAAAATACTTTCCACATTAGAAACAAAATGATATAGAAAGAAATTCCTCAATCTAAGGAAAATTGAATCAGAATATATTACTGAATATAAATCTTCCTTAATAGATTTAGGAATTCTGTATACATATTATGTATGTAATCCAAAAAGTAAGATTATTGGATTGTTTTATGGGTTAAATAATATAATTAAATTAGAATTAGTCTCTCATAAATTTTCAGTATATGCAAATATAATATCAATTTCCATCAAGATTACGTATGAATTCTATGAGTCTTATTTTTTTTAAGGAGATTATTAAATGAATTAGGAAGCTAAGTACTATGTAAAGATAAATTAAGAAAATGGGAATAATATAATAGTGTATTTCTAACATGTAATAATTATTGAAAAAACATCATGGAACATTGTTGGATGGAATTAAAAGTTGATTCAAATATAGATTAAGGCCATCAGGATCATGAATTCATGAAAAATAATTTAATCTTACATTGTATAATGCTCCATCTAACATGAACTATCATAGGATACAATACTAAATAAACAACCAACCTGGCCCATGGCATGGCCCCAAGGGAATTCTCGATTCCCATGAGTTAGAAATTATTTCGTTGGCTTCAATAGACACCTTTTGGAATTATTTTAACCAAATAATAATAACAAACATCTATAAAAACTATACCATATCATTTATTCACATCATGTAATAGTATAAAAGTAACATAAGAAATCCTAACCATCATCCATTATAAAATAAGTACTACTGAAATATATACAAGTCTCAGGGGTATACTCCTAACCAAAAAGTGAAAGATACAATTTGTAAATAGACCAAAAAATCAACCCTAATCCTCCTCATGAAATAACGACCATCCATTTCTATTCCACCACCATCACTTGTCCCCCAAAATAAATAAAATTTAAAGAGTATCTACCACCACAAAATAGGTCTTTCCTTTAAAAGAGTGGGATAAAAAAGGTAAATATAAATCCATTGGGTATATGTTTTGAGTGAGATAACATGATCAATAGGATACCACTAACCATTCCATGCATAGATATTATAAGAAAAACAAAATAGATATTTTTTCAATGGATGGAAAGAGTCTAAATATTAAACTTTCATTACCTTTTAAAGGAAATAAAATGATGAAAGAAACATTGGAAGAAAAGAAAAACATAATACAAGAAACTATTTTTAATCCTATGTATAATTCTTATTTGGATTTCTATTATCCGTTTACCCTAGATGAAAAAATCATATAAATATCCCTTCGTATGCATGATCCATATGAGGGAAAAAATACATGGTCCAACAGTAATAGTACACATCATCCTCATTTAGTTTATTTATTGTTGTAACAGGATCCTTCTAGGGAGACATGTCGAGGCCCTGCTAACTTTCCCAGTGTACTATACCTTTACTATCTGCCAAGGTTCCTTGGATTCCTAAGTAGTTTATCATATTCATTGAAAAAATACCCTCTTTGATAATAAACCAAAATCATCTCATTCCAAGAACACCATTTCCATCCAATGTTATAGAAAATAAAACAATTTAAATAAATTAATCCCAATAATTCTATTTTAAATCACATATTTGACCATAACAAATAATATTAAAACACATTTAAAAATAGAGGAAATCACATTTAATAACAAAATAATATCACAATACTGAACCCCACAACCCTTTCCATTTAAATCACCAAAAACCGGTTGACACCACAATCCAATAGGATAATATATCCTACAAAAGAAAGAACATACCACAAACATACAAACCCAAACCCAAAAAATTGTATTAGACCATCCCTAGGTCATCACATCCACAAATGGGATGAAAACTAAAGAAGTGAGGGAGATGAGATCAAAATGATAAAAGAGGAGAAACTTACATGAAGTTACCATGAATGATCTAAGACAAAAACACAAAAAACATTGAGCAAAGTGGGAACTATAGAATAGGAGAGGTGTTCTTAGGGTTGTGGGGGTTAAATGGGGGATAAATGGGGGAGTGAATGAGGGTTTATAAGGGTTTAATCAAGGAGGGGTAAAATCAAAATAAAAATATAGTTAAAAACTGATAAGGCTAAATGATTTGGATGTAAAATTTACCAAATAATGTTCCAAAATTGTAGATTAATGTCACGACCCGTCCTCGGGGCCCGTGCTGTGACTACCCCAAGCCCGCCTTCCATTGGCCAGGGTCTGGCGACTAACACTAAAGGCGTAAATCCCAATAAGTGGGAAGGAATTTCCTTTATAAAAGTAAAAAAACACCACAGAGTACAAGTGGAAGTAAAACAATAAGTAAAAAGAGAAGTGATGAAGGTAAATAGGCTAGAATACAAACCCAAAAGAAAGTACAACTACAACTGAACAAAGTACAACAGAAAAAGACAACAGCTGGAAGGACGGAAGCGGCTCCTAGGTCGTGCACCTCGGATCCTACCTGAAGGGTAGGTACAGATGGAATAGCTCTTGGATCGTCCACCACGGATCCTACCTGAAGGGTAGGTACAGATAGCCTCCACAACGTTATCTCCTGTCAACCTCCTCCGAGTGTCGTCTCGCCGTGAAGTCCACCTCCAGATACTGACTCATCGTGTAGTCCACCTCCGGGTACTGACTCGTCGTGTAGTCCACCTCCGAGTACTTTCCAATCCTCAAACACTCGGCCACCGCCAGCACTTCCCGTCATCTGCAACCAACACAACGAGGTGTGGGCATAGCCCGTGCAGGGGTGAGTATAACGATACTCAGTAGGGACCCCAAGACCCTCAAGGTCTCACTAAAAACCAACAAGGATAACCACAAAGAAGATCTCAACAGATAACCACTACCTAGGTATATGCCCATACATATACCTATGTTATCAAGTGACCCATCTCAATAATGAGGTAAACACACAGGTCAAAAGTCTCAGCTCAAACCAGGATTTTCATTATCGAAATTGTAACTGATGAAGAGCCCCGTCTCTGGAGTGTACAGTGGTCCGGTCACGACTCCGAGGTACTGCTCACTAACCTAACACTTCTGAGGTAGTCCTCCTGTCGAGTACTGTGGTCCTGCTGCTACAACCAAGCGCTTCCCACCATGGGTCTGCCGCTAAAACCAAGCGTTGCCCCTCATAGCTTCAATAGGTACTACTTTTGTTGAGTACCGTGGGTCTTCCACTACAACCAAGCGCTCATCCGCCGTGGGTCTGCTGCTACAACCAAGCGCTCATCTGCCGTGGGTCTGCCGATACAACCAAGCGCTCCCCACTGGGATATCCGGAACACACCGAATTGATCGGTCAAGCAGTCGTCAGGTCGTAGCCGGCTACACCGTCTCCATACTCCGCACGCTCGTCTCCTGGAGGGTCCGCTCCACGAGCTACTGGTCGATAACCAAAGTATCACAAAGTCCCACAAAGAAGTGTCTCAAAGGACCGCCTCGTCACAGAGGTCTCAACACAATATATGGGGCATCAATCGGACGCCTGGTCTGTGAGTTATTAGCCTTTTTGTCCCAGGGGCCCGGTTGGTCTCGTGTACGAACCAACCCGGCCGTATCTCAACTATACCCCAACTCTCATAGGGTAAACTTAAAAGGACCATTTCTCAATGTGATCACCAACGCCACAGACGGTTCGTCAAACGGACGTCTGGTCTGAAAGATATTAGCTTTTCTGTTCCAGGGGCCCGGTTGGATTTCGGGTACAATCCAACCCGGCCACTATCCAACAGCAACCAAAACTCGGGTGATGTATGCCAAAAGTTCCGTCTCATCAAGAGGATATCAACGAGACAGACGACGCGTCAATCGGACGCCCGGTCTGTGAGTTATTGGCCTTTTCGTTCCAGGGGCCCAGTTGGATTTTGTGAGCAAACCAACCCGACCGCACTCCGATGGCATCCAAACCTCAAGCGGAGTAATCCAAAAGATCTGTCTCACTTAGAGGAATCCATCAAAGTCGACATCACGTCAATAGAACGTCCGAAGCTCAAGATATGAGTGTTTCTGCCCCAAGGGCCCGGTTGGTTTCGTATTCGTACCAACCCGGTGAACCCAAAGTGTTCTGAAACATTGAGTTCGATTTATCAAAACGACCGTCTCGATCCAAGGATCGCATTGCTGCTGACGGTGCATTGATCGGCGGTTTACAGCTCAAGATATGGGCGAAAGACCTTGAGGGGTCCGAAAAAGGGGGGTCTGGACCCGGCCCGACCCCCCTAGGTCGGCCCGTACCGGGTGGACCCGAACCGTATCGACCCGACCCGGGTCCGGCCCGGCCGGCGCGGTGCAGCGCGGCCGGCCTACGGTGGGTCGGCCCGTGCGGCCGAGCGGAAGCCGCAGGCGGGGTGCGCGGCTCCCCCACCCTTGCCGCTAAATGAGGCCGGCGACAACCGCCACTACCAGCCCTCCGGCGGCGCGCCGCCACCGCCTTCCGCGGACCACCGGACGCGCTCCGGTCGTCCGTTTCTCCTGCCGTCTTCACCAATGGTCCTCTCGGGACCCAACCATCACTGCGAAGGGATTCAACTTCCATAGCAGCCTGCTTCGTCGTCATCCGATGATCCGCACGTCAATTAACAAAACATACCGTCTTTGTGGTTTTCCGGCGTGACGCGATGGCGCCGCGCCCCTTCGCCGCGGCCCGACTCCGGCCGCAGTTCCTTTGTGTTTCTTCGGTACGTCGCGACAGCGCCGCGGAATTGGTTCAAAAAATTTGAATGTGCGGCATGACGATGTCGCACATTTCTTGCCGCTCAATCCCACACGATGCGACAGCACCGCGTCACTTTTATTCGATCCGCAATAACAAGAAAATAAATAGGGAGGGGGCGACCATGTTTGTGCGGTCCGACCACCTCCTGTTAACTGATATCATGCGGTCCAAATAAACGCAGATAAAAGACGGAAGAGAAATCACGTAAGGAAAAATCACGTAAACCCCCTACCTCATCGTAGTCGTCGGATGAGTTCTTCGAGGAATTGACCATCGCAGAAGAATATGATCGTCGCGTCGTGGAAGGGCATCACGTCGTCGTG
Organism: Viscum album; assembly: GCA_963277665.1. NCBI lineage: Eukaryota > Viridiplantae > Streptophyta > Magnoliopsida > Santalales > Viscaceae > Viscum > Viscum album. The sequence goes on from OY728141.1 coordinate 561,998,615, forward strand.
GTATACGGCGTCGCGTTGACGATCTCAAGCCGTTGATCGAAGATTTGTCATGGGAGAAGAAATGTCGCAGAAGAACGTCGCGGGAGAAGAATCATCTGCGTCGCGGAACACAGCGTCACGTCGTCGATCTCCGAGGGTTCGGAGTTCTTCGCGTTCTTCGCGTTCTTCATGAAGGAGGATGAAGATCTCAAGCCTCTCCCAACTCTCTCAACAAGAAACCCTTAAGAGAAAACAAGCATTGGTCTTATTTTATTAACATGCCAACAAATTGAAAAACAAACTAAGTAACGACCCATTAATTCATAGAATTAATTTCAACGAATAAACCACCAAATTAATAGCAACGTTTAAGTGTTTAAGAAAACGCACCAGTTGACTTTCATTAAAGAGGAGTTTTCGCTGGTGCGTTACTTTGAGGAAAATAAACGGTGTGGCTCGTGCGGGCCCCACCTCATAAATATTCTACCAAGAGGGTATGTTATTTTGGATTGCACTCTATCCACTTTAACTTAGCTCAAGTGGATTTAAGTGGCTTTAAGTGAAATAAAAATAAAGTTGTCCCACTACTTTATTTTATTTTTTAACTTAACCCCAAAAATTTAAAAGCCACACCCGAGCAAACTCAACTCCGGAAAAGGTGTTTCTAAGAAAATACCAGTGCTTTGATTCCATCGTTTCCCTCAGAATTTGATTCCGAGCATCGGTTCAAAAGTTAGGAAAACCCGCTCATTCTTTCACTGAACGTACCCGAGCCAAACTTTGGAAAATGATTCCGGGCACACCGGGCCTCGGAATCAGGTGCCGTAAAAAACTGCGTTCTTGTAAAATTCCAAATAAAACTAAGAAAAAAAATTCCCTTGAAATTTATGGGTCTTTACATCACTCCTATCTCAGGGCTTTACGTCCTCGTAATGATTTAACACAAACTAGGGTTACAAAAGCAGTACTGAGCACGAATCTGAGCCTTTCGCTCCCATGTGCTCACCTGGAGGTTCCCCCGCTGCCAAAGAAAGTGCAAAAGAGGAATCGACTATCCTCCAAGGATCTGCTCCTGTCGATCCTCGATCCCCACAGGATCCTCCGTGGAAGTCACCTCATCGCCATCGTTTAGCTTCTCATGGTTGAGGATACGCGAAGGGTCGAGCATGTATATCCTTAGTTGAGATACGTGGAAATCGTCGTGCACCTGGTGCAACTGAGGTGGATGGGTCAAGCGGTAAACCACCCCGCCTGCCCAGCTGAGGACCTAAGAAGGACCACTGATCCTCAGATATAACTTACCGCCTTGGCCACATCTCCATAAACCTCATCGAGGTGAGACCCGTATAAAGACGTGATCGTCATCCTCTAACTCTAGAGGTTTCCAATTCCTGTTAAAACTCAAAACGACTGCTGCCACAAGGGTAAGGTTGACCGACTCAAGAGTGATCTGTCTCACTTTCCTATGCATGATTTTATCCTGTGCTGCCTGGGGTTTCCTTTTCACCGACCAAGGAAAACCCATCACAACGTAGTATTTAAACCATAACCTTTTTGCCTAATACCATCAATTTGTGTATGAACTATGATTTCCCAGTCCATACTCAAACCAACGTCGTAAGGCCTCGACGCTGCCACCAAGAGATTCCAATCGAAACTCTCGCCTCAAGGGTCTGACCACACCGTCAGCATAATTGTGATTATCGAGTCTTCTCCCAAGGTATCTCCAGACGTGAGGGTCAAGTCTATGGATTATCAGAAACTCTAGGTCTGGGATAATATTTGTGGAAGGAAGGAATGATTCATATCGACGTCCGTTACTACAGCAGCTATTAGTGGACACAGACTGTCCCTTGAATCATTTTTAGAGCCATTGGGTCACACTCCTTGACCGCATGCAGCCGCACTCTTCCTCCACCCTCCAACTCCCTGATCCTGGCGGAGATAACTAAGGCGGGTGGTTGTAGCATGTTAAAATGTACACCACCTCATGCTGCTCTTCTAGCTCTGCCTCCATGTATGCTGCTTCGCAGACTCATCTCTCCTTAAAGCTTCCTCTTCTTGAAACATTTAACACGCTCGAGTCTCTAATACTGGCACTGGTTTCCTGTTTCTTACTGCACTATGCAGTCTTCATCCGCTCCTGGATGATCTGCACCTTCTTTGCCTACGATCTGAAAGAGATGCTAAAATTTCTCCTTTGCTGAAAAGAGAAACTTGGTCCCATCCCCTGGATGAACCACGCCCATTGCCTAATACAGTCAATCCTGGCATGAATGATGAATTCATGCCATGGATGACGTCGTAAGGCCTCGACGTAACTACCAAGAGATCCAACGGTCACTCTCACCTCCAAGGGTCGAGTCACGTTGTCAGCATCAGTGTGAGGTCACTGGGTCTCCTCCAGTAGAAATCTCAAAAGTGAGGGTCAAGTCAACAGTTTTAACCAGGACCTCTCAGTATCAACCAAACAAAGGGACAGGAAAGCAAACATCACAATGATAAGTGTCTTTTTATTATTGCAGCTCGTAGTACAAAGACACGAATAAAACAGCAATATGGAACTAGAAGTATAAGGGATGTATCCACTAGTTCCACTCCTGTCAAACTGATCCCAGAGCTCTATTTCCTTGTCCACTGCTTGGTTGTGGCTGAAGCACTCGCCGCTGCTTCTTCCTCGGTGGCTCCTCCAAAGCCTGTGGATCAACTGTACGAGGAGTCGGACAGTCACATGCCAGGTGACCATTTCCACCGCATTCATAACACTTACTGCTCCTCGTACAGTTAGCTCGGGCCCTCTTGGACCTCTGTATCATCTGTCCACTGCCCACAGATGACTCGGCTACCGATCGAAAAACATGCGGCAAAGGAAGCAGCTCCTGAACACGCTCGGGGTGTAGAGCTACTGGCACAAACTCCACCATGAAGAAGGTCTCGAAATCTTCCCATGTGAAGGTCATCCCGTCGCAAAACACGAACAAGTTGATCCACCACCTACCTGCTACTTCCTGAAGAAGGCTGGTAGCAAAGATAACCATGAAGTCTACTGGAGTCCCTACTAGCCTGAAGACTCTCACCACAGCCTCCAGCCAATCCTCAGCCTCCTGCGGGTACGTATCTCCCCAGAACCTGGGTGGCCTCGGGCGCTGGAACTCGTGCAGTGCACTCAAGTGGAATTCATCACCTACTGCTAGGGCTGGTGCCATCGGTGGCCCAATGTATGGTAGTACCGCTGGTGCCTCTGCTGGTGCCTCAACTGCAAGAGGGCCCTGTACTGAAGCCTCGTCGCTTGGCAGGCTGTCAGTACGCACATCCCTCTAGGCTCTAGTTGGTCGTCCATGAAAAGGCATCCTGAAAGAAACAACGTGACACGATCAAAATATTATACCTGGTGAGATGACCTGGTTTGAGCTGACATTTAAAAACTTCTGGAAACACACACGCAATCAGTGTTTTCATGCACAAAGTCGGAAATCAGTTGTCAGGGTCCTAGTGTATGGATATGTCAGCCGCCCGCACCAACACTAGACTCCCTGAACTGAAAACGACACTCGGTACTCTTAACACTATTTCTTCACAGAAAGAAAAATATCAGAGTTATAATTTCTACAGTAGAACCGACTCCTCTGATACCAATTTGTCACGACCCGTCCTCAGGGCCCATTCCGTGACTACCCCATGCCCGCTTCCATAGGCCATGGGCTAGAGACTAGCACCAAAGGCGTAAATCCCGATAAATGGGAAGGAATTTCCTTTATAAAAGTAAACAGAACACCACAGAGTACAAGTGGAAGTAAAACACTAAGTACAAAGAGAAGTGATGAAGGTAAATGGGCCAGAATACAAACCCAAAAGAAAGTACAACTACAACCGAAAAATGTACAACAGAAAAAGACAACAGCTGGAAGGACGTAAGAGGCTCCTGGTTCGTCCTCCTCGGATCCTACCTGAAGGGTAGGTATAGATAGCGCAGCTCCTGGATCGTCCACCACGGATCCTACCTGAAGTGTAGGTAAAGATATCCTCCACAACGCTCTCACCCGTCAACCTCCTCCGAGTGTCGTCTCACCGTGAAGTCCACCTCCAGATACTGACTCGTCGTGTAGGTCACCTCCGGGTACTGACTCGTCGTGTAGTCCACCTCCGGGTACCATCCAATCCTCGAACACTCGCCCTCCGTCAGCACTGCCCATCGTCTGCAACCAACACAATGAGGTGCGGGCATAGCCCGTGCAGGGGTGAGTATAACGATACTCAATAGAGACCCCGAGACCCTCAAGGTCTCACTAAAAACCAACATGGATAACCATAAAGAAGATCTCAACAGATAACCACTACCAATGTATATTCCCATACATATACATAAGTTATCAAGTGACCCATCTCAATCATGAGGTAAACACAAAGGTCAAAAGTCTCAGCTCAAACCAGGATTTTTATTATCGAAAGTGTAACTGCTGAAGAGCCCCGTCTCTGGAGTGTACAGTGGTCCTGTCACGACTCTGAGGTACTGCTCACTAACCTAAGACTGCTGAGGTACTCCTCCTATCTAGTACTGTGGGCCTTCTGCTACAACCAAGCGCTTCCAACCATGGGTCTTCCACTACAACCAAGCGCTCCCCCTCATAGCCTCAAGAGGCACTCCTTCTGTTGAGTACCGCGGGTCTGCCGCTACAACCAAGCACTCATCCACCGTGGGTCTGCCGCTACAACCAAGCGCTCCCCTCATAGCCTCTAGAGGTACTCCTTCAGTTGAGTACCGTGGGTCTGCCGCTACAACCAAGGGCTCATCCACCGTGGGTCTGCCGCTACAACCAAGCGCTCCCCACTGGGCTATCCGAAACACAACGAATCGATCGGTCAAGTAGTCATTAGGTCTCAGCCGGCTACACGGTCTCCGTAATCCACACACTCATCTCCAAGAGGGTCCACTCCACAAGCTACTGGTCGATACCCCAAGTATCACAAAGTCCCACGAAGAAGTGTCTCAATGGACCGCCTCGTCACATGGGTCTCAACACAACAGAAGGCGCGCCAATCGGACACCCGGTATGTGAGTTATTAGCCTTTTCATCCCAGGGGCCCAGTTGGTCTCGTGTACGAACCAACCCAGCTGTATCTCAACTGTACCACAACTCTCATAGGGTAAACTTAAAGGGACCATTTCTCAACGTGATCACCAACGCCACAGACGGTTCGTCAAACGGACGTCTGGTCTGAAAGATATCAGCTTTTCGGTTCCAGGGGCCCAGTTGGATTTTGGGTACAATCCAACCCGGCCACTATCCAACAGCAACCAAAACTCGGGCGAAGTATGCCAAAAGTTCTGTCTCATCAAGAGGAAATCAACGAGACAAACGGCGCGTCAATCGGACGCCCGGTCTGTGAGTTATTGGCCTTTTCGTTCTAGGGGCCCGGTTGGATTTCATGAGCAAACCAACCCGACCGCACTCCGACGGCAATAAAACCTCAAGTGGAGTAATCCAAAAGATCTGTCACACTTAGAGGAATCCATCAAAGTCAACGGCACGTCAATCGGGCGTCCGGACCTCAAGATATGAGCGTTTCCGCTCCGAGGGCCCTGTTGGTTTCGTATCAAAACCAACCCGGCCGAACCCAAAATGTTTCGAAACTTTATGTGAGATATAACAAAAAGACCGTCTCGATCCAAGGATCTCATCGCCGCTGACGGTACGTCGATCGGAGGTCTACAGCTCAAGATATGGGCGAATGACCGTGAGTGGTCCGAAAACGGGGGGTCTGGGCCCAGACCGACCGGGCCCGACCCCCCTGGGTCGGTTCAAACCGAGTCGACCCGAACCCGGTCGACCTGACCCGGGTCCGACCCGGTTGGGCCTGGCCCGGCCCAGCCCGGAGCGGCCGGCTCGGTCCGGCCTGACCGGCCAGCCGCGGCTCGGCCGGCGCGGCCGAGCGGAAGCCGCGGGCGGGGTGCGCGGCTCCCCCAACCTCGCCGCTAAATGAGGCCGGCGACAACCACCACCGCCAGCCCTCTGGCGGTGCACCGCCGCCGCCGGTCGCTGGCGCTGCCGCACTGGCGCGGCGCGCCGCCCCCACCTTTCGCGGACCACCGGACGTGCTCCGGTGGTCCGTTTCTCCTGCCGTCTTTGCCAAAGGTCCTCCCGGGACCCGACCATCACTACGAAGGGATTCAAACGCCATAGCGGCCTGCTTCATCGTCGTCTGATGATCCACACGTCAATTAACAAAACGTACTGTCTTTGTGGTTTTTCGGCGCGACGCGATGGCGCCACGCCCCTTCGCCGCGGCCCGACTCCAGCCGTGGTTCCTTTGCGGTTCTTCAGCACGGCGCGACGGCGCCGCAGAATTGGTTCAAAAAATTTGAATGCACGGCGTGACGATGTCGTGCATTTCTTGCCGCTCAATCCCACGCGGTGCGACGGCACCGCGTCACTTTCATTCGATCCGAAATAACAAGAAAAACAATAGGGAGGGTGGCAGCCGTGTTTGTGCGGTCCAGCCTCCTCCCGTTAACTGATATCATGCGGTCCAAATAAACACGTATAAAAGACGGAAGATAAATCAGGTAAGGAAAAATCACGTAAACCCCCTACCTCGTCATAGTCATCGGACGAGTTCTTTGCGGAATTGACCGTCGCGGAAGAAGATGATCGTCGCGTCGCGGAAGGGTGTCGCGTCGTCGCAGTATACGACGTCGCGTCGATGATCTCAAGAAGTTGATCGATGATTTGTCAAGGGTGGAGAAACGTCGCAGAAGAATGTCGTGGGAGAAGAATCATCGGCGTCACGGAACACGGCGTCGCGTCGTCGATCTTCGAGGGTTCGGTGTTCTTCGCGTTCTTCGCGTTCTTCACGTTCTTCGCATTCATCACATTCTTCGCGTTCTTCGCATATTTCGCGTAGGAGGATGAAGATCTCAAGCCTCTCCCAACTCTTTCAACAAGCAAACCTTAAGAGAAAACAAGTATTGGTCTTATTTTATTGACATGCCAACAAATTGAAAAAAAAACTAAGTAATGACCCATTAATTCATAAAATTTATTTCAACGAATAAACCGCCCAATTAATAGGAACGTTTAAGAGTTTAAGAAAATGCACCAGTTGACTTTCATTAAAGACGAGTTTTCGCGGGTGCGTTACTCAGAGGAAAATAAACGATGGGGCTCGTGCGGGCCCCACCTCACAAATATACTACCAAGAGGGTAGGATATTTTGGATTTCACCCTATCCACTTTAACATAGCTTAATTGTCTTTAAGTGGCTTTTAAGTGGCTTTAAGTGAAATAAAAATAAAGTTGTCACACCACTTTATTTTATTTCTTAACTTAACCCCAAAAATTTAAAAACCACACCCGAGCAAACGCAATTCCGGAAAAGACGTTTCTAAACAAATACCAGCACTGCGATTCCATCGGTGCCCTCAGAATTTGATTCCGAGCACCAGTTCAAAAGATAGAAAAACCCGCTCATTCGTTCACTGAACGTACCCGAGCCAAACTTCGGAAAATGATTCCGGGCACACCGGGCCTCGGAATCAGGTGCCGTTAAAAAGTAATTTCTTGTAAAATTCCAAATAAAATTAAGAAAAAAAATTTCCTTGAAATTTATTGGTCTTTACATCACTCCCATCTCAGGGCTTTACGTCCTCGTAAAGTTTTAACACAAAATAGGGTTACAAAAGCGGTACTGAGCACGCATCTGAGCCTTCCGCTCCCATGTTCTCACCTGGAGGTTCCCACACTGCCAAAGAAAGTGCACAAGAGGAATCGACCATCCTCCTAGGATCCGCTCCTATCGATCCTTGATCCCCACAGGAACCTCCGTGGAAGTCACCTCATCACCATCGTTCAGCTCCTCATGGTCGAGGATATGTGAAGGGTCGAGCACGTATCTACTTAGTTGAGATACGTGGAAATCGTCTTGCACCTGGTGCAACTGAGGTGGATGGGTCAAGAGGTAAAGCACCCCGCCTGCCCAGCTGAGGACCTAAGAAGGTCCGCTGAACCTCGGAGATAACTTTCCGCCTTGGCCACATCTCCATAAACCTCGTCGAGGTGAGACCCATATAAAGACGTGATCCTCATCCTCGAACTCTAGAGGTTTCCAATTCCTGTTAAAACTCAAAACGACTGCTGCCATGAGGGTAAGGTTGACCGACTCAAGAGTGATAGGTCACACCCTCATGTGAATGAGTTTATCCTATGCTGCCTGGGGTTTCCTTTTCACCGACCAAGGAAAACCCATCCCGACGTCGTAGTTAACCCATAACATTTTTGCCTAATACCATCAATTTGTGTATGAACTGTGATTGCCCATTTCATACTCAAACCAACGTTGTAAGGCCTCGACGCTGCCACCAAGACATTCCAATCGAAACTCTTGCCTCGAGGGTCTGACCACACCGTCAGCGTAAGTGTGATTATCGAGTCTTCTCCCAAGGTATCTCCAGACGTGAGGGTCAAGTCTACGGCTTACCAGAAACTATAGGTCTGGGATAAGATTTGTGGATGGAAGGAATGATTCATATCGGCGTCCATTACTAAAGCAGCTAGTAGTGTCCACAAACTATCCCTTGAATCATTTTTAGATCCATTGGGTCACACTCCTTGACCGCATGTTGCCACACTCTTCCTCCACCCTCCAGCTCCCTGAGCTTGGCGGGGATAACTAAGGTGGGTGGTTGTATCATGTTAAAATGTACAAATCCTCATGCTGCTCTCCTAGCTCTACATCCACGTCTACTGCTTCGCAGACTCATCTCTCCATAAATCTTCCTCTTCTTGAAACATTTAACACACTCGAGTCTCTAAGACTGGCGCCCGTTTCCTGTTTCTTACTGCACTGTGTAGTCTTCATCCGCTCCTGGATGATCTGCACCTTCTTTGCCTACGATCTGAAAGAGCTGCTAAAATTTCTCCTTTTCCGAAAAGAGAAACTCGTTCTCATCCCCTGGATGAACCATGCCCATTTCCTAATATAGTCAATCTTGACATGAATTATGCATTCAGGCCATGGATGACGTCGTAAGGCCTCGACGTAACTACCAAGAGATCCAAATGTCACTCTTGACTCCAAGGGTCGAGTCACACTGTCGGCATCAGTGGAGGTCACTGGGTCTCCTCCAGTAGAAATCTCGAAATTGAGGGTCAAGTCAATAGTTTTAACCAGGACCTCCCAGTATCAACCAAAAAATGGGACAGGAAAGCAAACATCACAAAGATAAGTGTCTTTTTATTATTGCAGCTCATAGTACAAAGACACGAATACAATAGCAATATGGAACTAGAAGTACAAGTGACATATCCACTAGTTCCACTCCTGTCAACCTGCTCCCAGAGCTCTACTACCTTTTCCACTACTCGGTTGTTGCTCAAGCACCCGCTGCTGCTTCTTCCTCGGTGGATCCTCCAAAGCCTGCGGATCAACTATACGAGGAGTCGGATAGTCACGTGCCAGGTGACCCTTTCCGCTGCATTAATAACACTTAATACCCCTCGTACAACTGGCTCTGTCCCTCTTGGACCTCTGCATCATCTGTCTACTTCCCAAAGATGACTCGGCTACCGATCGAAAAACACGCGGCAAAGGCAGCAGCTCCTGAACATGCTCGGGGTGTAGAGCTACTGGCACAAACTTCACCCTGAAGAAGGTCTCGAAATCTTCCCATGTGAAGGTCATCCCATTGAAAAACTGGAACAAGTTGCTCCACCACCTGCCTACTGCTTCCTGAAGAAGGCTGGCAGCAACGATCACCATGAAGTCTGCTGGAGTCCCCACTAGCCTGAAGACTCTCACCACAGCCTCCAGCTAATCCTCAGCCGCCTGCGGGTCCGTCTCTCCCCGGAACCTGGGTGGCCTCTGGCGCTGGAACTCGTGTAGTGCACTCAAGTGGAGTTCATTTCCCACTACTGTGGCTGGTGGCATCGGTGGCCCAATGTATGGTAGTACCGCTGGTGCCTCTACTGGTGCCTCAACTGCAAGAGGGCCCTGTACCAAAGCCTCGTCGCACGGCAGGCTGTCAGTACGCACATCCCTCTGGGCTCTAGCTAGTCGTCCGTGAAAAGGAATTCTGAAAGAAACAACGTGACACGGTCAAACGATTATACCTGGTGAGATGAACTAGTTTGAGCTGACATTTAAAAACTTATGGAAACACACACGCAATCAGTGTTTTCATGCACAAAGTCAGAAATCAGTTGTCAGGGTCCTGGTGTATGGATACGTCAGCTGCCCACACCGACACTGGACTCCCTGAACTGAAAACCACACTCGGTACTCTTAACAATATTGCTTCACAGAAAGAAAAATATCAGAGTTATAAGTACTGCGGTAGAACCGACTCCTCTGATACCAATTTGTCACGACCCGTCCTCGGGGCCTATTCCGTGACTACCCCAAGTCCGCCTTCCATAGGCTAGGGGCTGGCGACTAGCACCAAAGGCGTAAATCCTGATAACTGGGAAGGCATAGCCTTTATAAAAGTAAACAAAACACCACAGAGTACAAGTGGAAGTAAAACACTAAGTACAAAGAGAAGTTATGATGGTAAATGGGACAAAATACAAACCCAAAAGAAAGTACAACTACAACTGAAAAAAGTGAAATAGAAAAAGACAATAGCTGGAAGGACGTAAGTGGCTTCTGGGTCGTCCTCCTCGGATCCTACCTGAAGGGTAGGTATAGATGGCGCAACTCCTGGATCGTCCACCACAGATCCTACCTGAAGGGTAGGTACAGATAGCCTCCACAACGCTCTCGCCCGTCAACCTCCTCCGAGTGCCGTCTCACCGAGAAGTCCACCTCCAGATACTGACTCGTCGTGTAGTCCACCTCCGGGTACTGACTCGTCATGTAGTCCACCTCCGGGTACCGTCCAATCAACGAACACTCGGCCTCCGTCGGCACTGCCCATCGTCTGCAACCAACACAACGAGGTGCGGGCATAGCCCGTGCAGGGGTGAGTATAACGAGACTCAGTAGGGACCCCGAGACCCTCATGGTCTCAATAAAAACCAACAAGGATAACCACAAAGAAGATCTCAACAGATAACCACTACCCAGGTATATGCCAATACATATACCTACGTTATCAAGTGACCCATCTCAATCATGAGGTAAACACAAAGGTCAAAAGTCTCAGTCAAACCAGGATTTTCATTATCGAAACCGTAACTGCTGAAGAGCCCCATCTCTGGAGTGTACAGTGGTCATGTCACGACTCCGAGGTACTGCTCACTAACCTAAGACTGCTGAGGTACTCCTCCTGTTGAGTACTGTGGGCCTTCTTCTACAACCAAGCGCTTCCCACCATGGGTCTGCCGCTACGACCAAGCTCTCCCCCTCATAGCCTCAAGAGGTACTCCTTCTGTTGAGTACCGCGGGTCTGCCACTACAACCAAGTGCTCATCCGCCATGGGTCTGCCTCTACAACCAAGCGCTCCCCCTCATAGCCTCCAGAGGTACTCCTTTAGTTGAGTACCGCGGCTCTGCCGCTAAAACCAAGCGCTCATCCGCTGTGGGTCTGCCGCTACAACCAAGCGCTCCCCACTGGGCTATCCTAAACACACCGAATCGATCGGTCAAGTAGTCGTCAGGTCTCAACTGGCCACACGGTCTCCGTACTCCGCAAGCTCGTCTCCAGGAGGGCCTGCTCCACGAGCTACTGGCCGATACCCCATGTATCACAAAGTATCATGAAGAAGTGTCTCAAAGGACCACCTCGTCACAGGGGTCTCAACATAACAGACGGCGTGTCAATCGGACGCCCTGTCTGGGAGTTATTAGCCTTTTCGTCCAAGGGGCCCGGTTGGTATCGTGTATGAACCAACCCGGCTGTATCTCAACTGTACCCCAACTCTCATAGGGTAAACTTAAAGGGACCGTTTCTCAACGTGATCACCAACGCTGCAGACGGTTCGTCAAACGGACGTCTGGTCTGAAAGATATCAGCTTTTCCGTTCCAGGGGCCCGTTTGGATTTTGGGTACAATCCAACCCGGCCACTATTCAACAACAACCAAAACTCGAGAGATGTATGCCAAAAGTTCCATCTCATCAAGAGGAAATCAACGAGACAGACGGCGCGTCAATCGGACGCCCGGTCTGTGAGTTATTGGCTTTTTCGTTCTAGGGGCCCAGTTGGATTCTGTGAGCAAACCAACCTGACCGCACTCCAACGACATTAAAACCTCAAGCGGAGTAAGCCAAAAGATCCGTCTCACTAAGAGGAATATATCAAAGTCGACGTCACGTCAATCGGACGTCCAGAGCTCAAGATATCAGTGTTTCCGCTCCGAGGGCCTGGTTGGTTTCGTATCCGAACCAACCCGACCGAACCCAAAGTGTTCCGAAACTTTGAGTTCGATATACCAAAACGACCGTCTCGATCCATGGATCGCATCGCCACTGACGGTGCGTCGATCGGAGGTCTACAGCTCAAGATATGGGCGAATGACCGTGAGGGGTCCGAAAATGGGGGGTCTAGGCCCGGACCGACCCGGCCCGACCCCCATGGGTCGGCCCGAACCGGGTCCGGCTCTGTCTGGCCCAACCGGCCGGCCGCGGCTCGGCCAGCGCGGCCGAGCGGAAGCCGCGGGCGGGGTGCGCGGCTCCCCCACCCTCGCTGCTAAATGAGGCCGGCGGCAACCGCCGCCACCAGCCCTCCAGCGGCGCGCCGGCGTGGCGTGCTGCCACCGCCTTCCGCGGACCAACGGACGCGCTCCAGTGGTCCGTTTCTCCTTCCGTCTTCGCCAACGGTCCTCCCGGGACGCGACCTTCACTATTAAGCGATTCAAATGCCATAGCGGCCTGCTTCGTCATCTTCCGATGATCCGCATGTCAATTAACAAAACGTACCATCTTTGTGGTTTTCCGGAGCGACGCGATGGCGCTGGGCCCCTTCGCCACGGCCCGACTCAGGCCGCGGTTCCTTTGCGGTTCTTCGGCACGGCGCGACGGCGCTGCGGAATTGGTTCAGAAAATTTGAATGCACGGCATGACGACGTCGCGCATTTCTTGCCGCTCAATCCCACGCGGTACTACGACACCACGTCACTTTCATTCGATCCGAAATATCAAGAAAAACAATAGGGAGGGTGGTGGCCATGTTTGTGTGGTCTGGCCTCCTCCCGTTAACTGATATCACGAGGTCCAAATAAACGCGGATAAAAGACGGAATAGAAATCACGTAAGGAAAAATCACGTAAACCCCCGACCTCGTCGTAGTCGTCGGACGAGTTCTTCGCGGAATTGATTGTCGTAGAAGAAGATGATCATCACGTTGCGGAAGGGCGTCACGTCATCGTGGTATACGACGTCGCGTCGACGATCTCAAGCAGTTGATCCAAGATTTGTCACGGGAGGAGAAACGTCACAGAAGAACATCGCGGGAGAAGAATAGTCAGCGCCGCAGAACACGGCGTCATGTCGTCGACATCCGAGGGTTCGACGTTCTTCGCGTTCTTCGCGTTCTTCGCGAAGGAGGATGAAGATCTCAAGCCTCTCCCAACTCTTTCAATAAGAAACCCTTAAGAGAAAACAAACATCGGTCTTATTTTATTAAAATTCCAACAAATTGAAAAACAAACTAAGTAACGACCCATTAATTCATATATTTAATTTCAATGAATAAACCACCCAATTAATAGGAGCATTTAAGAGTTTAAGAAAATGCACCAGTTGAATTTCATTAAAGATGAGTTTTTGCGGGTGTGTTACTAAGAGGAAAATAAACGATGGGGCTCGTGCGGGCCCCACCTCACAAATATCCTACCAAGAGGGTAGGATATTTTGGATTGCACCCTATCCGCTTTAACTTAGCTCAAGTGGCTTTAAGTGGATTTTAAGTGGATTTAAGTGAAATAAAAATAAAGTTGTCGCACTACTTTGTTTTATTTCTTAACTAAACCCCAAAAATTTAAAAACCACACCCGAGCAAACACAACTCTGGAAAAGGCATTTCTAAGTAAATACCAGCGCTGCGATTCCATCGGTGCCCTCAGAATTTGATTCCGAGCATCAGTTAAAAAGTTAGAGAAACCCGCTCATTCGTTCACTGAACGTACCCGAGCCAATCTTCGGAAAATTATTCTGGGCACACCGGGCCTCAGAATCCGGTGCTGTCAAAAACTGCGTTCTTGTAAAATTCCAAAGAAAATTAAGAAAAAAAATTTCCTTGAAATTTACGGGTCTTTACAATTAATCTATCTAGACAAATGAAGGCCACACAGTGTGATCCACATAGTATCAAAAATTGGGTGCCTAACCATGCAGTCATTCCAATGCCATTATCTAGGCCACCTGGTTTGCTGGGGTAAATGCACATTTTTTAGTAACCACGCACCAATCGTGAACCACCATCCATATCACAATAATTTCAAATTTTGAGAATAAAACACAAGGAAAATATAATGTATTAAATAAGGGACAAAAATAAAAAAACATAACTGAAAACGACACAATGGGAGTGAAAATTATCTCTACTATGTCACTTTCAACCATAAAAAAGTTAATATATTGTATGATCAATGTATAATTAAGGTCAGTTCACTTAGACTCATTAATTTTGTTCCCACATATCATGATCATCATTTCAAGCTTCCACATGACCCCAACCCATTGAATGGATTTCCCATAGAAGCACCTTAACATGGGATTCAATATCCTAGATCAACTACATGGTCACTGATATATCATGATCAAGATAAAGATCCTCATAGTTTAGATCATGAGAAAGATTGTGATGATACATTTTTGTCTAAGAGACATGGTAAATACCTTGAACTAATGTCAAATGAGAGTGAAACACAAATGAATAAGAAGCCTTTGCAATCCCCTCGGTCATTTCAATAGGTTTGACACACCTCGAAATGAGATTCCCTTGCTTCCCAAGATAGAGATGAACCAAAGTTGATGTCACATTCCAAAACACATGGTCATACATGAATAATTCAAATTATTTGTATCAATTATTGACATAAAACATGTAATTAATTTATGATATCATTAATTTATTCATGTACATATGAATTATGTTGGATATTGTTTGTACAATTCCCCGCCCCACTAAGGGTGTATTCCCCACTTTGGGACAAAATATAGAGGGATGACATGGCCGACTAAATAAGGCCATAAAGAAAACCATCTTAATTGAATATTGATAACTTTTATTATAATAAAACTCTACAAGACCATATTTTTATTCCATAAACCATAAAAATATAACATACCCGAAAAAAATGTCTTTTAGGATCAATTTTTCTTACCCTATTTGGCCATTATCGTACTGATTGTATAGAATGTTAAACATTACCTATGACTCAATATCTTTATGTATGCATTCAAAACCCATTAGGTAAAATAGCATTTCATGATTGAAATAATAGCCTATAAAACACTATGTTTCCTCATGAATTATGATTCATATAGTCTACCAAACACATCCACATTGGTGATGTCATTTATTTGAATGAAATGGTGGATTTGATTCGACGATCAATTATCACCCAAATATCATTCCTTCCCTAGTGTGTACAGGTTAACTCAATGATAATGGCCATGGATACCTTTACCATATTGTGGTAGGAATAAGAAGAGGTTTAATCATACATAACAATCTTCGGTGTTAGAAAATAAATTTCATATATACGTATCATATAGATAGAAAACCCACAATGTCACACCTCATGACTAGCCCGCAAAATCATCGAAACAACTCATCGAACATATTTTTGGCAGCAATATGGATAGAACACTGAGTATAATAATATTTGTACATCACCACCTTCCTTACATACAATAGTATAATAGATATATAATTAAAGAAAATAAGTCCTCTGAAATACAAAAAACAATCATTAGGAAGCTTCCCACAATTTAGGGAATGACTAGAGTTGTAATAGAACTCATTTCTAGGATTATCTTCATAGATAAACATTAGACGGTAAGAAACCAAATAAATTTTAGCAAAAAATATACCTTTATTCTCTTATTTTTCTTCCAAATTCATCCAAGAAAATCCACATAAGACCCCGTTCACCACAAGACTCCTTCACAGCATAATTTGGAAACTTTTTTTAGTGAATCAGTGAGTATTTTCCCTTAACATAGAATATAGAAGATTTCAAAGTAAAAAAATCTAAATTTATTTGATCCACCATTTATTCCTCACATTATAATTTTTATTAGATAAGATATAACTAAATATTTTGTGGTACAAGTTGACTATAAATATTTCAACACAAAGATAATGAAACTAACATTTAATGGAATAAACAACATCTACAAGGTCAAGGTTTAGGGTTTGGTAATTAATATCATGTGATAAAAGATGAATAAATACATAAACTACCACATGGTCACTAATTATAAGTAAGTAACTCGAACTATAACCTAAATAATCAAAATAGACTACATATTCATATATATCCTCAACCAAGATATTGAAAAAATAAGTGGTCAATCACTGCATAATCTCCTCATAATATTATCTACCCTCCATGATCTAGGATAACTTAACCCCTTTCTTGGTGAGAGGTGTTATAGGAATAGAAATATGATATAATTACCTGATGAACCATCTATAATACCCTACTAGTCCCAAGATACTATTAATTTATGAAACATTTCTCCCCTCCTCCATTTAAAAAAACTCTTCTATCCTTATCTGGATCAACATAAACCACATATTGTGATTTCATATGACCCATTAAAATGAAATCATAAATCCAAAAACCACATTTTATAAACTTATAAATGTTTTAATGGTCTAAAATAATTCCCATAATAATCCATGAATATTTCCCATGTTACTCTTACAATATTAAATATATGACAATGTCAGCCCAAAACACCATGAAAATGGTTTTAATGTAAATTTTGGAACCCACACTTCTAGATTCAATACTAAAACAAGATATGTATTTTTTTAATAAAATGTAATAGAAAAATACATAGTATATTATAAAATTGAGGATCTTTTTCAGTATAGTTTTTGTAGGATTGGAAAAACCTTACATTAAACCAGAATTTAAAAAAATAATTATAATATAATGAATTAGATTCATCTAAATTGGCACAATAACTGAACCATTAACTTCTAAATAATCCTTTGATTTTTTTAAAAAAAAATTGGATGAGCGAAAAAATATTTGTAAGGGAATAATCGTAACAATAAATCATAGTACATGGTTTAGAAGGCATGGAATAACGATATAAAAAGGAATGGAACATGATTGGACATGTGGAATAATAACATATAAAACATGGGATCAAATAAATATGGAATCATAGTAATGTGTAATAAGCATAAAACATGACTCTAACATGATTCAAGTATCGTTACATATATAGAATCACAAGTCAAGGCTAATAGGAAAGACCATTGTACATAACATCTCCCGATACTAAACATTACCCAATGCCTTGGGGCATTATCTAGGTGCACCCATATTAACATGTTAATTATTATGTTTTCCTCCTGAATAATCCTTTATAATGATTCAATTATATACATAAGGATCACTCATGGAAGGAAATGGGTATTATAATCTCGTCCTAAGTAATAAAAATGGGTGTATATTAAATGTTTCTAGGAAACAATAGATTTAGAACATACATAGAAATTAACAAGGAAAAATAGGGACATATAATGATAAATTATGTCAAATTAAATTGATAAAATGTAAAAAGAGTATATAAGAAACTTTAGAATTAATAAATTTTAGTGAGGTTTATGGAAAATATAAATGATCAATTAAAATAGAAATGGAAGTAATATTTTATATAAAACCTTAATGGATAAATATGGTTTTAATAATAAAATATTATTTTTATAAAAATAATGGTGGTTTAAATCATATTATAGATAAAACATGAAAGAGGGTAAGAATTCGGTAAGTTTCCTTAAAATGAACTTGAATTTCGAGAAGAATTGAGTATGGAACATTTAAAAAACTTGTATATAACCAAAAAAGAAGGATAAAAAGATCTTGTAACATGATTTGGAAAATATAACCAAAATTCATTATATTTTTATAAAAATAAAATTGAATTTAATTTGGGTAAAGAGAGAGTAAGAGTAAATTGAAGGAACAATAGAGATTCGGGTAGAATCCCATACCCTAAGTTTGAAGGTGTTCTTAAAATGATATTAATGTCCTGGATATTTAAATTAGATTTACTAATTAATAATCCCATAACCTATTCTACATTAAATTTATTTTCTTTAACATTACTAATTTCATTTATTTCCTTTTTGATGGGTTAAGATGTTCGATTTTATTTTTGGGGAGCATTTGTTTCATTGGGATTCATGATCTGTTTACTTATATACATGTACTTATAATAATGTAAGATGAGTATAGTTCCATAGAATTCAATTTATATGTTTTTGGAGATCAAATATAAGATTAAATTTCTATAAAAGTATTTTGGTTATTTTGAGTGAGGATGAATCAACATATATAACATTAATGATGACTGTTTTGGTTAATTGGTGATTGTTTCACAAGAAACTCATTTTTTTATAAAATAATAAAATTTGTACCAAATGATTCCAAAAAATTATATAGGATATATAAAATAAATAAAAATATAGTTCCATCATTATATGTTATTTCATGAACATAATTGAATACGGTAAATGAAATTCATAACTCATCATCGTTGAATGTGATAAATTAACACATCTGAGATGGTGTTTTCATTTGACATACAAAAGAAGGAGGAAATGAGAGATGATGGTGAATTATTACATTATAATAACTACATTTTAGTACATGGAAGGTAATTTATTTATCAAAACATTTGTATTAGGATAGGTGATAGTAGAAAAGAATTCAATGGAACATGAAAATAAATTGAAATAAAACAGAATAGGGTTTTTCCTATTGATTCCTTCCTCTTGAGAGACTCATTAATGGATTTTTTTGGTATTTTATTAAGAAAAAAATATACTAGGCATGGGAGAGAGTACTTGGGATATATTGTAGCAGAATTTGGATGAGGCAGAAGTTTTGAGAGGGGTGAGGAAAAGAGGTGGTCAAGGGTGGTTTTTATAGTGGAGGAGAGGAGAGTTTTCTCAAAATACAATTAATTAGTTTATTAATTTTCTCAAGAAAATAAATAGTGCTGATTATTCTGAAAAAATAATAATAACTGCATGTGAGTTTGAACCAATGGCCATTTACCTCATTTATGACTCAAGCATGACACATTAATTCATTTATTTAGAATATTTCATAAATTATCGTGTTTTACTATTCTTAAAAAATTCATGTATTTCAGAAAAAAACCAAAAAGAAACCTTATCCATTTATTTATGTTTAGAATTCACGAATAAACACATTTCTGTCAAAATAATTTTCTAAATATGGATAATTAAATTTTTAAATAAAATCATAATTTAATCAGAAAAATAGCAATTTTAAAACTATAACTGATGTTATCACACATTCTAAAATTAATCAATGTATCAAAAAAATATATTATAACCTTAAGAAAATAAAATTATAATTTGTTATTATATTTTATTAAAATACATTTTCATTTAAATTATTAAATTATTCATAATATTGTAATTAAATATTTATGAATTAAAAAATATCAACACTTATATTATGATCATATTCTTACTTCTAATATGCCTAAATTTTATTTACACATTAATTACTAAGGTTACTTTTCATTATAATGATTTAGTATTCATAAGGGTACATTACTATTCATAAGGGTACATTACTATTATTATGGATAAGTTACTATTCACCAAAAATTATGTTGATCATATCAGACTCCAAATAACTAACTTATTACAACTCTGTCTGTCTATTTTTTTGAAATTCAATTTAAAGGAGTGTTAAAATTAGGTTTCACTTCTTTTCAATAAATGTTACATAGTATATAGTAGTTCATTTAAGCACATAATATTTCCTTTTAAAATATTGGGATGTTACATTCTACACCTAAATAAATTTTTCCCTTGTAATTCGTTCATTGTACTTATAATTCTGAATTTACATATCAATAAATATGGAAAAAAATTTCCTAGGTTTACTTAATCAACTATAAGTTCAAAATTATGTTCTACCGCTAATTTTTTTAAATGATAATGCCTAACCTCCAAAGATGTCTAGACCATTCCTCTGACACTAACTATAAAGCTTTAAACTAGCACTTCTGGATTTAGTACAAAAACAATGATAAGTATTTTTCTATAAAAGATAAAAAACTCATAGTAAATTATACAATTGAGGGCATTTTCTGGACTAGGTTTTGGAGTATTAGATGAACCATACATTAAACTAGAGTTTAGAAGAATAATTACAATATAACTAATTGGATTCATATCTATTAGAACCTTAAATACGACTTGAACTTATAAGGAATACTGTGAAAAACAATTTAAAAACATGGGATGAGAACAAAAAGATCAGAAAAGGAATAATCCTAAGAATAAATCTTTGTACATGGGTTAAATATATTGACATAATGATATAAAAAGGCATAGAACATGATTGAACATATGGAATCAGAACATATAAAACATGGGATCAAATAAATATGGAATCATTGTAATGTGAAAGAAACATAAATCCCAACATTATCATGACTCAAGGATTGTTACACATATAGGAGTTCAAGTCAAGGTTAACCTCCAAGACTTTTTCACTTAGAGCATGAGTCAGGGCTAATCGCCAAGACCATAGCACATGGAGCACGAGTCAAGGCTAACCACCAAGACTATAGCATATAACGTATCATTAGACATAAAATTTCTCAATTAATTAGAGTTCTATCTAGTTACAACAATCTTAACATATTCATGAATATGTTTTCCACATGAATAATCTTACATAAGGATTCAGTCATAAAAATATTTGTTACCCATAGAAAGAAATTGGTAACATAATCATGCCATAAGACATAAAAAATAGCCATATCATAATGGTGTTCATGAAATAATAGATTTATAACATACGTGGACATTAATAAAAGAAAATATGATCATATAATGATAAATTATGTCAAATTTATGGGATAACATGTAAAAAGAATATATAATAAACTTTAGAATTAAAACATTTTACTGCGATTTAAGGAAAATATCAATGATCATTTAAAAAAAATGGGATTAATATTTTATATAAAACCAGAAGTTAACAAATATGGTCTTCATAATAAAAATAGTGTTTGTATAAAAAATAATGGTTTCTTAAATCAGATTATGTATAATACTTAATGGTGGGTTAAAATTCAGTGTGTTTCTATAAAACCAACATGCATTTCGGGATGAATTGGGTAGTGACATTTTAAATATATATATATATATCTCTAAAAAAATAAGGATGATTGGATCTAGAAACATGAGTGGGATAATATGCACATAATTTATAATAGGTTCATAAAATGAAATGGGAATTTCATTTGGGTAATTAGAGAGTAAGAATAACCTGATGGAACAATGGAGGTCCACGTAGAATCCCTTAGCTTAAGTGTAAAGGTGTTTTTCACATCATCCTAATGTCATGGATAATAAAAATAGTTTCATTAATTAATAATTTCAGAACCTATTATACATTAAATATATTTATTATAACCTTGTTAAGTTCATTCATGGATTTTTTTATTGGTTTATAGTTTCAATTTTATTTTCGTGGAGAGTTTTTTTCCTTGGTTTTCATGATTGGTTTACTTATATACAAGTATGGGTAATCATGTAAGATGAGGATGGTTGTTCATAATTTATGTTACATGTTATTATCGAACTTCCATGTGATTAAATGTTTATAAAATTCATTTGGTTATTTTATGTGAGTATGAATCATTGTATAAAAATGTAATGATATTTTTTTTTGATAATTGGCAATTTTTTTATTCCAACGAACACATTTTTTTATAAATTAATACTATTTATAAATTATGATTACAAAACATTACATAGTATATATTACATACGTAAAAATCATGTTCAACCATAAAAATGGTTTCATTACCAGAATTGAATATGGTAAATGAATTTGAAAACCTCTCATCATTGAATGTGTTAAATTAACAAATCTTGAATGGTGTTTCCATTTCATGTATAAAAGTACGGGGAAAGGAGAGATGATGATGAGTTATTAAATTATCATAACAAAATTATATTATGTGTAAGGTACTAGAGTTATCACACCATTTTGATTAGGATAGTTGAGGTTAGAAAATAATATAAAGTAAATTGAAAAGAAATTGAATGAAAATGGAAGAGGGTTTTACCACTTGATTCCTTCCTCTTGAAAGCCTCCTTAAAGGATTGGTTTTCGATCTTCTATTAAGACAAAAAGCTCTTAGACATGGTATATATTATTAGAGAGATATTTGAGTAGAATTATGATAAGTAACAAGGCATGAGATGTGTGATGATAAGAGGTGGTGAGGGGTGGTTTTTATAGTGGAGGAGAGGGGAGATTTATCAATATTTGATTCATTAGTTTATTATTTTTCTCATGAAAATCAGTATCGCTAATTCCTGGGACAAAAAATTTTAAAATGTGCATGTTAGTTTGTACCAATGTCCATTTACATCATACATGACTCAATCATGATGTAGAAATTCTGTTATTTATCATATTTTATAAATTATAACATTTCACTATTCAGCAAAAATTCAGGCATTTTAAAAAATCCCAAAAATTCACCCTAACCATTTTTTGATATGTAGAATTAACAAATAAAATCATTTCTATAAAAATAATTTTATTAATATGAGTAATTTATTTTTTTAATAAAATCATAATTTATTAAAAAATATCAATTCTAAAACTATAACTAATTTTATAAAACCTTGTAAAATTAATCAACATCTCACAAAATTATCATATAACCATAACAAATAAGATAAAAATATGTGATTATATTTTTTGAAAACTAAATTTCATTTAAATAATTAAATATTTATGACATAAAAATACTGACACTTATTCTATGATCATATATTTACTTATATGATGCTTAAATTTTATGTATACATTCAAGGGAATGGTTACTATTCTTTAGGATGATTTCCTACTCATTATGGTACATTAATATTCATAAGGGTACATAAAAATTCATAATAGTAAGTTACTATTCACCAAAAATTATATTGATCCTATCAGATTCCAAAAAACATATTGATTACAACCATGTATCTATTTCTTTCGAAATTCAATTCCCGGATGTGGGAAAATTATATTTAACTACAAGGCTATAAAGGAAACATAGTATTTAGTAGTTCATTTAAGCTCCTAGTGTTTCCGATTAAAATATCCAGATGTTAATTTTAAGGTTTCTATTTAAAAAAATCATAGGATTCATAAAAACTATATGGGAATTTTTAATGAAAAATAAATTATTATATACTCCATATGGTCATACCTACTTTAAAAAGAATACATGTGATCTTATTCTTCTCTCCCCTCAATTTGGTGATTCCATGAATAAAATTTCATCTTTGAATACCATATTTCATATTTGAGATATTTAGAGGGATTACCAATATGGGGAAGAGGATATTTATTATGGATCATAACTCTACTAATCTTGTGGTACTAGATTTATAGCTGAAGGGATCTATTCTCCTTCTTATAAAAGTGTACTTGAGTGGCTCAAAGAGAGATTCTCATTCAAATGAACCATTTCGATTCTAAATCATCATTGTTTATATTTAATTACCTCATCTCACTGGGGTATGTATTATTTTAAGGAATATATATCAATTGTGTTCTCAACATTAGTTCAATGGTGAAATCTACATCCCATTTATGTGGCATGGTCAAAATATCATTTTGGAAAAATTCAGGAATATTATTTACAATGGATGGAATTACACTCTGGGATAATTCCCCATTAACATTGAGTAAGAGGCAAGATACTTAAAAAATATGCCTTCTTAAATTTGGAAGGGTAATTAAAAATCATCCTAAATGTAAATCCCATTCTTCCTAAATTCCCTAGGTGATCTTGTCTGGGGGTCATGAATGCCAAAAATCGATGGTATCATTCAATATGGTCTTTGAAATAAATCATCCAATTTATACCAAATGTCATGTAAAAAAGTATATCTCTTGGAAAATCAAATACAACATCTTCTCAACCTCTTATAAGGAGAAAATTCAAATTGGGAGTCAGAACCCTTTCTCTTTCCTCTTACCAAGAGTTGTACCCAATTCCATGGAATATGTCATCATCTCGGTAAGGGGTTTTAAGAGTTCAAAAAGTAGATAAGATATAAAAGAGTGGTAATAACATATATTAACCAAATCAATTACCATGAATGATTAAAAAACTACATATTTATCAGTCATAAGGCCTATATCTGTATCCACCAGTTCTTGACTCATATCATATAGATGTTTTACGCTTGACTGAGACTGGGGTCTACTGATGACCTATGACTCCACCTCAAGATGAATTGTAACAACCCGAATCTTTGGTATAGGTAAGGATTGTTAGTTTTGATTTAAAATATTTCTTTATGATTTTGTAATGTCTATAACATCCCAAGGAAGGTTCGAGGAGTGTTAGGGGTTTTTCAGGAGCCCGGGAGTTTGAAATATGGACTTGCAGACAGTGGTGCACGACCTACGCACGACCAACACTTGGTTTCAGATGAACATTGCGGCCTTTGGTCTGGAGGTAGTGAGGTGCACACGGTTTGGGCACAGTTTGGGTAAACTGTGCGCCTAAACCGTGCGACCCTGTTCTGGGTGAATCTACCAGTTTGCCCTTAAATATCTTTTAAGGCCTTAATCCTTTCATTTTTCCTTCTTCCAGTGGACAGAACCAGGGGAGCCCTCTTTTGAGCTCCAAAACCCTCCTCCCTCTAATTTCATGGTGGATTCTTCATCCGGAATCCGATCCTCAATCCATCGAAGGCGTTGGATCACCCTCGGTAAGGATTACCTCACACTCCCTTATTTCCTTAGTAAATCTTGGTATCCGTCTTCTTATTCTACCGCAGGCTCATAAGCCTTATTTTTAGGTCTATGGACTGGAACTCAGATCTCTTCCAACCTACTGTTAATCTGAGGTCGATATTAGGTGATCCTATGCCTACAGCTCTAAGGTAGGTGGTCACGTGGTTTTCTTTTTGGGTTTTATCCTTTTTGAGTTATTATCGTCGTGTCGTGGTTTTTCTTTCACCAAATCGCATATTTATAATGACTGCTTCATATCTAAATGACCATTGTGGTATGAGATTGATGAATCTAACCTCGATAGGGTGTTTATATGAGGTATGTACTGGGGAAGGTCAACCATTAGTGGTATGCTTTAATAAATGGCCCTTTTTCACCTTTGTACCTTAAAGATATATCGTGAAGGGCCTTTTCCATCTTAGGAAAATGAGATGACTAGGTTAGAGGTTGGATAGGTTGTGATATCCTGAACCCTTTAATTAATTGAGATGCATGTTTTCCTTATAATTTTATTGGTAAATGTCATGCTTTTTTAATGTGACGTGATATAAGATGGAATGCCTTATATAATGTGATGTGAAGGGTTATGCCCTGCTGTGTGGACATGCTTGTGATAACCCATGTGTTGGAGGGAGGCATTCTTACCCTGTGCTAGATGAATCTCCATTTATGGGAAGGAGGCATTCTTAACCCATTCAAGATGAGTTCCTATGTAATATGATGAGTGGCATTCATACCTCGTGCCCATATAACCTTTATGGGTGGGAGGATTTCTTCCCCACGCCAGCTACAATGCTTGTGGATGAGAGGCATTCATACCTCATTCTAGTGATGATTATTACATATGTGAGAATCATGGATGAGAGGAATGATTACCTCATTCTTGTGATAACCTATATCTATGTACATATACTCTGGTGATTTGTGTAGACTACCAGCTTTGAGCTAAAGCAGGTAGACCTGCCAGGTGTCCTTCTATAACCTGAGCGGGAGGGTTGGTTATTTACTTTGCTTTACTTACTTTCAGTCTATTACTCATTGTTACTTGTGAAGATCTTTTTGGATTACACTTAGACACCGTTGGGGGTGGCCTACTGAGACTTGTCTCACACCCTACCTGGGAATCCTCCTTGGCACCTGTGTAGACTTTACTACTGCAGGTACTAGTAGGGGCAAGGGCCTAACGTCAGGTTGTTGAATCATATATGTTCTAGCTGTAGTTCCATAGCAGAGGGCCGAGCATGGATAGAGATCCTCATGGACTAATTTTGTTCTTATTTATTTTTTTTATTACTGTATATCATGCTTGTCTTCTATTTCCATTGTAACAGCATGCCATGCATCCATTTTGTATTAGACACTGCCTTGCGGGATTTTGTATATTTATCAGGGTTTTCCTTACTTTTTTTGTTTGGTTCGCATATTTCCCTTTTTCCCATATCTATCCTTTGGTTGGGCTTCCGCTATTCATGATACTTTACTACTTTACATTGTGAACTCTAAATAGGGGGAAAATTATCTCCACTGACTTTCCATTGCACCCCCGCTGCTAGTCGGTAGCCCCTCACATATGGGAAGATGAGCCATGGGTCTTGTGGCCAACCAGGATTGGGGATAGGGTTGAGGGGAAGCCGAGTCCGGGATGTCACAAAGTGGTATCATAGGAGGTTTTTCTTTCCTTCTTTACTATTTGGTGATGATAGACTTGTAGAATTGTAATTTTTAGGGACTTAGTTATAAGATTTTCTTGGGCATCACGACCCCATGTACGGGGAAAAGACCAAGTTGCCTAAATTATGGTGTTATTTATTTTGCTATTTTCTATTTATATTGTTTCACCGTTGGGTGCTTCACATGATTTTTGATGTTAATGACATTTCTGAGGTTGAAATTTGTATTTCATGGTTTGACCTGATGAAATGAGGGTTACGCTTTAGAACATGCATCACGATAGAAACAATATGATTAGTCCATACATCTTTCCATGCCACATTTAAATTTTCAGCGAGCATTGCCTGTTGTTTATTTCCATGCCTTGTAAATATGTGTGAAACTGTGCTAACCCATCTTGCAGGTTGTGAATTAAGGAATGATGTGGTTTTGGTGGGTGACACTCTTTGGTTCATAATGTGTATGGGCCCTTATGGATCAGAAAATGACATTCCAACTAAACCAATAATTTTCTTTAAAGGAAATTCAGATACTTAATTAGAACAAGTAAATGAGAAATGACATCCAAGTGTGTGTCATCTTTCAGTTCATGAATATTTTGGACCCTTATGGGCTGGGAAATGCCATGTCACTGGATTACGTTAAATTTGAACAGTTGTAGGTTTTACCATGAATTCATATGGGTGTAGATAGGTGATCTTAGAGTTAGTAAGGCTTAGTAAATATCCTAGCTTCTAGACTTAAACCTGTAATTTGTTTGTTTATTCTTTTGAGACGTTCATTTGGCATTGTAGCACTATGCCGCTGGGAATTCCTCGAGTCGTGCGCACAGAAGGCAGTGACGATCACATTCCTGAGGTGGCAGGCCCTGTGCTATTGGTTGATCTTCCTCTCGAGCCACCCATGGAAACTATTGAAATTCAAGAGGTGGGTGTTGATGCCCAGTTTCATGAGGGCTTCTTGTGTATGATGCAGAGTATGCAAGGTGGAGTGCGACCTGCCCCGAGTATGGTAGAGTTGAATCGTGAGTTTCATTCACAGCATCCTCCAACATTTTTGGGAGATAGAGGACCACTTTCTGAAGAGTCCTGGTCGGAATCTATTATGAACATCTTCGAGCACCTTGAGACGCCTCTAGAGTGGAGGGTCAAGATTGCATCTTATATGCTATGTGGTTTATCCAAGAGGTGGTTGGATGTCATCACCCATTCAGAATAGTAGATAGATATTGTCTGGACTGATTTCTATACCTTCTTCTACGATTATTTCTTTCCCCAGACTCTGAGGGCTGACATAGCTAGTGAGTTTATGAATCTGCAATTAGGGCCCATGATAGTCATGAAATATTTATCCCATTTCACTGAGTTATAGTGTTTTGCTCCTACACTAGCTGCTGATGATCTCACGGCCGCTAGGCGTTTTGAGGATGGGCTGCGTTACGCCATCCGGTCACAGGTTAATGTGTTCAGGTTGATGACCATTTCAGATATTATCAATCAGGCTTTGATCAAAGAGACGAATTTGAGATAATCAGACAGTGTGAACCAAGTCGGTTCGACACCTAAGGGTTCTAGTGGACCTACTTCTGGGAATTAGTGACGTTTTGAGGACTCTCGTGGTGTTGGTAGTGGTCAGAGATTTTTCTCAGGTGGAACTCCTATCTGTCACCAATGCGGGGTTCTAGGACATATGAAGAGGTAGTGTACGTGAAATCCAGTGGAGTGCATAGGTTGTGGTAGGTTGGGTCATCTCCACCATTTCTACAGGACTTTTACCCTAGGGCCTAGTGAGAATGGATTTGTACCTACTCCACGATTTGTTGCTCGATTTGCAGGATCACTTCAGTCAGGTAGCTGAAATACCACTGGGCAATCAGGCTGTGGTGGTAGTCGAGGAAAAGGTAATCAGGTGTATGAATCTCAGAGCCACCAGGGCAGGTCTGCTCAGGGTAGCCAGGCTATCACTCAGGGTCGTGGTATAGGCCAACTGTATGCAGTCGAGCCTACACCGCAGGAGCAGTACACCAAACAATTTATTGTACATGGTACGATTCTAGTTTCCTTTACATTATTATCTTCTTTGTTTGACTTAGGTGCTTATCACTCTTTTATATCGGAGGAGATTATTATTAGTTTTGTCCTAGACGTTGAGTCATATCATGGTATGATCATGTTAGATAATCCTTTATGTATCCATTTAGAGGGAATTCATTGTTTTCAGAATTGTCCCCTTATGGTGGGCAGTTAACTTTTCGTGTAGAACCTGTATGCTCTGCATATGACATGTTTTCATGTAATAATCCGGACGGACTGTTTAATTCCCTATAGATCCCAGATTGACTACTATCGTCGGAGGGTGGTTTTTACGTCACCATAGGGCAACACATATATGCATAAGGGATAATGGCATCTTAGTGTGACACAATCAGGTCAAGAACACCAGAGTTTAGGTGGTGTCACGACATAGGTTTCAAGTCATTATCTCGATGAACTAGGGTTACAACCCTTTGTTTATCCTCCAGTGGTGCATCATTTTAGGGATGTCTTTTATGATGATATATCTGGTCTACCTCTAGTGCAAGAGGTGGAATTTACTATTGAGCTTATACCAGGAGCAGTAATAGTGACTATTCATCCTTATAGGATGGAACCTAAGGAACTTTTGGAGCTCAAGAATCAGCTGGAGGACCTGGAAGCAAAAGGTTTTATACATCGCAGTACTTCTCACTGGGGATCACCAGTTCTCTTTGCCAAGAAGGCAGATGGTACCATTCATCTTTGCATGGATTATCATAAGTTAATGCAGCTGTCTATTAAGAATCGGTATCCTTTGCCTCCAATTTACGACCTCTTCGGTCAGCTCCGAGGAGCGCACATGTTTCCAAAGATAGATTTGAGGTTGTACTATCACTAGGTGTGTGTTAATACTTCGGAGATACCTCGCACGGTGTTCAAGAGAAGGTATGGTCTCTATGAGTACCTAGTCATGCCATTTGGGCTTACGAATGAGCCTGAAATGTTTATGGATCTTATGAATCAGATTATTCACCCTTAACATGATTATTTTGTGGTTGTATTTGTGGATGATATATTAGTCTATTCACGCTCGAGACAGAACCATGAAAACCATCTTGAGATCATGCTGAATACACAAAGAGAGCATCAGATTTATGCTAAGCTCAGTAAATGCAACTTATGGATAAATAAGGTTCACTTCCTGGGTCACAGTATTTCTTAGTCTGGTGTTTCAGTTGACCCAGGGAAGGTGACTACAGTAATTTCATGGGAGCATCCCAAGAACGTCTTTGATATCTGGAGTTTCTTGGGAATTTACGGGTATTATAGGTGATTCATTAAAGACTTTTCATGCCTAGCAGCACCACATACAGATTTGACCAAAAAGGGGGTGAGGTTCGATTGGTCAGAACCATGTGAAGTGTCTTTTCAGGAACTGAAGGGCAGACTAACTTCAGCACCGATACTAATCCTGCCAGAGCTAGACAGAGCTTATATAGCCTTTTATGACACGTCAGGTATCGGTCTTGGATATCTCTTGATTCCGGAAGAGCGAGTCGTTGCGTATGGTTCTCGTTAGTTAAATCCTCATGAACGGAATTATCCAATGCACGACCTTGATTACGCAGCGGTTGTACATGACTTATGTTTTTGGAGACACTACTTGTTGGGAGAGCATTTTTTGGTATTCATTGACAACAAAATACTCAAATATATCTTCACTCAGTGGGATCTAAATCTCTGGCAATGCAGGTGGGTCGAGTACCTGTAATCCTTTGATTTCGGATTGGCCTAAAATCTTGGGAAAAGAAAATTTAGTAGCTGATGCACTAAGTCAGAAAACTCAGTCACAAGTGGTTTGGTAATCTAATGAAGAGTGGAAGCAGATGAACTTATTTTTGGAGATGCAAGGTGAGGTTCAAGAAGGTCAGGGTCAGACCGTTCTCTCAGCCTTATCAGTGACATTTACTCTTTTGGAATGGTTCAGGGAAAGACAGTTATCAGATCTAGAAGGCCTTGTTCTACGAGAATGTGTCGCTAATGATACCTCCACAGATTGGACAATGGATGAAGGTGATACATTATTGTTCCGGGAGTGTGTATAGGTCCCATCAGACATCAGGGAGGATCTGATGAGGGATTTCCACACCTCATCATGGGATGTTCACCCCGACATCACCAAAATGTATCGTGATTTGTGAAGATAGTACTGGTGGCCTAACATGAAGCAGGTGATAGCCAGATTTATCATGCGTTGTTCCACCTGTCAGCAGGAGAAGGTGGAACATCCGCCTCCGTCATGGCTTTTGCATCCTTTGTCTATTCAGGAGTGGAAATGGGATGATGTTTCTATGGAATTTGTAACCATTTCACCCAGGTCTCCTTGTGGCAATGATGCAGTATGGGTTATCGTTGATCGTCTGATGAAGGTCACTCATTTCATACCTATGTAGGAGACCTTCACGGTTGATGACTTGGTAAAACTGTATGTACAGGAAATAGTGCACCTTTATTGAGCACCTCGTTTTGTCATCTTGGATAGAGATCCTCATTTTACATCTCGGTTATGGCAGGGTTTACCGAAGGCCTTGGGTACGCAAGTACTTTTTAGCACGACCTATCACCCATAGACTGATGGGCAGACCGAGAAGACTATATAGGTACTAGAGGATATGTTACGTGCTTGTGTTCTTGATTTTGGAGGATCATCGGAGAGACACATTCCTCTTGTTGAGTTAAGTTATAACAATAACTTCCAGGCTACCATTGAGATGGCTCCCTATGAAGCCTTATATGGTAGGCCTTGTCACTCACCTTTGTGTTGGCTTAAAGTAGGGGAGACAACTGTTCTAGGACCACGACTTGTGAAAGAGACTACAGAGAAGATACATCTTATTAGGAAGCATATGCAGGCAGCTCAGTCTAGATAGAAATCCTATGATAACATGCACCGATGACCTCTTCAGTTTGAGGATGGGAACCAGGTTTTCTTGAAGGTCTCACCCAGGTTGGGGAAAATACATGTACAAAAGTAGGGTAAGCTTTCACTGAGGTTCGTAGGACCATTTGAGGTGATGATACAGATCATACCTGTAGCTTACCATCTTGTACTTCCATAGAGATATCAGGCCATGCACGATGTTTTCCATGCATCTTGGCTACATCGGTACTTTTCATATCTGACTCTTGTTTTTCATCCTGATGAGGATGAAGTGGATATAGATGGTTCCATTGAGGAGTATCCGATGAAAATTGTAGACCGGATCTTGAAGACACTTCGTTGTAGGTCTGTTCCTCTTGTATAGGTGCTATGGCAGCACCACTGAGTACAGGACAAGACCTAGGAGCGGGAGGCTGATATAAATTCTCAATGGTCAGAGCTTTTCATTGATGACACTTCTGTAGCCTCAAAAGGCCAACTCGGGGACAAGTTGCTTTAAATAGGGGTGGTTGTAACGACCCGACTCTTTGGAAAAGGTACAGATTGTTAGTTTTGATTTAAAATCCTTCCATAATGATTTTTTAATGTGTGTAACATCCTAAGGAAGGTCTGGGGAGTGTCCCAGGTTTGTTAAGATCCTGAGAGTTTGAGAAATGGACCTGCAGACAGTGGCGCACGGCCAGCGCATGGCCAGCGCATGGTTTTAGACGAATCGTGCGACCTTTGGTCTAGAGACTATGAGGTGCACACGTTTTTCACATGGTTTGGGTAAACTGTGCACCTAAACTGTGCGACCCTATTCTGGGTGAAGTTTCCATTTTCCCCTTAAAAATCATTTACGGCCTTACGCCTTTGTTTTTCCTTCTTCCAGCGGACAGAACTAGGGGAGCCCTCTTTTGAGCTCCAAAACCATCCTCCATATAATTTCTTGGTGGATTATTCATTCGGAATCCGATCCTCAATCCGTTGAAGGCGTTGGATCACACTTGGTATGTCTTACCTCACACACCCTTCTTTCCTTGGTAAATCATGGTATTAATCTTGTTATTATACCGTAGGATCATAAGCCCTATTTTCAGGGCTTTGGACTGGAACTCAGATCTCTTCTAATCTATTGCAAATCTAAGGTCGATATCAGGTGATCTTATGCCTACAGCTTGAAGGTAGGTGGTCATGTGGTTTCTATTTTGTTTTTTCACCTTTTTGAGTTATTATTATCATGTCGTGGTTTTTCTTTCGCCAAAACCCATATTTATACTGACTACTTCAATCTAAATGACCCGTGTGGTATTAGATTGATGAATCTAACCTGGATAGGATGTTTAGATGAGGTATGGACTGGGGAAGGTCAAATATAGGTGTTATGCCTTAATATTTGTCCCTTTTTCACCTTTGGAACTTAACGATATGTCTTTAAGGTACTTTTCCATGTTATTAAAATGAGATGACTTGGTTAGAGGTTGGCTAGGATGTGATAGCCTGAACCCTTTAATGAATTGAGATGTATTTTTTCCTTATAATTTCATTGGAAATTGTCATGCTTTGTTAATGTGATTTGATATAAGATGGAATGCCTTATATAATGTGATGTGAATGGTTATGCCTTGATGTGTGAACATTCTTGTGATAACCCATGTGTGGGTAGGAGGAATTATTACCTCGTGCCAGATGAATCTCTGTGTGTGGGAAGGAGGCATTCTTACCCCGTTCCAGATGAGTTCCTGTGTAATAGGACAAGATAAATTCATTCCTCATGCCCATATAACCTTTATCGGTGGGAGGATTTCTTTCCCACACCTACTACATTGCTTGTGGATGAGAGGAATTCATACCTCATGCTAGTGATGATTATTTCATATGTGAGAAGCATGGATGAGAGGCATGTTTACCTCATTCCTGTGATAACCTATATCTCTGTACATATACTCTGGTGATTTGTGTAGACTACCAGCTATGAGCTGAAGTAGGTAGACCTGCCAGGTGTCCTTCCGAAAACTGAGCGGTAGGGTAGGTTATTCAATTTTCTTTACATACTTTCAGTCTATTACTCACTCTTACTTGTGAACACTTATTGGGATTACACGTAGACACTGTTGGTGGTGGCCTACTAAGACTTGTCTCACACCCTACCCGTGCAGCCTCCTTGGAACCCGTGTAGACTTTACTGCTACAGGTACTAGTAGGGACAAGGGCCCAACTTTAGGTTGTTGACTCATATATATTATAGCTGGAGTTCTAGAGTAGAGGATCAGGCTTGGCTAGATATGCTCATGGACTAATTTTGTTCTTGTTTCATTTTTTATTACTATATTGCATGCATGTCTTCTATTTCCATTGTAACAGCATGCCATGCATCCATTCTGTATCAGAAATTTCCTTGGTGGATTTTATATATTTATCAGGGTTTTCCTTAATTCTTTTGTTCGGTTCGTATGTTTCCCTTTTTCTCATGTCTATCCTTTTGTTGTGCTTCTGCTATTCTTGTTACTTTACTACTTTCCTTTGATCACTCTAAAAAGGGGGTAATGTCTCCCCAATGAATTAACATTACACCCCCACTGCTATTCAGCATCCCCTGGCATATGGGGAGACTAGCCAGGGGTTATGTGTCCAACCGGGCTCGGGGCTCGGGTTGAGGGCAGCCGGGTCTGGGATGTCACATTAATCATCCCATAATAAGATATATTATTTTCCCCACATATACGAGAATGTGATCCTATATCCATTCATGAAAATTACTAAGAATCTACTCCCTTAGAAGCTATTGATCATGTGCTACAATGAGGAGGGGAAACATAAAAAACCATTGCAGATAGACCATGTATCCATAGATGTATCACATTCTAGATGGGAATTGATATTTAGACCGAACATGTGATGATATATCAAAATAATGGAAGGTAGAAGAACCACAACCACCAACATCTCACATAGAATGTTTGGGTGGATATATAAATCTAAAACTACCCTTAATCTTTTACTATTAAAATCACATATTCATTTCTAGATGAGCCAATAACACTTTGGATTGGTGATGGAATCATATCAGTCAAGACCGATATTCCATCCTCATTGATCACCACCACAAAAGCTTGGGAAATAATATTATCATAGTTATTTAACTTAAACAAGACATCCTAATATCAAGTTTCCATATCTATTACCTTCTCAAATTTATTGGATTCAATATTTTCATTAACAGTAACGTCTAAAGAATAGTGGACTGACTTCGCAAAGTGGTTAGTTTAATCTATCACTGAATTCTCTCCAAAATAGAGGGCCAAGAACTCTGGGGACATAGAGAGGGATAATCTCTCAAGGTATAACTATATGGTGAAGATATCTTTAAATCCATTCCATCCCATATGATCATGATTACATTCTTGAACCACTATATCCCACCACTTCTGACTTCGTCCATCCAATATCAATGTAGAAAACATCAATGTGATGGAATAATGAATCCCAAATAGCTCAAAAATACACAAAATCTTCTCCACCCCATATTATTCTTCCTCGGTGTTAGTGATTCCTCAAAACTATGTGGTATTATGTTGAATTATCTCTTGGGGTTGATCCTTTTTTACTTTAATTCAGTTTCCCTAACATAATTGAGACACAATTCCACTACCTAATCCATGTATAAGATAGTTGTTACCACTAACTACACTAATATACAATCATATTGTGATGGATAATTCTATCTAGACTCCTCCTATGGCTACAGAGGAGGTCTTTAGTGAATCATGACATAATAAAATATCGAAAAAAACAAAAGGGAGAGGCAATCAATACATTAAACTAGCGAAAGTTAAATAAATAACTTGATAACATAACCATAAGAATCATAAAAAAAATCAAAAAAATCAAACAAAATCTCAAACCACTCCACAATACATTGGTGATCATTCCAAATCTACAAGCTATGAATTACACATAAAAGAGGATTCAAACTAAATTTTCAAAATCCCATGGTAACCATAGGCCTGTAAAAAGTTTTGTTTGATAGAAAACCCACTCATAACAAAAAACACAGGATCAAACACTTCTAAATATGAACTATTCTAAATTATTCAAAACATGTAGTCCCAAATAAAGGGAAACCTCAACTAATACCATTTTTTCATGAATTGGCCTAGGCCTCCATCCTAAACCGACATTCGACCTAACTACTGGCATGGACCAAATTGATTACCCAATCTCTATGAGCTAGGAACATGTACCCAAACATTAATGAAATAATTCGGTAATGATTTTACCATAAATATTATAATTAAAATCCATAGAAAATGATATCATATCAATAATCCACGATAGAAAGAATTATAACATTAACAAAAGGCATAAAAAACAATTTCCATTACAAAATCTATACAAAAGTAACATATATAATACCTAATGGTATACTCATAACCAAAAAAAGTGTAGGGGAACAAAAAAAGAAAAACAAGCCTCTTTCGGACTTGGGATCCATTATATTCTATTCTACTTCCACAATCTATCCCCTAAAGTAATACAAATAGTAAGAGTATCCAATATTTCCATTGAATCCTTACCATTACATTAGTAAGAAAACATAGACTATATATACACATTTTTTATATGTATGGTGTGGTGTAACTTTTCTATTAAGAAACCAAAATGGTTACCACCCATAACCATTATAATATATATTTTTATTTTTTTTAAAATGGATAAAATAGTTTATGTTTCTAGAAATCTTCAATATCAAATGTAAATTAAATGATGTGATAAATATTGGAAGTAAGAAAAAATACAACATAAGAATCACGGAAAACCCATACATTTCTTGGTTAGTTAGAGTCTAAATATCCTCGTAGTCTTAATGATAAAAAACATTCATTCACATGATTTATTTGATAGATGGGACAAACCCAATGTCCAACAATAATAGTGCATCTCACACTAATTTATTTTAGATAGTGTTTCAACATGATCCTACTATTGAAAATAGGTCAAGACCCAACTTACTCACCCAGCTAACTAGTCCCGGTCTTCCCTCCTAGGTTGATATGGTTCTGAAGTGATTTATCCCATTTTAAGACAATAAGAGAACAAATTTCATCCTAAAACAACCCATCTCATTATAAGAACCCCATTTCATACAAATGTTATAAAGGATACAACCAATTTATGAGATTACTCACAGCATTTACCTTTTAAATCCACCATTTCACCATAATCAAAATTTTATAACACATTTAGAAATAGACGAACAAAAATTAAAATAATAAAATAATAGCATAACATAGAACCACATACCTTTTACATTTAAATAACCAAAAACATGTTTGAAACTAAAATCATAGATTATATAAGATCATGTATAAGTATGAAAACACCATAAACATCAAAACACAATCCCATAAATTTTGATTAGAACATACTCATGCCATTATAGCCACTATAGAGAAGAAAAGTCTTTGAATTAGGTATATGAGATCAAAAGGAGAAGAGATGTGACACTTATATTTGGATTACCTGAATTCTTTATGTCAATACCACCAAAATATTTGAGCCAAGATAAAAGTAGGGAAGAAGGAAGTCATGACTGTGGATTTGAGGGTTAGATGGTGGAGGAAATGAGGGGTTGTGAGGGTTGAATTAAGAATGGGGTAAAATTATAAAACCAAAATATTTAAAAAAAATGGAAAATCTACATAGTTTGTCTTTTTGGTTTACCAAAATGTGAACCAACCCTGGGGGTACCATTTTCTTAACAGATGGAGGCCACATGGATTTGGATGCACAATTTCACACACCATGCATCTTACCATGTGGGAAATCTAGTTCCATTATCCAAGATGCATGGTTTTTTGAGTTTAGTGCATAGTTTTTAACAATCATTTATCATTCATATGACACCATATATCTCCTTGATATTTTCATTTTGTAGGAATAAAAAACCCAAAAATTATAAAAAATAAAAGAAGAAAAAAAATAAAGAAACCTAAAAAATAGAACCATGGGTTTGAGATCAACTATAAATATATAGGGAACTATTAAAATGATTTCTCTATGGGATAATGGAATTTTACTCAAAAAAGGATAGGGTTGAAGGTCCAATATTTTTTTGGTCTCTAATGTTGAGGTTAAAGTCCTAAATTATGTGATAGGTGTTACTTTTATCATAACATCAAAAATAGTTAATGCTTAATTTGATTTTTGGATCTACAGAGCCTTTTAAATCCTGCATGTTTGATGAGAACATTAAATCAACCCCTAACACTCTAAGGAAATATTTTTCAGTGAAAACATATAGTGGGAATCTTCTTGAAACAACGATATACTAAGTAGTCTCTTTTTAGATACATAAATATTCAGTAGTTTAAAAATTATTTTTCATTAAAATGATTGTCTTATATATTATCCCTGATATTCATTGGATTTAAATGTATAATATAACATGTTATTTCTAAGATAAAGAGATAATTATTTATGAATAGGGCATGGAATACCTTGTTTTTATGGAAGAGACTTCATTATCTAAACCATTTTTCAGATATTACTTCAGTATTTCACCTTAATAAAACTCTTGGAGAATAAAAATAGAATACACAATATATGGAGGAGAACAAAATACTAAGTATAAAGGTTATACAAAATATTGAAGAATACTTTTGTGTATATCCATAAGAATTATTAGTACATCCACTAAAGTATGAAGTTAAATTTTACATTAAAATCATCCTTGATGAAAAAAATATATCTAAGACTTATTAGATAGTTGACCTAGTGTACTTGAGTTATAAATAAAACATTATTTATATGATAAGAGATTTAAATTACCTTGTGTTTTACCATGGGGAGACTGTATCCTACTTGTGAAAAAGAATGATCAGCCTATGAGGTTTTGTACCAATTATATGGAGATCAATTGAAATACTATAACAAATGAATATCATTTTCAATATGTTTAAGAACTATTAAATCAAATTCAAGGAGATACATATTTTTTAAAGAATGAACTCCACTCTAGTTATCATATATTAACTTTCTAGAAGAATGAAATATATAAGATCTCATTTTGTATTATATATGAAAATTATGGGTTTTCAATAACTCCCTTTGGATTTACTAATTCATAATCTAATTTTACAGATCTGATGAAGAGAATATTCATGGATTATATCAATTTCAAAGTAGTGGTATTCATTAATGATATCATGATATATACTAAAACCCATGGTGAAAAATATGGTAATTTGGGAGAAATTATTGAGAATTTCATAGAGAATGTGTTATATGAGAAATTTATTATATAAGAATATTAACATTATGAATTTTCTTTCATTCACAATGTTGCTTCCAAAGATGAAATGCTTATTGATCCTTTAAATATAAAGGTAGTCAAATAACGTCGAACAATAAATAATATAACCAAGAATTGTATTTTCATTTTATTAAATGGTTATTATCTATGATTTGTTCAAAAAAAATTTATTGGCCAACCCATTAACCATGTTGACATACAAATGTGTAAAATTAACATTGAAAAAAGAATGTGTAGAATGTTTTGAGGTGATAAATAAGATATTTTTTAATGAAACAATATGGAAGTTATCATAAAGAATGGTTGGATCCATAATTTATAGTGATGCAATGTGGAAAAACTTGGATAATCTACCTATACAGAACCATAAATCCATTTCTTAGGCATCAAGTAAATTTGAGATCCATGAATAAAAATCTAAAACTCTAGATCTTGAGCTTGGGGGTATATTATTTTCCATGATGACATAGAGACACTATCTCTTTTATAAATTATGTGTTATATAAATAGTCTATAATCTTTTTAAGTAAGTAATATCTCAAAAATGAAACTTAACAGGAGGAAAATAATATTTTTAGAACTAAAAAAAGAATATGATTTCTCAATACACTACCATCCTAGAAAAAAATAAGGAAGATGGAGCATTGGGAAGAAGGGACCATGGAGTTATAACCTTGATGATAATTAACAAGGATCGTAAATTTCTCGATTTAGTGAAGATAGGTATGGTATTTCTTAGGCCATCAGAAACATCAATCATTTCCCCTGAAATTTTAAAACTACTATTACTGAAAATGATAATGAAGTATCAAAATAATTAAAAGGATTTAATGAAGAATAATAAATTATTGAATGATAGTAAATTGATAAAAATCATATATAAAGAGGAAGTGTTGATATTTATAATGAATTTATGTGTTCCATCTGGACCATAGTTGAAGAGGGATATACTAGATGAAGTACACAACACAAATTTCTCTAGACATGATTGTAGAAAAAATAGGTATAAGGATTTAAGAGTAAAATTTTGGTGGGATAGTATGATGCAGGAAATACGAGACCATGTTTATATAAACATGGTGTGCCTACTGGTAAAGGTTACAAGAAAACATCCTAATTGATTCATCCAACCTATGTCTATAGAAATAAAGAAGTTGGACAATGTCACAAAAAACAATTTTAATAAATTTATAATGTATCCTAGGAGGAATGGTGATATCTGGTTCAATAATAAATTCCTTACCATATATACATATTTCTTAGCATAAAGAAAACATCTACTCCTTAAAATCCTCACATTACTCTATCTTAATAAATTTATGAGATTTCAGTGTTCAAATCTTTAAATTGTGTGTAAATATGGTCCTTCATTCACATTGAAAATTTGGAAGATTATTCCTAAGGATCACAAGAATAAGTTAATTTTGAGAAATTCCTTTCATCATCAATCAAATTGGTAGTCTAAAAATACCTTTCAGACACAAAAAGACCAAATAAGATTGTGGTCACGTGAATTTCAATGTATGTAGAATCATCATCAAGATATGGTAGAATTTAAATACAACAATAACTTCCATTTAATCATCAAAATGACACCACATGAAGTATTGTATGGATAGAAATTTCATATTCCAACTTGTTTGGAAGAGTTTTGGGAAAGAAATATTATAATCCTACAACTTATTAAGGAGAAAATTTTGAATGTATGATCTATTAAGAATTATATTAAATATTGTTAATAAAAAAGTTCTATATTAATAATTAATATAAATACATGGAATTTAATGTGGGTGAATGTTTATCATTAATGGTGTCTCCATGGAAGGGAGTTTTGTTAGACCAACTAGATTATATACCCAAAGGGGGGGGGGAGGTAATAAGGGTATGAAAGATTAAAACAAATTCCCATTTAGATATTTTATCATTTTTAGACAAAATGTTCTTCTCTTCCTTTCCCATAGTAATATATGAATTGATATGAAAGCATGAATGAGTATTTTTTTCCCTGTTCACCCTAACTTAGATACATTCAAGGAGGATACAATAAAAATGTATTGATGATCAAAATACACTATGTATAAGAGCTAAAAAATATTCATTCTAGATCAAAAATATACCCTAGATCACTACCGTTGTAAGGTTTGGAGAAGAATCAAAATCCATTCAAGTTTACAGCTAATAAAACTACCAAATCTCATTTTATTGTCAGTAGAATTATTTTTAACTCCCCTTCATAAGAGTATCTTATTATTCAGAATCACCTCATAATTGTTTCACACATATATGAGTGTTCTAGGAACACTTATTTTCACATGGTAGATGAAATCCACTTTTCTGTGTACAGTTAGTTTGTGTAAATTTCTATCATGATCAATTTTAGTCCAATCATGATCTTCCACACACAATCCATGAACGATCTTGCATCTTTTGTGAACTACCTTGAACAACATGGCATTAGTGCTTTGCAGAAAACCCTTTCTTCATGGAATTACTCTTCTTCATGGATTGATGATTCCACCCAAACTAATGATTCTTAGAGAACTAAATTAAATTACACAAAAACTGTATGATTTATGATATGAATTTTATTCATGGATTATTCCTTCATAGAATCCTCCCTCATATACCTATTTCCCCTTCATGTAATTCTCCATCACTAACCTCTTTCTTCAAGGTGGAATATCTCATTTTCAAACCATTTCCTTCTTGGAATCGTTTCTTTGTGAACCAATTCAGACTTCACCAAGGTCATCTAGTCATGATCAACTCAAATGAATTTTGCTCTTCCTAATGATCTGATTTTGGGTATCCATATATGAAAATAGATCCACAAAACCTACTAATTAAAATTACCAAAAGCTCTATTGTGGTATAGCCATCCTCATGACCTTTATATGAAGTTTACATAACACTTTTATCATTTTCATGGGCCGATGTGATCTAAAACTGAATACCCTATTGGGGAGAATTAAATCACATCCTTTAGCTACAAACAACAGGCCTTCCTTGAACGATGAGCCTCTTGCAAATGAACAACCTCCTGTGAATATTGAGCCTCCTAGAAATTGTTTTTTCTATGTGGTTGGAATAAAAAACATCATAACCCAAATAGTGTAGTGTTTTTTGTAGAAGGATTAATTCAGAGCTTTCATCCACAAAATGTTCAGATTCTTTGTGGTCCATGAACCTCCTTTTCAGTATTTAAACACATTTACAGTCTGCATGAAATATCTATTGTGAAGAAATATTTCCTTTTCTAAAAAATAAACTCCAAATTTTGAATCCTAAAAATTGGAAAACACTATGAAATGGTACAAACATAAATGAATCTTTTTTGGGGAAAATCAACAATTCTAAAATGCGTTCATCTAGATTTCTCAATAGAGAAAATCACCAAAAAAAACCGAGATTAATCATTAAGGGATTATTTTACAATAATCTCTCCTTTGGGTTGGTTTATAACTCTTCACAATTTAATACAATGATAAATATTCTCCTACATTTGTCTAATATTTCCTCCTTGTGATTTAGATAGAAATAAGATATTATACCCAACACACACTGTATTCTCACATGAGCCATGATCATACCATGGAAAAAAGAGTGTTATGAATAATTAATATGTGAATTTCTTCATTACAAAAAACACTCTCCTCCTTTCTTCTAGAACCACATCTATCATGATATATATCCGTTGATCAATCATCTTTAGTGTCATCATATTTACAACCCTCTCTATCAGCTTCTCTTGGTCTTGATTAAGTAATTTTCTCCCCCTATTATGTCCACAACATATCCCCCTTTGTCAACGAACCGAAAGGTCACTACTTTGTTGTATTATACTGGGTAAAGAATCCATATATTTACATTAGAGAAAAACACATAATAAATTAAGGAGATGGGATCTGGCATCCAAAAATTTTTTAACTAGAAAGAGTTAAATGAACTCTAAGATCCAGTTTATGACACTCAAATGAATATTTGGGTAAGACCTCTTTTAGATTGTCTTCATACTATAGTTAT
The DNA here is from genome assembly GCA_963277665.1 of Viscum album. NCBI lineage: Eukaryota > Viridiplantae > Streptophyta > Magnoliopsida > Santalales > Viscaceae > Viscum > Viscum album. Next base: position 562,041,472 of record OY728141.1, read on the forward strand.
TTTGGAACATATTCCAACTACCAAATCCCTTGATCCACCTCTTGTAAGATAGAATGACACTTTATTTCAATAGTATTTTTACTTGATTCATGAAATTGATTTTTTTATGATTTATATCTCTTGAATTATCACAATTAATTATGATTAGATTCATCATTTCAACTCCCATATCATTAAGATATTTATTCATCCACAAAAAAATGTGCACTCTAGAGTGTCCAAAACATATTAATATTCCTTTATGATCAATGAAATAAAATAATTTCTCTTTATTTTCAATGAAATAGAAAATACACTAAAATAAAATGCACCATATGAAATTGATTTTATTTCTTATACTGAACCGATGTAATAACCCAATTACTATTTCTGAGATTTTTCAATGTACAGAAACCAAAATCTACCATGATATTGATATACCAATGTAACATTTTCACTAGAATAAACTGTATTTCTATGTTATTTCATTATTATATTTCTACATGGAATGTTGTAAAAAAGATAATTGTCTTATCGACGCTTATATAATAGCCTTCCAATTATTTTCCTCTATTATGTGGCATTAACTGCATTGCCTTCATCATCCTGTAACAGTTTCATCTAGGTAACCACCAGATTCCTCACCTCCTTGGAATTGTCAATTAAAAATATTATTTAAACCTACTTATAATATTCATATTGAATAAATAATGTGTCATTATTTCCTTTTGTCACTTGTAATCCAAGGAAAATTTATGTTCACCATTCATTGACATTTGAAATTAACTTTTTAAGAATTCTGTAATCTTTTTGAAGAATGATTCATCTGATCCACAAAAATTTTATATCCTTGACATACACCAGCCCCATCATAAATGTACTAATATCATATATTACATAGATATTAAAATAAACACCACCATTATAAAACCAAGGAACATCAAAAAATTATCGAATATTGAATACCATGTTATGGTGTCCAGCTTCAACCCATATAATACCTTATTCAGAAAAAAATATTTTCTCATATTCATGAATGAGAAAACCATTTGGATACTCATTATATTCATATTATTACAAAATATATTGAGAAACACTGAACTGATGTCCATCTGGAAACCTTTAAACCTTTTTTCAGTATAATTGACATGAATAATCTGATTGTATATAGCCTCTAAAAAGGTGAAAATGTTTCTTCAACATCAATACCCTCTATCTGGGAGTACAATTTTCACACTAATAATTCTTTCTTTGAATAAATATTCCATCTTAATTCATATTTTTGTGAAAGAACAATTTGGTCCCAATGACATTCTCATATATTGGAATTGAAACAATATCCCATGTTTGATTCTTCTAAATTTGATCAAGATCATCCTTCATAACCTAAAACTAGTCGTCATCTCTAGATACTTCATCAAAAAATTTAGGCTCTACCTGATATAGGAAGGATTCATGCCGCTAATGACTTACTTTACTATGTTTAAACTGGAACTACCTAATCACCAATGTTGATATTTTTTCAATTTCAGCTCGACTCTTTATCATGTGTATAGATATTGATTTGTATTCCTCATATTCATATTCATTATCTTCATCTAAGTGAGAATTTTCAACTTTAAATCCCCCAGAGGGGCTCACCTCCTCGTCACATTCATCCGAAAGCTGTTCATAGTGTTATTTATGATAATATTTATTATATACTATTGTTACATCATTTCATTAAACTAAATTTATCAATCTGCTTATTGAAACATTTATATTCCTTGATTTTTCTAGATTATCCATGAAATATCCCTTAATCTCCTTATGATTCAAATTTTTCATGTTTCTCTTTATTGAGAATAAAAATTTTACTCCAAAAGATTCAAAATAATTATACTATTGGATTCATCCCATACCATAACTAAAATGGAGTTTTTTATTTTATCAAATAAAATAGAGCCCAATTAGATATATAGACTAACGTGAAGATAACTTCCTTCCATAATTTGTCTAGTATGTCATTTTCAATAAGTATTGTTTTGGACATGTTATTAGTGATATAATTTTTTTTATAAACCACTATATTTTGATCAAGATTTATTTCTACTAAATCCTTATTCCTTATCCCATGGTTCTTGAGAAATATTCTGCTGGACTATTTGTGAATTCTATACCATTATCTTTACGAAATATGACAATATTCTGTCCAAGAATCCTTTTATATTACCTATGATAATATTTTATGAAACTGAATACATACAACTTGTGGGGAATGAAAAATTAACATGATATGATAATGAAATTATCAATGAAAAGAACATAATGCATCTTCTCGTTAATGAATATTAGTGAGATAAGTACACATACATTAGCATGCACTAATTCAAGAACTGTGGTTGAATTTTTATCTTTTTCCTTGTACGTATTTATAATGAACTTCCATTACTGAAAAGAATCACACATATGAGTATGATCACATAATAGATTAGGAATATATAATGTTTCATTACATTTAACTAGATATTCTATAGATAGTTCTCATAAATGACTAGTCCATTTGTTCCACGACCTAATTTCATGATCTCTGGATAAAAAGCACAAATCTTTTTCTAAACTTACAAGGTAGATATTACCATTGGATTTTTTACTTGTATAACAATGTCACCATCTATACCATTGGTTTTGAAAATATTCTTTGTAAAGATTATATAATTCCTCAAGTCACATGGTTGCCTAATACTAAGCATGTTGTGACTAAGACCAAATTAACACATATCATTTCTTTCTCCCCAAATTTGTATTTTCTCATTCCAATAATCATCAAGACTTTATCATTTACAAATCGTAAAACACATTCCTTTTTGTATTTAATTCTTAAAACAAAACCCTTATCACCTATCATATGGTATTTGAATCCACTATCAAGGTTAAACACACTATAATGATCTTCTTTTTTAAGGGAAATCATTGCTCCCACTACCTACTCAACTCTTTTCTTTGGGATCCATGTTTTTTTGGAATTTATACCCAATATGGATTTATAATATTTATTTCCCACAAAGTATGATATTCCAACATCATACTGATGAGATGAAAATATATTTTTCATTTTCAACTCATTTGATGATACATTGAGTTGTTTCTTATGACCAAATTCAGTCAAATTCAACACATTTATCTTCAATGTTGATGAGTAATATCTTTCAATGGGACTGAATCCACCACACTTGATGATGTAACAATAAAATTATTTCTGGTAAAATTGAGATCTATATGGAATCCTGTGTTTTTCATGCTCCCTTTGGTACAACTTGGCTATGGAAAATGCATTTCAAGAGTTACCCATCTTTCTATAATAACAACATCTAATGTGGGGTGAATTCTTATGTACCACTACTGAACTACTTGTTTTCTCCTTGTTTCCCTGAATCTTTTGGATCAAATTCATCACCTAATAAATATTCAATTTAGGAGTGGGTTCTTTTGGTGTGACCTTAACCAATACTTCTTTTTATTTTCTATTAGGCCCTAACCGATCTTATCCTTATAATTAGACTATTGTTTCTTTTATTTTAGACATTTATTCCCCAATTATTTATTTTTTTCCTCCTAAGTTATATTATTTTTTATTTCATGTTAGGGATCAAGATTTTTATTGATCTTTATCTTTTTCTCGCAGTATAATTACTTCCTCTTTAAGTTATTTAATTAGTTTTATTTGATCTTTCATTGTTTTATACAAACCATTGATAACATTTTAGTATTCTTCAGCTTTGAGAAAGTACTCACTAACTATTTATATATTATATGGTAGTAAAGGATAAGGATTTTTAATTTATTCCTCTAGATCAGACTTATTCTACACTTTCTATTGAATATAACATTTTTCATCACATACTAATCTATTCAATTTCTTTGTGTTTGATCTCCAAATATTTATCTCCTCAAGTGAATATTCTAATTCAGTCTGCATTTCAACTATTACATCAAATTCATATTCATCATTATCACTTTCTTCCCTTTTTTGGAGATACAAAAAAATACCACCATAACAATTTCTCTATAATATTAGCAATCATTTGTCTTTTCAATCTCAGTTTCTTCTGAACGGCCATTTTATTATGAAATGAGATTATTTTTTATAAAATTTCTGGTGTATTTATTCTTACTATTCACATAGTCTGAAGAATTCTTCATGGATATTTCCACTTCACACTCATTATCTTATTGAAACTTCCTATGGCACCTTTCAATAATGTGTTCAATATTTTCACCTTAAAATCTTGTAAGATAGAGTTTTTCTTAAAACTTTATTTCTCATATTTGTATATTTTAGGAAAGGATTGATATAAAATCATCCTTCACTTCTTCGTCCAATTCATCTTTAATGGTTTTCATATTCATGGACTTGAGTTCCACCTCTTTGGACTTCTCTTTTTTGAAAGACTCATTATCATAATTTCACATCTGGTATAAAACTAGAGGTCCATACAAGATATCCAACATTAGCTCTTTTGTATTTTAATCTTCTAATAATGAATCATTTATATTAAACCAATGTAGAAGTATTCTCATGGTATATTTTACAATTCTTAAATCAATAATAATTTCTCCAAGTCAAATAATGTCTTATAAAAAATTCACCCGATCAAATAATGGCTCGACAGACTCATTAATATTCATTCTGAGATCCTTAAACTTGTTTCCTAGAAGTGGTAGATTTTCTTCAATGAATTTTGACTCTCCATCATACATATTTATAAAATTTTCCCACAAATAATGTGTTTAAATAAAAAGTGTCATCACTTTATATATTTCATTAGATAGGGATCCTTTCAATTCTTTTATTACCTTGGAGTCATCATCTAATACAATTTTTCAAGGTACTTATAAAGAACCAATTTCGATACTATCTAGAATTCCATGCAACACTATAGTAAAGGAATCCATTCCAAAATATGAGAAGTAGTTCTCCACTAAAATCTTCAATAACTAAAAATTCCTTCCACAAAAGATTAGAATCCATTTATTTTTGAAAACATCTATTGAAACCCTTGAGAAAAAAATTATAATATTTACCTTTCAATCTAATACCAATTATAATCTCCACAAGGATAAATTCCATAATAATTAGAGTGGATCTGGGTATGATAGATTAAAATAACCTCCCCTTCATATCTTTGTTCTTTGTTTAAAATAATATTATCCTCTTTATTTTCCATTAAAGTTAATTAGTAGAAATGAAATCATGCATGGTACATATAAATTTTACTTGGTCCTGCCTCACTAGGATATGTCTAAGGAGCATACAATGAAAATGTGTCAGCATACCAAATGCAGTGAGTCTTACTACCAAAATAATTTTCAGTACAGATAAGTTCTAGGTCTAGGATGGAAACCCTTAAAATTTCTTGAGCGGACTCACTATCCATCATGGTTTAAAACCAATCAAAATTTGAAAGCTCGCAATATTTATCAATTGATGTATGCAAACAGATCCTCCAGAAGAATCTCATGTTTTTCTGAGTCTCCAAATAATTTCACCACCAATATATGAGTGTTTCATGAAGCCTTGTTTTACACAGTAGATGAAATACACTTTTTATAATACTCTTAGTTTACAAAAATTCTACTCAAGAACTATTCTAGTCCCCTCAAAAACTTTTTTTCACACTATATGAACTATATTTAAACTTCAATGAACTACCTTGGACCATGTGGTGTGAGTTACTCACGGAAAAACTTTTCATCATCGACCACCACTACTTTGCAGATGGATGTTTCCTCACAACTCATTGGTTCATCACAAACTGCCTTCACTCTGTGGACATCAAACGCATCTTGATCTACCTTTCTATTGGAGATTATGAATTTTTGTAATCCTTTCTCTCAATCATTTTTAACCATCATGAAATTCTCTCTCACCAATCGATTTCTTATTTATGGCATCACTCACTCAGGAACAACTTCTTTCACATAATTTTTTCCTCGTGAACCGCTTTAAAATTTACCAAATTCTTCATGAAAAAATATTCTCTAATGAATTTATCTCTTTTTAATGATCTGATTATGGGTATTTATGCTGTAAAATAGATCCAAATAACCCGCAAATAAAAAAAATCTATTATGTTATATCCTTCACCACAAATATGTTATGATTTTTTCATAGAGTCGTTATCCATTACGGTGAATAATGTCATGTGGAAATGAAAACCATTTGTGGAAGATTTAAATTTTCACTTATAGATGAAAATGATAAGCCTCATGAAAATTATGAGCCTCTTAAGAATGATGAGACTCCAACGAATGATGAGACTCCAATAAAATGATTTTACTACGATGTTTTCATACTGCACATTATGGTTCACATAGAACATAACACATTGGGGAAGGATAAATTCACCACTCGTATCTCCAAAACATTCAAATCCTTTATGGTCAAAGAACCTCCTTTGTGGTCTGCAAACTCTTTTATTGTCATATATATTTTTAAACAACAAAAATCAACCTAAAAACACTAAGACAACACGTTCAGTTATTTTTCCCAAAAAGGTATAATTTTTTTTAAAATGGGATGTTAATCCCTATACACAATGCGCCATTCAAAATATTAGAGATAATAAGAGTTTAGTATTCATTATTGGTTGTGTCATCCAACCTATTTAAATTACATGAGATATTTCATGATTAATTATTGAGAAATTATATGATAACATCCAATGCATGTATTAAACTACGAGGGAAGGGAGTTGAAACCTAAATGATCATAAAAGGAAGAGGATGATAGATTAATGAAAATATAGAGAAATTATTTCAGAATAAAAAAATGGATAGTGAATATTCTTTGGAGAAAACATGAACTTGAAGAGGTAAAATGGAAGATTTTAGAGGATATGAGGAAGGAGTACAACATTTTCTTAAGATATTATATATATATATATTAAAACCTAAAAGATTAAATCATTTAGGAGGGAAGTAATATATAAAATCTTACTATTGTAGGTAAACACTACATCTCCTAATTATTAACTAATACACTTCCTAGTAAGTTTTCATTATAATAGAAATAGTTCATGATTATATTGAAAATAAAAATTCTCAAATTTCAAAATTTTAATTTGATAAAACATACATCACTTTTTAGTTTATAATTTGGGATTTATCTTTGGGTGATTTGTGGTTTTTTCTGAAATATTTTATTTATACTATAATAGTGAAAACATTGATTATACAAATACTATCACATTTATGAAATAATTATTATATAGGAATGAATTTAATGTTTGTGAAATATATTTGGTAGACCAAATATATATTTCAAAACTAAAATAATTTCTTAAAATTATTAGTTTGGTTTTATATACCTTTATTTACATTTTAAAACTGAAGTGATGATTTATTTTAATAAAAGATCATTTTTATAACATTTATTTAATCAAATAATTAGAAGATTAAATTAAAATTTTCATTGGTTTTAAAGTCACATAAAAATATTTTATTTATTCAAAAACAATTTTTTTACATAATAATAAATTATATTGTTTTTATAAAATCATTATTATACTAAAAAATTATATTTAAGAAAAAAAAATTTCGTTGCATTTTGCGTAATTATTATAATAATAATTTTAACCTCCCATTGAAATTGATTTAAAAAAATGGATTTAATATTTATAATTATAATTGAAAATATAAATATAAATTTCTAATTTAATTTTTAGCCCTAATGAATAATTACAATGAAAACAATTTCACCATTGTTATGGGTAGAATTGGTTTAAAGGGGGTTAAATTTAGTGATAAGGCTTAAAATATCACTAAAACATGTCTAAATTGTATGATTTTACAGGAATTTGACCATAAAATATCTTTAATTTGAAATTACACTAAATTGTATCCACTTTCCATGTGAAATTTATTTATTATATTTAATAGTTCTTAATATTTACAAGAGTGTCACTCCAGTCACTTAAAAAAGGAACATCCTCTCATCACTTCATAACACTGGTTTATCTCATTATCTCTACCACGATCTATTTTAAAATCATCAAGACACCATTAAACATTAATTAATGGTCATTTTTTACCCAAATTACCTATCCCGGAATCCAAAATTTGTTTTTCAAATACGGTTATCAAAGGAAGAGGATTAAATTTTCACCAATCCCATCCATGATTATTTCTTCTTAAACATTATTCAATAGTTCAATAATACAATTTATTTAAATTTTTAACTAAATTTAATATATTAAATTTTATGAAAACAATGGTTTAACCATTTATTATCTTCATTCTATATAATGGAATATGAAAACCTTACTCATGGGTAGTACAAAATACCATCTACATGAAGAGATACATTTTATTTTTCATCACCACCATTGATATTTGGTAATGTAGTTTGATTTAATGGATATATATAATATTTATGAAATTATTATTTTTATTTTATTATAATATATTATTTTATATTTTACTCACCCAACCATTGGAAAATGATAACATCATTAATACGTATGTGTGGTCTAACACTCCCATGAAGTAATCTGATTTATTTTTCATTTACACCTTACCTGGATGGTCATAAAGATATATTTAATGATTAAATATTATATTTACAACTTTATTATTATTACATAAGTCAATCATTTATGCAACATATTTCTATTCCATCCATAATAATATTCTAAACGTCACTCATGTGTACGTTTAGGCAACTGTCCCTATGAAATAATGTGTTTCATTTTTTTATAACAACATTATGTGGATGGTTTCAAAAGAATATTTAATATTTAAACATGATTATTATGAATTGTTTATTATTATTTATATAATAAAAAAATTACTAAGGTGCAGTGTTTAGAACCACCAAATTAAACTATGCATAAAAAAGAATGCAGGTAAAATCAAAATAAATGAATTTAACTATGAATCATTGGTAAATTGGTAAAAAAATAATCTATTAATAATTGATATATAGAAATATATATTAACATGGATATTATATAGATTAATAGTTTTATAAATTTATTATACAGGAGTATGGAATGTGTCTGAAGATGTGGGAATCCAAGGTAAGGGTTTATGTTACAATATCTTTTTTTTATTTAGACATTTCTATTTTTAAATTTTCATTGGGGAAATTAAATGTTATTTATATCATAAATCCCATTAATTTTGTTCTTATATGTTTACTTATTTTGTTTTCATTTTTTAGTTCTATTTTTATCTTTTTTGATAATTAAAAACCCCAAAATAAGTTTTTCAGAAAAACTAGACCCAATTCTCTATTTTGGTTGGAAGTATTTATCTTCCATATAAATATTCATTATATAAACTATTTATGTTATTTAAAATAATAAATTTTTTATTAAGATCATTTTAATTAACTTGTACTTGTTATTAAATGTTTTAAAATTAATCTTATTAACATTTTCTATACCAGTTATTTTTGAATCTTTACAAATGCTAGGATATAAGGTTTATAACCTTTACCTCATGGATGAATTTTACCACTATAAAATATATTATTCAGTATATTATTTCTTATATAATTTTATATGAAATATAAAATAAAATATTATTCCCATTATTTTAGATATTTATTGATTTAAAATGTTTATAATAGAAAACAATATTGCTTCTTGTTTTCAAGGGGCCTTTATAATGAATATATAAATGTGTTTTTATACATGTGAACAACCTTTAATGATTCTTATCCCTCATTGGAGATAAAATATAATGATATCTTATATCTTATTTCTCAAGATTGCTTATAATTATATTATTGTATTTATTTATTATGGAAAATAATTGATATTACATATGATACTTTACAAATATAAATATTTATATTGATTATGTATTTTATTATTTATTCACTCTTTTTTTAGTTTGAGTTAATTTTTATAAGTATGTGAAGGGTGAGCCCAATATTGGATAACCCCTCGATGCATCAGTATATCTCATGAGATAATATATTTTGGGTATTTGTTCAATGCCTTACCTTTATATGTATGATATTTTAGAAAAATGCATCGATTGTAAGATTATTATTTAAGATATCGTGAATTTATCACTGTGAAACTAGTTATTTATATCCTTTTGATTATTGTATACAACAGATATATTCCCCTTTTATGATATTATTTATATAAAATAATTTATTATTTCTTATCTATGATAATTTTTTATTCCATATTTCTTATTTGATAAAATACAACAAATTGTTTCCCATACAAAAAAACTAAGGCATGCCGTTTATATTTTTCTTATCCATAAGGTATCCCATAATGAAATTAGAATTAATTTCAGGGATAATCTAGAAAAAATATGATCAATCTAAGTTTATATTTTATTTTGTAGTCTCAAATGAAATATTATAATTATGTATGCATCCGGTATTTTAAGACTACCAAACCTTTTGATCTTATAAGATGAAATATATTATTTGTTATGTAAATGTAATATAAAAACCACTAGATCTAGGTTACTAGAGTTGGGGTTTTAAAAAATTATGTGTTCCATGTATCTCTGTGTGTGAAGTACATACCCGATCTCTCACATGTGATAAATTTAGAGGTGGTACAGTTGGATAATGATCACTTCTTTATGAGAAACCCATAATGATCCTAGACTATAGAGAAAATATTCAATGAAATAAAAAAACTCAAATTCTCAATGAACATTGTAACAACCAAAATAATTAAGAGGGAACATGGGAAGATAAGGATATTATAAAATAGAATTACCCTCATTTTTTTCAACAGAGGATGTGGGATTAAATTTTATGGATGAAGTTTTTTAAAGGGGGAATAATCTAACAACCCCATATATCAAATATGGAATTTTAATTTTTAATTTATATATATTTGTTTCTAATTTTTTTTATATATTATAATATAAAACACATAAAAAATGAAAACTACTTTATTTCATTAATTTCAAACATGACATATATACAATAAATATACTATAAAAAAAATTATTCTAATGGAATAAGAAACACACGGAAAAATAATTTGAATTTGATATTATGTAACATCCTAATATACTATAATTATCATGGTCAAGAACATAATCATAATATAAAAACATAACATTAGTAATATAATCAAAAAATTTAAAATCATTAATTTAGATCCATGAAAGGATTTTAAGTGAATGATGAATGATGTAAATATAAGATATATAAATCAATTATAAATCTAATAAGATTATTGGAATTATAAACTACCCCTTATAATTACTTACCTTAACATTTATAATAACAACATGTCAATTAAGAACAATTAAATTTCCATTTTAATAGACACATAACAATTAGAATAGTAAAATGGAATGTAAAAAATAGTTACTATGAAGAAAATATGTAAATACAAATATTATAGAGAAATTAATAAAATATTCAAATTATAAAAATAAAAAAACTATAGTGTATGTTTAATAGTGTATTTTATCATATTTTTTAAAACAATAATTATTATATTAAATATTAAAATTCAATAATTTTTAAAATTATTTCGATAAAATATGTTTCATTTTTTAAATCAGTACATTAAAATTTTACATGGGCATTTTTTAGGTAATTTTTAGATGTATTGATTTTTTGGTGAAGAGTAAAACACTTTTTGGTTCAAATATGACATGTTTTATGATAATAATATAAAAATTAAGTAATAAATTAGAAAAAGTTACACTATACTTATTTATTATTTTATTTGATATATTTTTAATTACAAAAATAATAATTCAAAAAATATAAAACATAATTTTCAAAATCTAATACGGTAATTTATATCATTAAAAATCAAAATTTATGTTTTTACTTTATTTTATATAAAGATATATATCAAATGTTACAGGGGTTATAAAGTAACATAAATATTTAAATTAAATTAAATATAATTAATAATGTTAATCATTCAACCATTGAATGTTTTACACTGGAAATAACTACTTATTAAATCATTCAATATAAAAATACACATCCTCTAAAGTTTAAATACCCCCTCTATTGTCCCTTTGAAAATATAATCTCAATGAATTCAATTCTCCCAAGATCTATCCAATCTCCTTCTCTTAATATTCTTAGTATCCTTAGGAATATTAATGTTTTATGTAACATCTATGTCCCCAAGGTTTTATAATTTATGTGTAAACATGATGAACCAATACATGATCTAAGGTAAGGTGACTCTCAAACCCAACTATTCCCCTTTTGGTTTATTACAGTTTTTCCTCTCATTTTAGTATAATTATTATTAATCCCTTATAAATTTATTTTACTTTTCATTCATGTGTCCTTATATGAATCTATATGTTTTTTATTCATTATGATGACTTCCTAGACACCTTTATGATTTCGTATCAGTACTTTTTCTTAAAAAATATATTAGGTTCTTCTTGAGTTTATTCTATTGAACTTCCTGAAATACAATATTATCACTATTAGTTATACACTTATAACCCTATAAAATTTATCATTAACTTATTATTATGGGGAACCTCTAATTTTTATTCATTTATATATGCCTTACAAAACCATTATCAAAACCCATATTTTTTAGCTAGATTATATTTTAGTTTATGATAGATAAGTATTATATTTCATTGTGTAATGAATTATTATGAGAAATTTATAATGTCGCAAGTTATAAATTAATTATTTATCCATCTGATGTGTTGGTTAAACTAAGACATCTCATGAAATTATGTATGTTAATTATATAAATTATGCTATCATTTTTCACATTCTATGAATTTATTTTGTCTACAATGTTTTCATATTTCATTATTATGTATAATCCACATTTACTATATCATTTAAATGGTGATTTTATTATTATTATTATGATCATATACTTATGATAAAATGATGTTGAATATTCTCACCCATATACTCCGAATGATTCAGGTATCATGTAATTTTTTATTATTCTACCACTTAATGGGATTTTACATCACTAATAATTTATTTAAAAGATTAAAATTAATAATGAGGATTAAAAATATTTTAAGAGAAGTATAGTGATGGGTTTATATAATAATTAAAATTTCTTATTTATTAACATTACTTAAACCTAATACTTGCAAATCCACTATGATTTTTGATTTTGGAATGTACTGCTATTATTTCTGTTTTTTAAGAAAACTGAGCACAACGGATCATAAAATAAATAATAATAAAAGTTAAAATGGTCATAATGAATGTACATTAAATTTATCACTTTGAAAAATAGGTTAAAAAACACTTGGGAGATTGTTAGAAGTTATGAAGACCTACTCAATCACTCCCTTATTTGCTAGGGCATCAGTAAAATAGTAGGATTCATGTAAAACATGTAAGATGATATAGATCATTAACAATAACTTATTAATAAAATTGGTCCATTTCACTGTCAGCTTCCATGAAAGAAGGATATGTATAGTTCTGATAGCCCGCACGATGATGGTGAAGTCAAATTCAGACTAACTTTTTTTCGAATTTCATTTATGTTGCATGAAGATAACATTTATGAACCCATTAATCTTCTCTTTTAAGTACAGTTCAAAGAAAAAAGGTTTGTGCGGGAATTTTATAACATCTTAATTATAATCCATAAAGACAACTGCAAAACTAGCTTGTCCAGGGTTGGCCCTCAAATCTTTATTTAAGATTCATTTTTTTTCACCCAGTAAAGGGGGAAGCCAGAATACTTCAACGGTGTCATGTAGTGGTGGGTAATTTCAAGAATCCTTCAAGTTCCACAACAACACAAAATCCTTAAAAAAGATTCTATAGTGATCCATTTGTAGCTTGTTTTCATTATGTTCTACTACCATTACTTCATAAGGGGACGCTAATATATTAAAGGTTATCATCAACATGAATTTTGTTGAAAGAGAGCTGCCAAATCAATGTAAACCAGTATGGGGATACCTATTTATTTATTTTAGCATCCCAATTCTGAGATCCCTAAAATAAATTATTGTCAAAGCCTTGGAGTCAAGAATCCTGCTAGAGGTTAGTTCCCATATACGGATTTCCTCTTGATATAAAACATCATAATTTGATACAACCAGGTTGATTTCATTTGGAATATCATCCAAGTTGACCATTTTATCTTTAATTGAGATGTTACAATTAATATATTGATCAATAGAACTAATAAAGTCCATAAAGGTGGCTCCATCCTAGTTGACCTTCTAGAATATGAGTGAGGAGTTGGCTTTGCCCAGCTAATGTAAGTGCATGTTGATTTCATGGAAGACTAATTTTTGACCATTCAATATCGAGGACTCTATATAGCATGTATTATTCGTTATCAATTTGGGGAGGAATCTGTATCTAATAATTTCCAAAGATTCTAATTTTTTGTTGAGAAGCTTATAAATGAATTGGTCTTAAAGGGACTAGTTTATGAGAGATATATTTTTGATACTAAGGCTTCTAAGATCAAAGGGAATGAAACATTTCTTCAAAGATATTGTAACAATTTTTATTTCTAGAATTATCAAACTCTAAATTATGTTTCTCATGAATGTTTTAATGGATTTAATTATAGAGGTAGGCCAAGAGTACACAATGAATGAGTAGAACATTTCAGAAAAAATCACATGCTTGAAAGGGCAAGATATTCCTACCATTGAGAGGGATTTTCCATTCCAAGAAGCTAGAGTTCTTATAACCAATATCATATAGTTGATGAATTGAGATGCATGAGGTGTTCGCTAAAACATGGGTACCCAAAGGTATATAAATGGAAGATAACACTCTCTTATGACCAGATCACCGATCATACCATTTTTTCTAGTGGCTGGAATATACTTTCCAACGTAAATAAATGATTTTCTCCATATTATTTCCTAACCTAAAACCCATTCATAGTGGATAATGGCCTTCGTTATGCTTTTGATATTCCCCATATACCCTAGAGTAAATATAATAATATCATCAGAGAAAAAGTGGTGAGAGGGAGAAGAGATTCCTCCTACGACTCTAATAGTTTTCATGTCACTATCACTAGCCATATGAAGGAAAATACTACTGAGATAGTCTTCTATGATGGATAATATTATAGTTAAGAGTGGGTATCCTTGTATCTCCCCTCTTGAGAACCTAAAGTAGCAATATAGTGATCCGTTATTTAAAACTGAGATGTGGGTATACCCAAGAAGGTATTTGATCCAGAAAATAAAGCCTCTGTTGAAAATAAATCCTGAGAGAACATTAAAAATAAAACCCCACTCAATTGTTGTAATGGATTTTCTGTGTCCAGATTGAGTGAAATGTTTCCTCCAATGGTATTCCTCTATAGGATATTCAAAAACTCCATGGAATTTAAAAACATGTTACGGGATGTTCATCCCTTAAAAATCCCAATTGATTCCATGAAATGATTTTGTAGAGATTCATGAATGCATGTTGGAACGATTTTTTATAATGAATTTATGAATTGTGTTGAAAAGAGAAAATAGTACGAATTAAATGATGTCACCTGTATTCTATAATTTTGGAATGAAGATAATGAATTTAATATTAAATCCTTAAGAGAAGGATAAACCCTTGAATAAATGTCTAACAAATTTTTAAACATTAACTTGTATGACCTACCAATAATTTTGAAAGAATTGGTTGGTGAATCCATCTAGTCTAGGTGAGCTTCCCTTATAGAGACCAAGGATAATATCTAGGATTTCAAAATCTAGAGGATTATAGGTTAGAACCCTATTTTATTCCCCTTTGATAAACCTTGGAATGATAAATTCCCTTATTTCCACATTCTATGGTGGTTGATTGAAAATATTCTCATAAAATATAATGTATTTAGGAAGGGCCAACCCTTCATTTAGTATTTCGTATCCATACTTACAGATATAAATATGATTATTGACCTTTCTCACCCTTTTAAGATGACTGAAGAACTTGGTGTTCCAATATCCATCATTAAGCCACCCGACATTGAATATATCCTTTTTATTTTTTTTGTTGAGGATGATGAGATTTTGTAATAAGAAATACATCTAAATTTCTCAGATGAATCCTCTAGGAATATTGTTCTTAGTGATGTATTCATGAAGAGAGTAAAGAGATAATTCATGAGAATTAATTAATTTATCAAGGTGTATGAAACCATTCCTACTCAATTCTTTTATTTTTTATTAATAATCATCATTTTGGAGATGCAAGCAAGTGGTTTTTCATTACATTCAGATGAGGTCCCAGTGTTTGGAACAATTTGATGTAATTTTGGAAGGAAAATCCAAGTGTTGTTGAACCTGAAAGGAATAGGCTGTCTCTTATCATTACCATGATAACAAAAAAATGGGATGATGGTAAGATTTGTGTTTTTCCAGGGAGACATGAAATGGATCTCCAATTTCCAACCAATACATAATTTAAAAAATATATTGATTTATCTAGTTAAACACCATTGAGATGGATTATATACCTTGTTAATTAGGAACTAAGAAGATTAAATTTACTTGAATTGGCTTCCTCAAAATAGACACTAAACTCCTTGATGAAGGATAAGATGAAAATAGGTCGAATATTTTTAGCTTAATGAAAAATAGAAATAAGTTGTCTAATGATGACACATGGATTAGTGGTAATTCTAGATAGGTCCTTAATTTTCATAAATAGAGATCTAATATCAATATTATTCTTTATGGAATAGACAACTATGAATAAAAATTACCTTCTAGACCTAGAGAAGCAATGTGTGATGTGATTATCCCCTTAAAAGAAAATTGAGTTGTTTGTGAACCAGTAACCAGAGCCTATCATGGGTAGGAGTGGCCTGAGTTTTACAAAAACTTGTTAAACACTAAAGAAATTGAAGTGTAATTCTTGGAGATAATTTTTATTGGTTTATCCACTCCAATTAAGTTATTCTTATTTTTAACAACATGAAGCTTTACGAATATTTTGTTCTGGGATTGGCTATTCCCTGGAAGTTCCAGAAGAGGGAATTCATTTTGACATTGTTTTAGGTTTTCAGTCTACCTTTTCTTTAACCGTGATATTTTTTATTTCTTTATGAATTTCTGGTCAACCCATCTTTCTTGGGATATGGAGCAGATAAACTGACTTTAGGGCCAGCATCAACACCTGAATGTGTTGTGGATGTGCATTCATGTTTCATCAAATTTTTGATCGGTGTGAAACCTAATGATATTTAGATACCTTCTCAACAAGATATGAGAAAAAAATATGTTCTGTGGATGGAATTAGTTGTGGTCAATCTGAACAAGATAGATCTAGATGTATAGACATATTTAGATCAAAATATATGAGATCAATCAAGAAATCCTTAGTTTTTAGAGAATATAAAATTGAAATAATATCTAATGAAAGAATAAATAGTTTATCACTGAAATTATACTTATTAATGCCATGTATTTCATACATAGAGTGAGTGATTGCGACTTCAATATTTTAAGAAAGTCGAAGGGGGGACTGATGTTGTTCCACCTCTTCAACCAAGTTTTTCCATGAGGTACTAGTTCAAGATGTACTGTACCATTTTAAAACATTAACCTTTTAAGACAGTTTGATCCTAACTTTATCCACTGAGTTATTCTTTTTTGCTTTTCAAAATTCCTTCTAAGTGATGGTCATTGAAGTTGGTTGGACCAGAATCTATACCACTTAGCATTTTCTAATTATGTGTCCTACCGTTTTTTAGTGTTCATAGTACTATGGAAAAATTATTGAATTCTAACTTGAAATTCACTTTTTTGGTAAATCACAAAAGGGGTTAATTTATCAAGTGGAGGTGACACAATATTTATCTCTATAAAAACCCTTTCATAAAGACCACGATCTCTATTGAGAGTGTACTGGTCAATTTTTTAGTGAGTGCAAATATTAGTGGTAATGTCATTGAGAATTTTTGGATTCCAGTAGACCAACTGGAGCTGAAGAATTCTGGTCCATATCTGTGCATCTGAGAGCCTTTGATGGAAAGTGTTGAAATTATCCATGCATTAAAACTTGTGAAAAATTACATATGTCAATTTGGGTTTTCCAATGCACCAGAATATATTAATATCATCCTTAATCTACATAATGACATGGAAGTATCTTTTATCGATTGATAAAACCATACAATTAGTGACGTTATAGGACTAAAAAATTCTTTTCTTGATATCTACAGAGGGACAAGGCTTAACACCTTTATCCTAAGATATACGACCAAGAAATGAGAACATTTATAGGTCCATCCTTTGTTTAATCACATTTGGATATGAAACCACTGATATTGTGCCATCATCTGATCAGTTTATGATGGAAAATATATTGGGTTTACATGACGAGCTAAAAAATCCAACAATGTATTTCGGAAACGAGATAACCTTGTGTTATATCAATAGGGATTTATTCCCCTTGACGATAACTTTTAGGGGAGTTTGGAAATATCTTCCCCAATCCAAACTGAACGATTATGTGGATTAATGATGCTTTTATTTGAATAGAGTATATCCATTATCTATTAAAAAGGAGACGTATCCCACACTTTTCATCTTATCATATTTAAAATTCTATATTAATGTGTACAAATTTATAGAAAACTAATCAATGTAAAAATATTATTATTAGGGTGTTTCTGAAAAAATACACTATGAAGATACATGTCAATATTCCTTTCCCACTATTCTTATAATCAACAGAAAAAACTATATCCACATTTTTCACCACTTTAGAACCAGAATATAATCATTTTAGATTTTAGATCATGAGAACTCAGCACACACCACACCATATGAGTTACACCTTTACATCATCTGTCAAAGAAAATAAAAGGAGCAGAAATGAATTAGGAATCATTAAAATTCCAGATGGAACAAAAGGATTGAACAAAAATAATCCAAAAAGATAACAAATAAAATGATAATTTTCTATTCTAAACTCATCATTTTCCTTGGGGAAGTAAAAAATAATTTTTTTTGATAACCCCATAATGTTATTGTCAATTACATCCATTAAATATATTGAAACTCCGATCATCAACTCAAAACCTATTCTACACATCTCCACACATTCAAATGAAATCAAAATCATTTAATATACCTGAGTTAATAAATGAGTGAATAAGGGTTTTGTGTTTAAAAAATAAAATATCAATTACAAATGCCACATGCAATTTATCATTATCTCAATCTAATAATCAACACTTTAAAAAAATCTCTTGCATAGCCTTTATTGTAGTAATCCTTCTGGGACATGACTGGTTATTTTCTCTCCAACCATATCAATCACATGAAAATATGATAGAAATAAAATTTATATACATTTTTTAAATCATTGTTAATAAAGCACTCAAGGACATATCACTATTGTATCTACAAAGTGAAGAGAAACTTTGGTGGGACTCATATTCTCTAATCAAAACATTTTTAATATTGAGTGAAAATTAAATTTCTCATTCCCATTTTGGTCCAAAATTGAATTTCAAAATTCTCAAAATTATATAATAATATTAATTTACAGAATAAATACATCATGTTTTTACTTCAATAAACTCATATGAATCACAAATAAATATTTTCTATTAGATATCTTTTAACTATCTATTCATTATTATTTTAGTTTAAGAAAAAATCCATAAAAATGGAGTATGTCGGTACATTCAGTAATAATATTATAATATTAAAGTTTATATAATGTTTTTTAAAATTTTTAGAAACATACTCTTTTTTAATAAAATTATCATTTCCATAACATTTTTTTGAATGATAGTGATTGTATGCATAGTTATAGATATTCGTCTCAAATATAAATTTCTTTTTTTAATTCATGTTTCCTTCTATATAATATCTTTTTCTTCTCATATCCCATAGAATTCTTTTCGTACTTTAACAAATTTATAGATTGTTCACTACATAGGGAAATTAACTTTAATTTTCTACTTTGGTTGATCATTTAGTCACATGAAATATCTTTTCTTGGTCTTAAATTTATTTTATTGTAAATTTTCCATTAAAAATTTTCAATTTAACATTTCAAATAAATAATTTATTTACGGGGATTATAATTCCCAAATGGTAGAAATGATAATAATTATGAAAATAACTAATATTTCCTTCAATGATTATATTTTATTTAGAAATTATAGTCCTTAATTTTTATTGATACTTCAAAACCTATTTTAAATTTTTAAAACCATGATTTTCTTTCATCGATATCCTTGAAAATTAATTTTTATTTTAAAATTGATGTATTCCACATTTTCAATAGTTATATCCAATAATTATTTTATTTGTAAAACAAGTGTATATTTTTAAGAGTTTATTTATTGTTTAATTAGAATACAATATAGGAACCCATTTGCCATGTTGTACATTATCTATTCGCAATTGGACATAACTGTCAAACATATAATACAATAATTTATTTGATTCTCCAAAAATATTATTCTTCATGGAACCATCAGTGTGATGGTTAATAATTGAACTATAACATTTATGAAAACCATTATAATTTTATTGAATTATTAACTGCATATTTGTGATGTGATGGGGACACTATTGAAAATTATGTAAGTATATCCCATGTTGTGTAAACTAAGTTTGATTATAAATATATAAATCATAAAATGTACTAATATATATTTATGGTTTATATGTAGGAAAAAATGTTTTTAAGAAGTTTTTATCCCTATCATCCCATGCTATTGTGTTATGTGGTTTCATGCTTGGAATCCAATTATTTTCCAAATCTATAAATAAATGTTTAAAAAAGAATTGTCTTACTACATCATCCGAAACACCAATTATATTGAAAGTATTAAAAACTTAATTAAAAATTTCATTGTTTATATTTGGATCATAATAATATTGTCTTAAAAATTGATTGAATAATATATTATTTGAATGATCATCAATATTATCCCAATGTTTTCTAAAAATAATAGTAGAAAAAGTATTCTGGGGACTATGATCAACTATATTAATATTTTGTTCCTTATTTTTATTCATTAATATATTCTCAATATTTGGACTGTGAAAAAAATATTCATTCAAAATTTACAAACATTAATATATGTTGAATAATCTTATATCAGAAACATAAAAAAATTACATTTAAAATATAAAAGACTAAACTTAAGATAGAAAAAAAATAAAACTAAATATAAAGTAGGGAAAGAGTTCTAATAATCTACTAACTATAAGAACTTTCTATGTTCACACATCCTTAGTTACATCACAAAAAAAAGACCCCCTAAGAAGTGTTGTTAATTTCTTATATATGAAATCTTTGGAAATTAATAAATTCTATTACCAATCACTAACTAAAGAAGTGTAGTGTGTTGTTATTCTATGTTAAAATCAATAAGAAAATGTGATCCCTAGATTAAAAATTAATTAAAAATTCTTGACTTATAATGTGAATGAGATTATTTTATGAAAAACTTATCAATATTTTAATATAATTATATGATAATAATTTTAAATCAATGGTCATAAATTCTAAAATATTCTGAAATTATTGATGGGTAATCACATTGTAAAAAATATTTAGTCTAAAATAAATCCTTACTCAAGAAATTTTCTTATTAATAATTAAAATATTATTTTCTTATAATCAATTAATTTGATTCAATTAATAATTTAGTGATCCAAATAACTATTTGAACGTTTTATATATCACCCAACAACTATCATAATCTCAATTTATTTATTTTAATATTATTTATATAAATAATTTTTTTCTGAAGCATCATGTCATAAATTTTAAAATTATTTAAAACTTTATGAATTGATTCATTTCATAAGTTTTTTTACACAATGTTAGACAAATAATGAAGCATCCATGACAATTGGTTCAACAACTTATTAGATCTAATTCAAAATTTTTGGAAGATTGTTTAGCTAACCATATAGCATAACCTTGCCAATTTACAAAATGTGTCCAGTATAGATCACATAGTCGTTACATTGTTTAGACAAGGGGGTGGCGAAGCACCCCTCACTCACGGGGTGGGATCCATTAATCAAATATACTCATAATCCTCCACTTTATACAAGTAATTCACCTATAATTTCAAATTCAATTCTTTCATGTTAGGTTCTCCTCCTTCCCTTCCTCTTCATCATATTATATTTTCTTGTTTTCTTCTTCACTCTATTTTTGGGTGTCACCTTAGATGAAACCAAAGTTAGTTTTTTAGTTATAAATATATTATAGATATTTATGTTAGGGTTTGTAATGCTTTTATATATATTTTAGTAATTTAATCAAAAAGGATTTGATATAGCTAAATTTGATTGAGGTGGTTTTTCCCATTACTTAACATTTAATTTATAGTACTAATGATCTCTTAATTCTAATTAAATTTATAGTTTAAAATTATTATATTATATATTTATGAATATCAATTAGTGGGAATGACTATGTCCCATGGATTCCTTTTAGTGAAATAAACTTCTTCTTGTAATGTGTGAATTTCAAAATAATTTGGAAAATTCCTTTCACAATAGGTGTTTGACCAACTACCTGAATAACATTTAATCCTAAGTGATATTTTCTTAAAATATTTATTGGTTTTAAGATGATTTATCAAGTATATATAATATTATAATTAGTATTTCAGTTAATAATTTAAATTCCAATTAAAAAAATTATAACGAATGATAAAAATAAAAATGTGATGTTTTAATTTTTTTACCAAATTGGATAATTATACAAATATACATAATTTTATGTATATATATATATATGGATGCACATATTTAAATGGATATATTAAATTGTGTTCATATAGTTATATATATATATACATGTAAATCAATATGATCATGACTAAGAAATATCATGGAAATTAAACACAGTGCTTGAAATTGATTTTTCATTTTTACTAGTTATAGAATAGGTTTCAAAAGTAAAATATAATTATTGGTCATCACTTTAAAATTAATTTCTCAAAAACATTGACAACATTTAAATGATAATATAAATGGTTTTTAAATTTTATAATTTACTATTGACAAAATTGAATATTTGGTTTTGACAAACACTTTATTTATTGACCATCATAGCTTCATTGTAGTTATATTTTTCTAGTAATATTTTACTATATCAGTTTTTGGTTTATCTTTCTATTAAAACATTATTTAAAGCTCGTTTTATTTGTTTGGGGAACTCAGATGCGATAAGATCCTTTTTTACTAGTTATGATATTGATGCTCATGTGTTTTTCACCTCATTCACAAGCCAGTGAGGTGTTACTCTTACAGTAATCTATTTTGTACCTAATTAGTTATGTATATATAGGTTTCAACATTCACTTGGAAAACATTAGGGTGTTTTAATATGATTCTTGGATTAAATTATTTCTTCTTTATAATTTCTTAACTTCAGTTTCATTTTCTATTTCCGTTATTATATAGTATTTCTTAATTTTAGCTTAGTTATTTTAATGAATTTGTTGATTTATTTGGTTATGATTAGTATCTTTAATAATTTATTAATATTCACCATATTATTTTTTTATAATAGGATTTCCATGAACAATCATTCACAATTATTTTATGTATAGAATTTCATTTTATGTAAAAAATTTATAAATTTGTTTTCCTAATTATAATAAAAATGTATTTTAAAATAATTTATTTATAAAAAATGAATGAAAAATATATATAATAATTAAAGGATAACCATGTGTAATGGTAGGTGGGTGACTACTAGGAAATTTTATACCCACACCTATTTTATATATTAAAGATTCGGGTTCAACTCAGGATCGCATTCACAATGATTGATGTTTCAATTTTAGATGGTCTTCAACCATGTTTTATAGGGGATTCCTAAGATAGTAGTTTAATTTGTTTTAATTTCATTTATCATACTATCCATATAAGTTATCCCAACATTTTTTATTTTTCAAATTAGTGGTGCACTTTATTTATGGAGGTTGGGAATGTCATTTGGTGGTGGTTTTTTCTATAGGCGAGGGTGTCTAGGCGTAAATAAAGTGATTTTCCTATAGTTTTAGATTTTATTTTTTTGATGTTGTTTATTTTATTTCGTTATTATATGATTTGGAATAGAGTACCACCTAACATAAAATTCATGATAATTTTTAATTAATTATTTTAGACTATTTTTTTCATTTGTTTTATATGAGAAATCACTCTAATGTGGGGCTTCATAGGTTCCCATGCACTTATGCTAGCTCATGAGGATCTAGAATTACCTTATATTTCATTGAAGGATTTATCAAACATCTAATTGATGGACCAATTATGGTGCTCTATGGCCAATGTTATCAGATCAATGTTGTCAAGAAGTCCATGCTTCTTAATTTAACACTTTCTATTTGGAAAACCTTGTAGATTGAGATAGGATTTTCAGGTCTCTAACGGTAGTTTCTGGGATAGTTCTCGATTTATAATACTCATAATGAAACTTTAGCTACCATGGGATGATAGGATTTAAATTTTTAATTTCAGATTTATTTTTTATGTATATTTTTTCTAATTGATGACATTATGATTTGTCTATGTGATTTATGGGTTTCTTGAAATATTATTGAGATATTGGTTGAAAATCAGTGGAATGAAAGGCACCAGTAGACTCTGTGTCCTAGAAAACCACATGAAGCCCAAGTGGATTCTTTGATAGAAAAATTCTATTGCTTTTTATTGGAATGTGATGTGTTGGAGCATTATTTCATACTATTTGTGGCCACTAGCCCCATAAAAATTATATGTTTTGTTTTTTTTTGATTTTTAAAATATCATGTACCTTGTTAATATGATATGGTGATGTTGTAAAATGGAATTTTTATTAAAGGGGTAAAAAAATATTTTGAAAATTTAAACATGGATTTTCATTATAATTAATTCAAATATAGTTTTTTGGTTTAACCCATATGATGTGTTTTAAAAAAGAACTTGTAATGTTCTAAGATGATTTAAAATTGTTTTTTTAATTTTTTTATGAATATAACTGTACAATATTTATTTTATTTTAATGGGAACCTAATATTTCATCATTAGAAAGTGGGGATTAAAATACTGGTTTAGTAATGTTTCACGATTTTGAGAAAACTAATAATGTGGAGTTTTAAAATTATTTTAATGTATAAATATATTTTTTTGTCTAGTTTTCAATTAATTTGGGGTGTAATTGTGCTTTTAGTTATTGAGTGGTTTTTTGAAATTTGAATTATTTTTTTTAGGGTGATTGAATTTTATTTTAATTACATAACAAGATGTGAAAAGTAATTTTTTTAACAAATAAAATTATTATTCTAAATATTTTTTGTTTTAAAGCTGGTATTCATGATTTTTTTAGAAGTGGATATTTATTTTAGTTTATCATGTTTAATTTTGTGTTATTTTTGGATTTTTGTTTCATTTGATTGATTATGGATTAAATAAGTAATGAATTTGGTTTGGAATTGGATATCACATATTATGGGTTCTTTATTGAATAAGTTCTTGTGGTAGTCTATGCTTTAGTGTTCTTCAATAGATCCATCCTCGGTTTTTTAGATGATTTGAGATACTTTTGGATTATATAAATGATTTAATTATGGGGATGTGACTTGTGAGAATTTTATTAAATACATATTGTGATGGGGTCTTCTATTAATTTAATAGACTTAGAAAACTCATGGTGTGTGTTTCAGGTGACTAAGATAGAGATCAAATATGTTTATCTTAAAAATAAGTGAGTTTTGTTTTGAATTTTGTTGAGATCACCATAGTGGATGATAAGGATTTGACTCTATGGGTTACCCATTAGTTACACCTCACCTTGAGTTAGATATAATGTCATATGAAGAGTCATTCTTGTGACTTATTCCACTTTTACCTTCTATTATTGGATAACATTATTGTTATGCGAGTTTTTTTGACTTCATTTTATTGATTCATAAATGTTTCTTATATTTTAGAAATAATGTTGGTAGTGGATTATAGAATATTTTGAGGTATACATTTTCTTTCATTCTTCATTTCACTTCCACGGGTTGTGATTTTTAGTTTTTCTCTTGGAGTGTTTGTACCATGATGATCCATAATTCTTGTGAAACCCTTAAACGGTGTTGAGTCCCACTACGAGTATCCATCTCTTTTTATATTTTAAAACATTCATTAGGTGTGACTACTGATTTTGAGGATGTTTTTACATGCCAATGTCTAATTTTTTGTGGTGTATTTTAGAGTTATTTTTTTGGTTGGATTATCTTTTGAATCTTTATTTCTTCAATGGAATTTTTTTCATTAGATTAGTGTCTTTATAGGGGAAATAACATTCCATGATGGGGATAACTATTAATCCAAAACACTGTTATAAAAAAATATTATATTTAATTATTTAATTTTATTTTTCTTTTAAGCACCGAGTCTTATACGTTTTTTAAAATTTTAATATTTTTTATGTTGCATGGTTTGGCCACAAGGTAAACCGAACTGTGCGGATGTCATGAAGGTAGGGTCTTAATTTTAATAGTTCTGATATTCATGGTTAGAGTATAGTTTAAATAAACATGTCAACTAGTTGTGAAGGTTCCCAGGTATATCCAAGGTTTGTAACATAGTCATTGAACATTTTATCAAAGCGTGCTTCCATACTATGTGACTCTCATAGTCTTAAATTTTTTGGAATTCTTGAAATAACACAATCCAATTTTATACCCCTTGTATCCTCACCCCTACCCGTCAAATCCAAATACCCTTCACTACTAGGTAGGGATCCCTCATTATTGTTCCTTTATTTCATCCTCCCCTATAGTTTAATGAATTTTTGTAACATACCTTTACCTTCTTTTATGCATTCCATTTCTATACTTTTTATTTGGGAAGGTTTCAGACCATCTATGGTTAAAGAAATATTGTTAGGGAAAATGAAATAATATTCATATATGTATTATTTTTTAAATTAATGGATTATGAGTATAAAATGAGATAAAGGCTTGGGTGAAATGTCATGTTGTTGGGATTTCTTTATAGAATCTTCTTTTGGTTCTGCATGATGGACCATATTATACCATAAGACAAATTTACCACATAAGTTTGGTTAGGAATATTCAGTTCAGTTTTTTTCTGACACAAGAATCATGTAAATCATAAAATTATATTTACATCATAATCTTCTTTTACATCATAAGACATTATTTTATAGTATATGGACATCACTACGGAAAATAAAAAATCATAGGTGATATGTTTTTTGATATACATAACTCATGGGTTGATTATGATATAAAAGAGTAGTTTATACCATTAAACCATCAAACTAATAGGTTTAATCATGATAATTCTCTAATTTTTTTCATTCTTCATACACGATCTCCCCTTCCTCGAACCCTATGTTTTCTCCCATAATATTTCAATTATATTTTCTCATTTCAGATCACATCATTCAATGATAGATCATTTTTTGTGGTTTCATTGATTCTTTTTTGATAAGATATCATTACGATTATTCACCACCATTGCTCAAAACAGTATCATTGCACTCTACTTTTGGATCCTTTTATCTTTTGGTGAGGTTATTCATGATCCTGTCTATATCTATCCTGCCACCCAGCCTCATAGGATAACCCTTGTATTGGTTATTGTGCATCCTATAATTTTCATTATGTATGTTCCGTTTATCTTCTCCTCCATATAATTATCTTGTTAAATTGATTATAATATATGATAATTGGTTCTACAAAATTTGGTGTTGTCATTTAGTTACTTTATTTTTGCAGTATTCTATTTTGGGCTTGTGCAACATTAATTGAGGTATGTGGTTCTATCTCTATCTTGTGTTTGATGAACCTTGATTTATCTGTTTATTTGATAAATTGTTTTATAAATACAATGGTATGATCTATTGATTTATTTGTGTGTGTATAAATGATATTTTTTAAAAAAAAATCTATATTCCCTTGTTTTTTTAAACAAGGTGTATTTGCAAAGCATTGTGAAAAGGATTAAAAAAGTCAATTTCAAAAAAAGCTTTTGATGAAATTATTTTGAAAAAAAACACATAGGAGGACTTGGGTACTTAGGTGGAAGTATTAGAAATATACTTAATCCATTAATACTATCAAGGGGTTTAATTATGGGTTGTTCCCCTACTCCCTGGGCATGTATTTCTAGGGACTTGATAAGTATTTTGGGTGGTTCTCTTTCCATGGTGTTCATATGCTCCCTAAATTCAAGGCATATTTCTGGAGTCCTGATACACATGATTTTATGTATTTTTGTATGAGTGTTCAATACACCCCAACCTATAGTGATCCTTGCCATGTTATTAATTGTGATTTTGGTTTGAACTTCTAATATATATATATATATATATATATATATATATATATATACACATGTATATGATATTCATTGAAACTATTTTACCAAGAATATTTATTACCATGATAAACTGAAATGTTTTACCATGATTTTGATTTATAAACTATTTCACATATTATCCTGAATTGTTTACTTAAATGTTGTAAAATGATGCATTATTGTACATTGTCTTGTTATGGAACACTTAGGTGGGATCCAACTGATCTTATTTAGCTCACACCATGAGAACCCCTTTAGTGGTGTGTATGCCTTATTATGTCATTTGATTCAACGACAGGAAAGGTTCCTTAGTGAGGTGATGAGGTTTTTTTCATCTATGTCTAGGTAGATATTATTGAGATAGTAAGAGTTTTCCCATGATATCACATAAAGTACATTTTTCCTGTTTTTATTTTGTCATTTTCTATTAAACTCACAACATGGAGTTTTATAAGATACTACTAATTCCCTAATTTTTATCCCAATTTTCACTTAAACTATTTTTTTCTATTATGTAGAAATATTTAAGTTAAAATGGGGTTAGTTTATAAAAAAAATGTTATTAGAGGGAGGTTACACTAAGTCTAGGTAAGTCTGTATAATAGAGGAAGGATTGTCAAGACATGAGAGGTTGGTTTCTATGAATTCCTGGCTAGCTCTAGAAATTATAATACTCTTGTTACCATGGGATTTTGAAATATGAATCTACTATTTTGAGTTCATGTTGTTAATTTTAGTTTTTATTTTTGTTTTCTACATTGAATATATATTTTCTAGTAATTTAAAAATTTACATCAATTTTGATGTACAATGATATGCCTCCAAGACATCTTCATTGGGCACCACAGGAGGGTGAAGTGGATAATACTCATGGGAATCTTTCATTAGATCAGAATATTATAGAGATTATCATGTGACCAGTTCATGATATGGAATAAAATTTACCACAAGTGTGGAATGTAATTTTTGAGGTACATCTTGAATATTTTGGATAAAGAGATGAAATCTTAAGTGTTCTTACATGAGAAACACTATCATGTAATGGTACTAATGAGCCCCAATTGGTAGAGGTTTAAATGTACTAGATTTATTAGATGATCAAATTATTGGTTAAACCTAAGAATATCATGGTGATGTTTGTGGAATTCAAACTCCAGTGTCCTAGTAAGTGATGTTGGGATTTCATGGTATGAGAATATGGGAACGTGGTCTTGGAATGGACTAGTTTAAAGTCCTTATTTTCCTAATAGTTAAGTCTAGAATTTTGATGAAGGAAAAATATTTGGATTTACTCTCTTTGTAGTAGAGAGTGTGATATGTTTCAAGATACACCAACCAGTTTATAAAACTAGTTTAATTTTCTCCAGAGGTAATGTATCACCCCTACCAGGTTATCCACCTGAACATTGTTCTAGACCAAGCTCCACTTGGCCTTAATAAAGTATCCCCATACACCAAAGGCTACTTACTAGCAGTGAGGGTGTAATATGTTATAGTGGGGACATTATTCCCTCTAGTGATGATATATTAATGTTATAATTCTATATATTTTATTTATAGTAATGGTTGAAAATATACATTAGACTAGTAATTACCTTTTATAATAATAAAATATAAGGAAAAGAAATAATAATAAAGAAGATCAGTACTACTTTCAGAAATCAAAATAAAAACATAAAATTTATAGAAACAAACCTATAACATTCATAAAAAATTTTATATAATATAAAATAAGAAGAAGGGTCTCTATTTGGAGACCTCAATATATACATATAATATCATGCTCATACAGATGAAAACTCAAAAAGAAACTCCAATTGAGGCATGAACCCAAGGTCCCATGCCTTCTATCCCAGCCTAACTAAATCACTAAGATCCATGTCATGGTCATGAACCGTTACCTAAATGAAAATCCATAAAATCTAAAAATGATTCTAAGGGACCATATAGGGTGTCAGAATGAATCTAAGAAGGCATACACTATTGTTTTCTTATCCTACATTTGTGATTAAGTATGAATATCTAAAATAACTTAATGTAACCCATCATATTAATAAACATTATTCCATTCTCCTCAACAGCCACAAAGAATCTATGGAATTCTTCATCCATCACCAATATAACTGTAGCAAAGAAGATACTTAGACTCAATACAAGGAATCATATAATTAATTTCAGTGTAGGTGAATCATCTGCTTATACATCTAATAAAATCACTTAGAAACTTGTTCTATAAAACACCTTTTGTCCAACGAATATCTGATTTCCTGAAGGCATGAACCAACAATTACTACCATTTCCCACTGAACTCATATCATAATAAACCCTATAATATCAAAGGTTTATGTTTAAGGAACATGGATACCTATCCACCATGTAATAGTACCATTGGCTCAACAACCGACATCCCAAGGAATAATGATTTCCATCCTCCCAAATATGTCCTAGCCCATCAGACTCAGGTATGATGAGTCTCATCCCCCAACCGACAATATCAACACTATAAATAAATGGATCCTCACCACCCTCATTGATTTATATGAAAATAATCTCTAACTATATCATTTACCCACATCTAACAGAGGACTCTACTGACACAAGTGGCTAATACCACCTTATCATATGAGTCCTAATATGTGAACCTGAATGCAAACAGTGTATTGGACATCATATGTGAGGGATAATAAATAAAAAGTACCTAAGAGATACTATTCATCATCTCATTCCCTTATGACCACATCTCTTATCTGATAGTCAATACCATCCAATATCACATGAGCCTCACCTATAGCCTGACCACATCGTTTTCTCATCCAAAAAACCAAATATCTAATCCAGTGATCAACATCAGCCATTAAATCCAAGACTCACACAACCTAATGATTACATTGCCTCAAATCATCTGTTCATCACAACCTCGGTCATCACGACACACCCATCACATTCCATGGGAATCAATAATACATAATAGAAGCATAATACAATTTAATAAAATAAAAAAATAATTTTTAAAAAAATCATCCTAATATTATGAAGGTCCCTGCCTCTCACCTTTCCACAGAAATTTATAGACATAGAGGAGCATGCCCATAGGTATCTCCCATCAGATAAATTAATTATTTAAAGAAATTTTTTTAATTTTTATGGTCTCACATACTATACAAAATGAAGGACTCAAATATGCACCCCTAAAACTCTTGTGAAATCCCAAATAAAGATAAAAACCACCTAACTAATGTTGAAAAGTTTCCACTCATCCAATCGTAGCCTCTTACTCAAGACAATTTGGGGGAAATTAGTATTTTAGACAAACACCATAAAAATAGGCTAAATCTTATCACATGGATTTATCACTCCATGGGGCGAGAGAAAAAATAATATACGAAAGAGCATTCAAGGGCTTATTGATATAGATCTAATGTCATAGATTGATCGATAAATTGAGTATTTATGGGTGACCACATTATTATGACACATCAAATTGATTATGTTTTATAAATGATTTTATAGTCTATGGTAGAACCTAGGTCGAGTCTTAAGGGGATGTTTTAGGTTTAGAGAATGCATTTTTTATAAGAAGTACTAAAAATGGGGGTGATTTTGAAAACAATTTTTAAATGAAATGATTTAATTGGATGTTTAGAATACAAAATGGATTTTGATTAATATGAGACAAAAGGGGTCACTATTAGTTCACTACACCACTTGAAGAGTTCCATGTTCTCAATTGACTATTAGGTTTTTGTTGCAATACTTTGGTTGAGGGATGACCAAGATCTTTGTTCACCTCTTTCGTCTTAAAATGAAGCACAAAGAACCACACCTTGATACAACAATCAGGTTGTCAAGGTTTCCACCTCAATAATAGAGTGAGGTATAATTGAGAATACTAAAATCTCATGTATGTGGGAAAAATAGGATTCTTATGTTGTCCAAATAGAATAACCAAATATTACCGCTCGAATCACAACTGAATTGGTATTGAGATGAAAAATGTTTCACTTAATTAAACCAAAACAATGCATTAAGATAAGAGCCATAGTAAGATTAAACATAAGTGGAATAATTCTAACACAAATTATAGAAAATCAGTAGAATATAATGTGCTAGAACTCCCTCTTAAAGTGCATAGCTCCCTCACAATGATCACCAGCCATTTAGCTCGATATCGTGAGGAGGAGGAAGCTCAGGTGGATCTCTTTGTTCATTTATGATCCCCTTAGTGGATAAGGGCCTATATAACCTCCATGGTGATGAAATGAATCCTCTTGGACTCCAAAATGGAAAATCATCACTTATAGTTTGAACTCCAAAATGGGGTTCCCATGGTGTCTTGTTATAGCCAAAATGGGAAGTGGTTTTGGTAGCCTATATTTTGATAGGCATCTTGTAGGATGGGTTTTGGATACTAGAAAGTAAAATATCCCTTTTTAAAAAACTGGAAAGCTGTAGCTCCACTTCCTAACGATCACCACCGGATTCCTGACATCATTTGGACAATCAAATCTTGATATATGGACATATTATAGAATTCCACTTTTGAATTTGTGCATATTCTATGGATTAGATAGATCAGTTTAGATGGCCCCATTAAAAGTTGAATTAGGATTGGGATCCTTGAGATGAAATATATCTTATTAAATTTCGGACTATCCTGAAAATTTTCAACACATTTGGGTTCACGTTATAGTATCACTATGAAGATTAATCTGCTGGTGTTCTTCGATCCTGCGTAGTTTGGCCCATTTTTATTGGACTTCATCATGGATCCTCCAAATATCCTGCACCTTAAGTGAAATTATCCAAATAATAAATGTTTCCCTTTTTAATAGTGTAAAAAAATTGAACCAAACATGAAGTAAATTTTGTTATTATATTAGGAATTTAAAATACAAATTCAATTTAACATAATGGTGTAAGTGTGAAAATGAAACAGTAAATCGTGGTATGATCCCACCTCCACAACTAAAACTTTTCACTCTTGGGAAAACTCATATTTCAAAAAAAATATTCATATAGATATTTACAACTTCATAAATAGTTAACATTAAATGAAAATTTAATTCGTGATAGAAATGTGATCTAAGAAAAAATTACACCGAGGAGTTAATCCCAATGATCATTGAAAAAAATGTCTAAAAAATTGTGTCCAAATCAAATTCCAAGAGTTTCATGATAATAATCAATGAAAATAATTCAAAATATAATCCTGTCACTAATTATCCACATGTATATGTGAAAACTATTTCATGCTATTCTTTCCACATTCTACCTAGTAAATATAAATTATTTTAATAATTGTCTACTTACATGATCCTTTCAATTGAACTATCCCTGCATCCAATGAAATCAAATTTCAATACCCACTCACTTATGCATTCCCATAAGTCATACCATAATATTATGAACTAGATATCCCTATAATCTGTATATTTCATCACTCCCCTCATTTATTTTTTTTTCAAAATTTTCACCGGGATCTAATCTCACACTCTTCTCCCAACCCTTGTTTTATTTCCCCACTATACATATTGTAATAGTTATAACAAGATAAAAAGTAGAGGAAGGTTGGTTTTCAACCTTCCCAATATACAACCCTTTTTTTGTTTGTTTTTTGAGGGCATACGACAATTGGATAACAGGTACACATGCAAAGTACAATCTAGTACATTAATGAAATAGATCAGATAAAGAATGAACATATGTAAAAATGATTTTGGAAAGTAGTGAAAAATCAACAAAACTTATATTTAACTTCCATTAAGTAAGAAAATTTCACACTTCATGGTTGGGTGAAAAATTGTGTGGATAGATTATGTGACACAGATTTCATTTAAACTATTCACAAAAGGGCATTATTATTCTCAATGGTTTCAAAATGATACAACCATTTATATCATAAAAAAGAAACAAATTTCAAAATAAAGTCACACTATAGTATTGGATTCTTGATGAAATGCACATTTCATCAGAATTTTTTTAATGTTAAAACCACATGAAATATAGACATTCCACATGTATTTTCAATAACATCCATTATTAAATGGGAAATATTTTCTATGTTAAAGTGGTCATAATAATAAATTAAAATTTAGGCACAACTATGAGGGGGGAAAAGAGGGGGAAAAGGGGTAAAGTATCTATATAATTTAGGAAGCTAAAAATATAAAGACAAGAAAGTTGATGGAAATTCTTAACTATCCTAGGAATATACACATCCCCCCACACCTAGAGTGTTCAGTGTTATCACTGTAATAAAATAGAATGTTTGAAGGAAGGATAAAACCTTGTGGGTTTTATTCGTAGACTGCTACATGAACATGGAGTTTATCCATCAGGGACTCCGGAAGGGCATAATGGAAGTGATTCAGCCGTTACCAATGGACAGTGAAAGATTTTTCTTTATTTTGAACTTGATCAACACGAAATTTTGATACATCAGTAGCAATGTATTGGCCAAACCGACAAGAACGAAGCTTACGTAGACACAACTTCAGCCTTTCAATATAATAGAAGACCTTCTGCCCATTGTGGAAATGATAATGAAGGATGATACGGTTGTGGGAATCCATGGATTTCTCCTTATAAATCATGGAGTTCACATATTCATCTCTTCTCATCACCTCCAACTCTTGAATCTGCAACTTCCTTTCAGAAAATGTACCCTAAAGATTTGAATTTCATTGATTGATGGCCCAGTAGGCCTGGTGATCAATCTCAATAGGGAAGTGAAAAATATTCCAAAAAACTAGCCGAAATAGTGACATTCCAATGGGTGATTTGAAAGAAGTACGGTAATCCCATAAGGAATCATTGAGTCTAAGACTCAAATCTTTTCTATTATGTTGAACCATTTTTTCATGAATCTATTTTACCTACCGATCTGACACATCAACTTGTCCATTTATTTTTGGTTGATAAGCAGCAGAAACTCTATGCCCGACCCCATACCGACACACAAGTGATTTATTTATTTGGCTACAGAAATGATAACACTGGTTAATGATGATGAACTAAGGAAATCCAAATTTATAGAAGATTTGGGTTCTAAAAATTTCTACAACTGCCTTAGATTAATTAGTCCTTGTAGCACATGCCTCTACCCACTTTGAAACACAATTCACTTTCAAAATAATGTAAAGGTTCCCTAATGAATTGGGAAATGGTCGCATAATTTCAATAAACCCAATATCAAAAAATTTATTGAATTGCAAGGGTTATTTTGGAATTTTATTTCTTATAGATAGATTCCCTATTATTTGAAAATAAGTAAAATATTTACAAAAATCATGGGCATCCCAAAAAAGTGTTTGCCAAAATAGACTAGAATCAGGGACCTTGTGAGCATCCCTTTCAGGACCAATGTGTCCCTAAAAATAAAGATTGTGGTAGAACCTAAGGACAGACTTAAGCATGCTATCGAGGACACAACACCAGATGACTTGATCACTACATTTCTGCCAAAGGTAGAGTTGTCAAAAATGTACCAATGAGAATCATGTTTTAGATGTTTAGTCTGTTTCTTTTTTGGAATCATTAGGAATCCACGATTCTACCAAATAATTTACAATTTCAGCATACCAAAAAATATCATCTTTCACTCAGTACAATTGCTCTTCAGAAACATGTCATTTATGGGAATACAAGGGGATTAGTGAATGATTGAGAATGGGTGAATCCTATTAATATGGTCAGCAACCCCTTTTTCAGCTCCTTTTTAATCTATAATTTCTATATTGAATTTTTAAAGGAATAGAATCCAGCAAATGAGATGTGGTTTGGATTCCATTTTCATAAGGAGATACCAGAGTGATGGATGGTCTGACATCACAATAACATTGGACCCCAAAAGGTATGACCTTAATTTTTCAAAGGCAAAAAAATGGCAAGGAATTCATTCTTAGTTGTGGTGTATTCTTCTTGGTCATGGTCCATAGTATGTGTGGCATATGCCATGACAGGTGGAGCTCGATGGACCCATTGTGATAACACTTCCCCAATTACATTGTTAGATTGGACACACACGGGCTCAAATGGTAAATCCATCAGAGGTTGTTGAATTTCTATGGGCGAAGGGAGACTCCATTTTAACTTATTAAAATCTTATTCTCATTCTTTATTAAAATCAAATTCCTATTCTTTTTGGAGTAACAGTGATATCGGGAGTGTAATCTAACTAATGTCACAAAAGAGACATCGGAAAAATCCAGCATGACCTTGGAAAGACCGCAAATCCCATAAATTTTTGGGGAATGGTAGGGAATAAATGACATACACTTTTTATTTATCTACTTAGATACCATCCCCAAAAATTAAATTCTCTAAAACTATACCTTATCTCACCACGAAATGGAATTTACTATAATTTAATATGAGATTTTTTTCAAAACAGTGATGTCGGACTTAACCGAAACTACTTAAACATTCATCAAAATAGGATCCATACACAGTGAAATAAACCATGAAAACATCCATGAAATTCTCCAGGTAATCCATAAAATACCAAATAGGCATCCATGGAAAGTACCTGAAGCATTTCATAGACCAAATAGAATCCTTTTATATGAAAATGTGACAAATGGGCAATTGAAGGGCATCTCTTCCTAGTCATCGGTGGAAATATGGATATAAAAGTGTCCAGAATATGAGTTATGGAAATAGTAGTGGGATTTACCCTCTTGCCTCTATTGATTTTGGTCAATGAATGGAAAAGATAAATGGTCCTTCTTAGTTTGTTGGTTTAGTCAGCGATAGTCTATGCAGACACGCCAATTATTCTGCACACAAGTAGAAACTAATTCATTATTTTTATATTTTATTATTGTATGTCTAGTTTTTTTTTGGAAGTACTTGAATGGGTTGACCTGTTTGCTGTTATAGATGGGGTAAATGAGTCCAGCAACCAATAATTTTGTTACCTCATTTTTCAGAACTTCTAGGAGGTTTGGGTTTAGTCAATATTTTTCCTGCCTCACTAGTTTATCCTCATCATTCAATAAAATATGATG
Organism: Viscum album; assembly: GCA_963277665.1. Classification (NCBI taxonomy): domain Eukaryota; kingdom Viridiplantae; phylum Streptophyta; class Magnoliopsida; order Santalales; family Viscaceae; genus Viscum; species Viscum album. The sequence goes on from OY728141.1 coordinate 562,078,719, forward strand.
TGTGAATATTGATGGGCTAATACAAATAATGTTAGCATGTTTCCACCATAAATCTGGTTTATACCCCCTAAATCTTTTAGGTAGTCACAATTCATACTCAGCTGGGAGCCAACTACCAATGATGACATGAAACATGTTTCCATTCCCAAGATGTAAATATTTAAAATCTTGAGGTAGTTATTTCAGTTCCAATTTATTTGTATTTTGGATTGATGGGAGTTTGTTTGAAAGTGATAGGTCACTGATCTCATCTAACTTCTCAGTGGTATCATCCAAAATAGATGAATAAGATTCTACAATCACAACAATATCATTGATGATTATGTGATCCTCAGTGTTCAAGAAATCACCAATCAATAAACATGCATTACATTTATCTATACCACTATAACAATCGACTCATGATTCATTTACTAGCATTTCTACCAGTGATGAAAAGTCAGGAAAAGGAAAAGGGGGATGAAATGAAGTCTTTTCAATAGGAGGAGGTACATCTATAGAATTAATAGAGAGATTGGAATGTTCTTCTGAGGGGTGCTTCATGGAATCAAGGGTGTTGAAGTGGAAAATATCACCACAAAACTCGATAGATAATGTTCCTTTATGGACATTAATTTTTGTTTTGGATGTTTTTAAAAAAATTGTCCCCAATATAATTTGGGAATTTTCATTCATCCTATCATATTCCATTTTAAGCACATTCAAATCAGCAGGAAAATTTAAATTTTAAACCCTCACAAGAATATCCTCTAACATGCCCGAAGGGTGTGATGTACTCTGATTTTCAAGCTGAACGACTATACTAGTTGGCATAAAATGTAAAACCTAAAATGAAGAGTAAATGGAGTGAGTAATCACATTTTTAGAGGCACCTAAATCAAGAATATCATTGGAAAATTAATACTCTCCTATGGCTCATAGAATAGAGAAGGTTCTGTAATCATTTCATTTGGTAGGAAGTGATGGTTCTATAAATGCTCAGAAATTCCTCCCCAATCTTACATTATCATCACTATGAAATATCTATGGATGTGTACACATATCCTTTAGAAACATTGTATATAATATAATTTTATTTACAACATCAATCAAGGGGATGTTTAGCTTCACCTTTTTTAAAGCCTCTAAATTTATTTTATCGAGTTTAGTTTCTTATTTTTTCTAGGTGGGTAGCCCTTTATGAAATAGACGATGAATGGGTTGTCTAGTAGACTCATTCATATATACAATCTTTCCTTTGTAATGGATTCAATCAAGACATGTTTTTTCAACATTTGGATCATTTTTAATTGTTGGGATGGAGGTTTCCTCAGGAGGAGATGACTCTAACAGAGGATTCATTTGAAATTGTAGTTGTTTTGAACTCCTAAGGGTGATGGACCTTATATTTACTTTATCTATAATGTTTAATAATTGTCGATATGGTAGTTTAACCAAATAGTGACTTTGAATTCCTCCCACTGAGTTATCTAGTCGACCTAATTGGGTTTTTAGGTCTTGTATTGCAGCCAAAGTGGTTTGTTATAATTAGAGATTCTTGTCTGAAGTCCTTTCCAAAGAACCCGTCCAAAAGCTACCTAGGTGGTGGTGGTGGATGACTACTCTAACCCTATTGGTTCCTTTGTGGCTGAGGTTGGTTTGAAAATCCCCTTTCATATAAACCTAGTATTCTTTCCACCCAGGGTTGGATGGATAATATGGATCTTCCCTAAATGGTTGGTTATCGGGGAGACCAAGAAATATTTCCACAAAACCCTTAGAAGTTTCTCTCTATTGGAGGCATTATTTGAGTTGTGTGTGTCAGAAGAATAGATACAATAATGGATGGGGGGAAGTGATTTGGTATTCTAATGGGAAAGAGAAATTTTTCAAATAAGGGTACTTACCTCTTCGAATATCATGTCCACCTTCTTCTCAAATTCATTACTTTGCACCTCATGGAAATCTCGAACAAGTAATCTTGAACATGAAACAAATTTTTGAGTGTTTTTCACCATGTTCTCAATTAGGGTCCTTACAGCGATTGGGATTTTATCAAATAGTGCACCACCTAAAGCAGCATCAATCATATTTCGGTCAATAGGTATTAATCCATCATAAAAATACTAAATTAAATGTTGATCACTTATTTGGTGTTGTGGACATATTGAACAAAACATTTTAAAGTGTTCCTAATATTCAAGTAATGTTTCCCTTTATGAATTCCTGGTACCAAATATTTCTTTCCTTATTGTTTTAGTTCGAGAGGCTGGGAAATATTTTTCATAAAAAAAGCATTTCATGTCCTCCCATCGTCTAATTGGTGAATTAACATAGAAAATATAATCTTTTGCAGTGTCTTCTAATAAAAAAAATAATTCTCTGAGATTTACTTATTCTTCATCCAAATTTGCATGTTTTAATGTAGAGGACACATTATGAAATTAATATTAAGATCTCATTTAGATATTCTCCGATGAGTCTATGAAATCATGATACTAAATGTATTAGACCAGATTTTAGTTCAAAATTACGTGCCTCTCCTTGTATTTGAAAATAGGTGGGTTGAATATCAACATCAGGTGAGGTTAGTTATTTTAATTTTCCTTCGTTTTCAACTATATTATCCATGTTTATTTCAGATTTGATGCTGTTTCTAGATGAATAAGTGGAAGGATCAAGAAGAGTGTATATGTTTTGTGTTTCCTCCTTTGAAGGGTTATCTTGTGTGTCTTGGTGATGTTGATGTAGAATCCTGTCCATTTTGGGTTCAAAACATTGTAGGTATCTTGGAGTTAAACGTTTCATTCCCAAAACATAAAAATTAACTAAATCAGAATACAAAAATATAGGTATTGGTATAAGATAAAACAAATAAATATTCACAAAATTTACAAAAATATTATAAAAAAACCCACTAAAAATCAAAGTGTTCCCCGACAATAGCGCTAAAATTTGACCACATTGTCATGAAACGTCAAATTAATTATGATTTATTAATTATTTTACATGATAGGGAAGACCCAAGGTTGCTTATTAAGGAGTGTTGGTAGGTTTAGAGTATGTGTTTTTAATAAAAAGTACTAAAAATGGGGGTGATTTTGAAAACAAATTTTAAATGAATTGATTTAATTAGAAGTTTAAAATACGAAATGAATTTTGGAAAATATGAGAAAAAAGGGTTCATTTTGAGTTCACTACTCTACTTTAAGAGTTCCTTGTTATCAGTTGACTATTAGGTTTTTGTTTTAATCCCTTGGTTGAAGGGTGACCAAGATATTGGTTCCCCTCTTTCATCATAAAATGATGCACAATGAACCACCCATCGACACAAAAATCATGTTGCCAAGGTTTGGACCTCAATAATAGAGTGAGGTATACTAGATCATAATGAAATCTCATGTATGTGGGAAAAACATGAATCTCGTGGTGTCCAATCATAACAACCAAATATTACCACTCAAATCTCAACCCAATCGATATTGAGATGAAAAATGGTTCACTTAGTTAAACCAAAAAATTGCATTCAGAGAAGAACCATATTAAGATTAAACATAATTGAAATAATTAAAACAAAAACTACTCAAAACCAGTAGAACAAAAAGTTAAATAACTCCATCTTTACGTGTGTATCTCCCTCGCAATGATCACCCACCGTTTAGCTTGACATTGGGTGGAGGATGCACGAGTGGAGCTCCTTCATTATTCATGACCCCTATGAGGATAGGGGCCACCAGAACCTACAAGGAGATGAAATGCATCCTATAGAAATCCAAAATGGCAGAGCATCACTTCTGGTTTGAACTCCCAATTGGGGTTCCCAAGGTGCCTCTTTATAGTGAAAATGGGAAGTGGTTCTGGGAACCCAGACCCTCATAAACTAATTGGAGGATGATTTTCAGCTACATGAAATTCGAATATCCATTTTGAAAAAACTGAATATTTTGTAGACCCACTTCCCAAATATCACCACCGAATGTTTTGCATCATTTGGAAAATAACAGCTCTAGATATGGCCATATTACAGAACGCCACTTTTGAAATTTTCCATATTTGGTGGCTTGGACAGATCAGTTCAGATGGGACCCATAGAAGCTGAATAGGGGTTGGTTTACTTGAGATGAAATGCAGAATATTATATTTTGGACCATCTAAAAAAATTTCAACCATTCTGGATGCACTTTAGAGTATAAGTGTTTAGATTAATTCACTAGTGTGCTTGGATCCTAAGAATTTTGGCGCATTTTTCTTGGACTTTATCATGGGTCCTACAAATCACCTCCACAATCAATGAAATTTTCTAAACAAGTAAAATTTTATTTTTTAACAGTGATAAAAAAAATAACTGAATCAAACATGAAGTGAATTTTGTTATTATATTTGGAATTTACAATATAAATTCAATTTAATACAATTATTTAAGTATGAAAATGAAAAAGTGAATCGTGGTATGATCAATGGGAGAGATGGATCAACACCTAGAAAAGGATGAAATGGGAGAGGAGATCTCTTTTTGTGCATGGGAAGAGGAGGATATTACAAGAAATAAGAGAAATAGAGGGATAGGTAAAAATTATCTTCTTACACATTTAATGGACATTAAAGTTGAGTCGCACAGTTTGGATAACTGTGTCTAGGCCATGCGATAACATCTGCCCAAAGATCCATCTCGCACAATTATCACACATGGTTTTCCAAACTGTGTTACAACCACGTGAATAACATAATAAAAAAACTATATAGATTTTTCATAGACATGATCCTTCTCCTACCTATTTTGGAAAAACCTACATAGAGAAAATAGAGGGTGTCACCGTTACTACTTGGATGCCACATGGTTTGTTCAAATAGTGTGCCCCATCTATGCACCTTGGAATGTTTTGGTTGTCAGTGTATGACGCACCTAAAACCCAACCAAATCTTCAAGAAAATTTTTGATCATTATGAATCATCTAGAAAAATGCATTGGGTCAATAGAGGAATATGAATTAAGTTTAGTTGAGTGAAAAAATAGTTGGTCTATCCACAAAACTCTAAAAATTCAAAATGGGTGAGGAATTCAACCTACTCCAAAAAACCTAGAATGTCACAATCTCCCCACCAAGAAATATTTCTTCCTAAATATGTAAATAATAACATTGATATGGTTCCAAACATACCAACATCTCTCAAAATTATCCTAGACTACCCTTTCCTAAATGGTATATGTCAACAAACTCAAGGGATCCCCATCATAAGAGTTTTCTACCCCAGTCACATGACAACCCAAGACTCAAAAAAACTAGTGGACCATCTACCATTCCAAGACTCAAAGTCCGCCCATGATGCATCATCACTTCCTCACCTCATTAGGTCATCCTATGATATAAATTAAACCCATCCTACCATTTATCTCATCATATTCCCACCTTGTGTCCATGTCATACATGAGACCTATGAGGTCCCACATCTCATCACATGCTCATCTCGATCCCAGTGTATTGCACCTCAATCAAGTCCCACATTCCAAAGATGACTAGATTCCAATGGACCTAAAAATCCATGAACCAACCAATTATTATAGAGGATCCTTATTCGATGTTGCTATATATCTCTCATACACATACATATACACACACAAACATATATATATAACACATATGGACTGATTCCAACATACTAATCATCATCTGGTTAGTCCATAGATGAATCCTGTAACACCCCACCCCTACCTCATTGGATTGAGGAGGCAATGAGGGCTACTTGGCCTTAAGCGGCGTTCCCAAGATGCCAAAGGATGGAAATAAATGTCGAGGGCTTCAAGATCAAATTGGGTAATGATTTTCCATTAAGACAAAACCAACCAAACCTTATATTAATCCCCACTATATGATGAATGTCAATAAAGCATTCAAGCATGCATTCCCAAAAGACAACCAAGTTGTACCACAATACAACCCAAAAACAATACAATGAGTCCTCTTTATACCACATCAAAGTATAAGCGGAAACCAACAACCAAGTCTATGATCCATGACACCCCCATAGATCCACACCAAGCTCCAAGATCCAAGATCTACCAAGACATCACGATGCACCACTAAAGGAGGGAGATGACTTACCTTTTCCCACATCACGATACACAACATCTTCAAAGACACCAATGTGCCAAAGAAGGGGGTGGGTACTAAAATTCAGTAGGATTTCCCCAAATGACTTCCCTACACATGCCACTAGGATAAAACCATTAGCACATTTATATGAAATAATTTATATAAAATAAATCACAAGTTCAACCATTTTCATAATCCAAACACGCCCTTACCAAGACATCACACCCAAACCATGCATCCAAGGGAAAGACAACCAAACATGCCACAAGTCATTTCATCATTCACACATTAGGCAAAGAATTTCCAACTTTCAAAACAATTTACATCAAAACAACCGATACAGTGGAGATTTCTTCCAACTCATTCAACCTTTCCCACCAACAATCAAAACGGTGGAGCTTCCGTCCAACCCATTCACCAATTCACACATAGTGGAACTTCTAGTCCACTTATCCTTTGATGGTGGCCCTTCCATCAATTATCTATCCCCTTGTTATAGTGGTACTTCTCGCCACTTCCACACAACATTCTAATCAATCACAACCAGGAATATAACCCACCAAGGTCACAACAACATACAATCAATCAATTCCATTGCATATCTATCCACTTTAATAAATGACCATTTTATTGAAAATCATTTTCCATGACAAACCACATTTCAATAAAACAAACACTTTATTGAAAACCATTTTCCATCAATCAACTTCACAAATCCACCATAGCATCCCATTTTAAAATCTTTATTTTAAAATCCACAACAAAAAGTATTTCACCATAAAACCCCATTTTACCCAAAAATCCCCAAACGGATTTCCAACCAGCATCACTCATCAAAACATAATTAATTTTAAGACAAAAAAATTAATTGTAACAAAAAACCAGTTGTTCTAACCAAGTTGAGTCGAGAGAGAAGCCACCTACATTTAGGGTTCTCGAGAAATCGACCCATAAGCAACCACACCTCAAATATGGTGAACGCACCACCAAAACCTCTCTAGATCCCTTTCCCTAACATTCACAGGCCTTAAAATCAACATCCAAGGCAATCACAACCCAAGATACACACATAAAAAGTGTAGATCTAGAAAACCACGAAAGTGAGGGATATAGATCTAGAGGAAACCACAAGGGAATCAAGATGAGAAACTTACTTGGGAGAGACCACCTTCAATACACCAAGAAACCCCTTCAAAATGCATCCAAACCGAGTGGGAGAGACCCTCCAACCCTTGAGAACCGAAAATCCCGAGTGTGGCTTGAGTGGGAGGAATTTTGGAGTGGAATGAAGCAAGCCTGAGTGAGACCGTGTTTTAAAACCTTATTTTTAAGTGGTTGTACAGTTAGCCCACATGGTTTGGAAAACCGTGCACTAACTATGCGCACACTACTTCCTTGAGAGAAAGGGTCCACATGGTTGCCTAAAATGGTTTGAAAAACAATGTGTATGTGGTGCAAAGAATACTTCCTCCCCCTGCACGATTTCCTGTAGATCCTGCACGGTTTCCCATAGTCGTGCTCAAACCATGCACCCATAGAAAGGACTCCGAAATCATTCAAAACCATTCCAAAATCTCCCAACCTCTTCCAAAAACATTCCATTCACCTTAAACATATAAAAAAGCATAAAAACAGGCCACATTACTCAAACCAGGGAGTGCTACATTCTCCCCACCATTGGATATTCCGTCCTTGGAAAGTAGTGCCCGCCCTTTTCTGAAAGAGCTTGGGCCATAGCTCGACCATCTCTTTCTTCGGATCCCAAGTATCCTCTTGAATCTGACCATTCTGCCAAAAAACATGAACTAAAACGATGCTTTTACCATGCTAGACTTTCTCTTGCCTACCCACAACCCGCACTGGAATTTGCCCCAACGAAGAATTCGGTTCTAGTTCAACACGGTCCCATAAAATCACATGGTCAGCATCCGGTTGATACATTTTCAACTGTGACACATGAAAAACATTGTGTACCACACTGAACCTAGGTGGAAAATCCAAACGATAATCCACCTCAACATCCCGTTCAAGAATATCAAAATTCCCAACATACCTCAGAGATAACTTTCAATGCTTCTCAAACTGACGATGTCCCAACCTAAGAGAGATCCTCAAGAAAACGTGATCACTAACCTCAAATGACAAAAGCCATCAATGATGATCAACATACGATTTCTGGAGACTCTAAGACGTCTACATTCTCTTTCTGATCAGCTTGATCTTCTCCGAAGTCTCCTAGACAAGGCTCAGTCCAACAATAGAGGACTCACCTGTTTCCACCCAACATAGTGGAGAACAATACAACAACCCAAACATCGCTTCCTACAGAGCCATATGTGTGGATTCCTGATAACTGTTATTGTACGAAAACTCAACCAACAAAACGTTATCCTCCCATAAGCCACCAAAATCCATGACACAAGCCCACAACATATCCTCTAAAATTTGTATTGTCCTCTCGGATTGACCATCCATCTAAGGGTGATATGCCATGCTCATAGTCAACTCAGTTCCAAGGGCTTTCTATAAGGATTTCTAGAAACAAGATGTAAACCTCATATCTCTATCTGATACAATCAAAACTGGAAAATCATGCCTCTTTACCACCTCCCAGATATAGATTTTGGACAGATCCTCTACTGTATGAGATTCATTAATCGGGATGAAATGGGCCGACTTTGTTAGCCAATCCAATATCACCCAAATGGCATCGTGCTTCTTGACTGTTCTTGGGAGACTTTTGACAAAATCGATCACTATTTACTCCCACATCCAAATAGGGATTGGTAAATACTATAGCATTCTTGTTGGCCTCTAATGCTCTGCATTGACCTACTGACAAGTCAAGAATCTCAAAACAAACTATGCCACACTTCTTTTCATACCAACTCCCCAAAACTGTGCTTTCAACTCTTTATACATTTTCTAAATTCCAGGATGAACAGCCCACTAGGAATGATGATACGCCCTGAGAGGATCCTCCTAAAAAGAAAGTGGTACAACCATCTGATTCCAAAAACACAAAACTGGATCTCCATTCAGTTGCCAACCCTTAATGGTCTCCCCACCATTAAGTCTCAAACCCATGGTCACACACTCAGAATCAGATATATGTGCCTCTTTATCTAGTCCAACCAGGTCAGTAATCAACAACATCGGAAATAAGACCGCTCTATCACCCTGTTCTTCCAATTCCAACCACATTTCAGCTATAACTGACATCAACTACAACTATTCTGATGCCTGTTTTACCATCTGAGCATATGTTTTTCTACTTAATGCATCTTCCACCAAGTTTCCCTCACCTGGTTTGTAAATTAAGTCAAAATCAATCATCTGGAAGATATTCCATCCATCTCCTTTACCTCAAGTTCAAATCCCTTTTTGAGAAAATGTGCTCCAAGTTCTTCTGATCAGTATATACCATGAATTTCTCACCAAATAGATATGACACCTCACTTTCAAGGCATAGAACACTACATAAAATTCCAAATCATGAGTTGGGTAGTTCTTCTCAGGCACCCTCAACTTTCGTGAGACATATGCAGCCACATGATTCCCTTTCATGATAATGCAACCCAACCCTGATCTCGATGCATAACAATACACCACGTACCCTTTTCTTGGTTCTGGAAAAACCAATATTGGTGCGGTTGTAAGGAGACCATTTACCTCTTCGAAACACTGCTAACACTATTCATTCCACTGGAATGGATCATTATTTCCTATCAAAGCTTTCATCGGCGAAGCCAAACGTGAAAAGTCATGAGCAAAACGCCGATAATACCCAACTAGACCATGAAAACTCTATATCTAAAATACATTATTTGGCAGTTTCCACGAGATAACAGCCTCTATATTTTTTGGATCCACTGAAACACCTCTTTCAGAAATCACATGGCCAATAAAACGAACTTCTTGTATCCAAATGTCACACTTTGATAATTTGGAATACAACCGATGATCCCTCAAGATCCCTAGTACTGTATCCAAGTTCTTCTCATTCTCCAACCTCGTCTTTGAATACACCAGAATATCATCTACAAACACCACCACAAATGAATCTAGATATTTATGAAATATCTGATTCATCAATGCCATGAACAGCGCTGGCCCATTCGTTAGACCAAAGGGCATAACCACATATTCAAACGGGACATATCTACCTCTGAAAGATATTTTAGGAATATAGTCCTTCCTCACCCACAATTTATGATATCCGGACCTTAGGTCGATCTTGGAGAACCACTCGGTTCCCCTCAACTGGTCAAAAAAATCATCAATTCATGGGAGTGGATATCTGTTTTTTTCGTAACTTGGTTAAGTATACGATAATCAACATAGAGCCTAAATGTTCCATCCACCTTTTACACAAACAACATTGGCACTGCCCACGAGGACATGCTAGGCTGGATAAACCATTTTTTTCTAACTCTTCCATCTGGACTTTCAATTCACACAATTTACTAGGTTCCATCTGGTAAGATGGATGTGAGATAGGACTGGTCACCAGAAGAAGATCAATCGTAAACTCCACTTCTCTTATGGGAGGTAACCCAGAGAATTATTCAAGAAAAACATCCATGAACTGATCAACCATTTCCAGAAGAACTCTTTGTTCAAAACCTTCTACTGATTCCAATGACAACACCACCAACTGATACGATAACGTGCCCACAACTGGTTTGAACAAACCCTTTGCACCCTACCTTTCATGCCTCTATCCTATAAAGATAAGTCTAACACCATCGTGTGTCGTAAAATCCACTTTCTGTGCAATACAATCGACGTGGGCTTTAAAAGACACCAGCCAATCTATTCCCAGGATTAAATCATACCCATCCATCTCAAGCACTAAGAAATTCCAGGTTATCTCATCCCCACCCACAATAATACTTCGTGCTCTACACAAGAAGGATCGACACACTCTTCGACCCAGAGGTGTTTAATGTTTTAAAACCGAGGGCATCGTTTCTACCCTTAAACTCAGCAAATCAACCACACGCGCAAAAATCAAAGAGCATGAAGAACCTGTATCAAACAACACTTGCATCAAGATAGAATTTAAAAAGAATAGTACCTCGCACCGTGGATGGTCCTGACTGATCATCCACCAAACCAGCTCAGTTCTGAACAACACCTTTGTTGGCACACTCTACTCTTTATTGATTTACTTAGGCATCATGGTATTCCGAGAATCACCATGACCCACTTTACTCTGCTAATGAGGGGTGTGCTGTTGTCCCTATCCCATCAAATCATACAACGTCTGTGATCCCCGAGGAGTGTCAGGAACACCCGAACTTGGAGAATTTCGACAATAACGCTGCAGATTCTCCATCTTCATACAATTATGAAATTCTCGAGGTTGTGTCGTACAATCCCACTTGATGTGGATCATAGACCACAATGAAAAAATCCTATCTTGCTCTGGGGCTTTGGAGGTAGATTCACTGATCTTGCCATCAGATTATCTTCCATATTTCTACACTAGGAATAAGTGTCCCTCCTTCTCTTGAACCTAGCGTTAGAGTTCCCATTATTCCCCTTGGGTACCTCCATTATTCCTCCCCTCAGATCTCCAAAAAAATCCCACTCAGGAACAAAGGCTTTATTCACCATCTCTGTGTAATCATCTATACACAGCACCACTATCTTTGAATGGATTTCATGACTTAACCACGAATCAAAATCCTTGCCTTCAACGATGTGATACATGCCACCTCGGGTGAAAACCACACTATGTTAAGAAAATCTTCTGCATACTCCATCACAGACATAAGCTCGTACTTCAAACTGATGAAATTAGTCGTACACTGAATTCTGAACGTATGTGGGTAGAATTTATTATTAAACAATTCCTCAAAGCCTTCCCTTGTCACACCCTAGTATATTATAGCTTTAACCGCCTAGTCCCACCACTGTAGGAAAATATCTTCTAACATATACATGGACAACTTCACATTAAACTCTACCGGTGTTCCCATGAATTTAAAGTTCTTTTTCATTCTAGTCCACAATGCTTCTGACCTCTCTGGCTCTGAATCACCCATAAAGATGGGTGGATTCTTCTTTTGAAACTGAACCGCATGATCCACATGCCTTGGTTCATCTGCTTTGTTTCGACTTTCCATAGCTTGGAATTCTTGCGCTATACTTTTCACTAACTGCAGGTTCACCTGAGGCTCAGGTGCAACCATGTTCTCATCGGCCACTTCCGGTTGGTCTCTACGACGCCTACCCGGTGCCATTTCTAGAAACAAAAAACAAAAAATCATGAGTCTCACTTTCATAGACATCACGAAATCGCATTTCATATCACATTACACAACACTATCGCACAAGGCTTCAACAAGTTCACATTTTCCATGTTTCACCATTTTGAAAAACAAACCATTTTCAAAATACTAATTTATTCACATTACAAATTCACAGATTCGCATCACACCAAAAATTATTATACCACAATTAAATATGAATCCTAGAGGGAATTCATTTCAACCTTATATTCCATGCACATATCATTGGATACACCCACGACAATGATATTTCCAATGCCTATAAGTGTATCTAAAATTCTTATTTACCCAATTCCCTGATAACATGAATTTCAGCATAAGAGAATTAGCTACATCCTTTTATTCTATACATTCCATGTTCTGATATTACTACTCCATGATTCCATCCCAACTCAAGGAATATACCACAACGAATGTCAACTCCAAAACCAAGGTTCCAAAGCGACCAAACAACAACTCTCACTTGAAATCTAAGGACAGAAAAAACGGATACCACTTGTAACACCCCGACCCTACCTCATTGTCTTGAGGAGGAGGTGAGGGATACTTGGCCTTAAGCGACTTTCCCAAGACGCTAAAGGATGGAAATAAATGCCAAGGGCTTGAAGATCAAATTTGCGAACGATTTTCCCTTAAGACAAAACCAACCAAACCATCCATTAACCACCACTATATGATGCATGTCAATAAAGAATTCATGCATGCATTCCCAAAAGACAACCAAGTTGTACCACAATACAACCCAAAAAAATACATCCAGACATATCTATATCACATCAGAGTACAAGAAAAAACCAATAACCAAATCTACGAGGCATGACACCCCCCATCTCTGCACCAAGATCCAAGCTCCACCAAGACATCACAATACACCACTAAAGGAGGGATATTCCTTACCTTTTCCCATGTCACAGTAAACAACATCTGCAAAGAAACCAACGTTCCAAAGCAGGGGGTGACTACTAAAACTCAGAATGATTTCCCCAAATGACTTCCATAAACACTCCACTAGGATAGAACTGTTAGCACATTTATAAAAAAAATTATATAAAATAAATCACAAGTGCAACCATTTTCATAATCCAAACATTCCCTTACCAAGAAATCAAACCCAAACCAATCAACCAAGAGAAAGCTAACAAAAAAAGCCATAAGAAATTTCATCATTCAAAAATTAGCAAAAAAATTTCAAACTTGCAAAGAAATACACAACAGAACAACCAATACGGTGGAGCTTCTATCCAACCTATTCACCTTTTCGCACCAATAATCAAAAAAGTGGAGCTTTTATCCAACACGTTCACCCACTCACACCTAGTGGAACTTCTCGTCCACTTATCCTTTGATGGTGGACCTTCTGTCTACTATCCATCCCCTTTTTATAGTGGTACTTCTCACAAGTTCCACACAACATTCCAATCAATCAGAACCAATCATATAACCCACCAAGGTCAAAACAACATGAAATCATCCAATTCCATTGCATATCAATCAACTTCAATAAATCACCCATTTATTGAAAATCATTTTCCATGCCAAACCACATTTCAATAAAATAACCTCTTTATTAAAAACCCTTTTCCATCAATCATTTTCACAAATCAACCATAGCATCCCATTTTTAAATCTCCATTTTAAAATCCACAACAAAAAGCATTTCATCATAAAACCACCTATTTCCCCAAAAATCCCCAAATGAATTTCCAACCAACTTTTCACATCAAAACAAAATTAATTTCAAGCCAATGAAATTAATTGTTACAAAAAATCACTAGCTCTAACCAAGTGGAGTTATGAGAGAAGCCACCTACCTTTAGGGTTCCTGAGAAATCGACCCACAAGCAACCGCACCTCAAATTCGGAGAACGCACCAACGAAACCTCTGTAGATCCCTTTCCCTAACATTCACATGCCCTAAAATCAACATACAATGTATCCAAAACCCTAGATCTACACACAAAAAGTGTAGATCTTGAAAACCTAAAAAGAGAGGGATGGCGATCTAGAGGAAAACACAAGGGAATCAAGAGGATATACTTACTCGGGAGAAACCACCTTCAATCCACCAAGAAACCCCTTCAAAATGCTTCCAAACCGAGTGGGAGAGCCCCTCCAAACCTTGAGAACCAAAAATCATGAGTGAGGCTTGATTGGGAGGATGTTTAGAGAGGAATGAGTCAAGGCCGAGTGAGCCCAGGTTTTAAAACCCTATTTTTATGTGGTCTCATGGTTAGCCCACACGGTTTGGAAAATTGTGCGCTAACAGTGCGCATGCTACTGCCTCAACAGCAAGGGTCCACACGGTTTCCTCACACGGTTTGAAAAATAGTGCGCAGGCCATGCGAAGCCTACTTCCTCCACCTGTACAGTTTCTTGGTGCACCCGCATAGTTTCCCTTATCCATGCTCAAACCGTAAACCCATAGAAAATCATCCAAACTCATTCAAAATCATTCCAAACTCTCCCAACCTCTTCCCAACTCATCCCATTCTCTTTAAAAACATAAATTAGTATTAAAAATGGAAACATACTTCAAACCATTGGTGCTACAAATCCCATTCACATCTTTCACCCAAAACAGACATGCCTATAAAAAGGTCATGTAAAAATTAAAAAAAACAACCCCAGTCACACCAATGGGATACCATTGTATGTCAACAGATCACTAGTATGCTCTGACCTTGGAAGCTCCTCAACATGCAGCTAGCTTGGTGTTCGACTGTCTGAGTCCTGACCTCCCTATGGCGCTACACCATCTTCTTGACACTGAACCCACTGAAGGGTCCCACTATCTCTTCCATTGAATTTGTGTATAACTAAATCTCATCTATTAGAACTTGGTTCCACTCCCAGTCTGATCTCAGAGCCCAGAGTCTACCCCGATCGCTAAATTTCTGCTGTTTTAGAAGGTGTCAGGAAGAACCTATCAAGATTCCATACATTACCACATTCTTGGAACTCCTTCAGTGGATGATCACACTACGTATTAACATGTCCCAACTTCCCACAATGGAACAAAACCATTTATGACCCACTCCAAAGTGGTATTCTTTAATTTTTGGATTTAATTCCATGTTGAGACTCTTACCTTTCTATTTTCAGCTATCCAAAGAATTTATATTGTATTTAACTTATGTTACCAATAAGATCTAGTATGATTGATACATCAAGTTACCACTAGCTATGAGCATTTAATTCATTTCCTTTGAGAATGAGGATAACCTAATGATTTTTACCTATTCCTGAATGGTGTTCCATAAACCATTCTTAATACACCGCACCCTCGAGTAGTCATTTCCAACCATATTTATTGAAACAATGAGACGACTTAATGAATTTCTATGTATAGTCCATGAATTACAATTTTCCCTACTATATGATTAAGAAAAAATGGGATATATCAACCTTTGACTTCTCCAAAAAGAATTTCCCAAAGAACCCATCCTCAAAATCCTACGAGGATTGACCCTCATGTCTTCCCTCCCAAACAAGCATGTCCCACCAACACTTTTATGGTCCCCGGAGCATTTACATAGAAATATTTACCATCCACCATGGGGATTTCTTAAGATTCTAAAAGATCATCTCCATCAACTCAATCCAGTTATCATCCACCTATGGTTTTCCCTCACCCAGAAATAGTGATGGTTGTTATGACTATAACTCCCAAGTCAGATACACCATAGAAGGGTCCCCTCAGTGAGATCCCTTTCAATCCCCTAGATGAAATGTGTGAGTCTCTCTATGAGCTTCTCATCAATTGACGTCCCCAAATCTGTCAATTTTAGCAGCGTCACCACCTACACTGGAATTTGAACCCGAGACTATATTTGAGCCTGTACCTATGGCTCATGAACTCATTGACCCTATGGGGTCTCATCCTGACCGTCAAGGGACTCAAAATGTGCCCACTCAAACGACACTAAATCACCTCCCAGCTAATGCTCCATTAGAAGTCATTTAAGTGGAGACCCGCTGAATACCAATACTTTTGTAATAAAACCATAATAACATATATAAGGAAGAAAATTTATGTAGTAATAAGAAGAGAAGAGTCACTACCCTTACCCACCCCCATCGCAACCATGTCTTATTAAATCTTAACTAATGTACCCTTACTCTCCCATATCAAATACAAATATAAAACATACTTCCATCCCCACTCATCTTAAATAACCATGTTTCCTCAATCTGACAACCTCATTTCCCAACCTAGTGATCAATATCCCCTTATAGCATCATCCCTTACTTCTTCAATAAGTTCCACCCCCCCCCCCTCATGATCACAGACATATCACACATCGCCAGAATTTTTTCATGGAACATTTATATAAAACTAAATGTATATGGTCATATAAAAAGAATACATAATCATCCCTATAATACCCGGAAAAGGGTTACAAAATCTTCTCATATCATATCAGTACAAGGGGTACATATCCTAACAGATAAATAATCACACCCAAGTGAATCAATTGGAAAGGAAATCATATCAACTATAAGATGATAAAAGTATAACAATAATTATAATCCCTAATAACCTGGTCCACTCACCATGTATGGGGACACATGAACCCAATCATGGTCTATAAAATAGTTCTAACAAAATCATAATCTCTAGTCTACCATATCCTAAATAGAAGGATAAAAAATAAAAGTAAATAAAATTTATTTCATTATTAGCTAGCACATTACTACTAATAATTCCAAGTCAAGAACTTATCTAATACTATTTAGAGTGAACCGACCCAATTTTCCACCTGAATAGTGCGCTGGGCTAAGTTCCACTAGGCCATATGCGCACCTCCCCATATGAAAATGGCCAATGATGAGAAACAAGGGTGTAAGAGGTTATAGTGGGGAAATTATAACATCTTATGATGATACAATATTGATATAATTATATATATATATATATCAGAAGAAAGAAAATACATATAGACATTGGACTAGTAAACCAACTTGGGGGAAGAACATCCTTACCATCATAAGGAATAATAATAAACAAGTTCAATATCATTTTCATAAGTGAACATCAGAAACTAGAATTTTTAGATACTAAATCAAACCATGCATTCAAAATAATCCATACAAAAAGAAAAGAAGAAGGGTCAAAAATGGATGACCTTAGTACGTATATATAATGGAATGATAATACAGATGAAAACTCAAAAAGAAAATTCGGCTATGGAAAGAACCCATGGTACATTTACTTCTATCCCATGATAACACAATCACTAAGATCTAGATCATGATCCAAAAACATTATTTAAATTCAATGAAATAAAATCAACACATGTCCCGAAGGTCCAATGTACAGTGTGAGAATGAATCATAGTAGTCCACCACCAACGTGTGCCTATCCTACATATGTGATTAATCACATGTATCTGAAATATTCTAATGAATCACATAATATAAATAAACATTATTCTATTTCACTCAAAATTCACAAGGAAGATATCACATGATTTATCCATCACTGATATAATTGTAGTAGAGAGTATCCTTAGCCTCAGCCTAAGGAATCCTCCGATATAAGTAAAACTAGGTGAACCCTTGGGTTCCACCTCTACTAGAACGATATGACACATCATAACAACCAACACATCATTTCAAAACAATATCAAGCATCCTATATGAATCCACCAATATTTAGTACCTAGTCCCACATACCTCAGATCATAGGAAATCTTGTCAGCTCAAAGAAAAATTTATGAGGCACTACAATACTATTCCACCAAGTAATAACATCATCGACTAAACATTCAAAATCCCAAGGAATTTAGATGTATTCCCTCTAAAACAAGTCTAGGCCTATCAGCCTCATATATGGAAATCCCCAACCCCATACTAACATTAACAAATAGTCAACTGATGGATTATCATCATCACCATTTCATACTATGGAAAGCACCTGAACCCATTTACCAAAGCCATATCCAAGAGAGGCATCTACCCACATGGGTGTTCAATAACACCACATCATCATAGTCCATCTATTTCCACATAACTCTAAATGTGTATAGGCTAACACAGGTGAGTTGAAATCACCAACAAGTAACTAAGACACCTGAATTGGCACCTTATTCCCTTATGAACACATCACTCATCTGATGGCCAACACCATCCATTATCAAATGATACTCACTCATAGCCTGAAAACATTATAACCTAATCCTGATGACCAATTATCCAAATAGGTGATCAAATATTTTATATAATCTAGTCCATTCCCATCTTGAAGATAGCATCCCCTCAACAAAGGTGGATATAACAACCTCAATCCACTAGTGGTTCCCATCACATGACTATGGGACTCGAGAAAGCATAATAGTAGCCTAAAAAATGTTAATTTATTAAAAATAAATCAATTAAATAAAAAAACCCATACTAATTTTCCCAAGGTCTAGGCCTCTCAGTAGGCCTCAATTATTTGAATACATAGAGTAGTATTCCCATAGTTATCTCCCAAGGGTTCAATTAAATATTTAAAGGCATTTATTTAATTATTAGGGTCCCTATTAGATGACATAATAGTGTTCACAAATATCCACTCCAAAAAAACTAAAAAAATCACACAAAAGATAATAAACACCCACCTCATGTTGTTGGACATCCACTCATCTGATCTTATCCTCAAAGTCGAGCCGATTTGGAAGAAATTGACATTTTATAAAAACACCTAAAATAGGGTAAATCAACATGGATAGATTCATTTCTCTATGAGGTGAGATAAATGACTAATATTGGAAATATTATTCAAGTGTTTAATGATACATATCCAATTCCATATATGGATCGAGAAACAATGTCCAAATGGGAGAGATGTATCAACACCTAGAAAAGGAAGAAACGAGATAGGATATCACACTCTGTGTGTAGGTTGACTAGCATAAAAGTAGGAAAAATATAAATAGGGGTGTGGGAAAAATAATCTTTTCACACTATTAATGGGTCACATGTTTTGCTCACATGATTTGGCTATTCATATGCAGCCTATGCGGTAGCCCCAACCCAACTCTCTTGTATGCATGGTTATCCAAAATATTTTTCCAAAGCATGAATCAACTATGAAAATCACATATTCTAAAAACAATATAGGTTTCACACATCCATTAACCCCCTCCTACATGTTCTAGAAAACTATGAAAAAAGCACCAAGAGAGTTGCATTGTTACTCCCTGGAGGGCTAATGGTTTGTTCAAACTGTGCACCCAGGTTTGTGCACCCTAGAAACCTAGGTTCTCGATGTCTGATTCACCCGAAACATAACCAACACCCTAATACACCTACCAAATATTAGGAATCAACCAAAAACATTGTCTTGGGTCAATGGAAAACTTTTAATTAAGTTCCATTGATCGATAAAATACATTTTCTACCCTCCAAACCATGAAAATTAAAAACATGTGAGTAATTCAACACTCTCAACTAACCCAGGATGGCATAGTCTACCCCCATAACATATCTCATTCCAAATATTTAAATTATAAATATGATATGGTAATGAACATATCAATATCTCTCAAAAATTAACTTGGACTACTCATTCTTAATGGTATAGGTTAACAACCTCAATGGATCACAACCATAAGAGTTACCTACCCCAGTCACACCCCAACCCAAAACTCTAAAATAAAACTGATGTACCATCAACCCTTCCTAGACTCAAAGTGCTCCCATGATTCATTTTTAATCTGGAACCACATAAATTTCTCCTGTGTCATGCCCAAATCCCATCAGACCCTGCATCCCAAAAAATGACCACCTCATGTAGATGTCATACCTTACTCATATGAGGTCCCACATTTAATGAGACTATCTAATCAAATGTTTTGTCCCAACCCTCATTAAAGATCCACAATGAATCAAGGCCAAGATGGAAATGAACCAAAAAAGGCACGTACAAAAGCATGCTCATAGAATATCTGGGTTCAATTCACCACATATATATTTATATATAAGGTGTCCAAACAGATAACAACCTAATAACCAACATTGGGATTATATATAGGTACATAAAATGGACCTCATTAACCTAAAGAAGTCATTAATCTAAAATATACATTCCAAAATAGAACAAAAAACCATGGTCCCACTAATGTCATACTGATGATTTTCATCGACTTATCAGCTTGCTCAGACCCTAGTAGCTTCGTAGAATGCACTTGGCCTTGAGCCAAACTGCCTGTGGTCTAGGCTCCCTACAATGCAACATAATCCACCAACCATTGATCCCATAGTTGGGCCAACTTTCTCTTCTATAACCTCTATGTGTATATGAATCTTGGACACACAAACATAGTATTGCTCCTAGTATAATCTATTATACCTAAGTGTACCCTAGTTTCTGACCGTTAGCTATCTGAGAAGGATTTATAATGAACCTATCAAGATTCACTACATAACTAAATTATTATTACTAATTCACTTGTTGGTCTCACTATGTCTGTACATGTTTTTTCTATCCATAATTGAAGCACACCTCCATTGACCCACTCTGAGGTGGTCTGCTTGAGTCTCTGGACTGAGCATCCTATTGAAATTTATCTCAGCCTTGTATCATTATATCGTAAGTGTCACTGATGTATACAAATGAATCTATCACCTGAATCAAGTAAGACTGAACTATCATGTATCCCTTGGAGTTGAGCATCTGATTCACCACCTCCAAAAATAATGATATCCTAATGATGTTTACCAGTACCCAAATGGTACCCTCGAAAATCCTCACCCTTGAGGCCTGTTCCAACCATACTAGGTGAAAAATGAGACAACTCGATGAATGTCACAGAATATTCCATGAGGAACATGAATCCCTATTATAGGCTCAAGAAATCATGAGCTCTATCCACCCTTAGAATCTCTAGAATAAAGTGCTTGAATAACCTGGACTCAAAATACTCTATGTCCAGTCCCCCTTGTATTCTTTCCTAAACCTACAAGTCCCACCATTGCTTTTCAAATCCCCTAAGAATGTATGTATCTAGAATCACCCTCCTCCATGTATTTATCATAGGTTTCTCAAATGTCATCTTTCGGGAATCGATACAGTTCCCAGTCAACATTGGTCCACCCACATCCTGAAATTTTGGTGGCGGATGTGATTGGAACTCCTAATTTGAATTTTACATAGGAGGATCCCCTCATTATTCTTTCCTATAAATCCCTTATATGACACACACCAAGATCTCTCAATACTTATAAAAAATACATGAAACAAAAGATATCAAATCTGGAAGCTTCCCCTCCTTTATAAGCGTATAAACATAAGCCTATACACAATCCTCTAACTGCAACTTGTGATATTCCTAACCCTATGGGGACTCATCCTTACCATTAAGGGTCTCAAACTATTCTCACTCAACTGATAGAAAATCATAGCTCATAGAACGCTCCATCAGAAGTTATCAATGTGGAAACCATATGAATACAAATATATCAGTCACACAACCATAATAATATATATAATTATTATTGGGTTAGATAAAATAAGATGTGGAAAATCACTACCCCTACCCTCCCCCATCGCATAAGTGTCATGTGACATATAGAATCATGTCCCATAACCCTCCCATATCAAGGACAAGTATCACATATACCTCAAGCCACCACCATACTGAAAAACCATTTCTCCTCAATCTGATAACTTCATCACCTAACACGATGATCAACATCACCACATACCATCATTCCTTCCGACTTTCATAAGATGAAGGCATATACATCTATATATCAAATATAACTAGAATTATTTCACGGAACATGAATAGACAAACAAATTAATATATGCCTATCAAACTCATACAAAATAACAATTTCCATACCGAGAAATGGGTCACAATATCATCCCTTACCATACCATGTCAATGGTCAGACACCATAACAGAAAATAAACACACTTAAGTCCACCAGTTGAGGTGAAAATCATATCAACTATAAAATGATAAAATATCAACAACAATTCCCACCACTAGAAACATGGTTCATCCCCTGTGGATGAGGATTTAGGAATTTAAACAAAATATATAAACCAGTTCTGAAAAAAATACTATAATATTGACTAACATATCCCAAAATAACAAGACCAACCTATAATAGCATGCTGATATAGATTAAAACTCAAAAAGAAAATCTACGTGTGGAAAGAACTAATGGTCTCTTAACTTCCATCCCATGAAAATGAAATCACTAAGATCCATCTTCTAAACTTGATCTGTTACATGAACGCAAAGACATAAAATTTACACGCATCCCAAAGGGCCCTGTAGGGCGTGAGAAAGAATCTCAGTAGGACACCACCAACTTGTTCCTAAACTACATCTGTGATTTAGTAGGTGTATATAAAATGAATTAATGCATAAGATTATATAAATAATCATTTATCCTTGTGATCAACATCCACAAAAAAGCTATCACCTTATTTCACCATCACCTATATAATGGTGGTGGAAAGTATCCCCATCCTCTTCTCAAGGTATCCTACATTATTAGACAAACTAATTGAACCCTTAGGTTCCACCCAAAATATAATCTCTTAGCACCACATTCCACGAGACACACCATGTAAAACTAATATCTAATGTCCTAGACGAATTTCCTAATATTAAATACATAGTCCCACAAGCCTCATATCATATCAAACCCTGTCAACCCATAACAATATATACACGGAACAATAAAACCAATCCATCACGTAAAAACACCATCAACTCATTATTCCACGGTCTAAGGAATTGTGATTCCTGTCCACCAAAATAGGTCATGGACTATAAACCACAATTATGGTGAGTCTCATCCCCTAACCGACAGTCCCATCATTGCCAAATCTTGGATCCTCACCATCCTTGTAGATTTATATATCATGAACAACCAACCATTTCCCTATGCCTCATCTAATGCAGGCCTCTACCCTCATGAGTGGTTAAAATCACCTCATCACTTGAGTTGAATTGTGTGAAAATTACTCCAAATGGCACATTGGCCAACACGATTGACTGAATAATTTCCAAAATTCCCTTCATCCATACCATCCAGCACCTCATCCCCCTGTAGAAATGTGTCTCATATTATGTTAATCACCATCCCAAATTCCATGAGCCTCTCTCATAGACTAATGACATCGTCTCCTCATCCCAATGACGAATTCACCCAACCTATGATCTACCTAACTCATAGAATATCAATGTCACCCAAAATTATGATTAAATTGCCTCAACATGGCTATTCATCATAACCTTGGTCCTTAGACCTTGTCCATCACATTCCCATGGGACTCAATAATTCATAGAAACCACAAAATTTAATTTGATTTAACATAAAATTTAATTTAAACAAAAAAACAACCTATCATAATATCACCATGGTAACATCCTTTCACCATGCCTCAACCATTTGTTTACTTACCGAAGAATTCCCATAAGCATCTCCCATTGGTTCAATTAATTATTTAAAGACAAATATTTAACTTATAGGGTCCTGCTCGGTCATCACAATGGTGTTCTCAATAACACACCCACAAAACACTCATGGAATCACAATGAAAGATTAAATCCACCTACCTTGTGTTGGTAGAGACCGACTCATTTAATATTAGCCTCTAACTTGAGCCGATATGGAAGAAATTAGTACATTAGATGAATAACTTAAAAAGAGGGTAAATAAGATGACAGAAATTTAGAACTCTATGAGGAGAAATAAAATAACAATAGAGTCATGTGTAAAAAAGGGATTACTGATACAGATCAAATTCCATAGACGGATCGAGAAATAGAGTCCAAATAAGTGATATGGCTAAACACCCAGAGGATAAAGAAATGGGAGAGTAGAACTCCCTATGTGTGTGGGTGGAGGAGGTGAAGAGGTGGAAAAGTATAAATAGAGGGTGAGGAGAAAATTTTCATCTCACACTTTTAATGGGAGACATGTTTATGTCACATGATTTGGATAATTTTGTACAACCTTTGTAGTATCCCCTTCCAAATCTCTAGCTTTCATGATTATCCCACACATTTTTCCAAATAGTGTGGAAAATATGTCAATCACCATTGATAATAACTGTAGAAGTTTTTCAAATCCATGAACCTCCTCCTTCATGGTTTAGAGAACCATTAAGAGAGCACATGGAGGGTGGCACAATTACTCCTTGGAGTCCAAACTTTTTATTCACACCATGCACTATTGTCTGTGCGCCCTAGAAACTTTTCTCCTCGACATTAAATGCACCTGAAAGCCAACCTAGACCCAGAGAAACTATACGAGAATTATGAATCACCTAAAAAAAGATTTTGTCAAAGGGGAATGAGAAATTATGTTATGTTGATCTCGAAAACAACTTACATACTCACTAAAATCTGAACATTAAGAACGTGTAATGAATTTGACCCGATCCAAAAACCAATGACATTACAGGTAGTGAAGAATGACTAGATGAAAAATCTGAAGTACCTACATGGTTAACAACTAGATATTAAATCATATGTATTCATGCTAAATATTCCAACCAATGAGAAGAACATAGACAAAAAAATGATTGAATAGATGGATGTGGCATGAAATATAGGCTGTTATAGAGATTATCTTCCATCTAGTAGTAATTTTAGTGTAATGAATGGGAAGAATATGAATTTTCTTGATCATATCAAGGGTGATGGAGGTGGTTATGATCAATTATCTTCCTATAAAACATTAGTTATATATGGTAATGTACGTAACATGTAATCAGTGTGGCTTGGATTGGAACACATAGCATTATTTTTTCATGCTTGAAAATAAGAGCATTGATTGTGTACATTATGACCATTTGCAGAATTTCAATTAGAATATTTCTACTTTTAATTATGGGTAAGGATAATTAGCTCCAAATACCATTTCTTTGTATTTATACTCTTTAATTTAAATTAGGATATATCCATAAGCCTCATGAGTGTATCACCTTCATGTTTTGGATGATTTTATGATGGAATTTAATGTGATTCCTACAATAGTGAGAGATACAATTTTATTGAGTATTATTTAGTGACTAATTTATTTGATTCATGTTTCTCAAACTCATTTACATATTCCCATTATATTTATGTGGTCAAATATCCAATCTAGATCATGTCATTTTTTATGGAGTTAGTGTCATATCGTGCGATTAGGGAAGACTAATGGTTTCATTGTTCTTCTTTTTCACTATCAATATGTAATTCATAATTAGTTTGGGATTTAATCATTTTTGACATGTATATATTTGACATCACCGTCAGGAATGAATGGATCATTTATAATCATGTTGAGGTTAATTTTTTTCATCAGTATGTCTCATTCTTTGCTACCGATGAGTTTTCATGGGTGATTTATGGGGAGTGTTATATGAGGTCTGGTTGTGAAGGGATTTTCCACACAGAGTTCAATAGTTTTTAATCTACTATTGTAGTTGATCCCAATGTTGTTTCTACTCTTATTGATCTTATTGTGGTTCTTCAATATATTATTGATGTTTTTCCAATATGGAATCTCTAGTATTATTCTATAATGGTATGTGTAGTTCATGATTGAACTTCTTCCAGGTCTAAAACAGATCTTGATACCCTATTAACATATGACACCATTAGAGTATAAAGTGATCAATATTCATTCAGCTGGTAGTTTGGGGAAAGGTTTTTTTCACCCAAGTTTTTCTCCTTGGGTATCCCTAATAATCATTTCCCAGAAGGCTTATTTTTCACTTCGATCGATCATGGACAATCGTAAGATAAAAAAAGGATAAAATTAAGAATAAGTATCAGTTTCCTTGATTGGAATTTTTTATTAGTTAAATGGGTAAAATTGGTTTTTAATGATCAATACTCAGTCATATTATCATTAGGTTATTTTTTTAGAGTATGATATACTGGATATGGATTTCTGAAGTAGGTATGGCCATTATTCATATCTTGTGATACCATTTGGTCTTTCTGAATATGGGTTTTTTGAATTTTATTAACCATATATTTTATCTATATGTTGACATCTTTGTTTCAATGCTTAGGGATGATATTTTATTTAATTCTAGATTTAAGAAAGAGCATAAGAACCATATGATATTGCTTTTAGAATAATATATGAGTCAAAATATGTATGTAATGATTTTGAAATGTTGTGTTTAGATCCTAGAATTAAAATTCATTGGGCATATGAATTCTGACCATGTCTTATCAGTTGATCCTAAAAAGGTTAAGTCTATCTTTTCATTGGAGGATCCAAAAAATATCATATATATTCAGAGCTTCCTTATCCCCACTAGATAATATCAATAATATATAATGGATGTCTTGAATGTGGAATAAACTTAAAACTATCTTAATAAAAAATGGGAGAATTTTACATTGGATGTGAAATTTCTAGCGTCTTTTTATTAATTGAAAAATCTTCAAAGATTAAAATCTATTATCAAATTACCTGATCCCGATAAAGGGTATGTGCTGTTTTTTATGCTTCCAGTGCTAGTTTTGTTTATGTGCTTATGTATAATAATAAACTTGTAGCCTATGACTCTAATCAGATTTGGCCACATGAGAAGAGTTACCCCACTCATTATTTACAGATTTCCACAGTTATGCATGAATATTAATATTGGTGGAACTATCTTTTTTTGGAGAGGTTCATAGAAATTTTTAACCATAATAATTTGAGCTATTACTTTCTATATAAATAATTGAATCTCAGATAGTGGCGGTGGGTGAAACTCCTTTATATGATTTACTTCGACATCACTTACACCTTGAGGAATGGAAATTTTATTATTTTTGATATTTTTAGGAAAGTGCCATCACATGTTGTTTTGGAATCAAATTATGGGTGAAACCTTATGGGACTCTTCAATCAGTTGCATATGGAAACTTAGGGGGTGTTTCAGGTATGGTTCTAAAAAGAGTTCAATTTTAATCATCTCTCTTTTAGTCTATTTTGTATGGTCTTCAGAAGGATGATGAGTTCAAAGGAATTTTCGAAGGACTTTATGATGGGGAGATCATTTATGGTTAGTCTCTATCTTTAGATGGTACTCTAAACATTAGTGATCATTTTGTTGTCCAATAATATGTGAGGAGATCAGTTTTGTTTGACCGGAATAAATTCTCATGGTTCATTAATCTTGTAACTATTAAGATTTATTATGGAATGAGATAATGATTTTGGTGTCTAGGTATAAAGTTTGATATTTGAAATTATGTGTCGTATCGTTAGGCCTACCAACAAATTATGGAAAAGCATATAAAACCTTATTATTTTCTCTATCCTCTTCTGCTGCTGGTTTGGAAATATGACATGGTGTCTATGGATATTTTTGAAGGATTATCATGGACTCCCTGATGGACGAATGCTATCTGTGTGGTGACTAATTGGTTGAGAAAGTCAAAAAATAATTATGATCAAGTACATCACTAGAGTTGAAGATTTGGGTATGATGTATGTTTAGGTGGTTGTTAGGTTAAATGTATTTCAATCATAAGATATTTATAGGAAGGAACCATGATATTCCTCAAATATTTGAATGATATTCTATGAGTTTATGAGCACTTATGTGTAGTTGAGTATAACAAACCATCCACATATAGATGATGAGATAGAGCATGCTATTTAGATCCTAGAGGATATGGTCTATGCCTACATCTTCATATCTAGTGGATCATGGGATAGACATATCGGACTAGTTGAGTTTTATTTTAGAAACAATTATCATTCTTCGATCATAATGTAATACTTAGAGGCTTTATATAATCACCCGTTAAGGTCACCTCACATTTGGGAAGAGGTGGGAGATGACTCCTTTATGGGATCAAGCCTCATTAAAAATACATTACAAAGAATTTATTATATAATTCATAATATTGTAACATATTAGAGATAAAAGAAATAATATACGAATATATGATGCCTCTCCATTAGTTTTTAATTGGTGACAGGGTTTTCATTAAATTTTCTCCTCAGTTGGTTCACCGTCATCTTAGAGAGAAGGGATGGTTTCTCTAAGATATGATGGACCATTTGAGTTCACTTAGATTATTTGGAAGGTTTACTAACTATTGGTATTATTGGCTTAGTTGTTAGATATTCTAGAGGATTACCACATACCTCTACATAGGAAATAACATCATGACCCCACTAATGTTCGGAGTTGGGAAGATATTGAGTTTGAGAAATATGATTTTGTTTTAGAGAATCCAGTGGAGATCGTTGACTCTTATATGAATGTCCTGTATTGAGGTATATCATGGTAGACAGAGTTTTATGGTGCACAAATTAGATTACCATGAGACTTTGGATAATGAAACATCAGGGAGAGAGAAA
Organism: Viscum album; assembly: GCA_963277665.1. Classification (NCBI taxonomy): domain Eukaryota; kingdom Viridiplantae; phylum Streptophyta; class Magnoliopsida; order Santalales; family Viscaceae; genus Viscum; species Viscum album. Next base: position 562,107,406 of record OY728141.1, read on the forward strand.
TGTCTTAACCACTTTCCGAAGCACCATTCCTTAACTTGAGTTCCCAATGATGGAAATTATTTTGGAGGAAGGGGCTTTGTAACACCATTTTATCTTCTTTAATGTATTCATTATCTCTTATTTTTAATTAGGAGTGTTTTATACCTTTGAATATCATAGATCATTTAATAGGGATGTTGAACTAAATATTAGAGATGTATGTTGGTGTGAATTAATGGGGTTCTAGTATAAAATGTGATAAAGTCATTGGGGTGGGGTGAATTAGTAATTTTCATGCAGTGTTTTATAGAATATTGGTATAGTTCTGGATGAAAGATCAACTTTTTCCACAATACACATTTGAAGTGTAAATTTATTGCAGGGAACAAGTTGTGAAGTTTTTTTATAAAACAATAATATTATAATCTATACATTCTTAGTGACTTTATAAACTAAATTTACACTATAATTAAAGATTTTAAATCATAATTAGATGACCAGGGAATATAATAAAATATGACGTGATGTGTTTTTTAGCATATATAACTCATGGTGTGATTACACTATAAAACAATCATTTAATCTATAAAATCATCGACCCATTATGTTAAATTTTTAATCATGACATTTTTTTCATTCTTAACATAGGATCTCCTCTCCCTCAATCCCTATGTGATATCCCAGACAATTTTGAGTATCTAATCACCTTTAATAGCACATCATTTGATGCTCGATGTTCATTCTACTTTCACTACGTCTTTCTTGGTAAGAAAGTATTCTATATCTTTGTTTACATTAATCATAGAAGAACTATTGCACTTCACTTTTGGATCTTTTGACCTTATGGTGACGTTCTTATTTATCCATTCTAGACACATTGTTTATTATTCCACTATAGGATGGTATTTGTGATGGTTGTGGTTCAACATGTGAGTTTCTTGAGGAATGTGTTGTTTATCCTATCTACAAACTGGTTTAAATGTTAAATCAATTCTATGATTTGGGAATTAGTGATAGGGATTATAGTATTCTATTTTCCATTCTTCTCTATTTTTGGATTACATTCTAGGTGTGTTAGACCTGAGTTAAATTAGGTGGTTTCACCTCTATCATGTTTTTTACGAACCATTATTTCTCTAGATTTGATAATATATTTTAAATAAAATTGGATTATTTGTTGATTGATTTGTGTGTGTGTAAAAATGGGTTTTTCTGGAAATGGAGTGTTTACCAAATTTTTGTAAAAACATTTAATTTTAAATTCATTTTGAAATGGACTTATTTTTTTTAAATATTGGGTTTTCTAAAATGATTATGAAAACATAGGATAAGGGAATAATTCTTCACATATGTGGAAGGTGTAGTAATAGTTATCATCTATTGATAATTTTGTGGGGGGAGGTCAATAATTGGGTATTCCCCTGCTCCATAAGAAAATTTTTTCGATACTTGTTAGTGACTTTCGAGAGGTTCACATTCAGTAGTGTCCATATTCCCTCTATATTTTATGCATATATCTAGAGACTCGATGCAGACAGTTGTCTATGTTTGGTTATGAGTGTTCCACCTAGCCTGAATTATATTGATCCTTAGAGATAATTTATCTATATTTTTTGTTTGAACTCCTTATATATTTATATATTAGTGGATTTGGAATTACATTACCATGATTATATATTACTATAAAAAGGGGAATATTATACATTCTTTTTATAAAAAAACCATTTCACCATTTAATATTCCTTGTTTTATTTAAATTTAAGCATATTTAGATAGTTATATAGAGACTTCTTCGGAAACACATGGGTGGGATCCTATAGATCTATTTTATCTCACACCATACACACACCTTTCACAGTTCATATAACTTTTCATGTATTTTTATGCAAGGAAGGAAAAGGTGACACTATGAGGTAGTGAGTTTTCGATCATCTATTTTTAGGAATTTATAGGTGAGATGGTTAGATATTTCCCATGATATCAGATGGAGTAGATGATTCCTATTTTGGTTTGAAAATTTATTGTTGTACACTACCCTAGAGTTTGTTTAGAAACATTTCAGTTGTATCATTTTAACTATTTTATTTTAATTATAAAATACATATTTATTCATGTTTTCACATCAAATGTTTCTCCCTTCTACATATATATATTCTATCTTATTATATTTAGGTTGGGTAAAATTGTTCCCACCGGTTATTTTTGAATCATGAGTGCTAGAGAAAATCCCGTGGGGATCAAGGATGCATTTTTGGTATGTGGTGGATCGATTCAATTGTTATTCTTTAGGGTTAAGAGGGTCAGTTTGTTATAATTTCCCTTCAATTTCTTGTGTGATTCTACATAGGTTGGTTATTCTCTTTTATTTCTTCCACATCCTCTCTCAATTTCTTACTTCCCATTTCCATCATTTGATGAGAATCACCTTGGATTAACCCTATGGTAGGGTTTTGTTTTTAAATTTATTTTAGATCATTATCTGAAGGTGTGTGATGGGTTTTCTAGGAATTATCTCATTTTGAATGGAATTTTTCAATATCCTAATATTTGTTTGATTTAGAATTTTCCCATTGGTTAACATTTAATTTTCAAACCATTGATAACTTGAAATTTAATTTAATATTAAATGTCTAATTCATGTATTATATTTATTTATGAATATTCTTTAGAGGGATCCAAAATTATTCTTGGTTACCTTTTATTGAAATAGATGTTTTCTTTTAAATTAGTTGTTTCAAAATTTTAAAACTACAACGAACAGTGGGTGTTTAATGGATTTTCAAAATGGTTTTTGGTCCTTGGTTTTGATGTTTTAAAAAATAATTGGATTAAAAAATGGTTTTTCCTATATTTATTTATTTATATATGGAACTACATGTAATAAATGAAATTATATGTATTAGAAATATGTTTACATGTTGATTTAAATAAAAATACATATGTTGGAAATTATTTTTAAGAACATGAATTTAAAAACACATATATATCAGATTATATATATATATAAATGTTTTTACACATTCATATGGAAATTTATTAATGTGTGAATAGAGTGATATATATATATATATTGCATTGAAAATGGGCACAGAAATAAAGAAAAGTCATGGAATTTAATTTAAATTCTTGAAAGTGTATTTTCCTTTTTATATGTGTTAAAATGGAATCCTAATGTAAAATAACAAGCCCAGTGAGTACCTTAAAAACTATTTTTAAACCGTTAATGAATGTAAAATGGGATGTTCCAGAGGTTTTTTTTATATAATTTATTCATGATGAAAATTAATATGTTTTTCTAACATACAGTTAATTGCTTATTGATCATTATATTTTTGTATTAGTAGTAATGTGAATATAATTTTTTTACTTTACTGTTTTGGGGTTGATGGTGGTATTCCACAAGACCAATTTTTTATTATTTCCAAACAATTTTGAGGGGAATTGAGAACCCTCACGACAGGTAGTTTATACCCCAACAGGGATGAAATTTTTGTTTTAGAATAATTTGAGCAGATTAGAATTAAAATCTCTAAACATTATCCCGAGAATATAGTTTGCCTAAGTTCTAGGATCATTCCTCAAGATGTCAGTATAATTTTTCTCCATAATTTCCAAAAACTGCATATATCCCCCCAAGTTAATCTTCCCCATATGGAAGCCTCTAATCAAGATGTGGTTCTTCCTATCAATCCATTTACCTTGACCCTTTTTCGTCCCCACTCAAAGCATTCTCCCCACCATTTGGTTGATGAATTCCTTTGGAGCCTTAATATCCAAGACTTTCTATACAATTTCTTCATTTGAGTGAAAAATAAGTTCCATGTGATTCATCACTAAAGCAATATATTTCTGAAAGTCAACTGGAGTATCTACCTCACACTACTTCCCATGAGGTAGTGCAACTCACACAACCTCACTCTACAGCCCAGGAAGATGTGAAACCTCTACTAGGTGAGTGTCAGCAGCCACAAGGTGAACCTGAATGACCTCTTCTTGAGAGAAAAAAGCCTTCGAAGGTATTCCAGTATATTTATATGTCTTCGAAGATTGTTTACATTTAATTATGGACCTAGTTACCAGAGGACTGGGTATGTTGGAATAGTCTTTTCTTGGGCGCTTCCTCCAGGTTTTCTTGATAATTCCTCCTGAATCTATAATGGTGTTCTTTCCCTTCAAAAGAGGATATATAATAATACTCAGCAATACCCACATCCTTAGACTCAAACGGGGAGTCTGAAGCTGAGCCCATATCCTCTTGGATGACCTCCCCTCCGATAGTAGAATCCTCACCATGGTTGGCCTCCATCACAATACCTTCACCAAGAGCTTGACCTCACCTTCTCCCAGTTCAACAAACTGGTTTTAAAAAATATTGAAACTTCCTCCAGATTTTTCCCTCTCAGTATAGGAATATTTGTCTTGTATGGCCTACACTAAAATGGTCGGACCACCTCGATGACAAAGAGACCCCTCTGTACCTACCATATTCTCCAAGCCTGATTTCTTCCTCCCAGACCCATCCTTATGAGGGGTAGCATTGAGGTTGTTTGGGTATATGTGCCTCCAGACATTCTATTAGACCAACTTCCCTTGCCCACTGCAAGATACTACAACCGATAAGAAGGACTTCCCCCACACTACATCTGATCAGGTGGATTTCTCATATCTGCAACCCATAAAATATGGTTTCTTTTTAGTGTCCTCCTAGACTCTACATTGAGAGCCAACAAGGCCTTGAAAATCATTCCCTATAAAGCTTAACTCACCGTCCACTGTGGAGTTGGATGTAGCTTGTGGATTCACCATAGACACTGCTGAGGGTCTCTCCTCTATAACTACATTTTTATCCAAATCTTGTTTCAATCGGGAAAAGATGTCTACAACCCACGGTTCTACCTCCGTAGGCTTTACCTCTTCAAGGCCACAATAGGAAACATGGGGGGGGGGGCACTACTTTTGAGCCTCCTATGTGCTGGAAACCACAACCAAATAATGTAATAGCCTGACCAGTTCTATTTCCTTTTTGAACCTCCCAGTGAACCTCCACATGCTCACCCAAAACTACACTATATTGCAACTAGTATTCCACCACTGGATCCACCTGTTCCAAAGTTGTCCTGACTCGATTCATGTGACGCCATCCAGAGGTCAAATGGCCTAGCATGTTGCATCCCGAGTAGAACACTATCCATGAGTCAAACACTACCCTCTTATTCCATCTTCCCTCTTCTCTGATAGAAATACGCAGAAACTCCATATGATGTTTTGAAAAGTCAACCTCAACACACACTCGATGCAGAATAGGGTAAAGACCCTCAGTTGTGTGGTTATCAGAACACAAATACCTTCCAAAAAATTTCCCAAGTATACATATAAGGGATGGATCTTGGAAATTTAAGGGTGGTTCTAGAAATCCAACCCACACCACAACCCAAGGCGGACCTCGATTCATGTTGAAATCAAAGGACTGTCGTTGGAGGAAAAAAATAAATCCATCGAACACCCATGGAGTGCTGGACCAGGCAAAGACAAAATCCTCCTCCGATGAGACGTGATTCATCATTTGGAACCGATTGAGAAGACCAACCACTACTCAAATTTTCAGACCCCAAGAATTCAATAACAATCTATCAAAAGCAACAACCGATGGACGAAGACTCCTAAATCAAACCTCAAATGTCGATCTATGAAGATCTGAAGCTGAGTTGAACTATTTTGTAGAAATTGCAATTTGGGGTGAGCCTTTGTGAAGGTCAGGGACAATAGGGAATAGAGGTATCAATGGGAAAGGAGGATGGTAAGATGTGTTAGTGAAGGGGATGATGGGTCGAGCTATCAAGGAAGAAGGGATAATCCCCCCTCCCCCACCCAGGAGGAGGGGGTTGGAGCCTCATGCATCTCCTAGCTAATGCATCGCCATTGTATCCACTGTAGGTGTGATCTTCCTTTTGGTTGATGGTGGTATTCAAACTTCATGGAAAACCTTATTTCATGGGTAGGTAAAATTAGATAACATTAGTTCCCTTTACACTATTTATGATAGTGAGGAATATGTGTTTATTACCCCTCCCTCTATCTAATTATTTCTAAATTTTTCCACTCTTCTGGACCTCTCTAATTAGAGACTCATATCATGGTTTCTCATTACTCTTATTGACCTTTAGGGTTTTTACAATGATTTTATCCTTAAATTATTAATTATATGAACATCCAATGATTTTGTTATATTTTATATTTCCATGACTATATATTTTCCCACTCTATAATATAGTTATTTTTATGTATTGTGTGGTCTATTCTGGTGTGTTTCTTTCTTTGACACTTTGTTTAGAATTACCTGTTTGATGTTTTTACATGATTTTTTATATGAAAAAGAGTTTTTAATTGTTAGATTTATAGAAAGGGGGTTTAGTAGAAAATCTAAAGTATATTTTTTTCTAAATTACAATAAAATAATATTTTTAAATAAATTATTTGTCAAACTATCAAAAAAATGGATCTTTTAATTAATGGTCAAGCATGTGGTAGGGATAGTGGTGGCCTACTATGAATTTTTATACTCACATTTATTTTATATATTTGATATTTAGTTTATGTTCCGGATAGATCATAAAGAGATAGTTATTTCAGTTATAGATGAAGTGTGATCATGGGTCACATTGGATAGCTAACTTGTTATATTAGATTTTTTAGTTTATGTTATTATACCATCAAAACATTCCATTCTATTTTTTTTCAAAACATTGTTGCTAAAAATATTTATAGATTCTAGGAAAAACTTGTAATAGTGGAAAATTTTACAAGTGATGGTTTTAAGTGGTGAGTAGAGGGATTTTTTTTTTGAATTCATCGTTAACATGTTTCCAATTTTATTTTCCAGGTTATCTGATTTTTCATGAATGTTGGAATAATGGATGAGTCATGGGGATTTTTTAATTAATCTATTTATGAAGTTTTTTGATCACTTATTTAATAGGAGAAATAATACCCATGTTATGTTTCTAATATTTCCAAGAACTCATGTGATCCCATGTGGTTCAGGATAATAGTTTGAGAATATCATGGGCCAGATCAGAATATTGACTGACGAATGACTTGGTAAGGTCTATGATAGTATACCCAAACTCATTGTATGGGGAAGAATAAATTAAATTATCATGTTCATTATTTAAGTATAAATTATTCAATCAATGAAAAATTATCATGTAAATTTTAAGAAAATAAAATATCAATTAAAGAATAAATTCATGAACCAAACAAAACATGCATTAAAAATAAAATTTCTAGATAATTCTTTGACCATTTATTACGAATCTATGCATTTTATTTTTACCCATCTATGGTTTTATAAAAATACAATGGAATATTAATATTAGATATAGAAATAATTTCTAATCTATCCTTACAAAAATATATTGATTATCAACCTATGTCCCCTTTAAATAATCAATAATGATTTCACTTTGCTTCAATTTTACATATTTACAATTTATTTTAAAGGCTATAAATCATAACATAACATGAGTTATTATGGTTTAATTAATGTTGCTAATCATATCCTACGTCATATGACCAAATATCATATTAAAATACCTTGAAATATTTATCAATGACATAAATATGATATCTTCAAATCATCAATTTATGACCACAATGAGAATGTATGATTCTATAATTTCAAATTCCATTTTCACTACTGAATAATATAAATATTTTATTATGTAGTTCTAAGCCAAAATTTTATATCTATAACCTAATTCTGCATAAAATTTACATTATACAACAACCATAGATCTTAACTCAATCTCTTCACTCTGTATTCCCATTTACCCAACCACACTAGAATTGCCACTTGAATGTTTATTCTTTAATTTAATGGAAGGATCATAACATGTTATTTTTCATTAAATAATAATTTTATTTAAGGAACATTATATTTAAACCCTCAAAATTTTCATTACATAATGGTATACTTCTTATAGTTTCCTCCTCAAAATACCTCTATGTTTTCTGAAATACATAACCAAGATCAATCCTATCATAAATCATTGAATTAACATGGAATTTAGTGATAATATTCTCATAAAAATTTGCAATTATTAATCAAAATTTTTATAAATATTTAAAATATCATAGTACATGTGGTATATTATTGAATATTCACTAAATAATAATGTAGCATGTAAGGTGATAACTTTAGTGAGTGTGTTATCCGCTATAATGTTAATAAAATATTATGGACTTTGGTATTCTTGTTTTACCATCAAAGTGTGATATAATCTATTTATACATAATTAATAATTTTATATATATATATATCATATTTTTGACACTCACAAAACATCATGTAATTATTAATTTATGAATATTTTATCACTAATGTGATCATTTATCACCCATATAATCATGTTTAATAATATACTGGATCGTAATGCATGAATATGATGAAGTTGGCCAATTTTTTTGAATTTATTTCATTTTTTCATTTAAAAATGAATAAATATATAAATAATTGTTCCAACCATTAATATTAGTATGTCATTATTGGTACAAGATCATGTTAGAAATATCTTTATTCTTATTCTCTCTTTAACTCATGTGAAATTATATAATTTCATTCGAGTTAAAGGTGGTCTTACCAAAGTGCTTGGTGATTACATAGGCTACTGGATTCCTTTGAAGGTAGGATCTATGAGTATTGGATAATATGAGATCTATATAAAACACACTTGAGAATAAAATAAATCTAATATAACATGCTAGGTTATATATATATATTTTTATATTTTTACATCATTTAAGTTAATACATCCTTATACATTTTTTTCAATTTCATCCATTGCATTTTTTTATTATAGATTTTTTCAAGTGAAAATTAATAAAGGGTAGTGAAATTTGACCAATAAGTTGGATTTCATCTTTATTATTGGATTAAATGAGAGTAACATAAATGAATAGGAGTACATGAATACGTGGGACACCATGGAATATTGGTTCAATGATCTACTCACAGACAACACTGATACCAAGGATAGTGATCGTCAATGGAAACTATTTAGGGATAATTCTTTGAATAGGCTCAAGTATGATTTTAAGGATTCGTATATCTATTTCAGTATAGGAAGTATTTGTGGTTTATTATCTAGTTTTTCACTATATTCCTTAAAAGTGTATGGAAAAAATAAAAATTTAATTTTCAGAGAGAATCGTAAAAAATAAGATTCCACCACTTATTTATTTGAATGCCATATTTTCTCATAATGTAAGAGACCATTTTTTAATCTCCCATTATATTTTTTGGTTTTTGTATTCATAAAAATATTACATCAAAAAATACATTTTAATATTATAGGACATATAAAAAGTAAAATATTGTAATTTATATAATAGATAAGTCATGTTTTTTTATAAATATTCATACATACATACCATTAAAATTATACATTCACTCTTGTATGTGTGAAATATAAAATTAAAGAATATTTATTTCAACCATTACCAATTTTTTAAATATTTGGTGTCTATATTCTATGTATTATGAACAATGTGTACTACATCCTTATTAAATAATCGATAAACTCTAATGAAGACTATGCAAAATCTATTTCATTATTACACAACTTTATCTCATTCATATAGAACTATAATTTATCTATTACATAGTATTTTCATTTTTAAAATAATTTAAAATTAAATAATATTATGTTTTATTCAATATTATAGTGTTCTTTAAAATATTTAATATACTCAACATCACACAATTCTTTTAGGTATTTATCTGAAATAAAAATCATTAATAATTTTCAGTTACATTCATAAAAACATTCTTATATGTAGTTTAGTGTAAATTCAATGATTATATAAGCACCCCCATAATGTTATTATTATATATCAATATGTTTTACCATATTTCTGAACATTTATTGACAATATTTATTGAAAAAAACAATCTAATTATAATGAACATAAATCCCACCTGAATGAAATTATTTCTCCACAAGTTACCATGATAAAATCTCTAAATTCACCATCTCATGTATGTGTTTCCTTATATAAAATATACTATTTTTAAAAATTCATCCAAATTTATTATAATTATGTATAAAAAATAAGACATAACAATATTCCATTAAAATAAAACATTGGTCACTCCCTTTTGTACAACAATTGACTATTTATTGTTATTCAACTATGAGAACTTCACCTTTCTTAGATATTGGTCTACAATAAATATTCATTCCATTTTAAATCTAAATATATATTATTTATTTAAAATGTTTTTTTCATTAATAAATAATAAATATAATTTCTTGATAATGATGGTTAAAAATTGTACACCACCTTCTAAAGTCTTCAAGATAAATTAATAGTAATTATATAAATAATTATGATATATTTTTAAATATTAAGCATACTTAAGAACATATTTGTGATATATAAAACTATTTATACTTAATTTTTAATTATTATGGAATATGTCATGTTTTCTATAATATTTTAACAGCTCAGTTTCTTTCATGTTACTCTACTTAAAAAATCTCATTAAGTATTTAGTAAATTTGTTAATGCGGTCTCTTTAAAATAATTATAATGAAAAATATAATAAATATAATTATGGAATAATTTAAAATTATCTTATATATTTATAATTTTACAATCTATTATTCATATAAATATTATTCATTTATTGACAGAAACATGTTTTATTATACATAAAAATTATTACATAAAAAACATTTATAAAAATCATGTGCATCATGATGCTTAAAATAATTATTCAAAAAGTTATTTTTTCATCATAAATAATGTTATTAGATTGATAATTTTATTTCAATTTTTAATATAATTTGAAAAATGTGCAATAATTTTGAATCATTATAATTTATCTGACCTTTTGTGTTGTATTTGTTGTAATAATTTGAAAATTATATATATAGAAAAATAGTATAATTCTTTTCCACCTTTTTTCTTAGATTTGAGGCAATATAGAAAAAATACGATCAATGAAAAAATAGTGGTTGTGATATCTTTTTGGAATATATGAAGAAAAAATCTCCAAAAATTCATTATGAAGTGAAAAATGTAAAGTAACAATGACTCTATGAAGGCATGTAAAACCCACATATTTTCAACAACATTCATGTGAGTGTGATTAATTTTCAAATTTTTTAGTAACAAAAATAGTAAAAATAAATAAAATAATTTATCAAAAGTAATAATAATAATAACAAATAATATTTCAAAGTAATATAAATAGTGAAAATGATTGAAATAATTTAACAATAATCATAATAATAACAAATAATAATAATAAAAATAATAAAATTATATTGTTAGGTATGATGAGATTGAAAATAAATGAAACACATTCATGAACCCAACCCCTAGGGCATCGGTGGATCATAATAATACTTTACAACTAGTAGAATGATTTATTTTTAATAGCCCCTATATTTATTATTTTCAGCTAGTGCACTTTTTATTTGAAACTAACTACCATAGGGGAGTAATTTTCCCATCCACATTGATGTTTTCCTTCATTAACCAATTAATTTGTAATAAATTATGAGCATGATAACCATTTTTTCAATATTTATTTTTTTACAAGATCAAATAATATTTTTCCCAAATTGATCAATGTCTACATGGTTTCTATATCATGTATGATGTAAAAACAAATGGAATACCCAAAATATGATTTCCTAGAAAACCATGAATTTTTTTTTCAATTGGAACAATTTTTTTTCCTCAACAAAGTCTCTTCAACTATTCAAGACATTATTAATTGGATCTCTAATATAAATAGATATAAATTCTCCTTCAATTTTTTCATGACTTCATACATTTATGCAATCAGAAAAATATAAAAAAATATTTTTGAAATCCTTTCATAAGATAGAATACTACCCTATAAGTCATACAACATATATATAATTGTTTTTCTACCTCCCGAATAGTATATATATAGGTTACCTCCACTCACCCATTGGTATTATTACACAAACCAAACCTTCAATTTGTGTTCATACCAGAAAATGAAATAATTTATTTTATAAATCGTTGAATTAATATTGGGGATTTATTGAACTCAATCCATTCATATATGTATCATTTATTGGGGTACATTTCAAGATATGTGACAACCATCTAATGTGTTGGTTCATCCCTTAAGATATGTCAGATCCTATTTTTATCTAGTATAAAAGACCATATTGAATAGAATTTAAAATATTACAGCATTCATGGAATTTCATTTCCAATTAGTGAGAGAATTAATAGATTCCCATGAATAAGTATCCATAAAATACAAAAAGGTTGACACAATTCTAATTTGTTGCCTACTCGATCTATTACCCTCATGCTTGGAGCCAAGGACACCCATCCCCAATACACCGCAAACATTATTATTGCATCGTAGAGTACACCCAAATCATTCTAGAATTTCACCCATATTCTTCAAACATACAACACATTAATGAATTTGATCTTTATAAAACATTATAAATGTCATTCCAAACAAGTATTCACACATATTGAAGTAAAAAAATTCTACCCCTAAATATGATGTAATCTCGTAGTTGAATGCCTGATGATGAGAATAAAAAATAGGGGGTTGTATCTGCTCAACTATATCATTATAAACATTCATGATACCCTCCACAAAAAGACACTGAAATGAGGAAAGAGATATGGTGATTGTCCGAGTATTACCTCTAGTAGACCATGGTTTGGAAACTAGCACTGAGGGTATAATTAACCTGAATATTAGAGGAATTAACTACTGAGAGAAACATGAAGAGGAGAGATATAATAAGGATACTCCAATAATACAATAAATAAATACATATATATATATAGATATTAAAATAAATCCCCTGTTCAAACTCACAATTTCATACAATACTAGAACAAATGACAGGAAAACTAAAAGTACCAGTAGGTAATGTTGGGAGTGACCATGAAGCCTAATCTGTACTTATAAAACCAAGAGATATTCCCATCCAAGCTAATATCTAAATAACTCTAGATGAAATGACAAAAATTATATAAACATAGGGGGAATATAAAATTTTACTCAGTAGGATCTTATCTTGATCCTATTATGCAAATGATAAATAAAGAATGCTTAACCATAGTGAAAAACTAAGAAACTAACTCATCACCTAAATTGGTATACCATATTCATAACATCACCATAGATTAATCTCACCATGTAACACATACAAGAGAGTATATAACATATAAGTTAAAATAAATGGGTACCACACTCCCACTTCCCCCATTGGTTTTCTTGTATACCCTAATGTTACACATCTTGAGCCATATCCCTCTAAAATTAATCCAACCAAAAAACACATGGGAAAGGCATCACAACATGCTCCTCGTGCATGATGTCATCACATAATTTCATACCACGTAGCCATATATAGTAAACAAGTAGTTTCAAAAATCTACCAAAACATTCATGATGTGTATCATAAAGCGGGTATTATACCTCAAGCTATTACAACCCATAAACCAAGTATGTACCTTAAGAAATCACAACCTAAAACCATAAAACCTACGGTATTCCATTGGATACTATAACAAGAAATACATGTGTGTGAAATAACCATAAAACAACATAACCTTATACACACATCAATGGGAAACTAATTAATATGCATACCTGCATAAGTAACTACAATGAGTTGAGGGTAGGGCTAGATGGGGCAGTCATCTATCAACCATCCCACCCAGATGTTGGAGAAAACACCCTACCATAGTCCAATGAGAGTTAATTTTCATAACCAATATGAGAGGTGAATCATATGAAATCATAAAATAAACATGATAAAATATATCTCATAACCTCACCATGGGAATAACCAAATATCAGGCTCAATTGAAGCTAACATCACTCAACCTCCCGACTACCACTGTTAAGACTATATATCTTATATGTATACAATAATTTCGTAGGGACACATTAAATTAATTATTATCTTTTTTTATTTTCCTTTAATTAATTAATTTATCATCCATGAACAAACTAATATAATTATTCAACATTACATTACATTAATTATCAGAGTAGATTCCATGACCCCCAAGAATAATCCAAATCGAGGAATCACGTTATCATGATTAACATCTTTTAAGAATTTATAATTCCATCAAAACCAACCCCTTGGGTTGAAAATTTATTCATTCATTGTTATCCTCATTCCATAAAGTTAGTACTCTAGGAAAACATCCTTGTATACCATTAAGAGGTAACATGAAAAAAACATCCATCTACCCAGAGTAGTGGGGAATGCAATTTATAAAAAACAAGAAACCCTGCCATTTACTATTAAATTGATTCAAAGATACAATATCAACTCTCAACAACACATCAATGAGTGAGTTTTACATAAAAAAATTACATCATCTATAATTTAATCCTTGACACCCACATAGTTAGACCAATTCATCTCCCCATCACAAGCCCCAACTACTGCCAAATCATCCGAGACTCCCTACCCACATCACATTAGTAATCCTAAGATTAACAATCATATGATCACATCACATTAGGGCCTACCCACCCCATATAAATTGGGATATATCCAGATAATTTCAAAAAAATAATAGGAATCAATCATATTTAGCCGACTGGGCAATCTAGGCCCTTATATATGGTAACCACCCTTCACATGAAAATAAGCTCGCACAACTCAATAGTACGAAACATTTCCTTCTCAAGAATATGGGAAGCTCAACCCCTAAAATTACCTTTATAAAAAATGGTTCTTATTGTATATTGAATTAACGAATTAATTTTCTATGGGTTTCAACCATTGGAAACCTAAGGCCTCAAGCTATAACCAAATACCAAATTAATAAATAAATTCATTTATAAATGATTCCAAGTATCCATTCACTTTTATTTATCATGATTTTTAATTATTATAATAAATTATAAATGTGAATCAAATTATTTTTCAATTTCATTAATCACATGGATGATAACATTTAATTAAACATGGATACATACATGAAATTTTATTATCATCAAATTAGATTAAATATCATATTCCAATATGCCTCTTATTTTATTTCTTAAGCCAATAAATTAAAAATTAAATTTTTATTTACCATATATACTAATTTCTACATGATAAACAATGAATAAGAACATTACATTAAAGAATATCATATAAATCACATTATCTAGTAAATAAAGAGGCAAACTGATATCATGGTGTAAATAATCAACATTGAAAAGGGATTGTTATCCAAGTCCTTTAGTCTGGTCCAATAATAATTAGTTCAATTTCATTTCCATAAAATGGGCTAGATCATGATCAATTTATTATTTTAAGTAAATAAAATAGATGGAAAAAATTGTAACACCCCAAGCATCTACGGTACGCTTCTCTTTGAATAATACAGTAGCATGTGTTGTACGCAACTTCGAGTTCTAACACACACCACAACCAATCAAACTAGCCTTTACAAATAATAATACCCACTTTTTAAAATTTTATAGATTTTATCTTTCAAAATGGACATCATTTTAGGATTAGGAATATCAAAATTATCCTAGGTTGAATTTTTCATATTTTTCTGAAAATGTTCAATTTTTTATCAATACAGAAAAAACACTGAGTTATTATTTAAAACTGAATTTTTATTTAAATAATTATTTATTTTATTTAAATTTATTTTAGGTCAAAATAGATACATAATACCTATATAAGTTCAATGTAATCCATTGATGTTAGTTTATAATAATTTTAGATATATAAAAATTTTATTGAACTTTTCACCGTCTTTTACCAATCTCCTAGGAGAATTTGAAAATTCACATAAAACATAATGTTACCACTTCAGTGAGTGGAATTTCGAAAATCTGTGAGACACGGTTAATAGCAAGGAGTAATATTTCGTTCAATAAGATAAAAATAATTTTTGGTGAATAGTAACTTTTTACTTTTATTTACAATGGTTAAATGTGAATAGGGTAATTAAGGGAAAAATAATATTATTATTACCCTAACACATGTCCTGATTCTATTGTATAAGTATAATTCGAACAAAAAACAACCTTAGGAATAAAATTTAACCTTTTTGGGCCACTTGGATAAGATTAGGACATTTATTACTATTTAATTCCAAGAAGAGTTAAAAGAGTAAAAATCAAAGTTTAATAACTAAATTTTTTTTAATATAGTGTTATACATAAGATAAATTCAATTATAAATATTAATTAGAAAGATAAAACTATTTCCTATATAATGGTATTTTACTTTTAGTTTTCAGAAATTAAATAATTTAATTTATTTATGACACAATGGTGATATATTAATTACCTAATTAATAAAATATTAAAGTTATGATATTATAAATATTCAAATTAATGTAATTTCTGACTTTTTATGAATTAAAGTAATTTTATAGGTTACTAATACATATTAGGGTTTTTTCTATTAATTGTTTTCGATGTTATAATGCTGTTATGAGTTAAGAAAAAACAAAATACCAAATAGTGTCACAATTGACATAAAAGAGTTTTTAAAACAAATATTATATTATTAATTTACATTCTATTCCTAAAAATCTATGGCTTAGCCAAAGAACATATATAATGATAGGTATATAATTAATGAACCACTTGGGGTTTGATTGGAACTATATAGCATGTTTATTAGCAATATAATATAAAAATACAAAGAGACATGGTAAATGTCAAACTATTTAACTAAGAGTTAAATAAACAAGATAACGTTATAATAGTGCCCCAAAACTGTCTAAAACCTATTGATATTGTGGTTTTTGACCTATACACTCCTTAACCTTTAAATAAAACACTTCGGAGGCATTAGAAACGGAATATGAATTTATTATAAAATAATATTTCTAGCTTTTCCAAAGGTTCCCCTCACCCCTCTTATAAAAGGGCACGCACCGTTCTCTCTAATTCACACCTTCAAAGCCTTTTGGCTTGGACAAACCCTTCCCACATATTCTCTCAATTTCCCTAAATTCAACCTAGAGGCCTTATTTTGATCAGAAATCCAACCTAAAGAGCCGTTTTGATCTAATCAAAAGGAAGAACTCGAAGAAGAGGTAATGTTTTTACCACCCTCTTTCAAGTTCCTTTCTTCTTCCACTTTTTCATTCATTGTTATTTTATTTATAAAATAATAACTCGAGAATCTTCTATATACTGTGATGTTACTATAAATATGGTACAACCATATTCAGTATTCTATCCATCCTTTGAATGATATGTCACCATATGTGCGTACGTACGGCTTACCGTCACCACGTTGTGGTGTAATTGTTATTCAAAAAATTATTATTTGGATGGGTTTGAAAATGATGTGTAATTGATTTAAATAATAAATATAACATTATAATGATTTTTTATATAAGATATACCATCCAATATCATATTATTTTAATATCAAAAGAATGATATTGTCACTCGTACGTACGTACGGACTACCGTCTCCACAAATGTGATGAGATTCATTCCCCATTGTATCCATTCAAGTATAATTCTCATTTGATGATTAAAAATAATTCTAAAGAACTTAATATTATTCTGTATATGAATAATATACAACATATGGATAACAATCACATCTTATGTAATAAAAAATATAAAAGAGAATGAGTAAGTGAACACCAGAAACGACGATAATACTAAAATATTATTTACAAAGAAATATTAAAAGATCATATATGATATCATATTTATGTATATTATTATTATTTAATTTAATAAAAAATATTTCACCATTATACATGAGGTTAACCCATCCTCAACCAAGGAAAATTACAAGGTAAAATTATATTTCACAATCTCTTTATTACCCGATGTTGTTTATACGTAATTATCTACTCGGAACTCTTTATCACCCACATCCATGTTTCTTAAAAATGTATTTCAAATAATTCTTGATATTTTACAAAATACGGGTTAAAGACATTTATACCCTTGTTTGAATTTTTATAAGAAGTTTATAAAGGAATCATTCTTGTCGTTTTCCAAACAATGTCCTGTTTAACCTTTTCGACAGAATTTAGGTAAGAATGTCTTTCTAAACTTATACGATGGGTGTGGCTATTTTCTACCATTATAAAATATTCGAAGATTACCTTAAAATAATATAAATATATTTTAAAAGTAAATGTTTTATTTTATAATTATGTGACTTTTAAATGATTTCAAAAGAAGAGATATTTCTCTCAGATAATTTTTATTTCATCTATGTCGACATCCTTTGATGGATTTTAAGCTTTTTTGAAGTTGATTTATTATGACACAAAACTTAAATATTGTATTGATAGTTTTGTGATAGGTTTTAATATGGATGTGTTTTTTTATACCATTCATGGTTTATGCAGAAAGTATTGACATTTTGTATTCTAGTTTTAATACGAATGTTTATGTTATGTTTAAACCTATTTATATGAGGAATGAATTGGACTTAATAAGTGACGGGTGGAGCCTGCTATAGCTCCTCAATGCATCAGTAGGTCTCATGACACAAACTAGGGTCTCGACACAAGGCCTTGACAAAATCATATTTGTAGTCTTGGCACAAGGCCTTGACTATGTGGTTATTATCGTCTGGCATTATTCATTCCATCATAATGAAAGTGGTTATTGATATTTCATGTGATTATTCAATTAGTAGAATATCCATGTGAATAAGTAAATATGATTATTTCATTTTATTTCTGCCATATTATTCTGAATTTCAAGTTTAAAAGGCTTTTGTTTTAGTTATACAATGCCTTAAATGTTTATGCTTATTTATGAATGTTTTCGCTATATTGTTATCCTTACTGGGCATCTGAGCTCACCCCTTTATATGTCTTATTTTCCCCATTATGGGAAGTAGTATTTTATGAATGACCTACAGGGATAGTGTGAGAGGATATGAGTGTGGTCTATGGAAACAAGAAGTTGTTGTAGTTTTTCATTTTATGATGTAATGTAAACCTTATGAATGTATCTATTGATTCTAAGGCAACTAAACTAACCAGTCTTTCGAGACTTGATCTTTTTTTATCATGACAATGTTATGTAATAATGCACTGAATCTGGGTAACTAGAGTCAGGGAATTACAGTTGGTATCAGAGGAAGTTTAGTAGAAACCTTGGAAGCTAGATTTTGATAAACTCTGATTAGAGCACATAGACCTAAGATAAACGTTGAGGATTAGTATAGAAAAACTTCCTATAATTTTGGTACTGTAGAGATTTTTTGAGTTTTACAAGAAATACATCCATTTCTGGATACAAGCAGGTAAACGCATCTCCGGAACAGATGTACCTAGTGGTAAAACCAGAAAACACAGCTTTGAGCTAGAATGGAACTGGAACTTGTGCACGACAACGGGTCTTGTTGCACTCTTGGTTACGAAACTCCCAGGGTATATGCTTAGGATAATTCACATTTTCATTACAAACTATTATGAAGGGTTTCTGAGTAAATACTTCTTCAAAAAAACATTTTTATGATTTTGGAGTGTATCCATAAACTGTTCAATTTATGTTAAGTGTTTTAAATGTTTGGATTTATGTATTGCGATTCAGAAACTAATCTAGTGTATGCCATTGTTTAGAAATGGAGCCTAGTGGAAGGAATGGAAACCGTATCAATACATGCACTCCATATTGGGATTTCCCTCCTGCTTAAGATAATTATAGCGAAGTTAGTGATATAACTGGTTTTGATCAGCTCATCACTATACTGGCACAACTCACACAGGTTATGAATAATATCCTTAATCATATAGAGCACCCTGATCCATAGCATGGAGGATCAATGTTAGACCGCTTCATGAGGAAACAACCACCAAAATTCAATGGGGGTACAAATCCCTTAGTGGCTGAGCAATGGATAAATTCCTTAGAGAAAATATACCATGCCTTGGGGAGTAGTGAAAGGGAAAAAGTTATCATGGCAGTTTACCGCCTCACTGGAGATGTTGGTCAATGGTAGTCATTGATTAAAAACACAAAGGAAGATGATGAAGTATCAAATATGGAATAGAGGGAATTTAAAGAGATTATCTAAGAAAAATACTTTCCTCGTGACCATCAAGCAGATACGGAAAGGCAAATTCTAAGTCAGAGGCAAAATGAGGATGAGAATGTCGCAAAGTATGAGGCCAAATTAACAAGGTTAGCGAGGCATGCAACAGATTATATATGTATCCCAAGGAGTAAGATCGGTCGTTTATTTGATGTGTTAAAAGAATTTCTCCATGGAGCATTAGTCTCCCAATCTTTCTCATCATACGAAGATATTATCTCCTATGCTATCAAGACAGAAAAGGAATTATCTATGTCTTATGACATTAAAGAAAAGATAGAGAAGAAGAGATCTACCGATCACTCTGGGAATGGAAATAAGTGGAAGAAGGGAAAAGTTGAATATCCATCCTACAGTAAATGTGGGAAGAAACATCCTGGTACTTTCTTGAAGGGAATGGGAGTCAGTTACAGGTGTGGTGAAAAAGGCCACCAAGCTCGTGATTGCAAGGGGAAGAAAGAAGCTATCGATGTTCAATGCTACAATTGCAGGGAGATGGGACATTATGAAAATTAATGTCCTATGTGTCAAGGAAACATACCTCAGAAAAGGCTAAGGGATCAAGGCCAATATTATGCTATCACTATTGTTGAGGTATAATCTTCGAAAGACATGGTGGCAGGTAATTTAATGGTTCCCTCATGTTTAGAAAATGCTTTATTTGATTCTGGATCATCACATTATTTCATATCTTCCCAGTTTCCTATGAAAATTAGATATTTCCAATTTTATTTAACAAGAGAGTTGTCGGTGAAAACACCTGAGGGAAGTATCAATGCAAATTTTTTTTGTGAATCAGTCCCCATTAGAGCACATAAATGTTCTTTATCTGCTGATATCATCGTCATACCCATGATTGAATTCGATATAATCCTCAGTATGGATTGGATTTCGGACCATGATGAAAATTTTTATTGTAAGAAGAAGGAGGATACGATTTTTTGATGATGATGATAAAGAACACAATATCCTTAGAGAAGAATCTTCACCACCTAATTCTTATCTAGATCCACCCAATGTAGATCAACTAAATTCAATTATCGAGGAGGAAGAGAATGAAATAACTGTGGGTGAGGAAATTAAAGTTCAAATAGAGGATGTACCTATTGTGAATGAATATGTAGATGTGTTTCGGGAAGATTTACCTGCACATTCTCCAGAAGAAGAAATTTAGTTTTCCATTGATTTAATTCCTGGTTCAAGGCCTATATCGAAGAACCCTTATAGAATTTCCACTGTGGAATTAGTTAAACAAATGAAACAACTAGAGGGATTGAGTAATAAGGGATTTATTCACCCTAGTGTTTCTCCATGGGGATCCCATGTCCTTTTTGTTAAGAAGAAATATGGATCTATGAGGTTATATATTGACTACAGGGAAATCAATGCTATAACAATAAAGAACAAGTATCCCTTACCTCACATTGATGATTTATTTGACCAACTACATGGAGCTTAATACTATTCAAAGATTTACCTTTGATCTGGATACCATTAGTTGTGTGTGAAGAAGGAAGACATTCTGAAAACATCATTTCAAACCAAGTACGGGAATTTCGAGTTTATAGTAATGCCTTTTGGGCTGACTAATGCACCCTCTGTTTTCACAGATCTAATGAACATAGTTTTCAAGGAATATCTTGATGATTTTGTGGTGGTATTTATTGATGATAGCTTGGAATATTCTAAAAGCTACGAAGATCATGAAAATCAATTTCATATTATCCTAAAGACTCTTAGAAGACATGAATTATATGGGAAGATAGAACGTGTGAATTCTGGCATCCAGAAATTTCTTTTCGTGGACATATGGTTTCTAAGGATAGAATTTCCTTTGATCCTTCTAAGACCAAGGCAATCCAATAATGGCCAACACCGATGAGTATAACTGAGGTATTCCATTTTATTGGTTTAGCAGGTTATTATCGGCATTTCTTCCAGAATTTTTCCCGATCGGCTAACCCATTAACGAAGCTCACACATAAAGGGGTTAAATTTTTTTGGAAAAAAGAGTGTGAATAATGTTTTGAAGAACTGAAGAGAAAATTAGTCAATTATACTATATTGATTCTACCATCATGGAATGATGGGTTTGTTATTTATAGTGATGCATCAAAGAAAGGACATGGTTGTTTCCTTGTGCAGAATTATAGGGTTATTGTCTATGCATCATGATAGCTGAAAATTCATGAGCAAAACTATCCTACTCATGATCTTGAGTTAGCATCTGTGATTTTTTCTTTGAAGATACAGATACATAATCTATATGGTTAAAAATTTGAGATATATACAGATCACAAGAGTTTGAATTATATTTTCTCACAAAAATAAATCAACATGAGGCAAAGGTGATGTCTTAAACTACTCAAGGATTATGATTTCACTGTACACTACTACCCCGAGAAGGAAAATCAGGTGGCAGATGCTTTGAGCAGAAAGGATAATGAAATTTTGAACAAAATGAGAGTTGAAAGGGATCCAATTTCTATGGATCTAGTAAAGTTGGATATGGTAATAACCATGGAAGGTGAAACATTGATACTTTATCAAATGGTTGGAAAACTATATTTACTAGAAAGGATAAACTGTTCTCATATCGATAATAAAGTGTTTCAAAAAAATAGTAAAGATGTGAATGATGGGAGATTGAGTGACTTTGTGTATGAAGATGGAATTTTGAAATTTGGGAAGAGACCTTGTGTTCCTGATATACTAGATCTAAAATAGGAATTGTTGGACGATGCTCATAGTTCCAATTTCTCTATACACCCTAGGATTACCAAAATGTATAGTGTTTTGAAGGAACATTTTTGGGGAAAACATGAAGAGGGTGATTTTTGATTTTGTCTCAAGATGTATGGTTTTTCAACAAGTGAATGCTGGAAGGAAACAGCCTGGAGGAGTCATGCAACCTCTTCCCATACCAGAGTGGAAATGGGATAATATTACGATGGACATTTTCATGGGACTAACAAAGACTCCTAGAAGGAATGATGAAATATGGGTCATTGATGATCATCTTACGAAGTCAACACATTTTCTTGCTATAAGAGAAGATCTACCACTCAAACGTCTAGCAAGACTATATATTAATGAAGTTGTGAGACTTCATGGAGTAACCCTAATTATTGTTTTTGATCGTGATCCATGTTTTACTTCATGATTTTGGAAGAGTCTTTAGAAGGACTTCGATACTGAACTTCGTTTGAGCACTACCTTCCACCCTCAAATATATAGATAATCAGAACAGACTATTCAAACCTTAGAATACATGTTGAGATCTTGATCACTTGACTTTCAGGGTATGTGGGATCAATATTTACCTCTGGAAGAATTTTCCTATAACAATAGCTTTCATTCGAGTATTTATATGGCACTATATGAAGTGTTATACAGAAAGAGATGTTGCACACCAACCTGTTGGGATGATGTTGGTGAAAGAAATCTTGTAGGCGCAGAACTGGTGGAGGAAACGATGGAAAAGGTGAAGGTAATCCAAAACAACATCAATGCAGCTCAAAGTAGGTAGAAGATCTATGCTAATAACCGAAGGAAGGATTTGGAATTTCAGGTAGGAGGTCATGTTTTCTTGAAGGTATCTCCATGGAAGGGAGTTATACTTTTTGGTAAGAAAGTTAAATTGAGTCCCATGTACATCATACATTTTGAAATTCTTGAACGAATTGGGGTTGTATCTTATCGTTTGAAAATGCCTCCAAGTCTCTCCAAAGATCACAATGTGTTCCACGTATCACTATTGAGAAAATATATGCCTGACCCAATGCATTTACTCACCTATGAAAAAGTATAACTGCAACCCGATCTATCTTATTGTTAAAATACCATCATTATTCTTGATACCATAGAACAAGTGTTGAGAAACCAAACGATTCGTCTGGAAAAAGTTCTGTGGAGAAACCATAAGATGGAAGAGGCAACGTGGGAACCTGAGGAACTTATGATGAAGAACCACCCAAGCCTTTTTATGCAGTAATATTCTAGAAATTTCAAGGATGAAATTATTTGAAGGAGGGGAGAATATAACACCACAAGCTTCCACGGTACGCTTCTCTTTGAATAATACAGTGGCGTGTGTTTTACAGAACATGGAGTTCTAACACACACCACAACCAATCAAACTAGCCGTTATGAATAGTAATACCCACTTTTTAAATTTTATAAATTTTATCTTTTAAAATGGACATCATTTTTGGATTCGGAATATCGAAATTAGCCTAGGGTGAATTTTTGGTATTTTTCTGAAAACATTCAATTTTTGATGAATAGTGAAAAAACACGGAGTTATAGTTTTAAAACGGATTTTTATTGAAATAATTATTTATTTTATTTATATTTATTTTTTGTCAAAATAGATACATAATACCTATATAAGTTCAATTTAATCCATTGCAGTCAGTTTATAATAATTTTAGATATATAAAAAATTTATTGAACATTTCACCGCCTTTTACCCATCTCATATCAGAATTTGAAAATTCACTTAAAAAATATTTTTACCACTTCTATGAGTGGAATTTTGAAAATTTGAGAGACACAGTTAATATCAAGGAGTAAAATTTGGTTCAATAAAATAAAAATAATTTTTGTGGAATAGTGAATTTTTACTTTTATTTTCCACGGTTAAATGTGAATATGGTAATTAAGGGTAAAAATGATATTATTACTACCCTAACACATGTCTTAATTCTATTAGCTTAGTATAATTCGACCAAAAACAACCTTAGGAATAAAATATGATCCTCTTTGGACCACATGGATTTGATTAGGACATTTATTATTATTTAATTGAAAGAATTATTAAAAGAGTTAAATTCAATGTTTAATAACTAAAACATTTTTAATATATATTTATACATAAGATAAATTCGATTATAAATATTAATTATAATTATAATACAATTTCCTACGTAATGGTAGTTTATTTTTAATTTTTAAACATTATATAATTTAATTTATTTATGACACAATGGTGATGCAATAATTACCTAATTAATGAAATATTAAAATAATTGATATTATAAATATCCAAATAAATGTAATTAGAGTCTTTTATGAATTACACAAATTTTATAGGTTAATATGACATAATAGGGTTGGTTTGATGAATTTTTATCGAAGTAATAATGTTGTTATGAATTTCGCAAAACCCAAATACCAAATAGTGTCAAAATTGACATAAAAGAGTTTTTGAAACAAATATTATATTATTAATTGATATTATATTCCTAAAAATATAAGCCTCAGCCATAGGATTTATATAATGATTGGTTTATCATTAATGAACCACTTGGTGTTCTATTGGAAGTATATAGTATTTTTATTAACTATATTATATAAAAATACAAAGTGACATGGTAAATGTCAAACTATTTAACTAAGAGTTAAATAAAAAGGATAATGTTAATATAGTGACCCAAACCTATCTAAAAGCAATTTTTTGAGTGGTTTTAGAACTATCCACACCTTAACCTATAAATAATCAACTTTTGAGCCTTTATAAACTGAATATTAATTAACTATAAAATAATATTTCTAGGTTTTCCAAAGGTTCCCTTCACCCCTCTTATAAAATAACACTCACCCTTATCTCTAATTAACACCTTCAAAGCCATTTGTCTCGGCCAACGCCAGCCCAAATATTCTCTAAACTTACCTCAAATCATCCTAGAGGCCTTAGTTGGTTCAGAATGCCAACCTAAAGAGACCTTTTGATCAAATCATAATGAAGAACCCGAAGAAGAGGTAATGTTTTCACCACCATGTTTCATGTTCCTTTCTTCTTCCACTTCTTATTTCTTTGTTATTTACATTCTAAAATAATAAATCCAATATATTCTATATACTGTGATGTTATTATAAATATTTTCTACCATATTCAGTATTCTATCCATCCTTTGAATGACATGTCACCATACGTGCGTACGTACGGATTACCGTCTCCACGTCATGGTGTAATTGTTATTCTATACATTATTATCTTGATTGGTATGATAATGATGTGTAATTTAATTAAATAATAAATATAACATTATAATGATTCTGTATATATGATATAGCATCCCATTATATATTATTTTAATATCAAAAGAATGATATTTTTGCTCGTGCGTACATATGGACTACCGTCTCCACGAACGTGATGAGATTCCTTCCCAATCGTATCCATTCAATTCTAATTCTCAATTTATGATTAACAATAATGCTTAAGGACTTGATATAATTATGTATGTGAATAAGATACAACCTATCCATAACAAGCACAACTTATATAACAAAACATATAAAAGAAAATGAGTAAGTGAACACCCAAAATGACGATAATACTAAAATATTATTAACAAAGCAATATTAAAAGATCATATATGATATAATATTTATTTATATGACTCTTGTATAATTTAGTAACAATTATTTCACCATTATACAAGAGGTTAACCTACCCTGAGCTAAGAAAAAATTCATGGTAAGGGTTTATTTCACAATCTCTTCATTATCCGAGGTTGTTTATAAGTAATTATCTAGTTGGACCTATTTATCATCCACATCCATGTTTCTCAAAAATGTATTTCAAATAATATTTAATATTTTAAAGAATATGGGATAAAGACATTTATACCCTTCTTTGACTTTTTATAATAATTTTATAAAGGAATCTTTCTGTCATTTTCCAAACAAGGTACTTTTTAACCTTTTCGACAGAATTAAGGTAAGAATGTATTTTTTAACATATAAGGTGGGTGCAGCTATTTTCCTCTGTTATAAAATCATCAAAGCATCCCTTACAAGGATATAAGTATATTTTCAAATTAAATGTTTTATTTTATAATTATGTGACTTTTAAATGATTTCAAAAAAAGATATATTTCTCCCAAATAGATTTGATTTCATATATGTCAACATCCTTTGATGGATTTTAAGCTTATTTAAAGTTGATTTATTATGATACTAAACTTCCATATCATATTGAAGGTTTTGTGATATGTTTGACTATGGATGTATTATTTCTATACTATTCAAGGTTTATGGAGAAATTATTGATATTTCGTATTCTAGTTTTAATATGAATGTTTATGTTATATTTAAACCTGTTCATATGAGGAATGAATTGGACTTAATAAGTGATGGGTGGAGACCTCTATAGTTCCTCGATGCATTATTTGGTCTCATGAAACAAACTAGTGTCTTGGAATAAGGCTTTGAAAAAATCTTATTTTTAGTCTTGGCACAAGGCCTTGACTATATAGTTATGATAGTACGGCATTATGCATTCCATCATTATGAAAGTGGTTATTGATATTGCATGTGATTATTCGATTACTATAATATCCATGTGAATAAGTAAATGAAATTATTTTATTTAATTTTTTTCCAGATTATGCAGAATTTTAAGTTTAGAAGGCTTTTTTAGATATACATTGACTTAAATGTTTATGCATATTTATGAAAGTTTTCGATATATTGTTATCCTTATTAGGCATCTGAGATCACCCATTTATATGTTTTATTTATCCCAGGATGTGAAGACAAATTTTATGAATGACCTGCAGGGATAGTATGAGGGGATATTAGTGTGGTCTATGGAGACAATATGTTGTTGTAGTATTTCATTCTATGATGTAATGTAAAATCTATGAATGTATCTAGTGATTCAAAGGCTACTAAACTAATCGGTCTTTTGAGACTTAATATTTTTTGATTGGGCCAATGTTATGTATTAATGCACCAACTCTATGTAACTAGGGCCATGGAGTTACAAAAATCCCATACAAAAAAGGATTCAATATCATTTTCATAGGAATGGACCGATGTTGTGGTTCCCAATTAAATCTCCCACAAGAAGATGAATCTATCCAAGGACACTGTGAAAAAACTATATATAAAACCATTAAATCCAAATTATATTAATTAGAGATGATCTTTAATCTCATGGAAATAATAAATTATTGGGAAAAGTCATAATTGAGTAGGAACCACATGAAACTGGGAATGTTTACACCTTTGATCAACTCTGATCACCAAAGATTAAAGACATAATTTGTGGATCGATCCCCATCTATGGAATCCCCAAAATAAATGGATGTATGGATACATATTTCCTTGAGTTATAAAACAGATCTACTACATGTAGGTTTGATAAAAAACCTGGTTTACTTTTTCCTATTATAAAATACCCACACATGGGATTTATATTGCATTTAATCCTTACACATCACAAAATATGTGGGTTTTAGATCTTTCCAAAAGACATGTCACCTAGAGGAATTTATCCTAGAATATTAACACATCATAAAGAAACCATTGAACCATCCTTAAAGTGACATTAAATGAACAAACATGATGTGAAAACCCCATTCACATCATTTATTCTCGTAGATTCCAAATTTTAGCATCCAAATCTCTCCCAACTCACTCAAAGACTCCTCCACGCTCCAAAAGGATCAAAAACAGATGAATGGTTGGATTGCACTAATATTGTCCCTTATATTAGGTAACTATAAATAAAATATTCCTTGATAATCCAGAACCAAACTTATAGAGAAAATAAGGGGTTCATCCGAATAACCAAACCATGGGAAACCACTCAATGATCTCACCACATTAGGATCTCAACCACCACACTTATAAGAAACAAGTGAAAAATCACACAAAAAAAACAACCATATAATAATCAATCTCATAAGGGAGATACCTCTCAAACAAGAGTAAATATACAATAAGAAATAGGAGGAAACCACCTCATGAACAATAATGGTCAATATCTAAAAGGAAACACCATTAAAAGAGAAGTGATAAACTAATAATAGTCACAGGTACTAAGTAAACATATATGAATCACATTCCCAAGTACTATCCTCCATGACACCATGCAACCAAAAGATATTTACAAAGGGAATAACACACTGATGAATCAGTTTTTTTTGGTATTTTGGGATCTCTACAGGCCACTCATCATTGGACACAATATCATGAACATTGTTATCTCCCCAATAAATGACTTGAGAGTCATTATAATGATAACGAAAGATCCATGACACGTGAAAAAAAACATGTATCCAAATCATCTATGAGGTTTGTGGTATCTGATATGCCAGGACTCCAGCACGAGCCAAAACCTTGAAATCTAGAAAAACTAAAGAGAAAGCTTACTCCCATGACCAAATATTCATTACCCATGACAATGAGTCACCTTTAGAATTATGTTATCACCAATGTCAATCTCCAAGGGTCTCCTCCAATGAGGAACATAGGATTTATGATGTTATTATGCTGTTATCATAATATAATGAATTACTTGAACAATTTATGTTGTATTCTATACTATTTCTGGACCGAGAATTTATAACTCTTCAACCCCAATCCATCGTAAGGAAGGAAAAAAAATTGGTCATAAAATGATCCAAACAACACTATGAAAATGTTATATAGCAAACTATCATTGTCAGAATACTTGACCAAGGGAAGGTGAATCATCCAAAAACCTAAAACATATAGTCCACGAAATATAAACCTATTTTAAAGAGTCACAATGGTTTTTTCTATCTTACCATTAGACTATGAATTAAAATAAGTCCTAATGAATAAATTCGAACCAAAAGCATGCTACAGACCTCTCAACACAATGGATGTAAAATGAGGATCTCAATCTGATATTATCAGCCTACATAATTTATGAAGTCTCACTACCTACAAAAAGTAATTCCATGAATAAATCTCCCCCGAGATCAACTCCCTAATCACTATAAAGAGGGATGATTTATTCAAAGCATTTACTATCACTCATAAAACATCTTATCCTACTTGATATTCAGGTAAACCTATATTAAAGTCCATCGAGATGTATTCCCACTTACATGGATAATATCTAATGTCTAGAAAAAACCACCACAAATATGATGCTCTACCTTTACCTTATTCCAGGATAAACATTAAGAAAAAAACTCTACAACTACATGATTCAATCATGACCACCAAATCTGATTCCTCAAAACAAGGTTCTTCTTTGAAACACCTAGACTTACTTCCAAAGGTGAACTATGAAACATCAGAATAACCATCTTACGCAACATTGAAGGAATGAAAATACTTCCCTAGAACAACACCTACTATTTTCCATCCTTATACCAACCATCTTGGGAATCACCAAAAACAAATCTATCCCTCCATATCTCCTACGTAGAATCCCCCAACTAGGACTCCTCCAAATACTACACCAAATATCATTGCACTGAACACTCAAAAAGTTAAACCCTACCTATAATATATCCCATATCTATTTTCATTGATGAGAGTTATTCAATTAATCTCCTCGAATCTCCAGATTCTCGCACATAATCACAATGTGACCTCCCTAATTAGCACATCAGCTGCTACATTTCACTTTTCAGGCATATAGGGAATTTAAAAGTCATAAAACTAAAATAATTCAATCCACGAAAACTATGGAATGTTTAGGTAATGTTGGGTGAAGACATTCCTAAGGATATTATGGTATTAAAAACAACAAAAATTTCATCAATGATGTAATTTCACCACAACTTCAAACAAAAAACTACTACCGCCAACACTATATCATGGATGCAATAGTGAAGCTCATGGGGATGTAACTACTGATACCTATAAGAAACATCTAATCACTATTGAATTAGAATTAATCCCAAGACATGAATATAAGCATAAAAACCTCAAAATGAAATACCTCAACTGGTAAACAATGGATTAGAGCATTATCCAACCTCTCATTTTGGTCTTTTATGTTGTCAGACACTCTTCATTTTAAAATAATGATTGGTCCTATCAGGTAAAGGTTGTAATAGGTGTCACATCCTAAGAGGAATCATATATGAACCTCCAATAATAGCTTTAAAGACCAAGGAAATTCTCTACCTCAACCACTAAATTGTGGTATTTCTAAGACAAAACCACCTATATCTTTATAGGATCCTAGATACTACCTACTGGGATACCACATACCCCTAGAAAAAGACATCACCATACTAGAACTCACACTTAAAAATCTAATAAAAAACATTATGATGACGAAGAACTCCCTAAATAAAACATATATTCACTACATGCTCCACCTAGTATGAAAAGTTCACACAGGTTTCCTCGATGAAGACAACCATGAACTTATCATGGATGTCTCTGAAAACTACATTCATTAACCCAATGAACACCACTAGATCATGTTTCACACTGAATCACATCACAATGAACCTATATGAACAATTCCAAAAACTAAAATTAGTCTTTAGTATATCCTCATTTGTCACCCAAATCTGATTATATCTATAGCATTGATATATCTTTCATAAAAAAACATTATCCCTCCATGAGATTGAGTAAATCATAAATATATGTAATATTATAGTGGGTATTCAATATCCATTGGTTTTAGACATGATAACTACTAGAAAGTCGTAAACTTCCACAATCATTCTTCACTAAAAACCAGGTGCACAATAATGTGACACACTTGTCTGAACAAAACCGCACATCAAAAAATCATTGAGCTATACTGGCTTCTCAGCAAAATATGAAGGATCCATCTTATATGGATACATTTAGATAAGAGGCACAACTCTACCCTATCCAAGGATCTCAATCCCCAAGAAAAACTACTGGCTCTATTTCAGCATCATATAACACAAACATCCTCTTAAAAATCTATGATACCCTCAATAGAACATTAATAGTCCATGTTGATGATGATTCTATATGTATATATCTATAATCATAGGAATTATCCCCAAAATAGGTGTTACCCAAACACTATCTCACAATCTCTACGTACTTGATACTCATCAGCTAAACCTTCAACTAGCATAGTCAAGGCTTGGGGAACTAGAATCCTTCCGACTTTAATTCACAAATCATGGATGAGGGTTGTTGATATAAAGGATTGCATCACACTAGAATAAAAAATCAAGCACCAATGTAGAAAAAAACCAAAGTGTACCTTGAATGATGTTTTTCTCATATGAAATGAGAAATTCTAAATAATGAACAAGTCCAATAACTTCTACACAACCTCTCTTACTCAGAAAAATAATACCTCTATGGTCTCACTATGCTCAAAAAATATTCGGAGTGTCTTGGGGTTATTCCCTACCTTACCCTACTCCTCCATAATGATCCCAAATTGGAGCACCATGCTACATATTCCTCAATTAAAAACACCTCAATAGAGGAACCTAAAGTAGAACAAATAATAGACATTGACTCTTCATAATGGTCAGTCACTACCCCCATTGAGGACCTCAGGCTCAATAAGAAAACATTTGTTTGATCCCTTGACAGAGGTCTGTGAGCTACCCCCTAGGGAAACTTGATGATAAGGTATAGGACATACCTTTTATTGAATGAATACTCTTATATCCTAAAAACATGGAACCCTGTACCACAAATCTTCTTTATGAGGAATAATAAAGACTCCCCTCTCAAGATGATATAGTTTTAGCTACCATCCTCTCAAAAACCTCATCCCTCTCCTACACCTTGATATACATATCCAACACAAATGGGGTGGTCTGACACCATATCTATGGATTAATCCTCTTCAAAACTCATTACCCTAGCCTCCTCATCTTGTAGTAGGTATAATGCATATCACATATGTAGAGACCAAATCATTACATACATGGAAATTACATTACTTTTTCCGAATACTTAATACATAACAAAAACAGACACCAATGGACCATAGTAGTTTAGTGTCTTTAGAAACTCAGAATGTAATCTTATAATCTTGGTGAAAGATCATCAACATATCCCATAAAGATCATCCCATTTTTCAACCTAAAACCTTTCTTTATATCATGCGGAAAGTAAAACATATAAAGGGTGAGCTCAAATGATCAATAAGGTTAAGCATTTAGAAAATAAAACAAACCATATACATTTGAACTTCAAAACATGAACATAATATTTAAACATTAAAATCGTGAGAAATAACATAAATCATGATAGTACGTAAGGCATAGATCATAATGGATCATCAATAATGATAAAATAGAATTGGAATAAAGCATGTAATTGTGGCAACCATTAATCACTTGTTATGATTTATATAGTAGCCAAGGCATTGCTGCCAAGACTATCTTAGTGGACAAAGTCCCTTTCTGAATTGAGTTCACTCCTCGTTTTAGTCCTGTAACACTAAACCAGATTAACTTACTGTTCCAGCCATGTCTATCTCATGAGATATAAATATTTACCCAATGCATTGGAGGGAGATATAGGTCCCAAACATATCATAATGAAATCATTCTTACTTGTGCCACACCATAAACATTAATCATTCATCATAACCCAAAGAATAAAAATGGGTTTCATAAATATCATCCCATCATAATGTAATCCATATAAAACAAATGGACATCCTTTCATCACAAGAAGAATTAAACCATGTAAATAATAGATATATTATACTTGAAACATAATCATACTAAATAATTTCATCTAATATGGAAAATAGTTTTGATAAAACAGTTGAAATGAATTCTAGAGGAAAATATCATTTCTTTTTCAAAATCATTTTCTTTTCACAAAATGCCATGAAATTTCAAAAGAAAAGGATTTTTTTGAAAATAATCATGAACTCATGTAGAGTAAGCTTCATGAAATTAAGGCGTTTTGAAACCATAAAAATCCGTTCATGCCGTATATGTTAAAAGAACATTCTTCTCGTACTTTTTCCGGAAAAGTCAAAAAGTACCTCGTATGGTAAACAAAAATTATTCCTTACATACCATGTAGTAAAAGTAAAAAATTGGTAAAAAGGACATTAAACATAAATGAAAACATTTTTATAAAACTTGGACATGGATGATAAATATAACCCCAGTAAATACTTTTGTATAAGCAATCTCGGATAGAAAACAATTGGGATTGCAACATTATCCCTTACCTTAGGTCCGATTTGCTTCGTACGTATCAGAACCTCCTATATAATGATTTAAATAATGTCATTCACTTATTAAAGAATAATACTCGTTGTTATTATATCATATATGGTCATATTCTTACGATCTTTTTAGTAATATTTCATTCCTACGTGTTCTTCGGGTGTTTATTGCTTTATGTTCTTTTGCATGTTTTGTCGAATAAATTCATATTATTTTTTTTAGGTTATAGATATCTCATTTCAATAATGGTATCAGTGTAATATATATCATATTTATTCATTCAATTCATTTATAAAAGCATTATTCAATTAAGATCACGTAGAACGGGCTGCATCACATCGTGGAGACGGTAGGCCGTACGTACGCACGAGCGATGATGTCATTCCCATGATCGTGTAATTATATTGAAGCTTATGTATACTATTTAAGAATAAATATTACTTTAAGATAATCATATATAATTATTCTTTACACTATTATTCCCATTCAAGTAATGTGGTGTTGGAAAAAAGATTACACCACGGCGTGGAGACGGTATTCCGTACGTACGCACGCGCAGTGATTTCGTTTTCCATAGGATGGATAGAAGGTGAAATTGGTTTGTTTCATATTTATAATAACATATCATTATATGAGTGATACTGATTTTATTACATCATAATGAAACAAATAATGCAGAGGAGGTAGAATAAGAAATAAATTTGAAAGAATCAGTAACAGATATTACCTCTTCTTTGACATGCCTCTTTGAAACCTCCTCTTAGGGCACTAAAATTGGTGTTTGAAGAAGTCCAGAACCTCTAATATGTTTCTAAGGAGCTTGGAAGGGAAATGGGAAGAGGTTGGACGAGCTTTAAGGCACAAAATGGTGTGAGGAGGAGACGTAGGAGGTGTCCTTTTATAAGGGAGGAGAGAGGCACCTTTGGAATTATAAAAAATATTAATTTATAATAAGTATAAACCCCAATTAGAAACCTCAAAAATGACTCAAATCAGATTATTAGATGATATAGGGTTGTAATATAATCAAAGAATAAAATTTATTCAATTTTGGAATTTGTTTTAAACATTATCAACCTAATTTATCTTTATATAATCTATTTAATTTTATTTGTGGTAATAAAATTCTAAATTTTAAATCATCTTAAATAATTACTTATATGTTTTTAATACTCCATAATCGTACTATTTATTACATTGTCGAAAATATAAA
This sequence comes from Viscum album, assembly GCA_963277665.1. NCBI lineage: Eukaryota > Viridiplantae > Streptophyta > Magnoliopsida > Santalales > Viscaceae > Viscum > Viscum album. Next base: position 562,142,607 of record OY728141.1, read on the forward strand.
TTTTAATTTATAAATTTTAAATATTTTTGTGATTTTTAAACAATTTTATAATATGTTATTTTTATAAAATAACAAGGGTCAATTTTGACGCTATTCAATTATTTTAATTTAAATAAAATCCACACAGAGGATATATTCTAACCATAATATTTAATAGATTTATAAAATGTCAAATTTTTCTAGAAAACTCTTGGATCACATTAAATAGTACATATAATATTTATTTCAATATTTTTAAACCCATTTATTTGGTATTTCTCTTAATAAAATAATTAGTACAACATTTTTGTATAATAATTTAATATACTTATTTGTTGCATAAAAATTATAACTAAAACTCTATGATGAAGATAAATCTCATATCCTTCATAATAATAATCTTACCAGAACTTATCATCTTAAAATCACAAAATGTAAATTGTTATATTTATTAAATTATGAAGGTGACAACTTTGGAATCATTTAAAATAAAATAATATAAGTGTCATAATCACCTTTATAAGGATCCAAATAGTCAACAATTTGGCCAGTGGATGATTAGGGTTTATATATACACTAAAAATAAGTTTTTTTTTCAGATTTTTGGGCCTTTTTATATGTATTAATATTTCACTAAATCTATATTATTTATTTTTCACTAAATAAATAATTTCTACATCATTAATGTATAAGAGAGTAACGTAATTAAATAACTCTTAAAAATTAAAAATAAATTACCCTGATAAATAAAAACATATTAGAATTTAAATTAGTGTTTATAACTGAATTTATATTTGGTATAACCTTATATTAAAAATAGTTTAATTATTAAAGTTTGAGTGAGACATATTTCACTTTCTTTTAAATAAAACAAATTAAAGGTCTTAATCACATCCAAGTGGGTTCCAATGGATTCCATTTAGACCAAAATATTCCATAGGATGAAATATAATCATCCAATTATATTAATACAAGTATTAGGGTAATTTTATAATATTATATTTACCCTCAATTACCCGATTTACCTTTAACTATAGTAAATAAAATTTACCGTAGTTACTATTCATAGTGCCAAAAAATAAAAAGTAAGATATAAACATAATTTGGATCTAATGATTCCAAATATGGAATCCATTTTTCCTAATTCAAATAACAAAAGTTGAAGAAATTAATTTAAAATTAATCTCGTTGTTAATAAATCGAGATTTAAAAGTTAAAACATTACCAAAGATTGAAATGTTTTTATCTATGAATTCAATGTAAAATTAATTGTAATGAAATAAATTATATTAAAGGGTAAAAATATATTCTATTTATTATTTAAAACCATTTAATATTATAATTTAACCATATAAATTATTGCGATGAAATAAGTCGTTTTTAATTAAAATATAGCGTGTTTTTACTATTCATTAAAATATTAATGTTATCAGAATAATATTAAAATTTTGTCCAAAGTAAATTTTTATATCCTGATTCCAAATGAGAATTTTATTTTTTCAAATTGAACTTATAAACATGTCAAAAACTATATTTAATGTTGGGGCACCATCAAAAGGTGGCAAAACTGCATTTTTTTTAAAATACTTATTTTACCCTAAAAATTTATTTTGTTCACGTACCATGTTTTAGAAAATGTGTACGATAAATAATAATTTTATAAAATAAAAAATTTAGTTAATACTATTAATAGTGGCTAGTCCATAATAATATTATAACAATATATCGTTGTTTAGTGAAACCCGGTATTGCGTACTACACACGCTATCGAGGAAGGTCGCGATTGCGTGGAACACAAGACAAGTCAGGGTTGCGTGTAGTGAAAGACTCCTTTGTTGTTGTGTATAACAGAATCCAACCATATTTAACTTATATATTGAATATATATACACACACACACACACACACACACACACTCAATTTTGCGTTGAATAACTACTATCAAACGAACTTGAAATTGTGTTTAACTCAATCCAAGAATAGTGTTGCGTATACTGAAAGCTAATATGGTGTTGCATACAATGAAAGATAATCTTGGAGTAGCGTACAACATATGATATGAATGAAATTGAAAAGAAAATGACTCATAAAATCTTGTGGTGTTACATTATACCCCCTTAAAATGAATTTCGCCCTCAAAATTCATCGGGGTTATAAATGGTTTATTACATGAGAGTTTCTTTCATAGAAACCAACATCGTAAAAAGGAATGCATAACCTTTTCATTAAAAACGAAATTATGAAATGTAACGGTTACCCAAATTAACTAATCACTAGGTTTCCACATAGGATAACATAGGTGAAATTATGGACATAGAAGAGAAATCTCACCATCAATTTCAGATGGAGAGTGGTAGAGAACATAGCTATGAAAAATACAACAATCAAAAAGCCATAAATTTGTGATGATCTAAGGTACCATCTGATTCATCAGATATAAGAGCACGAGGACACCATTTTTTGTTTTCAAGATCATTTCCCTAAAGTTGATGAATTAAAAGAAATACTAACATGATTTTGGTACAATATCACTATTGTTCGTACCTTGAACAATTTACACTTCATCTCTTAAAGAAATGAAGTTGAATTTGTTATTCGTGAAGTGTTAGCAGATCATGTGATAGAAAAATGGGTCATTCCATCTGTTTCAAAAAAAAGGTTAGAAAAAGTTATTAAATATACATAAGTCCATCTATGGTAAGATTAATCATATATAGTTCCTAAAATAGACGTATACTTCGTATATCATACCACATAATAAATTGAAACTAATTTATACTAACCAGGGACTTCCTGTATGCTAGTGGTATGCAATAAAGGCCTGTCGCACTTCAGTTGTGGGTTTTATTCCCACAACCTTGTCCGACAGGACGGGTTGTCACCCGTCCTACAGGCTATGTTTTTTCTGAATCTACATTATTATAACTTTCCATCAATAATATCAATAAATTTCTATCCTTAAACAATACTAACTTATGTCCAACCTAATTCATTCCAATATTTAGGCTTATCCAAAATACTTCTGTCCAAGCTCATAGTATAAAGAAAACAATTACTAGAAATTTCATCTACCGAGCATGTGAATACCATCATTTATCCCCCATATATCATAAAATATATCTTGTTGGTCACATTCCAGACATGTGAATACCTTAATCAAGTAATTTCTTAAAAAATGAATACCCATTAAACCTTAATGAAAACATGAATGTTTTCAAAATCTAACACTTTCTACATACCAAAATCCAAAAAATTCTATATACTCAAACCATGATATCACTTTGTCCTCATATCAGTCATGAGCTCATTATTACTATCAAACATTTAATTTTTTTTGTTTATCCCTTCATTATGCGCATATAATCTACTTTCCAAAATATTTGAATCACTTTTCATGGTTACTAGTACCATATAATTATCAAAAACCACAATAAACCATTACATAGATATTCCAATGTTCCAAAATTACTATAAATGAGATTCCACAAGATTATTTTGGAATCCCTTTATATAAACACATAATCATTCCACCACATTGTTGTCATACTAAACATTTCTAATTTTTATCGCATGTGACTTCCCTTTGAAATTTGCCTTAAGAGGTTTCTCACGTTGATCATCATTAAGCATTGGAATAGGGAATTGATTAGAATTATGCCCCATTTCTTTGCACTTGAAGCATTGATGTTTTGGTGGTTTTTTCTCTATAGTATTTTCCTTATTCACATCATTAGCAACCCTTCTTCCATTACATACACACTCATCTGCTCGATGGCCATATTTTCCACACGTAAAACATTTTCTAGTCCCTTTGTACAATCTCCACGATGCTTCTTTCCACACAATGAGCATAAAGAAACATTCATCTTCTTTTCACCATTATTCTGAGATTTCTCCTTGAACTACACCATTCTTTTATTGTCAAAAACATGAGATGGATATGTTACACTAACTTCCAGTTTTACCTTGATAGAACAATGTACAATTTCCTCATATCTTCTGAAGTATCTTATATATAATTCCCTTAGAAGACTTGGTTTTAATCCACTGAAGAATCGATCAAATTTACTTTCAGGTTGGATGATAAAGCCAGATGCATTCATTGAAAGTTTTGTAAAATTCGCTTCATATATACCAATAGATTCATCATCCTTCTGCTTAAGTCCAGGTAAATATTTTTCCATCTTTGTTCGAAGTATACGAGGGAAGTACATACTGAAAAAGATGTTCCTAAACTCATCCCATTCCATAGATTCAATTTCATCTTGGGGCCTTGTATTCTTAATTAGAGTCCACCATTGGTCTGCTTCACCTTCTAAATGGTAAATAGCCAAAATGAATTTTTCATGCTCTGAACAGAGAAGTATGGAAAATATATTTTCAATTGTACTAATCCATTATTTAGCAACAAGTGGATCAGAAGACCCATTGAAAGAAGGTGGGTGTTGCCTCATGAAGGACCCAATAGAATATTGTTCCCTTCTATGCTCATTCGGATGTCCAGAATGATTCATAGCTTGTGTAAGTATAGAAATAAGATTTTTCACTCCATCTCCCATAACATTGGATTGTTCAGGAGGAAAATCATTTCATTTTCCATTACATTGATCAACACGGTTCCTTCGGGTTCCAGTCATCATCTAAAACCCAAATAGAATAGTGTGAGAGGAAAAAATCAAGATAGGGAAAAAAATATAATAAAGTTGGAGTACCTTCAATATATAATATCTTATGGTTAATTCTAAGATCATTTCTATAATTATGTAACTATAACCAATACTTATACTTAACCTTAGGTACACCAATAGACATACCTTAGAAATATCTCTAGGAATCTCACTAAAGTTCTCGCATCCTAGTTTCCAAAATTTGACTAAACCTTACCAACTGTAGAGACCCAATCATGACATACATGGAAACTACATTACTTTTGCATAATACTTAATACAAAACAAAAAAAGACACCAAAGTACTGTAATAGTTTAGTGTATTTGGAAACTCGGAATATAATCTTCTAATCTTGGTGAATGATCTTCAACATCTCTAATAAATATCATCCGCTTTTTTTTACCTAAAACCTTTATTTATATCCCGGGGAAAAGAAAAAATATAAAGGGTGAGCTCAAATGCTCAGTAAGGTTAAGCATGGAGAAAATAAAACTAACCATATACATTTGAACTTCAAAACATGAACATAATATTTAAACATCAAAATCTTGAGCAATAACATAAAACATGACAGTATGTAAGGAATAGATCATAATGGATCATCGATCATGATAAAATAGCATTGGAATAATTCATGTAATTGTGGCTACCATTAAGCACATGTTATGATTTCCATAGTAGCCATGGCATTGCGGGAAGAACATCTTAGTAGACAAAGACCCTTTCTAAATCGAGTTCACTCCTCATTTCAGTCTTGTAACACTGAACCAGATTAACTTACCATTACAGCCATGTATATCTAATGAAATATAAATCATTACCTAATGCATTGGAGGGAGATATAGGTCCCACCCATCTCATAATGAAATCATTATTACTTGTTCCACAACAGAAACATTAATCATTCATCATAACCCAAAGAATATAAATGGGGTTCATAAACATCATCCCATCATAACACAATCCATATAAAACAAATGGATATCATTTCATTAGAAGAAGAATCAAACCATGTAAATAATAGATACATTATACTTGAAACATAATCATACTAAATAATGTCATCTAATATGGAATATAGTTTCGATAAAACACTTGAAATGAATTCTAGAGGAAAATATCATTTCTTTTTCAAAATCATTTTCTTATAACAAAATGCCATGAAATTTAAAAAAAAAATATTTTGTTGAAAATAATCATGAAATCTTGTAGAGTATGCTTCATGAAAATAAGGTGTTACAAAATAGTAAAAAAACTTTCATGCCATATAAGTTAAAAAAACAATCTTCTCGTACTTTTTTCTGAAAAGTCAAAAAGTACCTCGTATGGTAAACCAAAAAGATTCCTTACATACCGTGTAGTAAAAGTAAAAAATGGGTAAAAATGACTTTAAACATACATGAAAACATTTTTATAAAACATGGACATGGATAATAAATATATCCCCAGTAAATACTTACGTATAAGCAATCTCGGATAGAAAACAATTGACATTGCAACATTATCCCTTACCTTAGGTCCGATTTGCTTCGTACATATCTGAACCTCATGTATAATGATTTCAATAATGCAATTGACTTATTAAAGAATCATATTCATTGTTATGATATCATATATGGTCAAATTATTATCTTCTTATCAGTAATATTTCATTGCTACTTGTTATTCGGGTGCTTATTGCTTCAGGTTCTTATGCATGTTTTGTCGAATAAATTATTATTCTTATTTTTATGTTATAGATACCTCATTTCCAGAATGGTATTAGTGTAATATATATCATATTTATTCATTAAATTCATTTATATAATCATTATTCAATTAAGATCATGTAGAACGAGTCGCATAACATCGTGGAGACGGTAGGCCGTACGTACGCACAAGCGATGACATTGTTCCCATGATCATGGAATTGTATTTAAGTGTATTTATACTATTTAAGATTCAATATAACTTTTAAATAATCATATATAGTTATTATTTACAGCATTATACCCATCCAAGTAAGGTGGTGGTGGAAAAAATATTACACCATGGCGTGGAGACGATATTCCGTACGTACGCACGCGCGGTGCTTCGTTTTCCGTAGGATGGATAGAAGGTGAAATATGGTTGTTTCATATTTATAATAAAATATCAGTATATGAGTGATACTGATGTTATTACTTTATAATGAAACAAATAAAGAAGAGTATGTAGAAGAAGAAATAAATTTGAATGAATCGGTAACAGATATTACCTCTTCTTCGACACGCCTCTTTCAAACCACCTCTTAGGGCACTAAAATTTGTCTTTGAAGAAGACCAAAACCTATAATATGTTTATAAGGAGGTTGATAATGGAAATGGGAAGGGTTTGTCCAATATTTATGGGAAAAAAAGATGTGTGGAGGAGATTTAGGAGTTTCCCTTTTATAAGGGAGGAGAGGGGCACCTTTGAAATTATAAGAAATATTAATTTATAATAAATTCCAACCCCAATTAAAAACAACCAAAATGACTCAAATAAAAATATTATATGCGATAGGGTTGTAATATCATCAAACAATAAAATTTATACAAGTTGGGAGTTTTTTAAACATTATCAACTTGATTTATCATTATATAATCTATTTAATTTTATTTATGGTAATAATATTCTAAATTTTAAATAATTTTAAATAATTACTTATATGTTGTTAATTGTCCATAATTGTATGATTTATTACATTGTAGACCGTTTAAATTTTAATTTATAAATTATAAATATTTTTGTGATTTTTAAACAATTTTATAATATGTTATTTTTATAAAATAACAATAGTGCCAATTTTGACACTATTTATTTATTTTAATTGAAATAAAATTCACATAGAGGATATATTCTATGAAAAATATTTAATAGATTTATAACATATCAAATTTGTCTATAAAATTCGTGGATCACATTAAATAGTTCATATAATATTTATTTTAATATTTTTAAATACATTTATTTAGTATATCTCTTAATAAAATAATTAGTACAACATTTTTGTATAGTTATTTAATATAATTATTTGTTGCATAAAAATTATAACTAAAATTCTATGATGTAGATAAATATGATATATTTCATAATAATAAATTTACTCGAACTTATCATCTTAAAATCACAACATGTAAATTGTCATATTTATTAAATTATGAAGGTGACATCCTTGGAATCATTTAAAATAAAATAATATAAGTGTCATAATCACCATTATAAGGATCCAAATGGTCAAAAATTCGGAAAGTGCAGGATTTGGGTTTATAATACACTAACAAGAAGTTTTTTTAAGATTTTTGGGCCTTTTGATATGTATTAATATTTCACTAAAAACTATATTATTGATTATTCACTAAATAAATAATTTCTGCATCATTAATGTATAAGATAATAAGGTAATTAAATAACTCTTAAAATTACAAATAAATTACCCTGATAAATAAAAACATATTAGATTTCAAATGAGTATTTATAACTGAATTTATATTCCATATAATCTTATATTAAAAATAGTTTAGTTATTAAAGATTGAGTGAGACATATTTCACTTTCTTTTAAATAAAAAACATTAAAGGTCTTAATCACATCCAAGTGGGTTCCAATGGATTCCATTTCGACAACAATATTCCATATGACTAAATATAATCATCAAATTATATTAATACAAGTGTTAGAGTAATTTTATAATATTATATTTACCCACAATTACCCAATTTACCTTTAACTATGGTAAATAAAATTTACCGTAGTTACTATTAATAGTGCCAAAAAAAGTATCCTATTAACATAATTTGGACCTATTGATTCCAAATATGTAATCCATTTTTCCTAGTTAAAATCACATAATATTCATTAATTAATTTAAAATTAATCCCATTGTTAAGAAAACGAGTTTTAAAAGTTAAAACATTGCCAAAGATTTAAATGTTTTTACCTATGAATTCAATGTAAAATTAATGGTAATGAAATAAATTATATTAAATGGTAAAAATATATTCTATTTATACTTTAAAACAATTTAATATTATAATTTAACTATATAAATTATTGCGATGAAAAAAGTTGTTTTTAATTAAAATATAGAGTGTTTTTACTATTCATTAAAATATGAAAGTTATCAGAATAATATGAAAATTTTATCCAAAGTAAATTTTAATATCCTGATTCCAAAGAAGAATTTTATTTTTTTAAATTGAACTTATAAACATGTCAAAAACTATATTTAATGTGGGCGTGCCATCAAAAGCCGGCAAAACTGCATTTTTTGAAAAATACTAATTTTACCCGAAAAATTTATTTTGTTCACATACCATGTTTTAAAAAATGAGTAAGATGAATAATAATGATATAGAATTCAAAATGTATTTAATAATATTCATAGAGGCTAGTACATAATAATATTATAACAATATATCATTGTTTAGTGAAACCCGGTATTTCGTACTACACACGCTATCGAGCAAGGTCGTGATTGCGTGTAACGCAAGCCAAGTCAGGGTTGCGTGTAGTGAAAGACTCCTTTGTTGTTGTGTATAATATAATCCAACCATATTTCATTTACAGATTGAATATATATATATATACACACACACACTCAATGTTGCGTAGAATAACTACTATCAAACGAATTTGAAATTTTGTGGAACACAATCCAAGAATAGTGTTACGTATACTACAAGCTAATATGGTGTTACGTATAATGAAAGATAATATTGGTGTAGCATATAACGGAAGATATGAATGAAATTAAAAATAATATGTCTCTTAAAATCTCGTGGAGTTATAATAGAAGTGTCTTGAAACAGATCATAGGCTCATGCATAATTAAACTCCACTGCCGAAGGGTAAGAACTTTCTTGAAACTGGCCACCTTAGTGGTTGAGGAAACAAACCATTATAGAAATTTGTCTTGAAACATATCCAATGAGAGTGCGGAATCCCAATGATTGAATATGAACAAGAACCACAACTTCAAAGCTTCTCTATGTAATATCATCAAACACAATAAAATCCAATGCTAATTCTGTGAACAAATCTAACTGAAAGCTATATTGATCTCCTCCAACTAGTATTCCATGAATAAATCATAAATGGATCCCTCATTCTTATGAATAATTTTTCTTTGAAAATAATATATTTTCATCCTATAAGTATCTTATTCAGTGACCTATACTCTGCAGTGATCTACTGGAACATCCTACTAAATATCATCGATTCAAACCTAATAAGGACATGAAAAAAGATCAATGCCCAGAAAACGAAAAAAAAACTATTGTCCTAAACCTATAATATGTAATACTTATCATTGATTAATTAATTATTTTAGTTTTTAATGGATTTAATATTTCCCAAGGTCAACCCATTTCAAACACATGTGAAAATAAGAACGATGCATTATCCTTTACTAGGACTCTACCATGAAACCAATATCACTTATTTTAGTAGGCTCAATGGACATAAAATTTCATGCATAAGATCCTAGGGATCCCTAAATACAAGTATCTCATATGGTCTTTTGTGTCTAAAATTAATACCAAATTTAGCTTACACTGTTTTCATACCATCCCATGAAACATCACCTGTTACTAATTCCAAACTCCATACCATCCCTCATCCTAAACTTTTTGATATCACACTGTCATGAACCACACCCCACAAATATATTAAAATGAGGAGATAGAAATGGGTACATCTTGAGTCCTTCCACTAGTAGGCCCCATGTTGGATACTTTCTTTGACAGTTTAATAAACATGCCTACGAGAGGCATTACCCTCCAAGGGAAACACGAGGAAGAGAGAGATAAGAAGGACACTCCCATCAACAACTGATATATATATATATATATCCTAAGTGTAAATATTCAATGTCAAATTATACTAGAATAAAAAAAGGGAAACTAATAGTACCAAAGATGTAAATATGGTAGTGACTAAGAATCCCAAATTGCTATAGAAAAACCACAACATATTGATATCCATCCCGATCATTAACCTCCTCTGGTGACCTATGAAATATTTTATATTTACATAGGATAAAATTATAGTATAGTAACGAGGATCCTCTATGGATCCCCTCATGAAAATGATAAAGAATGAATTCCAAATAGTAGTAACAACAGTGAAAATAAATTGTCATATAAATAGGTATATTATGTTCCCATATTCACCAGGGATAATAATCACCAAGTATCACATAAAATAGATAATATATTATTTTAATGAAACATCATGGGTACCACAATACTTATACAACCCTTGTTTTCTATTCTGCACCAACATCACATGTCCTGATTCATCTACCCACAGAAGTAAGCCAACCTTAAAACACCAATGCAATGCATCACAACAAGCACATTATTGATAATGTAATAAACTCATCCAATAACACATCACGAAATCGTAATAACTCGATTCTTATATTTGAGGTACGAGTTTCTTACATTCTCTTTTCCTTAAGTGTTTTGGAGAATATATGGAAAAAATGGGAAAAATTCTAAATTTTGGAAGTACACGTCATGTACTTTTTCCACACGCCATGTACTTTTGGCCATGTAGGGAAGAGTACACGGGGCGTGTAGCCATGTCAGTGACGAAGGGTGTTGGAACCAACTACATGCCGTGTAGTGGTACTTTACATGCCGTGTAGTCTGTCGGCAAGCCAAAACAGTAAGGCGATGGAGAAGCCGCCAGCTGGATGATAGTACACGCCGTGTACTTAAGAGTACATGTCGTGTACTCATGTCGACGGATGAATAGTGTGGCAGTGCCACTAGAGGAACAGTTAAATGAAGGGAGTACACGCCATGTACTTGGAAGTACATACTGTGTACTTTGTTTTTTTTTTGCTTAAATCAGACAGTAGCCTCCCCTGTTCACATGGAAGGTTTAGAACCGGAGGAAGGAGCAGGAGTGGACGACCGGACCACTGGAGATCCACCGATAAAGCATCTGGAATCCGATTCCACCTCGGATGATCTCATTGGAACCACGCGGGTAAGCCCTCTCTTCTCCTAGCATGTTTCTTACCAATTATTCTCTTAATAGAAGTTATTTTAGGATAAGTGAGTTTATTTATTCATCAGATCTACGTCGTTATTGGGAGTTTCTTGGATCAGTGTTCGTGTATACCACTCGTTGGCGTATAAGGTAGGTGGCTTGGTGTTTGTTTTCCAACTTCCATGTGTTTTGTGCGTTTTGTGCCACGAACCCATGTTCGGGTGTCATGTGGCTGAGGCCGTTGCTATATTAAACACCTAGAATTGATTAGGTATTTAATTATGATATTAAAATGCTTGTTGGGATCGTTTCTTGGATCCGGAACCACCCCAGGGGTGTGTTCCTCTAATTAGCCATTTGGCCAGGAAACCCGAGGGCATGCCTTAAATGTAGTAACTGTAGAATTTCCTTGAGAGGAATTGCTTTTTATTGCATGTTTACCTGTTGGGAATTTCCCGGTTACCTTTTTAGCATGAGGGAATTTTTGTATTTATCCTGAGGTCGATGTTGTGATTAGCCTGTGGGCATTGTACTGTATTAGCCTGAGGGTGTGACTATATTAGCCTAAGGGAAACTTAATATTTTGCTTGATGGAAACATTTCTTGCCTTAGGGATTGACTTATATGCTTGAGGGTGACACTTCCTACACCAGAGGGAAATTTCTGTTATGCCTGAGGTCAGTACCTGTGGGTTGGATTCTATATAGCCGGAGGGCGTGGTTCACTATATTAGCCTGAGGGAAAGATTCTGGTTGGCCTGAGGGCATGGTGTTGTAGAGCACAAAATTTTACTAAATTAAATAGATTAAATGAATAATTAAATGAAAATATAACTGGTGAGTTAGTTACTTTTGAGTAATGCTTAGTTTACTGCATTTTACTACTGCACACTTGTTGCATGCTTTACACACAGTTGAGCACGGGCCTTTGGTGGGTGCCTACTCAGATATATTTCTCACACCCTGTTTGGGTCATGCTTTTCAGCCCAAATAGATTACGTTTCTATAGGTGTGGATAGGGGAAAGAGTCCCTATACTGGTACTTAACTGTTGCTCTGAAGTAGGAGGGAATGGGACCAAGCCTAGGCTCGCGATGCCGCTGCTAGCTGTTTTTCTTTGTTTTGTTGTACTCTTATTTTGGTTGCATTGTATTGATGTATAACATGTTTTGGTTGTTTTATTTGAACTTGAGACATGTAGAATCATTATCTATATACTGTTGTTTGTATCCACTGTAGTTGTTCATTTAAGTTGTGTATGGTTTACTGCTTCCGCTGTTCGTTGTATGTTTTATTTTGTATTCCGCTGCACTGGAGTTTGACAAATGAGGGAATAGTTTCCCCACTATCAGACCTTGGACCTTGCTTCTATTCGGCATCCTCTAGCATTTGGGGAAATGCGCTTGAGGCCACGTGGAAAACCGGGTTCGGGGCACCCGTTGAGTGCCACCCGGAACCGGGATGTTACAAAGTGGTATCAAAGGGGTTCTTTTCTTTGACATACTATTTGGAGTCGTAGTCAGGGATAGGATGAACAGTAGTTGGTAGTAAGATGTTCCTGGTCATATCTAACCCGTGTACAGGGAAAAGCCAGTCTACCTTGTATTTTGCACTTCTTCTAATTTTGTAACTTTTACAGTTGATTTGATTTCACCATTGGGTGATTCACTTGGTATTGTGCTATTTTATTTTATCCATGGGTTCTATTTAGTTGCAACACGATGAGATGAGGGTATGCCGTCTCAAGCAGCACTTAGTCACATGATAGATATCACATGCCATGCATGGTTTCCATGCCATGTATGTGCATTAGAAATTGCATGTTTTTGGGATATTTGTTGTGCTAGAAAATCATTCTATTGTGATAGCTGCTCTGATAAAATACCTTCCCTGTGATAGGGTAATTTTTGTGTGATCTGTTCATAGAATGGATTCCAAACTTTGGTTTTTGGGAATTATGCCCCCCATTGACCAGAATTTGGTGGATCATTGACTGTTAATTAGTTATAACACAGATAAGATGTCAAAATTTGATTCGTTGGGAGTATGGGCCCTCACGGGTCGAAATTTGACACTTAGGTGTTGTTTTTGGTATTTTCTGGGTTCCAGAGAAGATTCTGAGGCATACATTCTGGAAACCCAGTATACACGCCATGTAGTACTTCAAACACGCCGTGTATGGCCCTCTGTTCGGGAAGAAAAAATGAAATTTTTATGTACACACCATTTACCCTGAGTACACGACGTGTAGTCTCTGCCCGTGTCACAAACCGTGTTGGCGGTGACACGAGGAAGGGAAGAGCTTGGAGAAAACACACCGTGTAGCTCTTGTACATGCCGTGTAGTGTTGACCCGGAGTCTGGCCGAGTAACTAAAAACACAGTTCGGTGAACTCCTGTACAGAACATGCTGTGTCCATGATGAACACACCGTGTAGTGTGACACGGGGACTCGGCCGTGTAAATAACAACACAGGTCGGTGTCACCTCTCCTTGAACACACCATGTACCTTTGGGACACACTGTGTAGTCTTGTACGAGGAAAGACCGTGTGGACTTAGCCGTGTGGCAGGGAAACAGGGTGACGTACATGCTGTGTGTGGGTGTAACACGCCATGTAGTTTGAAGCCGAGTAGTCGGCCGTCTCACAAATGACACGGGAAGTTGGAAAATAACACCATACATGCCATGTAGAATATATACACGCCGTGTAGTTTGGTTCAATGGGATTCGTGTGTCTTAGCCATGTCGAATGACCCGGGCAGGGGAAGGGATGCCAAGTACATTCCGTGTATTCAGTATACACGCCATGTAGTCTTGTTTTGGAAATCTTGAAATGCCTTCTTCCTCTTGATTCCTTTGTGGTTCATTCACTTTCAGTATTGATAAATCTTGAATCTAAGGCGTGATTTTGACCTTGTACTAGCATTCCACCTAGACGTCCATGCATTGTACTCCAGGAGAGCGGCAACGAGTATACTCCAGAAATGGTGGGCCATGGGCTACCAGTTGATTCACCAGTAGAGCCAGATACGGCACCGGCCGTTATACCAGACATAGGCGTGGAGGCGTAGTTATGTGAATGCTTTATTCGGTTCATGAAGACCTTTCAGGGAGCACCACCGGCTGCCACATCTATGGCTGAACTTACTCGTATATTTTAGTAGTAGCATCCGCCTACCTTTTCAAAGGATGGTGGACCATAGGCTGCAGAGTCTTGTCTAGGATCGATGCAGACTATTTTTGAGAATCTTGAGACACCTCCAGGGCGGAGGATCAAGATCGCGACATACATGTTGCGTGATTCCTTCATGAAGTGGTGGGATGTCACCACCCAGTCATAGCATCATATAGACATGGCGTGGGAAGAATTTCTGGCAGTCTTCTAGGAATTTTTCTTCCCGGAGATGCTGAGAGCAGATAGAGCTATGGAGTTCATGAATCTATAGCAGGGCGCTATGTCGGTGATGGACTATTCTTCTCGTGTCACCGAGCTTCATTGTTTTTCACTCGTGATGGTGGGTGATGAGACGTTGAGAGCCAGACGTTTTGGGGATGGTCTTAGTTATGACATCTGAGCGCTAGTGAATGTTTTCAAGATTCCTTCAGTACATGATATTGTGAACTAGGTTTTGATTACATAGAGGAACCTGCGGGAAGCTAGTGGTGTGGGCCAGGGCTGTTCAACACTAGTCACTGGTACTATTTGTATTGGAAAAATGAAGAGACAAATGAACTTCTCTCAGGGTGGCAGCACCAGCCAGACAGCTTCTTCAGGTGTTCCGATCAGGTGATACCAATGTGGCAGAGAGGGGCACAAGAGACCGCAGTGTCCACGAGACCCAGTGGAGTGCCGAGCTTGGGGAATGATGGGTCATCTGCAATGATTTTTTAGGGCGTTTCTACCGGTGTCTATTGAGATGGGTTTTGTGCAGACTCCACGTGCGGGAGCAGGACCAGTGGATTCTTACCAGTCCGGGTACTAGAATACGTCAGGGCGTGCAGGCAGAGATGGCGGTCGTGGCCGTGGTATCCAGACACCAGGATCTCCGAGGTAGCAGGGCAGGACAACTCAGGGTATCCAGGCTGTGTCGTAGGGCCGCGACACTGGGCAGGCTTATGCAGTGCAACAAACCTAGCAGGAGTAGGATCCCAGAACTTCTATAGTCAGAGGTACTATTCTACTAGCTTCTGTCTTATCTTCAGTACTTTTTGATATGGGTTCTACACATAGTTTCATATCTATGCCCATTGTGGAGTGCCTTGGGCTCTGTGTTTTTTCTTCTTCTGATATCATGACACTAGACACTCCGTTGTGGACTAGAAAAGCTATAGATCATGAGTGCAAGGAGTTCCCCCTTGAGGATGGTGGGTGTCACATCCTTTGGGATCTCTATGTCCTAGATATGACATCTTATGACGTCATTATCGGGAGGGACTGGATAGTTCCCTTTGGAGCCTTTGTAGACTACTATCATCGTAGGGTGCGTTTCACGTCACCAAAGGGCGGAGAGTTTCTATAAAAGGGCGAGTGGGATGTTCATGAAAGTCGAGCTGGAACAGAGCATCGTGGGCATGGTGGGGTCACATCCCAGATTGTGAGATTGTATCTGGATGATCAGGGGACTTGTTAGACAGATTTCCCTCCAGTTGTTTATCGTTTCAGGGATATCTTCCCAGATGACTTTTCAGCTCTACCTCTGCTGCGTGAGGTGGATTTATCGACCGAGCATGTTCCAGGAGCAGCACCAGTGTCCATTCCTCATTATAGGATGGATACACCTGAGTTACAGGAGCTCAAGAGGCAGTTAGAAGAGTTTCAATAAAAGTGATTTATTTGACCCAGTACTTCTCCTTGGGGTTCTCCGGTCCTTTATGCGAAGAAGGTCGACGATACGCTCAATCTTTGTGTGGATTATCGGAAGCTGAACTAGTTGATGGTTAAGAACCGATATCTTTTAACGAGGTTTGATGATATTTTTGATCAACATCATGGAGAAAGAGTGTTCTAGAAGATTGACTTGAGATCAAGATATCATCAGATGCGCATGAGACCATCGAATATACCGCTTACAGATTTTCGGAGCAGATATGGTCTGTACGAGTAATTGGTTATGCCGTTCGGACTCAGTAATGCGCCCGAAGTCTTCATGGCTCTGATGAATCAAGTGTTCCATCCGTATCTTGACTCTTTTGTGGTAGTATTCTTGGATGACATTTTGGTGTACTCTCACACTCGACACCACCATACCACCCATCTTGAGATCATGTTGAGTACACTGAGAGAGCAACGACTATATGCTAAGCTCTCAAAGTGCCACTTTTGGATGGATCTGATTCACTTCCTAAGTCACATCATCTTATAGGCAGGAGTTGCAGTGGACCCAGGGGAGGTAAGAGTAGTAGTTTCCTAGGAGCAGCCTAAGAATGTGTTTGAGATACAGAGTTTCTTAGGGCTGTATGGTTACTACAGATGCTTCATAAAAGACTTCTCTTATATAGAAGCACCGTTGATGGGTCTGACTAAGAAGGGTATGAAGTTAGTTTGGTCGGAAGATTGTGAGGCAGCCTTTCAGGACCTAAAATGAAGGTTGATATCAGCATCGATCCTCATACTCTCAGAGTAGCGGAAGATCTATATAGTTTACTATGATGCATTAGGTATTGGGATGGGAGCAGTGTTGATACAAGGTGACCGAGTTGTTGCATATGGGTCTTGGCCGTTGAGGCCACATTAGAGGAATTACCCAATGCATGATCTCGAGTTGGATGCAGTTGTGCATGTGTTGCACTGTTGAAAACATTATCTTCTGGGAGAGCATTTTGTGGTTTTCACCAACCAAACAAGCCTCAAGTATATCTTTATGTATGGTGACCTGAATCTGAGGAAGAGAAGGTGTGTTGAGTACCTACAGTCCTTCGATTTTGATCTTGCCTATACACCTGGTAAAGGTAATGTAGTAGCTGATGCAATGATCAGGAAGACTCAGATACATGCAGTGTAGGAGGCCAATGGTGAGTGGAAGCTCATGGATTTGTTCTCTAAGATTCATCTGGAGGTGCACAATAGTCAGGGGCAGACTTTTCTTTCCTCTTTAACTGTGATTTCTACTCTTCTGGACAGAGTGAGGATGAGATAGCTATCGGATGCATAAGTCCTTGTTCTACGGGATTCTGGGGAGAGTGGGGACCCTTCTCCTTGTTTGATGGTAGACGATGATGTGATTCTGCGTTTCCATAGATGTGTATGGGTTTCAGGGGATATATGCGAGGAGATGATGCGAGAGATTCATACTTCAGCTTGGGTAGTTCATCCCGTGGTTACCAAGATGTACCGTGACTTGAGACATTAGTACTGGTGGCTGGGTATGAAGAGAGATGTAGCTTGTTATGTTATGAGGTGTTCCACCTGTCAGTAGGTGAAGGCGGAGCATCAGAGACCAACATGCCTTTAATAGCTGTTCCCAATCCCGAGTGGAAATGGGACGATGTCTTGATAGATTTCGTGATTGTATTGCTGAGGTCACCATGTGGAAATGACGCCATGTGGGTTGTTGTGTACAGACTCATGAAGGTATCTTACTTCTTTCTGATCAAGGAGACCTTCGAAGTTCACGATCTTGGAAGGCTGTATATCCGAGATATCATGCGTCTTCATGGGGTCCCTCGTTCTATCATTTCAGATAGGGATGCCTGCTTTACGTCTCGTTTATGGAAGGGTTTTTAGAGGGAACTGGGTACACAGATGCTTCTGAGAACACCATACCACCCTCAGACAGATAGCCAGTCAGAGTGTACAACATAGGTGCTAGGGGACATGCTGCATGCATGCGTCCTAGACTTTTGGGGCTCTTGGGAGAAGCATATACCCTTAGTCGAGATTTCCTATAAAAACAGCTTTCAGGCAACTATTGAGAAGGCACTATACGAGTCTCTATATGGTAGGCCATGCCGTACACCTTTGTGCTGGATAGAGGTAGGTGAGGCAGATTTACTGGGGCCACAACTAGTGCTGGAGACATCTGTGCAGGTCCAGTTGATTCAGGAGAAGATGGCTACCGCGCTGTCTCTTCAGAATTCATATGCTGATCGTCGTAGACGACCCTTGGAGTTTGTTGTCGGGGATCAGGTTTTCATGCATGTTTCGCCGAGGCTGGGACACAAGCAGATCAGGAGACAGGGTAAACTTTCGTAGAGGTATGTGGGGCCATTTGAGATTCTGGAGAGAGTCGGGCTGGTTGCCTATTGGTTGCAGTTACCTCAGCGATACCGAGTCATGCACGACATCTTTCACATATCTCAGTTGCGTCACTATCATTCAGACCCATCTCACAACTTTCATCCAGAGTAGGTTGAGCTTCAGATGGATGCGTCCTTTGAGGAGCATCATATTCGTATCGTTGATAGGAGCACGAAGGTTCTATAAGGTCGGTCAATTCCTCTCGTACAGGTGCTATGACAGCATGGCTGAGTGCAGGACGAAACCTGGGAGTGGGAGACCGATGTACGTGCTTAGTGGCTGGAGTTATTCACGGATATATCTTCACCACCCTTGGTAGGAAAAATCAGGGACGAATTTCTATAAGGGGGGATGTTTGTAAGAACACTGTCCTTATATTTAAGGTACGGGTTTCTTCCTTTCTGTTTCCCTTAAGTGTTTTTGAGAATATATGGAAAAAATGGAAAAAATCCTAAATTTTGGACGTACACGCCATGTACTTTTTCTACACGCTGTGTACTTTTGGATGTGTTGGGATGAGTACATGGGGCATATAGCCATGTCCGTGACGAAGGGTGTAAGAACCAACTATATGTTGTGTAGTAGTACTTTAAACGTTTTGTAGTCAGTCAGCAGGCCAAAATAGTAAGGCGGTGGAGCAGTTGCCAGCTGGGCGACAGTACACGCCTTGTACTTAGGAGTACATGTCGTGTACTCATGTCAATGGATGACCAGTGTGGCGGTGCCTCCAGAGGAACAGTTAAATTAAGGGAGTACACGTCGTGTTCTTGGAAGTACACTCCATGTACTTTGTTTTTTTTTGCTTAAATCAGGCAGTAGCCTCCCCTGTTCACAGGGAAGGCTTAGAACTGGGGGAAGGTGCGGGAGTGGACTGCTGGACATTTGTAGATCCACCGATTGAGCGTCTAGAATTCGATTTCTCCTCAGATGATCTCGTTGGAACCGTGCGGGTAAGTCCTCTCTTCTCCTAGCGTGTTGGTTACAAATTATTCTCCTAACAGAAGTTATTTGAAGATAAGAGAGTTTCCTTCATTGTCAGATCTACGTCATTCTTGGGCATTTCTTGGATCTGTGTTCGTGTATACCACTCGTTGGCATATAAGGTAGGTGTCTTGGTGTTTGTTTTCCAACTGTCATGTGTTTTGTGCATTTTGTGCCATGAACCCATGCTTGGGTGTCATGTTTTTGAGTCCGTTGCTATATTAAACACCTAGAATTGATTAGGTATTTAATTATGATATTAAAATTCTGGTTGGGATCGTTTCTTGGATCCAGAACCACCCCGGGGGTGTGTTCCACTATTTAGCCATTTCGCCAGGATACTCGAGGGTATGCCTTAAAAATAGTAATTGAAGAATTTCCTTCAGAGGAATTGATTGTTACTACTTTTTTACCTGTTGGGCATGGCATGGTTACCTATTTAGGAGGAAGGCATTGTTGTATTTAGCCTGAGGGCATTGTTGTGATTAGCCTATGGGAACTGTACTGTATTAGCCTGAGGGCGTGACTATATTAGCCTGAGGGAAACATACTATTTCGCCCAAGGGAAACTTTTTGTGCCTGAGGGCTTGACTTATGTGCCTGAGGGAAACACATCCTATGCATGAGGGAAATTTCTGTTACGCCTTAGGGAAATACCTGCGGGTTGGATTCTGTATAGCCTGAGGGTGTGGTTCACTATATTAGCCTGAGGGAAAGATACTGGTTGGCCTGAGGGCTTGGTGCTATTGAGCACAAAATGCTACTAAATTAAATGGATTAAATGAATAATTTAATGGAAATATAACTGGTAAGTTAGTTACTTTTGTGTACTGCTTAGTTTATTGCATTTTACTACTGCACACTTGTTGCATGCTTTACACACATTTCAGCACAAGCCTTTGGTGGGTGCCTACTGAGATATATTTCTCACACCCTGTTTGGGTCATGCTTTTCAGCCTAAATAGATTACATTTCTGTAGGTGTGGATAGGGGAAAGAGTCCCTATACAGGTACTTGACTGTTGCTGTGGAGTAGGAGGGCATGGGACCAAGCTTAGGCTCGCGATGCCGCTGCCAGCTGTTTTTCTTTGTTTTTCTATACTCTGCTTTTTGTTGTACTGTATTGGTGTATAACATGATCTGGCTATTTTCTTAGAACTTGAGACATATAGCATCATTATATATATATTGTTGGTTGTATCCACTGCAGTTGTTTATTTCAGTTGTGTATGGTTTACTTCTTCTGCTGTTCGTTGTATGTTTTATTTTGTATTCTGCTTCTCTACACTTTGACAAATGAGGGCATAGTTTCCCCACTACCTGACGTGGGCCCTCGCTGCTAGTCAACAGCCACTGGCATTTGGGGAAAATGTGCTTTAGGTGACGTGGAGAACCGGGTTTTGGGTACCCATTAAGTGGAACCCGGAACCGGGACATTACACAAAATTTGTATCTACATTTTTTATGTGATCTTCCATAGCCTGTATAATGTGTATCATACATTGAGTATTATACCTCATTCCATTTCAACCCATACACCGAGTAAATAAATCAACTCATCACAACCTATACCTGTCAAGCTTATAATAATCCTTTGAATACCATATCGGTTAATACTTGTGCATAAAATAATCAGAAGACATCACATACCACTTCACACACATATAAGAAACTAACCACTCGACATACCAGTTCAATAAACTATTAATAGAAGAGAGTGGTTCCATATGGGGTAGTTATCCATACATCCTCCCATCGGGGTGTCAGGGAAAATACTTTCCCAGATTACCCTATGTGTCGTTTTTCTTTAACCTATATGGGTGGGGATTCATATGAAATAATTGAATATAAATGATATATTATAGCTCACAATCACACTATAGGATTTACATAGTTTTAGAATAAATTGAAGCTAATGTCTCTCATACTCCCGACATACACTATATAGAACAGATATCCTATGAGCGTACCAGCATTTTAAAGAGATAAATTAAATTATTTATTTATATTTTATCATTTTTGAATTTATAATTAATTCAATATAAATTAATTCAAAATTATAATTATTCCATGTTACCTCACATTAATCATTAGAGTAAAGTCCTTACCCTCCAAGAATAATAAAAACTGAGGACTCAGTTTATTATGATTGACATATTTTAAGAATGTACATTCCATCGTCACAATCCCCACAGGTTAAACAATTATTCATTAATTATTATAATCCTTCCATAAATTAAGTACTATAAGAAAACATTATAATCTTCTACCAGGAGGATACTTATAACCAGGCATATTCAGATACATCAAACAGTGGGGAAGATAATTCAGATAAACCAGAAACCTGGGAATTAGTCCTCAAACCTACTCAAAGTGAGAATTTCAACTCTCAACATCACATCAATAAGTAATTCAATCATCAACCTATTATACTACCTACAGTGTCATCCCCAACACCCACATGCATATACCGATGCATGTCACCATCACATATGACATCTTCCGCCACATCATTCGGGCCTCCCTTCACACATCACTTCATTTATCATAGGCTCCCATTGAATTTGATCCACCAACACCATATCACAATAATCTTATCCAAGGAACATCAAAAAAGTATTTAGAAACAATCTCCCATTTCCAACTGGTCATTCTAGTCCATAAAACAATTCATCTATACTTTACTTGCAAATGAGCTCTCATGGATCTAAAACAAGGATGTCACTATTCTTAAGAAAATAAGACTCTCAACATTTAAAATTATATTAATCAAAACACAGATTCTCATTCCATCGTCAATTATTAGATTCATTATTCACAAGATCCATCTACATGATAACTAAGTCATCAAGAAATAACAAGCAACCAAATTAATTAAATAATTTATTTCACTATAGATCACAAAATCCAACCATTATCATTAATCGTTACATTTTAATTACTATTATAATACTAAAAATGATTATCATTATTCATAAATTATATTAATCACATGGTTGGTCATATATAATTAAACATGCATACTTGCATCAATTTCATTAAAATAAAATTATAAAAAAACACCCTATTCAAACATGACCCTTCATTAATTTCATAATTTGATTAATTATAAATTGACTCTGTATTTTTCTTCCAATTTAAACATGATACTCCAATAAAATAAACATTATAAAAAATCATAGCATAGATATCCCACTATTTAGTAAATCTAGGAGAAAATTGCTTTCATGTTTAAAGAAATAACATAGACATGTGATAACTATCAAATTCATTCAATATGGTTCAATAATTAGTGTTAAAATTAAATTTTAATCTAATGTGATAAATCATGATTAATTTATTCTTTTATTCTAATAGAAGATTGGAAATGAAAACCATAACTTGTAGGTATTAATATTCTTTACATAAGAACAGACAAAGGTTTTGGATCTGGATCACCTCTATCGAAAAATGTTGCATCCATACAAGGATGACACATCACAATTTCCCCAACAAACAACCAATAAAATACCATTATAAACTTGTGAGATGATCTGCCATCACATAGAATGAATAAAAATGATGTAATGGTACCAAATGGGGAAGGACCCATAAGAAATGGTTAAAGAACACACCTTAGATCAACTCATATCACCACTGATCGAAGATGGAATCCAAGGATCAATCCCCATCAATGGAATCCACAAAACCCGTGGTACATGATGTGTATTTATTGGGGTAAAGAGGGAGAGACACATGATATAGGGTTTATAAATCACCGAAGGTACAAATCATTATGAAGTCACTATACAATGGATATACATGACATATAATCCGTACACTTCATGTAATCATTGAGTTTTAGATCTCAATGAAAATGGATCTCCTTAAATAATTTATTCTCTAATATTTACACATCATAAAGCACCATGTGGACCATCCTTAAAAAGTTTTAAACTGAAATTACATGATATTGAAACCCCTTACACGTCATTTATTCTCGCATCATCAATATTTTAGTATCTGAACCCATCTAGACTCACTCCAGCCTCCTCAGACCTTCAAAAGTATCGAGAACAAGAAAATGTTTGGATTAGATATATCTAGGCCATTACATTAACATGATGTTGTTAATGATGATGATAGTAAAAATAATAATATATTTAAGGTCGTATAGGTTATATGAAATGAAATAATACTGAAATACCCCTGATCTTGAAGAACATATCACACCAACTCCTAGGGTTTACCCAATATATAACTAGCCCATTAAAATTTTAAAAACATTATGGAAAACAATATGATATATTGAAGCCCCCTCATCCTAACCTAAAGTCCCTTGCATATTCCAATCACTAAATTAGTGTATACATGGGTTTAAAACATTTCATACATCATTTTTAACATCATCAGACATAAATGAACCATAAATTCCCTCCTAAGGGAGGCTACAAGTATTTAAACCCATGTTATATAAAGAATCATGTGGTGAAATTACCAAAAATTAAATCCTCTAATTCATTAATAATAATAATAATAACAATAGTAACAAGTAATTGAAAAATCCTGATCATGAGTTCATGAATAAACCCACACCCCTAAAGTTTGTTAAATAAAAAGTCAATTAAAAAGTAAAACCATGAGATGCAATGAAATTTACCTAGGTGGATATATAATATTTATTAATAATAAGACTAAAAATAAAAAACACATAGAGTAACAAGGAAAATAGTGAAACTCAATTGATTGGATTCTTGGTCTACACCCCTCAATTCAAATCATTTTATATTGAAAACATAAATAGATAAAATTTCTTAATTATCATTCCTCAAAAATCATCATATAGAAAACTAATGATTAAAGCAATAATGTGTCATCTCTAAAAGATTGATCCATCTCATCTATTCAGTCAAATATGAGAGAATCATCTTATGATGATTATATTCAATATGATATCCACATGCAAGAATTAAAATTCCTATAATTATATACATGCTTAAAATTCACACCCAATGGATCTAAATTGAGTAACATATTTTTTTGACCTAAATAAAAAGTGGTAATTTATATTTAACAGTCAAAATGGATCATTTTTTATTTATTCCCATAGATGGTCAAATAATTAAGATAAAACCATAAAGCTAATAAGAAAATAACTGATTCATTGATATTTTTATACTATTTTATTCCATATATTTCATAGTTTATATGATGGTATTGAGAACACAACGCAATCCCCTAATGTTAGAATTTAAAACTTTATCACTGATGAACGACATGAACTCATTGACGTTAGTGAATTACTTCCTAGTTTAAGCTAAAGATCTCGTGAAAAGAATATTAAGTAGAAAATTAAAACCGTAAAATAACTGAATTAGATCTGTAGATGTGCACGCTGTCTTTTCATCATTATCCATCAATTGTCAAAAATATGATGTTGAATTCCCTTAGATCATCCACATGTGCTTCAAAAATCAATGGGATCATGGATCATCTAAATATAGGTTCTATAGTGGCGTTTTTATGATTCCTTTGATGAACTGATGATAACAACATCGAATTTCATATGATGAAACTGAGGGAGATCAATCTGAACTCCCCAGATTCAAATACACTCTCTCTAGAACATTAGAGAGAGAAGAAGAGATAGAAATACCATGAATAGTTCATGGGATGTACTCTGTTATTTAATTCATAGAGCACTGGAAATTTATTAGGTATTTCATCCTCAACACCCAAAATAATTATCGCACTATAAAAATAACATCATGATACCTATAATGATCCAAAAATATCATTTCTTATTATTATTACAACTTAGCTATAATATAATAAATATATTATGTGGTAATAATTGAGCCAGTAACTTGGATTGTACATCCCTTAAATATTAAATGAGCCATGAATATTTTAAACTAATATTTGTTCAAATAATATTTTCATGTATTTACATTAAAACATGTAAATACATTTAATAATGAAATTTTATTGTCATTATTTATAACTTGAATAATATGAATTTATTTATTTAATTGGTGATCGTATCACCTTGTACAAATCCCAGACCCCAACGGTGGGCCCCACAATACCCAATATACATATTCAGCTGAATATGGTAGATTATTTAGTATGATATTTTGTGTGAATCTCTAGGCCCTTATCTCAATAGGAGTGAATAATATTGAGAGATCAAGAATATGATCTAGCAACCAATCCTGGACCCTAAAGAGATAAGGATTTCCAAAACAACAACAACCAAGCTACAAACACAAATTGTGTTATATAATCTCTTTGTCTTTAATATCTCATAAAGAAGGAAGTACACCTAGGTCATTGTCCTTATCTTTGTTTATTATTTGATGATCTTACTTGATGGATTTACCCTTGGATTCAATGTCCTGGGTCTTATGAAGATACTACCATCCTGATCAACATGTCCTGAGATATATTACTACATTAACCTTAAATATACATATCCTTTATTTCTCATTCAACCAATTTCATACCACTAATAACTCACACCACTTAGGCTACCTTAGCATGGTTTAAATATAATGGCTTTTGACATGATCCAATGTAAATGATCAAATTATGCACATTGGTAATGATCTCAATTCCGGAGACAATTTAACATGTCTATAGATAGGAATAATCAATGGCACAAAAAAACATGTGGTGTTCCTATTGGTTGGTCTATACTCAGGATCTCACTACTAAGGATCACCATGTGAAAACTTAATGTGAAGTATTCTCAATGCTTTTGAGCCCTCATCTAATGATAGTAAAATATATATTGTGTCCAGTCACTACGACACATTCAGATCTTACAACCTTTTTTTAAGATCAATGTCATTATATATAGAGCTTATCATAATTTTCTGGGATCTGCTATAACATTTTGATATGACCATTAATCTATGAAAACATTCATCAAATGGTGAATGAAGAAAATTATTCACTATAATTGTAAGAATGCATCATGTATAACTAAAAGTATAACCAATTTGGTAATCAAAAGAACTATATAGTTGGGTCTAGAGAATCCTCTATTTCAACACTCCCTATTGAACTAGATCCAACATGCTAACCACACTGGTTATCTCTCATATGATCCATATCATGTTTCTGCAGAGTAAAAATTTATTATTTAGGCCTACCATGATTCCACCACATGGCTATTATGCTATATGTGACCTCATATCCTTGGGTAAAACATATAAAGTGATGGTATCCCGAGTATATCCCTTTTTTACACTATCATAAATTGAAATCTTGGAACATAAGAATATCATAATTTATATTATGAAAATTATTTACTTACTAGGTGTTATTCCATGAACTGGAAAAAAGAATTTGGTTTAGCTGCTTCTTTACTACCTAAAAAGATGCAATATACTCTGTGTTTGTAGGTATAGCTACCATTGGATTATATGAGCTTGTATCTCTCACCAACTTTTCCTAAATACAATACATTATCCAATTGATATATTGGAATACTAGTTTAGGCCCTCTGAAAACATGTTTTCATTCTTCTACACTTACCAGGTGAATATCCTTTATACTTAATGATGCACAATCAGATAGTTCTGACAATATCTCTTGCAGTTCTCCCAGACATAACTGATATTTTCCTACTATATGTATTTCTTGGAAATATCATTTTTTCACAAAACATGGAATGCATTACTGATCCATCGGTTGAGTGTGTGGATTCTAACAAACCACATTAATATCCTCCCATATCCCAGACATATCAACCTGGAGAGATTTCTTCCATGTGATACTGCAAAAAATTATTCTCTTGAATTATTATTATCTATACTATGTCACTATATGTATGATTTACTAGTTCCAAGAAACTATTAGATCCAAATCAATATATCTTGTTCCCTAGAAATTTTGTTTCTTATTTAATTAAATAACTATTGAATAAATTATATCATCATGGTCTTTCCTATTATGAAGACCAATATTAGTTTTTCTATATGTTGTCAAACACATTTCACTTGAAAACAATAGTTCTCTAGTTAACCTCTAGTAGTCACATGGGAAATTATAATTTCAAATGTATATTCCATGATAACATTGCTTACTTCAATCCTAAATTTTATTTCAAGAACTCACAGCCTTTATTATCATTCTATGACATAGACAACCCTTTTTGATTATGTATCATATACACCATTCCCATTCAGTGGTCATAAAATCTAGTGCTCAAAATAATGTTCATAAAAAATAGATATGGAAAGTAAAATTCTAATGTAGTTAAGAATAATGACATATTATATCCAATCGTGCCTTATTGGTACTGCACCATCACCATACATAAATCATCTCAATTGAAAACCCCCCATATTATTCATAACAATAATCCCCTTTGTTATTTGAACCATTGAATCCGTTAATGAATTTTAGTTGGTCCAATCAAACTCATCTAACTTCCATATACTACTTAACACGTAGAAAATATTTTTCACAATGAATAATAAATCACCGGTCATGGTGAATACCAAAACCACCACTATGGTTTTATAATTCTTTCATGGTATTTTTCTCATGATCATTTATATTCCATATCTCTTATGGAATTCATTCCTCTGCCAACTACATGTGAATCTTATGTATTGACTAAAACCAATTCAATATGGCTCCCACTATCTCAAAAGATATGTTCACACTTACATAGAAATATATTCATTTGCTTTGACTATATATTTTTTATATCTTATGGATTTATGTAATTTCCTAAACACCTCTTAGGATTGTTACTATATATGAACATTGTGTTTCTTCTTGATGAAAGATTGTTTATTTCATAAAAACAGTTTGCATACCTACAAATATTTTTATGACATAATGGATTCCCATCATAGAAAAACTTTTATGATATCCATTATGAATATATAGTCGGTGTATGGTTAAGATACATTTCCGTTATTCGAAAAGAACATTATGAAACATGATGTACGTTTTTGAAAGTCACAACATTGAAACTACTTGAATCTTAACATCGATTTATAAAATGTGCATTTTTTAATTTCATCATGATATATATTATTATAAATGTTAACAGGTAATACTTCATATTTGTTCCTAATCATAATATCAATTTTGGGATATAGATAAGGTAATGTGTGTTTCAGAATTACTCCACACTGCGTTATCGTGACCAATGAATGCTTGGTCAAGATATCCTTCAGCAAGGAAACCCGAAGATACTTATATTTACTGAACATACATATACACATACCACACTTTACCATTAATTAATTACATATAAGAATCTTATGATGAATATATACCTCTAGCTTACCCTTTCAATAGGTCATGCTCTATAGGTGAGCTTATTCCAAATTCGTTTTGGCGTAAAATTAATTATAAAGGTTTATTTGTCAAAAATATATTTCCAAATGTGTTTTTATTTACTAAGCTGAAATACCAAACTGGGTATATACCTAATTCCTACATTTAGTTTTACTTGACAAAGAATTATTTTTCCACAATTGGGTGTAAAATTCATACATTTTATATTCCTTAGTTATTTTCTACATTTCATGTATTTATGAACTATTAGATTAATATTAAATATAGAAAAAATATTAATTCCTGAACATGGAATAATGTATCCTTATGTACAATAATAAAATAGATTTATATTTTGTTTATACTCAATATAATTTCTGTATGAATCATTAAATTGTCAATAAAGGAGTCGTGTACTTCTCACTGCGGACATATGAATCACCCTTTCTCAATTTCTTGGAGAATACATATGAATTCAAGTAATGTTTATATAATCTCCTATTTACTGTATATCAATACAAATATGTGACATGAATATTGTATTGAATACCTAATAAGTAAAAAGAAAACAATATATTGATGAATATACCTGAAGGCAAAGTGACTACTTACTTCATTGATCCTCTGTATTGCGATTAAAATTCCATAGATTTATTTCACGATATGAAATCCAAATCACCTCTAGTTAATAAATATTATAAAGAATGATATTGAAAATGTTCTATTGACATGTCATTCCATTGGCCTTTTCACATTTTTTTTAAATTTTTTCTCCATAAGAATTAATTATTAAGATGCCTTATATATTATTTTTTTACTTGGAAAACATTACCTAAATAAGTAATGACGATTTTACCCAATATTTTCCATTTTGTAACCTAAAAAGAAACATGATTAAATGGTTGAATATAATACGAGAAAAGTGTACATTGGAAGATGATGATCCATATTTGACTTTACACATACTGGTGTAATCATTACCTTATTCATATCGGTGATTAACTTTCTCCTCAAAAGCTTCTCAGAGAAGAGACTACATGTTATATCATCAATTTCCAGTTGTGGTGACTACAAATAAAATATGACATTGAAGATAGAATAATGAAAGATCAATTAAGTGCATTGTATAATAGTCTCATGTAATAAATTTTTAACATGCTCTCTTTTAAAGGTATCTTAACAAATCTTGGGGACACTGGAACCTTGGATCTTTCCGCACCTTAGTATTATAAGCAAGCACTTGTACTATGATTGGAAAATCACGATAGTGTGGAAATTTACATTTTCCATTATTTATTGATGTATTTTGTGGTATAACATTCCATTTTTATACAAAAATAAATTTTATTATATATTTACTTTCTATCATGATTATTTATTAGGATATTTTTATGAATGAAATTATTAAATTTCTCCAACTATTTTATCGAATTATAGGAACCCTATGTACTAGAATAAGAATTCTATGTCGCTTCAGTATGCTAGTGGAAAGGATCCCTAAACCTCCCCTAAAATTCAATAGTCTATGGCTATGCCACTAGTAGGATGGTTCAAGGTGGGATTTTGGCTGACCAACCACATTTACTAGTTGTTCCATGATCTATTGAGAGAAATACTAGCTTTTAAAACCATAACTTGATTTACTCAATGCTTGAATCTAAAATGAATTAAATTTATATAGGGATAATACTCACTACCACTCTTGTTATTTTGACCCACCACTCTCTTAATAACTCTCTAATAGGAATAATAACCCTTATCTATGGCTTGAAAAGCACCCAAACACCCAGTTTTGTTCAAATTTTAATGATGTAAAATGATAAAGAAATAATTTTTGGTTTACGGATTTTATTTTATTGTGATGAAAGAAATCATTTACTATTTTGAGCATGTTTTATGTGATTTAACTCATAACTATCTTTTCAATAAATGAAAACATTTTTCACATCACATGTTAATTTTATTTGTGCATGCTTGTTTATTATTCAATATGACCCAACACAAGCTAAAAATAAACCATGTAAAAGTAAAATGATGACATGCTCATGATCTGATTCTAATGGTTGATCCAATTAGTGAATAATGGATCATCCTTGACCATAGGTGTAATACCTTGAGTCACATCACTTACGACTCAAAACGTAGTTCTCACCCATCTAATGCATCCAACCTCTCTCTGGTGTGTCGCCATAACTTGACGCAAAGTGCGTATCTTCTCATATCATCATTATAAAACAGTACATGCTCATAGGTGAGTAGAAATGGGGAGTATAAATACAACACTAAATTGGAAACACGTGCCCTTATACATTTAATTAAACATATATGACATGCAAATCTTTTTTAAATTAAACTACTAATTAAAAACCATGAAATAATTAAATAAATAAATAAAAGATGCACCAAACATTCATTGGTCGGTCCATGGATCATGATCATGAATATATGATTTAACATGTGTGTTTAAATTAAATGTATAAATATTAATTAAAAATTAATTCAAATAATCTTGAGTGAATTTTATTGACTTAAAATTAAATCTAATTTTAGTTTAATATATTTTTGCCTTTTGGTAACATTAAATAATTTAATGTTAAAACCAAAATTATTCTGATCCACAATTAATAAGACAAAAAATTAATTCAACCAGAATTGAATTATTTAAATTAATTAATTTTTTATTTTTTTGTAATTAACCAGAACCCGGAAACCCTATCATGGCATGAGCAGGTCTGGTCAAAACCGCATAACCCATTTTTGGGCTGTTTTGACCCCGTACAAGGGAATTCTAGGCTGGGAAGGTGCACCCACGTACATTACGGGATATGCTGACATGTACAATGAATATTTGAAGGAAAACAAAGTCTATATAGAGAGTGGTATGAGTTACCTCACTCCTTAGATCACAAGGTAGGATACTATCAACATGGGAAGAGGAGGGGCCACCACTCAGTAATAGTTGTCTGACCGGGGGGGGGGGATGATGGAAAATGGGCCACGTGGTGGTTTACCACCATTGGGAAGTCCCTATGTGTTGACTCCACAACCTAACACCTTTATAATGGCTCATCAAGGGGACAATGGTGCTTGAAACCATGAGGTCGGCTCTCTGGTGAACAGAAGAACAAAGGGAACCCTATATGGAGAGCCTATGTTGGTAGAAATTTGAGTGCCATCTAGGAGGGGCACATAGATGGGCTCTCTTGAAGGGGTTCTAAAGGCAGAATTTGGATGAGGCTAGCTGCTACGATGGTGGTGAGGGCCCTCAGACAGTCTAAGATAGGAGGTCCATAGGGGAGGTCCACATTAGAGGAAATCACTATAGTAAAGGTAATTACCAAATGGTAGATTAGGATTCATCCAGATATGATATGGTCAGAATTGTCTAGTGATGCACTTCAGAAGAACTATTTGGTGGGGATCCAAATGGGCAGTCGCGACGGTCGGCCCATCACAAGGTGGAGGCGTGAGGTGGAGATCCTGTCAGGTGAGGGGGTGTCGTCATGGGATAGGATCAGTAGGGTCGGCCATCGATCATTAGGGCATAAGAGGGGAGACCTCTGAAGGAGGAAGAGATGGGTAGCTTGGGTGGGGAGTGATGTTGTAGAAGGTTGGCCCCAAGGTGGATCAAAAATGCCATGTTGAGCTATGTGTACACTGGTCCGAGTGTGGAGTCTCCGAGCAGCTTGATGGGTGGACTATGTGAAGAAGAAAAAAACAGTGGGGAAAAAATAAAATGTATCTAAATAAGAATATATATATATATACACACACTTCATTTTTTCCACACTCATAGAGCGTTAGTTTTCTATAGCCAGTTTTTCTCATTTTTCTTGATATCGATGAAGTGGGTCGACAAATTAGGTGGCTTGACCACATTTTTTAATATTATTAAAATAAATTATTGAAAAAATGGTGGAAGAAATTGGATAACCAAAAAATACTATTTAATATACTGTTTTTTAATTGAAGTAAAGAAATGATTATTTATAGAAATCATGAAAAACAATCGTTTTTAAATACGAACAAAAAATTTGGATGAAGGTTCAATGGTCATCTAACATGGGATTAATATGAAGTATGTGTCTTTGGGACAATAACTATTCCCTCAATTTGATATTATTCATATTTTATTTTTTCATTGGCATAAAATCCTCATGCCTCACTATGATAGAAATTGATGGAACTAAGAACATAGCAAAAGCTTTGAAATATAGGTAGTTAAAATTTTTAACCAATGAATGAAATGAACTCATCAACATAAGATAATCTTTTCCTGTTTTGAGATGATAATATGAGAAGAATAATATTAATCCCAAAATTAAAATCATAAAACATCTGGTTTACATATGAAGTCGTCCTCGACATCTACTCATCTTTGGCGATCACCGCTCAAAGAATTCGAAGACGAATTCCTATATATCATCTACACATGCTTATAAAATATACAAGAGCGTTGATCATCGAAATTTGGGTTCTAGTGTAGAGTTCTAATGATGCCATCAATGCTCCGATGATCACCACATTGACATGATTGCGATAATAGTGAGGGTTCTCTATCCGAACTCTTTAGATCCAGAGCTTTATCTCTTTAGAACAAGGGAGAGAAATGAGGAGATAAAAATATCTTGAATAGTACTTGGAATGTGACTCTATTATTATATTTATATGGATCTAGATTATTATATGGTATTGCCTCCCCACCACCTAGAATTTTTGACACTCTATTCAAATGATATTATGAAAACTATACTAAGCCATATATATCATTTATTATTATTATTATTATTATTATCACTTTGTAGTAATATAATAAATGTATTAATTGAGAATTATTAAGCCATTAACTTGGGTCATACATCCTGGAAATATTATATACACCTAAAATATTTTAGACTAATAATTGTTCAAATAATATTTTCATATATTCACTTTAAAATATATAAATACATTTAATAATTAAATTCAATGATCATTATTATTAACATGGATAAACTGAATTTATTTATTACATTGCTGATCGTATCTCCTTGAGGAAAATACCAGACCCAATGGGGGGCCCACTATGTCCAATATATCTATTGAACTTAATAGGGAATATTATTAAATACGCTATTGTGTGTGACCATTTAGGAACCTATCTTGACTGTAGTGAATAGTTTTCCCTGACCAAGAGAAGGATCTAGCAGCCCATCATGAACCATAAAAATATAAGGATTGTCGAAGTAGTGATGACCAACCTACAAACGTGCATTGTGTAATATAATTACATTTAATTTAATCTCTCATAAGGAAGGGTGTACACCCGTTTCATCTTCCTTTTCTCAATTTATTATTTTTTAATCTAAATAGATTAATTTACCCTAGACTGCCATGGAGATGGTATTTTGAAGATACTACCATCTTGATTAATATGGCCCGTGTGATATTACTTCCTTAACATGGAAACAAAAAATCCATTCCTGATCATTCATCAAATTCCAAACCACCAATAAAACACCCAGCACAAGCCACCTCACCACAATTTCATTATCATGGTTTTTTACATACATAAATTTCTGAAATCAAATGGAACATATTGTTAACGATATCATTCTAAGAGACCATTACCCATGTCTATAGATAAGAACAACCAATGACACCCAAAAAATGTGGTGTTCCTATTGCTGGGTCTGTCCTCACGATCTCCCTATTACAATCACCAAGTGAGAACATCATGAGAATAAGTCTTAATTATTATGAGTAAAAAACACTTGAGAGTGAAACAACTACTGTGTTTAGTTAGTATGATGCATCAAGACCATTAAACCCTGGTTTAAGATTATTTTCATGTTATCTTAAAGTTCTCATTATAGAATGTGATATATTACAACCTTTTGATACAACGATTAATCTATGTACATTACCATTAAATAATGGATTAAAAAATTATAAACTATAATGGAATGAGTATATAATGAATAAAAAACTATATACATGATATGGTAATCAAAATCATGGTATATTTGGGTATAGCGAACTAACTATTTTAATATTTTATGCCACATCTCCAAAATAAATCGTTATCTCAATGGCCCAAATTAATTTCTAAACAAATTACCTATCCATTCATAGAAAATTGTATCCAAGAAGAGGATTCCACCTAAAAATCATCCCACTTATTTCACATCCTCAACTTGTTATCTCAGCTAATTCTAACAATCTATTACCATGTGCATGAATGATGACATGCTTCTTCATATAACATTACCAATCGTGGTGTCATATATAATCCCTACAACACTACTCATTGGTATAAACATGATCCAATGTTCCTACATGTATATTCTAAGACTATGGAACCTTGCATTAATCTATCCAAAAATACCTTTAGTACTTGCCACACACATATGATTATCCAATGTAAACTATAGGGGATAATAATTTGAATCACTCACGACATTGAATCCAATCCCAAACTATTTCTCCTGACCATGGGAAAAACAAAATAACCTCATAATAATAATAATAATAATAGTACATAGGAATCCTATGCTAGTGTGGAAGAGAAAAAACAAAGAGGATACGATTAAAACTTGAACGTGAGTGGGTAGAGTCCAATCCCTCCATCCCAAAATAGAACAAATTGAAATAAAAATTATAATAATAATTTTCATTATATTTATTATCATAATTTCTACAAATAAACTTTATATATAATATTATTCAAATATATTTCATAAAACACACTTCCATAACAAAAAAATAAAAACAAGAAAAAAATACCAACATATATTTCATTATATAATAGTTGTATTTCACCCGTGAATTCACATGATATTGGATAAGTTATTAAAAAATAGATAATGTTGATTAATTATATATATATATATATTTGTATTATATTGAATAGAAATCATGTTATCAAGTAAAATGAGACGTTTTATAAAGTTCTCCTGATAACAATTGAAAAAATTATATTTATATATTTTTTAAAATATATCTCTGATTTAATTATATAAGAATAAATATAACTAAAATATTTTTATGTATTTGGTGATAATTAATATGATAAAACTTTTATAGTAATTGGATATATATATATATATATAACTCAAAATAAAAATAATATATCCCTACAACATACATAATTAAACACCATTAGTATTTCTCTGGAAAAATATATCTTTTTTGGTGAATTTATTTTAAATAATGTGTTTTTGAGAAAGGTGGGAAATTAACTATAATGTTATAATAAATTTTATTTTTTTAGTAATTGAGTCATACAAACAATAAAAGTAAAAACATTAGTAATCATCATGCCTCAATTTAGATTTATTATTCTTATTTATCTATAGTATATAAATCATAGTCAAATTATATTCAAGGAAATGAGTATAGAAAATAAAATACAACTTCTTTAATTTATAATTTCATATTTTGTAGCACATATTAATTTTATTTCAGTCAAAATAATGTAAAAAAATCCGAATACATATAATGTGATGTTCTTTTCAATAATGTTTTTCTCAAATGGTTAATAGAATCCTTAGAAACATAATATATTTAACAACGAAAAGTAATTAATCACACCTATAAAACAATATTCCATTCAATATAGGAAAATTAATCTATATGATAGTCTAATATCATTATATAAACATTAATGATTAATATATTTTATAATAAATGTAATATCATACATCAGAATATAATTTCCCATTTAAGATTGATTATATAATCTATATAGTCATATTTTAAATCATTATATTAATAGTTCTGAAGAAATTTAATTATATGATGTCACAGAGTCAATAGATCCACAATAATTGAGGTTGTGGACCCTAAAATATTAAAGGATAGGCAACATGGGGGACAAAGTGTTGGAAGGTGTGATCTAAGGGAATGATAAGATCATAATGAGTGAGTTTGCAGCATCAAAAAATAAGGTTGTGTTGATTAAATAGAA
Organism: Viscum album; assembly: GCA_963277665.1. Lineage (NCBI taxonomy): Eukaryota > Viridiplantae > Streptophyta > Magnoliopsida > Santalales > Viscaceae > Viscum > Viscum album. Next base: position 562,179,703 of record OY728141.1, read on the forward strand.
GTACTAGTTTCTGATTAACCATTTAGAGTAGTATTCATTATTCATCAATACATTCATGAACATTTCAACATAGGGGGTATGTTCCTTGATATCATGTATTTATGCTTTTTTCCCCTTTTTAATTCATTATTTTCATGTGTTAATTCTTTATCTTTTTAATATATAATATTAGATGTAAAGAAAGAATTGTTCTTGTTTAAAATATATGGAAACAAATATCCCTAGTTAATTCCATGAATTGAATAATTCTACCCATTGAATATAAAATTAAAGATGATATCTTTGATTAAAACATTTAAAATTAATATAAATTTTAAAAAATATTCTTCAGAGTATCAATTTTCCCCATGACTAATGATATCCAACTAAATCAGGATTTCATAGATCTATATCAAAATATATTTTACTATATAAATAAAAAATATATAAATATATAACATTCATCAAATACAAATCACTATTAAAAATCAATGCAATAAATGCATACCATTCACATTAGAGAACTTGTATATCTGATTCATATATAAAATAACGCATCCAATTAGGATAATTGGCTAGGTGGAACCCCTTGGTTACCATTTTACCCTTTACCATTCATTTAATAAAATTAAATACTCTAAATCACCTGAGTGAAACTGATTCTATGAAAAGTGAAAGAGAAACTAACAAAAATGTATTTAAAAAACCCTTCCAAATAACTTCAATTGAGTATATAAACAAAAATAACATTCTTTATAAATTTTAAAGAAAACATTAAAATGGGTAATTAAATTTTTGTAATCATAGGTTATATTTTATTTAAAAATATTCATAATTTAATTTATATAAACAAACCTCTACTAAACTATTTGTGGAAGAAAAATTATTCCCTAAATATGTTTCAGGAACCACCCACACATGTAACATTCTTATGAAAATACTGAAGAAATATGTGATCCCCAAATCCCACCTCTAATGAGTCATGGGTTTGGGACTGACACTGAGGGTATATCACACTCACATATGGTAAGTATTACGAAAACATACTAGTAAAAGATAAATAATCCACTAATAAAGGATATAATAGTACATAAACCAATCCCAATACATGTAATTTCATATAATTCCTAGATAATTTTGTAAGATACAATGTGATACTCCAATAATAGTTATCACAAAAACAAAAAACACTTGATGAACCTTCATTAGTTACTAATGTCTATCTAATTCCCCAACTCTAAAATAAAGACCTAAACACACACACAAAGAAACACACACACACATATATATATATGTGGGAGAGTATATAATTATATTATGTATAATCCTACCAAAATAAATTTGTGTAAACAAGAAAGAATCAAGCTAAAAAACCAATTAATAATGAGTAAAATCATCTTGATAGCTAAATCAGGTGAATTATATTCCCATATTGAACAAATATCACTCATTATTTGGACTATATTGACCTGTAATACACATTGTGTGTGGGGGGGGGGTGATAATATGGGTTTATAATGATTAATATTTTATTAATTGGTCCTTTTTCCCACACAGACATTGTTTGCATGTTAGTAGGAACACATCTAATATCTCATTATTACTATTACCCATCATAATTAATAATGAAATAAATGTAAAAATGTATGGTTCACATGAAACAATGATTTTATATGATTCACTACTAAGGTATAATATAAGTATAAAATTAAAAATATGTGTTACTGTACCTGAATATAAAACTATGAACTATATTTGTAACAAATAGTTTAAGAATGTTGCACTACTAATCCCTGGGAAATCTATCTTATTGTTATTTCTGAACTACTTAGAGATAAGGCATGAATAGTTCATAGACATATAGTTCATCTTCAATAGTTTATGGATGTGTTGAACTATTTCAATCTTCCATGAGACAGTTTATTAACCATTACAAAAAAATAATTTTTGATGATCTTCACTTTACCACAATTCCTTTATTCAATTACTCATATGAACAAATCATTGATGTGGGAGTAAAAAAACTATATATTCCATGATATAATAACATTTGAACCCCTATCTCCCGATGAGGATAATTCCAATCAAGATTTATCCTATCATACTTTTACGAGATACTGTAGTGTAGTGCCTACTCATCCACCTTTCAAGCCTCTACATATTGAACAAAACCTAATATATAAGATGAATATAGTATCATATCCTTATTGAAAATTATTTAAATTTTATTATCTAACTCTATCTTTTCTTTTTTATAATTTAGACATGAAATATAATATCTCATACTCTTTATCCTAGATTTTGATTATTAGTTATAGAGAATTTTAAACAGAAAAACTTTTTGATATAAGGGTTGGGTCAATGTTTTTTCCCAATATCACTATGATCCATTTAGGTGTAATAAAATATTTTAATGTTGTAAAATATTAAATTTTATTTTAAATAGATTATATATATATATATTTCAATGATATAAACATTCAAATAAAAATGACTCCTTTATATTTTCTAGGATTTATTCTTCCAAGAGATGGTGACATTTGAAATGGTCATTAAGGGTTCCAACTCAAAATGCTTGTAATGACATGGGAAGACATTATTTCCACATTACTATCCATAGTATACCACACTTGGTTGACTCAACTTCAAAAAATATACACCGTTTGAAATTGGAGACTAAGATGTGTCACATAATCTATTAATGATTCACATGTTTTTTTGAGATGTACAATTATTTTATCTATTTAAAACTACAATAATATCAACCTAAAATCATATGACATGAAATAATATGACATCCATATGGAATCTTCTATTAGATATTATATTTTTTCCCTCAATTAATTATATGTGGTTCATATCCACAAAATATCCAATAAACCACACGTCATGATTTGACATAGTGATAATAACTACATAGTTTTTATTAGGTAAAAACTCCCATTAAAATTAATACATAATTATTACATTTATATTTTAAATATTGACTCAGAAATTTCAATATTCAACACGTTCTCATCCAAAAAGTGGTTCCTCTATTGGAATTTATATAAAAACATCACACATAATACCACTATGATAAAAACATTTACCACTTTGATCCGCTTAATTTCACATATGGATATTGAAATCCTATTATAGTATCTACTGTGATGTGGTATCCTCTAGTTTTCTATTTTCAAAAACCTCCTAATATAAATTTTTTTTATATCGAATAATTTTTTATTTTAAAAAAAATCATAAAACTCTTGTATATAGGGTGGTTCTATAACTTTTTAGCATTTTTAGGGAAACAAAATATATCATTATACCACTCAAGAATATGACACACATTGGGATATCAAAACTTTTTCATTTTTCATTGGAATGTTTCATCAATGATTACCATAATTCTTGAACTGTTACTTCCCATTTTAAATTAGGAAGCATCTAATATAATATTCCATTCACCAAAACTTGGTGCGAAACATCATAAAATTTTACTACAACTATAGTCATGGTTATTTTCTCTATATTTTAGGATTATCTATCACATATCTAAATCATCATATGATTTTTTATATATTATCTTGTATATTAGTATATTGTAATTATTCTAAATCAATAATTCTGATTACCAAAATCTCTACCAAAATATTGATCGTCTTATTATTTCTCAAAAAAAAACTACTAGTTTGTGATGACATTCAAAATTACCATAACATATTTGTTAAATAAATATCATGATTCAGTATAACATAACAATATTCACCACATCATGGTTAATAGAATTTTGAATGTTTCAATCAATAAACCACTACTATGATTCTAACTTCATCCAAACTTCATTCTCATCCTCTAGTACCACCTAAACCACTTCATCCAACAATATATATATACATCAGATGATCCTGTAGGAAACATTCTCTATATTCCAAACACCATTTCCACGATGACCATCTACAATGTAAATTTCTAGGAATTTCATAGCCATAATCCAACTCTTATTGTCAACAAATCCACCACATGATATCTTTGTTTCAATACTCTCCCTATTTAATTTGGTTAAGAATTATAGTACAAATCCTTATTCACCTTATAACTCCAATTAAAAAAATAAATTAATGACTTATGAAGCATTTAGCATTAACCCCACTCCCCCTTTGTTTATAAAATAAAAATGGTCTTTCTATATATATTATTATCTTCATTTCTATTTATCTTTATCATTAAGGTATATGAGGGTTAATTTATTAGATCTTTATCACAATTTTAAAAAAATATTCATGCACATTATATTCAATTATCATTAAGATCATATTCTAGGGTCTATTTGAACATTAAAAATTCTAAAAATATAGATATGGAGATACTGTTATCCCAATTTTCAAATGAAATCCTTCTCATTCCATTTTATACAATATGTTATCGTCCAAAAAATTATTAGCTCTATCAACTATTTAAATATTTACCTATAAATAGATTTATATATTTAAAACATTTCTTTATATATCTATTTATATTAAGATTTATGATTTTCGAACCTTGTTTTCTACTCTTATCTTGACCACTTTTCAAATGACCCTATATTTCATATTCAGCATTGATTGGAAATAAAACAAACATTTTCATTTCCACAACTAAATAATTAATTGAATAGACTAATTCTTAAATTATAATTTTTTATTCTTATATCCACCTACTCAATTACAACTACATTTTACTTAATTATTTTCAATGTGTTAATTAAAAAATATACTTTTAGTCATTATAAATGTTTCTATTCCCATTATGTTATAAATTAGTACAATAATAAAATTTTTATGTTAAAAATATCAAATATTTCCATTTCAATCACCTATATCCCTTGATGCCTCAGGTCTATGATTTTAGTCTATTCAATAAATCATCATATTATCTCAATAACACTAATTCTAAACTATTTTAAAAAAATAAGGTTAAATAGTGTGTTACATACCACATGTTTGACCAATTTATTCTACATGGTGGTCATATATATTTTTCACATCATAGGGAATATTCTTTTTTTAGATAAGGATAAACTATATTTATGTATTCATCACTAGATCCCCACTAATTACTTTAGTTTTGACACTATACATTTCAATATTCATAGAGTAGCTTCTCTATTTACAGAATGATTTCTGTTGACACTATGTTGTTAATAAAAAAATAGATACGAAATTATAAATTGTTATATTTTTTAACTAATATGTATTCTATGAGTTTTAATAATATCATAACATGGCAAGTTACCTAATATCATAATTTGTACTTCCATTGTAGTTTTCTACAATTTAAATAATAAAATATAACTTCTACACATATTCAACGTCAAATTAGACTCTTTATCGTATTTTCCAAATTAGAAAAATTGGATATTTTAGATTTGGAAAGTTAGTACATTAAAATTTATCACATAAATTTATTTAATATATATATTTTCATATTTTTACGTATATATATTCATTTTTTCATCACATAATATGTGTTCTTTTCATTATATACAACCCCTAGGCAATATCTTCAACTTAATCATGCACCACTTCTAACATATGTTTCAAATTTTTAATTTTATTGGGATATGGGATACCATGACATTAAATATTGGAGGATATTGGTTGGTAATACTGAACCATCCCTTTTCTTCTAAATCACCTCTCTTTTACTCCTATATACATTTAAAAATAATTTTGTAAGTAAAAAAAGTCATGGGGTTGTGATGAATGGTTAATGATCAATAGAGAAAAATAAATCTTAGTATCTCATCAGGATGTTCGAGTGTAGATGATGATAAAGAATATAAGTATCTTCATAGGGGATCAATAGAGAATGTGTAAACCATTCTAAAAGTGTAATAGTTCAATGATAATAAAAACTATATATTGGGGATTAATCATAGGAAAAAATCAGTGACAGACGATAACAAATGACAAACATCAACACCGAAAAAGGATTATTTGTTCAACACTTAAAGGACCCAAAAGGACTCATATAGAATAGTGAATACACATAATAATTCACAAATAATATAGATTTATTTTTTCCGAAATAATTTTTATACAAAATTTTAATGTTCCTTAACTAAAAGGAACTTCAATACTTAAGAGGTAAAAATTAAGTAATTATAATTTCATTTACATAGTATTTTTATAATGTATATTATTTTTGGATGTGATGGATTTAGACACATGGAATTACTCATCATGAGTGTAAAATGATACATTGAAGGGAATTTAAAAAAGGAAATCTCATTATTTTGAAGCTTAAATATGTTTTTTAGAAACATATAAAAAAATTATAGTCAAGAAAGATGAGGGATTGGTTAATGGATATTAAGTTAGATTAATGAAACTCACCACCAACGAAGTAAATAAAAAGATGTAGAACCAGAAAGATAATGATAAATGTTTTCAATTGTAATAGAATTGTTTTGAAAGTCGATAATGGATGGGGCTTATACTTCCCACAAAATGGGAAATAAATATCATTTCATAGTCATCACGTATGAAAATAATTGTGTTATTATCTTTAGAAATGATTATGGGTGGATGAAAATTGGCTTTGGGAAATCATATGTTTATGGAATATTTAAATAACAGAAATGTAATGGTACTCGAAGACCATAATCTCACTATACTAAGTGAAAGTTAGTTATATGACCATAGGCTTGTATTAATTTGAAAAAAGGATTAAATCAAACAATGAAGGGATGAAACTATTATTTTTAAAGGGATTTGTGAAAATGGAATCTCTATTAAACTTAAAAACAAGAAGATAATAAATTTATATCCACATAAGAGTAAAATTATATATGGTAGAAGCTATGATATTTGATCCAAAAGTGTTCAGAGGACTTAGGGAATAATGAAGGAACACATGATTTACTAAAACTATCTTGATATCACACCCAAACTTTTGGGGAATTCCAAAATGTATGGTCATTTATAATACATAAAATGAAAAAAATAAAAATTTGATGGAATTTTATTTGTTATTGAAAAATTATTTTAATGGAAAAATTCCCCCCAAATACATGAATGTGAGGAGATACTATTATTCATTGATTATATTTGAATGGTATAGAGGATAATGTAATCTACCAAAAATAAAATTAATTTAAATGTAACCATCATTATCACATATTGGAGGATAAGATATGTAACAATGATTCAAAATTCAAATTATGATAATGTCTTAAAATTAAATAATAATCAAGTGATGGATAATCTCTATAATCAGGGAATAATGAAGCATGTTTCAAGAGTGCGGACTCCTGAATAAAATAATGTTGTTGGGAGGAGAAGTTCCATCATAAAAAATATATAATAAATGATGTTAATTGAGAAAAATTTACTGGATAAATATTAGAATGGAATCGTTCTTACATTGGAATATTTCTCTAATATGGATTTTTTGTGCCTGGGTTAAGAGAGTAAATATTGAAATATTTTGTATATAAATAATCCTAAATTTTAAAACATTCGATATTCACAAAAGTAAATGATTCATTATCAATTAAGAGAATAACCTCAAGTTTATAGCCTGCGGGGTTAAAGGTGTTTTCTTAGGCCATTAATCAAAAAATAAAATAATATATTTTTTAAAAAAATATGTCTTTAAAAAATTATATAGATTCATGATGGTAATGGTGGGGAGATAGAGTAGAATTCATATACTAGTGAGAATGTTTTTAAAAAAATTAGTGATGAAACATAAGAGTAGTGTGGCACCATGATCAGTTTGAGAGAATTACATAGACATATGGTATAATCAAAAGAATAAACCAATGAAAAATAAAACAAATGAGGATTAAAAAATATGAAAATAGAAAATTCTAGGCATAAAACCACTAAATAGAATATTATAGGTGACCTGACAACTGTAGTGAAAACACAGAGGTTAAAAATTATAAAACAAATCTATATTTTATTCAAAGTAAATTATAAAAAAATTTATGATGGTAAAAAGGATTATAGTGAGTTTAATAAAATATATAATAAAAATAGATAGATTTAAAAAATGAGATGTGGGAAAATGTTCAATGACAAATAAAAATGATCTTCTGAATAAAATTGGGGTTATATAATAAAATCAATGAATATGATATAGTGAATCAGAACAAAGCATCCCTCATAAATAGGATTCAACTCATATGAACTTTATTGACTATATTGATGAAATATAAATTAAATGTATATCAAATTATTATAAAATATACATTCCTCTATGTATTTAGTGAGTAGGATTTATATATTGATATAATGGATGGTTTAATTATGTATGAAGAGGAGATTTTGGTTTTCAAATTAATTTATCTATTGTATAGATAAATAATGTTCCATGGGATTCGTATTCTTGATATGTTAAATATTTGAGAAATATTGGATTTCAGTGATGTAGAGTTGATCAGATGCTCTATATCAATAAGGAAAAGGATTCAATAATTTCTTAACTCATATATGTATATGAAATAATTTCTTATTATTAGAGTATTCATCATGCAACATTCTGGTAGAACATATGTGGGGTGAGGTCAAAATGTATATGATTGTAAATTTATCCATTTTCCTTAGATTATAAGTTACAAAAAAAATGAATAATCATTACTTAATCAAAATATGCTAAATAGGTGATAATTTTATTTGGAATGGATGTTTCTAGGATAATGAAAATATCAACTACTTTGTAGATTATGTTTCTAAAACATGATGATGGAAAGGTGGTCAATATCATTAAGTATAAGAATATGTTATGAGGTCTACTATACATAACAACAATAAGGTTCGACATTGTTTTTTTCATAATGAATGATTCATGGTACATGTTTAGTGATAATGAATAAAACATGTTCACATTGAAAAGAATATTTCATTATATCCACAACTTGGTGGTATTTATGATTTTATATGAAAGGAAAACACATCAAGAGTTTTTGGGATATACCGATGTAGTTTAGTAAGGTCTAGAGGATGATCAAATTTAAACATTGGGTGGTACTTTCTTAAAAATAGGATGTTTAATTTCCTACCTATTAATGAAGAAATATTTCATTATTTTAGCATTATAGTTTCTATATACATCATGAATACTCAATAGAGTATATAATTACTATGGATGAAGAACAATTATAAGATATTTGAATTGAGGATAAATATAATATTTTTATCATGTTTGAAAAATCGAGTGCTATGAATCTTAAAATAAATATTATTCATCATTTTATAATAATGAAAATTGATATATTGAATCACTTTATCAATGAATTATTTGATAAATGTCTTGTGTAGATGCAGTATATTCTAAAACATGATCAAATTAAATATATAATGACAAAGAATCAAGCCAATGATAATTTTTTAAAGAATGATTTTTCGTAGGGAGTTCAAGATCTTTTATCTAACATGATATTTTGGAGTTAGGGTCACCACTCCATGGTTTTTTTGGTTTTATTTATATTGAGATAAATGAATAATATTTTAAATGATTTTAAATATAATAATCTTTCATGAATTTTTTGGATGCTTTCTACTGCATGACACGAACATAACTTATGTTTCACCACATTCCCACTTTCCAATGGCATGAGGATTTCATTATATTATTTGGTGATGTCTTATAATTGATTGAAATGGGATATTGAGATTATTGTTCCACCTTCCATGGTTAACTCCATGGATCTTGTTTCTTTGTACAATTATCCCTCATAGATTAATTAATGTTTGTGGGACTATTTCCCGGTTCCATCATGTGGTGGAAGCGAAATAATTATGCTACTTCTGTCTTAATAGGGTTGTAACCTCCAATCAGAATATTTTTCAAGTTGGTGATCTCTTTGAATTTCTAGATATTAGGTATATTAGGAACATGTGGATTTTTATCTTTTAGTTTCCATAATATATGAAGGATCATTGGTGTAGTAAAAAATACCTCCATTGTAGATCATGAAGTAATTGACACCAGAGGTGTAAGTATTCCATGGATTTTAACCTCAAGCATACCATGTTTATTACATGGGGTAGGTATTATAGACCAAGACTTGAGTTTAACTTCTTCAAGAGTTGGGTGAAAGTTTAACGTTTTCTAAGGACATGTTAGGAACATGTTTAACATATTGTAGGGATATTATGGGTTTTATAATTAATGTCTTTAATGGATATGATGGGTGTTAGTTTAATGTATTATTGGTAAATGATGGTAAAAAGATTAACATATTACGTGTATAGGCTGGGAACAAGTTTATTTTGTGTTAGGGATAGGTTGGTCATATGTTTAACTTCTTGTGAGGATTGAATTGACACATGTTAAACGTATTATGAAGATAGGATGGGTGCCATATTAATTATATGTATGGACAAGATGTGTGTAGGTTTAAAATATTTTTGGCAAAGGTTGGGATTATGTTAAATATTCAGTTGGGAAAGGTCTAAATGTCTTCTCCAAATGGACTGATGGTTATGTCTTTCCCTCTGATTGAATATTTCACAGAAGGTTATTTGGATCAAAACATGCTATTGAGAGAGATTAGAAGGTACATCCCTTGGAGGGATGATGTCACAAATGGTAAGTTGGATCAAAATTCGCAATTGAGTTAGATTCGGAGGTTGTTATGGATTCCTTATTGAGGTAGATCTGGGTGGTGTGTCTTTATTGGAGAATATTTCACACATGAGTTTATAGATGTTAGGATTGAACCTCTAGAAGTCAGACTACATACTTTGTTTAAGAGACCGGGATAAAAACCCATGACGTTATTTTCCATAGTTTAAGGTGTTTTGATAATAAATCCTAAAATTTTAATATCATGTTGTGTGGATTTCTATTTAGTAGAAATACCATCAATGAGAGCTTGTGTGGTAATTATGCATGGATTCCTCCCAATGAAAGTAGATCACTCTATGGGAGATGGGGTGGGTATTATGCACTGAACCTTCCCTTGGGTGGTGGATCATACCATGGGGGAGACATGGTTTTATCCAATGTGGTTTATATACAGAGAATTCTATGTTCATCACATTCGATATGATTTTTGGGGTCATACAATGTAAATCAGACATGGGGAATCCTGTGTTCATCAGATAAGGTAAGTCTACAATTTTCTTTTACTTGTGGAGAATGTTTTCATGCACTTTAACATAATAATACTAAGACATGGAGCTATCTAGTTTTATTTCATTCATATCAGATGTGGAAGATCTGGTAACTCCTCAAGGGGGATCATGTCAAGGAACAAGGAATATTTATAATAAATTAACATCAAGAGAGGTTCAAATATTACATCAATGATTCCTCCCTTAGGATTATGTATGAATCCATCATTCTCCTTTGGGTGGGACATGGTGTTTTTACATCCATTGAGGAGTGTCAATCAGGAGAACCGATGTTATGGTCTATATGACAAGAATAAATGGCTATTAGGGTACATATTCATAGGAGAAATATGTAAGGTAATGGCAGAACAAGAGGCACATGGAATATCAGGTAGGGGAAATAGAAGTTGTTTGATATAATATTTTTAGCGTTGTGAACAAGTTTTTCATGAGTATGGGGATCTAGCACACAAGAAACTTATAGATTCGTGTTACATACTTTTTCATTCGATTTAGGGATTCATGGAGATCAGGGTTGTGGGATGATAGATTATCTTTCCATGAGCTTTACCAGCCATATTAGTTGTTTTGTGAGGATCACTCTACCATAGGCCAAGCCATGATTGGTCTAATAAGAGTTTTATCATACAATTTCTTTATATTTTATGGTCAATGATCATTAGTGTTACACACTATCATGAAATAGAGGAAGTTTCACATAGTTTTGTGCTGCTTACTCTTCTAGGGAGCCTCTATATGGGTTGAGGGGATATTCTATTTATAGATGAAATCCCCATCCAATAGAGCACAACTCATTGGGTGCAAAATCGAGAATCACGCATTTCCATATACTACTTGGACTTTCCCACATAACGATTCTAGTTTGATGTCCCATTTTTTTGGTAAACTGAATAGTTGTGCATTAAGGTTTCATGCAACGTTCCATTATTGAACACAACATTCATTTCACTCTCAAATATAAATTGGGAACATTTTATGATTGATGGGACTCCCTGGAACTTCTTGTCACCATTTTCACCCAAGTATTTTGTGTCCAAAACTATATCTTTTCATTTAGTAATGGAAAATTTAACATAACATTATCATCATCACAAAAATGGACCATTGGGGTGGGTTTCTTGTTCAATTTGTACAAAAATGACCATTTCATGTCTGAGATGAGATTTAAGGGCCAACCAATTCCCCTATTGAAATATGAGTTGAAAGGGGACTTGATGGTCGAGTTTTGGGGGACTGTTGTCCCATGTCAGGAAACTATTGTGTCCATGGTTCACAATCACTGAGTGGATTCAATTTATTAGGGAAGGGGCTCTTTTTTAATAACATTGACTTCTCACATGACAATCCATTACTCTCACTCATAGAACTCATCCTTTTCAATATTATCTAAGCCTTAGTTGTGTATTTCTTGTATCTTAAACTTTTTTATAGATACGTCCATGAAAAAAGGGAGATTTTCTATGCCCCATTCCAATGTTTCACACCATACATGAATTTTCATGAATAGATCCAATATATGCACGCTTTTGAATTAGATATCATAAATCCTCATGAAATGGCCACCCAACCAAACCCTAATGAAATTGACACTACTTCTGTTGTACGATGGGACTAAATGGTATGGAACCATGAAATATATTGACCCAATAGAAATATTTATGAAAACCATGTTGTTTTGGACATACTAATATAATCATAGAAGTAAAATCTTTGAAGAAACCATCTTTTGTTTTTCAATTTTAGGATGATAGATGTGGTGTTCATTCTAGGAATCAAAGAAAACATGATGTGATATGGTTCTACATGTCAAGATGATATCAACAACCAGAACATCTCCATTAATGGTCACCCTACTAAGGATTAAGAGATAATTTCCACCTACTTGCTGAGGGGATGGACAATAGAAGCTCTTTAAGAGAAACTCGGGGAAAAATATTTTTGGGCTCTATATAAGAGCATATTAAAAATAAGTTTCCTAGAAAATATAAAAATCTGGTTCCAAGACTAGGAAATTTGGGATGAAAGAAATTCATTGATTATTGGGCCTAGGCATACTAGGTACACTTCACAATATTAGAGTATATGACTGAGATGAGCTATATTAGATTTTATGAGGTTGTGTTATCATCCCAATTCTATATGTACTTTCTAAAGGATATGTGGCCATTGATCCTCAACCATTGATCTCTATACAACAACACATTCGACCTTCATAATGAGTATGCGATAATCAGACATTGGGGTGTGTATGGTATTAGTGGAACCCCAATGAGTGGATTTTAATATGATGAGCCTCTCCCGACCCCAATTTATTTTGGTGACAGAAATAAAACCCCTATTCCAGTGCAACATCTTATAGAGGTGCTGAAGAGAAATATGGAAGATGATTCTACCTTCTATAATTACATTATGTTCAAGATGTGGGTGTGAATGTTCTTGAATAAGAACCTAGTCAAGCAAATGATCAGGTGGCCAATGAAAAGTCCAGTGGTGGCTAAAAGTGGATGCTGAGATAATAATCGACGATTCTGGAGGAGGGGCAGTATGAGAAATGGGGATACAACATGGTGTACGAATAGTATCCCTGAGTCCACTACAATACATTCTTGACATCCTTTCATATTGGATGCGTGCACATATTCATAGAAACATGCTAGAACCTTCATCTAGAAATAATAATGGTGGTTCTAATAATGGAGTGTGACAATAGGGTGTATTTAGGGGTACCCGTGTGGGACCAACTCTATTACCATATTGGCCATGTGGCAAGCTAGGACATCCCTATGAGTATTTTTGCAATGTTCTAGTTATTTAATGCCTAGATTGTGGTGTAATTTAGAATCTATATGTTTCTAAAAGACATTATACATCTGAATTAAAGTCTAAAGTCATCACTGTGGAACATCATTATGATTTATCCAGTGGAAATCTATGAGACCATGGTCATGAACGGGTTCAAAAACTACATGAAAATAAACATACACCCATTATCAACACCAGCTGGTGTTATGGTGAACAACCTGAATGGGAAATTTGATAAGAGGAAATAAATGGAGGCCATATGTGCTGGAGTTCCAAGGGACAGAATTGAAAATAACACAAACTACGATCCATAAAATTCATCTCAGATCACTTATCAATTTTCATGAGTCCAACTGCTAATTAAGAGTGTCTACATGGGGGTTCATGAAGAGTGGATTCCTTGTATCCTTCATCAGATGTTGTTTATTTTCATTGGTTAAGGATGGGGAGACAATCATGTTTTCACCATCCAATCAATTTAACATCATTCTCTTTTAGGATTGTGAAAAAAAGGATTGTGATGTACCCATGTGTGATCATGCATCAATGCATAAGGGTTATCATGATGGTGAGATAAGTGAGAGAGCATCAAGTATGTAGGAGTGATTCTCATTGAGGGGATATCTAAGAATACAGAGTATAATTAGATAGAACTTGAGGGGGGGGGGAACAATGTGATGCATCACTCCCACTACCAGGAGGGGAGGTCCTTCCCTAGAAGAAGTCATGGTAGAAAGTAGGGTATTCTCTATCCAGAGGTAGAATTATAGGGAGGATCCAATAAGAAGTTGTGGTATCTCATTATCCAACCAAGGATGCATATTTACTTAAACATTGGGTTACTAGTGTAATGTTGTGTAAAAAATTATAGTGGATCTATTTTGTCAGATGATGACTAGGGATGGTGTGGAGTTATTGTAGGTGGGGCATTCCTAGATCACTTCCAAGTCGAGTTTCCACAGGATGTTAATTACATGGAGGACATGGATGAATTTCTTCCACTAGTGAGGACAACTGATATTCTTCTATCATAGTATGGGTAATGTTCAAAAGTTTTCCAAAGCATTAGAAGATTAAACATTAAGGGTAATCAACTGAAGAGGTATCAGTTTGTATTGATACACAAGGCTCCAATAAAGGACAATCCTAGTGGAAGACACTGAGTAGGAGAGACCCCACAATAGTGGTGATATCTCTCTTTTAGAAGATTTTGGTCTCATAAAACTCCTCAATATAATCCTTTTACCATATACTCTTCTAGTCCTTACCGTATTTTTTAGTGAATTTAACTTGTATTTTTATTATGTAGGAGTAATATGACAATTATCAAGAGATCCCTATTGGAGGGGATGAGGATGCTCAAATGGGAGGTGAAGAAAATGCTCCGTGGACTGTTTTTGAGGTTTTTTATACTACTAGATCTTCTTAGGATGTTTAAGTAGTGGTCACTAAAAATTCAGTCCTCCTAGTCATTTATTGAGGATCGTGACCTTGAATTAAATTTGAGGCATCTACTATAGGTGAATAAGGTCACTCAGTTTAGATCATGATAAAAATCCCAAAACTCAAGGTAATACAAAATCTAACACCACTAACTCCTTTTCAAACATTCTTGTAGATCTGTGTCAATGTTTTGGTTTTTCTCATGAGACTCCTATAAAAACAACACTCGGGCCCTTGTTCCAATCATTGGATTACAAAGTGGCGTCGAGGGGTATCATATGGTGGAGAAACCTTTCAATGGTCAGGGAATAATCACCTCCCAAAAACTTAGAATCTATAAATTTATTACTCTCACACGAGCTATGTTTATGCAATATTTCATTAATAATCAAATTGAATGACACTCTCTTATTTCAAGAAGTGCTCGAATGGAGGGTGCCCAGCATGTGGCTATGCATGAGTAATCCAGGGTACCTACCCAAATGTCTCTTGTAGACATTGAGGAGATAAAAATTCTTGATGACCTAATCATGGTCCTAGCCGAGAAACCAACTATTTTTGTGGGTGACACCACTAGTGGGATATAGCTCGATGATGGAACATGAAATTCTATATAATATGGGACAAACAAAGATAGAAGTCCTTTTTACAAGGAGCCTGACCCAACCAAAATGATACCAAAGGAGCACCATATTGATACTATCCTTGTGGTTGTCCCTTAATATGAGTCTATAACACCCAAGGGGAGGGAATTCTATAGTTCTTACATCACTGAATAGATCTTCATTTTCAAGTGTAGGATGTGGAAGAGCATTCATTGCCTCATCACCCAGACCCCATAGCCATTCCTAGAAAGCTAGATGAGGTCCCTTCACCACTGGATATAGAACACGTGAAACATAGTAGTGGGTGTCCATGCTCCAAATATTCTATTCTATTACTACATTATAGAGAAGGTGTTTGTGGAGAGCTATCACCTGGATGATATCTAGTACAAGGAGAAATCTGATAGAACCTAGAAGCTCCACGAGACTAATAAAGAATCCCAACATATGAATGAGTTCGTGAATGAACACACAACCTTACTCAATTCACAATCATAGGTCATAATCCAATTAGAGGAAAAGATTTTAGTCATCAATGATTGATAGAAGGATGTGGTATCAAAAATAGTTTAGTAACAAGAAATGTAGAACCAAGTGCAGATCAGTGCAGATGATTTGTATCCAATAGCTGAGTAAGAGGAAGAAGAGCTCATGAGGATATAGAAGACCGTAAAGGACATGTTCCAAAGGTTGTTTTTCCAAGAATAATCCTTTATCAGGGATAACCAACAAGAGAATTTTTTCATGGATATAATAGAGGCACCAGTGTGTGGATCAACAACACAAATTGCAAAAGTTTCTTTGTTTAATACATCATTTAATGAATGGATATATTCCTTTTGTTTTATTTTACTATCACAGTTAAAACATTTTTTTAAGACAACCAGTGACTAATTCCTAATCTCATGTAAGATAAGATCAGTGTGAGAAATGAGAGACTATCATTTTATTGATCTTTTATAATATAGTATTTGAAAACCGATGAGAACTTGAGGTCTACATTTGTTAAATGGAAACATAAAGTGTTTGGGCCAGGAGAAATTACAGATAGAGAATGAGGATCTCTGAATAGTTGAATTTATTTACCATGGTGTGGTAGTTCACAAGATGGGTAATGTTAGGGGAGTATAATTATACTAAAAAATGTGAATAATGATAATGAATCAAGACATGAATGATTTAGAACATGATGGGGGTAGTGTGACGATGGAGGATTACATACCCACCATGTTTGAAACACAACATCCATTATTGGTTTTTTGAGGATAGGGAAAATATGAGGGTCTCCAACTGACCATGATTGAAACATTGTATATAAATCAAAATTTCACCAAAAGTTCTGTAGGTAATGTGCTTGGGAAGATAAGTGAAGCATTATGGAAAATAGCTAGGTCATCAAGGGGGTCCCATTCAGATGTGGAAGAGGGTGAGGATCCAAATAAAGTGACACAAGAAAAGTGGTGGTGAAGTGTTGGAATGTTATAATTTATTTATACTCTCATTTAATTACACCATTATGGATTTTATCACATTAGGTAGGCATATCTGTCTAAAAAGGGCCGAACTTGTTTTTCAAGGGGAGTTTTGTCTTGAATGTTGATCAATGATAGAAAAATGAACAATTTTGTAGGTGACCGACATTAGGGAAAAGGTCTTCTTAGGATGGGGCTTAATATTCCCTATATTTTTAAATCATGCAATGGAGATGATAGAAAAACTTTTAAATGTTTTGTTGTGAGGAATACAGACACACAGTTTTATTTCATATGGTGATGGTAACATATCAAATAGTTTTACCCCATGAAATTTGGATATAGACCAATGTGAATAATACCCACAGAAATATAGTGGTTGAGGGTGTAAGAGGGTAGCACGATTGGGGTACTCCTTAGAGGGGATAATAAGGAAATTGTATATTAAAATACCCCTCACCAAGAAGAATATAGGGTAAGTCTCATACAGGTGAACATCATCAATCTTTGTACCATGACTCTTAGTACTAGAGTCGTAATGTTTGGACCATAGGATGAGAATCTAAAAATGATATGTGTATTGTAGAAGAATAAAAAAAATATAATGAAATGAGGGGGAAATGGACCAAATTCTACATGATAGATTCCTAGGGGGACCCAAACATGGTTTAGAGTTTGGATTCTTGGACATGGGCTTTTACTTTATGGTCATAGGGTTCAGACCATGTGCACCAAAACTTTTCTAGAACTGCATGAAGGAGTAATAAACTAACATGAAAGGAGGGCCAAGGGAGGACCTATTCAATACTAAGAATAAGGGGAAGGTATAAAATAGATTAATGTTGTGGGGATTGAACCATAGACATCTAGTTTAAGGTCATGTATCTTATAAATTACTAATATTTTATGTTCATAATGCTTTTACCATGGGTTTTTTTTGTGTTAAATGGCATCACGTGGTATTGAAATGGTTACCTTATAATAATGAAGGGGTCTAGGATACCACCTGATTCCACATTAAACATCTGTAAGGAATGTTCCCACAATTTAAAGTCATGATTCCAAGACCAGGTCTTATCATCTCAAATGGATATGTGTAGTGTGGTAGAGTGACAATATGATGTCAAATGTTGTTCATGGAGGCCGAAATTCACATAATTGATTTTTCATAGGATGACTTAGAAATGGTTAATAGTCATTATTCGTAGATGTGGGATACTAGAATGATTTCATATTTTATAGACCACATGGAATTTTTGTGTCATAATATTTCCTGAGTAAACCCCCTTCTAAATCCTAAGCCCGCATGAGAAATGTTATGTGTGAGAAAAAGGGAGAGATATAGAGTTCTGACTATTTCCATGAGATAAAATAGTGAGGGATAGAAATGAATGAGAAATTTTTGGAGGATCTATGCTAATTTAAATAACTAGGCAATGAGAGAGGACTGAATGACAGATGGGGAACCAATGTTGACAATGATTGGAACACTTGTTAAAAACCACATTATCTAGAGATGGGATGGACAATTGAAAGATTGACTAATGACTGAGTTCAAAACACAAGACCCCCTATTTTCTTATAAAGATACATCAATGTGAGATCCTTTGATGGTAGGTGAGCCAATGTGGAATGAGACTACTATATTCGGGATGTTTTCTAGATGAGGAGGATAAAAATTATACAAATAAGGGAAAGTATAAAGCATACATGTAGAAGTGGGGAATACCTTATATATTATTTGATGAAAATTTTGGGCCTACAACTCAATATACAATTGTCTCCATTTGTTCAAGAAGAATGTGAATCTTTCCATATTTAGTGTTGAATCTTGGTGTGGTAGGAGAATGATATTGGTTGAGTGACATCATCTATGATAGAGATATTAAATCATCTCATATTACGAAGCATCCCGATTTTATATGTGGGTAATGTGTGGTTCAACACATACTTATCATATGAGGCCTCGTGATTTCAGACAGGGTAATGTTTTTTACTATCCCAAATATATATCAGGAAGCATACCAATTTTATATGGGGTAAAATATAATCTTATTAAGAATTATCCTTGCCTTATATGGGGTAATATCATATTTTAATGTCATGAGTTGAGGACACTAGGATTTTCAATTTAAATTCATAAAACTATGACTATGGTTTCTTCTAGTTTAAAGTAATAGTGCCTGGACTGTAGGGGTAGCTACTATTTTATGGCCATAGAGTGTAGATAAAGAGAAATACAAGTGTCCTAAGATGTCTTGTGTGACATGAAAGAGTGATAAAATGATATTAAATGTTGGTCAATGGTACCCCTTTCCACACAATATATAAAAATCGTACCCAAGTCTAACATCATGAAATTGGTAACGGAATGGTCCCACAATGATCTAACAATGGGGGGTGGGACCATAGTGAGATATCAGGGAATAACTATGTATCCAATGAAGATGGAAATCAATCTATACATAGTTTTGGAACACAACATTGTAGGAAACCAACACAATAAGGGGATACCCTCCCATTAAAGGATTTATAATCTTCTCATACTATGGTTTGAGGCATCCCAGTTTTATATGGGGTAAAATTGTAGTTTGATGTCATTAAAAAGATACATTGGTTATTGTTCATCCTATACGTTTCATAGGGGGAACATAAAATTCACATGAGTTAAATCATCACACGTCAAGAAGAATCATAGTTTTGTACTAGGTAAATCATCTCACATTAAGAGGAATCATAATTTCAAATATGGTAAATAAAATCTCATTAATAGGAATACCAATCATATACCTTGTAAGGTCATAGTTTGAAATTGTTCATTGAGTACATTGGTGGGGTTTTCATATCGAAAATTCATTAATTTTCTTCTTCATATCAGGATATGAGGATAATTGAGAAAGCTGATGGGTCAATGAAAATTAATGGGGATTCTAAATTAAAAGTGGGACCCTAAGGGTCTTTTGGGTAGATTAATAGCTGATCCTTGAGATAAGAGGTCTAGGTATCAGTATGTATAACATGAGGATGATAATCAATTAATACATACTTATGAAAAAATGTGGATCCATAGGATTTCTAGAACACCAATGAAGAATTAAAAAATGAGAATGAGGGGAATGTGAATAGATTTTAGGTTCAAAATTATTAGACAAGGGCTCTTAGTTTGACTTCATAGAGTCTAGACCAATTTAAAATATTTTGGGTTCATAATTCTTTCACTATTGGGGGGGGGGGCTATTTAAGGATGTTCATATGATAAAAATGAGTTAATAACCAGCATGAATGGAGACAAGTAGGCCCATTTCTGCATGATGTAATACTGATTCTAGTTACATATTATTTAATGTCATATGGCCTAAACTTGGAAAAATAGGTGAAATTAATAATTATTTGACTAACACGAAGTGTTTGTTTTGAAGATATTTGAATGGAACAAAATAGGTAAAAGTTGATGTGAACGAAGGGTATATAGGCCAACTTACCATGAAAAAACTTTGGAAAAAATGGAGCACATTTTAGTGCCATAATGACTAGATTGTGGATAAATTGGATAATAGTTTAAATTCATTATTCTTGGACTAGGAGGATATTGGTCTGAAGGGTATATCTATGGCACAAAATAGGTAACACTTGACATTAAATGATCCAAGGAGGCTCATGCACCCCACGCACAACTAGATATGAATTGTTCATAGTTTAAGGTTATTGTGCTTGGACCATAAATGGGAATGTGGGGATGAAGGGTTGATATATTTGCAGATTGATCCAAAGACAGAGTGTTCGAACATCACTAAATATCCCTTGATAATTGGAGTCAATTCAAACATAGTTCTAGGATACGTAGTGGTAGAATACCATCACATAAACTGGGGAAACCCCTCTGTAATGAATGAATTGATACATCACACAGTTTCTATGTGGAATCCCATGTTCAATATATGTGGTATGAATATATATTAACATCGTTAACTAAGGATATTGGAATTAGGTCATCTCATATCACATGAGGAATCTATATTTTAGATGGCGTATGGTTTTTGACCATCCCATAATTATTGTATGAGGAATTCTAGTTGTATACAGGGTAAAATAACATTTTATTAAGAGTATTCGAAGTTTTATATGGGGTAAGATCATAGTTTAATATCATATTCTAAGGATTTTAGGTTTTTATCTTATATTCATAAATATATGTCTATAGGGGTTGAAAATAGTTTCAGTTCATAATTATGGGATGAATTACAAATAGTTTAAGGTCATACTAGCTAGACCATAGGGTTTTTGTTAGTTTAAGTTTATATATATCTGACAACTTTCTTATAGTTTATGGTTATACTTTAGGGACCATGGAATATAGTTTAAATGCATTATTCTTAGACTATTGAAAAAAGTTTAAAGTCGCGATTCTTGTACTTTGACTGTTAATGTGAAATACTACATAAGAAAATTATCATTAGTAGGAGGTGTGATATGATCTATATCCATGGTGATCAAAGATTATAATCCATTGGTATTGAAATTATGAATGATTTAAGGTCCTTAACACTTTGGATCCAATAATTGTGTCTTTTTTCTTGGTATTATCATCATTTTAAGAGCCATTACCATGCCACCTTAGGGAAAGGAGTAGAGAAGAACCTTCTTATTGAATTCTCTCTCCACCATTTTATAGTACCTATATAGAGTATTTATAACATGAAGCATGTTTTACCTGAAGTCCTTCTACACAAATAGATGGAATTATATCATTCTATTTGGAATATTCTGGTTATAGATGGCTATTCAGTGCAACACAAACTAAACCTACATTGAAAAAACACCATTTTTTCTGTACACTGAGGAGTATATTGTCACTTCGGTGGAATTATGAGTCATCATTGGATTATTATAAAAGGAAATGGGGGACTTTTTCATCCACATATTCTTGTTATGACCCACAATTTTTATAATATGTTAGAGAGGGTCTTGTTTAATACCTCAATCGTCACATTTTTCATTACATGATAGAGAGAATAATGGTTGGACCAGATATTGCAAATAGTGTAATATATATTCATCTTGGTAGCCTCTATGATGGTATTTTTTTGTGATAATAGTGTGATGAACTATGGATGATGTGGGAGCTCACAAACTCAATCACATATAGAGATTTTACATCCATACATGAAATTAATTCTTCCCACTTGGAGATAAATTTCATTACAGTTATAATAAATATGAACTGTGGATCTATAAATGGTGGGTATCTCCTTACAATGTTTAGTTCCCACACAATAAAGGGACAAGAATACATGTCGGTTTTGATAATCATAAGAGGTTGATGCATATCGTTGAAATAGTTCTGAGATAAATGATAAATCATTGAGAACTCTTTAATATCATAGACCATGGTGGTCTTTAAGTATCACAACCTAAAAATAAATTGGAAGATCATCAATTCATCATGAAGGGAACCATAGGACCCGATATGGAATTCTTACTTAGCACGTGGGATGCCATCTTCTGGGATGAAATAAAGGGATATTCCATTAAACAAATGTCTTGTTAGGGTTGGTTCATGGCTAAGACCCCAAAAAAGTTTTAATTTCACCCCATAATGATATATTTTCTTATACATGACTCGATCTAGCAATAGATTTTCATTCACGAGATAATTGGTGAAATGAATAGTCCAATTGGGTGCTTACTCGGTTGTGGGGTGCATGATGGTCTCGAAAAGGAAGCATCGTTTGCTAGAATGTTTACATGATACCTATAATCACCATCTAATATGGTAGTTCCAATGACCTTCCATTGTCACACGTGATAGGGAAGGTCATCCTTGTTAGGCTCTGAGCGAGAAACAACTAAA
The DNA here is from genome assembly GCA_963277665.1 of Viscum album. Taxonomy (NCBI): domain Eukaryota; kingdom Viridiplantae; phylum Streptophyta; class Magnoliopsida; order Santalales; family Viscaceae; genus Viscum; species Viscum album. The sequence continues at coordinate 562,202,966 of OY728141.1, forward strand.
TTAGACATGGATTTGAATCGAACATACTTTGATCAAGGGACATGATTCAAATTTGGTTGAGAAGGGAAATCGACCATCAACTAGAGAAATTTATCCTCTATGGGAACTAGCTATTTCTTTCTAAAAATTTATTCAACATTAATCTATTTTATGAATAGGCCAAATTATACCATTATGCAAAAATTGGGGACTGAAATCATAAGGATAATCTTGAGAATAGTGATGAGATCCTGATACTCTTCCTCATAATTGGAGAATCCTTCTGACAATAGGAAGGAATATGGTAGGACTACTTGGGTTTGGGTGATGAACAAGATCCCTAGGCCTACTATTTTGAGTTTGGGATTGATAATAATCATATCGATTAAGAACATAGAGTCACATAAAAATTCATCTTCCAACATGGTATCAACTGATCCACTATGAGGATATCCTGGTAAGGAAAAACATATTCTGAGGGAATTTCCTTATGGGACTGATGGGTAGCCAGAATGTCTATTAATTCCTAGTAATTGATGGCCTTCTACAGGATGAAACTATTGTGAAACTAGTCGTGGAACATGTAATAGAGTGTAAATAATTCCCAATACATCGGGTGTTTGATAATATACTCTATTGGGTCTAGTCAAAACACTAGATTTATCTCATGATGCCGCAGATAGTGCCACAACTTCTATACTGTAAAAACCATCACAAGGAATCTCTTCCTTAAATGGATGTATCTGGTGTCTATATCGAGGAACACACGAGTGAGATAGTATAAACTATTTTCTCTACCCTCAATTTATTTTGGGGATAGAATCTCATAAATGTACCATTTTTGGGCACTCATGTACATGAACATAGGCTTCCCATAGATAGGTGGTAGCATAATATTAGGTTTTATATGGTACTTATTAATGTCCACAAATGTGTTATCACACTCCTCATCCCACTAGTAGGTGGTTTTTTTATTCATGTTCCTCGACAAGGGCTTAAAAATTCCATCCATATTTTTGATAAATCCGAATATGTAGGCTTAGTGTCCTAGAAGGCCCCAAAACGCCCATAGGTTTTTTTGGTGAGGAATTTGGATTATGGTGTTAATCACTCTAGGTCTATCTCAATTCCTCTACATCATATACAATGAATTCGAGTAACTTTTAAGAGGTCACCCTAAATGTTAACATCAATGGATTCATATTCAAATTTATAGATTGAATAAATGGGAACAATTACTAAATATCATTGATATGGTCCTTACCCTAGTCTTTTTTGACCACAAAGTCATCCATGTTGCATTCTATTGACTTCCCAAGAATAATCTTGTGGTGCATGGATCACTAATAAGAATATTGTACAATCTTCATGCCGAAGGGAATCATCTAATAGTTGAAAGTCCCTTGGGGTGCACTATAGTTGGTGGACTCTTCATCCATAGAAATCTTAATTAATTTAATTATACCATTAGTATTAATCCATGATGGAGAGGGCATAGAACACTATTATAGAATTATTCAACAAAGATGTCAATATAAGGGGATTAGAAACCTTTGGATATTGGTGGTTTAGTTCACATAATTCATTCCAAAAATTTATTTTTCCATTATCCTTGATGAGTGGGGTGATGATTGATAGCCATTTGGGGAACTGTTCTTCCTTGAAGAAGATGGATTTCCAAAGAATGTCAACCTCATCCTAAAAAATAGTACTCTAAGAAGGGTTAATATTTCTGGGAGGATTATTGAAACCTTCACTACTTTCAAATGACCATTCCAGTGAACAATGACCTAATGGTATTGCTATAGAATCTAATCATTGATACAGTAGAATAAAACATGGTTGTTTTTAGGAATTCCACATATGGATTCTTCTTTTCTGGAGAAATGGATTCAGTGATCATAATTTTCCATATATCTTCCTCAATACCATGGGTCACCTATTTTAACTCATACACTATGGTAGATAAATCCTCTTAAAATTTAGGAGGGGAATCTTTCAAATACTCATCATCATTTGAGGCAAGAGAATCATAGTAATGAGGTAGCTCTTCAAGGCTAATCAGATCTAGGGGAGCATTGGTTCTTGATTGGGTGGAAAAGAAATTATTACTGAGAGGTTCCTACTCTAACCAAACTATGGTAATAGAAGATATCAAGACAATTATATCCAGCCTTTGAAAGTACATTCCATTATTGATGTCACATAAATGGAGGTGATTCAGATTCCACTAAGTTAACCCCAAAATGTGGAACATATGAGAATGCCATGAAATGGCTTCCATGGGTCAAACATCTCGATAAATAATTGGATTACGAGAATCTGGTATCAACTGATCCAATATAGTGTAAGAGTATGACATAATCTTCGAAATCTTCTAAATCATATGGAATCCAAAAACATTTTTCTGAAAGATGAATAAATGATCTACCAAGTCAGATTTTTTTGGGAACCAAACGATGAATCAAAAAAATAATGGCATAATTCAAGTCATACTATATGTTGACTACAATGATGTTAAATCATTGGGAGCATTTATTTTCTCAAACCCATCAGTTTGAACCAGATACCCTTCTCTCTTATAGTAACTATTATCTAGAGGGTGTGTTTACAAGAGTCAAAGGGCAGCACATCACCCTAGAGAACTCATACTCAACCATTGAGGGGGTACATGAGGCACTAATGATACAAGTTAGGGATAAATATTTGAAAAGTATGTTAGGGACTAATAATAGTGCATTATAGGTGGTATCCTATGATACTACAATGGTGCTCAATATAAATTCACTAAAATTAATCTTCAAGCGAACCTTTACCCATGGATTCTAATATAACCTTTCAAAATCATAAAATTTCTGCTTGGATGGAGTTAGATATTCTTCTATTAGTCCCAAATTATAGAGCACCAGGGTAGGGAAGAGGTTGATTCAGAAACTAGTATCCACTAGTCAGTGGTGGAGCTCTATTCCATTATACTGGACTCTTATGTATAGAAGGTGTATGTGACCTTGTATGGGTATGATGTTTTCTTCCCTAAAAATGATAGGACAAATTAATATTCCTTTCACCTAGACTCATCTATATCTCAGGCCTATACATCCTCTATTTTAGCTTCAAAATATAGAGGTAATTTCAAAGATTTTGTTAGGGACCCACACATCTGTTTTATAAAGTAGTGATCCTTGAGGATCAAAATCCCGACTGGTATGATGAATAGATACTTCCACATATCTTAATTCTGTGACAATGAATTATTTATTACATAGAGAGTCTCCCCTTGGAAGGGGTGCATAAAATGATAATGGATGACCCACTATGTTTAAAATAAGGTTTGATTCATTCTGTTACGGACTAGAAATTCTTCTCTGAAAAAAACTAGATTATTATTTATTGGATGAGGTATATCTCTGGAAGGACATGGATGATCATGGAATGATATTGGATGTGCTTCTCAGTAAACTAATATAGTCTGCTACACAGTTGGCTATAGATGTGTACCTGATGGAGTGAACTAGAAGGATTGTTCCTGATGGATTTATAAAAATACTAATGATTAGTCATTGTATCATAAACTGACTAGCTTAAGGAACTAGCCCAAGTATTTTGGTGGCTCATATTCCATGAAATTTCTATTTATGGTGTTGTATGAAGGCACCAAATGGGTTTTTATGGAATTACTCACTATCAGGTATTGTGAGTCGGTGTACTAGTTCTATTATGTTCATAGCAGCATATTCCTTATCATTAATAATGGGGTAGTCCTGGGTTGGATAGAACCTTAGAACATCTCCTAACTCTTGGGGAATGAGGACACCAAGAGTGAAAGATAGGTTCAACGTGAATGGGGGAATATAATTTCCCTTAAGTTGTCGATGCCTATTATTTTGAGTTTCGGAAGGTTGTGACTAATATGTGGAGGTAGTGGATGAAATAAGGGACATAGATTGCTCATGTGGACATAGATGACACCATGGGTGTTACCAACAACCTTGTGATCCAACTTGTCTTCATATTTTTATATCCATTGGCTCAGATCCTTTTTCCATTCACTAGATCTTTCGCTGTAAATTTAAAGGTAGGTTGATACATGGGTCCCCTATACAAGAAAATACCCAAAATGACCAAAAAATTATTCTCTTGGTCCTCAAAAGAATATTTGAAACACATATCATACCATTATGATCTGTCTAATGATCTTAAGATACCATCAATAGTTCAGTGGCTAGTGAGTTTGACCTCTTGGGGTCCTCTTTATTTTGGAAACTACAGGATTATCTTTTCCATGGAATATATGAAATATCCTAGGACGAGTGAATACTTTAGGGAATAGGTATGGATTCTTCTAAAATGTATGGGAACTTTGGCCGTCTGACCATGATGAAGGGATTGATTGTCATTCTCTCATCTAGGTAGATATGCTTTGCAGGTCAGTGCCTAATTGTTCATTATGGGGAAAGTATATGCCTAGTTGGGCTACTATAATCTTCATGGATATTTTGGAAAATGGTGCATTATATCCATTGTCTTCGGGACCTCTACATGCATGGTGGTGACAATATCTTTTTATATAGGTATTATTCAGTAGTTGGAAGGAGTGATATGATCAAATATTATTTGACCTGCTATAAGGCTTCCACTAGACAATAATACTTTTTATAAAACTCCCAATATCAACTTAGATAATTTAGTGTGATTAGGAGGGTCCATATAAACCATAAAATTCCCCACACACATCATGAATAACTATTTGTGAGATAATGAAAATTTGAGTTAACATAAGAGTCCCATCCATTAGGTTACAAAGTCTACAATTCTCTCATCAGGCCATTTTCCTCAATTTAAGAGTTCAAAAATTCTATTCCTGAGCATGGTGGAGTTTTACTACTGAGGGAACTATCTACAAAGGTCCTACAAAATGGATATAAACACTATGGAGACTCTAATTTCCCTAGTTTTTTCCCCTTATTTCTCTGGTCCCCAGAAAAAACATTTAAAACCATATAAACCATGTTAGTAACTAGAGGGGAATGCTCATAGTATGCAGACAAGATGAACTGTCGTAAGATATAGCTGAAATTGATGGTAGTGTACTATCATCATACTAGGATTTGTATGTGTAGGGATTAGTCTTCTATAAATAAATATAGCACTATGATTCCCCTGATGAAACATTATTGGAGGGTCTAATTTTATACATACAACATAGGAAACAAAGCCTCTATAAGCGCTGTGATTTTGACAGCACTACACTACTAGTTGATGGAATTAAGGTGCTCTTCACTCCATGAATTGTATAAGTGATGATCGTGGAGTTGGTGAAATGGATACTAGAAAATCACATGAAAACACACTAACTAGTCCCTAATATGGGATTCTAGGATGTCAATGTTTGGATTTGAAAGAATCCAGATCACTATTGATAGTTGATCAGTGACCAAGGCCTCTCACCAAACCTCTTGCTCGAAGGAAGGGTCCTACTCTTGTCTTCCATGGACCTGATTGTAGTTGTCTGAGATATATATGGTAGAATTAGTGTAGACATGTTATATTTATGGTTCACCTAGAGAAGAGTCACTGCATGATTAAAATGATCACCACATATTGGGAAGTCTCTCATTGGAATTTCCAACCTCATCATCACATCCATGTAGGATGGAATATTAACCATTGCCTCATGAATGTGGATGGCCAAATCCATTAGTGGATTAGTCGAGTTATCAACATCATAAGGCATCATCATATACCCTAGAATCTATCCCACATATTTTGTGGTGGTATAAATAAATGATATTGTTAGTGATAATGGGATATGCACTGTCAGCCCCTCGAAGGGGGAGTGATTATCTTCCACCTGTATGTACCTGTAATGGTATGTGGGGATCATGTGGACCTCAGATTCCATGAACATGAGTCTCAAAATACACGATTCATCCTTATACATTATAAGTTGGGTTGGAGGCCTTATCATCAAGTAATTCATCGCCTCCAAATCTGAGAGGTTAACTAGTTCATTGACGATGTGGCACTTCCCAAATTTCCAAATCTAAAAAATAATTTTCACCCTTTTTCCATGGGATGGTTCTTCATGGTAGCGAATATTTTTTTCATAGGAAGGACCTAAAATTTGGTTTTTTTGGGTTTTGGGTGGATGTAAACTTTGAACGATGATGGTATGGGGATGACCAATGTTCTAGTTTTTGGTGGATAGCATAGGACATCAACTCTGATTGGTGATGACATGGGGAGGAAGTTCACTGTGATTGGTTGGATCAGGGGGGGAATCACTTTTTTGGTTGATTGGTGTATGAGGTGGGCCTCAATATTGGATTTTAAAGGATAAAAAAGGACATGCACCTTAGTTGTGGATATCACATGGAGGACCTATGTGTTTTTCGGTGAAGGAGGGGATAACCAATGAAATTGCTATTAATGAAATGGTGAGGAACTCTGTGATAGTAATTAAAAGATTAGGGATGACCTCTATTGTAGTTGATGGTATGGGGAGGAAATCCACACTGATCCTCAACAATATGGGATATCCTATAGTGGATGTTGGTAGTGGCGAATATTTATCAAGTCAACAGTGACTTCCTAGAAGGCGAATGGGGTCTTGGTCCTAGTCAGCAATATATAAACCCATTTTTTTCTATTATAAGGATATGGTGGGATACATTAGTAGTGGGATTATCCATATGAGAAATTTATTATTCCCTCTATCGATTGGTGTTTTGGGCCTTTCCACCCCCCCAAATCGGTATCATGTATTTTGGACCAGGTAAAGTGAAGGAGGTGTTATGTCCACCATATCTTTGGCATGTGGGAACGATAAGTGATGGTGTTGATATGGCCTACTGGGAGACCTTCTAAGAATCACCATATTTGTAGTCACAACCAACATGACGAAAAAATCCCCCACCTCCATTGAATAGGGGAGTGGGTCATTAGAGAACTTCGAATAGAGACTTCAGAAGTATATCTTCATCAGAATGGGGGGGGGGTGGTATTTCCCCCTACGTAACCCTTGGATTTAGTGGTGTCAATGATGTGACAATGCCTCTATGTCTAGAAGAGCCATAACCTTGGTGGTAGCAACCCATTAATGCTTATTGAAAATCATGAGGGAATCGATATTGATCTTCAATATGATCTCATAGGTTGAAATGTGGAATTGAAAACCAATGGTCAAAGATGAGGTGGAACCCTTGGTGGAGGAATGATTGTGTGGGATTGTTACATCAACGATTGTCCTACCCCACACCTGATAGTGCTAGGTTATTGGATTCCATTAGCATAACTCCTATAATTCAAATGGATCCATACATCAGTAAAGTTATAGGAAATGTGATGCCCAATCCCCCAATTTCATTCAATCTTTTGAAGATGGACATGGACCCACTTTGATGATGCCACAGGTCTAGGATGTCCAAAGAAAACGACAGAAATTAATTGGTGAGAGTCATAATGGGCCATCATTTTATTGGTGACACCCAGTGAGAAATTTTCAATTTCAATGACATGATAATTCAATGATGCCCAAGAGGCTACTAGTCCATATAATTGAGGAGAAGAGTTTCACCTTTGGATCTACATTTATGTTTATGACACATTCACAAGGGAAACGAAATGACATATGTATGTATTTTATTTCCTCACATTACCACCTTCCAAAGGCCGATAAATATCACCAATTTCATGATAAATTTATTATCATTTATCAAAATGAGATGATGTGATGAAAGTTACTTGTTCTGTAGATTCCTCCATGGATGTCATTTCATATTTTGGATCTCTATCATAGATTAAGTCATGTTTTTAGAAGTCAATCTGAATTTCATATCCAGGTGTATATCAGTTAATTACACAACTAATGTATTAGTATGTAAACATGATTCAGTCAAGAGATTAGCCACATTGGGAATATCTGGTCATCTCCGGACATTGGGTATACTGGGGCCATGTGAATATTTCTCATTAGGAGAGAATATCATAAGAGGTATCATAACTGTGGGACCCAAGGCATTTAGTCTCAATCACAAGGTAATTAATTCTTGTACTGTAATTCATCCAATGCTATTCACCTCTAGTATCCCATTCTTATCAAATGGTGTATGTATTATGGACTAGTGCAATAGTTTAACATCTTTTAGAGATCGTCACAGGGTTAATGTATTATGGGGATAGGTTGGGTTCATTTTTAATGTCTTCCAGGGAAAATTTGGGGGAAACTTTAACATCATAAGGTGGCATCATAGAAACATGATTAATGTATTATGGTGATATTATGAGTGTATGTTTAACATATTGTTGGGATATTGTGGGCCCATGTTTAACTAATTGTTGGTAAAGGTTGGGAAAATTTTTACCATCTTTGGAGGGAATTTATGGGAACCTATTTACTACCTTTTGGGGACATGATAGGTATAGGTTATTCATTTTTTTGGGATTAGGATGGGAACATGTTTAAAGTATTTCAGGGCCTGGTTAGGAACAAGTTTAATGAATTTCTAAGAAAAGTAAGAATATCCTCTTGAGACAGAATAATGTTCATGTGTTTCCAGAGGAGAAAAGATGTTACACATGGTTGGTTACATCATAACACCCTATTGAAGAAGATCTGGAGGTGTGTCCATAGGATGGAATATGTCACACCTAGCTAGTTGGATCATTGAAACCTATTGAGGTGGATCTAGAGGTATATTTGGATTCCCAATTGAGGAAGATGGGGGAGGTTTGTCCATAAGGTGGAAGACGACATGCATGGGTTTATAAATGTCAAGATTAAACCAGAATGGGTCATTTTCTGTAACTTGTTTAGTTGAAAGGTATCAAAACCTACATAGTTAAATGAAATTGTTTAAGGTCATGTGATAGGATCAATCCATGAAGTTTAAAATCATGTGGTAAGGATGATAATTTCATGGAAGGAGTGTTGATGAGGGATGTTGTGGGGCTTACATGTGATATCTTCCATTTGGAGGAGGATTGACCCATGGCATAAGAGATGGTATCTCCCCATGTGAGTCATACATGGGGAATAATATGTTCATCAAACATTCTAAGTGGTGTGGGTAATCCCACGTGAATCATATATGGAGAGTACTACTTGAATCACATAGCATAGGGCTACATTTTGATTTCATATGATGAGGGTTTTTTATGTAGTTTTACATCATATGACTAGGCCTTAAAGTTATAAAATTTTACATCATATTGATTTGATGTGGAGGATGGTGTCACTCTTCAAGGGGGACCATGTCGAAGAAAGAGTAATATTCATAAGGAATCCTCATCGAGATAAGTGAATAATTTACCATGAAGATTCCACACTTAGGGATTACATAACCGCTGCATATGTGACTTTTGATGGGACGTGGTATTGGAATTTCTATAGAAGAGTGGTAAAAAAGGCCAATATTAGAGTCCCTATTATTAAGATAAATGGGTATTAGGGTAAATATTATTAGGATAAATATTTACGTTAATGGATTCCCAATAAACATAGGGAATATTAGGTAAGATGCATGGATGTTTTTCCATTCAACATTTTTGTTTTCTGCACAAGAGTTGTGAGAGCATGGGGATCTAGAAAAAGGGATACAAATTGATTATATTTGAATAGATTCACAAAAAATGTATATTTTGACATAGATCAGGGTTTCAATAAGATATATTGTCTTTTCACAAACCAAACTATCATTAGGATTAGTTTCAAAAGGAATATTCTATGTCATGAAAAGTCATATTTGGGACCAGAAGAGGTTTTTTGTTAAAATGGTTTACAATTTATTGTCCAAGAATATAAATAAAGTATATTGTTTTATAAGATATTGAGTTTGATGTCAGAGATCATAACATCATATTATATAGAGACTACCTTATGGTGGTGGAGATCTTATATTTATAGATTAAATCCGGAGCATTTGGTTCACAACAAATTGAGTGTTGAACTGAGTTGCACTATTTTCCATTTTCTAATAGGTCTAGGACACACAATGATTTTCTTTTGTTGGCCCCTAAGGTATTTAAATGGATACTTGTACACTAGAGTTTTACAGTATGATTCTTTATTGTTCGAAACATTCCTTTCTTGCATGCATGGGATGAAGGCCCATATTTAGATTGAGGGTCCTTCGAATAACTTCTTATATCCTTTAGCACACAATCCTTTTTTCATGTGGAAATATATATTTTCTTTAAATCATGGAAACATGCATGAATGATAGCCATAATCCATGGAATGGTCTTTTATGGTGGTTCAAATTTTCAATTCATCCAAACATAGCAGTTTGAGGTCCGGGATGAGATGTCATGCTAATAACGAACATTTGTAGAAGTGTTTATTTGTTCTTTGAAAAAGGGGGAGACACAATCCAAATATTACATCGGGATAAGTTATTTGGGGGAGGTTGAGTGTTATTTCTTTTTTAAAAAGGGGATAAATTGTGTTTGTAAAGGTGGAGAGTGATTGAATGATTAATAATGGGAACTGTTTGGTTTATCAGTGTCGAAAAGAATGGAAATATTGTAAGTATTTTTATGTTTATAATTTTAATTAACTATTTTTTATCCATCTGATCACAAATCAAATGTGATTTGAGTTAGTTTTTAGTGAGTCATTTATGAATATTATAAGTAAATAAGGTTTCAGTATATAAATAAATTTAATTTAATGTTTTAATATGTTTAAATGGTAAATATTCTTTGGTTTCTTAGATGATGTGTCAAGTGTTTCCAAAAACCACAATGGTGGGATTTTTATAAAAAAAATAGAGTGGTTTCTGTGTTCTGTTTTTTGGAATTACTAAAGGAGTAAGTTTAAAATGATCCTTAAATGTAATGAAAAATCGACTTGTGATATTCTTAAATATCTAGAGAAGTTATGTATATTTAATAAATTAAATTTAATAGTAGAATTGATCACCCATTATTGAATTTCACCCAAACTTTTGATTTTAATTCTTTATAATGTTAAGGAATACCATTATATGATTTAATTAATATAACAATATTCATCCAAAATATTTCTCCATGATAAATCAAATCACACAATGATGGGGTTTTCAATTGGAAAGTTAGAAATGTACCTTATTAAATATTTTAATATTTAAAGGGTTATTAAAAATATATAATTTTTTTGATGTTGCAAAAAATAAAATAGAATATGTTTTTTCAATATGAAGGATGATTTCACACCATGACATATTAATGGGATGGAAAAATGATGATTTCCCACTTTTAATGCTTCTGAATGTAGTTTTTAAGATTTTATACATTACAATTTTGAGGATAAGTCTTCTCATTATGAATGGTTGTTCTACATTGTGATGAGTTTTGGGATAATTGTTGAGGTTCTTTCTAGGAGAGGCTCATTATATATTGGAAAAGGCCTTGAAAAAACTGGCCCAAGAGCTTTTTTAAAATTTTCAATATATTATTACATTGTTGTCTCACACATAAAATATGAATTGTCACACCATAACTGAACCTGGGAAAACATCAATGTTTACATCTAGGAGAAGCTTGTTCTATGAAGTAAAGTGTCACACCACAACTATTTTGGGATATAACATGCATTCATAAATATATTTTGAAATGTCAAGGGAATTAAATATTGAATATCAAGTGGATTTAGTTTTTAGTTTATGTCACATTCAGAAGGTGGCAATCACATGGTGAAAGTAATATTTTCCAAAATTACTGAATTGATATATACAATGTGGAAATCTGGGAGTGAACACTCTCTATTTAGAATACTATTCATTAAAAGGATATATTATAGTTTTTATATAAAAATAAGAGAAAATATCATAAAAAATATGGTTAGTATATTATTTAAAATTAATAGTATTTATTGCATCATTAATGGAAGTAAAAATTAATTAATTGATTCATAGAACAACTGGTGGAATGTAGGTACAGAAAAAAGGATGTTTCAGGATAAATATGTGAAATAATTAGGGCTAAGGAAGAGTTCTAGGAGATCATATTATTGGATGTATTGATAAGTTATTATCATGAAAAATTGTGATTTATGATTTTACATCATCATTGGTGTAATCATATTTTTTGTTTCATGGAAGAAAAAATAGACCACTCAGACAAGTAGGATGTTACATGAGAGATTTAGCATTGTGAGGTATTAATACATGTGAGTATCATAACTTTTGAGGGTTAGTGAAGACTCTCAAAATTATAAAGAATGTTTATTTAAATTTTTGATACATCAAAACATTTCTTGTATATCCATCATGGATTAGTCTAGTTTGGGTTTCAATGTAAAAGTATTACATCCATATCCTTTAAGATTTATTGCATAATATTTACTGTGAAGGAGAGATTGTTCCTTATAATAGTTGAAGAATATCACAATAAATGATCAAATGTAAAATAATGACATGCAAAGATCCATGTTCCCCATAATAGGTTATTTACTATACATGGTCCCAATATCTTCAAATATCTTTTATTATAATTATTTACAAGAAAGAACCTCATGATTAATCCACATATCAAATATAGTAACATAATGCATTGTTTTCTCATTTTTTCATGAGATTGATATCTTATCCATGTCATATCATTACTAGAATCGCTAATTCTCTTACAAGGTTTAATCAAATTAGCCTCTCTATATATATAATCTATCACCTACATGAAACGCATATGTAATAATAAAATATTTCTTCCATTTATCCATAAATATTTTATTCCCGTGTTATCTAGAATTTGTTTAACAAACCCTTAATAATATTACAAATCAAACTAAATAATAAAACATAAGGATGAAATTAATAAATTAAATCATGGTGGTCTTACATTTTTTACAATAGAGGTTTAATCTAGGGGGAATATATCGATGGTTTGTTGATGGACTAGAATATAATACTACACACATCATGAATTACAAATTGTTTTGGAATGGTTCATTGAGGATACAATGGAAATCCCTATTCTAGTTAATTATACGCTACAAAGAGATAAGTCTTGGATAGTTTATAGAAATTCATGTCTTGTTTAATATTTTAAGGATGTATTTCTTTCTCTTAGTCATGTATGCGAGTCCTCTTATACCAATATTCCATTTTAACAATCTATTAGTGTTTTAGTTTTTGTTCTTCCTCTATTATATGTTTTATTATACCAAATCTATGATGTGAGAGTGGAATCAATATTTTGAAATGATTTCATAGAAGAAACACTCTAGTTCTAAAAATAAAGATAATATCTGAATAGGATTATCACATTTTTCCCAAACCATATATAATAGTGCATTACCAAAACATTTTTATCTCAAGCCTCATCCTCTCAAATTGAATCAAATATAACCTTGGAATATTATATATGATCATTCAATAGAATTAGTTTATAGAAATAGGTTTTATCTCTCCATTTTCATATATTTAATTATGATATATAATCTAATCCCTTAAAATGCTTCTCTAAAACTTTAATGTGTAGTTATATATAATTTAGTACATTAAATTTTTTTGATCATATTATTGGGATAAATAATTATTCTCTAATATCTATACAATCTTTATAGGTATACCACATGGTTTTAGTGGTCTCAAACATTACATTTTGATTCAAATAATTACTCCAGATATTACACTAAGATCGACATGTTCAAATGAAAACATTTTCTTTTGGGTATTTTTTAATGGCCCAGACATTATAAATGTCTTTTTTCATGAAAATATCTTCTAAATTATGTTATAAAAAAATAACAATTTCCCTATAATAAAAATGGGGTATCTATAGATTATAAAAGGAAATATTACCATTAGGATTAGAACATTATATGAACAATGGTCAAATATGACCATTGGTAAATATTAACATTATAAATAATACTCTCGGTATTAATTATACGATTATAATTAAGTGATTATAATTAATAATGATAATCAATAATTGATATAGAAAGAATAATTGATGGCCCCAACTAGTAGAGTCATGCCATTTGAAGCCCATTTTTCTGAACATGGGATTGTGGTATCATCATTGGTGTTCATCCATGACCAATACAATGCTATTATTTAGCAAAAGAAGCTTGAACAAAATCTATTATGGGAGAATATGAAGATAGTGATGATTACCACGCGGTCGACGCAAGTCAAGGAGCTCCATGAAACTACCACCATCACACAACTTAGTCATAGGTTGTATGAGACTGTAATAAGGGTTTAATTCTCCAGGACTTTGTTTCGTAATGTGTAATTCCATTTTACAAATAAAATTTGTATTCCATCAATTCAGTTTTATGAATAGTTTTCTTAATATATTATAGGTTTAATTGATATTGAATTTAACAAATTGATTTTTTTGGAACGAATTTTACATTATATAATGAATGAAAATATGTAATAATAAAATATTATGTTATTAATACAATTTTATTTTATTAAATATTATGTTAAAAATTATTTTATTTAAATATAAATTATAAAATAATTTCATTATGCCTTTGAAAATTTTTAAGTGTTAGAAATGATACTATGCTTTTTCAACTGGAAATTTTATTTAAAAATATGGGGTTTTATATTTAAAATTTAATATTATAATATTTATTGAATTATTATGATAAAATAAACATAATTTTTTAAATCGTCACATTGAAATATGGTTAGGATAAATTTACGATGATATTCTAAAATACTTTGTTTTTCCCTTGAATAAAAAAATACAGTTTGAGATTTTAAATTTGTTTAATGAATTCATAATTGTGTCACAATGATGTAAAAATTAATTAACAACAATAAAAGGTTTAAAATATTTTATTTTATTAATTTCATGTATTTAAAAATATTTTAATCAATCTCTAAACCAATAATTTATTTCCCATAGTCTAAAATATAAAATTTTTCTTAAAAAGAATATTTAATGGGAACAATACATTCCTTTTCAAAAATTAGTAATATAATATTATTCTTAGTTATCTTGGGTCAATATAACCTAAAATATGTCCAAACATCCAATGTGATGGGAAAAAACTACAGACAAGAACATGGTTTTTAATTTTCCACTACCTAGATTTTCAGGGCCTGTATTTGAAAATTATTAAACAAACCCTCTTATTTTTATATAAATAAAACCCCATATATCTATTTAATTTCACTCTCAATTCATCATCCACAAACCTCAGGTATTATTAACTCACATGGATCCCTCCCAAATTGACTTCAAGTCCTCAGGGTGCCAATAATTATGTTTTATGAGTAACTCTTCATTGCAAGAGAATTAACATCTTTTCTTGAAACTTCAAGAACCATTTTTGTATATTTTTTCTAATTGTCATGATTAATCTATTTTATAACCCTTTATTCATACCCTAACTAAAAAAATTAAATTTTATCAGTGTAAGAACCTCATCCCCTATTATTGTCTTTTTCTAAAACCATTTTTTACTCGTTATGCTAAAAAATTTACTTCTCCAATTTTCTATCTTCTACTCAAGAAATTATCTTATATTTTCCTCTATTGAATACCTAAGACACATTAACTTCTAAAGGTATTCAAATAAATGTAAAATTATTTATTTTATTTCTGGATTAAAATACATGAAATCCCCATTCCATTTTTAGGGTTAGAAAATGACATAATGATCATGATTTCACACACTTTTGAAATGCGATTATTTTGATATGAAACACATTTTTTATACCCACGATTTATTTATGAAATTTTTGACTATGATATATGGGGATCTTATGACAACCATGCTTTTATTACAAACTTAAACATGATTTTTTACATAAAATATTCAGTTGATACATCAAGGATAATCGAGAGGTATGCTGTCTTTGGGGCTTAGGATCATTACATAACAACTTAAAACATGAAATACAACATCTTTATTGAAAACTTCTTTTACATGAAAACTATATTCCCTCGTACTTATCATTTCATGGGATAACCTGAGGACATGCATAAGAAAAGGGGCGAGCTATAAAGCAATGTAAGGGAATAAATATGGAATATATGAAGATTACAATACATGTTAGACAATATACATATCAATAGAGCACAAGAGAAACATGAACATAAAGGTATGATAAAGAATGATAATAATAAGTTGGAAATGTGGCAACAACACTTAACATGGAATTTGCATTAGCCAAGGCTCATTGCATATGGAGCATGAGTAAATACTCATTGCACATGAAACATGAGTAAAACCTCATTGCACTTGAATTATTATGAGTCAATACTCATTTCACATGACGTATCATGATACTATACTTTACCCAATTCATTGGAGCGCTATAAGGGCACGCCCTTATTAAAAATTTCATTTCTTATATAAGTGTGCAACATGGATAATAAAACATGGATTCATTAAACACAATCATTTATTCCACGATAAAGGAATATGGAATTTATACATGTAACTTTATAATCAATAAGTAAATGTGCATAAAGGTGAATACCCTTGATGAAGAAATGGGAATGGTATTCACTACACCAAGGCATTGGCGTAGAAAATCGGTGCGATTTCGGCAGCGTAACAGCGTGACATAAGAATTCATAAAAATGGTTTATGAGAGATAAAGGGGTGTATCATCATATTTACATGAAATGGACAGTAAAAGGGTCATATAGATACATGTTCAAACAATTTTAATGCAATTTATATTCATTATACAAAAGTATTTCTTGAATGTAAATGAAGAAAGAGAAGTTCCTTTCAGAATTTCAGCATAGTAACATGTGTACATGGGAGGAATTTAATGAGAGTGAAAGGGGTCTCCTATCATTAAAACATAAAGAGGGAAGTATGAGGGAGGTGTGAAACCATACCCCAAAATTCACAATTGAAATTAAAAGGTAAAAACAACTTAATGAAAATTGGACAAAAAATGATAAAGGAGGAAAAAACCCTTACTTGGAAGTGTGCATCAAAAGGCTTGAGAGAGGCTTCTAGGGAGCTTGAGGCACCTTTTGAGGATTCTAGAGAGAGTAGGGCAGAGATTGGGCGAACTGCAAAGGCTTTTAGTGAGGAGGAAGTGGGAGCTTGGGTGGGTGTATATAGGAAAGGTGAGTGAATTCTTTATTATTTAGGTTTGGGACCCCTTACAATAAACTAATCCAAACCACAAATCAGCTCCTGGTTTTTGACCAAGGTTTTTGGAAAAGGGAATATGAAAACAATATTGTAAAAGGCCAAAGTACGAACTTCTTAAAAAATGGGGTTTCTTTTGTGGAGGTGAATCACACTTCCATGGAAAATAAGTTAAAAGGACAAATTGTTTAATAAGTCTTGAGGGGTCCATTAATGATTTGAAAAGTAGGTCAAACAAACCCAAAATCACATTATTTTAATGGTAAAACATATATTGGCCGAACATAAAGCTTATATTATTTTATTACATCACTATTGGGTCATTATGATGTCATTTAATACATTATATATTTAAACGGTATTTAATTTTTACCCAAAAATTTGACTGTCTCAGAAAATTATGAAAAATTAACCATTGGATAATTTCGATTTTCTAATTCCGGAAATATAATTTATTTAATCTAAATAATTTTCTAAATATGTTAATTTTCACTTTTAAAATAAAAACCAACATTTATCTAAAATTCACTAGTTTTGACAGAAAAGGCTTTCAAACCTTAATAAAAATTTAAATTGCATTCATAAAATTATATGATCATTTATATATAATAAAATTAATTTAATAATAATAATAATATTTATTAAAATATTATTTAATTCAAAAATCCCTTAATTAAATAAAATATATTTCTTAATTAAATAATAAATAAAAACAGTATTTTTTCTTTAAAAACTATTTATAATGTATCAGTAATGACAAGAAGGTATATTCATTGTTATATACAAAAAAAATAATATACATGAACATATTACTAGATATTTGTTACATAACCCCTCAAAACAGCCGCATAAGACCTACGAGTAAGGTGTGCGATGGTGACAGACTCTTGGGGTGGCTCGGATAACATCGCTCGACTGGTAATTTCTATCAACTTCCACTTTTCCCGTAGACGGTCAAGTTCAAGCTTAACATGATGAAGCTCAGCTTGGTCTTGATTAAGAGTGAAGCCCAAAGATGCCACCTATTTTCTGAGCTTCGACAAATGGCTTTGTATGGATCAATTCTACTGGATGAGGGCATCACTTCCTTTGTCTGAGTAAATTGGGTTTTTTAAAGCCCTATATTTATACTAATCATGTGATCACTGTTCCATGGCTATAAAAGAAACAGTCACAATTCATAACATAAAATCAAAGAATTTGACATTTTATATAAACATTTTACATAAAGAGACATTTAATAATATCAAGAGGGATTTCCATTAATGAAACTTTAGGTCGTTACAGATCTTATTAATTAATAAATATTAAGGTTGTGACCAATTATACATCCAATTCATTGGTTAATTATTTAATCTATAAAGATGACATGTTTTATAATAAACTGGTCAATAAGCTTGGGGATTTTAATTTATGTTACATTGGAGAATAACTTTTGTGATATTCTTATGAATGTCTAAGATAAATATTTTAGAAACATTTCCATATTATGAATTATTTTATTCTTTTTAATATGGTTTTCCTCATGTTATCTTATTAAATATATACGGTCTTGCATAATATTCTTATTGACATTACTTAAGATCAAATATAAATTTATTGCCTTTTTTTCTTATTGGGCCTAATGATCTCCCCTTTTATTTAATGTATGTACCCAAAATATGGGATACGATCAATGTTTATAAGATGATCATTTGAAGAATCTTTTCAAGTGCATTATAATTTTATTATGTTTTCATGTATTATTCACATTATTTCCAAGGAAATAAAGATTAAATGATTATATGTTGGTAAAATGTAATGGAAATTTATGAAATAAAAAAGGTAGGTCTTCATATATGTCATAAAATTATGGTTTAGTGATTTATGGAAAAAAGGATTTGAAATCATTAGGAATAACCATAAAATAAATGTTAAAATATAGGAAAATATAATTGTATTTTAGTGAAGTATTAAGTAATTGGTTTCCAAGAAAATAAATCCCTATATAGATAAAATTATGTGTATGTGGCTCTATACCAGATGTATCAAGAGGTAACCCCGAAAAACATGGCTTTGATCTAGACTCAAACATGAATTGTTGCATAACAATGGTCCTTGCTGCACTCCTATTTCAACCCTCCTAGGGGATTTTTTTCCTTAATCATGATATTTTTATTAACCATTATGATGGATATAGAAAATTTAATTGTTGTTAAAGAATAAAATATTTTATAATGAATTTTAATAAATAAAAATCATTTAAAATTTTAATATTATTAAAAGAAACATGAATCTCACTATGATTTTCTTATTTTAGAAAATTTTGAAAAATAGGGGGAACCATGTAAAGTATGTGTGAAACATACCATGTGCTGAAAACAATCTGATAGAATCCAATATAGAAAAAAATCATGAGTATGATGAATCAACTAACTCAAGTTATGAACCATAACTTGATTGAATATGAGTGACAAGAATCACCTTGAGAGGAGAAATTTCCATTGAGATCATTATGTTTCAATGACCCACTTCTTCATGTGGATTAATTGGCCCATTTATTAAAATATAATGGAAAATATCTATAGAAATGATCTTTTCATTACTCAAATGTTCAGAACAAGAGAAATTTATGCTAGATGTATAGTTATTAAAGGGGGAAGC
Organism: Viscum album; assembly: GCA_963277665.1. Lineage (NCBI taxonomy): Eukaryota > Viridiplantae > Streptophyta > Magnoliopsida > Santalales > Viscaceae > Viscum > Viscum album. Next base: position 562,222,650 of record OY728141.1, read on the forward strand.
TAATCAGTGGTGGAAAATAGATTAAATACACAAAGGTAAGAGGGGAGATTAATGATATGGTGTGAGAAGAGTTCAAGGGATAAATTTTCAATTAATATTTTCCTTATTATAAAATAACAAAAACGGTGAAGGAATTCTAAGAGCTGAAGGATAAAGATAATGAATCCATGGGAAGATATGAGTTTAACTTTACAATACTTTATCACTACACCTCCAACATTGTTAAGGATCCTAATGGAAAGATTAATAGATCATTCAATGGAATAAGAACCCATCTATGGAGGAATCTATCCAATCATGAATATGTAAACTATGATAAGATAACACAAAATATTATATAGGATGAGTTTCAGTATGGAGAGATTATGTGGTTACAGAAATTGAATGAAAATAAGAGATCATTAGAGAAACAAATTAGGAATATTCATCCTAAAAGAGGAGGAAAGATAGAAAAGCATCCCATATTAATTTTTTTTTTGAAAAAGCATTTTTGGAAGTACTTTATTGGGAGTGGATAATGTTATAAGTTCTGAAGATATGGCCATATATCTTGGAACTGTAATAGTGAGGTGAAGCGTCAACTTATCAACACTAAATATTTAAGAAAGATGGTGCATGCCCATACTGATGTCTAATTATTCACGTGATGATGCATTGGTCACATTTCCAATAACTATCAAAATCAAATAATATCAAACATAAATCACCATTAACCACAACATATAAAAATAGATTTTTTTTTGAAAATCTATCATGATGGATAATTTGGAGGCTCTAAATGATGTGGTGGAAGGTACTATCATTGATCCATCAAAGCTAGAGAGTTCATTGTAAGATTATGGTTATACTAATTCCTTTATTTTCTATCATTTTTCAAATAAAATATAAACAATTAATGAAAATTTATAAGACGATTTATCAGTTTAGACTCCTAGTAAGATTACCCATGCATCAACATCATATATAAACTCTAGTATTTACTTTAAAAATAAAAATCCCATCGCAAATCTTGTAGTAATTCCCATGATGGAATTCAATACTATTCTTGGGATTAATTGGATCTCAAAGTGTAATGTTATAATCAACTAACAAAGTAAGTAAATATCAATATCATAGAGTTAAAACCTACATTTATTTTCAATGGTATGATATTCTGACCAATTTCTTATCTATAACCACCTTCCATAGCCTTCTTTACGAAGATGATCAGTGAAGAGGAAGTAGGAAAATAATGTATAGGAATAAACAATTTCCCAATTATTTAGGAATACATTGATTCATTTACTAATGAGTCACTAAGAACATCCCCAAAAATATAATTAGTTTTCTTCATTTAACTCATAACTTGATCCGAACTAATCTAAAAGACCCCATATTGAATGAAAAATGCATAGCTTTGGGAATTTAATAAAAAACATAAATATCTCTTGGAGAAGGGGTTTATCTGACCATGTGTCTCTCATTGATGGGAACTTGTTTTCGTTGGGAAGAAGAAGGATTGATTAATGTGGCTCTGAATTGATTGTAGAGAACTTAACGAGATCATAATAAAGAGTAAATACACTCTCCCAAAGATTACTGGTTTAATTTACCAACTTCTTGGGGCTCAATTCATATCTAATATTGTTCTTAAATCTAGTTACCATCAATTGAGGGTGAAGAAACAAGATATTACAAATACCTTATTTTGATCAAGATATGGGAAATGTGAGTTTGTTGTTAAGACCATAAGCTTCACAAATGCTCCAGATATATTATTTTATTTTATGAATAGTCTTTAAGGGCTACATTGATAAATTTTTGTTATTTTTTATTGATTATATTCTGATATATTATAAAATTCAAAAAGATCATGAGGATCATCTACGTGTTATATTGAAAATATGAGAAATTATAAGAAATTTGGAAAATTCAGGAAAATTGAATTTTGTTTACAACATGGTGGTTTCTTAGTGCACATTGTAACCAATGAAAGAATATCAGTTTAACCTTCCAGGACAAAGGTGGTAGAGGAGTGGCCTCATACTACAATAGTAACCCAGATTCTTAGTTTACCTGGTCTAGAAAGATTTTATTGGTGGTTTGTGAGAACTTTTTAATAAATTATAATCCACTGAAAAAGTTAACTCCAAAAGGGAATAATTTCATCTGGACAAAGGAGTGTGAGTAATGTTTCCAAGAGATGAAGAAGTGATGTGTTATTTCACATATGTTAACTATACCCTCTATCAGATATAGATTCATTATTTTTAATGATTCACTTCTGAAAGGGAATGGGTTTTTCTTCATGGAAAATGATAAGGTGATTGCTTATGAATCTAGATAGTTAAAGCCTCATGAGTAGAATTATTATACGGATGACCTAGAGCTAGCAATGTTTATTTTTCCTGAGGATATGGAGGCAATATCCTAATGGGTAGAAATGTGTTATATACAAATACTAACAATGTTGTAATTATATTTTCATGAAAAAGGAACTGAACATGAGACATAAAAGATTTTTGGAACTTTATAATGACTAAGATGTTTTAAATCAGTATCATATCAGAATAATTAACAACATTTCTAGTGTATTATGTATGAAATACACCGTTATACTTATAATTATGTTGGTTAAAGGAGATCCTTATTCAAGTATCTAATAATGTTAAACATCAGAATCATGAGGCAAGTGAAATAATCAATCTCATCCTAAATTATTTTTCATCCACCATTACCAGGGAAGGATAAGAAAGATCAACGTGGAGATCCTTTACTATAACAAAATATAGAGGTTTTGAACAATGAGATGTTTCCTAATATAAAAAATGATCAAGAAAGTGTATTAATATTTCAAACAAGTCTATATGTCCCAATTATCCTGGAAATAAACTAGGATATTGTAGATCTACTTTCTCTATACATCATAGAAGTAATAAAATTTACAGGGAATGTCATGATCATTATTGGTAGGATAATATGAAAAGGGATATTTTCAACTATACTATAAAGTTATTAGTATATTATTAGTTGAAGGTGAAGTGAAAAATTATAAAAGGTATACTACAAAAGCTACCCATACCAACATGGAAGTGGGACAATATAACTATGGTATTTGACATTGGTCACACAAGGAAATACAAAGGAAAAGATGTGATATGGGTTATAGTGGATTGACTCCCTAATAATGCCAATTTCATCACTTTTCAAGAAAATTATATCTTGATAGAAATTCCATGATTTCTGTAATGGATGTGGAATGGTTTCAATGCGATTAATTTCCTATCATTTTTTATCATGGTCCATGGTCCATGGTTCACATATATATTCTATAGAATTATTTAACATCATATGAATTTGGAATTGAATTTCAGTATTTATTATCACTAAAAAACTAACGGCCAATATGAAAGGACTATTAAAAAAACTCAAGGACTTGTTGAGAACATGATAAATGGAATTTAAAGATGTATGGGATCAAAAACTCACATTAGTTGATTTCTTATACAATAGTAGATTCCACTTGAATATTAAAATATAAGTCTATTAATATCTATATGGGAAGGGATGTAGAACTCCAACATGTTGAGATGAAGATGGTGAAAGAAAGATAGATGGGCTTAAAAATGTTCAAGATATGATAGAAAATTTTTATTCTCTCTACTAACACCTAGAGGATACATAAAGTCGGTAGAACAGCTATTCTTCAAGATGTCGAATGGACTTGAGGTTTGGTTTTGGTGATAAATTTTTCTTTTGAATATCTCTATGGAAGAGAGTTGAGCGGTTTGGGATTAAAGGTAATCATTAACCAAGGTACACTAGAGAATTTTAAATCCTTGATCTTATTGGAGCATTAGTATACATACTTTAAATTCAACCAAATCTAGATCAAGTTCATGATGTATTCCATGTATCTATTTAAGGGATTACACACCTAATCCATCATATGTATTGATTATGGAGGGGGTTAAAATTAATCATGACCTCTCATATGAGGAGTAGCTTGTGGAGATATTGGACCAAAAATACAATTTTCAATGAAAAAAGACTACCCACATCATCAATATGGTGGGGAGGGACCATAATTACGAAGAAGGTACATTTGAACTAGAGGAGATAATGAGATAGAAGTACCCACACATTTTCTCAAATTGGAGAATGAGTTGAAATTCTATGGATGAAATTTATTTAGTGGGGTATAATAAAACAACCCCTTAATTTTAAAGGATTTTATTGTTTTCCAAAAATGTTTGTCAAATTTTATTATACACAACAAAACCATATATTTTTAATAATGATGTGGTATTTATTGAGTATAATGGGAAATGTTACCCCTTATATTAAATAGTTAAATGACAGTTAAACAATATTATCACTATAAACAATACTTTTGGTAATAATTTTACCATAATAATAATCTTCTTATATTTAATAATGTCAATGGATAATTTATAAAAAATATGAATCAATAGCATCGACCATTAGAATTGTGTCATTTCAAGCCATATATCAGAACAACGGAGAGGGATATCATCACCAGGGTTATACCCTGATCATGACCAATATGAGATTTAAAAGGTGAATCTTGAACACAATCTCATATGGGTGACATTCATGTCATTGGAGATTACCACTCGGTCGATGCTAGACGAGGCATTCCATGATACTACCACCATCACACACCGTACTCTTATAGTGTATGCAGATGTAATAATGAGTTACGTGTCCCATCCATAATTGATTAAAGTGTAATTCTATTTTATAAATAAAATTTTTATTCGATTAATTTATTTTTGAAAATATTTTTTGGTAATAAATTACATGTTCAATTGAGATGGAATTCGATAAATTAATTTAGTAGATAAAAATATTTCTTTTCAGAAATGATTAATATCTTTTATAATAAACAAATATATTTTAAAAAGTATTTATTTAAATGAAATTCAATTATAAAAATTGTTATTTAAAAATAAATGATAAAATAATTTTAGTTTTTCTTTGAAATTTTTTATGTTTCAGAAATTTTACTATGCATTTTCTACTCAATATTTTTTAATAAATAATGATTTTTATTTTTAAAAGTTAAAATTCCCATATTAATAGAATTATTATGATAAAATAAAAATCTATTTTTAAATGAAAATATCTAAATTAGGATAGGGTGAATTTATGAGAATATTTAAAAATACATCATTTTTCCCTGATTATAAAAAATACCATTTGAGGTCTTGAGTGTGTTTAATCACATGAAAATTATGTAATATTTATATAATAAGTAATTAAAAAAATAAAATACATAAAATATTTTATTTTATTAATATCATGTAATTTAAAAGATTTTATTCAACTTCCAAACCTATAATTTACTTTCAAAAGTTTAAAATGTAAATTTTTCATAAAAAGAATTATTTTGTGGAAACATTAATTTCCTAGAAAAAAATAAGTTATGTAATATGATTCTTAGTTGTTGTGGGTTAAAATAACATAAAATATGGTAATAATGTCAAAAAACATATAAAAACCCTTTGTTTCCATTGTCCTATGTGTTATAACACATGAATTGTCATTTTCCACAATATAGATTTCAAAGGCCAATATTTGGAAATTATTAAACAAGCCCTCCGATATTGTAATAAATACCCGACAATTTCTCCATTTCAATTCATTTTTTGTCCATAATCCATGTATTTAAGATATGTTTACATATAAATGATCCCCAAGGTGTCCTCAACCCCCCAAGGTCCCAAACCTCGTGTTTTATGAGTGACTCCTCAAGGTTATGGAATTATCCTTCTTTTCTCTTCAAGTAACCAACATATATTTGTGTACATATTATAATTTCTATGATTTACCTATTTTATTTCCCATTTATTCATAAAATTATAGAGATATTATTTTTTATCCATTGAATTCCCTTTTCCTCTCACATTACCCTTTTTAAAATAATGATTTGTACCTGTTATGCTGCCGAATATTCATCTTAATGTTTGTCTCTTATCCTTAAGAAATTATCTTTTATTTTATTCTTTTGAATACCCATGACTATTTATTTTTATGTTTATTCACATCAATTTAAAATTGTTAAATTTTTTTGTGATTAGCATACTTGAAACCTTAATTCCCTTTCTGTGGGTTGAAAATTACATAACGACATGTTTTTAAGCACTTTTAAAATGCCATGATTTTGATATGAAACCCATTTTTTATTCCCCATAGGTTATTTATGAAATGTTTTATTATTATATATGTGTCTCACAATAATTAATATATATTAATTTTTCCACCTTAGAGTGATTCAATTCATTGGTGAAATAATTTAATTTCTAGGGATAACATGTTTTACGATACTTTGGTGAATAACCTTGTTAATTTGGATTTACAGAACCTTATTAAATAATATTTTTTATATGACTATCAATGTCTAAGATACTTTTTTATCAACATTTACATGTTATGATTAATGTTCTTAATGTTAATGTGGTATTACTCATTACCTCTTCTTGAAGCGATATTCTGTTCCTCATGTTGTTATTGATATTCCTTATGATCACATGTAAATTGTTTCCCTTTCGTTTTCCAATACTAGGACATATTATCCCCCCTTTCATTTAATTTATATAAAAAGAATATGAGTTGAATTAAGTTTACTTAGGTTTAACCTTCAGATAATCCATCCATGTGTATTTGATGATTTTTTTTTATTTTCATGTAATATTTTCAGTATTTACAAGGAATTAAACATTAAAAGATCATCTAATTGTACAATTTAAGGAAAAATAATGAAGTTAAAAGGTTGGATTACTTATATTACATGATATATTGTTACATGTAATGGTTATATATGGAATATTATTGCAACACACAACCATTTTAAAAGAAAAATATTATGTTCTATAGTGTAATAGACACACAACACTAAGAATATACATGAATATAACACTCTAATAATTTGTGATATATTTCATTTAAAATAATTTTATTCTCTTCAATAGCTTGTGGTATGAAAAACTCTATAATTTATATGTTGTATAACACATTAAACAAACAACACTGATCATAAATGAAACAATATATATATATATATAGATGTTAAAGATGGTCCATTTAAATAGCATGTATGAATATTATTAACTATATAATGAAATAAATATATAGATAGTAGAACTGATCCCAATAGCATGAAGCCTGTATCAATATTAATACATTGTAATAAGATATAGGGAAGAAAATACAAAAGGATAAGATATTTTATAAGTCTTGGTAAACTATATACAAACATGATTCCCATATAAAATTTAAATACAAAAAGAATAAAATATTGTTTTGGAGAATATCAATTATAACACTATAATATTCCTGAATACTTTTCATGGTACACTTCAAGGATTAAACGAAAAGTAAAAAAATAAGGTAGATCTCAAAATCATTGTAGGGGTTTAGTACAATTTAATCAATAATTATTCAATGAGTATAATCAAAATGGAATGTAAATAACGGAACCAACATGCCCTTTAAATAACATGAACAACATTATCAATATGGCGAGGAAAATAACTGAAAAAACATTCTATTTAATCAATGACATGACTAAATAACTAGATAAGTCATATTTAATATGGAAATATAAAAAATATAAAATAGTATCTATTTAATAAATAAACTCATAGTGAAATTCATCTAGAGATAATATCATAGATAGAATCTCATGGATAATAATATATGAATTATCAATTAAGGAAATGCATAATTATAAGATGAAATGATATTTGGAATCCTGATACAACTACCTCCTTAACTATTAAAAATTTGGATTAAAATATATGCAGAAACCTATTTTATGATATCCTATTGATTTTTCTCATGAGACCGACTAATTCATTAATGTGAAATATAATATTGTGTCCCACCGGTCTCTATAGGTCCAAATTATTCCTAATATATTGAATAATTGATTAAATTCTTGAATCATTATTCCTTGTTAACAAATATCCATATTTAGTAACATATATCGATCTATTTATGTTTCCTAATTACCTAAATAACATTAAATATAAACATCATATGTAGAAATGGTACATGTTTTTTTTAAATAATCTAATCCATGATAGAAAGAGTATGAACATTTAAGAGGGATGAAATATATAATGATCACACGATAGTGAATGTTTCAAGGTATGTTAATAACTACCAAAATGAATCAATTAATTCAAATTTATTAAGTTACTTTGAAAACATTGATCATCAAACATCCATATAAACAATATATATGGTATAAACATAACATATACCCATAAGAATAAAAATAATGGTTTTTTGTAATTGATGAATATGAAATCCATAAAAATATCATTAAAAACATTCTGGGGGAAAATGTCCTTTTCATTACAAAAATCATTTTTTAAAACTAAATGTTTAGAAAATATTTTATAAAAAACATTATTTTAAAATTATATTCAAATCATATAAAGTATGGTTTACAAAATTTGAGTGATCATTGTAGATGGATATTCAGTTCATGTGGTACATGTAATAAAATATTCCATTAAATTTATCGGTAAAAGGAAAAGAACCACTATTTAAAAAAACACGAATATTCAATTACGTTTTTCTAAAAGAGAAAGGATTTTCAAAAATTTATTTAATAATTCATTTTTAAAAGGATAAAATAATTTTTAAAATTTTATTTATAAATCATGGTTTGGGAATAAAATTTATTTCTAGATGAATAGAGAAATAATGAAAAATGTCCTCAAAACATTTTATAAATTTTTTTTATTAGAAAAAATTGGAAAAAATGTACTATTACATTAGAATTTAATGAAGTTAAAAATAAAATAAAATTAAATGTTTTTATTTTGATAATTATAAAATAGTTTCCTTCACCAGAAATTCAAAAATAACCAATCTCGATTAGAATGAGATTTTGAAATAAACCCTTACATTATCATAAGATTGAAGTGAGAATTAATGAATGATTATATTATGTTTATAAAATAAAAATAAAAATAAAATTATTTTAGATAAAATATAATATAATAAAAAATAATTATTCACTTATCAACAAAATGGGGGGTACTATAATCCAATCCAAATAAATTTTGTTAAGAAATATATTACCACTTGGTAATTTTCATGTTTTTTCCCAAAAGATGAAATGATTCAAATTGATACTTAAAATAATCTGAATTATTAATTAATCAATATAAAACAAGTTAATGGGGTAGTATACACACCATAAATAATAAATTTGGTGCATAACATTACAATATGCCTCAATTAAATGAAATTGAGATGAAATCCTTTAACTTGAGCCTGAATACTCATGTATATTATTTATCTTCATTAATAATAAATATATGTTCATTATCTAACTTCTTAAGATCCTTTTTAAATATTATAATTAATTTTATTTAACTTACTACATTTTCATAAATGATTACATTATCAATTAATTCTTTTTTGGATGTTTCGATGATATATGTCTTATGTGTAAAAAATTACTTTGGTATGTTGAATATAGTCAAAGCGGTTATTATTTAAACATATATAGAATAATAATCATAAAATAATTTACATATTTATGCATAAATTATAATTTAAAAAAATAATGAATTATTGTATTGATTATTGAACTAAATTACAATCCTGGAGACAATAATCTGTATGTATGCATGGGTAACATTTCCATTTTTCAACAATCATCGTGGAAAAGTGGTAGGTAATATTTTTTCATAAAATAATTATATTAATATCATAAATAACATATTGGTAAATTAATAATACTTATATATATCATATGGGTGATGTGGTGATGAAAATAAAGCCACATCGCTTCATGAAGGCTCTAATCCACACGTAAATGAGCAACATTATCATATTTTTGTGTATGATAAAAAATGATAAATTATATTTTCAAAAATGATAAATATTTCATCATTATTATAATTATTTAATTTATATATTATATATTAATTAACTCTATCTCTATGACCTTCCATGTAAATCATTAGTGAAAAAATAATCACATAGCTTCGTGAGACGGTAGTCTATCGTACACACGAGTAACGTTGTCATATCCCTTAAAAAATGGAATGAAAAAACTTATATATGATATAATGACACAAGATATATAATTATGTTATAATTGTAATATATATAATTTATAACCATCATCATAATTATCTTTGAATGGTGGTAATGGAAAATTTCATTAGATTGATTCGCGACGCAGTAGTCCACCATACACAGGAACGATGACTCTATAGCATATTATTTTTGAAAAGGGGATGGTTGAAGGTCATTAAAATAACCTAAAACATCTAATTATATCAAATTTACCAATGTTATAATATTTTAATTTTTAAAAAATATTGAAATGAGGTGGTGGAATAGATAAAATAAAAACACTCATGGAAGAACGTTACTTTTTCTTTTGGTATCTTCCATAGGTTTGGTCCAAATTCTTTCCTAGTATGGGTTACTAAACAAAATATGGAATCTATAATTAGAATAGGGATTTTGGGAAGTGGTTTTGGAAGAAATTTTATGAACCAAAATGGTGTGCATGTTTTATTATGATAGGAGATGGGTGGCCTTTTATTGGGGAGGTGATTTTCACAATTGTAATTTGTGAAAAGGTTCAATCATGCCAACTTTTTTATCATGCCAAAATCCACCATAATAGTTAATTATCAAACATAGAAGAGATAAGGTAGAAATATTTTCATAAAATTGTATTTTTATAAGTTTTTATCTCAATATTAGCCCAATATTCTAAGTTTGACACCCCTATAAATTTATTGTTTACATTAACCACGATAACAAATTTTAACAGTTATCATTATTAATTTTGGTCCAAAAATAATTTAAACATATTAGGAATTATAAATTACTATTATTCAAAATGTGGAATATAATGACCAATGTATTTATAGAATAATACATTTTATTTTCTATTAATATTTAGGAATAAGGAATTAATTTTATGTTAATGGGGACACTTTTTCTGATAGTGTACTCAACACACAACAACGTGTTTCTCCGAAATCATACGTGGCAAAACACATTGAGTTATAATGAAATATTATCCAATAATAATATTAGTATTTTAAATATTAGTTAACGGTTAACCATTGGGATGGAGGGAATGAATAACATCAAATGAATTTTGATATATGATTTACACAGGTTTAAATAATGATTTATCGGTTACCAAATTTATTAGAAATGGAAATAAAAAACAATTAAATATAAAGGATGTGTTTTTATGAAGACCTATTTAAAAGTGAATAATTATGTTTATAAAATCAGGGCACTATTTATGGTTATTAATTTATTTAAAAATATATTTTATATTTTCAATGTAATGTTGTAAATTCATCTTATATATTTTTTAGATGTGATATAAGAAAAAATCAATTTTTTCGTATAAAAGAATCATTTCTCTAAAAATGTAGTTCTAACACCTTACGATGGTGATCCATTTTTAAATTTAGTTTTAAACAACTTTATATTTTATATTTGAGAATATAAAATTTGTTTTTATAAGAGGTACATCAATATTTTATTAGGCTGAATTTCTGTTATTTTTCTGTTAACTATCATGTTTTGACGAATAGTAAAATACACTAAATTTTAATCTAAAACATCTTTCACCATGGAGAGAATTTATATAGTTAAATCATATTTTTCAAAGTCTTAATAGTATAAATAGAATATATTTTTATAATATAATCCATTTTTGGTCATTTAAAGTAACTTTACTTTGAAATCGGACATAAAAACTTGTCAATCATTTGATAGTTATTACTTCTTAAAATCATGCTTGTTGGTTTTGATAACATGATTTAATTTTAAATTAATTTCAGAAAATTCGGTGTTTTGAATTTAGACAAAAGGATTTCATAATTGTAATCATAAGGCCTAAATTTCTTAAATAGTTTCCTTTTATTTTAGTACATTATGAATAGTAACATCTGTAATTATTTTATTTACCACGGTTAAAAGGTAAATTTGGTAAATAAGGGTAAAAATAATATTATAATAATATTAAACCACCTGAAAAAATATCATAATCCTATTTTATGAGGTATTTACCACCATGGGAATCCTTGGGTCGATTTTGGGACCCCATGAAGCCACTTGGATGTGAAAATGACATTTTATAAGAATTAATTTAAAGTAAAGAGATATATAACATTAAAATGTATCTTTTACTATAATAATATTAATATGGGGTTATATAATTGATCTCCGTGACTATAAAAATTCATTATAAATATAAAATATTTCCTAAATAATTATATTTTATTTATATTTTATAGACCTTAAATAAAAAAAATTTATTATGACACAATGATGATGCAATGATTTCTTTATTAATAACGAATTCAAATAAATGTTATTATAAATATTAAAATAAATGTATTACGATTATTTTTATTACATACAAGATTTTTATGGATGATATTGACATATTATGTTTGAGTTAATTCCTTTTCATCAAAGGAATCACATTGTTTTCAATTTGTAAAAAATTGAGTATAAATAGTGTCCAAAATTTACATAATTTATAAGTTAAAAAATGAAATAATTTAATAACGATATTAAATTAATAAAAATATAGTATTCCTGAAATTGGATAGGATAAGTCCAAACATGACATAAATAATTTTTGTTGTTGTTATCTGACATGATATGGTAATTATATTAGACCTCAATGTGTAAATAAGATGTTATCACGGTAAGATAAAAAAGGGTAAAATAATGGTAAAAAAACATAATTAAAAAAAAATACTAAAAATTGTATAAAACTTATTTTATGATGGTTATTAGAACATAAATCATTTTATGTTCTACTTAAAAGTGTTTTGGACCATTTCTAATCAAAATTGAATTTATAATAAATTAATATTTCCAAACATTCCAAATGTTCCCCTCATTTCTCTTATAAAAGGCCACCACCTCTACCCAAAAAACTCACACCTCTCTATCCCCATGGATAAACCAAACTCTGCCCAAATAATCTCCAAAAATCCATCACTTCCTCTTAGAATCCTTCCATTTGGAAAAAGTCAATTCAAGAAAACCTTTAGGCAGAAAACAAAAGAAGTTACTGGATTTAGAGGTAACGTCTTCTCTCAGGATCATTTCATTTATTTTACTTTTCTACCACCTCTGATATTCTTATTCTCGATTACATTGAAATATCATCATTCTCAATATACTAGGATTTTGTTATTATAATTATTCGGAATACACATACACACACCTCCATCTAATGGATACACGCATATTGTTTTTGCATACGATGAACTACTACATCAGGAAATGATGATTGTTCAATTTTCCCCAACTACCTCTCATGGTGGCCAATAAAAATATGAAATATTTTATATTTATATTTTCACTATTATTCTGTAATTTTTATTTACAACATACCTCTATTCTTTTCATGATGTGTAAATACAATAATTTAATTTGACAAAGTGTGGACTACCGTCCCTTCAAAGTTACATGAATCGTTAATTATATACATGGAACATATAAAGGATGGATTTATTAAAATTACAATACAAAAATGACATAAATATAATACCATTACCATAATATACCTTTATATCATTTTATTATAATTCTTCTAGTATGAAAAATAATTTAAAGTCGCATTCTTGCGTACATACGACCTACGATCTCCTTGAACAGTGCATTTCATTTATTATTTAAAAATGTTATGGACTAGTATAAATACATATATAATGAATATATATGATATTTAAATCATGAATATTATTTAGGGGATTATGGACTATTGACTACATGTACAATTTATATCAAAACAAACTCATTTTGAACTAAAGTACAGAATATCAACCAAATGACTTAAATTGAGAAAAATAATTATGAAATTTTTATAACACGGTAATAAGTGATATTAAAAGAGTAATAAATGTGAAACAATTTATGAAGAAAGTATAAATTAACTTATGTATATTATTTAGGAAGAACAAGGAACATACGTGATGACTAATACTCAAGGTAAGGGACTTCATCTCAATCTCCTTTAATTGGGGAATATTTTAAAATATACCCCTCCTTATTTTATACATTGTATAATAAAACCCTTTGACTTTTAATTTCATTAAAAGGGAATATTTGGTATATTAAGAGTTTCACTAATCAACAAAATGAATGTTTTAAATGTATGAGGTGACAATGTCCTCTCTTCCACCATAACCGTTATTTTATTTTTGGTTTACTTTATAAGACATAATGTTTTAAAAGGAAAAGATATTTTTTATTACCATTTTGGGTATTTTGGTATAGAAATTGGTTTGAATATTTCTATATCTTGAAATGATTTATTGTTATTTCAAATGAAATGTTATTAGTGAAATGTGGATATTTGCAATATTCTATGTGTTATGATTATACAATGGTATGTGGACATTTGAAAGGTGGTTACATGATAAACTAATGATGGGTGGTTATGTGATAAACCAAATGAAAGGTGGCTCTGTGATAAACTAAGGATGGGTGGTTATGTTTTAACCACCAATGCATTGGTTATTGAAGTCGACTGTATGGCTTTTCCTTTTAGAGATATGTGTGTAACTCCACCATTTGGTTATTTTATTTTAGTATTTTTATATCCCATGTTACCTTTATATGATATATGTTTCTTTCTATGGGATTTATGGTAATATTTATGATTCAAAAATGGTAATAAATGAGCTTATATTTTGGGAAATGTTTTTTCTACTTCTTAAATGTGAAAAGTATTATGTTATAATAAAGTTTTCATGGTTTACAAGTTTTCACAGGACTAATAGTTTTCATTATTTATGTATCCCTTATTGATCATTTTATGCTCATACAAAATTTTGAAATATTTTTCATAGGAAAAAAAGAATAATAGAGTCATGGATGGGATCAAGGAAAATTTATATTATTGAAACATGAAATAACGATGTGTTCATTTTTAAAAGTTTTTGTTTTATAAAAAATTGGATAGTGAGTAGAATTGTCTAAATGTGAAATTTGAGATGTAATGTAATCGATATTACCTAATTCTATAATACACCAATCCAAAAATACCCCCTGAGGGAATTAAAGTCAAATTATTGATTTTTCTCAAGATTAAGTAATGTTTAATGCTGGCGCCTTATAGTTGGTATGAATGGTCAATTTAGATACCATTAGTGGTTAGGGTGTTTTATAAGCCTAAGTGCTATAACCATAATAGTTAGCATATTTTGAAGAGTAATAGTTATTTTTAGATAAATTGAATGTGTTTAAGATATCATGAATAAGTATATCATAGTGTTTACCCTCCTCATAAGATAGTATATGTTGATTTTACTGATATACTCACACTAATAGTTTTTGTTTTAGTAAATTGATAGATCTAACAGGCAGAAAAGTAACAATGAATTTGAAGGATATCGTGGTTGTTTTATGAATAAGGAACCGAATTAAATTTAATATACAATGATAACTCTTGTAGTTATTATTAACCAACCATCTAGAGTCATTATTGATCACTTAAAACCTGCAGATTTTTTAAGGCATCATATTTTCGAGGAATGAATCCCGATGGAAGTTTAGGTAATAATCTTAAAGGTAAGTATATTAAAAATCCTATGTGTTAAGGATGAGGAATGAAACACCTAAAAAAATGCACCAATAGGAATATAATATGTTATAGATGTGGTAATGATGTTCTTAAATCAATAACCATTCATGGAATAAGGAAGTGTTCAGTTGACTCCTGGAAAGGGAAAGATGTTATTTCTAAGGGATCAATTGAATGTTTTCAATTTGGTGTGCATGGTTATTACAGAAATAGATATCCTACGAAGAAGGTTTGGTTATGTGATTAGTATAACCATACCAATATATGTTTACCAATTACTAATGTCATTCCAATATGAGGAAACGAAAAATGACTTATGAAAGGTATGGATTATTTTTATCTCTTTTTTTGAATTCAATGAAATCATAGGAATTTTTTCATGATTTTTTGTACGAATAATGTATAAAAGAATACGATGAGAAAACATGTATAAAGAATTTTAAAGAATTTTATATGATTATGAAGTCTAAATTTTAGGAATTGAAGAGTTATGTTGGAACATTGGATGATGATATGTTTAAATGTATTAATAATGGGATTAATTTGGAATACTTATGGTAGTTGTAACCCTTAAGTTGTTATATAAAATGTTAATTTAGGATTAAATAACCATTAGGGTTTATATGATCCTTTATTTTGATGCAATTATGTGTTATTACTTTTGGGGATGCAAAAGGGGAGGTATGAGATAACATTTGAGGTTAAATTATGTTATGGTTATTTTTGAAGAATTTATTTCATTTTAAGGAATGTTATAAAATTATATAGTTTTTGAAAAGGGAAAACACATAGACTATGTGACAACCTGTTTTGTCGGACAAATCTGTGAGAATCAAACCCACAACCAATGTGCGATATGGATTTATCACTTACTACTGGCCCAAATGAATACCAATTTATTATGAGTTATTATTTTAAGTTAAATAAATTTATTTAATAAGAATAAGTTGATTTTTAGAGATTATAATATATCAAATCAATATCCTTAGTATATGAAAATGATTCGATGATTATGCGATAATTTTTATTTTGGAAGATGTTCACTCTTTTGGGAACACTGTATGCCTAAGGAA
This sequence comes from Viscum album, assembly GCA_963277665.1. NCBI lineage: Eukaryota > Viridiplantae > Streptophyta > Magnoliopsida > Santalales > Viscaceae > Viscum > Viscum album. The sequence goes on from OY728141.1 coordinate 562,239,339, forward strand.
AATAGAATACAATAAGATTTCATTTGAGGAGTAATGGTTGAAATAATATTTTTGAAGAATCTATGTTTTTAACGTGGATATATATATATATATGAGTGATTTATGGAAATGATTAACCTATACTAGAGAATATGTGACTTTGTTAATTAATTTTTGGTATGAGACTTTAAGAGTAGTCGATGTTATTTGGAGATAAATGTTAAGATTTATCGTGGAACACTATGAGATCAAATCCTTTTGAATTTTGGGTTTCAATCTTTTTTTATATTGAAAAAGTTTAAGGAAAATTGTGTTCTAAATTTTATTTTTTGATCTTTGGGTATAGTTTGTTGAATTTTGGAGATTTGGAGAAGTATTTATTTTTATAAAGGATTATCCTTTTTTGATATTATTTGATCTCGTACAAACCATTTTGGTTTTTTTAATGTATAGAGATGGGGGGAAATATATAGTTCATATTTTTTGGGATTATTTGATTATATAGAAGTTTATTCTAGAACTTCAAGGGTGAAAAATTAATCAATAATATTCATCGCCTGGAGAATAGTTGAGATTTTGAAAGATATTTATTAAATAATGAAACTGTACATGACAAGTAAGTATGTATACTTATGTTATTATTAAATCTCATAAATAAATTCCTCAAATTTATAAATGGGAACTTAAAAAAATCATTGTCCATTTATTATTACAAATGGGGAATCAAAGACTGTTTAACCAATCAAATGTTTATGGTTTTTGGGTAGCTAACTTTCCTCGGATCTTGTTTTATATCACCTCCATCAAAACATGATTGTTACTTTCTCTTCCATATCCATGTTTTCCTAAATGGAACCCAAATAAGTGTTATCTTGGGTGACCTTTGTTCTTCACTTTCTTGCTTTTAAAGTGAAATTTCTATTGACTCTTTCTGATGTGGGATTTATAATGAAGTTTTTAAGACCAATTTTAAAATTGGGAGGATGCAATTTCCAAATGAGGGAAATGATGTAACGACCCATGTATTTATAGATTAATAATTTTTATTTTCTATTATCATTTATGAATAAGATATTAATTTTATGTTAATGGGATTGAATTTCCCGATAGCGTACTTGACAAACAACAACGAGTATCTCTAAAATCTTATGTGTCACACAACATTGAGTTATACCCAAAAATAATACAGTAATATTATCATTATTTTAAATAGTATTTAACACCTATGAATTGGAGTGAATGAAATGAGTAGTATCAAAGGAATTTTGAAATAAGGTTTACACATGTTTAAATAATGATTCATTGGTAACCAAATTTATTATAAATGGAAATAAAAACTAACTGAATATAAAGTTTGTCTTTTTATCAAATTCTACTTAAAAGAGAATAATTACGTTTATAAAATCATACCAACCTTTAGGGATTTTTATTTAATGAAAAATATATGTTATATATTTAATTGAACTTGTCCATATTCATCATATATTTTTTCTAGATATGATATAAAAATATATTCAATTTTTATATAGAAGATGCATTTTTCTAAAAATGCATTTTTAACGCCTTTTAGTGGGGAACCATTTTTAAATTTAATTTTTTCCACATTTATATGTTATATTTTAAAAAATAATCTTCTTCTTTAGAAGTATAATATCAAAATTTACATTGGATTATTTTTTTGATATTTTTCTGAAAACTATCATGTTTTGTTGAATAGTAAAAATATGATAAATTTTAATTGAAAAAAAAAATTTCCCTTAGAATAATGCATATAATTTAGTCATATAATTTATTAGTTTAATATTATAAGTGGAATATATATTTATCATTCAATCCGATTTTGGTCATTGGACCAAATTTCCCATTGAAATTGGACATAAACACATGCCAATCTTTTGATAGTCATTACTTATTAAACCCCACCTTTTTGTTATGATAGTGGGATTTAATTTTAAATTAATTTATGAAAATTATATTTTTTTTAATTTGGAAAAATGGAATCCATATTAGGAATAATAAGGTCCAAATTTTCTAAATACATACCTTTTATTTTTGGACATTATGAATAGTAACTTCACTAATTATTTTATTTATCATGTTTACTTGGAAAATCTGGTAAATACGGGTAAAAATAAAATTATAATAATAATAACCTATAATAACGCATGTCTTAATCTGACTTAATGAGATATTTCCAACCATGGGTTGATTTTGGGACCCCATGGAGCAACTTGAATGTGAAAATGACATTTTATAATAATTAATTTAATGTAAGGAGAAATATACCATAAATAAGTATCTTTTACGAAAATTTTTTTTATAAAAGGTTATATAATTGATCTCATTGACTATAAATAGTCATTAGAAATATAAATATATTTCTTACTTCATAATATTTTATTCATAAATTTTAGAAATTAAATATATAAATTTAATTTTGATTTTCATGATGGAGGAGTGATTGCTTCATTAACCATGGATTCAAATAAATGATATTATAAATATTAAAATAAATGTAACCTCATGATTTTAATTCCATACACTAATTTTATTGATGATATTGAAATATTATATTTTAGTTAATTCCCTTTGTTTGGACGAATTAGGATGTTTTAAATTTTTAAAAAAGGGAAGTATGAATAGTGTCCAAAATTGACATAATTCAAAATTAAAACATAAAATAGTGTACTAAATGATATTAAATTTATAAAAAACTAATATACTAAAAAATGGTTAGGATAAGTGCAAATTTGTCATAAATTATTTTTTTGGATTTTTTCACAAGATATGGTAATTACATTAACCCACAATGTGTAAATAACATGTTATCATGGTAAGATTAAAATTGTAAAATAAGGGTTAAATAAAACAATAAATAAAAAAAATCAAAAACTCTATAAAGAATATTGTATGATTATTATTAAAACATAAATAATCTAATATTATAAATAAATGGGTTTTTTACCATTTCTAATTTAAATTTAATTTATAATAAATTAATATTTCTAGACATTCCTAAAGTGCCCATCCTCCCTCTTATAAAAGGACACCACCTCTACCCACATAAATGACACCTCTCAAGACCCTTGGATTATCCAAATTCTTCACAAATAATCTCCAAACATATATCCTTTACTCATATAATCCTTACTTTGTGAGGAAGGAAATTCAAGAAAGCATATTTAATGAAATCAAAAGAAGTTTCCCGATTTTGAGGTAACATCTTCCCTCAAGTTATTTTCTTTTATTTTTATTATCCACTACCTATGATCCTCTTATTCTAATTAAATAACAACACCAGTATCCTCAATATACTATGATGTTTTTACGAGATATACTTTAACTAAACTTACAAACACTTCTTTCTAATGGATAAGAACATACTGTTTCTGTAAACGACGAACTACTACCTCACGAAACGATGATTGTTCAATTTTTCACTACCACCTATCATGGTAGACACTATGATGGAACTATATTTATATATAATATATATTATATTTATATACTCTCTATTATTCTTTAATTTTTTTTACAACAAAGCTTTATGCTTTCCATGATGTGTAAATATGATAATTTCTTTTGAGGAAGTGGGGACTACCGCCCCATCAAAATGATATGGCTCATTCATGATACAATGTAATGTATAAGGGATGGTTTATTAAAACTATGATACATATATGACATAAATTTAATATTGGTTAGATAATATAAATTTATATCATTTTATTATTATTCTTTTAGTATGAAAAATAAATGAAAGTAGCATTCATGCGTACGTACGACCAACCGTCTCCATAAATGGTGTATTTCATTTCTTATCTAAGAATGTTATCGACTAGTAAAAATAAATATATACTTAATATATATGATATTTACATCATGAAAATTATTCTAGATATGATGTAATTTTTAATACATGTACAATGCATACCAAAACAAGTTCATTTTCTACTCAAGTACCAAAAATCGAAAAAACGACCGATATTAACTAAAATAATTTTGTAATATTTATAACATGGTAATATGTGATATAAAAGGAATAATAAACTTGAAAAATGTTATGATGAAATTATAAATTAAATTATTTTTATTATTCAGGAAGAACAAGGAAATTATTTGGTTTGTCAGACTCAGGGTTAGGGACTTCATCCCAATATCTATTTACTGAGCAATATTTTGATAATATACACATAATTCTTTTATACGGTGTATAATGAACCCTTTTTATTTAAATTTCATTCAAAGGGAATATTTTTTCAACAATGTGTTTTACTAAAAAACAAAAATATTTTTTAAACATATGCGGTGACAATATCCTCACCTCCACCGTAACCATTATTTTATATTTGGGTTAATCTATTAGTATTAATGTAATTAAAAGGGAAAAAATAAAAAATATTATCTTTTTGAATGTTTTGGTATTGATTTTTTTTGAAATGTATTAAATATTTCAATATCTTGAAATAATTTCTTGTGATTTAAAATAAACTATTATTAGTGAAATATTGATATTTGAAATATTAAAATTGTTATGATTATATAATGGTACTAAGAAATTTGATGGGTGGTTACGAGATAATCCAATGATGTATGGATACTTGATAAACTGAATGAAGGGTGGTTTTGGGATAAACCAAGGATGGGTGGTTACGTTATAACCTCTAATGAATTCGGTATGGAAGTCAATAGTATGGAAATTCCATTTTCTGATATATGTGGATATCGACCAAATGGATATTATATTTAAGTATGTTTATGTACCATGTTAATTTTATATTCTATATGTTTATTTATTTGGGATTTATGAAAATATTTTGGTTAAAAAGGGTATGAAATGTGCTTATATTCAGTGAAATGTCATTTCTACTTATTAAAGGTGAAAAAATTATATTATGATATTGTTTTCATGGTTTACAATTTTTTAAGAGAATAATTGTTTTCATTCATTATGCATCCCTTAATTAGACTTTTATGCTTATCCCATGTTTCAAAATGTTTTTCACATGACATATTGAATTATAGAGTCATGGATGGGATCGAGGAAAATTTATGCTGTCAAAACATGAAATGATGTCATGTTCCTTTTTCAAGAGAAATTGTTTTATAAAAAATGGATAGTGAATATAAGTGTCTAATTGTAATATTTGATATATAATGTAACAATTAAGGATTAATTCTCTAAACTCTAAACCTAAAAAGATCAGTAATGTCAATAAAGTCAAATTATTGACTTATCACAAAATGAAGTAATGTATAATGATAGATCCATATAGTTGGTATCATTAGTCAGTTTAGATACCTTTAGAGGTTAGGGTGTTATTAATTAATAAGTCACATAAGATTAATAGTTTGAAAATTTAAAGAGTTAGTGTAATTTTTAGATAATCTGAATTAGTTTAAGATAACATGAATAAGTATATCTCTGTGTTTACCCTCATCATAAGATTGTATATGATGATTTTAATAATATACTCTCACTAAATTTTTTGTATTTTTAAATGGATGGATCTAGAAGGCACGAAGGTAATAATGGATGTGAAGAAAATTGTGGTGGTTTTCTGAATAAGCAACCATATGAAATATGAGCTATAATGAGAACTCTTGTGGTTATTCTTAACGAACTATCTTGAGTCATGATTGACCACTTGAACATTGCTGATTTTTCTAAGGCATCATATATGTGTGAAATTAATCCCTATGGATGTTTAGGTAATAATCATAAAGTTAAGTATATTAAATAAATATTGTGTCAAGGGTGAGGAAATAAACACCTAGGAAAATGCTTCAAAGGGATGGGAAGGTGTTATAGATGTGGTAGTGAAGGTCATAAAGGAATAACCTTCCATTGAAAAAGGAAGCGTTCAGTTCATTCCAAGAAAGAGAAAGAAGTTATTTCTATGGGATCAATTGAATGTTTTAATTGTGGTGTGTATGGTAATTACGGAAATATATTTCCTATGAAGAAGGTTCATAAATCCGATTAGTAGGACCGTACAAATATTTGTTTACCAATTCTTAATGTCATTCCAATTGATGATGGGGAAACTGAAAATGACCTATGAAAGGTATGTATTATTTCATAGCTCATGTTTTCAAATTATTGAAATATTAGGAGATTATGCATGATTATGATTTTAATAAGTAATTATAATAGAATAAGATGAAAAAAGGATAAAGGGTCATGAATAATGTTCAATTATTATGATGTCTAAATTTTCGGAATTGAAGATTTATGTTAGATTTATGGATGTTGATATGATTAAATGTATTAATGATGGGATTACATTGGAAGAATTCGAGTATTGGTAACCCGTAAGTTGTCATATGAAAATTATAATTGTGGAAGAATTATCTTCTCTTTTTTGTATATATATATTAATAACCATTAGGTTTTATATAATCATTGAATTTGAGGAAATTATGAGTTATTACTATTTGGGATTCAAAATGAGAGGTATGAGATGACCTTTGTGGTTAAAATATGTTATAGTTATTTTTGAGGAATTTATATCATTTTTTTAAATATTATAAAATTATATATTTTTTAAAAATGAAAACACGCAGACCGTGTGACAACTCATTATGTCAGACATAGCTATGAGAATCAAACCTACAACCGAACTGAAATTATGTTTTATCGCCTACCACTAGCCTACATGAAGTCCCTAGTTAGTATTACTTATTATTTTTGGTTAAATGATTTTATGGATTAATAATATGTTTATTTTTGGAAGTTATATTTTATATAATGTATATCCTTATTATACAAAAATGATTTGTTGATTATGTGATAAATGTTATTTTGGAAGACGTTCATTATTTTGGGAACCCTATAGGCCTTAGGAAAATAGAATACTATGGGATTTCATTTGTGGAGTAATGGTTGAAATATTATTTGGAAGAATATATGTTTCTATTGTAGACATATGAATATTTGGTTTATTAATGGAAATGATTAAACTATTATAGAGAATACTTTATTAGGTTAACTACTTTTTAGTATGAGACTTTTGGAGTAGTCGATGTTATTTAGAGATTAATGTGAAGATTTATTGTGGAAGAGTATGTGATCAAATAATTATGAATATTGGGCTTCAATCATAGTTTTTATTATGTTGAAAATTTTTAAGGACAATTGTGTATTAAATGAATTTGTTGAACATTGGGTATTTTTTTTGAAATTTGGAGATTAAGAGTAGTATTTCTCTTTATGAAGGATTATCCTTTTAGGGATTATCTGGTCTCATACTAACCATTTTGGTTTCAGATAATTTCTTAATATAGGAGAAAAATATATAGTTCATCTTTATGGGATTATTTGATTCCCTAGAAGTTTATTCTAGTACTTCAGGTGTGAGCAAGTCATCTTGAATACTCATTTTTTTGGGAAAGGATGAGTTAATGGTAGATATTTATTAACGAATGAAACTATACTTGAAAATTAAGTAAGTTTCCTTATGTTCTTAGTCAATATCAAAAATAAATTTCTCAAATTTTTGAAAAGAAACATAAAACAACCATTTTTCATTTACTTTTTGTACTAGGGAATCAAAGACCATTTAACCCATCGATATTTTATGGTTTTATTATAGTTAACTTTCCATAGATCATATTTTTCTATCGCTCTCCATCAGAACATGATGGTTATTTTCTCATCCATATCCATGCTTTTATATAAGGAAACATAGCATGTGTTATCTCAGGTGAGCTTTTTACTTCTCTTTTTTGTCTTTTAAAGTGATATTTTTATTGACTCTTTCCGATGTGGGATTTCGAAAGAAGTTTCTGAGCCCAAATTTATAATTGTGAGGACACAATTTCCAAAAGGGGCGAATGATGTAATGACCGAGGTATTTATATAATAATACATTTTAATTTCTATTAATATTTTTGAATAACACATTAATTTTATATTAATTTGGATGATTTTTCTGGTAGTGTACTCAATACACAACAATGGGTTCCTCTGAAATCTTACGTTGCACACAACATTGAATTATACAAAAAAATAATACAAAAATAATAATATTAGTTAAAATTGTATTTAACGCCTCGCCATTGGGATTGCAGGAATGAAGAGTATCATCTGAATTTTGAAATATGGTTTAAAATTGTTAAATAATGATTCATTGGTAACCAAATTTATTATAAATGTAAATAAAAACAAATTTAATATAAAGGATGCATTTTTATGAAGCCCTATTTAAAAAAGAATATTTATGTTTATATAATCATATCACTCTTTATGGATTTTTATTTAATGAAAAATATATGTTATATATTAAATGTAATGTTTTAAATTCATCTTATATTTTTCTAGATATGATATAAAAACAAATTAAATTTTTTCAGATAAAAGTATTATTTTTCAAAAAATGCCATTTTAACGCCTTTTGATGGTGATTCCATCTTAAATTTAATTGTTTACACCTTTATATGTTATATTTGGCCAAATAAACGTATTTGTTATAATAAAAACATAAAAATTTACCTTGTATGATTTTTTTTATTTTTTTTGATAACTATCATGTTTTGATGAATAGTAAAAATAGTTTTAGTTTTAATTAAAAAAACATTTTCCATCAAGATTATTTATATTTTTAAATCATATTATTTAATGGTCTTAATGTTAATGGAATATTGTTTTATAATTTAATCCAATGTTGATCAAAATAAGTATTTTCACTTTGAAATTGTACATAACCACATGTCAATCATTTGATAGTTATTACTTCCTAAAACCCGTATTTTGGTTTTAAAAACGGGATTTAATTTGAAATTAATTTCTCAAAATTCTATGTTTCTAAATTGGAAAAATTGTTTCCATATTTTTAATAGAAAGGTCTAAATTGTTTAAATATGAACCCTTTATTTTTTGACATTATGAATAGTAACTTCAATAATTATTTTATTAACCATGGTTAAAGGATAAATCTAGTAAATAAGGGTAATAAATAATATTATAATAATATTTAACTATCTTAACACATGTATTACTCCTATTTAATGAGATATTTTAGTCCATTGGAATCCTTGGGTGGATTTTGGGACCCCATGGAGCCAATTGGATATAAAAATGATAATTTATAAGAATTAATTTAGAGTAGAGAGAAATATAATATAAACATGTAGCTTTTACTAATATTTTTTATACGGGGTAATATAATTTATATATTAAAATAAAAATATTAATTGTAAATCTAAAAAGATTTAATACATCATGATATTTTATTTATAATTTTTTGACATTAACTAAATACATTCAATTATTTAAAAAAGATGATGTATTGATTGCTTCATTAATAATGGATTTAAATAAATTATAACATAAATATTAAAATAAATTTAATTAGATTATTTTCATCCCATCATTGAATTTTATGGTTGATATTTAAATATTATATTTGAGTTAATTCTTTTAATTTATGGAATTATGTTGTTATGAATTTTTAAAAAGTCAAGTTTGAATATAGTCCAAAGTTGACATAGTTCATAACTTAAAACATAAAATAGTTTATAAAATGATATTAGATTACTAAAAATCTATGATTTATAAAAATGGTTAGTATATATCCAAATATTTCATAAATAACATTTTGTGATATGTTTCAAATGATATGGTAATTACATTAACCAACAATATGTAAATAATTTGTTATCATGGTATGATTAAAAAAGGTAACATAAGGGTTAAACCCAATAGTTAAGAATAAATAAATATTCAAAAGTTTACTAAAAATTATTGGATGATAAAAATTATAACAGAAAATATCTTATAAACGAATTAAATGAGTTTTTGACCATATTTAATTGAAATTTAATTTATTATAAATTAATATTTCTAGACATTCCTATAGTGCCCATCCCCCCTCTTATAAAAGGCCACCACCTCTTCCCCCATAACTAAAACCTTTTAAGGTAATTGGATCATCCAAATTATATATAAACAATATCCCTAAATTTATCCCTTCCTCATTGAATCCTTACCTTGGGTAGAAATAAATTCAAGAAATCCTTTAGATGAAATCAAAAGAAGTTACCCGATTTAGAGGAAACGTCTTCTATAATGTTCTATTATTTTATCTTCCTTATACACTCCATATGATCTTATTATTCCTTTATTACATAAAAAACAAGTTTTATAAATATACTAGGATGTTTTATGAGAAGTATTCTAACTACAATTACACACACATAAATCTAATGGATACGAACATATTGTTTCTATGTACGATGAATTACTGTCTCACAAAACGATGATTGTTCAATTTTCCCCTACCACCTCTCTAGGTGGACATTATTATGGAAAAATATTTATATATTCTATATATTATATTTATATTGTCTCTAGGATTCTTAATTTTTTTTACAACAAACATTTCTTCTTTCTAAAATGTGTAAATACGATAATTTAATTTTAGGAAGTGTAGGCTACCGCCCCATCAAAGTTATATGACTTGTTAATGCTATACATTCAACATATAATGGATGGTTTTGTTAATCCTATGAGATATAAATTACATAAATATAATAATTTTATAATAATATACATTTATATTATTTTATTATTATTCCTTTGGTATGAAAAAGAAATTAATGTAGCCCTCATGCCTACGTACAGCCTACGGTCTTCATGAATAGTGAATTTCATTTCCTATCTAAAAATGTTATGGATTAGTATAAATACATATACAATAAATATATATGATATTTAAATAATTAATATCATTATGGATATGAATTAATTTGGACTACATGTAAAATTTATATCAAAACAAGTTCATTTTCAACACGTCTACCGAATATCGAAAAAACAAGCGATATTGACTTAAATAATTATGTAACTTTTCTAACGTGGGAATACATGACATAAAAGGAATAATAAACCTTAAAAAGTTTCTTAAGAAATAATAAATTAAATTTTGTTTGTTATTAAGGAATAATAAGGAACATACATGAAGAGTCAGACTCAAGATAAGGGACTTCGTCTCAATTTCCTTTCATGGAGGCATATTTTGATAATATACACCTCCTTATTTTATGCGGTGTATAATAAAACCCTTTGACTTTTTAATTTCATTAAAAGTGAATATTTTTTCTATGAAATTTTTGACTAAACCACAAAGGAATGTTTTTAACATATGCGGCGTTAATGACCTCTCCACTATTGTAACCGTTATTTTATATTTGGCTTTCTCTATAAGCCTTAATGTTATTAAATGTAAAATAAATCCATTATTCCCTTTGGGGGTGTTTTTTTATTTAAAATGGTTTTTGAAATGGATTTAATATTTTATTATCTTCAAATGATTTCTTGTGATTGCAAATGAAATGTTATTAGTGAAATGATGATATTTTCATTATTCTATGTGTTATGATTATATAATGATATATGGACATTTGATGGGTGGTTACATGATAAACCAATGATGGGTGGTTAGGTGATAAACCAAATGAAATGTGGTTCCATGATAAATCAAGGATAGGTGGTTACATTATAACCTTAAATGCATTGGGTATGGAATTTGACTGTAACGATATTTAATTTAGTAATAAGTGTGGATTCCCACTGTATGGTTTTTGGATTTAAGTTTGTTTATGTCCCAAAGTAAATATATATGTTATATGTTGCTTTCTATGGGATTTATGCTAATATTTTGGTTAAAAAAAGGATAATCAATAAGCTTATATTCGGTAAAATGTTTTTTCTACTTTTTAAAGGTTAAAAGTATTATTTAATGATAATGTTTTCATGGTTAACATGTTTTCTCAAGACTAGGAGTTTTCATTCATTATGTATCCCTTACTGATATTTTTATGCTCATCCCATTTTTTGATATTTTTTCCATTGAACCTAATTAATAATATAGTCATGTATGGGATCAAGGAAATGTTATGTTGTTAAAAATTAAAACGAAGTCTCATTCCGTTTTAAAGATTTTTTCTTTTTAAAAAAATGTATACTTAGTAGAATTTTATACTTGTAATATTTGAGATGTAATATAATTGTTATTTCCTAATTATCTAAACCTCTAAACCTAGAAAGATCCTCAATGTGAATTAAAGTCAAATAATTGAATTATCTCAAGATTAAGTAATGTTTAATACTATGGACTTATTTGGAATCCATTTTTACAAATTAAATTTTGATAAGTGGAAAATTTTAATTTAAAACTAATCTCATAATTGAGATAAGAAATATGGATTTGAAAATGAAAATGATCAAAAGATTATGATGTTTTTATTTCACAACTAAATCTAAAAATGATTCCAATGACCTAAATTGTATTAATTAAAATAAAATTGAACTACAGTTTCATTAAAATCAATTAAAAATATAATTTAAAATTATAAAGTATTTAAATGAAAAGTAATTTTTCAAATAAAATTCAGTATTCGTCATTATTAATATAAAAATGAAACATTTTAGAAAAATCTCCAAAATTCATTCTAGAATAATTTTAAAATTATGATTTAAATAATATTTATTATTTTTAAAATAAATTTCCAATATACTTATAAAATTTAATTTCTCAATTATGTGTACAAAGTGAGAGTAATATGTCTTCTAGAAAAATAAATTTTTTTTAGAAACATTTCATTTTATTTTAGATTATTCATATTTTATTATTTATGAATATGTAGCCATAATTTTCATATTTTATTTAGTAATTTCAAATAATCCAATTCATTAAAATAGTTTACTTTAAAAATAATATTTTATCTAGAATGATTTATACACCAGATCCACATAAACTTATGCTAAATTATATATTTAATTTATCTATCATTAGAAGAAACATTATGCTTATCTATCTCTACATAGAACACATAGGTTAACTTGTGTTACACAGAAGACTGAGTTTTACAATAATAAAATATACTATTAATCATCTTAGTCAATATAATGGCCTTCAATTATATATTTTAATGAAATTTAGGAAAAAGATTATATAAATTTGGAATTTATTATTTACATTTGTTTATATAATTATTTGGTGTTAGATATGTACATAAAACCTAATTGAATGTAAAGTAAGTGTATTTATATGAACACAATTGTATGCACACAAATGAATTTTTTCATAAGAAATTAAATTAATTTCTATTTTTGAATGATATTAATTAAATTTAAATTTTATATATTCGATAAAATATATCAACATTTATCCAATATATTTTATCATTTTAATATAATAACATGCTCAATTTTACACATAAAAACATATATTTTCTTAATTTAATTTTTTTACCTTTTAAAGGTGCACTATTTTTAAAAACAATTTTTTCCAATGTTATTGATTTTATTTTATAAAATAACGTTAATTTTTTAATGAAAAATTTCAAAATTATGTTAGGGTAATTTTTTTTATTTTTTATGATGTTTCACTTTTTGACGAATTGTGAAAATTACAAAATTTTAATTGGAAATTTCTTTTTTTTTTCTAATTTGTTCACAATGATAAATTATATTTTAAATTAGTTTTAATGTAAAATTATATCAATTCTAAACATGTAAATCCAATTTATGTCACTAGAATCAATTTCACAATGAAAATGTATACAAAAACATCTCAAAATTTTGAACATTTTTACTTTTAAAACATGATATCTCATCTCATAAGCGAAATTAAATTAAAATTAAATTCTTCCACCTCAATGAATGTAATTTGAGAAAGTTTATTCCATATTTGAAATTAGAATAATTTATAATTTACTTAATCTTTACATTTTTTAACAAATAATTTTTGTGAATGCAATGAAAATTAATTACAAATATTGCGGTAAAAATATACATAACTAAGGACTAAACGTTAATCATAAGGTCCAAAAAAACTAGAAAATTTTATGAAACCTATTTTATGGAATTATTTATACCATATAATATATTTTTTATAATTTTTATCATTATTGGAGGCACATTATTTACGTGAGACATCTCAATAGTGTTTACCTTTTATATTTACAGGAAAACCACTCCTCCTCAACTATAAAAGGAACTCACCTTCCCACATATTCAAACCTCTCAAGAACATTAAGTCATCGAAGATCTAAAAAAATAATCTCCCAACATCTATCAAATCCTTTTAGAAGCCTCACTTTGAGTATAAATTCAACCATATATGTCTTTTGGTATAAACCAAAAGGAGTTACACAAATAAGAGGTAATGTTCTTCAATGATCATTTTTTTACATTTACATATCCACCCATTAAAATAGTAGTATATAAATAGTATATAATAAACTCAGTATATACTTTATAATTAGATTTTTATGGTAAAAGTTTGACCTAAACTTTCAAAAACATCCATTAAATTTGATACAAAATCATCATTCATGTGTACGATAGAGTACCACCTCACAAACTTATGTCGTTCATTCTTCTATTAAAAATATTCAAGGATGTAATAATGATGGATTTATATTATATATATGATATATATATGTTATATATGATTTATTTATTATTTTTTAATTTTTATATAACACATTCCTATGTGGTTTTCATTTAGTTGGAATACAATAACTTATTTTGTAGATGTATGGACTACCGCCTCCTGAATGTGATTTGATTCTTTCCCGTTACACATGGAATATATTTAGGATGGTTTCAAAAGTAGATGTTGTATATATGATATAATTATGGTATTTTAATGATAATATATATATATATAATATTTTTTTGAATACGATAGTGAAATTGTGGCAAAGTTCATGCACACATATGACCTACCATATCAATGAATAATGTATTTCATTTCCTATAACCAATTTTAATTGATTGATGTAAATAAAAAAATAATAAATATATAATGTTTTTAAATCTTGTTTAAAATTATGTAGATTATTAAATCATGATTTAATTAATAGTAATAGATATTACAAGTCCAATCATAATAAACAAATAATGCAATTAACACCCAAAATGATGAAAATAATGAATGATTTTTAACAAATGGGTTATAAAATGTTATAAGAAGATAATATAATATATTATTATGATTATTATTGTTATTTTATAATTTATAAAGATATTTTAAGCCAATATAAATGGGTTTTAATACCACAAAACTAAAAATAATCACAAGGTAATGAATTTTGTCTCAATTTACATTCCATTGAGACTTATTTGTTATTATACCTCAATTAATATTAATGTGGTGAATGTGACACCCATTTGTAATTTATTATCAGGATTAACTCATAATTCTGGTTATTTTTTATATCACATTTAATTATCTCATAAAATATTTTTAGCTTGAAAATTATCAAGTGGTAAAAGTGTCCTTTGCAATATTAGTTTATTTTGGGAATGTTATCCTTCTATTAAAAAAATGACTTCTGTAAGATCATTTTTATTGTAAATTAAATTTATCTTAAATATTAATATTATCATGGAATTGATATTATTCTTTAAAAAATAAATTATAGTTTAAAAATATGGTTCTCCCTTTGATTGTTATTGTATTAACTATGTAATTATTGATAAATCTTAATATTTTATTTAGTATAGTTATTGATAAGTAATGATGTTTGTCGATTAAATAAATTATTTGATATATGTGGAATTCATTGTACATATAATACATGGTTAGGGGACTAGTTAATTCAATCCCCTCAAAGCATCGGTAGTATAAGGATACAAATTGATTGGTAAAGTCTTAGTAGTGTAAATTGTCTTGAGAATAGATCTTGAAAGTTAAGGTATCTTGTGCCTATGAAACATGAAGTCCAATAATTCAGAATTTAATTCATTGAGAACTTTTTTATTGTTATTATCAAGTAGTTTATTAATTATATACGGATGTATTTCTTTATCATTTTATTGATTAACTTCAATTTGTTTCATATATATACCAATCCAAATCGATTATTTCTTATCAATATATTTTTATGGAATTTGTGCTATGATATTTTCATTTAAATTATTAATATTATATTTAACCCATTGTTTATTCCATTGTATATAACCATACTAGTAATTTTATATCAACCTTAATTTTTTTCATTCCCTAGTATATAAATAAGAAATCATATAATGAGATTTCAGAGATATAGTTACCTTTTTCTATTATGTATCATTTTTTGTTTTACTATTTAAAAATTTAATATGGGTATCATATATGCAATTTGGTTTTCCAAAACTAATAAACTGATCTGTCATTCATGATTTGATTACTTGTAATCATGTCAATGTAATTATGTAATACACTGACTCTATGCAATTGGGTTTAGGGTGTTACAATACTATTAAAACATGCTAATTTAACGAATAGGTTATAACAATATACTATATTATGATTCATTTAGACATGGGATAGAATGTTATTATATATATATATATATTAATATAATAGATTAAATTTAAATAAATTTATTTTGATGTTTGTTTAAGCTCAGCGTGGCATGTCACATCTGAAATCAAATAAAATATTCTTCTTTTAGAATTTCAGGGTGTTACATTTTCCCCAGTTTAAACAAATTGTATATTCCAAATTTTAACTTCATATTAGTACTGTAGGGTTTTAGATTTGGTAATTAAATTATAGAAAACCCACATCATAAAAAATGATAACGGTTTATGATATTAATTAGAGACAAAGAGAAGTAAAAATGGAACATGTTATAACATATAACTTTGTTTCTATGTATGAGAACATTAGTGTAAGGTGATGAAATAAACATGGTTTAAAAGTGTAAATAATTATAGAGAGTTATTTAAGTCATTGAGCAGAAGCGATTGGATGATCAATTAAATTTTTAGGGGGGAAAAACCCTTAATTTGTGATGATTTAAAAGGCCATCTGATTCATTGTATAAGAATGTATTAGGATAATGTTTTTTTTAAAAAAATAATTTTCGTAATGTTGTTGAATTATTTTAAATTATTTAAATATAAGGAAATATGCCTACTTGATAAATTTTAATTTCATAAGTACTGTTTCATACTTTGGTTGGGTGTTGATCAGTTTATATGTCATCTCTTACTCTAGGAAATGAGTATCTGAAAATTATTTTTTTGGGTTGATGTAATAAAATTCACTATTAATAAATTGTAAAATTCCATAAAAAGATGAAAAGTATTTCCATTCATTTATAACTATTTTAAAAATATAACATGGTGAGAACAAGTTTTCCAATATAAAACATTAATTTGTAAACCTTAACTATAATAACATTGGATGAACATTAATATCTAATCATCAAATTATTTAACTAAAAACAATGACACAGTAACAAGGATATCTCGTAGGCCAGTGATAGGTATTAAACCCTTTTCTTCTACTAGTCATGGGTCCAAGCCATATGACCTTTTCAAAAACATATTGTTTTCTCATGAAATGTAATTTTTCATTTTTTGAAACCATATTATTAAAAATCCTATAAATTTCCAAAAAAATTCAATTACAATTCATGAAATAAAATTTATCATTAAATAACATTTTTACAAATATTTCCAGTACAATATTTTTTTTTCAAAAAATTATAATAATTTTATTTGACTATTTTCACAAAGTCACTAAATATAATATAAGGCCTAATGGTTATCAATAAATATAATCATATTTCCATAAAATTTAAATTAATTATTACAAAAATTACATTTCCACTTAAAAATATAACTTTCAAAAATTTCTCAAAAATTTGATTAATCTTAGAAGAATCTCAATAGATTAAACCTAAAATATGCACTAAAGACATTTTATTTGTGACAATCCTTAAACTCAGACAACATTATGGTATCAACAACACTTAAGTTCATGGATACATATAGGGTTCTAAAATTTAACACAATATTTATATGTTTAATGATTCTTATAGGAGAAATAATTTTTCTAAAATACTTCTAAAATTTAATTTTTGAATTATAATACATAAATACTTCATCCATTTTATTTCCACATGGGTCCTTAATTGGTATATTTATTATCATTTATAAGATGGAATTAATATGGATTATGATTAGGTTCTCCATATGATAGACGAAAAACTGGAAATAGATCCCTATGTTGAGATTTATTTTCTACCATTATCCTCTTCCATTTTACTTGGTAATTATTTTTTTATGCCCTTAATTCCCACACATAAATCAAATTTCCATTTATATTGAGAAACTTTCCTTGGTAAATCCTTCAAAATTTCTTTCATTATTTAAATAGATCCTTCTTTCATCCATAGTCTCCATCAAACGAGCTATTGGAGAACTACATATATCTCTTCTTTGGTGAGTTTGGGCGTTGGTTAAGGTATTGGTTTTTAATCATATTTCAGGATAACTGATTTAGAATAATAAATTTATCTTCCACTCCTATCATGATCTAATTTGGTTTCTCATAATCAACATATTTTACTTCATTTTCGATGTTAACAAGATTCTATTGGCTTCCAACCATTGACTAAAACCATAAGTCATAACATGAGAAAAAATGACCACACTGAGAAAAAATATAATAATTTATAAGTTGTTTATGTTATGACTCATTATTTTCAATATTAATCAACTTTGGTTTGAAATAGTTTATAAATTATCATCATCTATTCAAATCCTTCATAATTGATTGTAATTACAATATGAATTATCTTAATAATATAACTTGGGAGTGCTAAAAACAAGTTTACAATAAGGCCCATTACCATGCACTGGGTGATGATTGGGTCAAGACCAATGCACCCTTTTCAGATTTATTACCCTGATACCTATGTCGTAGAACCACGCCAACTGGCAGCATCCATAAAGGGACTAATTTCTAAGAAAACGACATGATTCATTACTAACCAAAACGTTAGTATGTTATAATATAATTAGCATCTAATTATATCATAAGGTTATGTTCCCTAATGCATGTTTTCCCAAAATATAGTTCCAATGGTTTCAACTAAACATCATATGGTATCAAAATGTAGCAGTTCTGACCCTAGTAAACCATAGATGGTGTTTTCTTCATTACATTGGCATAAGATACAAGGAAACACATCCTCAAAGAAGGAATATTTTATTTTTCGTAGAAACTACATATATACATGATTCCTATTTTACATTTGAATATACAAAGTATAACCTAATTTTTTTATAATAAAAATATTTACTCTAGTATATTCTTTCATTTATTTGTTAGTACACTTCAATGATATATATGAATGGAAAAAATACAGGTCTTCTAAAATACTCAATATTGGTTTTGTAATATTGAAGCTATCATGAATCAAAAAGAAAATTTAACATGAAAGGAAAATAATTTAAAAAACATGAAATTTTATTTATATAATTAGCATAATAAAAATAAAAATTTAAATAATTAAAAAATTCCATTCAATCAATAACATGACTGTCAGAACTAGTTATATCATAGTCAATATTGAAATGTAAATAAGTGATAACCCATGACATATAATCTACAAACTGATAATGAAATTTATCAATAGAAGCTATAATAGTGAAAATATCTTATAAAATAATAACTAAATTCTTAATTTTAGAAATGTTTATTTATTTGACGCCATGATCTCAGCCATTATGATAACTCTACCTTGAAGATATTTCAGAATATGGTTAAAACTATAGGTAAAAACCCATTTAATGCCTTCTTAATGATGTGTATCATGATACCTAATGTTGAATTGAGAGGATATATAATACTAATTCCTAGAAATCACTTTTGGGATAAATAAATCATCATATTTTAAACAATTTATTTAATTCATGAATTAATAGGCCTATAAAAATATCCATATTGAGTAAGGAATAAATAATTATTAGTATTTACCAATTAATCAAATAACATGTAATGTAAAAGCCATATGTTGTAAAGGAATATTTTTAGGAAATAATCTTATCCATGATACAAATAGTATGGATATTTAAGAGATATAAATTCTATAATGATTACAAGAGAGTGAATGCTTTAAGGTATGTTAATGGATGCCAAAATGAATCAATAATGTTAATGTCAATACTTTCCTTGGCTAAAATGATCATTAACCATCCATATAAATAATAATGATTGTATTAATACAATATTTACCCATTAAAAAAATTAAGGGTTCTTTTAAAAGATGAATTAAAATAAAATTCCAAGAACATAAAACAATTTTTGAGGAAAATATCCTTTTCATTTTTAAATAACCTTATAAAAATATAATATCACAAAATATTTATGATTTTTTCGAATAACATATTTTGAACATATAAGGGAATCAACAAAATATTTGAGTTTTTATTCTGGCTATAAATTCTGTTCATTCCATACAATTTAAAACAATGATACCTCACACATTTTCGGTAAAATCCAAACATGTATTTTTTTAAGAAAATGACAATAATATTCCTTTAATTTTTTTAAAAAGTAAAAATAATTAATATGTTTCTAATAAATAATATTGAATTTATTAAATGTAGTTATAATTTTTTTAGAAAATATTATTTTGAAAAAAAAAATGATTTACAACAGAACAATGAAATGAAGTCAGATTTTATAAAAAACTATTTTTCATTAATTTTAAGTATAAAAGTGTGGAATTTTTTATATTACATTAAATTATAATGAATAAACATAGGTGAATAATATTAAATTGATTTATTTTTCTAGTGATCCAATAATCAATTTTAAATAAAATTCAACAACAAACAGTCTTGATAAGAATGTGATGGTGGCATAAACCTGTACAATTGCCATAACATTGTTGTGAGAATTAATAAATGAATAAATTATGTGTATCAAATATAAATCCACATAAAAATTATTAGATTTAATATAATAGAATATAAATTCATTATACAAAAAATATTATAATATCAATGTAAATGAATAAGTAATATAACCTAATAAATAGAAACCGTGTTATGAAATTATTTACTACATGGTAAATTTAATGAAAAATAACATTTAAATTAATAATTAAACTTGAAATTTGAAATACCATAATTTAATAATGAATATTTATAAAAATTAAAAATGGGAATTATATTCACCACACATAATAAATTAGGTAAATAACATTACAATATTCCTTAGTGATAAAAAATTGACATGAAAACCATTATCATGAATTTGACTAACCATGTATGTTTATTATATTCATGAATATTATTCTAGTTATTTATTTGAATAAGAATTATTTTCAATTTTACCATTTCTTTTATTTAACATATTACCATTCTATATGTTATTACTTAATCAATTATGTTTATGTCGGATGTTTCCATGGTAATTGTCTTATGTGTCAAAAATCTCTTCGGTTGGTTTAATATGGTCAAAGATTACATTATATAATCCTATATTGAATAATAATAATGAAATAATTATCACATTTATAAATAAGTGATAATTTTAATACCAATCAAGAGATATGGTCATGAAAAATAAACTATATTACAATCATGGAGACGGTTGGTAGTATGTACATATGAGCGGCGTTTAAATTTTTCAACGATCATCCTATAAAGAAATAAATTAATATTTTTTTATTTAAAAATATTAATATTATCATAAATACCATGTTAATTATTTCTATAAACTTATATATATCATATGTTTTGTGTGGTGATGAAAAGAGAGTCACATCGCTTTGTAAAGGCGGTAGTCCAGACATATCTGAGTGACACTAATATTTTAGTGTAATAAAGAATATTATATATTATATTTTCATAACTATCGATATGTCATGAATATAATTATTATTTCATTTATATCACATATATTAATTTACATTGTCCTTATCACCTTCCACGTAATGAAATAGTGAAAAATTAATCATATCTCTTCCCAAGGAGGTAGTCGTCCGTATTGAGGAGCGACATTATCATATCTCCAATTGAATGGAATGTAAAAACATAATATATGGTATAATGAATAAAGAGGTGAATTATTTTATAAATATCACATATACATTATATATACATCATCATTACCAACTTTTAATGGTGGTAATGGAAAACCCAATGACTTCTGTTCGCGGGGTGGTTGTTTTTCGTACACATGGACGATGATCTCATAACCGTTTTGAAATAAGGGGGGATATATTTGGGTAATTAAATAAAAATAAGTTTTTTATATTTAATATTATTATTTTATTTTATCATCATGATTTTAATATAATTTAAGGTGATGGAGTAAGAAATAAATTTAAAATGCTTATGGAAGAACATTACATCTTCTTCAGGTATCCTCCTTAGGTTTGAAACATTGGCCTTCATAGTACGAATTTATAACAAATAATAGGATTTTAGGATTAGATTTGGGAATTTTTAAAGTTATTTATTTAGGAAATTTATGAACCAAAAGGGTTTTAATTATTGAATAAGATAAGAGAGGGGTGGCCTTTTAGAGGTTAGGTGGGTGACACACATGTAATTTTTGAAAAGATTCAATCATACCTGCATTTTTATCATGGAAAAAACATCCAAAATATGAAATTATCAATAATATAAGATATAAGGTCTAAATATTTCCATTATATGTTCATTTAAGAAGTTTTTATTTTATTTTAACCATTATCGTCTTAGTTTACCCCTGTTAAATCAATTTTTTACCTTCACTATGATAATAAATTCATACGATTTTCATTATTTATTTTGGAAAAAAATAATTTAAATTTTTTTTATCAATTATAAATTATTCTAATTTAAAATATGGAATGATTTTTTCCAATTTGAAATCATATAATAGTCAAAAATTAATTTAAAATTATTCCCATAGATGCAATGAGAAAGTGAGTTTTGAAGGTAAAATGGATAAAAGATTACAAATTATTTATATCCAAATTTAATATTTAAATAATTAAGATGAACTAAATATGATTAATTATTATAAAATTTAACTAATTTACCTTTAAAAACATATGAAAAATATAATTTGACAATATAATTTATTTAATAAAAAATGGATTTTTTCAAATAAAATTCAATATCTTCCACATTTCATTGAAAAATGAAACATTTTAGAAAAAATAAACGCATTCACCCTACGTAAAATATTATATTATTATTTAATTTTTTTAACTTTTTAAAAAATTAATTTTATTAAATTTGTAAAAATTAATTTTAATGTATGCGTACAATGTATGAAAAATCATAATTTTAGAAAAATATAGTTTTTCAGAAATTTTTTGTTCCCATTTAAATGATTCTTCAATTATTTTAATCAATAGTTATCAATAATTTTAGTATTTTAGTTAATACTATTTATACAATCCAATTTAATTTCTAGGATATAATGATATACCATATTATTGTTCAGCTATACTTGGGGTTTCATGTACTATATGCCATTAAAGAGATTAAATTTAAAAAAAATATTTTGGGGGTTTTATAAGCTCGGTGTTTCATGCCACATACACTATAAACAATACTTATTTTATTTATAAGTTTAGGTTGTTTCAATATATATATGAAAATTTCCAACTTAATATAAATTATTAAAAAAAACAGAAAATAATTAATTAATTTTTAATAAAGTTATTTTATTCGTCAAAAATTTAGTTACTTGAAAAATTATTTTTTATTTATTTTCATGAAATACAAATATAACTAGTTTTTAGAAATTTAATAAAATATATTTTAAAATATTGACTTATTTTTTTTCAATAATAATATCAATAATTACATTGTGTGAGATTTTGGAATTTTTCAGAGAAAAAACAATTTTATTTGAATAGTGAAACATACTGATTTTTATAAAACTATAATTTATATACTATTACATATGTGATTTAAATTCCCAATTATTTTTTAATGTAATATAAGTATTATATAATTATATTAAACTAACTTAATTACTTTTTTAATCAACTTCATGTTGGATTTTAGTATAAGTTTGTTTTTGATTTAAAAATGGGGGTTTTTAATAACTCTTTTAATGGGAATAATGTTTCTACATATTGATTCATTAAAATAATACCTATTGAGTAATTTTTAAAATTAATTATATAGACTAAATATCAATAAATTATAATTTATATTCATATTATGATTAATATGATACTAAGAGTTAATAAAAAATCATCTTCTGCTTGAATAATATATTTTTCCAAAACTCACTTTTTCATCAAATGTGTGGTTTTTTTTCAAAATTTAATATTTTAAACATAGAAAATTTATTTTTAAAAATAAATTTAATTATATGAATCATAATTTAAAAAATATATTGAGCTAAATTTCATAGAATTTTTTTAAATTATTTTTATTAATGAATAGTGAAAAATATTGATTTTTTTTGCAAATATTCTATTCATTTTAATTATTTATAAATTTAAATTATATTTTAAATTGGTACTAATTTGAAATTAGTTCAAATATATACATTAATACAATTTAGATCATTAGAACCAATTTAACATTTAATTGGATATAAAATATTTGTAAAATTTTAAACATTTAATCTTGAAAAATTGCTTTCCCTTCATGTTGGAAGGATTAATTTTAGATTATATTTTCCTCTCATGTGAATTGAATTTATATATATATCCAAGATTTGGAATAACAATAATTTATAGAATCTAATAATGTGAAATTAATTTTTGACCAAAGTGAATAGTAAAAATTAATTATTGTTGTTATGGAAAAAAGGGTTTTTAGTGGTAAATACAAAAAGATAGGGGTTTAAATAACATAATAAATAATCAAAAATCTGTTGTATTTCCATATATAATACTTGTCCCTTATATTCATTAGAAGGGTTCATTTTTTGTATGAAAAACCTTGTATTTTATTCACATTAATTCATTATTTATTATATATGAATACACATAATAATAAGAATAAGACCTGAATGTATAGTGTATATGGGTAATTAAGCACATTACATTAAAACTTATAAAATTTTTTACATTAAAATTTCTGAATATTTCCTTAAAATGATCATAATATTACATAATTTTTAAAACAGCATGAGGTAACCTAGGGACAAATATATGAAATTGTTAAGGTACAATGAACAATAAATGAATAAAAAATGATAAAATGAAGAATGTTTTACATTTTAGATAGTAGGAAAGTGAAATTAATTTTATATAGTTTATAATAATAAACATGATCAATGATTCTTGATTTATCGTGAGAACATAACATAGATATTGGAAGGCGGGAGAAAATTAATAAAGAAATCATAAGAATAATTCAAGGTTAAAAACCACGAAAACACATCATAACGTGCTTAGGACAACATCCCTTCAACTATATATGGCATATCATAAGAATAATAAAATACCCAATCCATTGGTGTCCTATATAGGTGCGCCCATCATAATCATATCATGTACATGCATAATTGTTCAAAATAGATCATATAACTTAATAACACATTTAATTACATTTAATCTCTCTATTAAGGGATATGGGATGCATATATAGATTTCAAAAATCAATGATGTATAGGTAAAAATATTTGAATAACCTATTAGTGTAAAAGGTTACAGGTATAGTCTAAAAAATGATCAGAATGGAAAATCAAAGTGACATTTCCACATCGTAACTTTTGTATATAAAGACTCGGATAATGGTTAAATGAGAGATAAAGGGGTATATCATCACATTTAAATAACTAGGGAAGTAATATGGATACATTATAACCTAATCCAATATATATGTTTTGAAATTAATAACCATTGTACAAAGAGGGTGCTTGAATAAATAAAATGGGATGAAAAAATCAACGGATAATTTCTACATCATAATAGGGGTACATAATGAATATTTAAATGGATTAATGAGAGTGAAATGGGTAAATAATCACACGTAAATAATTCATGAAGTAATATGTATGAGGAAAATAATTTACTATCAATAGTAAATGTAATTATATAAATAAGGTTCTTAAATAAAAAGATTAACAGAGGATCCATTACTGTGGGAGGATGATACCAAAAGCAATGGAGGAAATTCATTGGAGCTCAGTGGTACCTGGGGAGGACTACAAACATGTGATGTAATATTAATGAAATTATTTAAGGTTTCATGATTGAAGAGGAAGGGGATATCAAGGAGGTTTATATTGTAAATGATAAGGGAGTTCATTATTATTTCCCAAATATAGATTTTAGACTATATAACAACTTAATGAAAAAAAACCATTTAATGTTTTTTCCCATGGTTTCTACCAAATAGATGTGGATTTCATTATTTTTTTAGGAAAGGTCTTAAATCAACAAAAAGTTACCATTGGTGATGTGAAAGTGAGTCATTTTTATAATGAATTGATATAAAATCCTTAGAATATAATAAAGTTTATAGTGGATTCAAAAAGTCTTTAAAAAATTAATCAAATAAACTAAAAATAAAACCTTTTTAAAGGATAAAAATATAATTGATCATGGATACCATTTATTAAATTTATTACATATCCTTTGGGTCATTATGATGTCATAATACACATCATATATTTATATGGTATTCAATTTTTTTTCCTAAAAATTTGACTGTCATTGAAAATTGAGAAAAAAAACTATTAGCTAATTATGATGTGGTAATTCCAAAATAGATTTTTTTATCAAAATTATTTCCCAAATATTTTTATTTTACCTTTAAAAATATGTATAGGCATTTATTGAGAAATGTAGTGTATGTTTGACAACATTTTTCAAACGCATATAAAAATTATGTCTGACTTCATAAAAATTATGTTAGAAAATATAATTAAGAAATATTATTTCATATTTTTTTAATAGAAGTAATATAATTTTTAAATTCATTAATTAATAAAAAGTAATGTATTAATAAAAATTTCATATTACCCAAAAATACATTTTTTGTTATATCGTATAAAAATAAAAATGCTTTATAAAGTTAATAATATTAAGTAAATATAAATATTATTCAATTAAGAATAAAATAAAATATTTATATTATTAGGGTATTAATTCATAGGCCATTATTAAAATACAAAACACACCAATGGTTCAGTGGGTGATGGTGATATTATCTTGGGTTGGTTAGATGTAAATGGTTTTCACCGTGATCTCCATGAGCTTGAACTTATCCTAATAATAGTTCTAGTCAATATTTTTTTGATGGATTTTTACATGGGATTGGTCAAGTGAAAATCCAATTTATTATATATCCATCATAATATCTGATAAATTAGATTTATAGAGTATGATCCTACCGGTTGGGGCAATTTCATCATCTTTTTTGTGTAAATTAAATTTATCAGAAAATTATATTTATACTAATCATATGATCACTATTAAACTAGTATTTTATGAATGGAAAAAATTATCAATGATATTTTAATTCTAAGAGGATATAACAATACAAATATGTGAAAGATTCTCAATAACCATATTATGGCATTTTATTTAATCAAAAATGGAATTTTTTATGTAACAGTTCAGATCATTACAAGATTCTTCCATTCGAAAATTAATCATTCAAAATTTTCATTTCAAACAATAAAATAGACATAGGTAACACTATTTCATTTCCACCATCTATTCCCACAATAATTCTTTAAACCTATTTTTTATCCATTGAACTTTTATTGGGTGCCTTGTTTTATTTCCTATATCATTGAATCTTACTTCTAAGATCTTTACTATATAATCCTCATATGAAAGATTATTATCAAACAGTACAAATCATGGATTCATAAAATGTATTGGGTATTGTATATACTACCTCACCATGGATACATGGATCACATCATGTATATGAGATATGTTAAGTTGGAGTTCTAGTCGATAGGCCACAAGCCTAATGCGATCGAGGACCACAGAGGGATCAATGTATCTTGGAATAAGATTTCCCTTATTACTAAATATCATTAATTTAGTCCATCGAGATATGTAGTGGAATACCATATATCTATCCTCAATCTATATGTATAATAAATGATTATATTAATATATTTTTTGTCGTCTTTGGGAATCCATGATGTGCTACTGGATGGTCTGGACCCTTTCAACTAATTTTTCGACCATTTTAGGACCTGGTTGTCAGTGTTCACTATCATTATACTATCATGCACATGTTCTAAATACCATACCGTAATGGTGTTCAACGGGATAAAATTGTATACATGAAAATAAACTATTATTATATAAGAACTTAAACAGAGGATGGTATTGATCCCATCATCTTTTTATGTCCACTGAGAAATCTATTAACATGTACTCAAGTGTATTGATAGTATGCTCAGATTATCCAATAGTTCTATGGTAATAATCCTTGATGAATTTCAACTCAGTATTTAGAGCATGACAGAGAATCATCAAAAACATGGAGGTAAATAATGAATCTCGATGAGATACTATAATGTCCCGAACTGGCTCACCCATGAAACTGTGGCCAGACTGGTCTCCACATGACCTCACACACATCTCCATGTATGCTAGAGGTTTATTAATATTAGTGAGGGTGTAATTATAGTCAGTGTGTAGAATGTACCCTCTCATCATAATAACAACAGTGGAAAATACAAGTAAAGAGCTAATGTAGTGAAATAAAAGATAAACCATCAGAACAAATAATTTTATAAAACATGAATAAATCAAAATGGCCAACGTTAATGTTATAAAATGCATGCATTTTATGATTATACAACAATGAAAGAGATGATCAATAAAACATGATTTTCATATCAACAATGACTTGAATACACAAATGACTCAAATCCCCGAGGGTGATCTCCTCGATCATCCTGAGCTCCCGCTCGGTCCTGTACTTCTATCTCCCGTGTATATGAAAACAAAATAATCTGACAACCAAATAGAATCTACTCAGGTACTCTAATGCAATGGATTCCCAAGTAGGGTGTGAGATATAAATCTCATTAGGCCAGAACCATCAATGATTACCCCAGATACTTATAATCAATGTATAATTTAAAAATTGTGAACGCATGCATAAATAAGGTAAGTAGTACAATGAAAATAAATACTCATATACTTACTTCATCCCTAAGGTGGTGTCTGATCCTTCACAATACAATTCTCATGAATACAAAACAGTTGTCACACATTCATTTCATGTTCATTAATAATTCAATTACATTGAATTATAATAGTATCAGGATCTTGACTTAGCTCGACATTCCCTGTGTGAGTAAGCACATAGATATCACAAAATCCCGTATAAACAATAAATGTATAGACCAAAGCCAAGCATGTCCTTTTGCTTGGCATACTTTTCACAATCATTCTATTAATCAAAAATAACTACTTTTGGACATATCATGGTAAATATCTCTTGGTAAGAATTCATTTTATAAAATATAATTGACTACCTTGATATCTCTCACGGTCAATACTCCTTAGGTAAAACATTCCCTTAATTAAATATAAATGACCACCTAGAAATATCTCATGGTCAATCCCACATGGGTAAAACATCAACACATGGCTCTCATGGTCCTGTGTAAATAAACATGTAAACGCCCACAGTTTTCCGGGTCCAAGGTTCTCAAGGTCCATTGGAAATCAAAATGTTATACAACATTCATTAAAGGATCAACATGAAATCCAAACTATTACATGGATCAACTTTAATCAAATCTTATTATCTGTATTAAAAGATCTATATGCAATTCAAACTATTACATGGCTCAATTATAATCCAAGAACATTATCATCATTAAAGGCCTTAAATACAATTCAAACTTTTACATGGCTCAAATTTAATCAAAGAATAATCACATGCATCACATATAATCAAAGAAATTCATGTAATCTATAGTATTACATGGCATAAAAAATTATCAAGAAACACATGTAATATAACCTATGAAATGGAATATAACACTTATCAAAATCTACATCCTATGATAAAAAAGGCATGGAAAACAAACACAGCTCATAGGCATCCTAGAACGATGACCATAATAATCAATTATGGGGAACACACCCATGGGGTGTCCCATAAACAAGGAAAACAACCATACAAATTATCAATTTAGTATATTAAATTAATCCATGCTAATAAAATGATTCAAAAATTAATTTATTAAATAATATGACTTTAACCAATTCATCAATTGATTAATCATTTACCATTTAACATGTAATAACTAATCCATCCATTTATTGTTACCATTTTCTAATTTAACTTCTAAACATTTAAAATAATTATTCCATATTCTCAATATGAAATAAGTGCCACAATTTTCCATTTCATATCATGATAGTTAATTATTCATTTATTTACCCTATTACTCATCCTTCCCCATTCAATCATTTAATTCACCAATTGATATATAATCTATTGTGTAATTAACATTATGTGACATGGGGTAAAAAGGAACAACTGAGGTTGTCCACATTCAAGGACATTTGAGTCTCATTTACAAGGAATAACCATGGGGTGCTTCCTATTTATCCATTTAATGTATATGACACAAACTCAACATATTTTCCATAGCCAAAAATACATTCTTAATACCGACACATGGTCATGTCCTCATTTGTCTCATGTGGACAACATCATTCAATAACATCAAAATACTTGAATCAAGATATCATGTATTGATATCAACATGGACACATATAAAAGACCAATCACAAGCAATCATGATATGACATTACCACCAACCAAAAATTTATCTTTAAGGAGCATTTTAAGAAAACATAACATCTCCAAAATCAAGGAAAATCACACTCTAAATTTTTTTTCCAATGAAAATAGGCATTTTTAAATAAAGATATAATGATTTTGCACCTGACCTTGAGATGGAACCAGAAAAAATACTCAACCATTTGATTTACTTAGAAGTAACGAGTTGCAATTGGCACATAGTCGCACACAAACAAATTATATATATATATATATATAGACAAATATATATATATATATATACACACAATCCCTCTAAAACAACGTCAAAAAACTGAATCGGACTGAACCACCTTGACTTCAGTGGGGGTTACTAGAACGCGGACCAACGGGTCTAGAGAGTACTATTTCAAAATCCTTACTAAATTAGACCATACTAAATAAGATAATTGTAACGTCTCAGTTCCGGGTGCCACTCAACGGGTAACCCGAACACGGTTTGCCACATGACCTCAAGCGCATTTTCCCAAACGCTAGAGGCTGCCGACTAGCAGTAAGGGCGCAGGTCTGATAGTGGGGAAACTATGCCATCATTTGTCAAAGTGCAGCGTAGCGAAATTGATAAATAGCATACAACAAGCGGAAATGGAAACAATATATATAAGAGAAATGGATAACTGATAATAACAAGGAAACCATCGGTCATATATTTATGAAAATGCAGCATGTCACTATTCTATAAAATAACCAAAACATGTTACATAACAATACAATATAACTAATGTACAAGTACAGAAAAGAAAAACAAAAAATCCAGCGGCATCGTGAGCCCATTCTCAGTCCCATGTTCCACTACATCCAAACAAAAATCAAGTACCTATATAGCATCCCTTTCCCTTATCCATACCTAAAGAAACGTAATCTGTTTGGGCCAAAGACATGACCCAAACAGGGTGTGAGAAATAAATCCCAGTAGGCACCCACCAAAGGCTTGTTCCCAACTGTGTGAAAATATGCACCAATAGTGTGCAGTAGTAAAATGAAATAAACTAAGCAGTACTCAAAAGTATCTAACTTTTCCAGTTATATTTCCATTTTATTATTCTTTTAAACATTCAATTCAAGATATCACCACAGTCAATATTCTAAGTAAAACATCGAGTGTCCTTATACGTGTCAACCCTTACCCTCAGGTAAAGAGAATCCAAACATAGTAATATTCCAAAAGGCATATCGAATATTGCCCATAGGTGTATGAGGTGTCGCCCACAGGCACATAGTCAACTGCCCACAGGCACGTAAGAAGTTGCCCACTTGCTAAGTTGTACATTTCCCACAGGCTAATCACAACACATCCCTCAGGCTAAACAAGTAATCGGGCCATGCCCAATATGTAAACAAGCAATACATATGAAATTCCTCTCAAGGAAATTCTATAATCATTATTATAACGGCATACCCTCAGGTATCCTGGCCAAACAGCTAAACAGTGGAACGCACCCCCGGGGTGGTCCTGAATCCAAGCAAAGATCCCAAAAAATAGTTTATTATCACATTTAAATTACCTAAAAAATTATAGGTATTTAATTCAACAAGGCCTCCTTCATACGACACCCCATTCATGGGCGCGTATCTCAATGGTACACAAAAACGCACATCAGTTGGAAATTAAACACCAAGACACCTTCCATAAACACCCCTGAATGGTATATGAGAATGATGATTCTAGAAACATCCAAGAACGACGTAGATCTATGATAAGAAATTTTATCGTTCAATTGTAAATAACTTCCCCTTGGGAATGAATTTGTATTTACTATGCAATGAGTGGAGAGGTCATACTATTATGGTTACACGGAGATTGATGGTGCAGAAAACGGATTCTCGGTACTCAATCTGGAGATCCTCGAAGATTCGACCGTCCCTCTCGAGCCTCCCTCCAGTTCTAAGCTTCCTCTGTGAACAGAGGAGGCTACTCCCATTTTAAGAGAAAAAACAAAATACAAGACGTGTACACTCATGTAAATGACATGTACTTTCAATTTTCTAAATATTCCACTGGCGGCTTCTCGCCAGCGTGGCACTGTTCATATGTCGACATGAGTACAAGACATGTATGTCTCTATACACGACATGTACTATTGCCCAGCTGGCCACCGCCTTACTATTCACCTACTGACTGACTACACGACGTGTAAATATCCACTACACGGTGTGTAGTCAGTTTTTACACCTTTGGTTGCTGACATGGATATACACACTATGTACTGCTCCTACAAGGCCAAATTACACGGCGTGTGGAAAATTACACGGCGTGTAGTCCCAAAATTTGGGACTTTTCCCCATTTTTCTTATTTTCTTAAAAACACATAAGGCAGGGAGAAAGGAAGAAACCCGTACCTCAAGAATAAAAACCTGGTTCTTAAAAACTTCCCCCCTTAAAGAAATTCGTCCCCAAAATTCCCTTCCAAGGGTGGTAAAGATATATCCGTGAATAAATCCGGCTATTGAGCATGTATGTTGGTCTCCTACTCCTAGGTTTCGTCCTGCACTCAGCCATGCTGCTATACAACCCGTAATAGAGGAACTGACCAGCCTCAGAGAACCTTCGTGCTCTTATCAACGATATGAATTGGATGCTCCTCAAAGGATGCATCTATTTCAAGCTCAACATCCTCAGGCTGAAAGATGCGAGATGAGTCTGAATGATAGTGACTCAACTGAGATACATGGAAGACATCGTACATGGATTGGTACCTCTATGGTAACTAAAACCGATAGGCAACCAGCCCGACTCTCTGTAGAATCTCAAATGGCCCCATATACCTCGGTGAAATTTGACCCTCTCCTGATCTGCCTGTGTCCCAACCTCTGTGAAACACACAAGAAAACCTGATCCCCAACAACGAACTCTAAGGGTCATCTGCGACAATCAACTTAAGATATCTGACGAGACTGTGCAGTATCCATCCACCTCTGAATCAACTGGACCTGCTCAGAAGTCTCCAGCATGAGACGTGGTCCCAGTAAAGTTGCCTCACCTACCTTTAACCAGCATAAGGGTGATCGGCATGGCCTACCATACAAAGCCTCATAAGGTTCCATCCCAATAGTTTCCGAAAAAATTTTATTGTAGGCAAACTCGACTAGAGGTATATGCTTCTCCCAAGAGCCACCAAAGTCTAGGATGAATGCACGAAAAATATCCTCAAGCACCTGTATCGTATGCTCTGACTGACCATCGGTCTGAGAGTCGTAAGCTATGCTCAGAAGCACCTGTGTACCCAGTGCCCTATAAAAAATCTGCCAGAAAAGAGATGTAAAATGGGCATACCTATCTGAAATGATAGAATGGGGGACCCCATGAAGACGTATGACATCTCAGATATAAAAATTCCCGAGATCGTCAACTCTGAAGTTCTCCCGGATCCGAAAAAGTGATTTACCTTTGTGAGTCTGTCCACAACAAATCACACGGCATCATTGCCTTGAGATGACATCAGCAACCCAGTCATGATGTCAATCACGACATCATCCCATTTCCACTCTTTGATTGGTAACTACTGCAAAAGCCCAGCTGGCCTTTGATGCTCCGCCATCTCCTGGTGACAGGTGGAACACCTCGTAATAAAACCAGCTACATTCCTCTTCATTCCCGACCTGTTATGTGGCCTCAACTACCGAGACCCTTATGAAACTACTCGATTTCCCTGCATCGACACAGCTCCTAGCCCAATACCTGATGCATCACAATAAACTGTATAGCTCATCCCCTACTCTGGGAGTATCAGGATCGGTGCTGATGTTAACTTTCCCTTCAGCTCCTTAAAGGCTGTCTTGCAATATTCTGACCAAACGAACATCACACCCTTCTTATTCAAACCCATCAACGGCGCTGCTATGTAGGAGAAGTCCTGTATGAAGCGTTTGTAGTAACCATCCAGCCCCAAGAA
The DNA here is from genome assembly GCA_963277665.1 of Viscum album. Lineage (NCBI taxonomy): Eukaryota > Viridiplantae > Streptophyta > Magnoliopsida > Santalales > Viscaceae > Viscum > Viscum album. Next base: position 562,273,752 of record OY728141.1, read on the forward strand.
ACTCTGTATTTCAAAAACATTCTTTGGAATATCCCAGGAAACTATTGCTCTCACCTTCTCTAGGTCTACTACAACTCCTGTCTCTGAGATGAAATGACCCAAGAAGTGTATTTAGTCCATATAAAAGTGTCTCTTTAAGAGATTAGGATATAGTCGATGCTCTCTTAGTGTACTCAATATGATCACAAGATGGGTGGCATGGTCGTGTCGAGTGTGAGAGTACACCAAGATAACGTCCAGGAATACTACAACAAAAGAATCCAGATATGAATCGAACACACGATTCATCATAGCGATGAAAAATGATGGTGTGTTCGTGAGTCTGAACGGCATAACCGTATACTCATATAGATCATACCTTCTCATGAAAGCTATGAGAGGTATATCAGATGGTCTAACACATAGATGATGATATCCTGATCTCAAGTCAATCTTCGAGAACACTCGTGCTCCACGATGTTGATCAAAAAGATCATCAATACTTGGAAAGGGATATCAGTTCATAACTGTCAACTGGTTCAGCTTCCGATAATCCACACAGAGTCTGAGAGTATCGCACACCTTCTTCTCAAAAAGGGCAAGAGAACCCTATGGAGAAGTACTGGGTCAGATAAAAGCCTTTTAATGTAACTCTTATAACCGTATCTTGAGCTCCTGTAACTCAGGTGTAGCCATCCTATAAGGAGGAATGGACATTGGTGCCGCTTCTAGCACAAGCTCAATAGAGAAATACACCTCACGCTCCAGAGGAAGACCTGAAATGTCATCCAGGAGGACATCCCTGAAACAGTCAACCACTAGAGGAAAATCCTTCTGAGTTGTCCCCTGGTCGTCTAGATATAAGCTTGCAATCTGGGCTATGATACCACCTTGCCCATGATGCTCTAGTCCAGCTCAACTCGCCTAAACATGACACTCACCCTTGTATAGAAACTCTCCACCCTCTGGTGACATGAAACTCACCCTACAATGATAGAAATTCACAAAGGCTCAAAAGGGAACCAAGTAGTTCATCTCGAGAATGAAATCATATCTCGTCATCTCTAAGACATGGAGGTCCCAAAAGAAGTGACACCCACAAAAATCAATGGGGAAATCCTTGCACTGACGCACACTAGTCGTTCTAGATACCAACTATGTTTCTAATGTCATAAAATCAGGGGAAAAAGAAATGTAGATCCCAAGGATCTCCACAATGGGTACATATATAAAGATATGTGTAACGGCTATATCAAGAAGTACTGAAGATAAAACAGAAGCTACTAGAATAGTACCTCTGACATTAGAAGGTTCGAGATCCAACTCTTGCTGGGTCTGTTGCACTGCATATGTCTGCCCAGTGCCACAACCCTACGACACAACATGGCTACCCTTAGTTGTCCCGCCTTGCTGCCTATGAGATCCTGGTGTCTGGCTACCATGACCACGTCCACCATCCCTGCCAGCATGCCCTGATGTATTCCAGTTTCCCAACTGGTAAGAAGCTGTTGGTCCTGCCCCCGCACGCAGAGTCTTCACAAAACCCCTATTACTAGCCACTAGTGGAAACGCCCTCTAAAAGCGATGTAGATGACCCATCCTGCTGCATGCTTGGCATTCCACTGGGTCACGTGGACATTGCGGTCTCTTGTTCCCCTCCTTACCACACTGGTAGCACATGACCTGGCCACTTGAAACATTCTTCTTGCTGGTACTGCCACCCTGAGAGAAGTCCATCTGTCTCTTCCTCTTACCAGTAGAAATAGTACTAGAAACTGGTGCTAAACTGCCCTGGCCCACACCACTATCTTCCCATAGGTTCCTCTGTATAATGAGCGCCTCGTTCACAATAGTCTGTATTATAGGAAACCTGAAAACATTCACCAGTTCTCGGATTTGATATCGAAGACCATCCTCAAAGTGTATGGCTCTCAGCATCTCATCGCCCACCAAAACGGGTAAAAAATACTGAAGCTCGGTGAAACGAGCAGAATAATCCATCACCGACATAGCTCCCTACTGCAGATTCCTAAACTCTCGAGCTCAATCTACCCTTAGAGTATCTGGGAATAAGAAGTCATAGCAGGCTGTCTGGAAATATTCCCATTCCATGTATTTATGATGCTCTGGCTGGGTGGTAACGTCCCACCACCTATTGCTGGAATCACGCAGCATATAAGTCGCGAGCTAGACCCTCCACCATGGAGGCGTCTCTATGTGCTAAAAAATAGTTTGCATTGACCCCTGCCATGACTCTGCAGCTGGTTTTCCACCATCCCTTGAAAACATTGGTGGATGCTACTACTGGAAGATATGAGTCAGCTCGGCCATAGATGTGGCAGCCGACGGTGCTCCCTGAAAGGTCTGCATGAACCGCATAAAGCCTTCACGGAACAGCACCTCCGCGCCTGTGCCCGGTATTACGGCTGGAACCGCATCTAGCTCTGCTGTAAATATCCACTACATGGTGTGTAATCATTTTTTACATCTTTGGTCAATGACGGGGCTACACACACTGTGTACTCATCCCACACGGCCAAAGTACACGACGTGTGGAAAATTACATGGCGTGTAGTACAAAAATTTAAGATTTTTCCTCATTTTCCTTATTTTCTCAAAAACACATAAGGAAAGGAGAAAGGAAGAAACCCATACCTAAATAATATGAACCGAGTTCTTAAAAAAATTGATGAATCATCCATGGATAGAGGATCCAATGTAAGGGGGTCACACACTATTGTTCTTCCCGGAGGGTAGGTCGTGTTACTGCAGGTTTTCTGGGGCTCATATACGCCATGTTCTGGTCGCGCGGCAAGGTATAGGTTGTCCAGAGGATTGTGGTCCAGCCATGGAGATAGATTTTCCTTGGAGGTGTGGCGTTTTTGGGTAGGGATTCAAAGAAGAGTTTGGGTTGTGCACTAAGAGGGGGAGAGGGCCTCGCACATTGCTCGAAAAGGGGGAGGAAGAATCCTCTGTGTTTTCTTTTTTAAAACCTAAAACTATAAATAAAACCCTAAAATTCAATTCAATTTTTAATTATTATTATTATTATAGAATTACTAATAATAGTCATACCATTATATCTACACCCTTTGACTTATTCATTTTAAACTAGAACCCCCTGATTTAATAACCATTATTTTTATTATCTATAGTGATAATAAAAACCATAATTAATAATAATTTTCACCCTCATAAAAACCCTAATAATAATAATAATCACATTATTATTATTATTAAAACCATAGATAAAACCCAAAAAAATCCATTTAATAAAAACACTTTATATTTATATTAAAAACTCTTTGACTTTTTATTGACCAAAAAATTTATTTTCCCCAATTAATTAAATTATTTTTCCATTGAATTAATTAATTAAATATAAATAATAAATATATCCTTATATTATTATTGTTAAAACATTCTTTTATTAAATTAAATAAATAAGACAATTTAAAAACCGGCAGCCACATGGATTTACCTACATGGTTTTGACTAACTATGCACAAGCCATGACTTCGCTAAGGGATACCTGGGGTATCCCAAATTGCTGACTCACATGGTCTAACTAATTGTGTGCAACCCAACATTAAAGGTTTTTAAATAGTCTACACACAGAACATTATTATAATGTTATGTCTTAAAATCTATTTATCCATTAATTACAAAAAAATTAAAATTCTCCTATTATTCCATCCAGTATAAAAACATGGGTTCTTACAAACCACCCACCATAAAAACATGTCATCCCTGAGAATCCATTGGGAACCACTACAATATCAACAAACATACAAAGGTCATGTAGTCTTGTTTGAACGATCATGTTGTGGGCCCAAACGCCAAACAAACCTTACACCATTTCACAAGCCTAACGACTTTAAGCATTTAAAATCTATTCCAAATCTCACTTTATCATTTAAACACCGGGAAAAAGATTATATCCGAGCCCATTATAGGGACTTCATCAACAACAATGGTTGAAGCTCAATCAATGAACATAAATAGTTTGTGCATTATTCCTCGAAGACATCATGGACCAAAAACCCACACTCACCATTTAACTGATGATGTGCCCTTAAAACTATTCTGAATCCAACCACTTGTACACCGAAGTCCTTACCTAACCTAAAAGGGAATTCCCAAATAAAAACATCACAAGGATATTAAAAAACTATCATGCTCCATCATGAAAAAAGTGTATTCCAAAGAAACCATGAATCATGCGTACAACATAAAATGAGATCGCAAAACAAACCCATAGATTTTAAACATTAGCACAGAGTATAAATGACGCTATTTTAGTGCCTCTAGGATGAGTTCAAGATAGGGGACATGATCATCACATTCGGAAGAGAACACTAAAAGAAACCCATGGTCACCAAGAAGATCAATCAAACTACTATAAGTCAAATATATTCAAAAAGATTGATGTCACCTATTGACATGACATCAACAAAACTTCAATGCCTATATCAACAAAGGAATCTGTGGTTTTTAAAAGATTACTACCAAAAATTTTCCAAAAAAAGAATATTCTAAAGGGTTGCAAACATAGTCAACTTCATAAAATTCATGCTACAAAGAAAGCACTGACACATTTACCAGAACCAATGTGACACTACCTACCTTATTATTTTTTCCATGTCATTGCAAGAAGGGATTATCCACTCACCGACACACTATTTATAAACACCTTAAATGCATGTGTCTCATTCCTCAAACCACAATCACCATGTTAAAACATGTCGCATGAAAGCTGTAATTTAAATAGATTGTTGTGTCAAAACACTCATTCCATAAAAAGTCCCCTCGAGTAGTGGGATGAAACTAATTCATTAACTATCAGGTCACTTTACTGTGGAGATGACCTGAAACCGTACTGAATTGCAGAATAAGATTTATATCAGAGTCTTATTACCTCATACAACTATTATCCTAGAATATTCCATAACTTGTCATCCATTTCAAATAAGAAGAAAGTTTCAAATGACCAACTAAGCTGCTGACCATTCCCTAGTCATGTCTATCCTACTGAACTAATAATTACTCAATGCTCATTCACAAATTTTATGTTAACATACAATGACCAACCATCCGAAAAAAGATGTATCTTTAAAAATGAAAAGTCATACTGGGGAAAATGGAACCCCAATGGATTCAACATTAATGTTCACAATAGGAACAAAGAATTTTAGGCTCTAAGGGTTCTACCTACCATAGGCTAACCCTATTCAAATCAGACATTTATACCCTATCTCATGGTCATGAAAAATAGATTTCACTTGGATCAAAAACCACATTTTCTATTACACATTGAATTTAATTCATATCAACCTTTAAACATTTGAATGAATTTCAAAAAACCCATAAGTACTTTTTTCACAACAATTCACTTGGTTTTAAATCAACATCCCACAAGAAAAATAGGAAAGCTATTGCGAAATTACTTTTTAAACATGTAACATTTAGTGATATTCAAAGATAAATAAGATAATTTAGAGTCTAAATATCATGTAACAAAAAGATACCTCCAAGGGTCCCATTTATTTAATCTTGGTTCTTTAAAAAGAAACCCCAAAATAGTCTATTCCAATAAAAATAGAACAATTTTACATTTATAGCCATTTTAAACACACTAGGATTATAAAAGTCACAATTACATGGGTGGACACCTACCAATCAATAAGGCGACCATACACCTTACTGCTAGAATTTGGCTCCCATTTAATCAGAATCAATTCACTCTTTAATTTAGCATCATCTTTCAGATGTTTGAATACTTGGGTTAACATGTTGTAGTTATAATGCACCCATACACCATAAAATTGAAAACCAGTTCCATTGTAATTCCAAACAAATAAATTTATCCAATGAAACCAAATATTTATCAACAAGATAATATGTCACTAAACATAGCTAAAATATTCTACAAAACAAAATCATGGAATATAGGACTGGCATATTATCACTCAAGCATGTTAATTACATCACCGAAACATTTTATCTAAAAAGGAATTCTAAAATAAATCAAAACATTACACTTCACCCAAGCCACACAATCATTATTAGTAGGCATCCAACTAATGCAACTACATGTAATGGAATATCTGAAAGGAATATGAATCTCTATGTTCCTAGGATAATCCAGGTATGCAACTTTCTTGCCTTATCTAGAAAATAATTTATTTTCCAAAATTCTCCAAATCAATAAGCAGCGAAAACACAATAGTCACTCAAGGTGAAATCATATCAACTGTAATGCAAAATAGTATAAACCATAATTCCCATCCCAGGCCACATGGTCATTTCCCAAAAATGGGGTGATCAGTCCCAAGCAAGGCTAGTAACCCAAGTGCCAACACTTCCCTAGTCTCCTTTATGCCAACCCAAATGTAAAGGAAAAGGAATAAAGAAAGAAAATACTCCTCTAATAACACTTTGTGACGTTCCAACCCTGCCCACCCCTGAACGGGCTTCCATATCTGTCTCCAAATAACCTCAACCATGTGTCCTTGTATGCTAGAGGCTTCCAAATAGCATCGACAGTGTTATGATAGTTAGTGGGGAGACTGTACCCTCTGAGTAAATATAGTGGAAATAGTAGTAAATAGAGGAAATAGTGAAATAAATGATAAATTAGAAGAAGACATAATTTTATTAAACTGGAATAAAAAATATATCACAAGCGCCAATGTTATACAACCCATTCATGTTATGACGATACAAAAATGAAAGCGATGAACAATAAAACGTTTTTTTAATATCAATAAATACATAAAAATGACTCAAATCCCCAAGGAAGATATCCTCGATCATCCTAGGCTCCAACTCGGTCCTCTGCTCCTTTCTCTCAAGTATATACCAACAATATAATCCTACAACCAAATAGAATATACTCAGGTACCCCAGTGCAATGGAAGACCGATTAGGGTGTGAGATATAAATATTCATAGGCCAGAACGTCAAGTGTCTACCCCAAATCTAGATATTAAATATATAATTTAAATAGTGTGAAAAAATTCATAAATAAGGTAAGTAGTACAATGGAACTAAATACCCAAGTACCAACTTTAACCCTCAACTGGTGTCTGAACCTAAACCATATAATTCCATTTCCTACACAACAGTTATCACCCACTCATTTAATGTTCATTATCAATTCCATAAAATTTAATTATACTACTCTCAGGATCTGGACTAAGCTTGTAATTCCCCGTGATGGTAAGAACACCGATGTCTTAGAAGACCATACATATAATAAAATTATGGATTGAATGCAAAATTATTCATTGCAAGGTATATGCATCATAATCATTAAATTAATCACAAACAACCACCTGGGGAGATCTCACGATCAATCCTCCTTTGATCAAAAATTCCATTAATTAAATATAATTAACCACTTGGGGAGCTCTCATGGTCAATCCCTCTTGGTTCAAACATCTACACTAGGCTCTCACGGTCCTGTGTAAATAAACATGGAAAGCTCTATAGTTTTCTTGGTATAAGGCTCTCACAGTCCATTAATAATCAACATGTCACACAACATTCATTAAAGGATCTACATGAAATCAGAACTATTACATGGGTCAACCATAATCAAAGCACATTATCAGCATTAAAGGATCTAAATGTAATTCAAAATATTTCATGGCTCAACTTTAATCCATTCACATTATCAGCATTAATGGATGTACATATAATTAAATCTTTTACTTGCCACAACTTTAATCAAACCATAATCACATGCACAAGATATAATTAAAGCACTTCAGGTAATGTAAACTATTACATGGCATAAACAATTATCAAGAACCACACATAATCTAAACTGTTACATGACATATAACATTTTTCAATAGCTACATCCAAATCTAAACAAAGCATGGAAAACAAACAAGCCACATAGGAATACTAGGCCATCTACCATAAAAATAAATCAAGGGGACACACCCATTGGGTGCCCCATAAACATGGAAAACAACCTTAAGCATCATCAATTCGAAATATTAAATAAATGTAACCTAATTAATTAATTCAACAATTAATTATTAAATCATATCTCTTTAACCAATTCATCATTTGATTAACCATTTACCATTTAACATGTAATAAATAATCCATCAACTAATTATTAGGCATTTCTAATTTATCTTCCAAACATTTCAAATAATTATTCAATATTCTCAATATTCAATAAATGTCACAATTATCCAATTCATATCTTAATAGTTAATTCTTCAATTAATTACCCTCTACTCATCCTACCTTATTCTATCATTTAATTTTCCAACTAATATATAATCTATTGTGTTATTAACTATTCATGACATGGGGTAAATAGGCACACCTTAGGGTGTCCAAGTCCAACACCATTTAAGTATCATTTAATAGGAATATCCCTGGGGTGCTTCCTGTTTAACCAATTCATGTACACCGAATAAACTCAACATCTTTTAAATAGCTAGCAATATATTATTAATACTAACACATGGTCATGTACTAATTTATATAATGTAAAAAACATCATTCAATAACATCAAAATCCTTGTATCAACATATCATGTATCTACATCAACATGGGTACATATAAAAGACCAACCACAAGCAAGCATGATTTGACATTACAAACAACAAAAACTTTATCTTTAATCAATATTTAAAGAAAACTCAGAAGCTCCAAAATGAAGGAAAATCGATTTCTAAAATTATATAAATAAGAAAATAGACATTCCTAAATAAAGAGATAATGATTTGGGACCCTTCCTTGGGGTGGAACGAGATTAAATACGCAACCCTTTGATTTACATGGTGGAAACTAGTTGTAATTTTCACATAGTCATATGCACACAATATATATATATATATATAAATACTTATATATCTATATATATTTATATACATGCACGAAACATCTAAAAAAATGTCGACAAACCGAATCGGCCCATACCGCCTCACCTTCGGCGAAGGATGCTGGAACATGGACCAAGAGGTTCTAAGAACATCGTTTTATAGCACTCCCTGAATTAGATAATAATCAAGATGAAGAGTGAGGAATAATTCATGAACAGAAAACCCATATTAAGGGCTTCACAAGCTGCTATTCTCCCTGGGGGGTGTGGCGCTACTGCAGGTCATTCGATAGTACTATGTGCTTGGTACTGGTTCGGATGCAAGTTGGAGGAGGTCCGAAGGAGTGTGGTCCGACCATTGAGAAGGAAATGCTTAGGAGGAGTGGCATTGCTGGTTTGGGTTTTAGAGTGGAGGTTGGGTCATGCACCAGGAGTGGGAGAGGCCCTCATGTGCTACTCGAAAAGTGGGAGGACAAATCCTCTTTATTTTTTTCAAACCCTAAAACTCTAAATAAAACACATAATTTCATTATAATTATTAATGATTATTATCATTATATAATTACATATATTAGTCATAGTATTATATATATACCCATTAATTTATTTATTTTAAACTAAAACCTAATGATTTAATATCCATTATTATTATTATCTATAATAATAATAACAACAATAATTAATAATAATTTTCACCCTCATAAAAACAACAATAATAATAATCTCACTATTATTATTATTAAAACCTTAGATAAAACCTAAAAAACCCATTTAATAAAAATTATTCATCTTTAAATTAATATGTCTTTGACTTCATATTAATAAAGATATTTATTTCCCATAATTAATTAAATTATATTGCCATTGACTTTAATTAAATAAATAAAATTAATAGTAATATCCTTATATTATTATTATTATTATTAAAACATCAATTTATATATTGTAAATAAATTATTCATTTTAAGAACTAGTAGACACACGGCTTAACCCTCACATTTTTGACTAAATGTGTGCATCTCTTGAATCTTCTAATTGATACCCAAGGTATCCCTGATCACTGAATTATACAGTTTGAATAACCGTGCACAACCCAACTATAACACTTTAAAATAGTCCATGCGTGGATCTTTCTTTTGACACTATGTCATAAATAATTTTATCCATTAATTACCAAAATTTTAAAATTCCAATAAAATTTAACCAGGTTTAAAAAAACATGAGATCATACAGATACAATCGATTGTGGTGTTCAATATAGCCTCAAATATTCTCTAATGTAAATATGTGAAAGTTAAACATGTGAGAATTACTCACAAATTTTAGTGTACTGTATGACAACCATGTACTTTATTACACCCTAAAACATGATTTATTACATAAAAGACACTTGATACAACATATAAGATCAAGAGGTCTCATGTCATTAGGGATTAGGATCATTAAAAAACAACTTAAAACAAGAAATACAACATCTTTTTTAAAAACATCTGTTACATGTCCACTACATTCCCTCGTAATTAGCATTCCACGGGACAACCTGAGAACATGCATTAGAAAAAGGTGAGTTATAAAGCGTAGTAAGGGAATAAAACTAGAATAACATTAGTAATACAATACATGTTAGAAAATAGGCATATCAATGGAGCACAAGAGAATCATGAACCTACAGGTATGATAAAGCATGATAATCATAACATGGAAATGTGGCAACAACACCTAACATGGAATTAGAATGAACCAAGGCTCATTTCACTTGGAGGATGAGTAAAAACCCATTGTACATGAAGAAAGTGTAAACCCTCATTTCAGATGAATTATAATGTGTTATAACTCATTGCACATGATGTACCATGACACTATACTTTACCCAATGCATCAGAGTGCTATTAGGGCGTATCCATCTTAAGCATTTCATTTCATGCATATCTGTGCCACATCGATCATATAACATGGAATAAACAAACATCATAAGTTATTAAATGATTATGTAATATGGAATAATAAAATAATTTACAATTAAATGTGAAAATGTGCATAAAGTTGAATACCCTTGATAGAGACATGGGTATGATATTCACTACACAATGATCTTGGCTTGGAAAAACAAGGTGCAATTTTGGCAGCATAATGACGTGAAATAAGGATTCATGAAAATGGTTCATGTGAGAGAAATGAGTTTCTTGTAATATTTTAATGAAATGGACAGTTAGGGGGTCATATAGATAATTTCCCAACAATGGTAATGGAATTTAGATGCATAATACAAAATAATTACTTGGATGTAAATGAGAAGAGAGAAAACCCTCACAGAATTTCGGCACAGTAACGTGTGTAAATGGGAGGAATTAATGAGAGATAAAGGGGTATCCCATCATAAAAACACAAATATGGATATATGGGGTAGGTGATAAATCATACCCCAACCATTTTAATTGAAATGAAAATTGGACAAAAATGTGAAAGGAAGAAATCCCTTAATCAGAAGTGTGATAAAAAAGGCTTGGGAGAGGCTTGAGATAGGCTTCTTGGGAGCATGGGTCACCATGGGAGGACTCTATAGATAGGAGGGAAGAGGTTTGACGAACTCCAAAGGCATTGTGTAAAGATAATGTGGGATCTTGGGTGGGTTTATATTGGAAAGGAGAGGAAATTCTTTATTATTTAGGTTTGGGACATCTCACCTTAAACTAATCAAACCCACAAACCATCCCATGTATGTTCTAATGGTTTTTTCCAAAGGGGTGTGGATAAATAATTTTTTATTTACAACATCCAAACATATAAAATAATAGAGTATTTTAGGTGGAGATCAGTCGCACTCTCAAGGAAAAATTTTTAAAAAGACAAAAACATTTACAAGCCTTGAAGGATCCACTAATGATTTGTAAACCAAATAAAATAAACCAGAAATAAAATTATTTTAATGGTAAAACATATATCAGACGAACAAAATGTTTATAGTATTTTATTACATCACTATTTGGACATTATGATGTCATGAAACACATTATATATTTAAACTGTATTTAATTTTTACCCAAAATTTGACTGTCTCCAAAAATTATAAATAAAACACCATTGGATGATTTCGACATACAGATTCCAAAAATAATATTCATTTTATCTAAATAATTTTATAAATATGTGAATTTTTACTTTTAAAATAAAAACTGATACTTACTGAAAATTAATGGGTTTTGACAAAAACATTTTTCAAACATTAATAAAAATTACAATTACATTCATAAATTTATATGATAATTTATATTTAATAAAATTTAATTTGTTTAAAATAATAATAATATTTTATTAAAAAATTATTTAATTCAAAAATCCATTAATTCATTAAAATAGATTTATCAGTGGATATTAACTGAAAATCCATTAAATGATCAAAAAAGATTTATAGTGTGGTGTGGCGTACATGGTTGTGGTCGTGATCTCATTGAGATGGAACTTATCTTCAAATGGTTTCACTCGTGATTTAGCTTTTGGATCTCAACATGGGCATGGTGATGGAGAAATCCTAGGGATGAAACCTCACTAAAAAAACTCTAATAAATGATATTTATAGGGTACAAAGCTATAGGATGAGAAAATTTCATTATTTTTTGGTGACTATTTTATTTATCATAACCCTATAATAATATTACTCTTATGAACACTATTCAGTGGTTATTTTATAAATGGTTATGATTATCAATGGTCTTTTAAATTTGAAAGAATATAATTATACAAAATAATTTCATTTGTTTTCTATAAGTATAATTGAATTTTTATTATATTATAAATAGAAGATAAATTGTAAAATTTTATGTCATTACAATTGGTGCCTTGTGTCGTGAACAAATGTGGTTTTTATTCATTCATTTCAATCATTATAAGTTTGCCACTCACCTAAATTATAAAAGGTCACTCACATCCTTATCTCTTGACACCATAAAAACCAATTGGTTCAAACAAGCACATCCAAAATAACTTATGTCAATCCACCCTATCATTTAAGAAGAGTGGCCTTTTTTGTTAGTTAATGTTACCCAAATCCATTTGGGTGAAATAAATTTTTTTTACACATATAAGTTGTAACGTTATTCAATGATCTTTTTCATTATATTTATTCCAAAAATTCCTTAAATTATTCTTGAATCTTGATTATATAATAACTATAGTATCATCCTTAGAATGAGGTGTTATTATGAAAATGTAATAACTTAAATTCATCTACTCTTCTATAAATTGATTATGAAATCATCATTCATGTATATGATGAACTACCGCCATGCGAACCGATGTCATTCTTTTTTCCATTACCACCTCTCAGGAGAGGGTATGATTTTAAAAATAAAGTATATATATGATTTTAAAAACATAATTATAACTATGTAGTCATTATATATTATATACCCTTTTTTAATTTCCATTTCATATGGGATACAACAAGGTTACTCATATGTACAATTGACTACCGCCATATGAAGTGATGTGATGTGTCATCAAACAATTCATTACCTAGAAACATAATAAGGATAATCTTAATGAATATATGTGATATAAATCAAATAATAATGATATTAATTTCATTTTTATAATTATTAAAATATAATATATAATTTTTTCAATAAAAATTTTATGACATCATTCGTGTGCGTGTGGACTACCACATTTACGAAGTGATGTGAATATCTTTTCATCACCGCACCACATGGATTATATATACAATTATATTTGATGATAAAATAGGGTATATATGATATTATTATAATTATGAAATGAAAAAAATTAATTTCCTCCTTTTTAAAATGATCATTGAAAAAATATAATGTTACTCATTTGTACATATGGCCAATAGTATACATGATTATAACACACTTCATTTCTCAGAACCATGTTTCATTATAGGTATAAAAAATAAAATTTATGTATAAATTTCATAATTCTATTAGGATTATTTTTCTATATATGATGGAACTATATAAATAGTGAAGAAAAATTACTTTTATAAAAAATCCCGAAGTAGAAAATAAGGGAATTAACACTAGAAAAAGTGAAAAAAATGATAGATTATTAATGAAAATGTGAAAAGATGTTATAATAGGATCATATATGACATTATAAATATTAATATATTTTTTAATATTTTAATAAAATGTTTAAAACATCTATAAATGAGGCTAATGTGAGTTCAACCAAAAGTAAGAAGGCGGTAAGGGATTTATTAACACAATTTACATCTATTGTTTTAAACTACTACCACATTAATTACGTCATGATATGTTATTTGTGTAATGAACATTTTTTAATTTATGTGGCATTTAAACAAGTTTTTGGTGGATTTAAATTTATTAAACATAATCATTTTAGTGATTAATCCCCTCTTAATTGATATGATATTTGTAAGGGATTTTTAGTCTATCTTTTATTTGCGGGAGACATTTGAAAATTCAACACTTGTATAATTTTTATGTTGCATATACTATAAATTTTAAAGGTTATATCATTAATACCATTATATTCGTTATAAATATTTTTATTATTTTACATTATTATTTTTTTGGATTAATATTCATTATATTAATAATGAATTAAGCATTTTTTTTTCTCAATTTTCCTTTTTTGGGACTTCTGCCATCTTATGCATGCCTCTTATTTTATGAGGTGTATATACAAACTCTTTGACTTGTAATAGAAGAAATTTATTTATTATAATGATATTTTATTATTCATGTAATGTTATCATTTAATGGGGATTATAATTCAGAGTTACCAAAGTGGTAATAGTTTTTTGTTACAATCTCATCATTTATCTAAATTGTTTATGATTATGTATCATGTGTAGAAATTTAATGATCCATATCATATTGATTTTCCTTAATTTTCTAATCGTATATTTATTCATTGTATTTAAATGTAATAAAATCATTTCCCTATTTTTTGGTACATAATATAATTGATATTTTAAAAAAAAAATTCTTTTTTTATCTCTTCAGTTGAAATCTCTTTTTCTTCCAAAATCATGTTTTCTAAAAATATTCTAAAAAATGTTTATATAATTATTAATTTGTTTTAAAATACATATCTACCTATCATTATCAATTTAATTTTTATTTAAAGGAATATTTTTATCATTTTCAAATCAATGCCCATTTTTCTTTTACCGAAAACATTAAAGGAATATTTATTTTAACATGAATGAGATGAATTATAATTTACACCCTCAAGACAATTATTTTATTTGAATATTTCATTTAATTTATTGATGGTTATCTTCAAGGAAAATTATTTACAAATTTAATATTTTGTTCAAAATTTAAAGGATATTTTAATTATGATTTGTTTTAAATTTTTTTAATGATTTCATTATATGTTTACAAGGTTTATTTCAAAGAAAAGTATTTTCAGAATATTTTTTTACTTTTAGATTAAAAAATAGGATATTTCAAAATTAGAAGGATACTTTCCTCAAAATTTCCTTAAATATATTTTGATGGTATTCATACTCATCAATGTCCATAAACCTTGTTGTTACTTATGCTCTAACAAGTATATTTTTTACTAATACAATTATCATTATTTCTATTGATAGATTAATATTTCTTCAAAGAAAATATTACCAAACTTGGTTCTTTTCCATGGGTTAATCATGTTTCAAAGTTGTTATTATGAAACCAGTTTCTACTCCATGGGTTAATAAGGTTTGAGTGATATAATTGTGGAACCCATTTCATTTCCTTGAGTTAATTAACATTGAATAATATTTTCATGGAACCTATTTATTTTCTACTGGTCAATCATGTATCAAATATATCTTCATATACCCCATTTAATTTTATTTGTTAAACATGGGTCAATAATATTATCATTGAACTAGCATCCATTCCACTATTTTACCATCTTATGAAATGAAAAATGAATATTTTTTTATTTTTATAACGAAATTTAAGGTCATTGTACTTTACTCTTGTTATAGTTATCAGATATGAATTATACAATGGTTGTTCCAAGATTCTGTTTGGTGATCCCATCATATATTATATTATGGTTGCTCCTAGATATCATCCATAGAACCCAATATATATTAAACCGTGGGTGCACCATGATATCAATCTAAATCATTGTATAGTGATTATTTTCTCCAGATAATTATAATGGAAGTTGACCTTATGATTATTCCATTTTAGGTATTATATAATGGTTTCATAAGTGTTCTATGATTATTGTGTACCATGAAACCAATTTTTTTTTTCTGATTTCCATAGATTTATAACAATTACATTGATCAAGATTGATATCTCATGGCTCATGAGTATCTATTCTTATGACTCTTTCCATTATTATTTCCTTATACCATGTGTCATGATTGATGATTTAGGTATGGATGGATATTATTTCTTTTATGACTATATCATTCACTATTATTATGTCATCATACAATTATTTACATCTTAGCAACCATGGTGACATTCAATTGTAATTTCTTATGGTTACCCTAACTAAAAAATTGAGTACATCATTCTTATGTTTCATATTCCCCAGTTTATAAATAATGTTTTTAAATGAATTATTTCTATAAATAATTTAATAATGATGATGATGATGACATAATTTTACGTAATAATATAATGGTAACACTGGTGAAATTATAATTTAGCGAAATAGGAATTGTTTATTTAATATAATTTCCAAATTCTATATAACAATAAATTTTAGGTTTCATTGATAATTTATGAAATCCAATTTTTTATTTTGATTTTGTAAGGTTTGGATGGAAAAATTTGGACACAATTATCATGATCAAAGATGAAAATGTAATGTTTATGATTTTATAAATAGATCTAAGAGTGTGGTTACTGAGTTGTTATGGTTTGTATGAGAGGAAATGTCTAAATAAATATAGATATTAGGATCATATCATGTGAGGTTATATTAAGATCTATAGACACTGTTATATGCCTATAATATTAAGGATTATCATCAATTCAATTTCATAGACATCCCATTTAGGTTTTAAACAATGATATATTAATTTAATTGAAAAAAATGAAGGATACAATTTTGTATGTTTAAGTATTTGTAACGCTATGGTTTAACGATAATTAGAAATTTAAAAAAAATTTATATATGATTTTAATTACTGATAACCTTTAGGGAGTATATGATATTTAAAATTGGAAAACAGGTTTTTATATATATATCCAATGGATTGAAGCATGATTTGGTAACCATGTGATTAATGAAACTAAAACATGATGTCTAAATTATTTTGGGATGAAATATGTAAGGTATGAGAAAAAAACATGAGGATAAAACATTCTTAAATTTTATGGAAATTGTGGTTATTTGGGATATAGTTTGATATAATGATGTTGTTTCAAATTTGGATATTACTATATAATTTTGTATATTAATGTATCATATAAGGATTTATTTATTTTGGAAATTATTTGACAAAGTTTTAACCATTTTGGTTTTGAATAATGTCTAAATACATGAGGAATATCTTATTATCCATTTTATGGTAATGTATTCCTTAATAGTTCATTATAATTCTTAATTTATGAATAATTAATCTTGTATAATCATTTTATAGAGTAAAATATTATATTGTGATGGAAATTGAAAAGAAAAGGATGAAATTATACTCATCAAGTAAGTATATTTCTTTATGGTCCTTATCTAGATGATAAATAATTCTTCAACTGTAGGAAACTATTATTGAAACAAAATTATTTTCAAATTAAATTAATATCTAAAAAATTATGTCATCTTTTAGATCATCATCAATTCATGGTCTAGACGCCCTTAACATTCCATTGATCATTTAATTTCTTATTATTAACGACCTTAATAACTCTCTATAAATATTTATGTTTTTATTCAATTTCCAAACCTTCAAGTCCCACCTATGTTATCCAATTCATAAACCTATTTATGTGTTATTACATATGAACATGTTTACTACCTGTTATATCTTATTAGGAGAATGGTTTATTATACCATTCTATAATGTGGCTTTACAATAAAATTATTTTCATATGTCTATACTATTTTTATTGAGGCGAAGTTCAAATTATGAGAATGAAATTTACTATTAGGGTGCAGGGTGTAACACATCAAGAATTTAAAAGAATAACATTATGTTTGATTGCATAAAGGACATATAAAACTGATATTAAAAGAGAATAAAACACAACAATGATTTTATATATTGTTATTTTAAAATAAATTTGATCTCTTCAATAATGTGGAGTATGCATAACCCTAAGATTTTATGTTCGATAGTTTATTCAAGATGCAACACTGAACATAAACAACCCATGATATATATAATCATCATAAGTTAGATACTAGATGATCAGGTATGAAAAATATCAATTAAATTATGAATAATATATATGGCATACTAAAAAAAATTAAGGATAAATTTTTAGTTAATAATAAATCAATTTTTAGTAAAGTGATTTTTTCATCCAAAATATGTTTTCATAAAAAATTTATTTTCTTGTAAAAAAATTATAATATTTTTTTGGAAGTTTTTAAAATTTTATTTGAGAAAATTAAATTCATTTTTTGAATGAGAATAATTTTTTTATGTTTCATATTGTTTTGGAAATTTTGTATACAAAATTATTTTTTATTGAATAGTGAAAAGTACTAATTTTAGAAAAAACTGTCATTTTGAATTTATAATTTATGTAATTTAAATTCAAATTTATGTGTTAAAGTAACGTAAGTATTATTTAGTTTTCTTAATCCACAGACACTAATTTTAGTCATCTTTATTTTTGATTTTAGCAGGTATTTATTATTGGGAAAAAATGATTTTCTATCAATTATTTTAAGCATATAATATTTTTTTTTATAAATTAAAATATTCCATAATGAGAATTTTTTTATTTAAAAGTAATTAATATTTTTAAATAATATTTTATTTGGATTCATTCAATGGTTATTTTTATTATACATATATTTAATATAAAATCTTCTTGTCCTGGAAGAATACACTACTCAAAAAATTATTTTTTCATCACCTATGAAAGATTTTTTTGTAATTTAATCTTTTCCAATTGTTTAAAAATGATTTTATGAAATAAAATTTATCATTTAAATCATAAATTTGATATTTTATTATGGGAAGAATTTTGGACACTTCTGAAAATATAGTTTTTGATTAATAGTTAAAAATAATCCTCAAACTTAAAAGTTTTTATTGCAAGTAGGTCGTGGCGTAAGAAAAACAAATAGTCAAGGAAATATAATATAGTGAAGAGTGAGTTCATAAACTCTAACAAGGATACCACATTAATGTAGAAGATATCCTAAACTATAAAATAATAAACACAGAGCATCTGATGTTTCCCAAGAAGCAAGGAAGTGCATCACCTTTTTCTCCTCATGTCACATATGAAAGAGGTGCACTTACAAATCATAGAGACTTTTCATTTTTCAATGTGGTACATACTGGATCAAGGAATTTTAAGATACATTAAAAATGAACCATTAATGACAGTCGAGTTCATTTCACCACCTTTATGTTTTTGTTGTGATACTGGGGAGCTCATAACCTCTCAATATCGCACAAAGCATCACCGTAAGAGAGTCACCTTGGCCATATACATCACTAAAAGAAATAATTACTAAATCTTGTAGATCATGAATTAAGACACTACCCCACATGAAATTGAAATTACAAGAACTATCTAATTTATGATTGTATACAGTAATTGGGGGCCTCCTTCTCAGCCATCATCCCTGAATGATAATGTCAAGGGAGATAGATGTTACATTTTTTCCCACTGTTTAACATGTTTGTTCAGAACAGCCACAATACCAATCATTTTGGCCACCATTACCATACATAAACACAGAGTTATTTCAGGTCAGCATATATTTATTATATTCTAGATGTTCCCAAAACACGCCACTAATAGAAGAGTTCTTTCCTTCTTTTTTTTATATTTGGTTTCTGGTCTCCAAAAACCATGCATGAAAAAACAATCATGGTTGAAGACTTGATCCCTAATCCCGATGTACTCACCCATGCCACACCAGATGACTTCCTCCCATTCAATATCAAATAACTGATGATCAATTGACTCATCCTAGGGATACCTACAACACATACACTTAGATAAAAGCTGGTACTATTTTAATTTAACATCGTCATCCATATGAATGGAAGGGTAACAAAGATACAATAGAAGAATGTTTAACTTCATGGGATTTTTGTTGCCTCAGATAATTGGCGTTCTTTTATCCTACACCCCATATACTTGGGTCAGGGTGTGGTACCCTTTTGATGAGATCACACCTAATAAAAATCCCATGAAAATGTTCTTTTCTATCTTATAATTAATGTTGATAGTGTTGGAGATCATAAATTTTTGGTGGTTAATAATGGCGTGAATTAAATTCTATAACATGGTATATTGTGAGAATGTGATGGCCAAGGTTGGGAAACATAGAAATAAGATATCTGAATCAAACCATTTATTTCTCTATAAATCATACACCCCATAAACAGCTATCTATTTGGAGTGATTCTATAGAATAGGGGCATGACGAGAGATCATTAGACATAACTGATATGGTCTCCCCAAGCATTGTTTTTGATATTGCCCTATTTTTTCATGATGAAATTATCCCATTCCGATTTAACTTAAATGATTTCCCACAATAATTTACCTTGTAAGCTCTACATGGTTTCCATGACATCTTAATGGATGATACACCCAGCTCCTACCCATTCCATCTTGACCCATTATGCCAAGTGATATCTTCCTTATGATTTATAGTCAATTATGAAGACAACCATTATTTTATCAATGTTTCTCAAAACATCCTTTGATGCCTTATTAATTGAAATCTCATGGATATGTATGAAATTATTGAAATAATTGACAAGTGTAATAAAACACCCAAATAAGAGAAACCAATTCTACCAATTTGCAATTTCTATATTAAATTATTCAACAATCCCATAAAAATAATGGATGAAAATCCTTGTAAGGGAAATTGGGGCACCATTGTATTCAATGGGTAAGGATATCCTGTAAAAAATCATGTCCTCCTCAATTTACACCTCCCTTATGAGAACCATTTTGAAATGAGAGAATAATTTTTTTTCTTGATTAATGGTATTCCCCTGCACTGATAATACTTGTCCAGGATATTATTGAATTCTTGGATATTTATTCTATTTTTATTTCAGATAAACATTATATCATCAAAGAAAATGAAATATGTCGATAGTATTTTACCAACCATAGTAGTCTAGAACGACTTTCTTAATGGTTCTTTTATCCCAATATCTTCTTAGTATGTCTTTGACCATGCCTAAGAGATTGGGGGATAGGGGATCTCCCTACCTAAGGATGAAAATATATTTAATAAACCGAAATTTTTTCCCCATGAAGGAGATGATGATTCAAGGTGATATAAAAATAATAAAATGATATAAACATCCCATACATAAAATACCATACTATTTAAAACACTGATGATAAAACTTCACTCCACCTTATTGAATTCTTTAAGCATATCGATCATAACAATAAATTTGACCCTAGAGATTTCATGTTAACATCCACAAACATTTCATGAATCATTGAAATGGTTATCTATGCGAATGTTCCCTTGATGAGAATTTTGGTTCTCCATCACCCATCAATGAAGATGTAACCTAAGCCTTCTATTGATAATATTTTTCTAGAACCTTATATGGAAAGGTGGAAGTGCTAATTAGAAAATAATCATTTAGAGAGGAGGGGTACTTCACATTTGGAATGAGGATCAAGGTGGATGCACATAAAACTCATGGTATGATCCCTATAATATTTACGTCATAAATAGAAACCATTAGAACCCCATTGAATATCTTTTAGAATATATTGTAAAACGAGCCTTCAAATCTTATTGGACCGGGAGAAATCATTGACTTAAGAGAGCAAACTTCCCCCCAAATCTTGAGCACCTCTAGAATTCTTTCAAGCAGTATATTATTATCATTTGAAACCACCACTGGGATATCCTAAAATAAATTTATTTGTTCTCTATGATTTCAATCCACCATATTGGGATTAGAATTAGCTAGGAAATCTCCAAATTAATCTGTAGGCATACCTCAGACAATATCCACCTATAGAATGGAGGACATATCATCTATAAAAATATTATAAATTTTAGTATTATTTTTCTACTTAATTTAATATTGGTAGAATTACATATTCATATCCCACTCCATCATAAATTTTTTTATTGAGTTCTCTCAGGTGATCCTTTATTGTTTAAGAATGATTTCCGCCAGTTGAGTTTTCTCATTGTGTCTGTAAAATTAATTTTAAATTATATATAGCCACTTGTATATATTAAATTTTAAAAAATGTATTAGATATTTAGAATCAACATAATTTATATTATCCAATAACATCATCGTATTTTTTTAGCAAAATGATTAATGAAAAAGTAAACATTAATTACCACGGTTAAGGTAAAATTTTGTTTATCTGGGTGTTAATTTAAATTAATAGTGATTAAAATGACATAAAAACATGCATAAAAAATATTGGATAAATATATTACCACCATAAAACTTCTAGGATTAATAATGTTTCATTAATTTGGCCTTGTGACTTGAAGAAAATGTGGGTGGAAATAATTATATTAAAAAAATATAAGTGTACCACTCACCCCACTTATAAAGGGACACCAACTCTCCTTATCTATTCACACCATTAAAACACATTCGTTAAGAGATGATATACCAACATAACATATCTAATTCTATAATATAGTTCTGTAAAACTTATTTTGGGTATAAATTTAACCATGTAAGGCCTTTTCTGTAAACCAAAACCATTTACCCAAAGAAGAGGTAACATTCATCAATGAGCGTCGTTATTTTATTTCTTCCTCCACTTTTTAAAAAACATATTAAAAATGATTATACAATAAAAATATATTACATATACATAAGTGTTATTATGTTAATTAAATAACCATTTTCCTTATCCTCTTATATCAAATGTATTACAAAATCATCATTCATGTGTACGATGGACTACCACCTCACGAAATGAATTCATTCATTTTATTAATACGACCTCTAAAGGTTTGATAAGATGATTTATATAAATTATGAATATATATATATCAAATTAAATATATAAATATATTTATGTATTTATTGTATCATATTAAACATTTTTACCTTCCTTTTCTTGTGGGATAATAATATCACTCATGTGTAAGGTGGACTACCAACTCACAATGCGATGCAATTCATATTTCACCATTACATTACATGGAATGTAATAGGGAAAAATTTAATAATTATATGTTATGTACATGAAATAATTATTAAATTTATTTCATATTTATAATTATAAAAATATAATTTATCATATTCCTTTTTACACTAAAATGATGATTTCATTGTTCATGTACGTGTTGACTAAAACCTTCACCAAGTAATGCGACTGTTTTTTCATCACCACACCATAGGGATAATAAATATAAGTAAATTTAAATAAATAATATGTTATATATGATAATATTATAATTTTTTGTTGATAAAATATTAATTTCTACATTTCTATAGTGATCATTGAAAAATGGATATATTACTCATGTGTACATTCGACCTATCATCACCAAGATCATAACAGACATCATTTATCTAATAAAACATTCACGACTGGTATTAAATGTAAAATTGATAAATAAATATGAAAATTTCTTCATAATTACTATTCTGAAGATCATTAAGCTATATAATATACAAAATAACTTGAACATTCATAACAAATCATGAATGAAAAAACAAGGCAATTGACACCTGAAAAAATAAAAATCAGGAATTATTAGTAACCAACAAGTGATAAGATTTTATAAAAGGATCATATATGATATTAAATATATTAATATATCTTTTATTAATATTATAACATGTTTAGAACCAATATACATAATGTTAATAAATGTTTAATCAAAATGCAGTTTGATGTAACGAATTTCTTAACTCAATTTTCATCCATAGGGTTAAACATTTACTTAACAAACTATGTCATTGTAAGATTATTCTAGTAATAAATTTGAATTTTTATATTGTTTATAGACCTATTTTATATTTTTTTTAATTTTATATAAAAAATCATTTAACAAATTAATTCCCACTTCAATGATACAATCTTTGTAATGGATTTCTAGTATCTCTTTTATTTTTTAGAGAGTAATGGAAATTCACCACATAATTATTTTATGTGTTTTATATACTAAACCAATGACAAGTTATATCATGAATACCTTTAATTGAAGTATAAATATTCATTTATTTTATATTAATATTTACTAGAGATAATGATTTAATATATTACAAAATGGGTATGGTATTTTTGTATTAATTTGAATTATTTGAGAATTATGCCATGTTATGCACCTATTCTATTTTATGAGTGGTATATACATCTTATTTGACATGTAATATAAATAATATATTTAGTATCAAGATAATTTATATTCCATTTAATGTTATCCTCTCATGGGGATGAACATTCAATGTTACCAAAGCAGTAATATATTTTTATTATAATCTCATAGTTTTTCAGGTTTGTTTCTGATTAAGTATCCAATATTGAAATATTTTGATCTATCTCAAAATGATATAAACAATATTCTTTTCCTTTGTTTATTTATGATATTCCAATATAATACTACCAATTTTTCACTCTTTGGTACTTAAAAAATTTTTAAAAAAGTTTTCAAGAAAAATCTTCCTTATATCTCTCCAGTTAAAAACACATTTTCTTCTAAAACCATATTTTCAAAAAATGTTCCATTTTTTAGAATCCATAAAATTATTCATTAAATAAATTTTTAATCATTTTATATAATTTTTAATTATTTTGAGAGGAATACTAATGTCATTTCCCAATCAATTCCAATTTTCATTTTAGAGAAAATGTTATTACAATATTTTTTAAATGTGTAAGAAATGAAAATAAATTTCTACCATCATTACCATTATCTTACTAGAATGTTCCATTAAATGTTTTGAATGATATTTTAAAATACATATTAAATGAAAAGTATTTTTAGAATTATTCATGAATAATTTTTTTCAAAATATAATGTATACATTCTTCATGATAAGTTATAAATGATTTTAATGCTACTATTATTTGTTTTTCAAGGTTATCTAAAAAATGATTTCTCATAAAATTTATTTCTTGTTTTTAAAAACATTATTATGATATAAAAATTTTATTTTCCACATAATATCCTTTATGATATTATAATGTTAATCCCATTCATCAATTTTGTTATCCCTTTTCATTACTAATGATTCAATGAAGATATTTTTTAATGATACCATCATCTTTTTTTCTCTATTGATATTAAAATTGTTTCAAAGAGATTATTATGGAACCAAGTTTTTTCATAGGCTAATAATGTTTAAAAAATATTATTATGGAACCCATTTATTTTTTAATGGATAATTATGCTTCTAAAATATTTATATGTAACTAATTTGTCTTCTAAATGTAAATCATATTTTAAAGTGTTTTTTATTGAACCCGTTTCTTTAATATGGTTTGATTATTTTTCAAAGATATTTTCATGTAACCCTTTTATTTTACACATGTTAACCATGTTCTGAAATATATAATGAATTTTTATGATTTTTATGATAAGATGAAAACACTTTGTACTTTATTCATATTTTTTTTTGGAAAATTACTTATAAGATTGGTGTGATTAGATAGAACCAAGTGATCTAAACAAAGATCAAATGATGGGGTCTCCTATAATACATTGGGTGAGATTGATATATCTAAATTAAGGGTGTGCGTAGAGAGTGCACCAATTCAATTAGAAATGATTATATTATATAGAAAATTGTATTGTATTCCAACCATATTATCATTTCATTTATAATTGTTACATATGGGTTCTTTATCTATTTTATAAGGATGATGTACCATGATTATTTTTTTCATTTTGGTTTCTATGGGTTTATACAGTTTTCTTTGATCAAGATTTATATCACATGGCTCATGAGTATTTATTCCTATGAATCATTACTTTATTAAATAATTATACCATGTTTCATGAATTCTGATTTAGATATTGATGTGTATGAGTTATTTTACGATTCTATCATACACTCTAATTATGTAATCATACAGTTATGCACTTTTATACACATTTATAACATTCGGTTATAAATTATTATGTTGTCCCAAACTAATAATTTTATCTCACCATTATGATAATTCGTCTTCTACATATTATAAATAATGACATTGAAAAAATTATGTTTATAAGGGATTTATTATAGATGATTATGATGAATAAATGTGAAATATGGAGTGCTAGGTCAAGTAGGAGAAAAGCTCATTTATTAACATGTGTGTTGTTTACAAAGAATTTTTACCCTAATTCTATGAAACTCTAAACCTAAAAGTTACATTATAATGAAAGTGATCCTATTTTTTATTTTCATTTTTGAATATTTTTATAGAATACAATTTGGTCACAATTATCAGAATCAATGAAAAAATGTAGGGATTATGATTTTAGCACTAGATCCGGGAGTGTGGGTTTTGGGATATTATAGTTTGTATAAGATGAAAGGTTTAGATAAAGGTTGATATATGGAAACATTAATGTGGTTTATCTTAAGAGTTATGGATAACATCATAGGATTAAAATATTAATGATGAATATATGTTCAAGTTCATAGAAACACATTTTAGGTTATAAATGATGATATTTCAATGTAACTTAGGACATTTTTGGAGACATATTAGTAGGTTGGTGTATTGTTAAATATTTTTTTAAACATTAAGTAATAATTTAATTTGTTTATAAATTATATTTCATGTATTTATAACCTTAATGGTTTATATGATATTGGATATTGAGTGCATAACTTTTATCGAATAGATAACCACATGAATGAAAACTGATTTTGTGCTTATGTGATTATTTTTACTTCAATATAAGATCTCCAATTTTTGGTATAGAAATATGAATGTTATGAGATAAAATTTTAGTTTAAAACAGTCTTTCATTTTGACATTATTGATATTATTTGTGATATTGTTTTTTGAATGATTTAGTTTTGAATTTGGGTAATACTATCTACTATTAATAATTAGCCTTCCATATGATGGTTTAATCCATTTGAAAATTTTCAATAAATGTGATAACTATTTTTGTTTTTCATAATATCCAAATATTGGTGGAATATTTTTTTATCCATATTATTATTATGGGTTCTTTGAAATATTATTTTAGTTCTTCATATATAATAATTTACCTTCAAGACTCATCATTTGGTGAAAAAATAATATTGTTGTGGAAGTTGGAAAAATGATGAAATTCTAGTCACAAATTAAGTATATTTTTATATTATCTTAGTCTAGATGGAAAATAATTCAAACAATCTTTGAAAAGTGTCTTGAAATAAAAAATTAATATTATTACATTCATATCGGATGAATCAAATGATTGTTTATATCATTATATCTTAATGGATTGGAGTCCCATAATGATTTTTTGATCATTCTATTTCTTGTGATCAATGACCAAAATCCATCCCTATAATTATTTATGATTTTATTCCTGGTAACAATAATTACTTCTCAAATATGTTCTTCTATTTAGAAACCTAGTTGTGTTATATTTCACATAACTTTTTACGCCCCTTTATCTCTTATTAATGACAAGTTTTATTAACCCTTTTTATAATGTGGATTTATAGTTAATGTAATTTCAAATTTACATCATTTTATAATTAAGATAAGTTTAAATATATGGGAGGAAATTTATCAATGTGGGGGTGGGGAGGATGTAACCCCCTAAGATTTTAAAAGTAGAAAAATATGTTTGATAACATAAAAGAAAATACAACACCAAGCATAAATGGTAATGTAACACCCTGAATCATGATGATAAATTTATTTTTAAATAAAATGAATATCATTAATAGTCTTTTATACACACAAAACATATATTTTTATGTTTGATAGCATATTCGACATACAACAATGAGATTGAATGAAACATGAAATATATAACCATTATAACCCAGTCGTTAAATTGGAGGGTATGAATAATATTAATTAATATTTGAAATATACATATATATATATATATATAGATATTTCTTATTCAATATAAACTATTGATAAATTTTAATTAAATAATCATTCAATTGTTTGAAAAGTGATTTTATTTTTCAAAAAATATATTATCATCAAAATAGTTTTTTATTTATTTTCATGACAAAAATATTATAATAATTTTATAAAAATTTGTATAATTTATCAGATAAAATAAAAATTATTTTTGTAATAATATTATAAAAATTTACTTTGGATGCAATTGTGGATTTTTTTTGAAATTTTTTATTTTTCAGTGAATAGTGGAAAATTATTATGTTTTTTAAAATATCATTTATTTTCATTAAATTTAGAAAAATTAATTCAAAATTAAATATTAATGTAATATAAATATTTTATAGTTATATATATTATATGTAATTTTTTCTAAATGACATATTTATTGGATTTTTGTATAAAGTTATTTTTGTGTTTAAAAAATCATCTTTTATGAAAAATATTTTAAAGCACATAGGGTTTCTCTATTTTAAATAATTAAATTAATCCTTAATGAAGAAATTTTTCAATTAAATATATTAAAAAAAATTATATAAATTTTATCTTATAATCATAGAATAATTATTATTAGATAAAGAGTTAATATAAAATCAGCCTGTATATAAAAAAACTTTTAGAAAACCTACTTTTTCATCTCGTCTAGAGGTTTTATTTTAAATATAAATAATCCCAGTTTTGGAAATTTTATTTAAAAAAATATTGTTATGTTTTTATAAAATAATTTCAAACTATTATTATGTTGATGTCTTTTTAATTTTATGAAAATATTATTTTTTGCTGAATAGTGAAAATAATAAAATTTAATTGAAAACTAACTTTTTTTTAAATTATTTAAAATATTAAATTATATTTTTAATTATTTTCAATGAAAAAAATTTAAATTATATATAAATTACTAAAATTAAGTTAATTTGAAACAATTTAATACTGATATTGTTTATAAAAACAATTAAAATATTTTCGATTATTTTCTCTTTTGTAATATGTCTTCTCGTCACATCTAAAAGATTAATTTTAGATTAAAATTTGGAAATTTTGTGAATGGAATTGGAAAAAATGAATTCTATATTTGTATTAAGAATAATTATATTATGTAACACATTCAACTTACTTTTCTACCAACATGAATAGTAAAAGTAGTAAAAATTAATTACCATTATTAAAGTAAAAATGGGTTTACCCAGGGGTTAAAAAAAGGTAAGGGTAAAAATGACATAAAAATTGTCCAAAATCTATATTGTAGACATATTTAGACCTTATTATTTATATTATATTGAATATAATCCTTAATATTATAATAAATACACCTTATTTTGTTCTTTGGTTTAAAGAAGAAGAAGATACCTCAAGAATATATATCTTTCTTCAGTGAGTGTTTATATTTTATTTATTAATCCACATCATTAAATTATTATAAAACCATTAATATATTAAAAAATTTGTATCTAACATATAATTATTTTTATTATGTATCTTTAAAAACCAAAATATTTATCCCCCACTATTAAACGATTTACAAAATCATCATTCATGTGTACGACAGACTACCACCTCACGAACCGATGTCATTCTTTTTTCTGTTACCTCCTCTCAGGGTTGTGTATGATGATTGATATAAAGTATATATATATATATGTGATATTTATATTATAATTATATCTATTTTGTCCTTATATCATATATATACCTTTTTAATTTCTATTATATACATCATACAATAACTTCACTTTTCTGTACGTCAGACTACCACACAGCGAATTGTTCAGATTCGTCATTTACTATCGTATTACATAGAATTTAATAAGGATATTTTTTTACAAATATATGTTATATAAATGAAATAATTACTATATTAATTAAATATCTATCTTTATGAAAGCATAATATATCATTTTCGTTTGTACACTAAAAATTTTATAACATTGTATGTGTTTGTGTAGACTACCACCTTCATGAAGCGATGTGACTATTTTTATAATCCCACCACATGGATAATATATATATGAATATTTTAAAATTTCATATATTAAATTTTATAGTATGATAATTTTATACTGATAAAATATTACTTATGTACCTTCCATTCTAATCATTGAAAATTGTAAATTTTACTCATGCGTACGTATAACTTATCGTCTCCATGATCATAACAAACATCATTTCACTAAACAGTATTTCATGATACATATTAAAATTATAACAGATTTATAAATAAAAAAAATATTTAATGGTTATTTTTCAAGATATTATTTTACTATCTAATATTCACAAGAACTGGAACGTTCCTAACAAAGAACGAATGTGAAAATAAGGAAAATATCACTTCAATCAATGAAAACAATGAAAGAATATTAATGAAATGTTGATTATATGGTATAAATGGATAATATATGATATTATCAATTTTAATTAGGATATTTCATACGTTAATAACATGTTTAAAACCACTATATATGAGGTTATATGACATTTAACAAAAAGGAAGCGTGAGGTAAGGGATTTTATAATTTAACTTCCATCAATTGAGTTAAACTTCTAATTCAACGATTATGTCAGGATAAGGCAATGTGTGTAATAAAATTTTATTATTTTACAAATTTTTCACATGCTCTAGGTGTATTTACATTTTAGAAAAATAATAATTTTTTTTATTTATCCCCACATCAATAATATTATCTTTGTATGTGATTTCTGGTCTCTCTTTTTTCATAATTATATATTCAAATTCATCAAACTTTTTTTGGGCGTGGTGTTATATAATTCCCCTGTAACATGTTATAACTTGAATACCATTATTTTTAAGATTCATTGTGTTTCATTTTATTTAATACTTTATTTTGGATAATTATTCAATATATTACTAAAGTGGTAAGGGATTTTTGTCTCAATTTTCATTCATTGAGTCTTATTTCATGTTATAAACCTATCATTATTTGGGATGTGTATATACTGACCTTTTTACATGTAATATAATACATTTATTTATTCTCATGATATTTTATGTTTCATTTACTGTTATCTTTTCATGGGTATTACAACTCAACGTCACCAAAGTGGAATGTTTTTTCTATTAAAATCCCATCATTTATTGGGATAATTTATTATTAGATCTCCAATGTTGAAATCTTATGATATATATCAAAATTATTATAAATAATTTTTTTATACTCGTGTTATTTTTGATATTTTTATGTAATAGTACAATTTTCCACTCTTCAATACATAAAATCGTTGTGAAAACATTTGGAATAAAAATTTCATTTATTTATCTATTCGGTTAAAAACCATTTACATCCAAAACATGTTTTCTAAAAATGATTTTTCAAATTTTTTACAATTATTAAAATGAATTTTTAAAGAAAATTTTACCTTTTCTTGAATTTTTAAAATATTTTTTGAATGGAATATTCACGATATATTCCAAATAATACACGTATATTATTAACAATATATGGGAATGTAATATTTGTTTCAATGTGTACAAGATGTAAAAAATTCTTCTATCATTACAATTATTTTATTTGATGCTTTTATTATATATTTTCATTGTTATTTTCATATAAAAGGATTTTCAAAAGGTTATAAAAAGTGTTGTTAAAAATAAAAGGGATATTTTCCTCAATAAATGTTTAAAATTTGTTTAAAATCATCATTTATATTTTTCCAAGGTTGTTTTAGAAGAAATGTATTTTTGTAATATTTTTGTAATTTTTAGTGTTGTAAAAATGGAAATCTAAAACTAAGAAGTTTATTTAACTAAAAAGGAACATAATGATATTTTAATTGTATTTCTATTCATCAACATCAACATCCCTTAATGTTTTGTATTTTTTCATAAGGATGTTTTCTAATGATACCATCTGAATTATTTCTCTTGATGTATTATGATTACTTCAATGAGATAGTCTCGGAACCCATTTCTTTTCCATGGGTTAATCATGTATCAAGGAGATTATTATGGAAACCATTTATTTTCAATGGGTTAACCATGTTTCAAATATATTTTTATGGAAACCATTTCTTTTCAATGGTTTATTCTTATTTCATATAGATTTTCATGGAACCAGTTTCTTTACCATGGGATAATCGGGTTACAATGAGATTGTTTGGTAACCCATTTTATTTCACGGGATAAACCTGATTAAAATATATTTTCGTTTAAGAAGGTCCCTTTCCATAGGTTAACCATGTTATGAAAGGAATAAATATACTTTTACATGTTTTATGATTAAATTAATTGTCTTATTACATTATTGATGTTGTGATTCTTTGACTTTACATACACGACGGGTGTTCCCATACCATAATGAGTGATCCTGATATAGATTTAACAATGGGTTCTCCAAGAAAGTGTTTGGTGATCCTGATATAGGTTAAATTATTGATGTTCCTATAGAGCTATTCAATGAATTTGGTGATGAATATAGTCCCTAAAAAATCATATAGTATATTAACCATATGATTTTTTTCATTTGTATTGGTGTTGTGAGGGTTCAATAAGTTCCCTAATAAGATGATTTCCCACAGTACCATCATTTTTTTACTAAAAAATTGTATGGGATTATAATGATTCATTTAATCAGGATTGATATCACATGGCTCATTATTATATAATATTTTTCCACTTTTCTTTTTTAAATTTGTATTACATGTTTCATGATTGATGTTTGGGTATTGATGGGTATGGGTTCCTTTTTGACTTTATCATACACTCCAATTATGTGTACCATTACTGAGAATTTGATATCAACCTTTATATTTTTAATATTACATAGTTTATTAACAATGAAATTGAATGAATTATTTCCAGAAGAGATAAAAATTGGATGATCACAACAACATAATGTGAAATAATAAAACATGGGTTTAGTGGGATAAATTCTCATTTAACGAAATGTGTATTTTTATGTAGAGAATTTTCTTAATTATATAAAACTAGAAATCATAAAGGTCCTTTTGAATGTAAGTTATCTAATTTTTCATTGAGATTCAGTATGGTTTGGATTGAAAAAATTGACTTATAATTTTTAGTTTTAAAGAAAAAAATGCAATGTTTATTATTTAAACACCAGAACTAGGATTTTGAATTCTATGATATTATACCCATTTTTTGGATGCTTCCATTAATGCATGAAAATTAATGAATAACACTATTTCTATAATTATAGAATTAATTTTCAACATTGGTTTCAGTCAAATCCTTGAACTGTAATCCATTTTAGAATAGATACCATGTTGTGTAAAGTAATATCATCAAAATTTAGGAGAAAATCTTCCTTGATAATTTATTTGGTTTTATCTATATTTAACACACTGAATATTATCCCAAAATCATTTAACTTGAAATGATAATATAACAAATTTGAATTTTCATTTATGTAGTGTAATTTTCACTATTCCACATTCACTTGGCATGTATCTGAAAAATATCCTCTAAATTGCACACCATGGAAATGTGGAGCGATTACTAGAACATATTTTTTCTCTCGAAAAAATCCCAATTAAAACATAATACCACCACTCTCACCTGTTGATTTTGGATTATAATTCCAAAAAACCTATTATGAGACATATTCTTCTTTATAAAAGTGTAATTCTTAAGGCACCGTACTCATTAATTTTTCTATATTCCCTCAATTGTAAAAAAACACTTGTTTTACCCTTCCCATTTCACACCAGGCTCATGAAAACCCAATTAATACACTAAAACATGGTCTCATGTAGTTGAAAATTTCAACTAACATCAAATAACATCATTACAAATCTATAAATTATATATTCTTCGTCAAATTAATATAAATTATTCACATATGGTGCTTACATTGATTTTCTTCATTTCTGGACCAACCAAACATATTATGAAACACCATATAAAATAATTATTATATATAAATATCTAACTGTTTTCTATTTTTCATTGAAATTCTTCAAATGTGAACTCTATAATGAATGAACATATTTTTTTTAGTTCTGATAATTAATTTTCCAATAGTAAACACCATACACTACAACAAGGTGAAATATTAACCCCATTTTGAAATAATAGTAGTTATGATTATATTCTCCCTGATGTGGGACTCATTATTGCATCCCACAGTCTTCATATTCATTATATCTCAATGTTATCGCACATAACAATAATTTTTTATTTTTATAAATGTGTTTTTCTAACAAATAGAGTCATAAAAACAACATGTGTGGTCTCAGTATTGCTCATAGAAATACTTCCCCTTTGCATTGTATTCAAAACACACAATATATTGTCCCTAGACATTCCCGACACATTGTGGACTAACCAAATTCATCACTCCATTTTGAATAGGGTGTTGAATTTTTAATTCACTAAATAGATCCTGGATTTCGAATTTCTTCCATACCTCCTATAGACCCTCAAAACCTGCATGAACCAATTCTTCTAACACAATTTCTAGATATCATATGATCCAGTATGCTTCTTACTGCACATTCAAAAAACAAAATCCTTGATTCCCATTCCCAAAATCTATTTCTAGTTAATTTTTAGTAACCATATAATACCAATTTTCATCAAACCTAACGTAGAACCTCTTGGTTCCATTAATCAATAATTATCTTATTTATTAGGTAATATAATGAAAAAATACTATATAGAGGAAATGTATGCTACTCCCAGTTTTCCACTAATCCGGTTACCCTAAACCCCAATGTCCACATCATAGATCTCACATGCACTCCATAAGTCATAATAAACCCTTCAAAAACTAGATTTTAACCACACTAGTTCAATCAAATATTAAGAATAGGATCCTTTATAACCCATAAAAATAAAAAATACATTGTGATCGACTAAAACCCATGAATAGTTACACATTTAATATCCATGAATCTTTAAATACTAGAAACATGAAATCACTATATTCATAATCTACCAAATCTACTATATAAAAATATTTTATAACTATGATCCAAAACAACAAAAATAAATATATGTACTATGAGTATAATCCACCATATCCTAACTATGCATACATATATACTAGGTCGAGAAGAGAGTGTGTGTTAGGCAGGAGTGTCATACATTTATATCATTTAAATCCTAGATATTTAGAGAAAAATTTGAAATAAAGGACAAATATTGTCATTAGTCTTGTTATATGATTTGGGAAGTGGATCATAGTAAACTAATCAACATAATTAATACTATAACACCCCACTTTAAAAAAATCATACAATCCCACTAGGTTATGATATTTAAAATTTCAAATTATTATTTTTACATAAATTATCTATTAATAATTTATATTAAATAACCATCCATCCATTAATTAGTACATTAAGTTTTACCATCAATGATTTTGATTGATAAGGCACAAATAAACCAACATTAAGGAACCATACACCCAAATGAAATACGATATAAATGACATCTAAAAAGAACATATAATTCAATAAATAATATAAAAATAAAAATAATGCCTCCAAATAAGATCTAACTAAACCAATATAATCCCCACTATATTTACACACAAACCATTCTAACCCACTATCAATTATATAAATCATCTATCAGAACATATTAAAAAATCTCGACTGTTACCATTCAACCAACCAATATTTGGTAAATAGTTTTTCAACCATAGTATGGGATATATATGTATATGTGAACAAATCCGAATTATACCTACAAAAATTACATTGGGAAATCAATATCACTTGATTAAATGCATGTTTACATATAATAGAAATGTTCTAAACATACTCATTAAATATAATAAATTCCATAAATCATTATCTTAATTTGTTATACCAAATAAATAAAATATTTTTGAGATGTCTTAAACATTAAATGAAAAATAAAGAGTTACTAACTTGTATTAGAAACATTCATCCATATATAATTCTCAAAGAACTACTATATAATAGAACAAATATAATATGAAAAATGGTATTTTTCAATTAACGATTTCTTAATTATCCTTATTATCATACCATATTTAAGTTATTTAATAAGTTTTTGGCATGTTAAATACCCATGAAAAGATTGATAATAAAAACATTAGGCTATAAAACTATCTATGTGATAAATTATCATTTGAACAATCATAGATAAATTTATAATAGTGCATGATATAGAACCATAGATAACATTACCGTTGGTCAAAAGGATGCAATGAGTTTACCTCAATGACTCCTCTAAAATATTAATGAATTGTATTTATATTTAGAAACATGTAAACATATTATTATAATAGTGATTAAAAAATTGAAAAGAATATTAAAAAAATTTAACTAGAAGGAAATAAAAAAATAATAATGTTAGTGTGAAACAAAACTAGCTACTGTTTGTTTAGATTTCCACTTCCTATCATTGATTTATGAATGGCTTAATCCATAATACATCACCTTGATCATTTTATAATTAGTGTCTCAATTCATACAACTATCTATAATTAATTAGTGAATGAAAATGTATAGGATGTATCTTAGTTCAAAATATTTATACCATCTATGATTGAAACATATGGTCTTACCAAATATCATATATTATATTTTATATTCAAGTAATATATGTGATGAATTTAAAATCACACAATCTCAAAAATGAAAATCTATCATGTTATGGGGATATGAAAGTGGAAAAAAATAATGGAAAGAGATTAATAATCCATTTCGGTAATTTAGTGTGCCATCACAACTCTTCACTTCACATTGACATATTTTTGGGAGAAAATAAGGAGGAAATCATTAACATATTCAATATCTAGGAACCTTCATGGTTTAAATCATAGAACTAGGATTCAGGTTATTCCTCCAAGAATGGTGGTTTAAATATAGAAAGTGATAAAAACAAAAACTTATAATTATAAAAAACCCATCAATTTTAAATATAGGTAGAGAAATTGATAATTGATTTAAATTAATATCCATTTCCTTGGAACACCATATATCAGAATCAAAATAGAATTCATTTTGGAAAATAATCTTTTTTATAACAATGTTAAGTCACCTTAATAATCCACAAATTCAATTAGCATAGTTATAACGATCTACACACAAATATTCTAACTAAAAACTCATAGTCCAACATGCGCATGCTATAGATTAAAGAAAATATAATCTAAATTTATTTTATAGCTCTCCATAGTGTTGATAATCACCAACCACATACTCCAGAATCTTCCTATAAATTAATCAAACTTTTAATTACACATTTTTTTATTTAATATGGGTTTCCAAAAACATTATTAACCATAATTTTATTAACCCTGATTTTTAATTGATCAATTATAATTTAAATATCCCATATATAACCCATTTACTTTATTACTTGTTAGCATTATTTAACATCATCGGTTACTCAGCTTCTATGGTCTGAAGCAATAGGTATAATTTTTTTATATATAAAATTGGCTCATGAATGTATAGTTTATCCTTGTTGAGACCATTAATCATCAACTATTCATATTTTGGGGAACAATATGCCCATATGTAGTAAGTATTCAGTAAACAACACTTGGATGCACCTTAAACTCACCCTATCACATGTCAACAATGTTAAACCTTGAATGAGATGCATTCTTGTCATATAAAAATCACATACATAACATTAAACACTTTTCATGAACCAAGATTAATTATAGAAGATACAATGCTCAAAACAAGAACACCGCCATCATCTTTTTTTATTCTAAAAATATGGAAATAACAATAAAATACCATACATTGAATCTCAATATCCTATAAATAACCTGTAATTTATCCTTATCCCATCAATTTCATCAATAACTATGGTCAAACTAATAGGTTAGTAGATCTTATCAATAAGACATAATATTTTTTCTATGAGCCCAATTCACATCAGAGTAATATCATTTTTATCAACATGATTCAATCATAATTCGGTAGAATCTACTATGTTCTAAGGATTATGTGTCTCTATTTAATATGATAGCTTGTCATTGATCTTACAACATTAGGATTGTCCTGAATTACAGTACACCAGAGAGTGGAAATGTGATTATTCCATGATCTACCTTCACTATGTCTAATTTTGATTTATATAGTTGTCTTATTTATGGAGATTGGTTTCATTTTGGTTGATTTCCATCAAATAAAATATATTAGGGCATGAATTGATCATTATTTCATCTCAACCATCAACCTGTTCTCTATTTCCTTTTACATGATATTTTCATTTACATTCTAATCCAAATTACTGTAAATAATTTCTATATCCATGGACGAACCTTTACATATTATTCCCATACATAATGAAGTTATTAGTGATATATGAATCAATAAATTATCTATATGTAGTTGCTTTTGAAAATCTTTTCTGTGTATTTCTTATCATGTAGAAAAAAAAATAATTTTGAAAAATCTATCAAAAAAATTAATGATAATAATTCAAATTTTATTTTATAATTGAAATAGACTACAACCATTTATATTATAAAACATTAAATATTTTTTAAAATTGTTCCAATAGATAAAATTAAAAATGAAACATGTAACTTAGGAAAATTAATACCCCATAATTGAAATCCAGAAAACCCCTTTAAAATTATATTCTTCAAAAATATTCACCTAAAAATAAATAAAATATTGTTTTATAGAAAAATTTAAAATCTAAAAGGTAAAATTTATTCTTTTAAATACCAAAGGTACATAACATCGTCCAAAAATGTAAATAATTTCCATTTCACATTAAAATGATCTAAATACAATAATTACCCAATAAATGAATATTTTTCACAATAACATCTAAAAAAATTCCCCAAAAATAAACGTGAAACATTGTATCCAAAAAAGGACACATCAAATTCCTCCTCACATATAATTTTGTTTATCCCAAATAAATAAAAATTACAAAATAATTGATGAAAATAAGTCTCAAGAATAAAAAATATAAATTCCAAAAAAGAATTTATTTTCTAAAAAAATTCACCCATTTATTTTTTTAAGTTAAAAAAGTGAATTGAAATTTTAAATTAAATATTTTCGTATTAATTTTATTTTATGTTTTATTTAAATGATTGTAATTTGAATGTTTTGAAATAATTTACCATGGTAAAATATGAATATGACAATAAAATTCAATCTTTTCTTATCCTCTTGATGAAAATTCACACATAATTCCATAGGGAATAAATATTTTTATCTGAATGGATGAGTGAGAATAATAATTAAAAATAATTTATAAATTTCATATCATTCTGAGAAATAATAATGAATTAAAACTTCCAAATGGGTTAATATTTTCATTTAGTTTTCATATTTAGACATATATCTTACGAGTTTAATTAAAATTTAATAGTTCAATGAGAAAAAAATTTAAGATATACTCACAAAATTTTACAGAAATAATTTTTCTCAAAGTGGCTAGTTAAATTTTTTTCATACAAAATCGACATGGAAATAAAATTTACCAACTCAATGGGTCCAAACAAAAATCACACATCAAATGTTTTATAAATGAACATTAAAGAACTTGAAAAATTTATAAATACTCAATTATGAATATTTTAGGGGTATTTATGATGTGAATTGTTTTAAAATATAACTTATAAAATTATAGGACCCATCCCCCACAAAATAAAAACTCATGATTTCCTCAATTTTTAACTTCAATTTAATGGAAATAATTAAAATAATATATTGTTTTAAAAATTTATGGATACCCATTAATGAAAAATATTGATTAAGGTTAAATTATGGGTCCAAAAAGACCATTTTCCACAAACTCAAAAAAATAAATGTCAGTGCATGAAAAGGGTTTCTACTATCTAATTTGTTAAAAGTAATTAAATAATAAAATTTATCAAAATAGATTCATTCAAAAAAATTTAGAAATTATTTTCACAAATGGGAAAAGAACAAGTCTGATATACATAATTTTAGTAAACATGATCTTCAAAAAATTTGATGCAACTATAATCATGTTTTTCAATAAATTGTATCACAATATAATAATTAAATATCAACTTTAAATCCTATAAATTCATGAATGATAATTCATCAGATTTTAGAACATCATAATAATTTTATTGTGACATAATTGTGGAAATAACTACCTTTAATATTAAATATATATTTTTGAACTCATTCAACAGAAGTATACCCCATACTATTGAGAGAATAACATATGGTTCCCTATTTACAACCACCATATGTAGAAAAATAATTAACAGGAGATTATATGAATTTATTTTCAAGTAAATAATTAACGATCATTTGGTTAAGTGATGTGGGTTCAAATATTTTTCAGAAAGAGAATGTATTGGGTCAATGAAATTCAATGTGTATCTACTCAAACAAGATGTATAAATTTCTTCTAATAACATCACTTTAAAAATTAAAATTATAATACTCATGATTTAACATTAATTAGGAATGTTAATTGGATTTTCAATGTGAATCATTAATATATAATGTTCAGTAAATAAAAAAATAAGGATTAGAAAAATGTACAAACGATTTTAGGTTTCTAAAATAGGGAGTCAACTATAATTGTAATTTATTTTTACATCAATGTATCAATAATGTTTAATACACAATAGTTAAATCCCAAATTCAATTTAGTAGAAAATAAATCATAAACTAGAGATCAAATTCATGATTTGAGTTGAAAATACATTTAATACCATATACAAATAGAACTAAAAAGTATGTCACAAATTTTCATCATGCCCTAAAATTAATCAAAACCTAAAATCCCAAAAGAATAAAATTTATCTCCCCCTAAACATTGTTTGTAATAATAATAATCAATCAAACATCTTAAAATTTAGAGATAGAGGACACAACCAAAAATTACTATGTTGACTAAGAATTATTCGAATAAAGTAATTTAGATAATATGGATTCACTACCTATTATTTTCTTATAATATAAAACAATAAACATTTTATTAAATGTATAATAATAATAATAAAAACTAAAAAATAAATAATGTGATAGCATTGTTATAACACCAAAATGGGTTCTATATTTTGATTGTATATATCTATACATTCCTCGATTCATCCCCACATTAATAGGGTTTTGAGTATTTTTTATTAGGAACTAAAATATATTATTTATTCTTATGATATTCCA
Source organism: Viscum album (assembly GCA_963277665.1). Lineage (NCBI taxonomy): Eukaryota > Viridiplantae > Streptophyta > Magnoliopsida > Santalales > Viscaceae > Viscum > Viscum album. The sequence continues at coordinate 562,314,844 of OY728141.1, forward strand.
CTTATACAACTTTATAATTACCCCCTGATTGAAATATTTTGATCACCCATCCTTGGAATTATATCTCTTATATTATAGTGGATTTCTGAATTATATATAGTGTTACTTACCCTCTTTTTCTCTTTGAAGACTTGTATGCATAGGTGGTGGAAAATGAATAATTATATGGTAAATCTCTTCATGTAAATTCTAATCATTTAATTCATCATTTAAAATTAAATCTATATAATCAACCAATCATTGACTAGTGTATAACTTAAACGTGACGCCCTCACCCCAATAACTCGATACAAGTGTTTTAATTTATTACGGTGGCATATGATACAAGAATTGATTTCATAAATGAACTAATAGTGTAGTAGTCTCGGTTAACTAAATACATACAACATTCCCACATTATATTTTAAAATACATATTTCAACCTAATTTTTTTGAGAATAACATTATTCTGACTAGAATATCCTTACAAAGAAAACATAATACACTTCATAGATTCCAGAGAAAATTAAAAAAATATGGGTCAGTTTAAATACTCAGTAAGGGTTAATTAAAATGTAATATATCAATAATAAAAAATAAAAATAATAAAATTGTAAAGTAAAATAGTGGAAAAACATTCTATTTAATCAATAATTGATTATGAATTGCATCCATAGATAATATCATTATGAAAATAGAATGGATAATAAATAATGAATATTGGATGAATTAAATTATTAATTATTGAATGACATATCTCATGAACATGATAACCATACTATCATGTTCTATGCTAATTATAATTTAAATCTACTCGATACAAAACAATTTGGTTCAGCCAACTAATTTAAAAGTACTTTTCACCACCCAATCTAGTTAGGAAAACTGTTTTAATATACAAGGTATAAAATCATCTAGTTTGGAAAATTGATTTGTCTCATAAGAGTATTCATTGAATAAGTGGTCTATCTATAACCACTAGAAACCTATATCTAGAAATTAAAATAATTCCTCATACATATAATTATCTATTTAATTCAATAACAATGTTTCTTATCAAAAAATATCCATATTAATTAAATGATATGAATTTAACAATATTTACAAATATTAAGAAATAACATTGAGCATAAACACAACATGTAAAAAAGATATACAGTTTATAAAATTATCATATATATCATGAAATTAAATGTCTATTTACGATAAATGTAATTTATAATGAAAAATGATCTTATGAAAGTGATTTTTTGAATTGAATGTTAACAATCATAAAAGAAATAGATATTTTTCTATAACTTTTACCACATAGTAGTTTTCAAATATAATACCTTGGATGAAATATTTTAAATTGAAACATAAAATAAAATTATGTATGAATGAATCATTATATTAAATTTCATAGGGGAATAATATAAAAAACAAAAAAGTTAAGTGATTTAAAATAAAAAATAATCCTAAATGGAATGAAAATTGCGACAAACAATATTACCTCATGCATCCTATTGATTGAATGTGATTTAACAAATTCTATAGTGGATTTAAATATATAATTATCTTATAATAAAACCAAATTAGTATGTATAATATCAAATATGATCCTTATAAAACATATTATCACTCTTACGTGAAAAAAATTTAATTACAATCTTTGTTTCATGTGTGGATTTCATTGTTGTCTTAAAATTGTTTCATTACAGATGATCTATTTCTCAGAAATATTATATAGTTCTATAATATAAATAATAATTATCATGAAATAATTATTATATTTATATATCAACATTATATTTTAATACCAATCATGATATATGGTTTGGATAAGTGAAAGACGTTACGATCATGGATATGGTTGGTCATACAAATGCAAGAGTAACATTTCCATTTTTCAAAGATCATTATGGATAGTTGGTAAATAATATTTCACCATTACATAATTATCATATTATAATAAATAACATATTATTTATTTAAGTATATATACATATATAATCTATGTGATGTGGTGATTAAAGAGAGTCATATCACATCTTAAAGGCAGCAATCCACATGCATATGAATGATGGTTTCATATTTAATTGAAAAATAATAAAATGATATATTCCATCCTAATAATGATAAATATTTCATGAATATTATAATTACCTAATTTATACCCCATATATTCATTAAATATATCCTTATTATCTTCCAAGTAAAGCGTTAGTGAAAGATGAATCTCATCGCTTCGTGAGGCGGGAGTCTGCCATACACACGAGCGATGCTATCATATCCCCTATAGAATGGAATTTAAAAAAGGTATAAAATGTATAATTAATATATTAATACAATTATTTATTAAATATAATATATATATATATATATATATAATTTATATCCATTATCATACACAACCGTGAGATGTGGTAATCCAGAAAATGAATTACGTAGATTCCCAAGGTGGTAGTCTTTCGTAGACACAAATGATTTCGTCACCCATTTGTTAGAACTAGGGATGGTTTTAGGTTATACCCTTGGAATTAAAAAAATAACACTATATTTAAGACCCTATTATTTTTAAATAAACAATGTTTAATATTAATTTAAGGACATGGTGGAATAAATAAAATATAAATGCTCACTAAAGAACATTACCTTTTGTTCGCCTATCCACCTTAGGTTTGAACATAGGAATTCCTAGATTGGTTGTATACCCAAATTAAAACTTATAAGTAAATAATAAGGTAGTTGATATATGTTCTGGATTTTTTTTGGCCCATCGAAATTGATTTAGAGCTCTGAATAAGTGAGGGTAGTGAGTTCTATTTCATAATTGATGAGTGGATTTTTTTTAGATTCTTAAATACATTCAATATTGGGAATTAAATCTCACCATAAGTGGATTCAAAAATTATAATTAAATGGTTGGTTGGATTATATGGTCTATAAAAACCACTATAAAAAAGTTTTTAAACATTTTTTTCTATAACATATATGTTTTATTACTTTTTTCATTTTTTTCAAAATGGTAATGAGTCTTTGTAAAAAAGGTTGTTTATCAATTAATATTAAAATTAAATGATAGTCATTAAAAAATTTAACATATTTATTCTAAATATTAAAAAAAATATCAAATAAAAATCTTATGTGTTTTAAAAATAAATTTTAACAAAATCACATATAACATGAAATAATATCTTTTAAACATTAACAGTGATGCAATAGTTTTTACTATATAGGGGTAAAAACATTTACAATAAAAATATTATTCCATTAATGGAAAATAATTTATATTTTAAAAAAAATTGAAAATATTTTTCATAATATATTTCTTTTTGGAATATATGATTGTTTAATAAAAAATCTGTTTTTATAAAATAAAACAAATGGCAATTTTGACATCATTTATTTAATTAAAAATTAAAAAGTATAAAGAAAAATATGGAATAAAAATATATTATTTTAAATCCTTTTTTACCAAGATATATTTAATTAAAAAATTATTAGAACATAATAATTCCTTCAATTTACTTTACTTTTAATATTTTTAGTATTACTAATTTTATTTATCTATTAACAAAATAATTACTATGTAGGAGTTTCTTAAGAATCTTATGTAATTATTTCATCTAGTAGATTTAAAAATAAATTAACCTATTAATAAAAACACATTTATATGTCAAAATATAATTTATTTCCAAATAATGTTTTTCCTAATCCCAAATATTTATAGATTTTTAAAGTAAGGACTGTTTTTTTCTTTTTCTTAACTTCACTTATTACATAAGTCACATTTAGGTATAATTCTCCCTAAAACATATAAAATTAGATCTTATGTTGATAATTGTCTAAATATGGCCATATGATGGTGTCTAACAAATTGGTATGTCCTTTGAACCCTTATCTTCTTAGTCAAATTCAATAACAAACCCATTTTTACCTTAACCACGTTAATTAAGTTTATATTTTTTTAAATATCTGTTTTGGTCAAAAATAAATTTAATACTATTATAAATTATAATTTATAATCATTCTAAATTCTCAATCCTTTTTTTTAAATCCATTAAAATTTTTAAAAATGTATATTTCACATTAATCCCACAAACGTGATTAAAAAACATGTTTTTTCAAATTGAAAATGTTCACAATTTTATAAAGAGTATATATCAATATTCAATATATAAATTAAAAAATTGAACTAAAATGTATTAGTAGATTTATAATTGAAATTATGATACATTGAAACTGATGAAAAAAATAGTTTAAATTTATAAATAATTTAAATGAAATGGCATATTTTGAATAGAATTTTGTAGTTTTCACTACTAATCAAAAAATCTAAAATTTCATAAAAATTCAAAAAACTTTCCCTCATAAATTTTGATATAATGATATTAAAAATTATTTTTTTTTTAAATTATATTTTCTAAAATTGTTAAAATTAATTTTTATTTATGTGTCGAAAGGGTGACTAAACTGCCTTTTAGAAAAAGTAAATGTTTTCTGAAAAAATTTATTTTTCAAAATGATTATTATTTTATTTCTAATAAATAGATAAAAATACTATATATAATTTAGCTGTTACTATTTTATACATACCTATTCTAATGTATATGTTACAACTATCGGATTAAATAGTTATATTATTATAATATGTCAAATTTTAATTAAACATGATATTGCATGTAACCTAAAAAAATCTTAGTTGTTTGTGACACAATATAAACTCAGTAATGATGGTAAAAAAAGATAAACATAGTGCTTCATGTAATGAAATAAATTGAATTTATTTTAAAAAATAATTACATCATAAAGGCTTGACCATTATATTTTCTTCTATGATTGGTTTTGCGTGTCATATATGATATCAAATATTATGTTCATATTTTATAATCGTAGGGTGTTACATTCTCCCACCTTAAAAACATTCCCCGCAATTTAAAATTTATATAAAACTTCAACGTGTTTTCATTTGAAAATACCATTCTTGAAATCCCACTTCATAAGAAGGGTAAATAAAAAATAATATTAATAACATAGAAAGTTAAGTATAATGGTCATATTGAATAAAACATACTAGGTTTAAAAACAGTATAAAAAATGTTGGAAGGGAAAAAATTGACATAGAAGATAAAAATAACACCCAAATACTGACAGAGAGTGATAGAGAACATCGTGAGGAAGAAGTTGATGACCCAAAATCCAAAAATGAGTGGTATGAAAGAGGTCATTTCTTTAATAAAATAGGTTGATAATAGGAAAATTTTATTCAATACCCCTTTCCTATAATTGATTAATTATTAAAATATCTAAAAATATAAGTAAATATACTTACTTGATATATTTTTAAGTTATAGTAATATTACATCCTTTGTTTCTAGTTTGATTGATTTTCACTTCATCTTTTACTCTAAGAAATGAATATCAAAATATTATTTTTATGTATTAAGCACTAATGTTTAATTTTTTACTTATCATAATATTGATAATAGAAATATAATTCATTCCTTAGATCTCTAGTTATCATTATGGTAAAATGGGAATCCCATGTTGCATAAATCATCAAATGGTGATGTAATACATTAATCTCTCAAACCTCATCTAATGTTAAACTAAAAATATTTTTTAAATGGGCAACCTTATAGAAATTACCATATATTATGATCTATAACAATATAAATAAGGTAACTAAATTTCAAAAATGAACTTATAAATAACCCCAGAGACAATATGATGTAGCTCTTAATCATCACATACCATGCAGGTGAATACCTTCATCATGTGTTTTCATGAAATATGATATTATCCTAAATTATCATAAGACCTTATTGAAAACATATGTGATGATTTATTCTTTAATCAAAACACAAATTATTGAATATATTCCCCAAATCCAAAATGATCTAAACTCCATCGATTATAATATAAACCAATTTGTTAACAAATGCTTACTTAGTTCAAATATAGTCTGTACTATCCAAATTACATCAACCAAACTGATCATCTCTTTATCCCAGAATTATTATCCCAACATAAGGAACATATTTAGGGTCATATTTCCACCAATCATGTTTTTCCAATAATTTTGACCTCCTGTAAATAATTTTTCTTGGTCATTGGTACTATTCCACATATAGTTTTTAATCATTAATTAAAAAGTAATGCTGTAAAATCCTTTTATATTTCATAATTACTATTACATGGATATTACTGATAAAATACTGAAATCACCTAATTCTTTAATCCAAACAAAATCACATTAATCATCCCACTTCGGTTGTATAAATAACATTAACTCGACCTTGATCCTTTTTCTTCTTCTAGGTTATAGTCCTTTAAAGCACTTGCCATTAATTTTTTTGTGCCCTATCTCTTTATAGTGGAATCGTTTCAAATTGTAATTTTTTTCATTCCCTTGAAATGACAAGCATAATTTTCCTTCTCTCTACAATTACAAAAGATCCACATTCCCTTAAAGCAAGTAACATGTAATTTCTTTCAATAATTATTTCTTTTAGGAAAATCCTTCTTTCCCTTATTCCCTTTATTTATTTATTCTATGTCCACTATTTATTATCTAGTTTCCTATCTAATCTGTAAGAGTTTTATAATTACAATTAATTATTGATATAATATAATACCAATTCATCATATGATGGAAATTTTTGAGAGACCAATGCCCTTTGGAGACTTTTCTTAAGATCTTTAAATAAATTTTCAATCTTGAATATTGTGTTATGTATGTGATCCATATCATACCTAGGTTACTTTGTCAAGGTAGCTTCATAATCTAAAAAACCTTATTATTACTTTTTAATTAATAAAAGTAAATTTCTCTTCATCTCAATTTGTTCCATAGGTGTGAAATATTTTTCTAAGAATGTATTCTGAAAATATTTCCATTCCATGAGTTCAATTTTCTATTCCTCCATAGTATTTATGAAAAATGACCACAACTAATCATAATCACAGTTAAAGATATACACTACAAGTGTAATATTTTTATTTTCACTACACCCCAAATCTATAAATATATTTTCTATAGGCAAAATTCATTGTTCGAAACCATTGGATTAATAATCCAACCAAATGATGGGGGATTGAATCCCCTAATGCTATGAAACATAATATAATTAAATTATGTAATATGTTCTCTATATAGGAAAGGTTTTTTATAACTATATTAAGACACCCTAATATACATATAATTTTATCAACTCCAATACAAGTTGTATTGGATTCATTAGCAGGAAAATGTCTACATTGTCTATGAGAATTCACAGACTTATTCTTTCAAGGCCCCATTTCTAAATAATGTAATATACTATATTGGCTCATAAATTGTGAATTTTAAATCATTGTGTATAATTATAAATATGGTAAAACCTTAGAAAAAGCTAAAAAAACCATACATCATATACTTGTTTTCATTGGGGATATCATCATTTTCCAATCCTTCACAATGGTTTGTAAGGAAAATATGAATGATCCAAATCATAACCCCTATGAGTGTCAAATGAGGATTTTAGTGAGGATCTTCATTTAACACTAGGTTATGATTACGTAATTCCCTATTCACCATGTTTGGATTTATCACCCATAGGTACAACATTTCCCGAACCACATCTACATGAATTATTAAGATGGGGATGTGTTTCCCAGAAAACCACCAAACAACTTACATTCAAAAACATTAATATATTCTTATACACTTCTACTCAATTTCTATCATTCAGTTATGTTCCATAGTCTCTGTTTTTTTTAATCTAGTTCCCATTGTTTCCTCTATAATTTCCTATAATATCCACTATAACGGCCGCGAACCTAGTTGCACGAATCTGGAGTCTTACATTATTACATTGGCATAAGATATAATGAATTTCATACTAAAGGATAAAATATTGTTGTATACATGATATAGTTGACACATAAATGATTCCCATAATACATTTCTAAAATAAAAATAAAAATATAATTTTTTTTCAAGAATTAATGTATTCTTCAATGAATATCCTTTCAAATTAAACATAATAAAACTAATGGATTACTATAACAATTTTAAAAAATATTAGTGGTTTATATTATTAATAAGTCTTACGTATAAGAAAATATATCATGAATAAATAATAATAATAATAAATAAGGTAAGGTAAATATATAAAAAAACAATTCCTTAAATTAATAATTGAAAATGAAATGCATCCAGAGATAATATCATTGTGAAAACCTCATGGAAAATAATAACTACATTCTTAATGAAGTAAATAATCCATTACATGAAGTCATGTTCCATGAAAATTATACCTACAACATATATAACTATCATCATGATAGTTTAAAATTACCATGTATAAGCATATCTAGTTTTTCTATCAAATTTAATACTTTTGGGTATAAAATAATCTAGTATAGAAAACTTATTTGAATCTACTAGATAAAAACTCATCTGGTTTGACAAAATGTTTTTTATCATTATAACTATTGATGCATAAAGTCATATCTATAACAAGGTGCCACCCATTCTAGTATGTAAAAAGGATTACACTTACATTATATGATTTTTTTTTATTCATGAACAATGTGACTTATCATCAAATATCTCATTTTTGTAAAGTATATGAAATTTTATATATTTTCCAAGATAAGAATATAATGTTCAATTTAAAGATCATATAGAAAAATGTTATATGGTTTATGAAATAATCATACACATAAATCAATAATATGGATAAATAAGAGAAATGTAAGGACCAATGAAATCCAAAAAAATTTATTGTTTCAAGATAATTTTTCCAATCAAAATTGAATGTGAGACTGCAATATAACGTTTACCACTAGGTAATTTTCATATAAAATACCCTTGGATGAAATAATTAAAATTGAAATGTAAAATAATATAAATAATGAATTAATAATTAAAATAAATGTATAATTTGTAGTATATACTTCAAATAAATGTTCATTGGTTTATAATAACATATATGTCTTAATGGGATGTAAATTCAGGTAAAATACCTTACCTAATGCTTCCATTTAGTTGAAAATGATTTAACTGCCTTATCTAATTGCCTGAAGGCCTTCATTATTTATTTTATTTTTTGATAATACAACTTTTAAGGGATGAGGTGTAACCCTTACAAGGCCCGTATGCATAATTATGACGTGGACCATAGGCCATAGGTGAATTCAATGCCTATAGGCTTCAAACATTACAAACAACCCAGACTAACTACTTGAAACTTCTCTACCCCAACATCTTCATCAAGAAATCATCTCTCCACCATCGCATGGATGTTTGGCTAGGCTTTCCCATACATTCACAAGCCTCTCCCGACGGCATGTCCCATAATCTATCATTCTTTCAATCCATTTAGCTTCAGCTATGGTGAAATCTCCTTGCTCCTCCTCCTTCTGAATCATGTTACTTGTTTGTTGTCAGGTTTTTATCAGCACTTAAGGTGGACCAAAGGCCTTGAGGAGGATTGAAGGCCTTACTGACCCGAAGGACTAGGTGGCCCAAAGGCCTTGAAGGACTCGGGGACCAAATCAGTGGCCCAAAGGCCTGAACGGGGGAATATTCCTGACATCCACAGTGCCAAACAGTTCCTGCTACAGTACCTACTACGGTTCTTCACAGTTCCTGTTATAGTACTAGCTACATTACTACTACAGTGCCAGATACATTGCTGCTACAGTCCTAGAAATTAGCCTCTGCCCTGATTTGATCTCAGGTCTCCTAGATGCAATTAAAGAGCCCTTACCAACTGGGATGAGGCTCATGTACATTTAACTTCTTGTATAGTGGTTTTATACATATAATTAACTTTTACCAAAACCATATTAGTATTTATAATATCATATATGATCATTTTATAACATATTATCACCCATCTATTAATAATCTTTTATTATTTTCATTTTTTCATTAGTTAATATTATTTATTTATCATTCATGTTTTACAATGAAAGAGTTGATTCTTCCTCATATTATATATTGGTTACTTCTCTAGTGTAATAATCAGGATATAATTATCATGTATTTACATCTGTTATACTTGTATGAATAGTCATGGAAGATGGTTTCAAGAAATGAATTAGGTTACAGTAATATAGATGATAGGTTGTATGCACGAATGAGTAAAATTTCCATTTTTAAAAAATCAATATGGAAAGGTGGTAAGTAATAGATAATATATTAATAATGACCATGATATAATAAAAACAATATTATTTAATTTATCACACACACTTAGAGATACATACATATATATATATATATATATTAATTTATTTAAATCATTCATATTTTTGGGTAATGAAAAGTGAGTCACATCACTTTGTGAAGGCGGTGGTCAACACATACTCGAATAATGTTATTATCCTTAAATTCCAAAAAAAATAAAATGATATATTATATTAACTATGGATAAAATTTTTATTTAATATCATATTTTTTAATTCCCCGACTTTATTTACCCAGAGTCAGTGCATTATTACAAAACGTAGGCATGATCACAAGAGATCACGTCTTGAAAGACCAATTAGTTTAGTAGCCATGGAAGTACTACAAACATACCTAATTTTTACATTTCATCTTGAAATAAAAAAAACATTATGTCCCCTTTGAACATAGTTATATCCCTTATCATATTTCTGCAGGTTAATCGTAATATACTTCTTCGCATACTTGGAAAATAAAACATAGAAAGTGGTGACCTTAGATGCTCAGTAAGGATAACAATATAATTGAAACTATCATAAATAAGAATGAACATTTAAGTTGTCACACCTATCCTTTTTGTATAATTTATTTTATTGTTTTTTAGATATTGGAGAGTTCAGGTCAATTCCCAAATTAAAATTTTTGTGTTTTATTTTGAAACGCACTTTGTGGCCTTTTCGGCGCTCAGCGCGCCGCTGTCGAAGTCGTGCGACCTCGCTTGGGTCGATGCGTAACCTCGCTAGACTCTCCTAACACCTTCTTGACATGAAAACAATTAAATAAAGAAGTTATTAATAAATAAATAATGTTTAAGAGGGATAAAACGATAATTGAGACCGCGCGGCCTCAGGCGAGGCACGATTTTGAAACCGCACAAGCTCTCCTGGTATACCTGGTGACCTATCGATGGTCAAGTAATAAAATAGAATGAATTAATAAGGAAGATATAAAAATTAAATAATATGAAATGTTAATAAATAAATAAAATTAAATGAGTGGAAAAGTATAGATAAATTTAATAATAAAAGTGATAAAAGAAAATTAATGAAGTTCATTTTAATAATAATTATATTATTATTATTATAATTGTGAGGATATTATTAATTATTAATGGGTATATTTATTCTTTCTATTATTGATTAAATTACGTTATTTTATTTATTATTATTATTTTTATTCTAGTTTATAGTTTTTCTTATTATTATATTTATTATCGTTTTCTTTTCTTTTTATTTTTTTTTCTTTTCTCTCTATTTGTTGGTAGGGTTTCTTTTTTTGGGTTGCAACTCCCTTCCTTTTGATTGGCCTGCCACACCCCCCTCCCCCTCCTCGGTACCCCACCGTGCTGAACATTCCTCTCCCTAGTTCTCCACTGCACCGCACCTCCGTGTCCGGCCATCCCCGTTGCGCTGACACACCCTGCTCCTGCTCTGACCGGCGAAGCCCGATGCCCCCTGCCCCCCTTGTCCTGCCTGAGGCACAACCCCCTGGGAACCATGCCCAGTGCTGCACCTAGATCACGTCCTCCCCCTCCCCTTCGGCTCCCGTCCGGCGTCGCCCTCCTCCCTCTCGGCCGGCTGGAAGACCCTGTGCGCTACCCCAAATGCCTCTCTTGGACACCCGTCATCGAAATCGACGCCCCCCCTGCCGGCCTACCCACCATGGCTGAAACTCCTCTCCTTCCTGCTCGGAACCCCACTGGACCCCCAGCCTCCTCCACTCGGAACCGCCGCCACCCTGCTTTGTCCGAAAAATCATCGAACATCCCGCCCCTCAACCGTTCGGAAAACCCCCCTCGGTTAAGTCTTCTCCTTTCTATTTTTTTTCTCTTCTTCTGAGTTTCATTGTTTTTCTTTTTAGCTGGTATATGTTTAGATTTTAGGGTTTAATTTTAGGTCTTTTGGTTTGATCTTCAAGATTTAGGGATCAATTTGGTCTCTTTTTGATGTGTTTGAAGCGCGATTGGGTTTCACATCATTGTCGGATGTTTGTACACGTCGAGGTAGGTGGTTCAACTCATAATTATTGTTTGATAAATTAATTTGTGTGTTTAGTTAATTCAGCATATTATTTAGTTAGTTTGTATGGTGAAAAGTGGTCTTATTTTATTCTCTTGAGATCTCATATTCATTGATTTGTTATTAATGTGTTTTTGTGATATTAGTGTGATTTTTTGGAGACCCATGTCAAGTTGGTTTTGTGTTTTATAAATTGTTAAATTTCTAATTAAATGATATTTGCGGTGAAAATCATGTTTCGATAATATTACATCATGTGTTTGGTTCTAAAGTGGCATTTTAAATAAAACCAAATTTATCATTAGTGAAAACATTATTGCATCATTTTTTAGCACTTGCGTTAAACTAACCAAACAGTTTATTTTTAATAGGTGTATGTGGTGTGGATTGAACTCTTGATGTGGCGTTGTGTGTGTTTGGTTACGAATGAAGGTTTGGTTGGTTTTGTGTGTGTAAATTCATGATCTTCTCTTCAAAATTTGTTTATTAAAAATCTTAAATGTTTTATTCAATAGTTATTAACGATGAAAATTGTTTAAATTGGTTGTGTAAGAAATGCAGATTGAGTTTTGGAACATTTTAGTGTGCGTATTATTTCAACTGTCCTTTCTGTGTGCGAATGGAGGTTTTTGGTGTGCATGATGTGTTTCTTGTTTTAGTGTATGATTATGACATGTGGCATGAACTTTGAATTACTTGAGCACAAACGGGAATCCTTAGTAGTAGGTGGGCAGACTAGACTAGAGTGTTAGTGATACAGGAGTGGCCTCGGCCCAGTTTCACATAGCGATATTGACACTTACAACACTAACTAAACATTAGATGATGACTGGACACCACTACGGTAGTAAGTTTTTCCCTACCAGTGGCTCGTGCACGGGAATTTATGATATGGTTCACTGAGACGTGAGGTTCTAGGGTCCCACTTCTCGCTAGTATCTTTAAGCTCTCTCCCATGTATTGTGCTCTTCTTCTTCTTTCTGCTCACCGTTGGCACACGGTGTGACATTGGAGTTACCAAGAAAAGTGTGTGTGTGTGTGTGTGTGTGTTTACGTGTGTGCGTGCATCTCTGTGTGTGTGTGTGTGCGCGCGCGCACGCGCGTGCATGTGTGTATATTAATTTAATTTTTTTTCCTTTCGTAGAGGTTTCCCCTTAAAAAAACCATTTTCATTAAAATTCTTTAAGAACTTATTTATTTTTATTCTTTTAAATTGAAAATGTATTTGTCTTTTAATAATTATGGATGGAAAATTTTCTCTGTGGCACCCTACTAGAAATTTTAGCTCACACTCCACATACCCCCTTGGGTGTATGTAGATTCTATTTCTTCTGCTTTCTAGGTTGTGACTTTGTGCTCAGTGATGGTGGTTCTAGTCGTTGATGGACCTCTCATGCAGGTTGGTATTTTGGCATATGGATAGTATATCTCTCTGGTTGTTTGGAGGATTGAGTTTGAGTATCTTTTGTTGTCTCTTATTTTGGTTGTGGGTTCAAGTTGTAAACCCCTGATTTTGTTTTCAGTTTAAGGCCTTGTTTTGTTGTCTACTTTTAGTTTAAGTTTCTTTATCTTATTAGTTGTTTTGTGTTTACTATTTCACGTAAAATTTTTCCCATGCATTAGTTTTGATACCCGGGCACTTTTTCCAACACTTGGGGATCAAGAACGCACTTCGGGCCATGTCGCGGGCCGGGTCGGATGGCGACCCGGCCTGGTTCGTGACAAAATGGTATCAGAGCATCAGGGTTTCTCACTTGAGTCATGATATTTTGGGATAGACTCACGGTATACTTGAGTTAAGGTTTTCGATACTCAACGTCCTGGCTACGATTAATGTGCGTGGTCATCACACATTGTGGCGGGACTCAAGTTACCAAATTTGCGGTTTGTCCGAGTTTTTGGTCATTGCGGTTAATCTTTTATATGGGAAATGAAAAGGGAGTAGTGTAAGATGTCTTAGTGAGATCGTAGGGTCTGGAAAGCCTTGTGGAGCCTGGGACACAATCCTAAAGTACTCTCTGTGGCCAGTGGCGTAATTGGCGTTTGGCTACCAACCATATGCTCCAATCACCCACTGACACTAGTTTCCTCCTGCATTGTTTCTCATTTCATTGTTTTGGAATTGTGGAAATTTGGTTTTTAAGTAAAAATGATTTGATATTGGAAAATTTTATGGAAAGCTTTTTGAAATAAATATCATTAAAAAGAAAATGAGGTATGAAGTTTGAAAAGTTTGGGTTGGATGTTTTGGTTTTGAAAAAAATGGAAAGGTTTGGTTTTGATCCTTGGTGTTCTCATGGGCAACCACGTGCATGAGTTTATATAGAAAGAGAAATGGGTTAATGACACGAGTGTATGAGTGCCTGGATGGATATGAGGTGGGTGCTAGTGAGACACGAGAACATGCATGTGCGAGGCCCATGGGACACCATTGGTGTTTGTGCGACCCACTGGGTTTTATTATTTTCAAAATGTTTTGTTAAAGGAAAAATTTGGTGTTTTTATGTAACCGATGATTGTGTGGTCTGTCCTTGTGTTTTAAAATGATGTATGTGAGGTGTTTCGAGCCGAGAATCCTTTTTAGATGATTTGTGTCTTGAGTTTGAATTCTTATTCGCGATTTTGTGTGCAAACTTGTAGTTAATGGTTTCTTTCGAAAAGTTTTTTGGGAAGCCCTTATAGTTGTTCCCCCTGCACGTTTGGTGTTCACGTGTGGTATGCCTTGACCACTGGACCAGTTCGGTTGGGTCCATGTATTTCTTTCATGACTCGTGTATGCCCCCCATAAATCGTTGACATGTGATTGAAGTGCGGCCACAGACAAATCATCGTTGGCCGACCCTCCAGTTGATCAGAGGAATCTCTTCTTCAATTCTAGAATTGAACCCACCTCTCCTTTTTACAATGAAGCGGATCCTCTTGCAGCGGGGTGACATATGCATTTGGAGTTGAAGGGAGTTTGGGTCTTTTGAGTGTCCGACTCGTCGAGTATGAAGTTTGACACTGTTGTGTTTGAATGTTTCCCCTAGAAATCACGAAAGGAAATCCAGCGGGGAAGGGTGAAGGCGGTTCAGAATTTTCATTTTTAACCAGCATCTTGAAGGGATTTGTAGTACTTTCATCGGCTGCAAGTGTCATGGTTTGTGACGTCCATCCACATGAGGTCCCTTTGATAGTTAACGACTATTTGGAAGTGGTAAAGGAGACTCCAGTGAGGAAAAGGTGGAAGAAACCCTACGTTGTCAGTGTGGCCTATTATTCTAAGTTACCTCTGGTCTTTGGTTTCTTTCGTTTAAGAAAAGGTTCGTGTTAGGCTACTAGTTTGGTAGACCCCATCTTATGAGGCTGCTATGGTCATTTTCCGGAATCACGTGTTGTTCAAGACACTGATTAAAGTCTTTATGAGTGTAATATTTCTCTCGATAGTAATGATCGTGCTCGGTGACGATTTGTGGCGTCATGTTCTCATTCAGTGTGACAAAGGGTGATGCACATGCACCATCTGAGCTCTTGTGTTAGTGAATGTTTCATGTATGATCATTTGGATGTTGTAATGTGTTGTGTTTGCTGGTATTTCCTCGGTTATAGTGTGGTTGTGTGTGACACCAAAAAGAGAAGCTTTTCACAGGAGTCCTCCACACCTGACTGCGAGGCAGGAGATACTTCAAATATCAAGGCTCCAGCCATAGGCCTCGTAGTGAAGGTGGCACGTGGTCAGGAACCCCAGGAGTGTATGGGACCCCAACTTTATTTCTATCATTAGTTTTAAAAGTAGAGGCGGTTTAATTTGTTTCTATGGTTGTTCCACTTCGAATGAGCTGTCTGGTTGTGTAAGTTTTTCGTGTCCATGTGGAGGTTTGTTCGTCTCGTGCCTTAATGTCTTGGGGGTTGCCTTTCATTGGATGAAATCGCTTTAGTGGTCCCTATAAGAGTCTTTTGGGTAACTCAGCCTCAAATTTGAATGGTGTTCATCCAAGAAATTTTGAGATGTTGGGTTGTGGCCAGCTATGGTTTTGACACATGGTGGTTGGACCCCTCCCTCCCCCCCTTATGGTGGGGAGTTTGGTCACCATCGAGAATTTTTCAAAGTTCTGTATCCTCTGTTCGTTCTAATAGCGGTGAGACCCACGACGGGTTTCACAATAAGGTCTCAGGAATAAATCGATGTTGGCCTTTCCTAAATGGTGGGGAGACCCACATTGGGTATCGAACGAATGTCTCTAGAATGAATCAGTTCTGGACTTTTCTTTATAGGTAGGGAGTCCGCTCAAACCTCCCTGTGTGAGTTTTCTATTCTCGTCTTGAGCATCAGTGAGTTCCAAATGGTGGAGAGGCCCTCGGTCCACCCCATGTTTATCTATTGCTTCTGTTTTATTAAATATGGATTGGTGATAAGTGAAAAGAGTGTTCCTTGGATGTGGTTTGACCTTTTTTGCTCATTCTAACCAAATGTTGTGGTTTTTGTTAATAATGATTGAGTTGTTTTCGTCTTGTGAGGTTGGTTTCCGCGGGCGTGAGGGACGTTTTCCTTGATTATTCAACTGGCGGTGTTCTAGCTCTTAGGGGTGGGCGACACATATCAGAAAGTCTCTTTTACGTGTTTCTTGAGGTTATCATTTGAGTCACATTCTCTGAGCACGATGCTTTCGACTCTCTTTTCTTGGTTTCTGTGGGGATCCCCTTTGAACCTTAAGAGAGTGTGTTTATCTGCTTTGGGGTTTGGTTCTGGTTGTGGATTTTCGGGGACCGAAAGCTTCATGGTGGGGATAATTGTCACACCCATCCTTTTTGTATTATTTATTTTATTGTTTTATTAGACATTGGAGAGTTCTGGTCAAGGCCCGACTTAAAATTTCTGAGTTTTATTTTGAAACGCACTTTGTGGCCTTTTTGGCATTCAACATGCCACTATCGAAGCCATGAGACCTCACTTGGGTCGATGCGTGACCTCGCTCGACTCTCTGCATGCCTTCTTGACATGCAACCAACTAAATAAAGAAGTTATTAATAAATAAATAAAGTTTACGAGGGATAAAACGATAATTTAGACCGTCCGCCCTTAGGCGCAGCTTGATTTTGAAACCGTGCGGCCTCCCCTGGTACACCTAGTGACTTGCCGATTGTCAAGTAATAAAAAAAAATGAATTAATAAAGAATATATTAAAATTAAATAAGAAGAAAAGGTAATAAAGATATAAAATTAAATGAGTGGAAAAGTAAAGATAAATTTAATAATAAAAGTGATAAAAGAAAGTTAATGAAGTTCGTTTTAATAATAATTATATTATTATTATTATTATTTTGAGGATATTATTAATTATTAAGGGGTATTTTTATTTTTTCTATTATTAATGAAAATTAAGTTACTTTTTTTATTATTATTAGTTTTATTCGAGTTTATTGTTTGTCTTATTATTATATTTATTATCATTTTATTTTTTTTATTTTATTGTATTTTTTCTTTCCTCCCTCTTTATGTGTTAGGGTTTTTTTTGTCGCACCTCCCTTCCTCCTGATTGGCCTGCCGCACCCCCCCTCTCCTTGTTACCCCACCACGCCAAACCCTCATCTCCGTGGTTCTCTGCCGCACCACACCTCCCTGTCCGACCATCCCTGTTGCGCCGACACCCCCTGCTCCCGCTCTGACTGGCAAAGCCCAACACCCCCTGATCCCCTTGTTTAGGCTGAGGCACAACCCATCCCCTGGAACCATGTATGGCGCTACACCTAGATCGCGCGCTTTCCCTCCCCTTTGGCTCTTGTCTGGCGTCACCCTCTTCGCTCTCAGCTGGCTGGAAGACCGTGTGTGCCGCCCCAAATACCTCTCTCGGACACCCGCCTTTGCACACGACACCCCCTTTCTAGCCGACCCTCTATGATTGAAACTCCCCTCCTTCCAGCTCGGAACCCCGCAGGACTCCCAGCCTCCCCTGCTCGGAACCGCTGCCACCCTGCTTCATACGACGAATCTCCAAACAACCCACCCCTCCTCTATCCGGCAAAACCCCCTCGGTTAAGTCTTCTTCTTGCTATTTTTTGTCTTCTTTTGAGTTTCGTTGATTTTCTTTTTAGCGGGTATATGTTCAGATTTTAGGGTTTAATTTTAGATCTTTTGGTTTTATCTTCTTGTTTTAGTGATCAATTTGTTCTCTTGGTGATTTTTTTGAAGCACGAATGGGTTATGTTTCATTGTAGGATGTTTGTACACGTCGAGGTACGTAGTTCCGATCATAATTATAGTTTGATGAATTTATTTACATGTTTAATAAATTTAGCATATTATTTATTTAGTTTGCAGGGTGGGAAGTGGTCTTATTTTATTCTCTTGAGATCTAATATGCATTGATTCGTTATTTATGTGTTTTTGTGATATTAGTGTGATTTTATGGAAACCCATGTCAATCTGGTTTAGTGTTTTATAAATTGTTAAAATTTTAATTAAATGATTTCTGTGGTGAATATTATGTTTCGATAATATTATGTCATGTGTTTGGTTCTAAAGTGGAATTATAAATAAAACAAAATTTATCGTTAGTGAAGAAATAATTTCATTGTTTGTTAGCACTTTTGTTAAACCACTGAAATGGTTTCTTTTTTATTGGTGTAAGTGGTGTGGATTGAACTATTGATGTGGCGTTGTGTGTGTTTGGTTACGAAATAAGGTTTGGTTGGTTGTGTGTGTTTAAACTCATGATATTCTCTTCAAAATTTGTTTATTAAAAATCTTAAATGTATTATTAAATAGTTACTAAGGATGAATGTTGTTTTAGTTGGTTGTGCAAGAAATGCAGATTGAGTTTTGGAACATTTTAGTGTGCGTATAATTTGAAATGGATTTTGTGTGTGCAGATGGTGGTTTTTGGTGTGCATGATGTCTTTCTTGGTTTGAGTGTATGATTATGACATGTGGCATGAACTTTGAATTACTTGAGCACAAACGGGAATCCTGGGTACTAGGTGTGCAGACTAGACTAGCGTGCTAGTGATACAGGAGTGGCCTCGACCCAGTTTCACATAGCGAGATTGATGCTTACAACACTATCTAAACATTGGATGATCACTGGAGACCACTATGGTATGAAGTGTTTCCCTACTAGTGGCTCGTGCCCGAAAATGTATGATATGGTTCAACGTGACGCAAGGTTATGTGGTCTCACTTATCGCTAGTATCTTTAGGGGCTCTCCCATGTATTGTGCTCTTCTTCTAATTTCTGCTCACCATCGGCACACAGTGTGACGTTGGGGTTACCAAGAAATGTGTGTGTGTGCATTTGTATGTGTGTGCATGCATTTGTGTCTGCGTGTGTGTGTTTGTGTGCGCGTGCATGTGTGTAAGTTAATTTAAGTTGTTTTTTTCCTTTTAGAGAAGTTTCCCCTAAAAAACTGTTTTCATTATAATTCTTTATGCAATTATTTATTTTTATTCTATTAAATTTGAAATATATTTGTCTTTTAATAATTATGCGTGGAACATTTTCTCGGTGGAACCCTACTGGGCTTTTAGCTCGCACCCTACATACACCCTTGGGGTTATATAGATTCTCTTTCTTCTGCTATCCAGGTTGTGACTTCGTGCTCAGCGATGGTGGTTCTGGTTGTTGATGTTTCTCTCATGCAGGTTTGTATTGTGGCGTGTGGATGCTGCATCTCTCCGGTTGTTTAGAGCTTTGAGTTTGAGTTTCTTTTTTGTCACTTATTTTGGTTGTGGATTCAAGTTGTAAACCCCTGATTTTCTTTTCAGTTTAAGGCCTTGTTTGGTTGTCTTCTTTTAGTTTCAGTTTCTTTAACTTATCAGTAGTTTTGTTTTTCTATTTCAGGTAAAATTGTTCACATGAGTTAGTTTTGATACCTTGGCACTTGTGCCAGCCTGTAGGGATCGGGAACACCCTTCGGGCAATGTCACAGGCCGGGTCAGGCGCCGGGTCGGATGGCGACCCGGCCTGGTTCGTGACATAAGTAAATGTAAAAGAGTAAAACACAAGCCTTTTAAAATTAAAATTCACCATAATATGGAAAAGATAAATCAAATAATTCTCCTTACATATTCTCAGGGATATTCTTCTAGTCGAATAATCATATGAAATATCAATAACAAATTTTATAAAGAAATAATACATAATGTCAGACATCATAACCACAATGTCAAGGCCTTATGCTCAGACTATAAATAATATTTTGTCAAGGCCTTGTTCCGAGACACGAGTTTGTCTCATGAGACCTACCAATGCATTGTGTAACTATATCAAGCTACACCTGTCACATACTAAGTCGAATTCTTTCATCATATGAAAAGGTTGAAACATAACATAGGAATTCATATTAAAACAAGCATACAAAATGTTAATACATTAACTATAAATGATGAATGGTATAAAAATAAAACATTCATTGTTAAACATATCACAAATCCTTCAATATAATTTTGAAGATTGTATAATAATAAATAAGCATGAAAAAGTGTAAAATACATCAAAATATGTTGACATAGATGAAATCATAACAATTTGAGAAAAATATCTCTTTATATTTTGAAATTATTTAAAAGTAACATAATTATAAAATAAAAAATTTCTTGTGAAAATATTCTTATAATATTTTAGGGAAGCTACGAAGGTGTTATAACATCATAAAATAGATGCACTCTCTGTATATGTTAAAAAAACATTCTTTCCATAATTTTTTCATAAAGGCCATAAAGGGCCTTGTTTTGAAAGTAAAGTAAATATTCCATTACAAAAATTTATAAAAAGTCAAACATGGGTATAAATTACTCTAACCCATAGTCTAGGAAATAGTTAAAAGTTTTCAAAAACATTTTTATGAAACACATATGTTGATGATAAAGTGGTCCCAGTAGATACTAATGTATAAACAACCTAGGATAATGAAGAGATTGTAGAATTAACCCTAACCTTGTAATTTTCCTTGATTGAGGGATATGTTAACCTCCAGTATAATAGTTAAATATTTATTATTAAATTATTAAATAACCACGTACATAAATATGATATCATATATTATCTTCTAATATTTATTTGTTAATAATATTTCAATAGTATAATTGTTTCAGGTGTTAGCTGCTTCATTTTCTTTTATATGTTTTATTAAGTAAGTAACATTTTTTATGTACATGACATATTTGATACATATCAAAAATGATACTATGTTATTAAATATTATTTTAAATCATAAAATGAAAATTATTCTTGAATGATTATGATGGGGAATGAATCTCATCACGTTCGTGGAGACGGTAATCTGTATGTACGCATGAGCGTCAATATCATTCTATTAATCGTAAAATTGTACCTAATTCGATGGTATACCATATATAATGAGTAATTAATATGTTGTATTTATTATTTTCATAAATTACACTAATTTTTATTCCCATAAAAATAATTAAGCGTTGAACAACAAACTACACCATGATGTAGAGATGGTGAGCCGTACATATGCATGTTTGGTGACTTTTTCATTCATAAGATTTATAGAATAATGAATATAGTTATACCATATTTATATTAACATAAAAATAAGTATAAGTTACTAGATTTATTGTTTTGTTATGTAAACAAAAAAGAAAGAGGAATTGGAATAAGAAAAGAACATTGAAAGTGGTGATGAAATTGTTACCTCTTTTTAGGTGCTTCCTTTTGATTTGATAAAAAGGGACTCCTAGGTGGGATTATGAAAAAAGTAAGGCCTCTAGGTTTATTTGAGAGTATATGGGAGGATATTTGTGTAGGTATTGGCAGAGCCAAATGGATTTGGGTAGTGATTTTGAGAGAATGGGAAGTACCCTTTTATAAGAGAGGTGAGCGTCACTTTCGGAAGAGCTTGAAATATTATTTTATTATACAATCATATTCGGTTTATAAGGGATCCAAAAGGATTTATTTTGAGGATAAGGTATGTATGGTTCAAATAATTTTCAACCAATAGGTTTTAGACAGTTTTTGGTCACCGTATTAACTTTATCTTTTAACTTTAACTCTTAGTGAAATAGTTTAACTATTACCATATATTCTTGTATTATTATAATAAATGGTTAATAAACATACAATAAAAATCCAATAGAATCCCAAGTGGATCATTATTTATTTATATAAACTTATCTATGTCTTTTTTCCAAACATTTTATTTTTAAGAATATTATATCAATAAATAATATATTAATTTTTTTTAAAACTCATTTATGTCAATTTTGAAACTATTTAGTATTTGGTTTTTGTGAAAGTCATAAAAACATTATCATTTTGAAAAAAAAATATTTAATCAACTGTAATATGACATATTAACAAAGAAAATGGTGGAATACATAAAAATTCTAAATTTACCCTTATATTAATACTTATAATATCAATTATTTTAATCCTTCAGTAATAACATAATTAATGCATCATCATTGTGTCATAAATAAATTTAATTATTTAATGTATAAAAATTAGAAAAAATACCATTATATAGGGAATAATTTTATATTTCTAATTAATATTTATAGTCTAATTTATCTTATGTACATCCCTATAAAAAATGGTTTAGTTATTAAACATTGCATTTGACACTTTTAACTCGTCTTTAAATAAAATAATAATAAATGTCCTAATATAATCCAAGTGGACCGAAAGGATCATATATATTTCCTAAGGTTGATTTTGGTTGAAATAAACTTATCCAATAGAATTAGGACATTTGTAAGGGTAATTATAAAATATTTCTTATGATTAATTACTATATTTACTCTTAATCATGGTAAATAAAATTCAAAAGTAACTATTTACCAAAAATTATTTTCATCCTAATAAACAATATTTTACATATAGATATCAACAGTTTCTTTCAGATTTTTGAAATTCAATTCACAATAGTGTAAAATTATGTTTTATGAAAATTTGCATATGTGCCTAAAATGTGGGTAAAATCCATTATAATTTTCAATAATTTTTTTAAATCTAATAATATTATAAAATGAATTCAATGAATTACATTGAACTGATATTGGAATTATGTATATATTTTGACTTTAAAAAAAATTTAAAGAAAAATAATTATTATTTATTTAAATGTCAGTTTTAAACAATAACCCAATGTTTTTTAGTATACATCATAAAATTAAATATTTTAGGAAAATACTGAACATTTACCCTAAGTTAATTTTGGTATTCCAAATCCAAAAATGTAGTCAATTTTGAAAAAAATTATAAATTTAAAAGGTGGGTATTAATATTTTTAATGGCTATTTTGATTGGTTGTGGTGTGATTGAACTCCATGTTTCGTACAATGAAAGATATTAGACTATTCATAGAGAAGCGTACCTTGGATGCTTGGGGTGTTACATTCTTCTCTCCATCAAATAATTTCAACCTTGAAATTTATAGAATATTACTGCATAAAAAGATTTTGGTGATTCTTTATCATAAGTTTCTGGGGATTCAACGTTGTCTCTTCCATCTTATAGTTTCTTCATATAAATTTTACCAGACGAGTTGTCTGGTTTTTGAACACTTGTTATATGGTATCAAGAATCTTCATAGGCTCTACAAAATAAGAATGATTAGGTTCCAGTTCTATTTATTTGTAGGTGAGTACATGCATTGGGTCAGACATGTTTTTTTATCAATAGTGATACATAGAACACATAATTAACTTTGGAGAGACTTGGTGAAATTTCCAAATGGTTAGGTATGACTCGAATTTGTTATAGAATTTTGAAAGGCCGAATGTACTTGGGACTTACTTTACCATTCTTAGTCAATTGAACAACACGCTTCCATATAGATACATTCAAGAAAACATGATCTCCTACTAGAAATTCCAAATCCTTCCTTTAGTTATCGGCATAACAATTTTTCCTACATTGAGCTTCTTTGACGTGGGTTTGGATAATCATCCACTTTTCCATTTTTTCCTCAATAAGTTCTGGGCCAATGAGATTTCTTTCACTAACATCATCCCAACAAGTTGATGTGCGAAATCTATTTCCTTATTACGCGTTATATGGTGTCGTCTGAATACTTGAATGGAAGTTATTGTTATAGGAAAATTCTTATATTGGTAAATATTGATCCTACATACCTTTAAAGTCATGTGAGAAAGATCTCAACATTTCTTCTAATCTTTAAATAGTTTTTTCTGACTGTCCATAAGTTTGGGGGTGGTAGGAAGTCCTCAAACGAAGTTCAGTATCTCGAGACTTTTGAAGACTTTTCCATAATCTTGATGTAAAATGGGGATCACGATAAAAAACAATCGATTGGGGTACTCAATTAGGGATTACAACTTCATTATTATACAGTATTTATAAAAGTTGAAGTGGTAAATCTTCTCTTATATAATGAAAAAGTTATGACTTGGTAAGATGATCAACAATGAACCATATTGTATCATTCCTTCTAGGAGTCTTTGGCAGTCCCCTGACAAAGTCCATCATAATATCATCCCATTTCCACTCAGGTATGAGAAGAGGATGCATGATTCCTCTAGGATTTTTTCATTAAGCCTTAACCTGTTGACAAACTATACATCTTGACACATAATTATCAATATCCCTCTTCATGTTGTCCCACCAAAAACAATCCTTCAAATTTCAATACATATTTTTGCTATTAGGTTGTATAGATAAATTCGAGTTATGATAATCATCCAATAATTACCTTTTTAGATAAACTATGTTTGGAACAAAAAGTATCTTCCCAAATTTTAAAATCTCATCTTCATATACGATTTCGATCAATCAATCAAAGTTCCCAGCTTTAATTTTCTTTTGATACTCCTCATCATCACTCTAAGAACACTTTATCCTTTCTTTGAAGATTGTTTGGAAACCATTGGAAAATGTATTGGGGTTTCACCTTCCATGATTCATCTCATATTCATCTTTACTATATTGTTAACATGTGAACCTTTCAACTCTCATCTTATTCAAAACTCCATGATCCTTTCGACTCAAAGAATCTGCTAACTTATTTACCTTCCTCGGGAGATAGTGTATAATGAAATCATAATCCTTCAGTAGTTCAAGCCATCGTATTTTCCTCATGTTGAGTTATTTTTGTGAGAAAATATACCCCAAACTCTTGAGATCAGTATAAATATCACATTTTTCACCATAGTGATAGTGTCTCTATATCATGACAGAAAATATTACAATTGGTAACTCAATATCATGAGTGGGATAGTTATTTTCATAAAATTTTAGATGTCATGATGAATAGGTAATAAATATATCATTCTATATAAGTTCACATCCAATTCATTTCATTGAAGAATCACTAAAAAATCAACCCATCATTCCCCGATGGTAGAGTCAATATAGAATCATTGAAAAATATTCTCTTTAGTTCTTAAAAACATTCTTCATGCAATTTTGTTGAAACAAATTTTACCCTTTTATGTGTGAGCTTGGTTAATGGGTTATCAAATCAATAAAAATTCTAGGAGAAGAACCAATAATAACATGTGAAACCAATAAAACTACATACCTCAGTTACACTCGTTGGTGGTGGCCATTCATATATTTCCCTTTTATTTGAAGGATCAACAGAGATTCCATCCTTAGAGACAATATATCCAAGAAGTGAAATCTCATGATGAAAGAATTCAAAATTTCTATACTTCCAATATAATTCATTTCTTCTAAGAGTTTTTAGAATAGTGAACAAGTGATTTTCATGATCTACATACCTTTTTGAGTATACCAAGATATCATCAATAAATACCACTACAATGTTATCAAGATATTCCATGAAAATAATATTCATTAAATCTATAAAGACAGAGGGTACATTAGTCAGTCCAAAAGGAATTACTGTAAACTCAAAATCCCCATACCAGGTATGAAATATTGGCTTCAGAATGTCAACCTTCATCACACACTACTGATGATATCCAGATCGAAGGTCAACATTTGAAAAATATTGAGCTCCATAAAGTTGATCAAGTAAATCATAAATTCAATGTAGTGGATTCTTGTTCTCTATTGTTAAAGCATTGATCTCCTAGCAATCAATGCACAACCTCATTGATACATCATTATCCTTAACAAAATGATATTGTCTCCCCATGGAGAAAATATATGGAGAATAAATCCTTTATTACTCAATTACTCTAGTTGTTTCTTTATTTCCACTAATTATACAATGGAAATTATATATGGGATCTTTGATATGGTCCTTGAACTAGAAATTAAATAAATGGAAAACTCAATTTCACATTCTGGAGGATATCCAGGTAAATCCTCTTGAAACACATCAACATATTCTTTCACAGTAGGTACATCTTGTATTTGATGAATCCTTTCCTCACCCATAGTTATTTAACTCCCTTCCTCCCAAATAATTGAATTTAGTAGAGCTACTAGGGGTAGATCTAAATAAAAATCAAATGGAGACGTCTCTACTCTAATGATAAGGTACTTGTTATCATCATTGAAAATTGTAACCTTCTTCTTCATAAAATGAATTTTAACCTAATGGTCCAAAATCTAATATATACAGAAGATTATATTAAATTAAATCATGGTTATAACGATGAGATTTGTAGATAAATCATTTTTACATCCCCTAATGTGAACTAATTCAGAAAACATTATTGCAATGATACTTCCCTTATGATTTTTGACTAAAAAATCTCTTGTAAATTGAAATCAGAAATATCATATTTCCTTACAAAACAATGAAGATATGAAATATTTTAATGATCCAAAATCAAATAAATATATGTCTAAAGTTGAGAAAACTATTAAATTACCTTCCACCATGTCATTCAGAGCTTCAAACTCCGCAGTAGTGATCACATAAGCCTGGCCTTACTGCCTTGTCCTTTTCTGAGGTATGTTTCAATAGCACTTATGAAATTCATTTTCATAATGCCCTGTTTCTCTAAAATTGTAGCATTTAACATTGAAAACTTATTTCATTCCGTTACAATCATGAGCTTGGTGGCCTTTTTCACCAAACTTGTATCAGACTCTAATTACCTACAGGCAAGTACCAAGTTGTTTCTTCCCATATTTACCATAGGATGGAAATTCCAATTTTCCCTTCATCCCCTTATTTCCATTTTCAAAGTGATCAGAAGATCTCATCTTATCTTGATTTTATTTAAAGATGTATTTCTTGGATAATTCCTTTTCTTTCTTGACAGCACATGATAAAATATCTTCATATAATGATAAGGATTGCGAGACTAATGCTTAATGGATAAATTGTTTTAACCCATCAAATATTCGATGAATCTCACTCCTTGGGTTTTGTATATAATCTGCTGAATTCCTTGATAACCTTGTAAAGTTATCCTGATACATTTTGACAATATTGTCCTCCTATTGCCTTAGACTCAGAAATAGTGTTTCCATATCAGCTCGATGGTCACGAGGGAAGTATTTTTCTAAAAAAAAGATCCTTAACTACCTCCATTCCATATTTGATATTACTTCATCAACCTTTGTGTTTTGAAATAATGACAACCACTGATCTGCATCTCCTATGAAGCGATAAACTACAATGAAAACTTTTTCCCTTTTGCTACCACCCATGGAAAGAAATATGTTCTCTAAGGAACTTATCCACTGCTTAGATACAAATAGAATTGTAGTCCCATTTAATGTTGGTGGTTGTTGCCTAATGAAGCAGTCTAACATTGATCATCCGTGTTGTGGATTAGGGTGATCCATATGTTTAAGGTTATTATTCATAACTTGTGTTATTTTTCCCAGTATGGTTATAATTTGTTCAACACCAGTTGCATTTCCATCTCGACTATAATTATCTTCAATGGGAGGGAAATACCTACATGGATTACGTTCATTTATTTGGTTTACATTCCTTCCACTTGGTGCCATTTATAAACAACGTAATACACTATATTAGTTTATGAATCACAATACATAATTCAAAACTAGTAAAATACCGAATTTAAATAAAACAGTTTATGCATATAATCCATAATCCTAAAAAAAATGTTTTCTTTCCAGAGGTATTTACTCATAAATCCTTAATAATGGTTTATAAAGAAAATATGCATTATCCTACGCAGGTCCCTCAGGAGTGTCATAACCAATAGTGTAGAATGTCCTATTGTCGTGTATTAGGATACCCCAGGTTAAGCCTGAAACACTATATCTGATTTTTCAATGCTAGATACATTTCTTTTAGATCCACCTCTACGTGCTCATATCCAGAGAAGGATGTATCTCTTGGAAAATTCACAAAATATCTACATTACCAAAATTCTAGGATGTTCTTCTAAACTAATCCCCAATGTCTATCTTTGGGTAATGTTCCCTAATCAGAGATTTTCTTAATCTAGTTTCCACGGTGGTTACTAAACTTTCTATGATACCAACTATAATTCCCCAACCCCATTTACCTAGAGTTAGTTCATTATTAAATATAATTGGCATGATCACATGAGTTCAAGTCTCGAAATACCGATTAGTTTAGTTGCCTTTAATGCACTAGATACATACTCTAGATTTGCATTACACCATGAAATAAAAAAAACATTGTGTCCACTTGGAACACACTCATATTCCTTAGCCTATTCCTAAAGGTTAATCATAATATACTTCCTTGCATCCTCGGAAAAATAAAACCGAGAAAGGGGTGATATCAGATGCTCTGTAAGGATAAAAATATTCTAGAGACTATCCTAAATAAGAATAAACATTTAAGGAATTGTAAAAGACTAAAATAAAATCTGTTTAAAATTAAACTTTAGCTTAATATGGAAAAGATAAATCAAATAATTCGTGGAGACGGTAATCCATACGTACGTTCGCATGATAATATCATTCTATTGATGGTGAAATCATATGTAATTAGATGGTATATTATATATAAATAATCATTAATATGATATATCTATTATATACTTAAATTATAATAATTATTATACCCATCCAAATAATGTAGTGTGGAATAACAAACTACACCATGACGTAGAGATGGTAAGTCGTACACACACACGTATGGAGACTTTGTCATTCATAGTATGGATATAATAATAAATATGGTTTTAACATATTTATTATAACATCAAAGTAAATATGAGTTACTTGAGTTATTATTTGGGTATGGAAAAAACAATGAAACAGGGTGTGGAATAAGAGAAAAACTTTGAAAGAGGTGATGAAATTATTACCTCTTGTTCAGGTGCTTCCTTTTGATTTGATCAAAAGGGATCCTTAGGTTGGCTTCTGATCTAATTAATCACTCTAAGATTAATTTAGGGTAGTTAGGAGGATATTTGAGTAGGTTTTGGCCAATAAAAATTGATTTATAGGTGTATTTTTGAGATAATGGGAAGTTCCCTTTTATAAGAGAGGTGAGCATCACTTTAGGAAAATCAAGAAATATTATTTTATTATACAATAATATTCAGTTTAAAATGGATCCATGTAACACCCTGACCCTAGATACCCAAAGTCGTTGAATTATTTTAATACATTGGCATGATTACGAGGAATCATGTCTTGAAGGAATGATAAATTTAGCAGTCTTGGAAAATATATTACATACATGAATGTTACATTACACTTTATAACATACAACACAATATAAATAATCCTTTATGAATGCCATTATTCCCTTAGGTTAACCCTACATATCAATCAAAATACAATTCTTGGAATCCTGGGAAAAATCAAATGTAGAAAGGGGTGAGCTCAGATGCTTAGTAAGGAAAACAATATAGCAGAATCTTTCATAAATAAGGATAAACATTTAAGGTAATTTATAAGACTAAAACAAAAGACTCTTAAACTTAAACTTCTGCATAATATAGAAAAGATAAAATAAAATAATTCCATTTACTTATTCACATTGATATTCTTCTAGTATAATAATCACATGCAATATCAATAGCCACTTTTATAATGATGGAATGCCTAATGTCGGACTTTAATTTCTGTTTCAAGGCCCCGTACCAGGACATAGGGGATAACTGTAACCGAACCCCAACCCAGAGAGCCTATGTAACTGGAATCCAACCCAGAGAGACACTATAACAAGACTCCAACCCGTAGAGCCTCTGTAACCAGACTCCAACCCAGAGGGTCTACTATAACTGGACCCCAACCTGGAGGGATTACATTTACCGGTCCCCAACCCGAAACATACTAGTCCAACATATTCATCTTATGAAGAGGTTCAAATATAACATAAACATTCATATTCAAACTAGAATATGAAATTTCAATACTTCAACCACAAACCATGAATGAACAAAAATAACTCATCCACAGTCAAACATATCTGAAAACCTTAAATAAAATATGGAACACTTGTATAATAATAAATCAACTTCAAACAAGTGTAAAATTTATCAAAGGATGTTGACATAGATAAAATCAAAACTATTTTTTGGAAACGTCACATACTATATTTAAATCATTTAAGAGTAACATAATTATAAAGAAAAAAATTATTTTGAAAATATTTTTATAAGTTAGTAAGGGAAGAATCAAATTTTTTATAATTGTATAAAATAGTTTCACCCACCGTATAAGTTAAAAATAACATTCTTACATTAATTTTTTCAAAATGGTTATAAAGTACCTTGTTTGGAAAATGACAGAAAGATTCATTTCAACAACATATTAGGTCAAATAAGGGTATATTTGACTTTAAACCATTATCTAGTAAATATTAAAAGTTTCTTTAAATACATTTTAAGAAACATGGATGTGGATGATAAAGAGGTCCCAGTTGATAATTACGTATAAACATCCTCGGATAATGACGAAATTGACGAATTTACCCTTACCATGTACATATTCTTGGTTGAGGGTACATTAAACTCTTGTATAATTGTTAAATCAATGTTATTAAATTATAAAAGAACCATATACATAATTATGATATCATATATGATCGTTTAATAATGATTTGTTAATGATATTTTAGTATTATCGTCGTTTCGTGTGTTAACTGATTCGTTTTCCTTTATATTACCTATTATGCGAGTCATGTTTATTATGGATGGGATGTTTTTTATTGATATCCAGAATTATATCAAGTCTTTAAATATTATTTTTAATCATTAAATGAAAATTATTTTTGAATGTTTAATATGGGGAATGAAACTCATCGCGTTCATGGAGGCGATAATCCCTATGTACACATGAGCGACAATATCATTCTTTTGATATTAAAATCATATATAAATGGATGGTATATAATATATAAAGAATTATTATCATGTTATACTTATTATTTACATCAATTATAAATCATTATTATACCCATCCAAATAAAAATGTATTGAATAACAACTACACCACGATGTGGAGAAGGTAAGCCATACATACACACATATGGTAACATGTCATTAAAAGGTTGGATAAAATAATGAATATGGTCGTAACATATTTATAATAACATCAATTTATATATTATATATTGGAGTTATTATTTTATAATGGAAACAAAAAGGAAAGAAGAAGTGGAAAAAGAAATGAACTTGAAATAGGTGATGAAATATTTACATATTCTTCAGGTTCTTCATTTTGATTTGATAAAAAGGGATCCATAAATAGGCTTTCTGACTAAAGTAATGTCCCTAGAATGAAGGGAAGATTTTTGAGAGGATATTTGGGTAGGTTTCGGCTGATTCAAATGGCTCTTAGGGTGTGAATTTGAGATAAGGGGGAGTGCCCTTTTATAAGAGGGGTGAGAGGCACCTTAGGAAAAAATTGAAAACTTATTCTATAATAAAATAATTTTCGATTTATAATGGATAAAAAATGATTCCTTTCGAGGCTAAGGTGAGGATAGGTCAACAAATAGGTTTTAGATAGGTTTGGGACACTATATTAACCTCATATTTTAGATTTAACTCTTAGTTAATTAGTTTGATATTTACCATGTCTCTTTGTATTTTTTATTATATGGTTAATAAACATACTATAAACATCCTAGATAACCACAAGTGGTTCATTAATGACTTATATAATTTTATTTAATACATTTGTCTGAACCATATATTTTTCGGAATAGAATATCAAGTAATAATATAATATTTTTTTCAAAACACTTTTATGTTAATTTTGACAATATTGGTAATTTTGTTTTTTCATAAATTCATAACATCATTATTACTTCAAAAAAAGTCATTTAATAAACCATAACATGTCATATTGACCTAGATAACTATTTTAATTAATAAAAATTCTCAAATTACCTTTATTCGGATATTTATATTATCAACTATTTTAATATTTCTTTAATAATCTAATTACTGCATAATCATTGTGTCATAAATAAATTATATTATTTAACGTCTAAAAAATATAAATAAATTTACATTATGTAGGAAATTGTTTTATAATTCAAATTAATATTTATAGTCGAAAATATGACTTATATATCCCCATGTAAAAATTGATTTACTAAAATGTCATTTTTACCTTTACATTTTGTTAATTAAAATAAATTGTCATTATCATTCATAAGTGGCTCCATGGGGTCCTAAAATCTAACCAAGGATGCCCATGGTCATCCATGACTCATCCAATAAGGTCAGGAAAAGTTTTAAGGTAATTTTGTATTATAATAATATTTTTTTACCTTGAATTACCTAATTTACCTTTAATCGCGGTAAATAAAAGTCAAAAGTTAAAATTCACATAAAATTATTTCCATCTTCTTTAACAACATTTTACATAATGAGGCTAACTGTTTCTATCATATTTTTTCAATTCGACTCACATAATGGTAAAATTAAGTTTTATGAAAATTTGCAAACTCTACTAGGAGGTGCGTAAAAGACGGTAAAAATTTCAATAATATTTTTATATATCTAAACTTATTATAAAATGAATCCAATGAATTATATTGAACATATAAAGGTATTATTTATCTATTTTTACCTAAAATAAATTTAAAGAAAATAAATAATTATTTAAATAAAAAGTCGGTTTTAACCAATAACTTATTATTTTTCACAATTCATCAGAAATTGAAAGTTCTCAGAAAAATACCAACATTTCACCTGAAGATAATTATGATATTATAAATTCAAAAATTAAGTCTATTTTACGAAATTCAAAACATATAAGTTGAATTTATTAATTTAAAATTAATTCCCATTGTCAAAACCAAAAAAGCCTGTTTTTAAAAAATAATAACTAACAAAAGATTGATACTTGTTCATGTTCAATTTCAAAGTAAAATTATTTACAATGGATAAAATTGAATTTAATAGTAAAAATATAATATATTTACACTTGAAAACCATAAATATATATAGTTTAACACTACACATTATTTTGATTAAAAAAGTTTTATTCAGTTAAAATATTGTATTTTTCACTATTCATCAAAATATGAAAGTTGTCAGAAAAACACAAAAAATTTATTGAAACTAAATTATAATATTATTATACTGAAGAAGATTTTTATTATGTCAAATTTAATATAAATAAGTTTTAAATATGGGATTTAAAAAAGGGTTTGCTATTAAAAGGACGTAAAATTGCATTTAAAAAAATACTTCTTTTATCTGAAAAAATGAATTTGTTTTGTCATTATGTCTAAAAAACACATAATATTGATTCTAAAATTATAAGGATTATATAAAGTTAAAAATTTATTTAATATTATTCATAACCTCTTTTGAACGACTAGTTTGGTAAGTCGTGATGTGCTTGAACGCGGTGTTGCGTGTAGTGCAAGTTATTGAATTACTTTGAAGAAATAAAAAACTATGAAATCTTAGGGTGTTATATTCTTCCCTCCTTTAATAAATATTTTCCTCTCAATTTGTAATTATTATTCAAAAATTAATGGATGAATATAGAAAATACCTCTGTTGGAAAACCCACATTGAAAATTGGGTTAAAAAAATTAGTCTTAATAAGAGGAAATGTGAATGAAAAACTCACCACCAAATTATGATCTCGATTAGGAGAAGATTGGTGGAAACTAGAGACACATAATTGGAAGAAATATGTAAATATTTATAGGAAGTGATTGAGGTCATCAACCGCAAACAATTGTATAATTGAGGGCCTCAAATCCATAAATCTATGATGATTTAAAATATCATCAGCTCAAAAAGACATAAGGTATGAAGATAACAAATTTTTAGTTTTATGATCCCTTACCTAGTTTTTAAGAATTAATTTCTTCATATAATAAGAGAATAAAAAATATATACATGTCATGTAGAGTTTCATCCTTTATCAAATTTGTACCACAAACTCATCTTTCACTCTAAAAGATAATAGAACTTGAAAAATATTCTATTTATCCTATGTGTATAGGGTTCCAAAAAAATGAATTAAAAATTCACCTATCTGAATCTTTAAAAAACGAAACTACAATATACAATCTAGGGTCTTCACATAGTCCATTGGTAGGTGATAAATCTCAATAACATAATGGTTGTGGGTTTGATTCCTGCAGCTTGGTCCAACGAGACGGGTTGTCACACAGTCTACGTGTTCTCCTTTTTATAAAAATCTAAAATTAACCTTAACAATAGTATCCAATTTCAATCATAATCCATTTCAAACCTTAGAATTATCCAAAATACTTCTATCGAAACTCATATTCCAAAATTTATAAGGAAGTTAAACACAATGAAGATCTTTTTTTCCACGTAATAACATGTGAACACCTTCATAATGTATTATTTTAAAACATGGTAACACCGTGAATTACCATAAAACCTTCTTGATTACATTCATGCTCCCTTATCCATTATATAATACTAGATATATTATTTATATCCAAAAATATTGAATATTCCAACTATGATAAAATAAAAAAACTATTAATTAGTTCTAAGGAAGTAAAAAATATCCATTATAATTTATCCAAATCAACCATCTCATATTCCAAAATTACTACCTCATTATTAGGACCATATTACAGATTACATTTCCTTCAAACATTTATTTTTTCAAAAATTTCAGCTTACTATTAAGTCACTTTTCATAGAACTATATAATCTCAAATCTTCAATAAAATAGTACTACAGTACAATCCTTATTTATTTCCATAATTCATATAACCAGTATATTGTTGATATAACACTCAATTGAAATAATTCTATAATAACAACATAAGAACACTGGTCATTCCTCTTCATCTGAGGAAGTATCATAACTAGATTATTATCCAATAACATCATTTAAGGTATACAATTATGACTAGGACATTAATTCGCGTAGTGTCCCTATGCCCTGCAGATGAAGCATTGTATATTTGAATCCTTATTTCTTACCCTTGAAATCATGTACTTTGTGTCCTTTTTCTCCACACTTATAACAAACCCCAATTTCCTTTAAGTATTTACCAAGGTGATTCTTTCCACAGTTATCACATATGGGAAAATTCTTCTTTTCCCTCTTTGCATTTTCCATCTTTCCCTCTTCTATCCATTTGTTCTCTTGCTTCCCTTAAAATCCATAGAACACAAAGAATTCTTTACTTATATTATTAACGCATGTTACTCTTTCTTCATATATTGAGAATACATAGGAGACTATTTCCCTTCTAATTGTAGGCTTTATACCATGAAATATATGATCGTCCTTACTATTTGGATCATATGTATTGCTGGAATTCACATTCCTTCTACAAGGAACCATTTCTAAATAATGGAATTCACTAGGTTAGTATATGAATCTCAATGCATAATTCCAAACTTGTTAAATTCCTAACTTTAATTGAAAATATTATTCATATAATCCATAATCATAAAATGTTTTCTTTGAGGAAGTATTTCCTCCTAAATCCTTCATAATGTCTTGTAATGAAAATTTGAATTATCTGAAAAATATCCCCCGGGAGTGTCGTAACAATGAGTGCAGTAAGGCCGGTTGTCGTGCGCAAGTTCCCTTTCGAGTCTAACTCAATGCAGTATTTTTGGGTTTTACCCCTAGGTACATCTATGCCAGAGGCACCTGTTACTACTCGTATCCAGACAGGGATGTATTCCGTGGAAAAATCACAAAATCTCTACAGTACCAAAACTCTATAAAATTCTTATATACTAATCATCAAAGACACTCTTAGGGCAATGTTCTCAAATCAGTGTTTTTCTAACTCTAGTTTCCAAGGTTATTGCTAAACATCCTTTGATATGAACTGTTACACCCTGACCCCAGTTACCCAGAGTCAGTGAATTCTTTTAATACATTGGCATGATTAGAAGGAATAATGTCCCAAAGGACCAATTGGTTTATCAGTTGTGGAAAATAGATTACATACATGAACGTTAAATTACACATTATAACATACAACACAAAAAAATAATCCATTATGAACGCCATTATTCCCTTTGGTTAACCCTACATATCAATCACAATACACTTCTTGGAATCCTTGGAAAAATCAAACATAGAAAGGGGTGAGCTCAGATGCCCAGTAAAGATAACAATATAACACAATCTTTTATAAATAAGGATAAAAATTTAAGGCAATGTATAAAACTAAAACAAAATCCTTTAAACATAAACTTAAGCATTATATATAAAAGATGAAATCAAATAATGCCATTTACTTATTCTCATGGATATTCTTCTAGTTTAATAGTCACATTAAATACCAATAGCCGCTTTCATAATGATGGTTTTCATAATGCTGGACATTAATTTTGGTGTTAAGGCCTCGTTCCAGGACATAGGGGATAACTTTAAATGGACCCCAACCCAGAGATCCTCTATAACCAGACTCCTACCCGGAGAGCCTCTCTAACCGGACACCAACCCGGAGAGCCTTTGTAAACGAACTCCAACTAAGAGAGTATACTGTAACCGGAACCCAACCCGAAGGGCTTACTTTTACCAGTCCCCAACCCGTAACATACTAGTCCAACACATCCATCTTAAGAAGAGGTTGAAATGTAACATAAACATTCGTATTAAAAATAGGATAGAAAATGTCAATACTTTAACCACAAACCATGAATGGAATAAAAATAACTAATACATAGTCAAACATATCACAAAACCTTAATTAAAATGTGGAAGATTTTTATCATAATAAATCAACTTCAAACAATTGTGAAATTAATCAAAGTATGTTGACATAGATGAAATCAAAACAATTTGAGATAAATATCTCTTTCTATTTTGAAATCATTTAAAAGTCACATAATTATTAAGAAAACATTTATTTTTAAAATATTATTATAAGATTGTAAGGGAATATTTGAGGATGTTATAATAGAAGAAAACAACTGCACCCACCGTATAAGTTAAAAAAACATTCTTTCCTTAATTTTGTCGAAAAGGTTATAAATTACCTTGTTTGGAAAATGATGGAAATATTCCTTTCAAAAATATATAAGGTCAAATAATGGAATAAATGAGTTTAACCAATTTTATAGTAAATAGTGAAAATGTTTTGAAATACATTTTAAAAAACATGGATGTTGATGATAAATATGTCCCAGTAGATAATTAGGTATAAAGAACCTCATATAATGAAGATATTATAGAATTAATCCTTAACATGTACTTTTTGTTGGGCTAAAATCCCTCAAGGTATCATTACAGTACTATTGGGTTGATTATGTTTATTGACAAAGAAGGTTTCCATGGTATGTTGTCGAGCTCCAGAGATGTTGTTGACAATCTATGTTGACAAAGAACCATGACAAATGAACCAATGATCTGGAGGTGGTACAAAATAATAGATACAAGATGGAATTGTTTTCCAGGGTTTGCAAAATTTTGGGGGTTCAAAAATTTCAATTTTGGTGATCATCATGAAAAGTGGACATCCTTGAATATCTCATCATAATATGGAAAAAGTATAAATTTCGTGAATATAGGCTTCATGGTTTGGATTTCACAAAGACCAGAAAAATGATGGAGGCGATTCTTTGCGATTACGTCAAGCTTCGCGAACGGCAGAGTGGAAGCGCATCGCGACGGTGAAGGGAATTATGAGTGGAGATTCGTGATGAAGGCATGAAGGAATTTACGGGATGCATTGTGATTACAACGAGCTCCATGATCGGAAAATTTCTATAGTGCTTTGGGATTTTGAGAGAATTTCGGCGGGAACTTCGGAACTTCGTGATTTGTGATGAAGTGGCATTGACTTCGTGAAGAAGGTTCAATGGTTGGTGTAATCTCTTATAAATAGGCCTCGACCCCCTCGGGAGCAGAGATAGAGTTTTCAATGAAAATATCTTGCTTCTGGTTCGCAAAGGTGGTTCACAATGGCAGCATGCTTCGTGAAAGAAGAGCTTTGCGGCAGCTAATTTAGCTCAACGAAAGTTGAGAGCTCCTTGTAAGATCAATGAGCTTTATGAGGGAAGTCACTCTGCAACTAATTTAGCTTCGCGAGAGTTATTTGCAAGAGTTCTTCGCGAAAAGGAAAGATCTTTGTGAAGGCTTGATTGAGCTTCACGAAATTGGTAGCCTTGCGAAGTAGGGTGCATTCTAAAGGAGTTTCCAAAGTGAGTTTCCTGGTGTTCAGTAGTAAAGGGGTAATCATTAGTGGATGAACTTTTATCTTCAATAGATAATCTATGTATAGTGGAGGATTCATTCATTAGTGATAATGAAGAGACCTATAGGTCTAGAAACTGTGATTGGATATTTTGAAGAACCAGTGAGCTCAATTCAGTTGAGAGAGTAGTGAGGTCTAAAATTGTGAGTTTTTGTAAACCAGGAGGGATAGTGAGTCCACTTAGAACTTGTAAACTACAGTGATCTTGTAGTGGAATTGGTAAATCAGCACACTACTGGTGTGTTATCCTTGCACATAGCCCTGTGAGGGTGAAAATAGTGAAAATCGTTGTGTCCTGTGTATGCTTTGTGGTTTATTCATACTCTGTATCGAGAATTAGAGAGAAGAGGGTTTTGTCAAATAGAAAAACAATATAAAAAAGGTGCAGTTGTTTTAATCTGTCAATCCATGATTCACCCCCCTCTTAGGGTATCTGGCCTAGTGGTCCTAACAAATGTTATCAAAGGGAAAGGTTGTTATCTGTTATTCTATCTCAAATGGAGGTTACCAATCATAAAGGGGTTCTAATCTTCAACGGGAACAATTTTCAGCTATTGAATAATATGATGAAACCCTACTTGTGATCTTTGGGAATGGATGTGTTTACAGTATCAATGCATGGTATAATAGCCGATATTAATAGTGGTGCATTATCAGTAGCTGATCGAAGAGAATTAGATGCGGATTCTAAGGGAATCAATTCATTTGGAGGATCCATATCCAATCCTATCTATACAATGGTGATGTCATTCAAAACATCACATTTTGTGTGGAAAAAGATATTAAATATATATGAAGGAGATACAAAGGTTAGAGAAGAAAAACTACAAGTGTTGTAGAACAAATATGAAGATTTGAGAATGAACCTGAATGAGTCTGTTGATACATTTTTTGACAGGTTAAATGTTGTAGTGGAAGTCCTGTGAGGTCTTGGAGAAGTTATTGAAGACATAAATATTGTGAAGAGAATCTTAAGGAAACATCCACCTCGGTTCAATCTGAATGTTTCGGTTTTGGAAGATAAAGACCCGAAAGAGTTGACATTGGATAAACTACACATCACCCTTATTTCATATGAAATGAGAAATGATGATAATGATGTTGTGGAAAAGGGGAAATCCAAAGAGGTGTCATTTAAGGCTATGACGAAGCTCACCATTGAAGACTCTCCGGAAGAAGAAGAGACAGATAAGGTGATGTCATTCCTCTCCTAAAACCTTCAAAGAAGAAAAGTAAAGTTTAAAGGGAAGCTTGCACTTGCATTTTTTTGATGTGGAAGGTTTGGAAATCTTGCATCAAGGTGCCCCAAAAAGATCCAAGAGTATGATGGCGTCGATGAAATAAAAATTTCTAGGAAGAAGTACCCAACCTATTGGAAAGTCATGAAATGGTTCAAGATAAATTTAACTAATAAGAATAACCTTCTTTCAAAAGAATATGATAGTTCAAAAGAGTATGTGGTCGAGGAGGTTGAAGATATAGAGAACCGCACAGATCGTGGAGAAAATGTTTTGGTGGAAGTTGTCGGTAGTTCTGAGAATAAGAATGAAACTGAAGCTGATGAAGAAGAATAATTATTTGAGGGAAGAGTTGACATGAAATCCGAGTTATACACTGCTCTTGAGGATATAGATGTTGGGAGATCCCAAACAAAGAAAGGAAAAAAAGTTTTTTGTGACGCCGAACTCTATATGCAGCAGTAGGAAGAAGAGAAGTATGAGTTAATGGAAAAAATTGAGAAACACAAGTCATCAACATCAGAGGACTCAAAATCAGTTAGTGAGTATAAAATAAAAATTTAAGAATATAAAAGTGAGATTGATAGATTGAAAAACACAAGGAAAGATCAAATCAAACAAATTGAAGAACATGAAGGA
Source organism: Viscum album (assembly GCA_963277665.1). Taxonomy (NCBI): domain Eukaryota; kingdom Viridiplantae; phylum Streptophyta; class Magnoliopsida; order Santalales; family Viscaceae; genus Viscum; species Viscum album. The sequence goes on from OY728141.1 coordinate 562,355,394, forward strand.
GAAGTTGTTGGTTTGTGGAAAAAGGATTAAGATCAAGAAAAACTCTTGAATCATGTTGGGACATTAGGAAAATAGATCACTCAGAAAACCATGAAGCTGAAATTGGAGAATAGTGGTTTAGCTGAAAAGAAGCATAAACTATGTTCAGATTCTAAGACTAATGAGAGGCTTGACCAGAAACAAAAATCTGTGAAAATTGAGGACAGACTGCAAGTACCCACTCTAAGATTGAAGGTTGATTTGGGCACAAGGAAGAATATGAATATTCAGAGATCTCAAGGAGAAACTCTTAGTGCAGAAGTCACACAAAGGAATGCACCTCATATTAGGTGTTATTGTTGTGGAAATATGGGACATTCACAGAATGTGTGTTCCAAAGCCAAGTGATATCAAAAGGCACATGAAAAAAGGTGGCAGCCAAACAGATAATGGTTCACTAGAAAATATTTCAAAGTATACTGTTTTTGGTGTGGAGGATTTGGGCACATGGCTAGGCATTGTACTTCAACCATACAGAGGAATGTGCAAAAAGAGAATCAAAATGTTCACAAGCAGCAGATCAGTGAACCAATAGGAGAGTTGAAAATGCTAAATAGATTTGAAACATTTCAAGATTAAGAAAGTCAAACATACTTTGAGAAAGATCAGAAGTTTCAATCCATGTCAAATATAAAGGAAAAAATATGGACCAAGAAGAAAAAGGATGAGAAGGCAGTAGTGGAAGAAATTGCCCTTATAGCATCAGATGGATCTAGTGTGTGGATCCTTAACAGATATTGCACGTCTCACATAACAGGTAATAAGGATCTTATTACAAGAACAATTTATGACAAAGAAAGAGTTGTCAAGTTTGGAAATGATGAATTCCTAAAGATAATTGGCTCAGGAAGGGTCAAGTTTGGGGGCAATGAGATGAGACATGTTGAAGTCTTACTAGTAGAAGGCCTTAGTCACAATTTTATCATCATCAGTCAACTATGTGACTCAGGACATTCTATAAGGTTTACTGAGAAGGTTTGTATCATTAATGGAAGATACGGGGTAGTGGTTCTTCAGGTAAAAACGACAAAGGACTATATATACCTAGTATGTGGAGAAAAAGATATGTGCTTTCTGTCCTAAGAGGAACAAAACAAGTTGTGGCATAAATGACCTGGTCATTTATGCCAACCATCCCTGAAAGATCTGGTAAAGTGTGATGCAAGAAGTGACCTCACTAAGCTATCATGTGATCGTACTCATGCGTTCGATGGATTCCAACAAGAGAAGCTCATTAGAAAGACGTATAAAGAAAAGGAAAATAAGTCAACAAGAGTTCTTGAATTGGTGCATGCTAATGTATTTGGGCCTATCAAACCAAGAGAAATTGACGAAAAGAGGTACTATGTTCTTTTCAATGATGAATATAGCAGAATAGAATTGGTATTTGTTATTTCCCATAATTCTGATGTGTTCTGCTGCTTAAAACATTACCAGAGGGAGAGCAAAAGTTTGCTTGGATAGAAAATTCTAATGTTTCGTACTGATAATGGTATGGAATTCAGAAACAGTCGGGTGGAAGAATTTCTTGAGAAACATGGGATAAGGCATCAAGTTTCCTCGGTTAGAACTCCAAAACAGAATGAAGTGGTTGAAAGGATAAATTAGATCATCAACAACATGTCAAGAATGATGCTCATAGAAAAAGACCACCCAGAGAGATTTTGGAAGGATGCAGTTTTGACATCGGTCTACATTTCTAACAGGGCTCTGTTGTGTCTGAAAGAAGGAAAGACTCCATATGATATGTGGTATGGAAAGAAGCCAACTGTGAATTTTTTATAATATTTGGAAGTAAGTGCTTAATCCTCAACAATGTGAAACATAGAAAATTTGAGTCACGTTGAGATGAGGGGATATTCCTTGGCTGTTGACGAAAATGAAAATCATACAGATTCTTTAACAAAAGGATGGGAAAATTAGATGAGAGCAATGATGTCACTGTCATAGAGAATGAAGAGAGTATTCAATTGCACAGTGAACAATTTCCATATTAAAGTGATTAGAAGAAAGTAAAACAATTGGATAAGTAGTGGATGATGCTGATTTAGAAGAAGATAATGATTATGAACATGAAGAAGAAAAAAATTTATCTACATAAAATCCAAGGAGTCGAGCTGAAATTGACAGGAAAAATATAATTGGCGATCAATCAGCTCTAGTTCAGACAAGAAGAATGAAGTCACTACAGAAGATATCTTTCTTATCTTTGGTAGAGCCTAAATGCTTTACTGATGCAACTGAAGATGGATACTGGGTTTATCCTATGAATGGAGAGATAGATCAAGTTGTGAAGAATCAGACGTGGGTGATTGTTTCAAGGCCGATAGATAAAATTGTCATCGGGACTAAATGGGGATATCGCAACAAGATGAATGAAGATTGAATAGTGATTTAGAAAGAAGCACGATTGGTGTGCAAAGGATACTCTCAGATAGAGGGAATATATGTTGACGAGAAATTTGCACCAGTTGCGAGACTAGAGACAATCAGATTATTTCTAACCATTGTAGTGCAACGAAAGTTCAAAGATTTTCTGATGGACATCAACTCTGTATTTTTTATGGGGTTCTAGAATAATAGGTGTATATTCAGCATCCAGATGGTTTTATCATTCATTTAGATGAGAAAAATATTTGCAGACTGAAGAAGGCATTGTATGTGCTCAAACAAGAAACTAGAGCATCGTACTCAAGGATTGATCAGTACGTGAAGAAGATTGCTTTACAGCATGGGGGAGTTGATTATAGTCTCTATTTCAACAACAGTAATAAAAGGATGATGGTCCTGGTTTATGTCGACGACATAATATTTGGCGGATCAGATGAAGCTCAGTGCAGACATTTTTCTGAATTTATGAAAAGGGAGTTCAAAATGTTAATGATTGGAGAGCTAATATTTTTCCTTGGTCTACAAGTGACACATGTAAGGAATGGAACATTAATTTCTCAATACAAATATTCCAAGGATGTTTTGAAAATATTTTGAATGGAAAATTCCACAGAGATGAAGACTCCAGTTGCTACCCGGAAGAAATTGTCCAATGATGAGGATGGCAAGGCAGTTAATATCATAGAATACAGGAATCTCATTTGAATTTTGAAATACTTGACTACAACAAGGCCTAACATTGTATTCTAACCATGCCAAGTAACAAGATATTAGAGTAATCCCAAATTAATCCACATTCTTTTAGTGAAAATAATACTTCCGTAAATCCAGGGAATGGTGGACGTCAGCTTGATGTATAATGAAAAATATCAGACAGAGTTATTGGGAAATACTGATACAAATTGGGCCAGTTCAGTATATGAAAGGAAATCAACATCAGGAGGTGCATTCTATCTTGGTGGAATATGTATTTCTCGGTTAAGAAAGATGAACAATTGCATCTCATTAAGCACCGCAGAAGCTGAGTATATTGCAGCCACACACGGTTGGACACAGTTATTGTGGATGAAGTAGCAGCTTGATGATATGGGAGTTAAAGTGATGTCTCCGATCGTAATCCAGTGTGATAACTCAATTCCAATCAATCTCAACAAAAATCTATTCCACCACTCAAGGACAAAGAAAATTGAGATAAAGTATCATTTTATCAAGGAGAAGTTTGAGCAGGGAATTGTGAAGTTAGAGTATGTGCCTACGGAACTCCTGGTTGTAGACATTATAATGAAGGCCTTACCCAAGGATGCTTTTGAGAGGTATCGACTTGTTTTAGAAGTCCAGTTGACTCCCCTCCACTGAAAATGTGTGGATTTGGGGCCCCCTCTCCCATAGGTATTGCGTTCTTTTCTCTAATGCACTAATATGTGTTCTTTCCAATGTTGCAAACCGTGAAGGGGTGACTTTTGGGTTTGTTGAAAAAGGGGTAGAAATAGTGACTCCTCAAGGGGGGAAACTGTGGATAAGGAAGTGATAAAATGTCTTAGTAAAAGACACGGGGAGAAGCTGATAGGTGGAGAAATGAGGTAGGGGAAAGCAATGAGATAGGGGGGGAGTATTAAATATGATGATGCTAGAAGTGATCGATCAAAGATTAGATATCACGCCAACTAAAGAATCGTGATAAAAACCGAAAAGTGATGTTGGAAAGGTGTGAGAAGGTTTCCATCCATCACCAATTGATATCAGTGTGGTTCAACAATTGGTATCAATTTAGCAATTGGTATCAGTTTGGAATCAACAATTTGTGTATGACATGAAGTGATTCATTGATGAACTTCTCATACTACTCTTTTTTCTCATGTCGATCATTGCTCATGTAGGATTAGAGTATGTGTTAAGTGAATCCTTGAAAACTATTAGAATCTCAAGAGTCGAATGGTGGTTGCAGCTGGAAGGTGCTTCAGAGAGGTATCAACATGCAAGAAATCATTATTAGAAAAGTTGTCAACAAACCCAAAGTGGGAGATTGTTAGGGAACAATATCTAAAGGTATTATTGTAGCATTTTTGGGTTGATTGTGTTTGTTGAAAAAGCAAGTTTCTTTGGTTAATTGTTGTGTTCCAGAAATGTTGTTGACAATCCATGTTGACAAAGAACCATGACAAATGAACAGAAGATCTGGAGGCAGTACAAAGAAATAGATACAAGGTGGCTCTCTTTTCCAGAGATTTCCAAATTTTTGGGGTCCAAAAATTTGGATTTTGGTGAGCATCTCAAAAATTGGATATCCTTGAAGATCTCATCAAAATACGGAAAAATTATGAATTTCGCGAATATAGGATTCATGGTTTGGATTTTTCAAAGACCAGAAGAATGATGTCAGTGATTCTACGCGATTACGTCAAGCTTTATGAACGGCAGAGTGGAATCACATCATGATGGTGAAGGGAATTGTGAGTGGAGCTTTGAATTGAAGGAGTGAATGAATTGATGGGATGCTCCTTGATTATGACAAGCTCAGCGATCGAAACATTTCTGTGGTGCTATGCAATATTGAGAGAATTTCGGCTGGAACTACGGAGCTTTGCGATTTGTGATGATGTGGCATTGAGTTCACGAAGAAGGTTCGAGGGTCCATGGAATCGCCTATAAATAGACCCCGACCCCCTCGGGAGAAGAGATAGATTTTTGAATGAAAATCTCTTGCTCTTGGTTTGTGAAGGTGGTTTGCGAGGTCAGCGTGCTTTGTGAAAGAAGAGCTTTGCGGTGGCTAATTTAGCTCTGTGAAAGTAGATATCTCCTCGTTATCTCTATGATCTTTGTGAGGGAAGTCACTCTGAGATGACTTGAGCTTCGCGAGAGTGCTTTCCAAAAAGGCCGGATCTTTGCGAAGGCTTGTATGAGCTTCGCGAAATTGGGAGCCTCATGAAGTAAGGTGCGTTGCGAAGGTGTTTCCAAAGTGAGTTTCCTAGTGTTTAGGGGTAATGAGGTATTCATTAGTGGATGAACTTTTCACTTCAATAGAGCATCTACATACAGTGGAGGATTCATTCATTAGTGATAATGAAGAGACCTACCGGTATATAAACTGTGAGTGCATCTTCTGAAGAAGCAGTGAGCTCAATTCAGTTTAGAGAGTAGTGAGTTCCCAAATTGTGAGTGGTTGTAAACCAGGAGGGACAGTGAGTCTGCTTCGAACTTGTAAGTAGAAGTGCACTTGTAGTGGAATTGGTACATCGGCACCCTGCCAGTGTGTTCTCCTTGGATGTATCCCAATGATGGTGATCCAAGTAAAAATCATTATGTCATGTGCATGCTTTATGGTTTATTCATACTCTGCATCAGGAAAGAGAGCGAATAGGGGTTTTTCTAACATCAAAACAATATCAAAAAGGGGTAGGAGTTTAATCTGTCATACCCTGATTCACCCCCCACTCAGGGTATCTAGACTAGTGGTCCTAACAATTGGTATCAAAGATAAAGGTTATTATCTGTTATTCTCTCTCAAATGAAGGATACCAATCATAAAGGGGTACAGATCTTAGAAGAGAATAATTCTCAGCTATGGAAGAATCAGATTTAACACTACTTATGATATTTGGGAAAGGATGTGTTTACCGTAGAAATGCATGGTATATTAGATGATATTAACAGTGGTGAATTATTAGAAGGTGAGAGAAGATAATTAGATGTTGATGCCAAGTGAGTCAATGATTTAAGAGGAGACCTATCCAATTCAATCTATACAAAGTTGACGTCATGAAAAACAACACATTCTATATGGAAAAATGATGTTACATATATATGAAGGAGATATAGAGGTCAGAGAATTAAAGCTGCAAGTGTTGTTGAAAAAGTATGAAGATCTGAGAATGTACCCGAATGAGTCTCTTGATTCATTATTTGACAGGGTAAATGTTGTAGTGGAAGACATGCGAGGTCTTGGAAAAGTTATTGAAGACAAAAATATTGTGAATCTCATCTTGATGAAACTTTCACTTCTGTTCAATCTGAAAGTTTCAGTTTTGGAAGTTAAATACCCGAAAGAGTTGACATTGGATAACGTACACGACACCCTTGTGACATATGAAATGAGAAATGATGATAATGATGTTGTGGAAAAGGGGAAATCCAAAGAGGTGGAATTCAAGGATATGAATAAGCTCACCATTGATGACTCTGAGGAAGATGAAAAGACAGATGAGGTGATGTCATTCCTCTCCTCAAACCTTCAAAGAGGAAAATGAATGGTTAAATGGAAGCTTCCACTTACTTGTTTTCGATGTGGAAAGGTCGAAAATATTGAATAAAGGTTCCCTAAAATGTTCCAAGAGGATGATGATGTCGATGAAATCGAAATTCCTATGAAGAAGTCTCCATCCTATGGGAAAGTCAAGAAATAGTTCAAGAAAAATTTCATTAATAAAAAGAACCTTATTTCAAAATAATATGACCGTTCAGAGGAGTCTGAGGTTGAGGAGGTTGAAGAGATAGTGAACTGCAAAGATCGTGGAGAAAATTCTATTGTGGAAGTTGTTAGTAGTTCTCAAGAATAAGAATAAAACTGAAGATGATGAAGAAAAAGAAGAAGTTGAGGTAAGAGTTGACATGTAAGCTGAGTTAGAGGCTGCTCTTGAGGAGATGGATGTTTTTTGATCCAAAACAAAGAAAGACAACAATGTTGTTCATGACGCCAAACATTATATGCAGCAGTAGGAAGAAGAGAAGTATGAGTTGATGAAAGAAATTTAGAGACTCAAGTCATCAACACTAGAGGACTCAGAATCAATTAGTGAGTATAAAATAAAAATTGAAGAACATAAAAGGTATATCGATAGCTTGAATAACACAAGGAAAGATTAAATCAAGAGTATTTATGAACATGAAGGAGAAGTTGTCGGTTTTCGAAAAAAGGATAAATAATAAGAAAAACTCTTGACTCATTCTGGGTAATCAGGAAAGCAGTTCACTTAGAAAAACGAGAAGTGAAAAGTGGAGAATAGTGGTTCAGCATAAAATAAGCATAAACAATGTTCATCTTCTTAGACCGATGTGAAGATTGAAGGAAAACAAAAATATGTGAAAATTGAGGTCAGACCGCATGAATCCACTTCGAGATTGAAGGTTGATTTCGGCATAAGGCAGAATCAGAATATTCAGATATCCCAACGAGAAAATCGTAGTACAAAAGTCACACAAAGTAATGCACCTCATATCTGGTTTTATTGTTGTGGAAAGAAGGGGCATTCACAATATATGTTTTCTATAGCCAACAAATATTGAAAGGCACAATAACTAATGTGGAATCCAAATAGAGAATGGTTCTCCAGAACATATTTTGAAGGACACTGTTTTTGGTGAGGAGGATTTGGGCACATGGCTAGTTATTGTACTTTGACCATACATAGGAATGTGCCAAAGGAGTATCAAAATGTTTACAAGCAGTAGATCAATGAACCAACAAGTGAGTTGAAAATGAAAAATACATCTTAAGCTTTTCAAGATGATGCGTGTCCATTATACTATGAGAAAGGTCGGAAGTCTCAATCCATGTCAAATATGAAGGAAAAAATATGGACCAAGAAGAAAAAGGATGACAAGGTAGTGGTGGTAGAAATTTCTCTTAAAGCATTAGATCGTTGTGGTATGTGGATCCTTGACAGCGGTTGCACATCTCACATGAGAGGTAATAATGATCTTGTTACAGTCATAAAATATGAAAAAGAAGGAGTTTTCAGGTTTGGAATCAATGAAGGCTTGAATATAATTGGCTCAGGAATGGCCAATTTTGAGGTTAAAGAGATGAGGCATGCTAAAGTTTTAGTAGTAGAAGGCCTCACTCACAATTTGCTCAGCGTCAGTCAACTATGTGACAGAAGATATTCAATAAGGTTTACTCAAAAGGTGTGTATTGACAAAGGAGGATATGTTTAAGTGGTTCTACAAGGAAAAATTACAAAGGGAAATCTTTACCTGGTATGTGGAGAAGAAGATATGTGATTTCTATCTAAATAGGAAGAAAACAAGTTGTGGCATAAACGACTTAGTCATCTATGAAAACCATCCCTGGAAGATCTCGTTAAGTGTGATGCAACAAGAGGCCTCCAAAAGCTATCTCATGATCTTACTTAGAAGTGTGATGAATGACAACAAGGGAAGCTCATCAAGAAATATGTATAAAGAAAAAAGAAAAGAAGTCAACAAGAGTGCTCGAATTGTTTCATGCTGATGTATGTGAACCTATCACACCAAGACCAATTTATGGAAAGAGGTACTGTGATATTTTCATTGATGACTATATAAGAATGGCATGGGTATTTGTTATTTCCAATAAGTATGAAGTGTTCAGCTACTTAAAACAGTACCGGAGGGAGAGTGAAAGTATTCTTAGACAGAAAATTCTAACGTTTAGTACTGATAATTGTGTGAAATTCACAAATAGTCGGGTGGAAGACTATCTCGAGAAACACAGGATAAGGCATCAAGTTTCCTCAGTGATAAATTCACAACAGAATGGAGTTTTTGAAAGGAGAAATAATATCTTCAACCACATGGCCAAAAAAATACTCATAGAAAAAGACCTCATAGAGAAATTTTGGAAGGAAGCAATTTTGACATCGGTCTACATTTTTAACAGGACTCTGTTGCCTCCAAAGGAAGGAAAGACTCTATATGAGATGTGGTATGGAATGAAGCCAATATTGAAATACTTAAGAATATTTTGAAGTAAGTGCTTTTTACTCAACAAGAAGAAACGTAGAAAAGTTGAGTTGTGTGGAGATGAGGGGATATTCCTTGGCTATTTCAGAAAAAGTAAAGCATTAAATGCTTTAACAAAAGGCTGGGAAAAGTAGTTGAGAGCAATGATATCACTATTGAAGAGAATGAAGAGAGTATTCAATAGCACATTAAACAATTTTTAGATGAAAGTGATGAGGAGGAATGTAATGAAGGATGAGCATAAGTGGTTGATGTTGATTCAAAAGAAGATACTTATGGTGATCATGAAGAAGAAAAATATGTATCTGTACAAAAGCCAAGGAGTCGAGTAGAAATTGACAAGAAAAATATCATTGGTGATCAATCACCTCCAGTTCAGACTAGAAGAATTAACTCACTACAACATATATATTTATTATCTTAGGTAGAGCCTTAATGCTTTGCTGATGCAGCTGATGATGAAAACTGGGTTCAGGGCATGAATGAAGAACTAGATCAGATTGAGAAGAATCAGACGTGGGAGATTGTTTCATGGAACGCAGATAAAAATGTCATCGGGACTAAATGGGTCTATTGAAATAAGATGAATGAAGATGACATAGTGATTCGGAAAAAAGAACGATTGGTGTGAAAATGGTAATCCGAGATAGAGGGAATAGATTTTGATGAGACAATTGCACCGGTTGCAAGACTAGAGACAATCAGATTATTTCTAGCCATTGTAGTTTAATGAATGTTCAAAGTTTTTCAAATGGACATCAAATCTTCATTTTTTTAATGAGGTTCTTGAAGAAGAGGTGTATATTGAGTGTCCAGATGTTTTTCTCATTCATGAGGATGAGAAAATGGTTTTCAGACTAAAGAAGGCATTGTATGGGCTGAAACAAGCCCCAATAGCATGGTACTCAATTCTTGATCAGTAATTGAAGAAGCTTGATTTCTAGAACGGGGGATTTGATTACAATCTTTATTTCAAAAAAATAGTAATCAAATGATGATGGTCCTAGTTTATGTCGATGACATAATATTTGGCGGATCATATTAAGCTCAGTGAAGACCGTTTTTTGAATTAATGAAAAGTGGGTTTGAAATGTCCATGATTGGAGTGCTAACATTTTTCCTTGGTCTAAAGGTGACACAAGGAAGGATTGGAACATTCATTTCTCAATCCTTGGTCTAAAGGTGACACAAAGAAGTTAATATCATAGAATATAGGCAAATCATTAGAAGTTTTCTATACATGACTGTAATAGGGCATGGAAATGTATTCTCCACATGCCAAGCAGCGAGATATCTGAGTAATACTAAAGAAATCCAGATGATTTTAGTGAAAATAATACTTCGGTATATCAACGGAACGGTGGACTTCGACTTGTTGTATAATGGAAAATATCAGATAGAGTTATTGGGATATACTCATGCAGATTGGGTTGGTTCAGCGAATGACTGGAAATCAATGGCAGGAGGTGAATTCTATCATGGTGGACTATGTATTACTTGGATAAGTAAGAAGCAAGATTGCATCTCATTAAGCATCACAGAAGCTGAGTATATTGCAGCCACTCAAGCTTGCACAGAGTTATTGTGGATGAATAAGTAGCTTGATGATATGGGGGTTAAAGTGATGCCTCTGATCAGAATCCAGTGCGGTAACTCAAGTGTTATCAATATCATGCAAAATCCATTCCATCACTCAAGTAAAAAAGAACACTTAGATAAAGAATCATTTTATCAAGTAGAAGGTTGAGCAGGGAATTGTGAAGCTGGAGTATGTGCCTACAGAACTCCAGGTTGCAGACATTATGACAAAGGCCTTACCCATGGAATCTTATGAGATGCATCGACTGGCTTTACAGGTCCAGTCGACTCCCCACACCTAAAAATGTGTGGATGTGGGACCCCATCTCCCCGAGGTATTGCATGCTTTTCTCTAATGCGTTAATCTATGTTCTTTCCAATGTTGCAGACCGCGAAGGGGTGACCTTTGGGTTTGTTTACAAAGGGGGGGGGGAATAGTGACTCCTCAAGGGGGAGAAACTGTGGCTAAGGAAGGGATAAAATGTATTAGTAAAAGACACGGGGAGAAGCTGACAGGTGGAGCAATGATATAGGGGGAGAGCAATGAGATAGGAGGAGAGTATTAAATCTGACGATGCTAGAAGTGATCAATAAAAGATTGGATATCACGACATCTAAGGAATCATGATTAAAGCCGAAAAGTGATGTTGGAAAGGTGTGAGAAGGTTTCCATCCATCACCAATTGATATAAATGTGGCTCAACAATTGGTATCAATTAATCAATTGGTATCAGTTTGGAATCAACAATTGTTGTATGACATGAAGTGATTCACTGACGAACTTCTCATAATACTCTTGTTTCTCATGCCAATAATTGCTCATGTGGGATTAGAGTACGTGTTAAGTGAATCCTTGAACACTATCATAATCCCAAGAGGCGAATGGTGGTAGTAGCTGGAAGAAGCTTTAGAGAGGTACCAATGTGTAGAAAATCATTATGAGAAGAGTTTTCAACAAACCCAAAGGGGGAGAATGTTGAGAAAAAAATCTCTCAAGGTATTATTGCAGTATTTTTGGGTTGATTTTGTTTTTTGAAAAAGCATGTTTCCTTGGTGAATTTTTTAGTTCTAGAGATTTTGTTAAAAATCCATGTTGACAAAGAACCATGACAACTGAACGGGCGATCTGGAGGCGGTACAAAAGAATAGATACAAGGTGGCACTCTTTTCCAGTGGTTTCTAAATTTTTGGGGTCCAAAAATTTGGATTTTGGTGACCATCGCAAAAAGTGGATATCCTTGAATATGTCATCAAAATATGGAAAAAGTATGAATTTAGTGAAGATAGTTTTCATGTTTTGGATTTCGCGGAGACTACAAGAATGATGGAGGTGATTCTTCGCGATTACGCCAAGCTTCACGAACGGCAGAGTGGAAGCGCATCGTGACTGTGAAGGGCATTGAGAGTGGAGCTTTGTGGTGAAGCCACAAAGGAATTGATGGGATGCTCCATGATTACGATGAGATCTGCGATCGGAAAACTTGTGTGGTTCTTTGAAATTTTGATAGAATTTTGGTAGGAACTATAGAGCCTCACGATTTGTGATGACGTGGCATTGACTTCACGCAGAAGGTTCGAGGGTCAGTGGAATCACCTATTAATAGGTCTAGACCCCCTTGGGAGCATAGAGAGAGTTTTCAAAGAAAATCACTTGCTCTCGGTTTGCGAAGGTGGTTCATGAAGGAAGCGTGCTTCACAGAAGAAGGGCTTCACGGCAGCTAATTTAGCTCTGTGAAAGTTGAGAGCTCTTTGTTAGCTAAGTGCGTTTTGCGAGGGAATTCTCTCTATGTTGACTTGCCCTTTGCGAGAGTTCTTCGCGAGAGTTATTCAAAAAGAGGCTGGAGCATTGTGAAGGCTTGTTTTAGCTTCGTGAAATTGGGAGCCTCACGAAGTAGTGTTCTTTGCGAAGGTGTTTCCAAAGTGATTTTCCCAGTGTTCAGTGGTAAAGGGGTATTCATCAGTGGATGAACTATAAACTTCAATAGAGCATCTACGTACATTGAAGGATGCATTCATTAGTGATAATGAAGAGACCTACATGTCTATAAACTCTGAGTTGATCTTCTGAAAAATCAGTGAGATCACTTCATTCGAGAGAGCAGTGAGTTCTCAAATTGTGAGTGGTTGTAAACCAGGAGGGATAACGACTCCGCTTCAAACTTGTAAACAGCAGTGCGCTTGTAGTGGAATTTTTACATCGGCACACTGCCGGTGTATGCTCCCTGGACGTAGCCTAGTGAGGGTAAACCACATAAAAATCGTTGCGTTCTGTGCAAGATTTATGGTTTTTTCATACTCTACATCGGGAAGGAGATAGAAGATGTTTTTTCTAACATCAAAACAAGATAAAAAAGGGTAGTTGTTTTAATCATGCATACCCTGATTCAACCCCCTCTCAGGGTATCTATCTTAGTGGTCCTAACACTTTTCCTTGGTTGAGGGTATGTTAACCTCCTGTATAATACTTAAATAATTTTTGTTACATTATAAAAGAACCATATATATAATTATGAGATCATATATGATCGTTTAATAATGCTTTGTTAATGATATTTTAGTATTATCATTGTTTTGGGTTTTAACTGATTCGTTTTCCGTTATATTCCTTGTTATGTGAGTCATGTTTGTTATGGATGGGATGTTTCATATTCATATCCAGAATTATATCAACTCTTAATGAATTATTTTTAATCATAAAATGAATAGTAGTATTGAATGGTTATGATTGAAAATGAATCTTATCGCGTTCATGGAGACGGTAATCCGTACGTACGCATAAGAAAAAATATCAATCTTTTGATATTAAAATCGTATATAATTGCATGTTATATAAAATATACAGAATCATTATCATGTTATATTTAATATTTACATCAATTATACATCATTATTATACCCATCCAAATAATATTGTATTGAATAACAACTACACCACGACGTGGAGATGGTAAGCCGTACATACGCATGTATGGTGACATTTCATTAAAAGGATGGATAGAATAATGAATATGGTTGTAACATATTTATAATAACTTCACAGTATATATAATATACTTGAGATATTATTTTAGAATAGAAACAACAAGGAAAGAAGAAGTGGAAAAATAAAAAACTTTAAAGAGGTGATAAAATATTTACCTCCTTTTCGGGTTCTTCCATTCGATTTGATCAAAAGGGATCCTTAAGTTAGCTTTTTAACTAAATTAAGGTCACTAGGATGAATATAAGAAAGTTTAGAGGATATTTGGGCAGGTTCTGGCCGAGCCAAAAGGCTTTTAAGGTTTAAATTTATGAGAATGGGGAGTGTCCTTTTATAAGAGTGGTGAGGGGCACCTTAGGAAAAGATTGAAATATTATTTTATAATAAAATCATTTTCGGTTTCTAATGGCTCCAAAATAATTTTTTTTGAGGAAAAGGTGGGTATGAGTCTAAAACTACTCAACCAATAGGTTTTTTACAGGTTTGGGTCACTATATTAACCTCTTATTTTAGATTTAACTCTTAGTTAATTAGTTTGATATTTACCATGTCTCTTTCTATTTTAATATTATATGGGTGATAAACATACAATAAACATCAAATCGAACCTCAAGTGGTTCATTAACGACATATAAAATATTATTTAAGACCTTTTGCGAAACCTTAGATTTTTATGAATATAATATCAATTAATAATATAATAATTTTTTAAAAACTCTTTTATGTCAATATTGACACTATTTTCTATATTGTTGTTGTTAAATTCATAACATCATTATTAAATCAAAAAAATATTTAGTCAACCCTACCATGTAATATCAAACTAAAAATTTAGTGGAATTCATTTAAAGTCTCAAATTACATTATTTGGATATTTATAATATCAATTATTTTAATATTTCATTAATAATTTAATTACTGCATCATCATTGTGTCATAAATAAATTAAAATATTTATTTTCTAAAAAATATAATTAATATACCATTATGTAGGAAATCATATTATCTTTCCAAAAAATATTCATAGTTGAAAATATGACTTATATAACCCAATGTAAAAATTTATTTACTAAACTAAATTTGTTTATGTCATTTTTGCCTTTACATTAAGTTAATTAAAATAAAGTGCCATTATCATTCATAAGTGGCACCATGGGGTCCCAAAATTGATCCAAGGATGCCCAGGGAAGTCCATTACTCTTCCATTATGGTTTGGACAAGTTTTAAGGTAATTATTTATTATTATAATATTTTTTTACCTTGAATTATCCTATTTACCTTTAACCACAATAAACAAAAGTCAATAGTAACTATTTACCAAAAATTATTTTCATCCTATTGAACCAGATTTTACTTACTATATTCAACCATGGCTTTCTGATTTTTGAAATTTAACTCACAAAAATGGTAAAATTATGTTTTATGCAAATTTGTAAATTTTTATAGGAGGTGGGTAAAAGACGGTAAGAAGTTCAATAAAGTTTTTATATATCTAAACTTATTATAAAATGAATCCAATGAATTATATTGACCTTATATAGGTATTATTTATCTATTTTATCCTAAAATAAATTTAAATAAAATAACTATTTATTAAAATAAAAAGTCATTTTTAACTAATAACTCAATGTTTTTTACTATTTATCAAGAAATAAACATTTTCAGAAATATACCAAAATTTCACCCTAAGATAATTTTGATATTCTGTATTGGAAAATTATGTCTATTTTACTTAATTCAAAACAGATAAGTTTCATTTATTAATTTAAAATTAATTCCCGTTGTCAAAACCCTAAAGTGTGTTTTTATGAAATAATAACTAACAAAGGATTGATACTTGTTTATGATAAATTTCGAAGTGAAATTATTTACAATGAATAACATTGGATTAAATAGTAAAAATATAATCTATTAAAACTTCTAAACCATTAAAATGTATAATTTCAAACTATAAATTATTTGGATTAAAAAAGTTGTTTTCAGTTAAAATATATTATTTTTCAATATTCAACCAAATATGAAAGTTATCAGAAAACAAAAATTATTGAAACTAATTTCTTATGTTCTGATTCTAAATAATAAGTTCATTGTGTAAAATTTAATCTATAAAAGATTCAAATATTGGATTTAAAAAAGGGTTCTCTATTAAAAGGCAGTAAAATTTCATTTTTTGAAAAAATAATACTTTTATCTGAAAAAAATTAATATGTTTTTTCATTATGTCTAAGAAACTCATAATATGGATTCTAAAATTATAAGAATTATATAAAGTTTAAAATTTAGTTAATAAAATTCATAACCTCTTTTGGACGGCTAGTTTGGTAAGTCGTGGTGCGCTTGAACTCAGTGATGCATGTAGTGCAAGTTATTGAATTACTTTGAAAAAATAATGTACTATGAAATATTTGGGTGTTACACTCCAAAAGTATTTTTATCAAGGATAAGTTGGGTATGGGCTGAAAACCTCTCAACCAATATGTTTTAGATAGTTTTAGGTCACCATATTAAACTTTTCTATTAGATTTAACTCTTAGATTAATAGTTTTACTTTTACCATGTATTCATGTATTATTATAATAAGTGGTTAATAAACTTAATATAAAATCAAAATGAACTCCTTGTGGTTAATTATTTATATATCTAACCGTATATAAGTCCTTTATCCAAACCATAGGTTTTTAAAATATTATACCATTTAAAAACATAGTATATGTTTTAAAAACTCATTTATGTCCATTTTCACAATATTTAGTATTTGGTTTTTGCTAAAGTCATAAAAACATTATCACATAGAATGAAATAATTTAACCAACACTAACATATCATGATAACCTATAAATTTTTTGGAATACATAAAAAGTCTCAACGTACATTTATATTAATATTTATAATATAAATTATTTTAATATTTCAATTTTATGGTAATTACAGCAACATCATTGTGTTATAAAAAATTTAATTATTTAATGTCTAAAAATTATAAACAAAATACATTTAGGTATTAAATCATTTTATATTTCTAATGAAAAATTATTGGGGAATTTATCTTATGTATAACCGTATATTAAACATTGTTTGGTTATTAAACCTTGAATTTAAAACTTTTAACTCTTCTTTAAATAAAATAATAATAAATGTACTAATCTAATACAAGTGGACCAAAAGGATAATTTTATATTCCTACGGTTACTTTTGGTCTAAATTCACTTATCCAATAGAATTAGGTTATGTTTTTGTGTAATTATAATATTATTTTTACCTATAATTACCATATTTACTTTTAAACATGGTAAATAAAATTCAAAAGTTACAATTCACCAAAAATTATCTTCATCCTATTAAACAACATTTTACTTACTAATTTCAACCGTGTCTCTTTAATTTTTGAAATTCGATTCACAAAAGCTGTAAAATTACGTTTTATGCAAATTTGAAAATGTTCCTAGAAGGTGTGTAAAAGACATTAAAAAATTCCACAATATTTTCTACATCTAATCTTATTATAAAGTGACTCCAACAAATTAAATTGAACTAATATAGGTATTCTGTATCTATTTTGACTTTATAATAAATTTTTATAAAAATAATAATTATTTAAATAAAAGTCTATTTTAAACAATAACACAGTGTTTTTTACTATTAAAAAATGTTTGAATGTTTTCATAAAAATACCAAAAATTCCCCTTAAGCTAAGTTTGGTATTACGAATCCCAAAATAAATTTCCTTTTGATAAATAAAATTTATAAAATTCCAAAAGTGGTTATTACTAATCATAAGGGCTAGTTTGATTAGTCATGGTGTGCTAGAACTCGAAGTTGTGTACAACACATGCTATTTCATTATTCAATGTGAAGTGTATCATAGAATCATGGGGTGTTACATAATGTAGTAATTTATATCACATATATTCATTTATTTCTTTCTTGTTACCTTCTATGAAAACAATTAGTTAAATAAATCACATCACTTAGTAAGGCGATGGTTCGCCGTACACACGAGCGACATTATCGTACCCCCTACGAAAAGGAATATAAATATTTATATATTATATAATGACTAAAAAATTATATTTATTTATAAATATCATATATATATTTTATATCCATCATCATACCCAATAATGAGAGGGGGTAATGAAAAAAATGAATGATATCGGTTCAGGGGATGATAGTTGACAGTACAAACGAATGATGATTTCATAACCCATTTGATAGACGTGGGGATTGTTGTAGGATACTTAAGATATTATGTCATAATTCTTTAATAAGAAATTGATGGTGGTGAGGGAGAGAAATATAAGAAAAATGCTCATTGAAGAACATCACCTCTTCTTAGGGTATCCACCTCATGTTCAGAAGAATCCTTTCTAGGATATATTTATTCTAAATATATTGAATCTAATATATTATTAAGGGAGTTTTTTTGTTATTTAGATAGTTTTTCTTCAAACCAAATGTCTTTACAGTTGATATGAATTGAGGGCAGTGAGCGCCCTTTTATAATTACAGAGGAGTGAAATTTTTGTAAATTCCCAAAAATATTTAATAATGGGAAGTCACTCTCAACAGTAGTTGATAAAACATTTAATTAAATGTTTGGGGGTTATATGGTCTATAGACACCTCCAATACCCAAAAAAGGTTTTAAATAAGTTGTTCCATTTCTTTTATGTTTCAGTACTTTTACCATTTTGGGGTTTCACTACAGTAACAAGTGTTTCTAACCTAGGTAATTTATCCTTTTAGATTAAAAAATGATACTTATTAGATATTTTGGACATCTGTATTCTAAATACTAAATATTATTTATAAAATGAGTATCCAATGTCTGTTGAAAGTAATGTTAAAACAAGTGCATATAATGCCAAAAAACATCATTTTATCCTTAACAATTCTAAACATGTTTTTACTATTTAGGGGGTCAATAAAGTCACCATAATAGAAAAAATAGTACATTAATGGAACATATTATATATTTTCATAAATTTAAATATTACATGGTTGAATATAAATTTTTTTCGAATTTTAAATGATTTAACAAAATATCATTTTTTATAAAATAACATTAATATAAAATTCGACAATATTAATTTAATTTGAATTTAAAAATATCAATACTATGATGGAATTATATTAGGTTATTTTAACACTTTTATAAAATGATTTATTTATCTTAAAAATTAATTTAATATTATAATTCATTCAATTTACATTACTTTTAATATTTTAGCATCATTTATGTTATTTTTCATTAACTAAATAATGACTGAGTTGGTGTATCTTATGAATTTAACGTAATTATATCAAATATAAAAATTTAAAATAAATTATCATGATAGAAAATTTTATATTTCAAAATTTTTTTATAATGGAACATATATATTTTTTATCTTTATTCCAACACTTCAATGAAATAAAAAGGAAGGAAGGATCATTTTTTGTCATTTTCATTACATGAAATAATATTTAGGTCACATTAATCGATAAGTATCCGAAAAAATCATAAAAATAGACGTTGTAGTGATAGGTGTAATAATATTTCCAGAATATTAGTGTTTCAAAAATAAGTAGGTCATTTTAACCCTTATCCTCTTAGTTTAATCTCCTGGTAAACCCATTTTACCTTAAAAATTATAATTATATATTTTTTATTTTCACTCATCATTTTGGTCAGAGATATGGTCACACTTATTAGATAATATAAATTATATTGATTCCAAATTTTGAATCCATTTTTAAAATTTAAATAACAGTAGTGGAAAAATATAATTTAATGTTAATCACGTAGACGTGATGAGAAAACTATTTTTTTCTAAGATAAATTTATCAACACTTTACAATGATTTTATATAAATTTTAAATATGAAAATTATATCAATTTCAAAAATTGTATTAATATATATATATATATATAATTGAAATAATTATACATTAAAATAAATTTAAAAATGTTATTTTAATATATTAATAGGATAATGGGAATGGTATATTTCAATTAAAGTTTACTAATTTTCAATCTTAATAAAAAAATAAATGTTTTAGAAAATTAAAAAAAAAATCACACTATGATATTTAAGATATTATAAATTAAAAAACTATGTTCATTTTTTCAAATAAAATTTATTAAAGTGATTGAAATTTTTTTATTTATATAATGAGTGAGTAACCCATATTTTGGAAAAAATGATGGTTTTCAGAAACTTTTTTTTATTTGAATGATTCATATTTAATTTTTAATTAATTAAAATCCATAATTTTTATAATTAAGATAATATTATTCTTAACCTCATATTCTCACAACAAGGTGATCACCATCATATTAAATAAAATTATTTTATGAGTATGTTATATTTGAGTTAAATTCGATATTGCATATAACTCAAGATAAAATTAGAGATGCATGTAACAAAAAATAAACTCAGTGTTGCATCTAATGAAAGTTAAAATATAAATTTTCATATAATTAAATATATTGAATATGATGAATTTTTTTAAAAAAATTAATAAATAATAGTTTTATGGTGTAATATTTTATTTTATGTTTGGTGTTGTATGTCATTCACCAACCGAATATGATGTTCATATTTTAAAATCTCATGGAATTTCATTCAGATGATTTTATACTAGTATAAATACTCCCAAACATTTATATCAAATCAAAACATGGAGTTCCAAATCTATTTTAACCAGTGCATTAATAAACATCTAATGAAACTCTTGAAAATTATGAATTTTAGCCAATCATTAAAAAAATTGGAAACAACATCAATACTAGAATCATTATAAAAAGAATGAAATAAAAGTAAATATTCTTCCATAAAGTAATGATATCCATGAATTTGGTCATCTTTATTTGGTTCAAGGATAGAATGTCTTCATGGATGTTCTTCTAGTTCAAGAGTAATGTAGTCATCCATCGACTCATATCTTAAAATAAAAACACATCATTTTTTATATCATCAATGGTAAAGAATATGATATCTTTGTATGAAAAAATTTGTATAACCCTTAAAAAATCATTAGAAAAATAACAAAAAACAAGAATAATAATATTGAGCTCCATAAAATAAATTGTATTTCTAAATTATTTCTAGTTTCATCGAGTTATATTAGACTCAATTCATTATTTCCTACAAAACATTTCTCAATAAATGCATCTTTATATACTAAATTTTAATTTTTGGGTTTTACAATATCAATTAATGGAAGATCCAACATCCCCATTATTTTCTTAATCATCTTCACTTTTTTTATATTTACTATAGGTTCTTATTTGACATGATTCTAGAGTGGTACCATTATTTTATTACTACTCATGATCTATGTATGAAACTTCAAATAAATGCATTAACCAATTAACATTTACCATGTAATCCATAATATGTGCAAAAACAATCTTTTATTATACCTAATTTTGGAAATCATCCATAGATTGTGTATGATCCTACACCCGAGGTTATTTTATTTTTGATAGTGATTGTAGTATGTGTGAGTCCAAAACAATTTATAGAAATAATTGATGAAAATAATGATATAACTAAGAATAATGTTACACCTTTAAAATGGACCCCTTTAATGATATCTTGTCATAATAACTATGAAATATGTATTTTTAATTTCTATGAAATAGCACAATGGAAGACATTATAGTCGATCTCAAAGAGGTAGTGTGTTCATCTATGTTATTATTCTAAAATAATTTGTCTGTTTATTTAAAAAGATATTATAGAAACATAAAAATTGAAATGAAAATAGTTAATATAATATAATTAAATAAAAGGATAAGAAACAAGAAAAAATAAAATAGGAATAAGTGAAAAGGAAAATAAATTCATTGTGAAATAAATTGAGATCTAGATTGTTCATAATTACATTGAATATCAATTTTCATGGGATGGTTTTAAACCTCAACACTCATCCTCATTCAATTAATAATTTATTTTTAAATTTATACACTTATCTATCCTTAAAAAGCGAACACACGTTTATGGTATGTATTCATGTATACAATGGTTATTTTAAATGTGAAAGAAACACATGATCAAATCACATCAGACATATTTTCTACTATGAAAAATGTTATTCAAGGGGAAATTTGAATTATAATACTTAAAAAATATTCCAATTTTTAGTGATGAGGATGAAGAAGAGGAAAATAATGAAGGAATGAAATAATCATAGCATCTTAAAAATGAGTGTTCCATCACATATTTCCACTTCACATTGATATTCTTTGAAGAACAAAAGTTTAAATAGATAATCAAAATGTTATTAGATATCTATATATAATTTAGTTTCACCTCCAAGAACTTTCTTTGAATGTTATTACTCTATGAATGGAGGATGAAAACATTCATGGAGAGAAGAGAAACAAATATTTAGTAAAACTCATCAAATTAAATATAGTTTTAGAGAACAAGAGAATCAAAAGTTGATAATAAATAGACTCTACTAAATTTTAGGGATAATGACACTCGTTATAATTTGATATATTAACTTCATTCTATCAAAATTAGGTTATACTTCAAGTAAAATTCATAGAGGATAGGTACAATCAGTCAACCTTGATTCATCTTGACCTGTACATAGTTTAATTCATCTGGATGTATTCCTTGTAGAGTTGATTTTCAACTATATCAAATTCCATCAGCTCAAACTGGTAATGGATCGACTCCCCTAGTATTTAATATCATCTATCAAATGAATCCCAATTTTAGATATTTGTTTTTACTTATATTTATTCCCAATTTAAATATGTCATTATTCAAATTTTTGGATGAAACATTACAAAGGTTTTCCTATAGGAGATTATGACAACACTCAATTTTTTTTAAAACAATTATCATTATGTATATTCTTTATAATATCTTTATTTTTATTTATTCTCCATTAAAAAATGAAATACTATTGAAAAGTATATCAATTTTAAAAAATAATTTTTTATAAAATATTTTAATTCAGGTTCTATAATAGAAATAAAACATATTCCCAGAAAAATTATTAAAAATAAGGTAATACTAAAGTTATTAATTCAAGTAATTGAAATAAAAAAATAAAAATAAAATTGAAATTAGAAAAATTTATTCCCTAGATCAAAAAACCAAAAAAAAAATTCCTTAACAATTAAATATTCAATTAAAATTCATGTAAAAATCAGAAAACTACGGTTTTTGGAATTAATATATTATCAAGATGAGAACAATTGATTTGTTAATCTTCAAAATTGAATAATATCATTTAAAAATATAAATTATATTTATTTTCCCATAAAATGATTAAAAAATAATTCTGTAGTGAAATAATATTTCAATGATAGAATTCCAACAAATTAATCAACGTGGATGTGAAAAATGTGTATAAAAATGGGCCACATCAATTTGAAATATCATGAGGTAAGAAGAAAATAATTGTATAAAAACATGTGGATCTACACTACTATCCCATCCAAATCCTTAATTATGAATCATTATCTACTTTTATTTATATGTACTATTCACCCATTAGATACCAAGAAATGATATCCCACATTTACATATAATTAAATCTTAAAATTATTGAATCCCATTTATCAATGTGAGGCCAGAATGATGAAAAAAAATTATAGGGAGGATGGATGAAGAACACCAACCTGAAACCTTATGATGAACCCATGAACCCTAATGATATTATTACATCATGGAAACTCCATAACTAATTTTTATATAACCATTATAATCAATTGAATTGAATTGAAAATACTTATAAATAAATAATTATTGAATAATATAAAAGGCTAATGAGATAGAGAGTGATACCCAGGATCAAAAGTTATCATCAGAAAAAAAATCATTATTGTTCAATGATAGAAACATAATTTCATCAATAATAATCACAAAACAACATATGGTTAAAAACATATTGAGGAATTATATTGAATTTGAGAGGTTCTATGAATTTATAGGAAAAACTAGAAGACATTATATAGTAACATGACATGGATTCATCACATCATGATGTTCCCAGATATGATGATCTTGATATGATCTCCCAAAATATTTCCCTCTTTTCCATTTTGATGAATATTATTTATTTAAGAATAATAATAGGTTTAGTAACATGGTAAATGGAATAATGTGAATTTGTGAAAATTCACTAAATCATATTACCAATCCTAAACATCTTTATCATCCTGATCAACCCCTGACTAAAACTTAAGTTTGGCCTCATCCCTATGTCATGGTGACTACTTGTGTGGAAGAAAAAAGAGACTTTATCATCATGAATTCACATAAATATGTTTTGAAACTGAACATTATATAATTTTAAAAATGGGTACATTGATATTTAAGGGTTACTCAAAACCATATATAAATATAACCCCCAAAAATTAAAATCATGACTAAAAACAATACTATGACATAACACCAAATAAACTATTCACATCTTACAAAATAATACCAAACAATCACTAATTACTCACATGAAATAATTATCATAGTAGATTTATTCCTATAAAATTATCCAAACTCATTTCCTGACCCACAAGTAAACCTATAAACAACCCCTGAATCACCTAGATCCTAAAAAATGATGAATGATTATGTAAAATACGGACCATTACATTATTTCCCTCTCAAATAATTATTTTATTTTATAATAAAAACCAAACATGGGGATTAAATCGATTTTTGGGGGGATAAAGTATAAACACATTACAAGAAAGCAATAAAATAGTGATATCACTGTAATAAGAGAAAAAAACTCATCATAATGGAAGTGTATATAATCACAAAACATCATCAATCATTTCATCAATCATGATAATTTCATACATATCATATAATTAAATCCAATAATAGAAAAATTAGGATATTTAATTCTCATATTCTACTCATATTTCAAAGTAAACTCTTATATGTCATTGTTATTTTATAGAACATGAACTGAAGGAATAACACACCCACACAAAACCTTCTCAAGACAGTCATTCTTCTCAATAGGAAATCCCTTGAATGTAACATTATCTTGAAAATCTAATTCATCCCATAAAATAAAATAGGATTTATTATGAATATACAAATTTATAAATTGAAAATATAAGACATCATGGATTAAATATATATTTAGAAGGAGCTCCAATTAATATAAATATTCACTAACTCATTTAACACCTTGAAAGGGGAAAAATAAATGATAAATCTTAATCTAATGAATAAAAGATAACTTCCCAATTTGAAAAGATATCTTTAAAAATACATGATCCCAAATTTTAAAATCAAGTGATGTCCTCATATGATAGGAATATGACTTATGATAATTTTTGGATACCTTAATCCTATCTTAAATAATTTTATCTTTCAGAGTCATAGTTTTGGTCTAAGAATTAATATATTTATAACCATGATCCATAAAAATATATATCATCATTGTCGGTCAAAAAACACATCAATTATTGTTTTACTAATGAACAAATGATAACTATTCTTATTGTAATACATAAATAAGGTAGGTTCTTCACCCATGAACATTAAAAACTGAAAACACAAGCATGGAACATTTTTTAAAAATTCTAGATATTATGATATGTATGATTGTATGTGTATATAAGAGAAAACAATTCATTGGAAATTTTGATATTCAAAAGAACACTATATACCATTCCATAATTGGGAACCGAAAAATGGATCAAAATTTCAAATAATCATCCTTGAAAATTGATACAACCTTAAAATATCTTCCAAATATTTCATCGAGATGACATTCATTGTGCTCAACTTCTGAATAACTATGAAGTGAAAATACAATTTAATACAATAAATGATCACCCAGGTAATTTCATTTCTACCTTAATCTCAAGGTTATATGGCCTCAAAATCCATACAAATTTCCACCCACTTCTACTAAGCAAAATCCATTGATATAAATAACCAACATGGGGCATGATGATTGACCATCATTTTTTAGAATAATAAACCCTAGGGTATGAAATTTTTGACTAATCTATTTCCTTGGACATGAATATAGACTTATAATGGAATTATACATTTGAAACACCCAATGATGCATGAAAAAGGTTTAAATTTTAAAAACATGATGAATCACCACATTTACCTCTAAGGGAATGCAGATATTTATATATAATAATGCGAAATATTGAAAATACTTATACCATCCCTTTGGGGAATCAAGACATATAATTTAATCCCTCTTGACATCTATATTATAATATCTGAACTAAGATTATTCCACATGGTATATATTGGATGAAATTATTGTCATCCTGAAGAGACACCATCTCCCATTATTTTCTACCATTTTCATGATGCATCACTACAATCTTCACCATAACACTCTACGCATATCCAGACCAACAACCAATATCACCATGTCAATTAATAACAACAAAATCATCAATAAAATTTTATTCCCCTAGTTTATAATAAATATTGATGATATAATTATATAATACTTCCATTCACAATTACTATATCATGTTCAAATAACCCCACATGATGACATATTCTAAACTCATATGATATGTGAGGATCATAATGTTCTCCTTGATGATAATGTGTCACCATAATTTCAGGAAGAAATGAATCCGACAAGAATGAAATCATAGTTTGGTTCATTGGTCCATATCTATCAAGAGATATATAATATTTCTTCCAAAAAAATAATAGAATACATCACAAGAATAATATTTATGAATAAGTTAATACATTAAACATTATAAAATCCTATTGAAAATTGATACTAGGATCACTAAACATGTTATACATTGAATGGTCACAATTAGTATGACAGTGGTTTGTCTCTTGGAAATATCTAAAAAAACAATAGGTAATGGACTATAGATAATAGAAAATATAAATATTTATAACATTCTTTGGAGATACCTATGAAATAAAAACCTATATCATTAATGAATTTATAACAACTCTTTGTTGAGAGATTGAATTCCCTATGAAATTAACCCCATGATCCCAAAAATTTACTCTTATAAAACATACGAAAGAGTTGATAATTTTAAGTTACCGCATAAATATATCAAAATATCCCTAAATGATCTTCTTTAGAATCATAATAAATATATATTTTGTCAAATAATACCAAAATAAATAATTTGAGAAACCCATGGAGTGAAAATTTCAATAGTCCCATGAACACAAATAGTCTATTTATTATGATGAAGGGAATTAATATCAACTCATAGTTCCCATGATGAAACATTCAGAGATTACATGTGATGTGATCTAATTTTACCATTAGATAATGATACATTGGCTGAAAATCAATCTATAATAACTAGCTTTCTCTTTTTAGTTGATCGAATATATCACCAATCAAAATAGGGGAGATATATCATCCCTATAACTTTATTAAATGGATGAATATAAAATGAATCATGATTGTCATTCATAAATATTACATATTTTATATTAATATTAAATACATTACACATAAAACACATATGTTTCATAATATATTATTGTCTTCAGATGCTGGGTAATGAATCATCTAATTTAGTGATTGATCCTCAAAATATACCATAATGATCATTACCTTTAGCATTCATGATAAACATACCCTTTGTAAAAATTTCCTTCATAAACTAGGTAAATGGAACATAAGAAAGGGTAAGCTAATATGCTCATTAATGGTATGAAATGGAAATTTTTAAACGAAACATGAAAATAAGTGCATGAGAACATGTGAATAAAATAGTAAAATTGTACCTAGAATATAAAAGATCATTACCAGGAGTCATAGAATAAATATTTGTAGTTCAAAAGAAATGAATAACAATGTAATGAAAGAAAATGATCCTTGAGATCATAAAATTGACTTAATAGGTGTAATTTTGGCATTTATATAATTTTAAGAAACATTTTTTCAAGTCTACCCACCAAGACATTCATAAAATGCTAGGCATGGGATGACCACCCATATACATGCTTCACGCACGAGATAAACACCCTTGTACCCTCTTTTGGGTTTTTGATAACCTCCCCCAAATCCTCTTTTATTCTTGGGATAACCTCCCATATACCCACTTTTGGGCATGGGAAAACCTTTTGTGTAACCTTTAATATCATATTACATTAATCAATACAATATTCCTTGGAGGGAGATATATGTTACACCCATAAAATGATGAAAATCATATATATGTGTTCCAAAATATTATAATACATTAATAATATGAGTAAACATAAAAATAAATGGTTTTCATAATTAGTTTATCATCACCTCAAAACATAACTTAAGGAAAAGGAAGTGTTTTTCATAATCATTTTATCAGGGTATTACCAATGGAAAAGAAACATGGTTCATAAATATTTTTTAAATAAAATCATAAACCATCCAGATAATGAATAAGAATGGTATCATTGGATCATAACCCATTTCAAGAATGCGTATATTCAAAGTATTTTATCTATCATGGGAAAAAATCAATAGAAAACCTTTTGGAATGTTTCATGAGGAAAATACAATTTCTAAATTGAAAAAGAATTAAATCAAAAAACATTTTAAAAATAATTTTCATTTAAAACAAACGTGAAAATTATAAATACCACCATTAAATTAATTTTAAACATTTAATGAGAAAAATACCCTTTCCGCACTGTTTTTTAATTATAAAAATTTTTTAAAATCATTTTCACTGAAAATAACTTTGAAAACTTATAAATGGATATTTAAATAACATTTAAAACATTTCATGAGGAAAAAAAACATTCTAGTTTGATTTTTTTAAAACAAATAAAATTGGAAAACTAGTTTTTTTTTAAATCAATCTTGAAAAATTAAGATAAAATTTCTAATGAAAATGATGGCCATGTTGTTTAGAGATTCCATTCATTCCATACACATTAAAAAAAATACACCCTTAACTTTTTCAGTAACATCTTAATGAGAATTTATTTTAAAGTTACAGGAATATTTAATTCAATATATTTCATAAAAATTCAGTCATAAGTAAAAAAACATAATAAATATTTTTATTATCATTAATAACATTTATTGAAAACATTTTTATAAATAATTTTTTTGGAACAAATAGAGTTTTTGACAGAAATGTAAAATGAAGATAATTTTTATTAAACCAATAATTTTTATAATTTGACTATGTTAAGTGCGGAAAATAATGGTAAAAAAATTATTCTTCATAAATAAATATTTTATAATAAAATACATGAGTATCCTAAGATATAGATAATAATATTTCATCCTTGTAAGCATAATTTTAAACAATACTGCTAAAATATGAGATTGTAAGAGAAAAATGTTACCACATTTAAAACATTGAGTAATAATCACCATGAGATGATTACATTAAATGATATATATAATATAATCAAATGAATTATATTCATGATATAAGATGTAATAGGTCGATTATATGAATCTCATAGAATAATATTGGTGCACAACATAGCTTTGGTCTTTAAGAAGGAAATTTAAGAAAAAAATACATTACTGCATTGGTAACATTTAAACCACAAACCCCATGAAAGTGATATTATAAAATAGATATTTAAATCCCATAAATTTTATTTATTTTAATAATAAATTAAATTCATGGTATGTATATACACCACATAACATGACCATGTGGTTAATTTTTATTGTGTCTCATAGAAAATAAAAGCGAGAAGAAAATCAATTACCATAGGTCTCGACGTCATATTCAATATAACCTCTAATAAAATAAATATATTTTAATTATACATTTTTAAATGAAGCAAAATTTTGTATATCATACCATATATAATTTAATTATGACTTCTTATTTCCTATTTATTAACAATTCCGTATTAAATTTAGGATTTCAGCAATAACTTCCTTTTTCATATATGGTATCATTTGTTATTTTTTATACTCTCACCTTGATCATAGAGACTCAAATTAAATAATTTTAAGCAAAATATAAATATAATATACCTTATTTATATATTTAAATATAGTGATCCATAATTGTTATTGATAGAAAATGAAATTCACTATTCATGGAGATGGTAGGCCATACGTACACTTGAATGCTGTTAACATTTTCCCTAAAGATTGAAATAAATAAAATAAAATTATATATTACTATTTGAAAATAATTTTTGTGTCATATATATCAATTTTCTAATTTTACCCTATCTTTATTACCTTCCTTGTAAATCATATGTGAATATCAAATCACACCACTACACGAGGTAGTAATTCACCGCACACACAAACAACACCATAATTTTTTCACCGAATAGGAAGTAAGAATAAATATGTTATATAATGATTACATAAGAAAATTAATATCGTAAATTTCTTATAAAAAAATAAATTATTTTATCCTACTGTGAAAGGTTGTTATGGAATATGAATGACATTGGTTTGCGGGGTGGTAGTCTGCCGTATACCCGAATAATAATTTCATAAATCATTTGATTAATGGAGAGAATGATTTGGGTCATTAAATTAACATAAACAAATATAGGTATATGAAATATACTATTTTTGTTACACAATCTGGTTTTAATATTAATTTACATATTTAATGGAATATATAAAATAAAACTCTTTATTAGGGACAACACATCTTTGTCAAAAATCATCTTTTGGTTTGAATAGAATGAATTTTAGGTTTTACTTATGACCAAAAAAATGGATTCAATATTGATATTATGGAATTAAAAAATTTAATTGGATACATATTATCCAAAATAATGGCTTTTTTATGTGTGAAGCGGAGAACAGAGGGGGTGGCCTTTTATAAGTGAGGTGAGTGGTAGGCTTGAAATTTTTGAAATGAAAAATGTGTACCCACGTTTTTAGAATGGAAAAAGGATAAAAAATGGTCAATTATCAATACTAGAAGATATAAGGTTTATATATGGCCATAAAATGGGTATTTGAAATTTTTTGGGTCATTGTTAAACCCTTTCATTTTCGTTTAACCACTGGTAAACCCCTTTTTACCTTAACAGTGATAAATAAATTTTACTATTTTTACTATTAATTCTTCTAAAAAAGAATTATTACCATGAAAATATAAATTCAAATGATTCAAAATATGGAATAAAATTTTCCCAATTACTTTTATATAATTGAAAAAATTTTAAGTTAAATTTTATCATGCATATGTAACCAGAAAGGGGTGTTTCAAAAAGAAAATGGTCAAATGGATAAAAAGTTTTTATATCCAAAATATACATGAAAATTATTTTTAATTGAAAAAATGGAATAATAAATATATATTTTAAGTAGTATTTGTTTTATAACCATATTAAAACAATTTATATGTTTTTAAAATATTTATCAATTGGAAATACATAATAAAAAACTAAATTTTGAAATATTCATCGAAAAATGTATCATGACAAAAAAATAATAAAAAACAAAGCCTAAGTGTGAAATTGGATTGACTGTTTTTTATTTTATATAAAACGTATCAGATTATAGTTAAACAATTTCCTGAATATATATCAAATTATTTACATCAACATGATTTATAACATTTTATTTATTTTGAATTTAAGAATAAAACATTTCTATGTGAAAACAAATTGTTTTACAGAAAAAAGATTCATTTTTTAAATGGTTTTTCATTTCATTTAAAAATAATTGGACACAAAATAATTCATTATTAATGCATGTTTAAACCATAGGGTTTCTTAATTAAATTAATAATATTAATACACACCATTCCAAAACCTCATTGATAACTATAATAACTAATAATAATATTATAATAATTAGTCACATTTCATTTATAATTTTTGTTCTGCGTAACACAAGATAAAATTAGTGTTGTGTATATCTCAATATAAAATAATTGTTGTGTGTAATGTAAAATATTTAAAGGTTTAAATTTATTTGAAAAAAAGATTTCAACAATCATTAGGGTGTTGCATTCTACCCCCACATCCCTTAAAATGAATTTATCCCCCATAATTAGTCACTTTTATAACCACAATTCAAGATACTTAGGCCTCATAAAATCCTCACAATCCCACTTAGCTCACTCAAACTAGTTTTTTAATGTTCCCAAGATAAAAGGACAAGGTTTTTATTTATAAATAAGTAAAATTATAAAAAAAGTGAACGTACATAAGCTTATTTAAAAGTGAAGGTATTTAGCTTACTCAAACTAGTGGTTCAACCCCAAAACACTTACTAAGTGAGAGGTACTGTTTCATTGAAATACCTATATATATTCTAGAATCATAACCAATTTATCCTTATCTTAAGGATATGCTCCAGCGATATTACCTTTTGGTTCAATGCATGTGAAGGATGATGTGCGTACTTCCTCATGAGAGGAACATGGAATACATCAACAACCAGAAAGAGATTTTGTGGAAGCACCATATGAACGGATACCATATTGATATGATAAAAAATTTAAATTTGACTGATATATCTAGGGATTATTTTTCCATTATTTTTTCCATAGTGAAATTCATATCAAATAACTATAGTAACTATAAATTCCGGATGACATCGATGATTATCTACATAAAATTTCAATCAATTTATTTATTCATTTACATGATTCTAAATGGATATATCATTCTCTACAATTTCACATGCTAGCCTAGGTATATTAGTTTTCTTTGTGAATATTCAGTATAGTACAAATCAGTTCATCACATATGTCCATAAATGGATTCTTAAGTATCCAATTGAATGATTTAGTGAAAGATATTGTAATATGAAAGTTCAAATAGAAGGTGTGGATCCAAACCTACTTTTAAATCCATATAACAACATAACAACATATTTTACTGGGTTTCAATTATTCTCTCAAACTATCCATCTTTCGGAGGATGATATGCTTTATTAAAATTGAACTCAATATCAAGATATTACAATATAAATAAAAAACATCATCATGGTGAACCCTAGATCCCACTCAAATGTCATTGATAGAGGTTCTATATGAAACCATAACCCTTACTTAATGTATATTATAGAAAATGGACCAAAATATTAATCTTATATGATAATAATGAATTGTGAAGAATAAATAATGTGATTAACTACCACCCATAATCATATCAAAATAAAATAAAATATAAACCCTAAAGGTTAACAATACTTTTAATCCTATGTCAAAAATGTGTCAAATCATTCCTTCCCAAATAACATTATTACAAAATATGATACCAAACGGTTGAATTTCCATAAATGTTGACTAAAATAACATTATTCATGATAAAACCCAATCACATACATCTTAAAAATGGGTGTTAATGTCTTAGAACATTAGGATTAACATTAAACATATAAACCCATGATGGTATCCACAACTATTATTTTATTCTCAAATGGAGACATATACACATCCAAAATATATTTCACCCATTATTTTGTATATAATATATTAAAAAATTCTTTTTAATCCTTTGTTCATCCATGGAATGATAGAATATCAAATATTATTTCATCACACCGAAATTCATGTAGATTAATAAAATAACAAAAAAATTCACTCAAGTATGGGTAATAATATTTTTATAGAAAACATTCATACCAAATAAATTATGAAATTCCGAACTAAGTAGGTTTGGATTAGTGTTCCCATATTATCATGATTCACTTCATCCTTTATGATTACATAAGATTTCACTTTATCCTTTTCATTTATAGGTTGTTGTGGCTTATCATCAACATTATCCATGGGATTACTGAATTGATTCAAATAATTCCCAATCTATATCAACTTGAAACACTAGAGTGTGGGTGGGGAATTATATGTCTATGTCAACATTTTTGAATAGATAACTTTCTTCTTTTAATAAATTCATCATTCATCCACTCAATGACCTCTCTTCCCACACATGAAACATTTATCAATCTCATTAAGACAATTACTCTTTGTTTACTTCCACACATCAAGAATAAATAAATTATCATCTTACTTTCCCAATATTTTTTTGTGTTTCCTTTGGATTCTAAATTTATGTTATTTTCAAAACCCAGTGATGGATGCATTACAATCATTTAATTTCTACCTTGATTGAACAATGTAAAATTTATTTATAACTATCTAAGTCCCATATGGGAAAAACTATGAATATTCTTTGTTTTAATCCACTAAATAATTGACCAACCTTAGTTTCAAGTTAGATGATAATTCCAAAATCATACCTTTCAGGTCTTGTAAAATTTTCCCTACTTGTACCAAGGGATTCATCATTCATTTTTTTTACATTTATGAATTTATTTTCCATTTTCATATGAATAATTGTGTGTAAGTAAATATAAAAAAATATTCTCTTAAAAACACCACACTCTATTGAATCAATTTTCTCTTGTTGACTCATATTCTAGATAATATTTCACCATTTATTTTCTTAACCATACAAATTAAAGACAATCAAAACTAATTTTTCATGATCCAAACACTGGATAATAGAAAAACTCTTTTCAATGCTACTGATCCATTTCTCAGCAACAAGTGGATCAAAATAACCGTTATATGAAGGTGGAAATTA
Organism: Viscum album; assembly: GCA_963277665.1. NCBI lineage: Eukaryota > Viridiplantae > Streptophyta > Magnoliopsida > Santalales > Viscaceae > Viscum > Viscum album. The sequence continues at coordinate 562,389,566 of OY728141.1, forward strand.
CCACATGAAGGACTAAAGAGAACATTGTTATCACATTTAATAATTTCAATGTTCTATATGATTCATAGATAGATAATGGTTTGTGATCATAATGATAATATTTTTTATTTCATATTCCATTAAATAATGTTGATCTGTAGGAAAATCACTGCATTGTCTTCTTTGTTTAGTATTACATGGTTTATTTAGGTTACAAACATAAACTAAAACCATTAATCATACTATAATAAATAATATTCATATAGGGTAACTACATAATCATGAAAAATCCCATATAGGTCGTATATATCATGACACAAACATTTTCATATGTGAAACATTAGGCCTAACATAGGCCTTCATGCTCATTATTCAAATCATTTATTCTGGTTCATAAAGAGTTTATAAATTTCCAATGTATATCCCCTAATAGTTCTAATCCATGTGTACAATAAGACATGTTTTCATGCACTGAGTTATGATTTATTCAACATAAATTCACCCTTTTGAGTTATTTCTCCAAGGTACCTCTATTCTATAGCCACATCCACTTATTGTATCCATTCATAGATGAAATTTCTTAGGAACCACTTGCTCTATTATTTAAAAAAATAGAAAACTTTCTTATACTTTTACACATCCTCTATAATATCCTTAGAGAAATCCTTAAAAATATTCATAGAAACATCCTTAAGGATCTCACTAAAGATTTGTCATCATAGATTTAAATATTTAACTATGAATTTAAACTAATAAAAATTTTAATGAACTAGTCTTATCAAACATAAATATTACATATTTTCTAATGAATATTTAATATACTACAAAAACACACATATAAGGATCTTAATATTTTAGTGTATTTGAAGTTTATGTACACAATATTTTCATTTTTTGAAATATCTTCAACATCTCCCATAAACATCTTCCCCTTTTGTACTCCTTACAAGCATACCATACATATAAAATTTATTCACACATGGGGAAAGGAGACATATAAAAGGGTAAGATATGATTCTCAATACGTGTAATGAAGGGAATGTAATAAATATTACCTAATAAAAAATCCATGGTAACATGATCATGACTTATGAAAACCATACCATTCATATCAATGATTATAATCATGGGATATTTAAAAACTGTGGTGGTTCATAAGACATCTTTCATGAGTGAATCAAAGAACATGAGCCCCAGGATAATAACATTTACAAATGAAATGGAATTTTCGGCTATACATAATCATAGGAAATATTATTTCAAGGATCCCACTCAGACATTAATAACATGTTAAGATTGGGCTAAACAACCATGAACATACTTCATGCTCAGGATAACCCCTCGGGTACCCTATTTTCGGCATGAGACAACCTCACATTTACCCTCTTTAAGGCTTGGGACAACCAACTATGTACCTTCTCTTAATAGTGCTATAACATTTCGTCTACCCTATGATATCCTATAACATCAATCCTTTCCAAATTCATTTGTGTAATATATAGGTCCAACATGTCACATGAAAAAAACGATACATAATTATTCTATAAGATCATAAAATAATTTAACATAATAAAACCCAAGAGAAGAAATGGGTTTCATAATCATTTTTTTCATTTCTAAGATAACCTATATTATAATAAGTAGGTTCAATAAGAATTATATTATGGTATAACTTATGGAAGAGAAACTAATTTCATTGTCACATTGTCACGAGAAACAAAAACTATCAAGTGAATGAATAATTATTTTTTCCTTGTACCGTATATAATGTAAGCATAATCATAATAAAATTATTTTATTTTACATGGAAAATGGGTTTTTAAGGAAAACCACATTGACTTTTTTTTATGAAAAAATATTTTCTCTTTTAAAAAACACTATTTAAAACACAAAACATTATCAAAATAATTTTTTTTGAAAAAAAAATTGAAAACATATAAAGTAAAATATATATCCCATTTAATAAATTTCATGGGAAGAATATTCATTCACTTTCGTAAAATAATTTTTCATTAAAAAATAATAAAAAATTAAAATCCTTTTATTTTAATATAACTATGGAATCTTATAATGGATGCTTTAAAAATAATTTAAATTATAGTTTGAGTGACATAGCCTTTCTGATTAGAATTTTTTCAAACATAAATTATTTTTACAATAATTTTCTATTAGAAATGTCCTAGAAAAATTAATGAAATATTCAATGAAAACAGTGTACATTATGCTGGGAAATTCCATTCATTCTTTACATGTTAAACGAACAATACATTTCTCATTTTCGGTAAAATCCAAACAGGAATTATTTAGAAAATGACATGAATATTCCATTCAATTATTATTGTAAAAATTCAAACATGGGTAAAAATTTAATTATCAAATAATTTGAATAATGTCAAAAAACCATTTTTAAATTATTTTTAGAAAACTTGATTTTGGGAGAAAATGTGTTTTCCACCGGATAAAAAAATAAATATGTGTTTTATTAAGTATCATTTGGAACACTTCACTAAATAATGAGTAAAAAAAGTGAAAACATGTATTCTATAAAAAATCAACATTAGAGAATAAATTTAATTATTTTCTTGAGAGACATATTCTAATATTTTATCATTACAACCATAATCATAAACATTCCCGATTAAAGATGAGATCGTAACATTAAAATCATTCTACTTTGGTAATATTTTTTCATAATAAAAATAAAATAATAAAACTAACTATAACATAAAATATCCTTAAAATAATTTTGATCATTATATAATAGTTAAAATGTGCCTTATATTCATCTTATCGATGAACAAATGTGCACAACATTAATTACGTCTCCACGAATTCAACTTTAGACAATAATATCTTACTACTATGGTAGCATTTGAATAATAAAACCCTTGAAAGATATATAATAAGGGAAATAGCTAAATCCAAAAAAAATTAAAGATATTAATCATAATATAAACTCATGGGTAGAATATACACTACATAAAAGAAACACATTGTGAATATTCCTTGTGTGGCCCAAAAAATAAAAGTAGGATGAAAATTCCTCATATTAAGTCTCGACATAATTTATATATTTCAAAACCCTCTATATATGAAATATAATTTTATTATAAATATATTAATGATGAAAATTATATAATTTACTATATTTTATTTAATTACGATTTTTTATCTAATGTTGATTAATAATTAAATGCTAAATTCAATTTTTGGGAAATAACTACTTTGTTTTTCATTTTTGTTTTGAATTGTTATTTTATAGTCCTATTATGTTGATAATAGTTCCAGCATCATTTAATGTTTAAAATTATATAAATATAACATATATATAGTTCATATTTATCAATAGTGGTCAATAAAATTTAGACATAAAAAATGAAATACAGTATTCCTAGAGACGATAGGTTGTACATATGCAAGATCATTGATTCAAATTTCTCAAAGGATTAATAAAATAAAAGTTAAATTTTATATTAGCATAAAAAAATAATTTTTTTGATATATATATTTCATATGGTTATTTAATCCTATCATTATTTCCTTCTATTTAAAGCATCTATGAATAACGAATCGAATAGCTTTATGAGGCGGTAGTTCATCAAACACACGAATGACATTATCAGATTCCCACAGAATGGAACAAACGAATAAATTGGAGATATCATGATTAAATAATCATATTAATATCATAAATATAATATGTAAATAATAATCACATCATTTTATCCAATTTTTAGTGGTGGTTAATTAAAATGAAGAACATTGGTTTAAAAGGTGTAAGTACACCGTACACATGAATGATGTTTTCGTAACACATTTGTTGGAAGAGGATACAGATTTTGATTATTAATTCAACATAATAAAATATAATTATTTGTATGATAAAAATACAATTATACGATTGTATTTTAAAAATAATTTTACAAGATGGACGAAGAAATAAAATAATCCACATGATTGGGGACATTACCTCATTTCTATAAAACCTATTTTGGTTTGCACCAAACGGATTCATGAATTGGATTTCTATTAAGAAAAATGACTCTAGGATTATAATAGTGAATTAAAGACATGATTTGGGTTGGTCAACTATGATCCAATGGGATACATAATTAGAATGAGGATATGATAAGGGGAGGCTATTTATAAGTGAGGGGAGTGACACAATTGTTCTTTTTGAAAAGAAAAAGGTATAGAAATGTTTTTACAATGAAAAAGGGATAAAAATGATCTATTATCGAAAATGGAATTATAATTATGAATTATGGCTATAAAGTTTGTGTTAGATAAGTTTTGGGTATTGTCATACTGTATCTTTTTAGTTTAACACATGCTAAATCCATTTTACCATAACTATGGTAACTAAATTTTATTATTTTTACTATTCATTATAGTAAAAAAATATGTTGAAAATATTATATAATATAAATTATTATGATATAAAATATTGAATCCATTATTAAAAACACCATTCAAATAATTGGATAAAATTAATTTTATATTTATCTTGTGGACATGACGAGAATGCAAGATTTCGAAGAGAAACTGATCGAAAGATTAAAACAAAATTTATATATAAAAACACATTATGAAAATGATTGAAATTAAATATATTAAGTCAATAGAAATATTATTTAACCAATTTCTATTTCAAAACAATCAATATTTTATGTTTTAAAAATCATTAAATGTAATTTAAATTCTAAACAAAAATAAATATTTTTCACAGTTAATCGAAAAACTAAACTTATCAACAAATTTTAAAAAAATTAACCAAAAGATAATTTTCAAATTATGATTTAAAAAATTAAATTAAATTTATAATATAAATGTTATAATTATTTTTATTTTTTTAAAATACAACTTCTTGATTGATTTTAAAAAAATACAGTTTTTATGAATAAACCTGAATTTATTCTTATCTCTTTTCTAAAAAAATATGATAAATTTTATACTATTGATTGAATATTTAAAATATATATTTTATTAAAATACTTCATGAAAATTTCTATTTTAATTATTTTGGGATAAGAAATATTTTTAGTATACAAGTATTCTTTTCATAAAAGACTATCTTCTTTTTCAAATGGTTTTTATTTTAATTTTTAACTAATTATTCCCCAAGTAATTAATTTTATATACATGTGTAAACCATATATTTTCAAATTTTACTTAATCCTTTCATATTCTCAATTCCAATGTCTTGGTGATAACTATCATTTTAAATAATATGTTCTTAATAGTAATAGATGTTTGGTTTAAACATGGAATTATGTATAATGAAAGCTAAACTCAGTGTTTCACAAAACACCAAATAACTCAGTGTTGTGTGTAAAAAATGGTATATTAATATTATTTAAAATATATATTTTCAAAAATATTTGGTTGTTACAACTAATCTATAAATAGTCACAAAATACATCAACTATTTTATGAAAAATATTGAACCACCTTGATGAAACACATAGGGTTAAATGAAAAAATTCTAAAAAGATTGTATATTTTATTCTATATCTCCCAGATGTCAAAAGGTTCAATCCCATATAGAGACATCAAAATCAAAGAGACACTCGACTAAAATTTGATCTCAAAATTGATTTCATGTATTGGTGGAAGTGTCATAACCACATTAGGGAAAAAACATAGTACTATTACAAAAGGCATTTAAAAACTACCAGTAGTGCCCTCTTAATGCTAAATTTCATCTCATCGATTAAATTATATAATGACTCATCTTGTCTCTAATCCACATTTTGGTTCTGCTTATAAATGGACATGACATGAATATTTTCATCATCAATGAGTTTAACATAGTTCTTTAGGAAATAAATTATATTGGGTACTAAATTCAATAGGTACATGCTATGAATTACATCATATAATAGTATTCTAAATGATTGGACATCTCATTAAGACCGATGATACCCTCACATCAGATCCTAGTATCTACATAAATTATTAAAACTAAATCAACCTTCAAATGGTGTAGTAAAGTAATTTAATTGGAAATATCTCCACCTCATGTCCCAGATCAAAGACTAATATAGGTGTAACTGAGGATTGTATAGATAATGAAACTAATTTATCATAAACTCATGATGAAAATAGACCAATGACACATCACATGATGTTTGGATTATCTAGAACTGAAATGTTCCTAGAATGTACCAAATTGTGTCCTTCTCTAAGACAGATATATCCTTGATATCAATGACATACGCCTGTCTTATGGCGTGGAAAAAATATAATTTCCTAAGTTACAATGTATTAAAGTGGTTGACCTAGGATGTCTTCTGAAGAGGAGTGCACACAAAATGAGTTTTCACTTTAAAAGGATGGTAAAAAATGTTGTGTTTTTGAAATGAAATTTGAAATTAAAATGATTGAAAAATCTATGATATTAAAAAAGGGGAATAGTTTAGGGTCTGTTTTTTAATTTTAATGATATCCTTGTTCAATTTAATTCAAACCTATTCTTCTTTGTTAATTAAAGTGAGTTTCCACAACCATTTCCTCTCACTTCCTTGGAGAAATTATTATTGTGAAAGAAAACCATACCAAGATCTAGGTTTGGTCAACTCTCCTTCCATGTATAAATTGTTGTATTAAATATCCTTAATTCAAATGGGAAATAATCGATTAGGTTTTGTTTATCCCAAACAATCATGAACATTCACTACACCTTTTACACGTACAGACGATCGTCGAGTACTTCACCACTAATTCCCAGTTAATTCCATCGTATATAAACCAGAAATTAGTGGAAGGAGATATTGATTATTTTACCAAGGGAAAAAATATAACAGAATTAATTTTCAAGAATGATTTCACTTGATTATAAAATCCTCTATAAGAAATTGAAAACAACTTTGAAGAAGAAAGTTATTTATCCAATTACGTCCAAGAACTCAAGCATTACAATGTAGAAAACCAACCCTTCCCCAATCACTCCAAATGTTTACCCCACCATAGTAAGGGTAATCGAGTTGAATGGGGAAGAAGAAGGCATTACAAAACTATGAAAAAGAAAATAAATAAAATAGAAATCTGAAAAGTTCTCCTTTTTGGTGTCCCGGAAGGAATGGGGTGGAGAATGGGATGATTTGAGAGGGTGGAGCTCTCCTCCTTTTATAGCCAGAATCTGTCCCCCGAAGGTTGACGCATTTTAGCCATAATAAATGAAATCTTCACGCATTGATCCTTTTTTCAATGTTGTTCATAATTACATTGTCTGTGTCCCCTCAAAATATCAGCGGCTTTGGACCTGTATTCCGAGAGTTATGGCTGTTTTACTCTGAGTATTTATTCTGTCTAGTCAGACTCTCCAAAACGCAATCCTCTAGATTAGGGTGATTTAATGACCCCATAAAGGGATAATTCACGTGGCCCTTCCTTCATAAAATATTCTCCAAAACAATTTTCTCATCCACCCACCAAATATAACAACATTTGGGGCCACCATGGATGACTTATGGATCCCACACCAAAACTAGGAATAACTACAAACAGTTTTCTTTTCCCATTTGTGAGCTTCTTTTTAGCTTCTTTATGGCCGATTCAGCTTTCGGTCCAAAAATAGTAAATGAATACCTAGATGTTTAGAATCTGTAAAAGAAAGAATGTTTCAATTTAGAACAGTGTAGATAATGTTATGGCCAAACTACAAAACTAATTTAAAACTGTTAAAAATCCAAAATGGACAATTTTTACTATTCAGCTCAAAAATAACACCATTATCATGAAAATGAAAAAATTCATCTTAGAAGAACACTTTTGTGGGTTTAAAACAAAGATATTCAATATAAATTAATTGAAAATATTTTCTCTATAAATTCCCCCACACTTAGCACTTGGACTCCTGGACAAGTAAAAATCAAATCAAATCAAATCCAAAACTCATATCAATGAGATCTATCAAATAAATTCAAAGAAACAAACAGATATCATGCCTCATAAAAAATAGTTATTTCAAGTTCTCCATTTAATATTTTAATATATTTCCTCTTCATTTCTTATCCCATGCACACACAAAACCTATCTCACATGAATTTTCTCTCATCTCACAAATGTAAATGCTGAACAAGGCTTTTCTCATCCAAACTCACACAAGAGACACCATAGGCTTGATAAATTTCTACTTCTCCACTCGATGTAATTCAAGGATATGTGTTTCTCATGAAGACTTTTCATGGTTGTTTTGTGGCTTCCAGTTGATAGGATTTAGATGTTAAACATTCTGAGGCCGAAAAAGGAGGGCTTTGCTCTTTTTGAAGAAAATTTGCAAGATTATAATTTTTACTCAAGTATGGTCTCCTTAACATTACCTTTGTAGAAAATAGGCTCCATCCACATTCAATCAGCTCATCAGAAATAATTTCAATCCTTTCAATCGTGATTTTTCTTGAAAACGTCAGATAAGAACAACTTTATTTTTCTACATTGGAAGCTCCAGAAAGGCACAACTTCTCTTATCATAAAAGCTCTAGAAAAGGCACAGCTTTCAACAGAATAATTTTTTAGCATCACAAGAATCTCTTCCACAATTTATTTTCCACCCAAAGTATCACCAAATGAGGTAGTACACCACAAGACATCTTCCCCCACACTTAATTTCAACTAGATCATGCAATTTCACTTCAAGAGTAGTTAGGATAAGGAAATTTGGCTTGTAATGTTGCTAACCTAACAAGAAATTCATGGCTAATAGGGGCTAAAATGAAATATAAATGTAAAGGTGGTCCATAATGAAAACTATTATTTTGAAAATGGGGCTCCAAACTAAATAAATGCCTCAATCATTTAAAACAGATGTACCCCAAACCCTCAAGTTTTGAAAAGTATAAATGAAATTTTGGTTAAAGAAAGCATGGTATGGTTCTCTCAAGAAATGAGGTGAATGAAAATAATATGAAAACAATCGTTCAGAAGCCTCACAAGAAAGTGATTTCAAATATATAGACAGTGAAATATGGCATGGGTTTCAAAAATAAATGTACTTTTCAAGAAATTCCAAAATATTTGAACTTGATACAAATTCATTTCAGCATTCATTTAATCTCAGTTTCATGGAATAGATTGATTTACTCATTTACATGGGTTTAAAAAATGGAAATGATAATCATTTCAGCTAAAAAGTTTCAAAAAAACACCAAAAATTGAAAAATAAACACACAAAAATTTGAAAACACACATTTTTTTTGAAAACAAACATCAAATGAAACTCTTTTTCTATAAAGGTTCCCTCCCCCACACTTAAATGATGCAGTGTCCTCAATGCATTAAATTTTATTTAACATGTAATCCAATTTTAAAATGAATCACAACATCAAGCAAGTGTGAAAGAGAGTTACAACCTGATTTATTCGCAGTGAAACATTGAGTTAACCTCCTAAGTGTTGCACTCTGAAAACCTAAAAATAAAAGAACAAAAGTAAACATAATATATTTATTGAAAGAAATGAAAATAGAAATAGGATGATAATAGAAGGATAAAACTTTTTTTAATCCCCCAAGTGGGCCCTGGGTTTTGACTGCCTCTAGAGGGGCAGTTCTAATCGGTTATCCCCAATCTGATGATGGGTGAGGTTTCTTACTCAAGAACCAACAAAAATTCTTCTTCCCAGCATGCACTTGTTCCTTATTTTTGAGAACTCCATTGATATAGAATACCATTTTCACCCCTACTGTAATGAGATACAACATGCATGGTGGGGTTAGGATATTAAATGAGTCCTCCTCTTTCTTGGGTTCCGCATGAACACCATCTTCTTTATTCTCCAGTGGTTGCTAAAGGTATGATACATCTATGGAAAAATCAAAGGGAATGTCAGAGTTTAATTCTATTTGAAAAAAATTAAAGCATAAATAATCAATATCAAATTATTTCCTTTCAAAGTAAGTATCTTGTGTCTCATTTTCCTCAAAAAAATCCACTTTGATCTTCTCTTGTACTCCCTCCATTAAATGTTCAACAGGTTTGGGGATCTCTATATGTTCCTCCATGGATGGATATCCTTTTTCATCGTCTTCCTGCAAATAAATACATGTGTTGGATGAATCTGAAAAATTAAAAGAAGGGGAGGTAATACTCAATATAGATTTAAAAAAATCAACAGATAATGAGTTTATGAAAGGATTGACTCCCTGATCTTGTTTGGATTCAATTACTTCTTCAATGGGATGTTCTTCTTGTAGTTGAGTTTCCCTGGATAGAGGTAGGCAGTCAGAATCCTCTATCTTCTCTCCAAATTCAACTACTTGTTTGGTTTCTTCTTTCAATGTTGTTGAATCATATACATTATGAGGAATATTTGGATCAAGAAGTTCCTCACACTCATTCCAGAAGTTATCCAGATCTTTTTGATCTCCCATATGTATTTTAATTGCTAAATCTTCTTCATCAATCTCCTACAACATTTATTGAGATGGGATAAATGGATCTTCTTTTTATTTCATCAAGGTCTCCATGGGTTCTTAAACTTTATGGATTTTTGGGGCTACTTATTCAATCAATTTTCCGAGTTCTTGTTCTTTTTCTAGATCCATTTGTTGATCTTGGGATGCATGTACATGTTCTGCTATCCACTGTATTGAGGTCTCTATGTTTTGAACTGTTTGACTAATTATTTCAAATTGGGCTTCAATATCCTTGTGAACTTCTTCTTCTTGGTGTTATACATTGATAATTTCTTGATAAAATTCTGGAAAATACTCCTGAAGTTCAATTAATTCTCTTGCCAAACCCTCCAACACTGGGTATTCGAGGTTCTCTTTAAGGTTTTCAATGAGATCCTTGAATTCATCCTCTGTTATGATTTGCATTCGAGCTCCCCGAATTTGTTTATACAATAATGAAACTTTATACTCTATAGACAAAGGTGATTCAATAACTGGTTCTCGCACTTCTGGGTAATTGTTCCATGAATTAAAAAAATAATCATTTGAAAACAACATGGTAAAAGATTTTTTTTAAAAAAAAATTAAATTTGAAAAAGTGAAATATTTACAAATAAATTGTGGCACTACCTCCTCGGAAACGACGCCAAGTTTGACGCACGCCTGTCATAGGGCATGAAAAAACAATTAATTCCTAAGTTAAAATGTAGTAAAGTGGTTGACCTAGGATGTCTTCTGAAGAGGAGTGCACACAAAATTAGTTGTCACTTTAAAACGAGGGTAAAAATGTAGTGTTTTTGAAATTAAATTTGAAATTAAAATGATTGAAAAAAACTATGATATTAAAAAGGGTGATTAGGTTGGGGTTGGTATCCTAATTTTAATGCTATCCTTGTTTAATTTAATTCAAACCTCTTCTTCTTTTAATTAAAGTGAGTTTCCACAATCGTTTCATCTCACTTCCTTGGTGAAATTATTATTGTGAGAGAAATCCTTACCAAGATATCGGTTTGGTCAACTCTCCTTCCATGTATAAATAGCTGTATTAAATATCCTTAATTGAAATTGGAAATACCCGGTCAAGTTGTGTTTATCCCAAATAATCAAGAACATTCACTACACCTTTTACACGTACTGACGATCGTCGAGTACTTCACCACTAATTCCTAGTTTATTCCATCGTATATAAACCAGAAATTAGTGGAGGGAGATATTGATTATTTTACAATGGAAAAAATCAATAAGTAAATTAATATTCACGAAAAATTGAACTTTATTATAAAATCTGCTATAATAAATTGAAAACAACTTTTAAGAAGAATGAAATTTATTCAATTGAGTCCAAGAACTCAAGCATTACAATGTAGAAAACTAACCCTTCCCCAATAACTCCAAATGTTTACCCCACGATGGTAAGGGTAATCGAGTTGAATAGGAAAGAAGAAGGCATTAAAAAACTATGAAAAAGAAAATAAATAAAAGAGAAAGCTGAAAAGTTCTCCTTCTTTGTGTCCCAGAAGGAATGGGGTGGAGAATGGGATGATTTGAGTGGGTGGATCTTTCCTCCTTTTATATCCATAATGTGTCCCCGGAATGTTTACGGGTTTTAGACCCATTAAATGACATCTTTACGTGTTAATCCCTTCTACAATGTTGTTCATAATTACCTTGTAAGTGTCCCCACAAAATCGCATCGAATTTGGACTTGTATTCCGAGATTTATAGCCGTTTTACTCTGAGCATTTATTCTGTCCAGTCAGACTCTCCAAAACGCAATCCTCTGGATTAGGGTGATTTAATGAACCCATAAATGAATAATTAACACGGACCTTCCTTCACAAACGATTCTCAAACACTCTTTTTGCGTCCACCCACCAAATATCACAACATTTGGGCCCACCATGGATTTGTTATGGATCCCACACCAAAACTAGGCATAACTGCAAATAGTTTTCTTTCTCCCACATGTGAGCTTATTTTCATCTTCCATATAGCCGACTAAGATTTCATTACAAAAATAGTAAATGAAGCCCTGGATGTTTAGAATCTGGAAAAAAATGAATTTTTTAAATTAGATAAGTGTATATAATGTTATATCGAAACTACAAAAATAATTTAAAACTATTAAAAATCCAAAATGGCCAATTTTTACTATTCAGCTCAAAATAACACCATTATCATAAAAATGAAACAATTCATCCTATAGAAACACTTTTGTGGGTTTAAAACAATGATATTGAATATAAATTAATTTAAAATATTTTCTCTATCAGTCAACAATATTAATTTATGTGTTTTTCTCTATGTTCATGGGGTGAGGGTTATCATGAGGCTATCATACACCCACACCATCTCCTTTATACTAATCTATGACTGATGTGGAGAAAAATTATTAATGATTTATTGGATACTACTATAATGAATAAACCAGAAATTACCCAACACATCCAATTTAACTATATAAGAAGGCTGAGAACTCAAGACTCAAATTAATATGACCTAAATACGAAAAGAAAACAACATCCTATATCTATATAGAGGTATGTATTTAGTGAAATGAGATAAATGTAAATGGATCTTTATCCCCACTATTTGAAAATTTTTAAGTCTAATAAATTGAGAACCTATAATCATAGTTATACTCATCTGTATGTCCTGATGACAAGCCTACTATGATGATCCATTCCAATATATCATATTCTCCATCACCTCTTCCCTTTTAAAAAAATCAACGAATATTTATAATGTAAATGGGATAACCTTAAAGTGGGTCTTTAGAAGAATCAACTCCTTAAAATACATCTCTCTAGATTCATTATATAGAAGTATCATTAATGAATAACATGGGATGTTTATGAATTGAATACCAAAATAAAATATACTTTAATTCCATAGGATAAAAGAATTCATCTCTCACTGATATTCAACCTTCATAGTCAATGAAAGGAACTCATACAAGAATTAATCATGAGACTTCACAAGTGAATGTTATGAATCATTATGTTAAAAAATTATAAAACCCACTAGATATGAGGGGATCCTAGAAACATACTAGCTCCAAATATAATTCAATAATCCCTCCATGCCTAAATGAAACTAAAAGAAATATCAATATTCTATAACCAAGCCTCGTTCTATTGTTCTGAAACAAATCTATCTAAATTATCTAGGACATGATATTTGAATTCACAAATAACCTTTCACCATAAATATTATTTATCAACCTCAAATTTATATAAATATACTATTTTATATTCTCTAACATCACTATCACATTACAACTAGATAAATCAACTTAGAGGAATCCCTATAAAGATAGAACATGTTAGGGACACCCCAAATCCAAAATATGAATCCCTTAAAATTATTTATGTATGATTTATCCAAATAACCATAATTTACAAAATTCAATAATAAGCACAATCAATGAGGATGTATGATACACATTTAGGTCTTTACCACAAAATCAAAATCAATTCACATAGTATGTTCTGTAAAATTATGGTCCACCCATTAGATCAAAGGGGTCCATAATCACCTATGTCATAGATAGTATCCTATATTTTCATCATCTACCAAGTTCAGCTATTAATATTTCCATACAAAACCATAAAATACTCACCACTATCTATCCTTAATTAATATATATTTTCTTAATAAAATTTATTAAAACCACCTTTTCAGGACCCTACCCCACTGATATCCCTCTTAGGAAATCAGTGAAGATAATATTGATATTTGAAGCCCAATTCTAAAAGTCGATGTGATAGAGACAACACTGATGGTGTTGTCCACATATATATCGGAGACATTACCATTAAAATTCCTAGGAAAATATAAATAATCGAACAATCATCTCTATAATAATGAACAATCCAATCCTAGTACATGAAATTTCATTCAATGAAAGAATATCTTTTAAAAATTCCATGAGAAATTCCTTCTATAGTCATCTTGAATCCAAAAAATACTCAAACATCCTTCCCAAGATTGAAATTCTTATCCGGAATAGTAACTGTATCCTAGAATATATATATATATATATGGGTGAGAATATAAGTACACATTGATAGATCCTTCCCATATCCTATAGTGAAAATATCGGAGAATTATATAAAATCCCTAGTGAATAATAAGTGAAATATAATAAATACACAAATAAGAAAAATTGAATTCCAATACACACCAATAATCTCACACTATGTAATGCACCAATTTTGGTAACACAATGTCAAAAATATATATTTAATAATGGTAATAAACTTCCAATTTTCCCCTAAACTAGTTACCATAAACCCCAACATCTGACATCCTAGTGCTTCTAACCCCTCCATTTGTCATAATATACATATTGGTAACCACATCACATCCACATTCTCACATTGTATTTCTAAGATCTCTTACAATCCTTGTAAATACACACTATACATGTATATCACATATATAAGAACACATGTTATAACCCCAAGCCATTACTTACTGGATACATGTATACACTAAAACCTAAATCTTCCATATCCCACATATACATGTATTTCAGAGCCCTATGAAACTACAACACATATGCATACATATCATATAATTTTAAGAAACCATTGAAAGTATATGCCTAAAAACATAGTAAATATAGAAGATATAATGGCATATTGTGTATTTAATAATTCATATAACAAAAATAATAGATTTTAGGAGATGACTTGGAACCTCAAGCTAAATATAAGCATTGGTCACATTTTTTGACTCGTGTGAAGATGGGTATGAAATAATAGAACATAATGTATATTATATGACATAACTAATATAAGGTAAACTATCATTCCTATAAGAATAATGATACATAACACCCAAAATGAAATACCATATTCAAACACTAATGAATAAGATTCTAATAATTGTTTACACGTGAAATCATCACAGTTCAATGTTATATTAATGTTTATAATTAATAAAATACTAATAAATTTATAATTTTCCTCCACATATTATTATTTAATAATTAAATTAATTATATGATGGAATTTTTTTAATAAACATAATAAATCATAGTTTTCCAATCCTTTATCTTTGAATAATTTAGTCTTCTATAATCAACCACTACTTAATTATTTTAACAATTCTTACCATCCAAAATGCCATGTTTTGAGACAAAAAATCTACCGATATCAAGGATAGATATGATTAAATGAAAAAGAAATAAAAATAATTACATATTTATAAAATATGTAATTTCCATAAAACAATAATGTGTGTCTTCTATGTCGAGTCAACTATCCCAATATCATCCCCAACAATTTTCTGCATCACCAATACAATCTCACTATCAACCACATCAAACCACAACCATAATATATCAAAAAATATCTACCCTTTCCTTCCAACCAACAAATAATTGGGTTCTAATTTAAATATAATAGAAATTTATTTATATTATATATATTGAAAAAAACATAATTTCAGTACTAAAATTTTAAAAAGTAAATCAACAACACTTCAAATAATTAATGATATATTATATAAAATAGGGTCCTAATGTTGTTGATTAATTCTATTAATTCTTGAAATCATCAAATTTTATTACCCTATAAGTTTAATGAAGTAATTATGAGAAGGTTTCAACAAGATATGGATGCTAACTAATTGGTAACTAGTTGTAGTAAAAGTCATAAAAATAATAATATTAAATAAACATAATACCATGTTAAGCATTTATAATGAAGAATAAAAACTTTTATGACTTCCATGTTCAATATTTTTCTTGTATTTCTTTCATTGTGATATTTAATCCATTTTAGTTTTGTAAAATAAAAATGGAAGATACAATAATAACATTAACATGCTATGGAACTATAGATTAAATTTAATGGACTAAAAACATGAGTAATATCAAAAAAACATTCCATGCTACCATAAAATCCATTTTAATTTTTTAATTTTATATTATTATCATAATTTGGAAAATATTTTCTATTATCTCATTATAAACCCAATTATATTAATCCCATATTACCAAATTAATAAATTATAGATGTCTTGAATCTCATACATTGATGTAATGATTTAATTACCTCTAAACTATAATGGGATGATTAAAGAAGTGTACCAACACAAATCCCTATTTTGAATCCATGACCCAAAAATATATTATCCCATTATAAATTATCCATTAATAATTTATAATGGACATATAGATTATAGATCATGAAACTAAAAATAAATTGAAATAATTAATTAGAGAATAATAAGTATGGGAAAATAGGTGGAGTGGGAGACCTTGGATATGTGGTTTTCATCTAATAATTTAATGTACTAATGGTCAGTCTGAGAGATTTAGGTTTATCCTAAAAAATCCCACAACTAAATAGGGTTTTAGAAGAGGATGAATTTCAATAAATTTAAATCCAATATATATTTATTGTAAAACATGGAAGACACTATGTTTTTGGTGTGATAGAGATTCTTCAATCCACAATATTCTTTGATATGTATATCAGAACATGATGTCACTACAAAAAAACCATTTAATTCATATTAAATCTCCATTTATTTGAGGAGAATAAATATGTTTATGGTTAGTAAAATGTGTCACACCATAGTATAAACCCATCCTAAATCATGGAATGAATCCTGACCATCATTATCACCTCAATCAACCCCAATCCTACCCAAAATATAGCCTATAACAATAGAAAAATGAATCCTAGATAGGAATAAAAATATTATTCATCCTCCATGTATTCTTGGTGTCGCACCTCAACTCACAACATAAGAATATAATATATAAGGGAACAATGTTACATTAGGGTTATGTAACTCCATCACCCCCAGAATCCTAGAGCCAGTGCTTTATTTTATTACATTAGTATGATTACAAATAATCAAATCCTGAAGGGCCAGTTTGTATGGTAGTCTTGGAATGAAATTTTATATATATGATACCCATTATACAATGGTAAATAGAAAATAAAAACATGATACGTAATTAAATGAAATAAACAAAATAATTGAGACTCATTTAAATGATTCTACATTATAAAATGGGGAAATATAATATAATATGTGTGAGCTTAAATACAGATTAAGAGTTAGTAAAAAAATAAGTGATGAAAGAATGTGAATAAATAAAAATGTAAAGTTAAATAAATGATAGCACATCCATTTAAATATATAGATAAGGAAAAATGAAATTGGAAAGGAATGAATCTAAAACACATTATACATAATCAATAAAATAAAGTAGAATACATGGATAGATTTGTGGATGAAAAACATCATGGATAGATAATAACTGAAATATCATTGAATGGATTTTATAGCTATATATATCTATATCCAAACTCTGAGGATTTGTGTATAGGATCTATTACATTATAGGATGCATCCCAATAATCTAATAATATCAAGTCTTCATGCCAATAATGAAATAATTTCATTGCTTCATGTAATGAATCTAAAACTGTCATGGTTTCATGAAAAAAATATAATATTTTCAAGGATGCATTCCTAGAATGTAATAATTTCAAGGATATATTCAAGGAATCCATTAACATTACAGATAAAATTATATGAATAATATTATACGGTTAGGGAAATAATCGTATATACGAAAAATGATATTGATATTTATGTAAATTTTAAATGAAAAATGATTAAAATAAAGTTAATTTTTCGAGTTAAAGTTAAAAATCACATAAGGAAGTGAGATTAAAAAGAAAACTTTTAAGAATATTCTTGAGGAGAATAATCATTAAACTTTACAAAGTTCCCCTTACCACTTTAAAACATTTGAATCATAATATTTTAAAATTTATGACATAAAATGAAAATTAAAATAATATGAAAATAATAGGATTCATTGTATAACATTAAAAAGATCGTATATTCACCAAAAAGGTGAATTTGAACATACTAACAAAAAAGTATCAATGTAATGTAAATTAAGTTGAAATTCCCTTACTACTTGAGTAGATTATAGATCATTGAATTCATCAAAGATTAGAAATCAATTGAAATAGTTAATATCATGAAATATATATAAATAATGATATAATATATCAAAATGGATAGTAGGTATAACACAAAAAATAAGTTATTGGTGAGTATGGCATTTATCTCACTTGTGTAAAAAGTGAGACGGAAATCACATACCTTAACTATCTATTTGGCGGTTGGTCTCTAACCTTATCTTAATCGAGTAACTCGTTTTGGCATGTACCAAAAGGATTCCTTGGATTTCTTCCTTCCCAAAGGGAGGTTTCTATGTCAAGGGGAGATATTTTTGGAGTATAATTACATAGATTTTTGATGAGCTAATTTGGATTGAGAGGTTTGAGGAAGGGTTAGAATGCTTGGCTTTCTATAGTGGAGGGGGAGTGTCACTCTTGTAATTACCAGAAGGTTTTCATTAATTGGTTGCCTATGTTTCCAAAAGTTTCACCAAAATTGAAAAATAATCGATTAAAGTTGAATTAGGTCAATTCATACCTCTACTAAATAAAAATATGTTCATTTTAAAATTTTGGTTCCTTAACTCAAATATATTCTAATTATATCAATTTGGTTGTTATTAACGAATTCACCTCTATAGTCTATTTAATTTAACCAATAAGGCAAAAAAGTGAGATTTATTATAAAATATAGATCCAATGAATTAATAATATGATATATAATTTAAAAATATTAAATTTTCATGTTTATTGAAAATTAATTTTAAAACAAGCACTTGGGATGCTCTAAAACACTTATTCATCCCAGACCGTATAAACATCCTATTTACAATATATGTGTAAATAAGATAATTATAAAAGATATATTAGTCCATTAATATACCATATTTAATATTTATTAACATCTAAAAATGACATGATATAATATTAGATTTTTATTAAGTTTAAATCATTTAATATAATTTCATTTATTATAAAATAACAATAATGTCAATTTTAACATTATTTATTTAATATTAATTAATAAATATCAATATAATATTGGAATTAAAATATATTAAATTTAGATATGTGTATAATATATATTAATCTTCCAAAAAAAATATAAATAATTCAACTAATTAACTTATCCTTTACTATTTATTATATCATTTATTTTAGTTAATTATTAACTAAATAATCCCTATATTGGAATTTTTTACAATTTTATGCAACTAAACCATATCTCAAAAACTATTGATAAAATTTTATGATAAAAATAACTCATCTATATTTAAAAAGTTAATATACAAATTAAAATAATTTTTTTTAAAAAAATCTCAAAATTCATTAAATGTTATACGTGATGAAAGTTTCATTTTTCTCTTTTTCCGTACATAAACTTTTATATAGGGAACTTCAACTTAATAATATCCCAATAACCAAAAAATTTATAATTTTTTTTGGATATGATCTAATTAATGTATGCAAAGGTATTTGGACATGTTTGGGGGTCATTTGGATTTTTAATACTAAGGTTTATTCCCTTATTAATTTTAATTATACCTTAATCACTGTAATTAATTTTAATCAATTTAACAAATGATTTTGGTCAAAAAATAAGTTTATCTTATTAGAAGAAAAATATTTTACTAATTACCATTTTAATGTAAATTTTCCTAAAATTCAAACCATAAAAGTGGGAAAATTATGATTAACGCTTATCTCAGAGATACATAGAGAATGCATGTTTTTAAAGATAAAAAATTTTAAAAGTTTATTATGTTATTATATATAATTTAAATATAAATACCATTCAAATGATATAAATTGTATTAATATATGAATAATTTTTTTATTTTTACTTTTAAAATCCAACGTAAAATATAATTTAACACAAATCATTATTTAAAAAGGAAGATTGATTTTAACTAAATTGAAATAATTTTCACTCTTCATACAAAAGAAAATTTATCATAAAAAAACCAAAAAATAACCATTAGATAAATATTAAATTTTTTATTAAATAACGATGATTACTTTTAAAAATAAAATTCATAAAAGTGTGAAAATTTAGCTTTAAAATAGGGCCTCCATTAAAAGGGTTTAAAAATCACTCTTGTATTTAACACAAGCTAATTCATTATTATTTTTATCTTATGATTAACTTTATGTTGTATATGTTGTGATAGAATATTATATTTATTCTAATGGTAAAACATGGAATGTCATGGGGGTGTTACATTATCCTCACCATATTTAAATTGCATCATTGCAATTTAAAATTGATCTCAGCAATCAAGAGAATGATATTTGAAAATAAACTATTTTTGAAAAACACGCATCATAAATAGGGTTAATAGAAAATATTCATAATAAGACGGAGACGAATGTAAAATGGTCACATAACCGGGATCCCTAGTTGGAGAACATAAGTGGGAAATGGAAACATGGATACAAAAGAAAAATATGATAATAAAGTTCGGATAGAGAGTACTAGAGGATATAGTTATGATAAAGATAAAAATCAAAAGGCCCTAAATCTAGGATGATCTATGACGAAATTTGATACATCAAAAATGTTTGTACTAGGAAATAATTTTTAGTTTCATGATAATTGTTCCTTGAATTGATGAATTAATTCAATATCTATGAATAAAAGGAAATATACTTACTTGGTAGATTTATATAAGCTCAATGTCATCCTTTGGTCATACATTGAACTATTTGTACATAATATCTTAGAATAAGATTTATCATATAGTGATGTAGCATATCAATCTCGAAAACCACATCCAATGTAAAACATAATCAATTTCCAAAATGATTATCCTTCCTAAAAGATTATGATCGAACACTTTAGATTCATTTCCATTGTATTTAGTATTATTATTTTTACATTATCCATAAGAATCATCTCTTTTACCAAAATTAATTCAAAATGAGGGACCTGATGAAGATTATCTTTCCCTCAACCATGTGTTTCACAAAAAAATTAACTTTCTATCGAATCACTTTTCATGGTACCATGAAACAGATGATCTCAAATCCTTATTGAAAAAGTAATGTAGTACAACACTTATATATTTTATAAATAACATGATGAGAAAATCATCAAAAAAATAATATTATAACATATTTATTAAATCCAAATACATAATTATATTAATAATTCCCCTTTAGTTTTGTTAATAATAAATGATTGACCCTAATCCTTTATCTTATTATAGGGTATATTCTCATGGTGCTTTGGGATATTGTTTGGATATTATTTTTATATTTATTTATTATATGTTTAGTAATCATTTCATGTTGAAAAAAAATGTTAACCAATTATAATTTTATTATAATCATATTAATAAGGAAAAATTTAGAATATTAATGAAAAAATTTAATCTATAATTGAGTAAAAACCCACGTGAAACAATTCTTTATAATCATTTATTCATAAGGTAAAAAAATGATCACTGAGATATAATGAGTAAATTTATGATATAATATTTTAATTTATGATATAATTTTTTACTCAATAAATTTCATCTAAGTAAATTCAAAATGGTAAGATATAAATTAGTATACCAAAAAAATGTGTTCTATAAAAACACAAATGAATCAGTATAGTAAAAAAAATATGAATCATGGTTTCTCATATCCCATATATATTTTCATCAATGATTATTTCACAATCATCATCTTGATCTTTTTATTACCTTAGTAACTCAACTCCTATATTTAAAAATCTAAACAATATCATGGAAATTGTTACTTTAAATCATAAATATAATTTTTTTCCTCTAACTAAATAAGCTACAATGTGGAGGATATCATATAGATAAATAGAATGGACACCCAATGTTAATATTTATATATAAAAATTGAGCGAAAATTTAATATAAATTAATTTTTATTTTTTTAAATAGTTTCAATATGTTATGCTAAAATTCATCTAATGTTATTTAAAAAAATCAAGGCAATATATACATCGAATTATAAACATTTCTATTTGATAAATTAAATTAAATTTTTAGTTGTATATGACGTTATAAAAAAAATAAAAAATATTTTACTTTAATAAATAGACGTAAATTATAATGTGTGTGTACTTGTATGCTTTGGGTGATAATAGAATAATTCAACAATTTCACTTAATAAATAACTTATTTTTATCTTATAAATATTTGACTATTTAAATCAATATATTATAACGAAAGTAAACTCTTAATAAATATCTACATTTAATCTTAATATTTTACCACAAAAATTTTCAAAATTAAGAATGAATTTTTGGAAAATATGTATTTAAAACGATATATAGGAATTGAGGATTTAATGAAGTAGCACAACTTCATTCTAAAATGTAAATTGTTGTTCAGTTAAAACAATTTGACATAAAAATAATCATTTTAGCTTTAATCTATTATTTTTAAAATTAATACCCATATTTCATATTAGGGACTTGAAATTTTTCAATAAATTCATAGAAATATTAAAAGATTTAGTGAAACTATATACCTTCATGGAATAATATTCTATGAACGAGAGATTAATGTACATTTTAAATCATAAACTGAAGAGGGGTAATTATATATTATTACGTAATAAATTAAAAATTGAAAATGATTATCATTTTATATATTTTATTTGTAAAAACATATTACAGAAATTAAAATAGATTTCTTGACATATTATTTTAGTAGTTTTATTTATAGTTATTTTATAATTTTAAAGCTTATGATCTATTAAAAAAATATATATATTAGTATTCATTAATTATAATATAACATTAAAATGTATAAAAAAATATCCATAAAAAATTATAACATAATTAAAAAATTTAATGAAACATTTTGAAATGGAAATTTACTTGAACATTGTATGCCATGATAATAAAAATGTAAATTATTATAAATGAATATAAAAATATGGAATATAAAAACAAAATGTTACAACTAAAACACCAATAATCAAAATATAAATACTTCTCTAGTGTGTAAAAAATAGTTACCAATGATAAATTTTAAAAAATTTATTTTTAAAAATCATTTTCAATTAAAATAACATTTTTCTTTATATTATGTTATTAAATAATAATAAAAGTTATAAAAATTTATAAAAACATATATTAGTTTTCTATTATTTTATTCAATTTCACACAATATTTTATTAATTGTTGTTTTATTTTAATATTACATTTCATTTTAAATTTAATTATTAAATAAAACAGGGTTCTACTTTTATATAATGGAATAAGGGGAAAATATAAAATTATTACCAAGGAGTTGAGTCCAGAAATTGGTAAAAAATATAAAATTTTAGAAAATTTAAAATAATTTAGTGATTATATATATATAACATAACATGAAATTAGATGTATTTTAATCCATGTCTTCTTAAAACATAAATTTTTTTTTACTAATCCATTTCAAATTTAGCTCTATTATTTAGAAATTATTTTAAAGATCACTAATTTTTTATTTTGAAAAAATTTAATACATTGAAAATTTAGCTAAATTTTAAAGAATCTAAAATTAAATGAAGAAATAAAATGTATTTATTTGGATTATACAGACACTGACACTAGTTAAAAGAATATTATAATTTATTAAAAACAAATAAATAAATATTCATTAACAAATACACAGACACATATTAATAAAAATTAATGATATTACATATATACTAGTCATAAATTACAATTAAACTAAAATATATTCATAATATATATATATAATCACACAAACATACTTACATATACATACATATATAATTAGACACACAGATATTAAATCCCAATGGTTAGAATAAAATTATTATAAATAAATAATAGCCAAATAAATGATCATTAATATGTATATTAACATAAAAAGACATAAATAGATAAAAAATAAATTATATATAATGGTATTTCATAACATTAATAATAAATTTTATTTATATAAAATATATACACACACATACAAAAATACATATATAAAAGCATGCAAATGAAAACATAGAAGTTAAAAACATTATTGTAATTAAATAATAAAAAATAAATTAAATAATTTTTATTAAAAATGTTAATATATATAACTATAATTATAATCTAAATATGTAATTTAATATATATAAACAAATAGATAAATTTACTATTAATTTATATTAAAATATATATAAATACTAAATATGTTATATTTACCAAAAAATGTATGGATAAGTTGTTTAGGTGCTTGTTCGAGGTTGTTGACATCAAAGGATTGTTCCTTATGACTAAAAATTTTCTTTTAGAGTGTTTTGGGTGTTTTTTAATGTCACAATTAGTAGAGTACATGGTTTTTATGGGGTTCTTGTCCATCTTAATTTCAATAAAAATTCAGTACTGCATAGTATAAAGTGTGCCCAAACATGGGGATATGGTGGTGGGCATATTGCGAGGGGACAATGTGTGACCATTATTGAGAAGGAAAATTGAATTAGTGTGTGATCATGGTGGTTATGTGGATCAAAAAAACATAATAATGTTACATTTAAATAGAAATTTATTTTTTACCCACATTTCTGAAACATGGGTAGAACTTATTGTCAAATGTGGGTAAATAGCCATAGAATATATGATAAATTTATGATCATAATGTTTAACAAGGTTTATTTGAAATGTTTTTAATTATATTAGGTATATTTATATTGTATGTCAAAGTAAAATAGAAACATGGATAAATGGTTTTTTGTGTATATTACAAATGATATATATTTGAATATAGTTCTTTATGGGTTTAGTAGGGTTGGAGGTCATTCACTAAATAAATTTGTATATTGTACTATGATAATAGTAATAAATATCTTATCACATGTTAATCAATATTTTACCTAACATTAATGTGATAATTTCCATGGAGTATTTATTTCATAAAAAGACCATAATAATTCCATGATATAATGAGAACATAGTTACCGAATAACATTATTATTAAAAATATGTTAATTAGTTTAAATAACATATGTATGATAGGATATAAATAATGTTTTAATATCATGTGTAGGGGGTAATGAGACATTATTACTTTTTCATTGGATGTTCACACATGTCAATCTCTAAAAAGGGTGGTTATGAGAATAAACCTGATAATAGGAATTATACATTTTATATGTGTCGTTACATATTTATATCTATATACCTATGTATATTTCCATAAATATGATATTGTTATTAATATATATCATTAATCACAAAATTTTGATCTATGAATGTAAATAGTGAAAATACATGCTCGTGTAGAGGTCGCATACACCATGTGCATCATAAGTTATATGACAATAAATTAACTAGTCAAGATATGATTTTTCCCTTTAATGTTACTGAAGTTGATATCTTTTGATATTTGATTTAGGTTGAATGGTCTAATTAAATATATGACCACAATAGTTCATCAATTATTGAATCATAAAAAGTTTGTGAAATAAAAATAAATAATGTATGATGATGTAAAAATTATTTATATAATTTCTATAGGTTTCAGTTAATGAAAATCGCTTTTAAATTTATGATCTTAAGAACTTCACTAAAGTAGTGACTAAGGTTGTCTCCTGGAAAGACTGCCTTGTAGGATTTTTCATGACCTGAAATATTTAATCTTTTACTTTTATTTTTTTTATTCATAATTAGCTGATTTAAACTACTGGAAAAAAAATTCCAAAAAAACAAGGAATTTCAAAAAGAACCAAAATACCATATGAAAATGAAATGAAGAAAACCGAAATGTATAGAAAAGAGAAGCTGCAACCCAGAAAGAGATTCTCATAGATTGGTTTTCCTTTATCATTTTTAATAGTTTTCACAAATATATCTCAATCAATTATTTTATTTAAATTTGAAATATCACATATGATTTAGTTAAATAATCTATGTATACAATCACAATTTCAAAATCATACATCTTGTTAGAGGAGTCGATGAATGCTGTCAATGAGCATAAAAAAAGACACGGACAAGTCTTACTATACTAAATAAATCCTTGATTGGAGATTGAGAAATTTACATAGAGAATATAATCTTCAAACAACAACTTGTCATGAATTAGAAATAAATATTCTAGTTGAGTCACACTCCAATAAAAAATTTAATATACACCGAATGGAAGAGAAATATTTAATGAAATAAATGAAAAAAAAATTCAGGCAGCGATTTCATTTCAAGATCAAACATTCATGAGGGAATTAAATTCTTGAAATTAAAGAAATGAAAACATAGAAATACATAACCGTGTAAATCCTCTAGCTTCACCTACTAGAAATATAGATAGAAATATATGAGGAGTAGTGGTGTACATATATGTCCATCTTCACTGTCTTTATGAATAGAAGTAGATTACTAGAATATCTATTGGTTTAAATACTATTTTTTATGCATCGAACATTTCTAAAAATATTTGTATGTGTTGATATATTTCATCCATCAAAAAAACTCTATTCCTAATGCCCCTATGTATAATATATTTTCCAAACTAGCATCATAATCTATCTACACCACTTCACATTAGTGAAATTCACATGAAAAATAATTATTCCATCTTTATTTCACTATTCACTGACCCTAATCAATGATATTGCACCACCATACCCCACATACACATGGTCAATAAATGATCTTTCAATGTGATTATTAACATTTTCTAATATTTAAATTTCTATTTTGATGAATGAAATTATCATTTTGTTTCTCCAACCTGATGGTGATGATCCAATAAATTCAAATTTCAATTCTTATATACTAGAATTCACATTTTTTAAAATTACCTCATCCTCAACAATATTTTAAGAATTTCATCATCCATTCTTTTATATTAAATTTCCTGATGCATCCAGATGTTATACCAGAACTAGTACATCGAGGAACTCATGGCAGCCTAATCATTTTATTGTGCAATAAAATGAATCCCAATAATAAATTTGGCGGATGTTACTCCATAGTTTTAGTATAACATCCTTAACATTGTGGTCATTCCAAATCTAGAAAGCCATATTAATATTTTTTGTCATACCAAAACCAGAGGGAAACAAAGAAATGATAAAACCCATTTTTAGGCTCATCATTACATCATTATCATGTTAAGACAAAACTCATCACTGATAACATCACACTCAAAATTAAAATAATAGTTAAAATAAAACTCTAACACATGATCATTTTTTTACTTGGAAATATCATAAGTGTTCAGGGGTCATAAAAAACAAGTCTTTATCATGATAAATATTAAAAAATAAATTAGAATCATCATCAAGATTTATCTAAAAGTTCTTATTGTTCATCCTAAAAATGATTGGATGAAATTGAGGGCATTGAAAATCATGTTTTGATGCATTTGATTTGGGGTCTAACACCATAATATTATATTAACTTTAGACTCGATCCAACATCTTATTCATTTTGTTGATCATGATATTAGATCCTCATCATCAAAACATAATAATGTTGGCGTCTGAGGTTGTTTCATGCATGGGAATCTTATTCCTAATTTAGAAATCGAAGGGATTTGAAGTGTCTGTAATGGAAGCACAAACATATGAACTCCTCAAATGGCATAGGTCATCTTTAATGTACATGGCCTCAAAAATGGGATAAATCAGTTTTATTCTTCATGATTTTCAATAGGATCTTCATTAGTCATCACGCATTCAGATTTATATTTATCGAATTATATATATTCATCTCTATCACAATAACATGTTTAAATCATCACCAACGACCCTAGAACACCAAGATCCCCTCTTCTATAGTCATCTTGGAAGGCCCTTATCCAAAAAAAATCATCAATAACATAAGCTGTATGATATTACAAAATATTATGTTACAAATTATAGAGTCCAAATTAATATCTAGTTCATATTACTCAATTTCAAACTCAAATCAAAATTTCTACAAATATTTGGATTCTACTTCTCTATATTTTATGATCCCAAATTTATCTTTTTTGGAATAACACATTAGGTAGTACATTTTATCCAATCCAAAATCTAACTTATGCAGAATGAACTCATGACTATTAATTCTAATTGTATAATAAATTCCCTTATTCTAGTGTCTCTATTGTGATAAATTTATCTTCTATAGTCCAAATTTCATAATTATATTAAGCTAAACGAATTTAATTTTTTACAGTTATCCTTTTCCAAATTATATCATGTGAGCAGTTAAATATTTTATGTAAACAAGAGATAAAATAATTAAATACTTAAAATATTTTAATTTACACTACGCACTAAATTTTCTGACAAATAATGAAAAATGACGCAAAAAATTCATTTATGTAGATCTGATGAAAAGTAAAATTAACCAAAAAATATACTAATACAGAAAATCATAATTTCAAAGAAAATTTATAAAAGATGTTAAATATATATCATAAAATATAATTCAATACCTGATTGAATCGAACAAGAACAATGGAATATAATCATAAGAAAAAATAATCATAATGATTAAATTATGGAACATGTAATTGAAATTTTAAAACAACCTGAAATATAAACCATAAAATTTAATAAATAAAGAACACATAAAAATCATTCAACAATTAAAGTAAACAATTCTAAATAGAATAATTAACAATATAATAATAATTATGAAATATTACATTATTAAATAATTATCAAAATAATGAATGGTTTAGAGAATTAAACAATAATGTTTTTATAACAATAGTATTTAAATAACTTCCTTCTTTAATATCACATTAATTATAAAAATAAGGGTTTAATTAATTTTACACAAAATTTTCAAAAAATGTAAATTATTCTACTAAGACATTACATTGTAAAATAAAATATAATTAAATTTAACATATTATGTGGAAACTTATTACCAAAATAAAGCCGCATAAAATTTCCCCACAATAACACCTTTCATATCATCAAGAAAAAATGAGTTAGATTCAAGGGATTGGAATAAATCATAAGTTTGAAATAAAAGTATTTACATGTGAAAATGGGTTTCAAAATTATTTTACCCATAAATGTTTTAGAATAAGTTTAAATTTTTAAACTCAAAAAATTATGTATTTTTAGTGTAAAATCATTTTCTTTTTTACAGAAAATAATTTTACCAAAAAAATTAAATTCTTATTTTAATCATTTTAATTTTAATTTTAATTAATTTCAAAAATCCTCTATACCTATATCAGAATATAAGAATATAAATTTAAAAAAATTAGACAATATATTCGGATGAGAGAAGCCAATAATTTAGAAGGGGAAGAAATAAATCACCCAACATCTTAGAGGATAATTTATTTGGTTAAAAATTTATTAGGACTTTCATTTAATAATTTATCAAAATGAATATATTATGAGTTTTAATCCATGTTTAAAAATAAAATGAAATGATAATTTTATAACATCCTCAAAAATCTCTTCCAATGTACACATCATTTAATGTGAGAAATGAAAAATGAGTTACTGGACTAAATTAAAGTGGTATTAAAAAATTAAACTACTTAAAGTGGACACAATGAATTTCATTATTAGAAAAATTTATGACCACCAGAAATGATTTATTTAATTTAAAAGACAATGAAATATTAAATTTTTATAGGGGTTCTGATAGGTTATCATCATGTTATAGTTTAACATATTGAACAAACCTTCCCATTGGAAATAAGTAGATATTAATCATTTTCAATTGGGTTAAAATAATTTCCTTGGTATTTTCCACACACCAAAAAACATTAAAAAAATAATTTCTAGTTCTCTTAGAAACATGTGTACTGGTTACTAAATCAAAAATTCTTCTCATGAATATAATATGTATACCCGTTCATTTTGAATAATTGGGAAGGTAAATATATAGAAAAGAAAATGAATATTTAGACCCAATACATATACCAAAAAATACACTTAAGGGAAACATTAATCACATTAACGAATAAAATTCAGTTTGTAACATTTCCTTAATTTAATATATTTTTCTAGAAAAATAAAATAAAAATGGAAAAATAATATACATGAATGAAACAAATGAAACAGGATCATAATAATAATGAAATCCCCAACCCTAAATATAATATTTATTTCCCTTATGATTCGAATAATTTTCCCCATGTCATTATTTTTTTATAAAATCCATAGAAGTCATTGATGATCCTAAAATGTAAATATATTAACATTATAGACAATAAAATTAAAATCAATTATATAATATGAAACAAATTATTATAATTTGATGCTATAAATCAATTATTTTTTTCAACATATAAATTCAACTGATAAATATAGAATGCATACATTCTTCTCCAAAAGGAAGATAAAGTGAAGGCAAGCCCTTGGTGGATTTTTCAGGGTAAAAATATAAAATATTCTCCCATTATTATTAAAATATTCTCTTCAAAGAAATAAATAAATAGAAAAAGGAAATTTTATACAGTATATAATGTTACTATATTTC
The DNA here is from genome assembly GCA_963277665.1 of Viscum album. Classification (NCBI taxonomy): domain Eukaryota; kingdom Viridiplantae; phylum Streptophyta; class Magnoliopsida; order Santalales; family Viscaceae; genus Viscum; species Viscum album. Next base: position 562,420,277 of record OY728141.1, read on the forward strand.
TGAACAATTATTAAAAAAGAAAATGCAAGGGAAGGAATAATGTGTTTATTCAATGAAATTCATCATGTAAAAGAGAAACTCCTCCTCTGTGGTTCTTTATTACATTCTATAAAAAAATTTATATGATTTTCACGCAATTTAATTGTAACTTCCTTCCCCGTATCTAGAACATATACATCACCAAAAGTTAAAAAATGAGTTATAATAAAATTTTTAACCCATTTGTAACGAAATTTACCCATGAAATGCTTAAGCCTGTACTATTACAATATCATCATATATCTAATATAAATCTCATTTCACTAATCCAAAATATAATTAACATATTAAATTTTCTCCTTAAAATAAATTCATTGTTATATGTATTATAGTTTCTCTCTACCAACACTTGGAAAAAACATCTTATCTTTTACAACATAAAAAAAGATTCTTATTACCCAATTTGATGTCCCATAAAGATTAATGATCAACCACTAAGGAAAATGGAAATATCATCAATAATCTATCATATAATGTGATATTCCCCTTAGAGTAATATAAGTAATTATATACTCCCTTAGACCATACTTAAGCCTTAAGATCTAATATTTCTAGTTTGAGTTAATATTTTTCTCAAGAAAATGTCTATTCTCTATATTTAAAATGCCATCCAAACCATTAATTTTAGGACAATAGTGTATGTAAACAATATAAATTACACGATATATTTTATGTGATTTCTTAAGATCTGTATTATTGAAATTAGTTCATTGTTATGTGAGAATATAATTGGGCATCCTGAACCTACAAAACTGATTATTGTTGAAAAACCATGGCACTACATTAGAATCATATAATATATTTGGAATATATTAAATCCATTTGGGTAAATAAACCAATTTATGTATAATATAAAAATATTTTAAGGAATTTATATAATAAACTAGAAAAATATATTCCCCAATTAGAAATGAAAATTCAAAAAAAAATACAGTTTTTGTAGAAATCTGATGTATTTGAGGAATGTTTCCCTTGCAATGGAAGGCTCTACACATAATAAAATACTCATGAGAATCTTTGAAAAATAATGGGAAAAATATTACAAAATATAAAATTTTTATAGTAGTCCTTTGTTGTCTAAAGAGTACACTATAACTCAAACTATGTTATAATTTCATTTCAAGAAAAATCTATGAATTTGAAATGCATATCCAAACAATTTGATCACTTTGCATATCCCAAAAATAATGATCAACCCATAAATATTTCCTTAACTAAAAAATAAGGTTAGAAATAAGTTTTTTAGAAAACTATTGAGGAATAATTATAGTATAAAAGTAATTCAAAATGTTAGAAAACCAAGGGTATTTTTCCGCATTAGTGGAATAGAAAAAATCCGTTGGAAAAAACCATCTAATAGGTTGAACAAAAGATTTATCTTGACAAAATTCAGAAGGTATTCTACTAATATTAGACAAATTAATCTCAAATCCTTTTATATCTGGTATATCTATGTTAATTTTCTAAATAATGAAAATCCATAGAACCATCCTTTGGTTGGTTATTTATTTTTAATGAGATGTCAGGATGAATAATGATCAGGGATAAACAATACTTTAGATCCAAAAATACAACTTTGATAAGTATATAGGGAAAAAATTAATAGAAATTTCTTCATAGTTGTGGAGTAATTGAATTGGGAATCATCTGGAGTCCTAGAATTTATATCAATAAGATTATATTTCTTCTACACTCATAACCCAACAACACCCCCTAATGATAATTCTAAATTATTGACCATCAACTAAAAATGGGAACACAAATATAGTGGTCCAACTATTGTTGGGGATAGTAATTTCCATTCTAGTTCCTTAAAGGATTCCTTTTTCATCTCATAAAAGGGAAAAAGGAAGACATTTCTAATGAATCTATTCCATAGAAATATAAATTGGACAAAAATATTTTATAAATATCATATAAATCCTTGAATCGATAAGAAAACTATTAATATCATTAACAGTAGTAGGAAAATGAAATGAAGAGATAGTATCAACATTATAATTTTACGCCATAATTACAGAAATATAAACTTCTTGAATACATAAAATTCCATTTTCTACCATAAATGGGATTCATTCAATGTTTAGAACAAGGTTCTTCTCAATGAAAAATCTACACGCCTCCTGTAAAATACTTACACAAATCCCAAAAGAAGGATCGTACACTATAAATTCATCCATAAAATCCTCCATGAATTCCATTAATAAATTTAAAAAAAAATGATAAGAATACATATTTTTAAGGTTTCATGAGCATAACATAATCCAAATAGAATTGTACGATATGAAAATGTACTTAAATAACGTGCGAATTCAATTTTTTTATGGCTAATCTAGAGCTATGTGAATCTGTAAATAATCATAAAAACCATATCAGATTAAATAATCGGATTGACTAGGTAACCACTAAAAAAATTGATTACGAAAAGGATAGGTATGTGTTACTTCCATTTCATTATGTTCAACCTCCTCAAATCAATGTATACCCTCCACATGTTAGGAAATATAGTAGGAACTAACTCTCCAAATTCGTTCATAAATAGTGTGAATGAACTATTGTTTATTACAAAATGTACTAGAAATACCAATAGAGTATTCAATATTGCGTAAAATAAACTTTCATCCAATAAGTTAGTAACCTTTTTTTAACCACATATTTATGGGTAGAATTTAATCTCGTTTGAAATTGTCAAATTTTTTTGAAACCACCCTATAGAAGAATCCTATGAATACGAAATGAAGAACTAATACCTGGAAAATAATTTAAAGACCATCCAATAACCTTCTTACTCTTCGTATGTACCTCTAAGAGTTGATTTTCCTTCTCATTGGAAATCCCACATTCAATTATAATATAATTTTTTTTTACTCTAAGTTGGTATATTTAAAGTATTCATGAAAATAATTCATATCATGTTTAGATGAGATCTCCTCATTGTAAAAACCATGTTTTAATGTTCAGTAACATTATATTCATCCAATAAAATATATTCAAGAATAAAGTAATTAATTAATCCAATATTACTAAACAATTAATTATCTAGCATAAAATTTTGGCCATCCTCAAAATAATTCTCAAATTAAACTCAATGATATGAGGTCACTTTTTTGTGAAATGTTAAATAAAATTTAGGAAAATTACAGTAGAATTTATGTCTATTTGAAATATAAAATTAAAATTTTCATCCATAGCACATGATTCCAATGTTTTTTAAATATCATCATCATTTCTAGTATCTCGTTCAATGAAAATATCATTATTAATATTTTTATTAATCTAAAAATAGAATTAAAATTAACCTAAAAATTGAATAATTTTCCAAATCATCATTAATGTATATTACTAAAATTTTGGATTCTCAATTTTCATCAGTAAAAAGGGTTCATTTTTTATATAATTTATATTTTCCAAATAATATTGTGGTTTTTACCTTAATTAATATCATGTAATAACTATGTGAAGATCCATTCAATCATGTAATCTTTGTGTGTATAATTTTCATCGACATGGTGTTTCATTTATTGCATGATATTAGAATTAACCATATTTCCTAAAAACTCAAAATGAAATGTATCATTTAGAACATTGATTATTTCCTTAGCTGTTTTCAGGATAGTATTCCTAAAATGTATGGTTAATCTGAACTAAAACATAAATCTTCTTTGTCTAACACATAAAAATTAGTTGAGAAATCTAAATCAATTACCCTTAACAATACATCTTCAATAAATCTATCTAGAATAGATAAACTCTTATTACATATCTGGATAAAAATTATAGATTTCATGTTCTATCCATCTTGTAATGAAGAAAAGATATAATAATGCATAAATTTAATGCCGACTCCAAAATCATACATAAAATCAACAATACAATGATTTTATATGACACATATGTTATATAACTTACACGGATCCTTTAATATAATACCAATGGGATGTTGAATTTTGGAAGAAATTAGTATTCCAAAATTAACTTTCCCACCTCCCAGGAGCTTCTTTTTGTGAGTATAGACATCCTTAGAAAATTATTCATAATTGGGGATCAATTTTACAAAATACGACCAAAGGATGTTGACCTTGACATTCTATAAATTTTTATTTATTTACTAGACAATTTTGGTTTAAACACATTTGATAATAAGAGGCCTTCCTAGTGGATGAGGTTGTGACACCCTATACATTTTCATATTATAATAATGAATAATTTCTCCTTTGTAAGAGACCATTATATTTCACTAATTCCGATAGTTTCTTTCAAGATGGATTAATTTATTTTTGTATAGTTTTTCCTATTCAACAGGATTGTGGATATGGGTTGTTAGACATGTTTAGAATGTTGTTTAACTGCTTTAGAAAGCAGTAGAATGTATTCATCAAGTAGTTCATCAACTTAAAATGTAGGTAGAATGGATTTAGAATGTATTTCAACAAATTCAGTAAGTATTTTTAAAACCTTTTCATGATATTTGACATTAATTTCATATGTTGGAATATTTTTTCTAGTTATTTTTCAATGTATTATGCTTTGAAATTATGAATTTCAATGCCACTTCTCAGGACTATTTCATTTTCATTCTCTATTCCTCTAAAATTCAATTCAATTTGGGATAGAAAATTTCAACTTCTTTGATTATCTATACCACTAGTTTTAGTTTCCTTATCACTCGTTTTTATAACCACATTTTATAGGGACAATTATTTTTGTTTTTTAATATAATTTTTCTTTTAACAATACTTTCAAGGTGAGAATAATTTCTTTGGTTTCATTATTGTTTTTGGTTTTCCAAATTCTGAATGTTTTTTAAATTCCAACCCAATGGTATCCATATTTATTTTGATTATACGTTGGATATTGATAAATGGTTTGGGAATGAAAATTCATAATAAAAATTTTATCAGTGATTTACCTTTTTTTGGATATTCTAGCCCTGATTGAAATATGGGTTTGATTAAAATTGCATAGGTTTGAAATTTTTGAAAGGTAATTTAATGATTGTATTATTTTGGAGTCTTTTTATAGGAAATATCAAATTACCTTCTTGAGGTCCCTTTTATAATTGAGTTAATTGATCATTAAAATGACATATGAATGAAAAAACCACATAATTCATATGAATGGGATAAACTGGTTCAAGATTCAATTGCAATGGAGTAGAGTTTTTAAACATCTGCATCATCATGTTTACAAGTTTAATAAGACGATTCTTAATAGTGTTATTATCCTAATTTGATGTAGACACTTTCATTATAGGATTAATATCAAACATAACCTTTGTACCAAATTTATGTGAAATAATAGTTTTATAGTGGGTAAAAAATCATTTGGTATGTATATCTAGAGAATAAATTGTTAAATTCCTCTAAATACTCATTTAATATCTCCCCTTTCAAATTCCTAATAACACATATACATTTTCCAAAAGATGCAGTCCTTGAGGCGAGGACTTTTTTAAAAAATGTTTTCTTTTGTTTTTGTAGAATCCCTATAAAAGTATAATGTGAATATTTGAAAATATATTTTTCTAATTCATCCAATTATATTGGTAAATACATAATTTTTATTTGTTCCTCACATACCCTTTAAGGCTTTACGGGGATATATATTACATGAAATTCATGTATATGCTTGTGAGGGTTTCCCCCGAGAAGACCAAGGAGTTTTGGTAGATATTGGATCACTCCTGATAAAATTTAGAAAAGAAGAGTGATATTAAGATATCCCAATAAATTTTCCTTTTTCTCTACATTAGGAGTAGTGAGCTCATCCAGTGTCATATAATCATCTATGTTTTTTATATTTTTCCATTATTCAGTTATAAAGGAAATAATTTTTTGTGTTTCTTGTTGTGTTCATTCAATTTTTTAAAAAATATTCAACTCTATATCTTCTTAATTTTATAAAATATATTTTTATAATATTTTATGAAATTTCATTTTAAAATTATTTAATGTTTTTTTATATGTAAAAAAATATTTTAATTCTTCTAAATCTTTCATTTGTTAAATAAGATTAATTGTTTCAATTTATATTTTCTTTTAAACACTTCACAACCTCCCTAGAAATGGAATAATTGAAATCAATAGTTTTTAGTCATTTAAAATATATATCATAATTATAAAAATATGAAAATAAGTAATGAATTTACCAAGGATTTCTATAATATAGGCTTCCATGTAAGAGTTATTATGTCACAAATTTTTTATTTTTCAAAAAAGAAATTAATTACTAATGAGGTGATTGAAAAAAATAAAAAGAAACAAATCAATATTAATGAAATATGAGTAATTCCAAAAATAATCATAATATATGAAAACAAAATCAACTGAGAAACAACATAATGGACATAAATGATAAGAAACCACCCACCTAGTGATTGTCATGGCTTGGTCTTCCTTGATCATTTTAAGGATTTTCTAAGCTGTAACTCTCTCAATGATAATATTAATATCTCAAATATCACATAAAATTTAATTTAATAATTATTTCTAAAACCTGGTTCTCATAAGATGAACTCTTTTCTAAAATAATTGATCAATTCACTCAATGATCTCCAAAAAGAATGACATCAACAACACTTACTCCACTCATTAATCTTAGATCAAAAATTGAGAAATTTCATCCTCAAGGATCATATTCAAACTCAAAATCATCTTGAATTATAAATCTAAATTCAAATTTCATCACACATTAAATACACATTTGACATATTAATAGTGGAAGGAAAATATTTATTAAAATGGATTAATAATGGAACGTAAAGTAGTGATCACATTTTGAATGCCAAGACTATGGAGAAATTTAAATTCATGAAATAATAAATTATGAGTAAAAAATAAATCACAATGTTAATCCACTAGCTTAAGCTACTAAAACATTTGTTGTACTTATTCACGTGGAAGTGGTGTACATAAATTTCTATCTTTATCAGCTTCTGAAGTATCACCAATATACAAGAATATATCCACGTTTCACTCCAATTTTCTTCAATTTTGTTGTCTCTAAAAATATCCATATTTGATTCATTATATCTTCCCAAAACACCTCTATTCCTAATGAACACTTTTATAATTTATTTTCAATACAATATCACAGCCTCCCAATAAAATTTCTGAATGGTTACAGTTTCATGAATGAATTATTTCATTTTCCTGTTGTCTCTATCCTATACTCCTAAGAATATATCCAACATCTCCTCACTCTAATTGCACATGGGAAATAAATTCTATAACCAAATAATCATTATGTTTTACAAAAAATGAATTTTTATCTATTCGAGAAAGAAAAAATCATTTTCTTCTCCAACGTAATTTCCTTTTGCTTGTAGTTTCTATCTTCAATTCATTTAGACCTCCACTAATATTTATAAAAATTCAACCTTTCTTTACACACTATTATGAGATCCATCATCCGTATATTTCATCAAACATGAACCACAAATCCATATATTAAACAATAGAAATATTATCAGGGAACTCATGGTCCCTTTCTAATTCTATTTTTTAATTATATGAATCACGATAGTAAATTTGATTAATATGTCTCTGTAATTGGAACTGGACTTCCTCATATCTATGTTCATGAAAAAATTATAAACCCAAATTAATTTATTTATTTTAATTGAATAATAGGGATAAAGAAAAGACCAAACTAGATATGTGTCTCAACCATTATTCGACATCACCATCATAAAAGTCTCTTCACTGGTCTTCTTGAACCCAAAATTAAAACAAGAACTAAAAAATAGAATCTCTATTTTTATATGGAATTATTTTTTATGTTCCATGGGAATGAAAAATAATTCACGATCAAGATCACTTTTGGTGATGATGTCTACATTGTATTCTAGCATCAACCAAAATACCAGATTATTCAAACTCAAAACACAAGGGCAGACACATGAAATTTAAAATCCATGCTAAGAGTAGATTTGGTTTGATGATGTTATTCTATGAAAGTATTCAACAAATATATATATAGTATTAGGGAATCAGGTTACAAGGAATTTTATTGGATGTCAAACATATCACAATTCCACAAGATTTAGACTAGATCCATTATTTGTTTATTCTGTGGATCACAAAATCGGAGAATCATCATCAAAATATTGGAAATGGTAGAATATAAGGTTACTTATTTATTGGGAAACAAAATAATTATTTAAATATTCAAGGGATTGGAAGTATCAATGGTAGAAACTTTATCTTCAGAAATATTAAAATGATTCTTGTTAAAATCAACATGATCATCCTAATATTTTGGTTCAATTATGTTTTTTTCTTCAAGAAGATTTTAAACACACTGAACATGATTCTTCTCACATATGGATTCATATTAGAGGCATCAAATTGGTAAATCTCGATCAAAACACATTTTTGAAGCATTTTTAGAAATACTTGGAAACTAAGATCCCATCACTGAAGACAATAATGGAAAGCATCATCCTAGAAATAGTCTATAAATCACATAAGATAAATTATTTTACATGATATTATGTTGTGTACATTGGTTGTCATATGGAGGTCTTTTTATGTTCCTCAACTATGAGCTCTGATCAATATTTCTTCACGGATTTGGATTTGGTTCCACTTGATTCACTAAGCTCATAACTATCTTATTTGGAAAGCTTCAATTGAATTTATATTTTATCTAATCCAAAAATTTTCTTAGTTTGAAAGGCTTCCAATATATTTATTCCACATCCACAATTTTATTATATTATGATAGAGTAACTTTTATGATAGATTTCTTTCCCAAATGTATAGTGTAAAATTTATATTACATGAAAAGAATTGAATTTTTCACGCACATACTTTCTCTGAATTTACACACATGATCAATGACATTTTGTATTTGATCAGTTGATAAAATGATTAAATCCTTGAAATATATAAATTAACACTACACACTACTATTTATAATAAATTATGAGGACGGATTTAAACAATTCTATTATGAAAATCAACTACCATTTAAAATAAAAAAATGTTTATTAATACTGAAAATCATAATTTTAGACAAAAATAATAAAAATTGTTAAAAATAGATTAAAAAATATTTCACTACATTAATGAATTAAATTAAAACAATTGAATGGAATCATAATAAATTATTAATCATAACAATGAAATTATGTTATTTGAAATTAATAGTTTATAACAATGTAAAATATTGATAAAAAAATAAATAATCAAATCAAAAAAATATATATACCCAAATTAAATTAAATAGTATTAAACAAAATAAAAAATAATTTCATAATTAAAAAATAAAATATCATCTGAATAAATAACTTTCAAAATAATGAAAGGATTAATGAATTAGAATTCAATTTATTAAAAAATTAATATTGAAATAATTATCTTCATTAATTTAGAATTAAACATAATATTATAGATTTAATTATTTTTTGAACATTTTATCCAAAAACCTATATTAAACAATTAAAAACTAAACATATAAAATAAAATAAAATAAAAATATACATATTATGTAGAAAATTACTATAAAAATAAATCTAAATCACTATCCAAAATCATGAGATATGAAGTCAAAGGGATTATATTACACAACACTATTCTATTGAAGGATTTCATTATCATAACATTAAATGATTACTCTATTATTTCAATGATGTATTGTTAGATGTTGAAATTGGAATTTAGGTATGACTAATTAATTCCACTAAGAAAGAGTCCAAGTGGTTCAATAAATGATTGTATCCATATTTGAATTAAACTATATTTAATTTAAATAAAAAAAGTAAGTATTTTTATCAATATGTGGAATAATAATTATGCAATTTTTATTGGGACCATAAATTCAATCACTAAATATTTGGTCATAGAATATGTGAGTACAATATTATCTCTTATTTATTATCCATAATGTAATAAATAAATATTTAAATGTTAATTTATATACTAAATAAATTAAAAAAACTATTTTGTTTCGTGAATATTAAAATAAATAATTTATTCATGATTTTAGTTAATATAAATTATATTAAATATTTATTTATTTGTTAATTTATTGAATGCATTTTTTATTTATTAAATAAGTAATATATATATTTATTCTATTAAATTAACTGTTTTATTTACTATTTGATAAATTCCAATTAATATTGTTACGGTGTGTTAATGGAATAAAAATTATTATTTCACATTTCAAGTAATTTGATTAAAATTTAATCATTTTTTTATTTAAATATGAAAATTTCAGGTTATATAATAAAAAAAATAAAATTATTATATATGGGGAATATAATAGAGATAAAAATGTTTTTAAAGGAAATCATCATAATTATCAAAGAAAATCGTAGGAATATATTCTTACTCATCTTAAATTAGAAGAGATGAGATTGTTATGAACAATTAAAGGTCTCTATAAATATTCTCAATCTATATAGATAATAACTTACTCCCCATCTAAATAAAAAATTATGAACAATAAAAACATCATATTATGATCAATGATGAATGACATGAGGAACTTGGTTCCTCCACACTAACAATTATAATATGAAGTGTATTTTAGATGATTTATGAATAATGTGTCGATAAAACTAGAGGAATAAATGTTTTAATTATCTATTATAATTATGAAATGAAAATAGTCATATCAAAATTAATCCTAAAGAAAAATAACATTTGAGGAATTGTTTATATAAATTAATTATAAATTATAGGTGAAAAAAAAATCTCTTAAAAGATTTGGAGGTTTCATTTGTCCTGTTCTTTATATATTATCTCATAAATATTATTAAAACCAATTATTGTTCACTCTATAATTGATTATATTATTCCATATAATTGTAATGGGATATTAGAGTGGTCAAATTATAATTTAACATTATTTTTAATTTATTAGTTCAATTCATCACATTGGTTTGTTAGATTTCATTTCCATTTTTTCATTCTTATTAAAAATTTTGAGGTAATACATTCATCTAAATTTTTATATCTAATAAGTAGATAAGAAAACATGAGGAAATATTGATGATCCCATCTGGTGGTAGAAAAGATTCCAGCTTCATGACACTAATACATAATGTGTAATTGTAAATTACATGTAGTGTACCCTCCATCAACCACATAAGGTGCATGTCACATCGATCACAACAAACCATGAGAGTGTTGGTAAATTATGTAGATACAAATAAAAAAATATACTTAAATATGACACATGGTTTGATAGGGTTTATAGAACTCTTAGTTGGAGTACACATTGTGTAACCCCATATAGTTTTGAGTGCTTAAAAATTATTTAATCCCATGTAGTTATAATATGTAACATCATTACACATTGTTTATTAATTTCCAATTGGGTTCATAATGATGATTAAATTACATGGAATTTAGCTTATTATAAATTTCCTTTACCATATGATAATCCATGAGTGATATATGTTTATAATATATGAATTTATTCAAGTTGGATGTTCTGGATTATGCAGTGTGTATCTAGGTGTACACATTATGTAACATGTGACAACTCACTCAAGGTAAAAAATAAGACAAATATGATGTGTGATTTATCATGGAAAAAATTAATATAAGTCCTAACTACAAGACTTGTTGTTGGAGTTACCAGATATATAATAGGTGTTGTTATAGACTAGCAACATTCTAAGCAATCTTGATGCAATGTGTGGAAGTAAATTCTTAATAAAAATTATTTGTGTCAAATATTCACCTATGTAATGTGTGACAGTTATGTATAGACCAAATACACCACATACATGACTAGTAACACAATTTGGGTATATTTATGGAATGCGTTGTGGTTATACGAACAATTTAGACTACATTGATCAACCCTTGGAATAGCATGCCATGCATATTGCAACATGCAGTGTGGGAATTCATTCCCTGTAAGTACAAAATAAATGATAGGAACTATACAAAGAATTTATCAAATAATGTAATGGTGATAAAACATGTTGTGTAATAATTAAAAAATTTAAATGTATTTAGTAGGAGATAAAAGGGAATAAAATAATTTATATATAATATTAACAATGTATATATTAAATTCTTGAAATTAAATTATATTCATTCAAAGTGAAAATTCAATGTTACCCATAAATTCATGATGTGAACTTATAATTTTTAAATAAAAAATAATTTTACTTAATTTATTTAAAATAATTCAATATAAAATCCTTAGGAATTGTTTGGATAAAGAAATAGGATAGAAATTCATTACATAATTACTTGTTTAATATAATAATTTGAGAAAATTTATTTTAATGTGAATGAATTGAAATGAATTCTAAATAGGTAAACTCACAGTCGGTCCATGTTGTGATTTATTATGAGTTTAACCAACCAATGTCTCTATTGGGTTTATTTAATTTAATTCTTTATTTCATGGTTTTTATATGATAATTTATTGTTAAATTAATCAATACGTTCTAGAAGTCATATTTTCCTCAGTTATTATTTATAGACCTTTATGACCATGAGTTATTTTTTAACCCTAAAATCTCAAGTACCCCTCTCATTTGAGTGTATAAACACATAGAAAGGATGAATCTTCTAGTGAGAGAATAAGATTCAATAATAAAGATTATGTGAAACCTACCAGGAAAATAAATAGGTAAATAGAAAAATACTATAGCTTGAGAAATGCATCAAATGAAGGAGTTATTTCCACTACGGTAAGGATTCTTTATCTAAATATGATATTCTTACCAGTATTTAAATATATGAACATCATATCAAATTTTATTATATTATTTAGTGCATGGTTATTTGTTCATTTAGATAAAGTAAATTAATTATCAATCATGATAAGAAGAATTAAAATAAATTTACTATTAATAATTTATTTTATTTTACATTGTTAGTTAATAATATAATATGAACACATTTATAAGAATAATTTGAAAAACAGATTAAAGTAAACTTGAGCATAAGGTAAATAAAATATCTCAATGAAAATACTAATAGAGTAATGAACTTCTATTAAATTACATGATGTGAATCCAATGAAATAATATATCAATGTATTATTCTTTCCCTCTCGAAGATAAATTAAATTGTATGGGAGTTCTAAAGAAATTATAGGGTCCAATTTACCATGTTAACACCATGTGTTGTTTCCATTAAATAAAAAGTGTAATAATGAGGAAAGAATTTGATAATATATGAGTACAAGATTTTAGGATTAATGATTCTTCTAAACAGATCAAGGAACAGTTAGTCAATGTAGTTTGGAATAAAATCCTTAGAAAATTTATTTGATTTATTTCACAAGACCATCATATAAGAAATTTAAAAGTAAAAATGGATCCTCTCCATTAGAATATAGAAGAGGACAAATGTTTTGAATACAATGGAATGGGTTTTTAGGATTTGATAAAATTATGGGATTATATTAAAATAAATTATAAATGTCACATCAGGTAATCAGAATAATGTACTAAAATATAGTATTTTTTATTAAAAAAGATTTTTATTCAACCATTATATTCTCTATTTGATCTAACATAGATAAAGATAGTCTCCAATCAAATAGTAAATTTTTGGTGTGTTATAGGTACTTTTTCATTGTAATACATCATCAGTATATGTTTTATATTGTAGACCCCTCTGTACATATTTATTCTAATTAGGAGGTGAAAGAGCACTGTCGTGGGCGCCCTCAAATGATTAGTGTAATTTGGGGTACTTAGGTGCAGCAGAGTGGCTGACCAAGGACGTCTCTCAAAGGAGGAAGTAAATTTAACAACTTATTAGAGGTATTCTAAAAATAAAATAAAAGAGAATAAAATAAAAACACTACTTTAAAGGATTGGGGTTTTTTGTAGTTTATGAATCTAGAAGAAGTTTTCTGGAAAAATATTGTATTTTTTTTGTTTTTAGTTTTGAAATGAAGTTTGATTAAAATGACACAACAAAAAGATGTTTGTTTAGACAATATTTAAAAGACATAATCGATCTAACTCTACCTATTCAATCATTTATTAATAATTATCATTTAAATTAATATTCACATAATTATGATCCCATAATTTGTTAAATCTCGAACCCTACGAGAATTAACGTTACCACGAAGATTGAAGTGAATTTAACCTTAGGCTAACTTCGGAACATGCAATCGCAACACCCTGCTTTGATTGATGTTCTAAAATTAGCTTATGGTCAGTGGTAAATTAAGTCACATAACCACTCTGGAAATGAGGATTAATTGAGTTTAGGGATTATATTTGAACTCTACAAATTGATCCCATGTGGTTTTGAATCACCGGTTAAGGTTGCGCTCTCACAGTTCACACAATTCCCGACCTCGCGTGTTTTGTGTTAACTATTCAATTGCTTGCTTAGTTTCATTTAAATTAAAAACTCAATTAATAGATCATAATATGTGAATTACAGCAGCTCATTGATTCAAAATAAATGAATGAAGAAGGATAGAGGTCGATCGATTACTAAAAAGAACTACTCTTCCATGGGTGGTGTAGTCATCGTGGAGACGTTTTGCATAAGAAACGGATTGAAAGGGAAGAACCCAATCTTGTCTCCACTCTTGATTCCAACCCAATTAAGAAGATTAATAGAATAAGAAGAGGAATGAACACAGAATATTATTTGAAGAAAAATTCATGAAACAAACATGAAAGAAAAGAAATACAAAGAAGAGGTGAGAGAGGAGATCCTTTTTGGAAGAGAGTTTTGCACAAAGGCTTACTTCTTAAAAGAGTTTTGAGGGGCTCCCAAGAGACACCCTTTCGGCCAAACCTTTACAAAGCCTCTACCAGTCCTCTCAAAGAGTTAAAACCCCCTTTAAATAGAGTTTGTGAGGGCTAGGGATACATAACTTTTTAAGTGTGAAATGAAAATCTCGGCCAAATATTTTATTCCAAATTTCACCTCCAATTTGACCTCCACAACGCGTGAATTTACCGGCCTTCCAGAAGGATGATTTGTGAAAAATGATTTCCCAGAGCGTTCCTCAAAATTTTGGCTCAATCCAAGCCGTTATGTAGAAGATATGGCCCAAATACAGAACCCATGTCCATTCTGCCGAGTCCAGCCCACCATTGGATTAATGTCTCATTTACTACATCCAAATGCACTTTTTAGCTCTAGTGTCCTGAATTAAAGTTGTATAAAATGAAGTTAGTAACACTGTTACAAAATTTCAAGTTCAAATAATAAATTTAAAAATATTTATCTTCGAAATACTACAGTGAACTATTAAGGGTAAAACTGGAATTTTCACCAAATTTTCAAATGAATGATCAAATCCCAAATATTTTATAAATAAACATATTTAACACAATGTGAGGAAATTATTTCATTTATTATCTATAAAATATTCAATAAAATAGTGTTTTATCAACTCCCCCACACTTACCCTTTTGCACACCTGGGCAAAACCTCATATCAAGTAAACATCAATATCAAATCAAAACCAATTTTAAAACACATATCCTTAAGATCAATCAATTTCACACCAAGAATAAAAAGATATCATGACTCATAAAAAAAACTTATTTCAAGTTCTCCACTTATATCATTCAATATATTTCCACTTCATTTATCCACCCATGCACAAAACACTTACCTCGCTTGAATTTTCTCTCATCACTCAAATATCAATTTTTTTTGGAATGTCTTTCTCTTCCAAACTCATACAAGGGTCACCATAGGCTTGATAGATTCCTACATCGCTACCTGATGTGAGTCAAGGACATATGTTTATCATGAGGACTTTTCAGGGTTGTTCTATGGCTTTCGGTTGGTAGGATTAAGATGTGAAAAACTCTGAGGCTGAATGAGGAGGGCTTGACTCTTTTGAAGCAAAATTGCATTAATCTAATTTTCACTTAAATATGGTCTTCTCTTCAATCCCCATAGTATCAATTCAGCTCCATCATCATGATAAGTCATTAATGGTTTACACCATTCATCATTTCAGCATAAAAAATGTCAATCTTCTCAAACATGATTTTCTTGAAAGCTCCAGATGGGCACAACTTTCCACCTCAATTAGAAGCTCTAGAAAAAGGCACAGCTTCACTTGTCATGAAAGCTCCAGAAAAGGAACAGCTTTCAATATAATGACTTTCTTTAGCAGGAAACACATCTCTTCAGAATTTAATTTTCCACCCAAAGTATCACAGAATGTGGTGGCAAAACCCAAGACAACTTCCCCCACACTTAAGCTCAACTAGACTATGCAATTTCACATCAAGAGTTGGTTGGATAGGGAAAATTGGCTTGTAATGTGGCTTAACATAACAGGCTGTGCATGGATTATAAGGGATAAAAGGATTAAATATTCAAGGTAGGCCATTATAAAAAAGGATTCTTTGAAATAGGGGCTTTAATACCAAACAAATGCCTCAATCATTTAAACATAAGTACCTCAAACCCTCAAGTTTTGATAGGAATAGATCAAATTATGGTTAAATCAAGTATGGTTTGGTTCTCTCAAGAAGTGAGGCGAATGTAAAGAATATGAAAATAATGGTTTAGAAGCCTCACGGGAAAGTGATTTCAAATATAAAGACAGTGAGATTGTCATGGGATTCAAAATTCAGCGTACTTTTCATGAAATTACTAAATATTTGAACTTGAAAAAAAGTCATTTCAGCATTCATTTAAGCTTAGTTTCAAGGGGTAAATTGTTTCACTTATTGATATGGATTTAAAAATGGTGATGAGAATCAATTTAGCTAAAAATGTTTCAAAAAACACAGAAAATTCTGAAATAAAAACACAAAATTTGAAAAATACACAATTTTTTTTTTGGTTTTTTTAAACAGGAAAACAATTGAAATTACTAAACTAAAAGGTTCCCTCCCCCACACTTAAAATATTTCATTTTCCTCAATGTGAACCTATGAGATGATATATGCACATGAAATGAAGAATTTTTAAATAGCACAAATAATATAAAAGTGAAAGGGTTAGGAATAGCCTGATGTGATCAAGTGATGATGGGGTCATGCAGTGTGATAAAATCCACTACATCAGTAGGAAGTCCCTCAATGTATCTCTTCAAATGTTGCCCATTGACTATAAATCTCCTTCCAGTGTCCTCTTGTGTGATCTCCACTGCACCATAAGGAAAAACATTAGTCACAATATAAGGACCTAACCATCTGGAACGCAACTTACCAGGCATCAACTTCAATCGTGAACTGTAGAGAAAGACTTTCTCTCTAACATGAAACTCCCTTTGTAGGATCATTTTGTCATGAGTTGCTTTTGATCGTTCCTTGTAGATCCTTGAGTTCTCATATGATGACCGTCGAATCTCCTCAAGCTCTTGAATTTGCAACTTCCTTTGAATTCCAGCTTGGGCCAAATCCATGTTACATTTCTTTATAGCCCAATATGCCCGATGCTCGACTTCCACGGGGAGATGGAACGCTTTCCCAAAAAAACAATCCGAAATGGGGACATACCAATGGGGGTCTTGTATGCTATCCTATAATCCTACAATAAATAATCCAAGCACTTGCTCCAATCCTTCCTATTTGGCTGCGAGGTTTTCTCCAAGATTTGTTTCAACTCACGATTTGAAACCTCAGCCTTGCCATTTGTTTGGGGGTGGTATGGTGTTGATGTTTTGTGTATCACCCCATACTTTCGAAGGAGGGAAGAAAAATTCCTATTGCAAAGTGTGTCCCTTGGTCACTGATGATGGCCTTTGGTACTCCAAACCCGCAAAAAACTTGTGCTTTGACAAAGTCCACAACAACATGAGAATCGTCAGTCCTGGTGGCCTTGGCCTCCACCCATTTACTCACATAATCAACAGCAACCAAAATATACAAAAATCCAAATGAACTAGGAAAAGGACCCATAAAGTCTATGCCTCATACATCAAAAATCTCACAAAATAGTGTGGGTTGTTGGGGCATCTCGTGTCTCCTAGAAATGTTCCCAGTGTGTTGGCAACAAGAGCATGACTTACAAAACAAAT